>CM067845.1:589368806-590618806 GCA_034509565.1 Triticum monococcum | reverse complement strand
TACACGAGCGCCTTCAAGAACTTCCTGAAAATAGTGCTCGGAGGGTACTCGGCTTTTGTCCGAATCTCGGGACGCAACAACGGTGGTCTCCATCTCCGCCCAGTATGTCTTAACACGGGCAAGAGCCATCCTAGCGCCCTCTATGCATGCTGACCTCTTCATTGCATTTATACGCGGCACCGCGTTAAGGAATTGCTGCACTAAGCTGAAATAACTCTTCGGCTCCGATCTCCCCGGCCACAGGTGTGTTGGGGAACGTAGTAATTTCAAAATTTTCCTATGCACACACAAGATCATGGTGATGCATAGCAACGAGGGGGAGAGTGTTGTCTACGTACCAATGCAGACCGACTGCGGAAGCGATCACACAACGTAGAGGAAGTAGTCGTACGTCTTCTTCCCGATCCGACCGATCCAAGCACCGTTACTCCGGCACCTCCGAGTTCTTAGCACACGTTCAGCTCGATGACGATCCTCGGGCTCCGATCCAGCAAAGCATCGAGGAAGAGTTCCGTCAGCACGACGGCGTGGTGACGATCTTGATGTACTACCGACGCAGGGCTTCGCCTAAGCACTGTAACGGTATGATCGAGGTGGAATTTGGTGGCAGAGGGCACCGCACACGGCTAAGGAACGATCTCAAGGATCAATTTGTGTGTCTATGGGGTGCCCCCTGCCTCAGTATATAAAGGATGGAGGAGGGGGAGGCCTGCCAATGCTATTGGTGTGGCCAGGATGGGAGTCCTACTAGGACTCCAAGTCCTAGTAGGAGTCCATCAAGAGGGGAGGAAGGGAGAAGGAAGTGGAGGAGAAGGAGAGGTGGCCGGCCCCCCTTTCCCTAGAACAATTCGGACCAAAGGGGAGGGGGGCGCAGCAGCCTTTTTCCTCTTCCCACTAAAGCCCATCAAGGCCCATTACTTCTCCCGTAACTACTCGGTACTCCGAAGAATACCCGAACCACTCGGAACCTTTCCGATGTCCGAATATAGTCGTCCAATATATCGATCTTTACGTCTCAACCATTTCGAGACTCCTCGTCATATCCCCGATCTCATCCGGGACTCCGAACTCCTTCGGTACATCAAAACTCATAAACTCATAATATAACTATCATCGAAACCTTAAGCGTGCGGACCCTACGGTTCGAGAACAATGTAGACATGACCGAGACACGTCTCCGGTCAATAACCAATAGCGGGACCTGGATGCCCATATTGGCTCCTACATATTCTACGAAGATCTTTATCGGTCAGACCGCATAACAACATACTTTGTTCCCTTTGTCATCGGTATGTTACTTGCCCGAGATTCGATCGTCGGTATCCAATACCTAGTTCAATCTCGTTACCGGCAAGTCTCTTTACTCGTTCTATAATACATCATCCCACAACTAACTCATTAGTTGCAATGCTTGCAAGGCTTAAGTGATGTGCATTACCGAGAGGGCCCAGAGATACCTCTCCGACAATCGGAGTGACAAATCCTAATCTCGAAATACGCCAACCCAACATCTACCTTTGGAGACACCTGTAGTACTCCTTTATAATCACCCAGTTACGTTGTGACGTTTGGTAGCACCCAAAGTGTTCCTCCGGCAAACGGGAGTTGCATAATCTCATAGTCATAGGAACATGTATAAGTCATGAAGAAAGCAATAGCAACATACTAAACGATCGGGTGCTAAGCTAATGGAATGGGTCATGTCAATCAGATCATTCATCTAATGATGTGATCCCATTAATCAAATAACAACTCTTTGTCCATGGTTAGGAAACATAACCATCTTTGATTAACGAGCTAGTCAAGTAGAGGTATACTAGTGACACTCTGTTTGTCTATGTATTCACACATGTATTATGTTTCCGGTTAATACAATTCTAGCATGAATAATAAACATTTATCATGATATAAGGAAATAAATAATAACTTTATTATTGCCTCTAGGGCATATTTCCTTCAGTCTCCCACTTGCACTAGAGTCAATAATCTAGATCACATCACCATGTGATTAACATCGATAGTTCACATCATCATGTGATTAACACCCATAGTTCACATCGCCATGTGACCAACACCCAAAGGGTTTACTAGATTCAGTAATCTAGTTCACATCGCTATGTGATTAACACCCAAAGAGTACTAAGGTGTGATCATGTTTTGCTTGTGAGAGAATCTTAGTCAACGGGTCTGCCACATTCAGATCCACATGTATTTTGCAAATTTCTATGTCAACAATGCTCTGCATGGAGCTACTCTAGCTAATTGCTCCCACTTTCAATATGTATCTAGACCGAGACTTAGAGTCATCTAGATTAGTGTCAAAACTTGCATCGGCGTAACCCTTTACGACGAACCTTTTTATCATGTCCATAATCGAGAAACATATCCTTATTTCACTAAGGATAATTCTGACCGCTGTCCAGTGATCTACTCCTAGATCACTATTGTACTCCCTTGCCAAATCAGTGCAGGGTATACAATAGATCTGGTATACAGCATGACATACTTTATAGAACCTATGGCCAAGTCATAGGGAATGACTTTCATTCTCTTTCTATCTTCTGCCGTGGTCGGGCTTTGAGTCTTACTCAACTTCACACCTTATAATACAGGCAAGAACTCTTTCTTTGACTGCTCCATTTTGAACTACTTCAAAATCTTGTCAAGGTATGTACTCATTGAAAAAACTTATCAAGCGTCTTGATCTATCTCTATAGATCTTGAAGCTCAATATGTAAGCAGCTTCACCGAAGTCTTTCTTTGAAAAACTCCTTTCAAACACACCTTTATGCTTTACAGAATAATTCTACATTATTTCTGATCAACAATATGTCATTCACATATACTTATCAGAAATGCTATAGTGCTCCCACTCACTTTCTCGTAAATACAGGCTTCATCGCAAGTCTGTATAAAACTATATGCTTTGATCAACTTATCAAAGCGTATATTCCAACTCCGAGATGCTTGCACCAGTCCACAATGGATCGCTGGAGCTCGCACATTTTGTTAGCACCTTTCGGATTGACAAAACCTTCTGGTTGCATCATATACAACTCTTCTTTAATAAATCCATTAAGGAATGCAGTTTTGTTTATCCGTTTGCCAGATTTCATAAAATGCGGCAATTACTAACATGATTCGGACAGACTCAAGCATAGATACGAGTGAGAAGCTCTCATCGTAGTCAACACCTTGAGCTTGTCGAAAACCTTTTGCGACAATTCTAGCTTTGTAGATAGTAACACTACTACCAGCGTCCGTCTTCCTCTTGAATATCCATTTATTCTCAATTGCTTCCCGATCATCGGGCAAGTCAACCAAAGTCCAAACTTTGTTCTCATACATGGATCATATCTCAGATTTCATGGCCTCAAACCATTTCGCGGAATCCGGGCTCATCATCGCTTCCTCATAGTTCGTAGGTTCATCATGGTCAAGTAACATGACCTCCAGAACAGGATTACCGTACCACTCTGGTGCGGATCTCACTCTGGTTTACCTACGAGATTTGGTAGTAACTTGATCTGAAGTTACATGATCATCATCATTAGCTTCCTCACTAATTGGTGTAGTAGTCACAAGAACAGATTTTTGTGATGAACTACTTTCCAATAAGGTAGAAGGTACAATTACCTTATCAAGTTTTCTACTTTCCTCCCACTCACTTCTTTCAAGAGAAACTCCTTCTCTAGAAAGGATCCATTATAAGCAACGAATGTCTTGCCTTAGGATCTGTGATAGAAGGTGTACCCAACAGTCTCCTTTGGGTATCCTATGAAGACATATTTCTCCGATTTGGGTTTGAGCTTATCAGGATGAAATTTTTTCACATAAGCATCACAACCCCAAACTTTAAGAAACGACTACTTTGGTTTCTTGCTAAACCACAGTTCAGATTGTGTCGTCTCAACGGACTTAGATGGTGCCCCTTTTTAACGTGAATGCAGCTGTCTCTAATGCATAACCCCAAAACGATAGTGGTAGATCGGTAAGAGACATCATAGATCGCACTATATCTAATAAAGTATGGTTATGACGTTCGGACACACCATTACACTATGGTGTTCCATGTGGCGTGAGTAGTGAAACAATTTCACATTGTTTTTAACTGAAGGCCAAACTCGTAACTCAAATACTTTTCTCTACGATCAGATCATAGAAACTTTATTTTCTTGTTACGATGATTTTTCACTTCACTCTGAAATTCTTTGAACTTTTCAAATGTTTCAGACTTATGTTTCATCAAGTAGATATACTCATATCTGCTCAAATCATCTGTGAAGATCAGAAAATAATGATACCTGTCGCGAGCCTCAATATTGATCGGACCACATACATCAGTATGTATGATTTCCAACAAATCTGTTGCTCGCTCCATTGTTCCGAAGAACAGAGTCTTAGTCATCTTGCCCATGAGGCATGGTTTGAAAGCATCAACTGATTCATAATCAAGTGATTCCAAAAGCCCATCAGCATGGAGTTTCTTCATGCGCTTTACACCAATATGACCTAAACGGCAGTGCTACAAATAAGTTGCACTATCATTATTAACTTTGCATCTTTTGGTTTCAATATTATGATTATGTATATCACTACGATCGAGATCCAACGAACTATTTTCATTGGGTGTGTAACCATATAAGGTTTTATTCATGTAAACAGAACAACAATTTATTCTCTTACTTAAATGAATAACCGTATTACAATAAACATGATCAAATCATATTCATGCTCAACGCAAACACCAAATAACACTTATTTAGGTTCAACACTAATCCCGAAATTATGGGGAGTGTGCGATGATGATCATATCAATCTTGGAACCACTTCCAACACACATCGTCACTTCACCCTTAACTAGTCTCTGTTTATTATGCAACTCCCGTTTCGAGTTACTAATCTTAGCAACTGAACTAGTATCAAATACTGAGGGTTTGCTATAAACACTAGTAAAGTACACATCGATAACATGTATATCCAATATACTTATGTTCACTCTGCCATCCTTCTTATCCGCCAATCACTTGGGGTAATTCCACTTCCAGTGACCAGTCCCTTTGTAGTAGAAGCACTTAGTCTCAGGCTTAGGATCAGACTTGGGCTTCTTCACTTGAGCAGCAACTTGCTTGCCGTTCTTCTTGAAGTTCCCCTTCTTCCCTTTGCCCTTTTCTTGAAACTAGTGGTCTTGTCAACCATCAACACTTGTTGGTTTTCTTGATTTTTACCTTCGTTGATTTCAGCATCACGAAGAGCTTGGGAGTTGTTTCCATTATCCCTTGCATATTATAGTTCATCACGAAGTTCTACTAACTTAGTGATGATGACTAGAGAATTCTGTCAATCACTATCTTATCTGGAAGATTAACTCCCACTTGATTCAAGCGATTGTAAGTACCCAGACAATCTGAGCACATGCTCACTAGTTGAGCGATTCTCCTCCATCTTTTAGCTATAGAACTTGTTGGAGACTTCATATCTCTCAACTCGGGTATTTGCTTGAAATATTAACTTCAACTCCTGGAACATCTCATATGGTCCATGACGTTCAAAACGTCTTTGAAGTCCCGATTCTATGCTGTTAAGTATGGTGCACTAAACTATCAAGTAGTCATCATATTGAGCTAGCCAAACGTTCATAACGTCTGCATCTGCTCCTGCAATAGGTCTGTCACCTAGCGGTGCATCAAGGACATAATTCTTCTGTGCAGCAATGAGGATAAACCTCAGATCACGGATCCAATCCGCATCATTGCTACTAACATCTTTCAACACAATTTTCTCTAGGAACATATCAAAATAAACACAGGGAAGCAACAACGTGAGCTATTGATCTAAAACATGATTTGCAAAATACTACCAGGACTAAGTTCATGAAAAATTTAAGTTCAATTAATCATATTACTTAAGAACTCCCACTTAGATAGACATCCCTCTAATCCTCTAAGTGATCACGTGATCCAAATCAACTAAACCATAACCGATCATCACGTGAGATGGAGTAGTTTTCAATGGTGAACATCGTTATGTTGATCATATCTACTATATGATTCACGCTCGACCTTTCGGTCTCCGTGTTCCGAGGCCATATCTGCATATGCTAGGCTCGTCAAGTTTAACCTGAGTATTCTGCGTGTGCAAAACTGGCTTGCACCCGTTGTAGATGGACGTAGAGCTTATCACACCCGATCATCACGTGGTGTCTGGGCACGACGAACTTTGGCAACGGTGCATACTCAGGGAGAACACTTCTTGATAATTTAGTGAGAGATCATCTTATAATGCTACCGTCAATCAAAGCAAGATAAGATGCATAAAAGGATAAACATCACATGCAATCAATATAAGTGATATGATATGGCCATCATCATCTTGTGCTTGTGATCTCCATCTCCGAAGCACCGTCATGATCACCATCGTCACCGGCGCGACACCTTGATCTCCATCGTAGCATCGTTGTCGTCTCGCCAATCTTATGCTTCCACGACTATCACTACCGCTTAGTAATAAAGTAAAGCATTACATCGCGATTGCATTGCATACAATAAAGCGACAACCATATGGCTCCTCCCAGTTGCCGATAACTTGGTTACAAAACATGATCATCTCATACAATAAAATTTAGCATCATGCCTTGACCATATCACATCACAACATGCCCTGCAAAAACAAGTTAGACGTCCTCTACTTTGTTGTTGCAAGTTTTACGTGGCTGCTACGGGCTTAAGCAAGAACTCATCTCACCTACGCATCAAAACCACAACGATAGTTTGTCAAATAGACTCCGTTTTAACCTTCTCAAGGACCGGGCATAGCCACACTTGGTTCAACTAAAGTTGGAGAGACAATCGCCCGCAAGCCATCTATGTGCAAAGCACGTCGAGGGAACCGGTCTCGCGTAAGCATACGCGTAAGGTTGGTCCGGGTCGTCTCGTCCAACAATACCGCCGAACCAAAGTATGACATGCTGGTAGGCAGTATGACTTGTATCGCCCACAACTCACTTGTGTTCTACTCGTGCAAATAACATCAAACCATAAAACCTAGGCTCGGATGCCACTGTTGGGGAACGTAGTAATTTCAAAATTTTCCTATGCACACACAAGATCATGGTGATGCATAGCAACGAGGGGGAGAGTGTTGTCTACGTACCAACGCAGACCGACTGCGGAAGCGATCACACAACGTAGAGGAAGTAGTCGTACGTCTTCTTCCCGATCCGACCGATCCAAGCACCGTTACTCCGGCACCTCCGAGTTCTTAGCACACGTTCAGCTCGATGACGATCCTCGGGCTCCGATCCAGCAAAGCATCGAGGAAGAGTTCCGTCAGCACGACGGCGTGGTGACGATCTTGATGTACTACCGACGCAGGGCTTCGCCTAAGCACTGTAATGGTATGATCGAGGTGGAATTTGGTGGCAGGGGGCACCGCACACGGCTAAGGAACGATCTCAAGGATCAACTTGTGTGTCTATGGGGTGCCCCCTGCCTCAGTATATAAAGGATGGAGGAGGGGGAGGCCGGCCAAGGCTATTGGTGCGGCCAGGATGGGAGTCCTACTAGGACTCCAAGTCCTAGTAGGAGTCCATCAAGAGGGGAGGAAGGGAGAAGGAAGTGGAGGAGAAGGAGAGGTGGCCGGCCCCCCTTTCCCTAGTCCAATTCGGACCAAAGGGGAGGGGGGCGCAGCAGCCTTTTTCCTCTTCCCACTAAAGCCCATCAAGGCCCATTACTTCTCCCGTAACTACTCGGTACTCCGAAAAATACCCGAATCACTCGGAACCTTTCCGATGTCCGAATATAGTCGTCCAATATATCGATCTTTACGTCTCGACCATTTCGAGACTCCTCGTCATGTCCCCGATCTCATCCGGGACTCCGAACTCCTTCGGTACATCAAAACTCATAAACTCATAATATAACTATCATCGAAACCTTAAGCGTGCGGACCCTACGGTTCGAGAACAATGTAGACATGACCGAGACACGTCTCCGGTCAATAACCAATAGCGGGACCTGGATGCCCATATTGGCTCCTACATATTCTACGAAGATCTTTATCGGTCAGACCGCATAACAACATACTTTGTTCCCTTTGTCATCGGTATGTTACTTGCCCGAGATTCGATCGTCGGTATCCAATACCTAGTTCAATCTCGTTACCGGCAAGTCTCTTTACTCGTTCTATAATACATCATCCCACAACTAACTCATTAGTTGCAATGCTTGCAAGGCTTAAGTGATGTGCATTACCGAGAGGGCCCAGAGATACCTCTCCGACAATCGGAGTGACAAATCCTAATCTCGAAATACGCCAACCCAACATCTACCTTTGGAGACACCTGTAGTACTCCTTTATAATCACCCAGTTACGTTGTGACGTTTGGTAGCACCCAAAGTGTTCCTCCGGCAAACGGGAGTTGCATAATCTCATAGTCATAGGAACATGTATAAGTCATGAAGAAAGCAATAGCAACATACTAAACGATCGGGTGCTAAGCTAATGGAATGGGTCATGTCAATCAGATCATTCATCTAATGATGTGATCCCATTAATCAAATAACAACTCTTTGTCCATGGTTAGGAAACATAACCATCTTTGATTAACGAGCTAGTCAAGTAGAGGTATACTAGTGACACTCTGTTTGTCTATGTATTCACACATGTATTATGTTTCCGGTTAATACAATTCTAGCATGAATAATAAACATTTATCATGATATAAGGAAATAAATAATAACTTTATTATTGCCTCTAGGGCATATTTCCTTCAAGGTGACCCATGACGTACTTCATGGCGAGTCCGGACAACCTATTCAGTTCGGCCCATTGAGCCAAATGATCATCCACTGCCAGTGGACGCTCTGGATTGTGAAACTGCGACCAGAAAAGCTTTTCCACTTCGCGATCTTTCTGATCTCGAAAGTGTTCGGTCGCATCAGCAGCACTCGCTGCCAAGTCCAGATAGGTATCCTCCACACTCCACATCCGGTCCAACGGAGCAAACTTCGGATCGCAAATTTCCTTCGCAGCATAAAGGGCTTTCCAGCCGCAATCTGTTCGGCCTGACGCAGCTCCTCCTTCGCAGCTCTCATCGTAGAGCGTGCGTCCTTGGCATCGGCAACGGCCTTCTCTAAGTCCATCTGTTTCGCCTGGTCTTCTTTTTCAAGAAGTCTGCAACGGTCTGTAGCGCTTTTTAACTTTTCGTCCATCTCTTCCTTGCTTCGGCAATGAGCAGCCTGTTTGGCTCTCAACTCTTCATGGGCTTTCTTGGTGGCCGCATCACTTTCGTTGGCTTGTTCTTTAGCTCGGGCAAGTTCTGCCCTAAGACTCTCCACGGCGGCCGCACCATCTGCGTCAAGCACACACATCGTAAGACACAAGCATAAAACTGTTCTTACCTGGTGCCGCCCGAGGAGTTACATACCTTGAGCCTCATCAAGCCACTTATTGACAAGCGTGATGTCGGCATCTGCCACGTCCAGTTGCCGCTTTAGTTCGGCAAAATCGTCAGTTCGGCTCGATTCCGAACACCCTGCCGCCTACATTCAAAGGCAACATCTTAGACCTGGGATTATGATCCTCCGCGTGCCGTCATTTCTTGACGACGCGCAGAGTCTCAGGGGCTACTATCTACACAGGGCGCATCTTATTCATGCGCAACTGACAAAAGTATACATTATCTAATGTACCTCGAAACCCGTCAGTAAACTTTTGATGGCCTCATGCAATCCGCTCTCTGCAGATGAAATCCTTTCAATCACCGTGCCCATCAATGCGCGGTGCTCCTCTGAGATAGAAGCTCTCCCCAGCTGAATCTTTAGCTCCTCCGGCCGAGCACCAAACGGTGCCAGACTCGTCCCATGACCTCTTTTGAAGGCCGGACGCGGAGAACCTCGGGGGGCTGCATAGCTACCTACCGCCCCTGCCGGATTCGGAGAAACCCTCCGCGACGACACCTCAGGGTCGCTCGCCCCGCTAGGCGACACGGCAGGGGGAGGCGTCCCGCTCTCCATCATCTCCGGATGGAGATCCCCCAAAGACGAGCTCTGCTGAGAAGGGCTGAGGTCCGAGCTACAAGGTAAAGGTTTGGTTAATCTTCTCAGATGTAAATCAAGGATTTCCCTCATCCCTCAAAAGGAAAATCTTTCTCCACTTACGGCTCGCTGGAGGGCTGATCCCCTTGAGGGTGTAGTCCGGCCGAGGAACTCCCCGGTGTCGGACCCTCTGACGAGGATTTTCTCCCCCGCTTCGAGGCCATGGTTTCCGAGTCGTCAGAGGTGGCTCTCTTCTTCCCCTTAGGAGAGGAATTGTCGGTTCCTCCCTTCGGAGCAGCCTCCTTCGAGGAGGCCATAGCTTCCTTGTCCTCCCCCTCCAAAGGCATTATCTCTAGCATCCTGACCAGCACGGGATCCGGCCTGGTTTTGGAAAGGGGAGCCGGACACCTGATCAGCTTTGCCTTCGCTATCCACTCCTGTTTAAAAGGACGGTTCTTTTAGGGGCAAATTTATGACAATTATACGGATAGAAGGTCCGGGCATAAGGTTGCTTACTTGAGTATCTGGGCGATTGCGGCTTAGGCCTGCGTCCTCGGTTAAATCCGGACACATCTCTTGTGATCCAAAGAATAGTCTATACATCTCCGCGGGCGTTGCGCCCATAAAGTTCTGGAGAGCTCGCGGTCCCTCTGGCTTAAACTCCCACAGGCGAAGGGGGCGATGTTTGCCGGGCAATATTCGGCGAATCAGCATGACCTGCGTCACCTTGACCAAGCTGAGGTCTCCTTCCAGGAGATCCTTAATTCGGCCCTGTAACAAGGGCACGTCTTTGGGAAAACCCCAATCTAACCCTCTGTTGACCCATGATGCTAGCCGTGGTGGGGGACCTGAGCGAAAGGCAGGAGGCGCCACCCACTTGGTGCTCCGGGGAGCGGTGATATAAAACCACTCTCATTGCCACAAACCTAGCTCCTCTTGAAAAGAGCCCTCGGGCCATGGAGCATCAGCATTTTTGCTTATAACAGCGCCTCCGCACTCTGCGTGCCGTCCCTTTATCATCTTCGGCTCCACTTTGAAGGTCTTGAGCCATAATCCGAAGTGAGGGGTAACACGGAGGAACGCTTCACATACAGCGATAAACAAGGAGATATGGAGGATGGACTCCGGAGATAAGTCGTGGAATTCCAGCCCGTAATAAAATAGCAGTCCCCTCACAAAGGGATCCATCGGGAAGCCTAACCCCCGAAGGAAGTGAGACGAACACTACGCTCTCACTGGGCTGGGGACTGGGGATAGCCTGCCATTGAGCAGGCAACCTATGTGAAATTTCGGCGGTCAAGAACTTAGCCTCTCTCAACTTTAACACATCCTCCTCCGTGACGGAGGAGGGCATCCATCGGCCTTGAAGGTCAGAACCGGACATTGTCGAAGGTCCGAGGCACCCGGAATTTGGAGCCTAGGGTGTTGGAACCCGAGGTGACGGGCGAACTTGTTTTGGGATTGGAGAAAAGGATAAGGCCCTGATCTCTTTATAAGAGGCTGAATATCAGGAGCCCTCCCCGTAACCGTTTGGGACTCGCCTTTAATCGAGAAAACATGCTAACGGGCACGATTGGGTTACCCACGTCCGTATTGATGAGAATCCCATAAAAGGGGGGCACACGATCTCTGCTTTGACAAGACGTGCCAAGGAAACTGCCTCGCAAAACACGCTGAGGTGGAAAAGTGAAAACGATTCGAGTAAAGGATTTGGCCGTAGTGTGATGACGCACTGCGGAATACGTCAGCAGATTTGATTTGTGTTAATATCATTCTCTCTATGGCAATATGTGGAAGCTTATTTTGCAGAGCCGGACACTACTCTTGGTGTTTACAATCTTCTATGAAGGACTTGGAGGAGGAACCCGCCTTGCAATGCCGAAGACAATTTGCGCGCCGGACTCGTCGTCATTGAAGCCTGGTTCAGGGGCTACTAAGGGAGTCCCGGATTAGGGGGTGTTCGGGTAGCCGGGCTATACCTTCAGTCAGACTCTAGGACTATGAAGATACAAGATTGAAGACTACGTCCCATGTCCGGATGGGACTCTCCTTGGCGTGGAAGGCAAGCTTGGCGATGCAGATATTCAAGATCTCCTACCATTGTAACCGACTCTATGTAACTCTAACCCTATCCGGTGTCTATATAAACCGGAGGGTTGTAGTCCGTAGGCAATCAACTCCATAGATAACAATCATACCATAGGCTAGCTTCTAGGGTTTAGCCTCCTTGATCTCGTGGTAGATCTACTCTTGTACTACCCATATCATCAATATTAATCAAGCAGGACGTAGGGTTTTACCTCCATCAAGAGGGCCCGAACCTGGGTAAAACATCGTGTTCCTTGCCTCCTGTTACCATCCGGCCTAGACGCACAGTTCGGGACCCCCTACCCGAGATCCGCCGGTTTTGACACCGACACTCACCCTTCCATCATTGCTAGCCTCTTCGGTACCGTGCATTGCCCTTTCTCACATTGAGAGTTGGTGCAAACTTCGCCAGTGCATCCAAACCCCGTGATATGACACGCTCTTTCACACATAAACCTCCATATATCTTCCTCATAACAGCCACCATACCTACCTATTATGGCATTTCCATAGCTATTCCGAGATATATTGCCATGCAACTTTCCACCATTCCGTTTATCATGACACATTCAACATTTTCATATTGCTTAGCATGATCATGTAGTTGACATAGTATTTGTGACAAAGCCACCGTTCATAATTCTTTCATACAAGTCACTCTTGGTTCATTGCATATCCCAATACACCGCTGGAGGCATTCATATAGAGTCATCTTTTGTTCTTGCATCGAGTTGTAATCATTGAGTTGTAAATAAATAGAAGTGTCATGATCATCATTTTCTAGAGCATTGTCCCAAGTGAGGAAAAAAGAGAAAGGCCATAAAAAAGAGAAGGCCCAAAAAAATGAGAGAAAAAGAGAGAAGGGACAATGCTACTATCCTTTGCCACACTTGTTCTTCAAAGTAGCACCATAATCTTCATGATAGAGAGTCTTTTGTTTTGTCACTTTCATATACTAGTGGGAATTTTTCATTATAGAACTTGGCTTGCATATTCCAACAATGGGCCTCCTCAAGTTCCCTAGGTCTTCGTGAGCAAGCAAGTTGGATGCACACCCACTTAGTTTCTTTTGTTGAGCTTTCATACATTTATAGCTCTAGTGCATCCGTTGCATGGCAATCCCTACTCCTTGCATTAACATCAATCGATGGGCATCTCCATAGCCCATTGATTAGCCCCGTTGATGTGAGACTTTCTCCTTTTTTGTCTTCTCCACATAACCCCCATCATCATATTCTATTCCACCCATAGTGCTATATCCACGGCTCGCGCTCATATATTGCGTGAAAGTTTATAGGTTTGAGATTACTAAAGTATGAAACAATTGCTTGGCTTATCATCGGGGTTGTGCATGATGAGAGCATTCTTGTGTGATGAAAATGGAGCATGACTAAACTATATGATTTTGTAGGGATGAACTTTCTTTGGCCATGTTATTTTGAGAAGACATAATTGCTTAGTTAGTATGCTTGAAGTATTATTATTTTTGTGTCAATATAAAATTTTATCTTGAATCTTTCAGATCTGAATATTCATACCACAATTAAGAAGAATTACATTGAAATTATGCCAAGTAGCACTCCACATCAAAAATTATCTTTTTTTATCATTTACCTACTCGAGGATGAGCAGGAATTAAGCTTGGGGATGCTTGATACGTCTCCAACGTATCTATAATTTTTGATTGCTCCATGCTATATTATCTACTGTCTTGCACATTATTGGGCTTTATTATCCACTTTTATATTATTTTTGGGACTAAGCTATTAACCGGAGGCCCAGCCCAGAATTGTTGTTTTTGCCTATTTTAGGGTTTCGAAGAAAAGGAATATCAAACAGAGTACAAACGGAATGAAACCTTCGGGAACATGATTTTTGGAACGAACAAGACCCAGGAGACTTGGACCCTACGTCAAGAAGTAAAGGAGGAGGCCACAAGGTAGGGGGCGCGCCCTCCACCCTCGTGGGCCCCCTGTTGCTTCACTGACGTACTCCTTCCTCCTATATATACCTACATACCCCCAAACGATCAGATACGGAGCCAAAACCCTAATTCCACCGTCGCAACTTTCTGTATCCATGAGATCCCATCTTGGGGCCTGTTCCGGAGCTCCGCCGGAGGGGGCATCCATCATGGAGGGCTTCTACATCAACACCATAGCCTCTCCGATGAAGTGTGAGTAGTTTACCTTAGACCTTCGGATCCATAGTTATTAGCTAGATGGCTTCTTCTCTCTTTTTGGATCTCAATACAATGTTCTCCCCCTCTCTTGTGGAGATCTATTTGATGTAATCTTCTTTTTGCGGTGTGTTTGTTGAGACCGATGAATTGTGGGTTTATGATCAAGATTATCTATGAACAATATTTGAATCTTCTCTGAATTATTTTATGTATGATTGGTTATCTTTGCAAGTCTCTTCGAATTATCAGTTTGGTTTGTCCTACTAGATTGATCTTTCTTGCAATGGGAGAAGTGCTTAGCTTTGGGTTCATTCTTGCGGTGTCCTTTCCCAGTGACAGTAGGGGCAGCAAGGCACGTATTGTATTGTTGCCATCGAGGATAACAAGATGGGGTTTTTATCATATTGCATGAATTTATCCCTCTACATCATGTCATCTTGCTTAAGGCGTTACTCAGTTTTCATGAACTTAATACTCTAGATGCATGCTGGATAGCGGTCGATGAGTGGAGTAATAGTAGTAGATGCACGCAGGAGTCAGTCTACTTGTCTCGGACGTGATGCCTATATACATGGTCATACCTAGATATTCTCATAACTATGCTCAATTCTGTCAATTGCTCAATAGTAATTCGTTCACCCACCGTAAAATACTTATGCTCTTGAGAGAAGCCACTAGTGAAACCTATGGCCCCCGGGTCTATCTTCATCATATTAATCCTCCAATACTTTGTTATTTCCTTTGCTTTTATTTTACTTTGCATCTTTATCACAAAAATACCAAAAATATTATTCTATCATATCTATCAGATCTCACTCTCGTAAGTGACCGTGAAGGGATTGACAACCCCTTATCGCATTGGTTGCGAGGAGTTATTTGTTTTGTGCAGGTACGAGGGACTCGCGCGTAGCCTCCTACTGGATTGATACCTTGGTTCTCAAAAACTGAGGGAAATACTTACGCTACTTTGTTGCATCATCCTTTCCCCTTCAAGGAAATCCAACACGGTGCTCAAGAGGTAGCAGGATGCCCAAGGAACCCCAAGGTAAAATTCAAGGACAACCAAAAGTCTAAGCTTGGGGATGCCCCAGAAGGCATCCCCTCTTTCATCTTCGTCCATCGGTAACTTTACTTGATGCTATATTTTTATTCACCACAGGATATGTTTTTGCTTGGAGCGTCTTGTATGATTTGAGTCTTTGCTTATTAGTTTACCACAATCATCCTTGCTGTACACACCTTTTGGGAGACACACACATGAATCGGAATTTATTATAATACTCTATGTGCTTCACTTATATCTTTTGAGCTAGATAACTTTGCTCTAGTGCTTCACTTATATCTTTTTAAGAGCATGGTGGTGGTTTTATTTTATAGAAATTGTTGATCTCTCATGCTTCACTTATATTATTTTGAGAGTCTTATAGAACAGCATGGTAATTTGCTTTGGCTATAAAATTAGTCCTAATATGATAGGCATGCAAGATGGGTATAATAAAAACTATCATAAAAAGTGCATCGTATGCTATGAGAAGTTTGATTCTTTATGATTGTTTTGAGATATAAAGATGGTGATATTAGAGTCATGCTAGTTGAGTAGTTGTGAATTTGAGAAATACTTGTGTTAAAGTTTATGATTCCCATAGCATGCACGTATGGTGAACCGTTATGTGATGAAGTCGGAGCATGATTTATTTATTGATTGTCTTCCTTATGAGTGGCGGTCAGGGACGAGTGGTGGTCTTTTCCTACCAATCTACCCCCCTAGGAGCATGCGCGTAGTACTTCGTTTCGATAACTAATAGATTTTTTAAGTAAGTATGTGAGTTCTTTATGACTAATGTTGAGTCCATGGATTATACGCACTCTCACCCTTCAACCATTGCTAGCCTCTCTAGTACCGCGCAACTTTCGCCGGTACCATAAACCCACCATTTACCTTCCTCAAAACAGCCACCATACCTACCTATTATGGCATTTCCATAGCCATTCCGAGATATATTGCCATGCAACTTTCCACCGTTCCGTTTATTATGACACGCTCCATCATTGTCATATTGCTTTGCATGATCATGTAGTTGACATCGTATTTGTGGCAAAGCCACCGTTCATAATTCTTTCATACATGTCACTCATGAGTTTTTGCGCATCCCGGTACACCACCAGAGGCATTCACATAGAGTAATATTTTTTTCTAGTATCGAGTTGTAATTTTTTAGTTGTAAGTAAATAAATGTGTGATCATTATTAGAGCATTGTCCCAAGTGAGGAAAGGATGATGGAGACTATGATTCCCCCACAAGTCGGGACGAGACTCCGGACGAAAAAGAGAAAAAAAGAGGCCATAAAAATGAGAAATGGGCCCAAGTAAAAAATAAAAGAGAAATGAGAGAAAAAGAGAGAAGGGACAATGTTACTATCCTTTTACCACATTTGTGCTTCAAAGTAGCGCTATGATCTTCATGATAGAGAGTCTCCTATGTTGTCACTTTCATATGCTAGTGGGAATTTTACATTATAGAACTTGGCTTGTATATTCCAATGATGTGCTTCCTCAAAATGCCCTAGGTCTTCGTGAGCAAGCGAGTTGGATGCACACCCACTTAGTTTCTTTTTGAGCTTTCATACACTTATAGCTCTAGTGCATCCGTTGCATGGCAATCCCTACTCACTCACATTGATATCTATTCATGGGCATATCCATAGCCCGTTGATACGCCTAGTTCATGTGAGACTATCTTCTACTTTTTTGTCTTCTCGACAACCACCATTCTATTCCACATATAGTGCTATGTCCATGGCTCACGCTCATATATTGTGTGAAGATTGAAAGAGTTTGAGAACATCAAAGTATGAAACAATTGTTGGCTTGTCATCGGGGTTGTGCATGATTAAATACTTTGTCTGATGAAGATAGAGCATAGCCCGACTATATGATTTTGTAGGGATAACTTTCTTTGGCCATGTTATTTTGAGAAGACATGATTGCTTTGTTAGTATGCTTGAAGTATTATTATTTTTATGTCAATATTAAACTTTTTTCTTGAATCTTTCGGATCTGAACATTCATGCCACAATAAAGAAAATTACATAGAAGATTATGCTAGGTAGCATTCCACATCAAAAATTCTGTTTTTATCATTTACCTACTTGAGGACGAGCAGGAATTAAGCTTGGGGATGCTTGATACGTCTCCAACGTATCTATAATTTTTTATTGTTCCATGCTATTATATTATCTGTTTTGGATTTTTAATGGGCTTTATTATACACTTTTATATTATTTTTGGGACTAACCTACTAACTAAAGGCCTAGTGCAAATTGCTGTTTTTTTGCCTATTTCAGTGTTTCGCAGAAAAGGAATAACAAACGGAATCCAAACCTAATGAAACCTTTGGGAGAGTGATTTTTGGAACAAACACAATCCAGGAGACTTGGAGTGGACGTCAAGGAAGCATCATGGAGGCCACGAGGCAGGGAGGTGTGCCCCCCACCCTCGTGGCCCCCTCGTGGCTCCCCTGACTGACTTCTTTCACCTATATATACTCATATACCCCGAAAACATCCGACAGCACCACGATACCCTATTTCCACCGCCGCAGCCTTCTGTACCCAAGAGATCCCATCTTGGGGCCTTTTCCGGCGCTCCGCCGGAGGGGGAATCGATCACAGAGTGCTTCTACATGAACACCATAGCCTCTCCGATGATGTGTGAGTAGTTTACCATAGACCTTCGGGTCCATAGTTATTAGCTAGATGGCTTCTTCTCTCTCTTTGGATCTCAATACAAAGTTCTCCTCGATCTTCTTAGAGATCTATTCGATGTAATTCTTTTTGCGGTGTGTTTGTCGGGATCCGATGAATTGTGGGTTTATGATCAAGATTATCTATGAACAATATTTGGTTCTTCTCTGAATTCTTTTATGTATGATTTGTTATCTTTGCAAGTCTCTTTGAATTATCAGTTTGGTTTGGCCTACTAGATTGATCAGTCTTGCA
Source organism: Triticum monococcum (assembly GCA_034509565.1). NCBI lineage: Eukaryota > Viridiplantae > Streptophyta > Magnoliopsida > Poales > Poaceae > Triticum > Triticum monococcum. The sequence continues at coordinate 590,600,500 of CM067845.1, read as the reverse complement.
ATGGGAGAAGTGCTTAGCTTTGGGTTCAATCTTGCGGTGTCCTTTCCCAGTGACAGCAGGGGCAGCAAGGCACGTATTGTATTGTTGCCATCAAGGATAAAAAGATAGGGTTTATATCATATTTCTTGAGTTTATCCCTCTACATCATGTCATCTCGCCTAATGCGTTACTCTATTCTTATGAACTTAATACTCTAGATGCATGCTAGATAGCGGTCGATGTGTGGAGTAATAGTAGTAGATGCAGAATCGGTTTCGGTCTACTTGTCGCGGATGTGATGCCTATATACATGATCATGCCTAGATATTCTCATAATTATGCACTTTTCTATCAATTGCTCGACAGTAATTTGTTTACCCACCGTAATACTTATGCTATTTTGAGAGAAGCCACTAGTGAAACCTATGGCCCCCGGATCTATTTTCCATCATATAAGTTTCCAATCTATTTTACTTTGAAATCTTTACTTTCAATCTATATCATAAAAATACCAAAAATATTTATCTTATTATCTCTATCAGATCTCACTTTTGCAAGTGGCCGTGAAGGGATTGACAACCCCTTTATCATGTTGGTTGCAAGGTTCTTATTTGTTTGTATAGGTGCGAGGCGACTTGCGCGTAGTCTCCTACTGGATTGATACCTTGGTTCTCAAAAACCGAGGAAAATACTTACGCTACTTTGATGCATCACCCTTTCCTCTTCAAGGGAAAACCAACGCAGTGCTCAAGAGGTAGCAGTCCACCACGTCCATCGCCTTCACTTGCTTAGATATGAGTCGCCGCCGATGATGGTGCTAAGAATAGAGGGAGTGCTTGTCCTAGAGCTAGTGTGGACCAAGTAAGTGTGGTGATGAGGCTAGATTTGGAGCTCCGTAGAATAGATATCTCTGTTATAGCTCTTTTAGGTCCAGAATTCCAGCTGTCGGTAATTTTCCTCTTCATGTAGATTTTGCAAATTAAGAGAGAAAAGGCATTAGAATTGCATCATAAAGTGAAATAATGACCAAAAACATTATAAATAACAGTAGGAAAACATGATGCAAAATTTATGTATCACGCATCATCAAAACATTGAAGGAAAACCAACTTCACATGATTACTTACTACAAGACTTCTCCCATGCCCTTAAGAACAAACGGAACTACTCACAAATCATATTCATGTTCAGGATCAGAGCAGAATAATACATGATCTCATGGCAGAGGAGCTTGTACACGGCTTGACTCTTTCCGCTGAGGTCCTCCATGACTTAGCTTCGCCGTGAGTCACTGAATCGAGTGCGATGGTGATGTAACGGAAACTCCAGGACGAGATTCTCTGATTACCAACTGCGAGGGAACCAATACCGACCCATCATTTGGTTTCCCTCATCTAGGCTGGCTGCATGAGGGAACCAATATTTACCCACCATTTTGGTTCCCTGCGTTGCACTATACGCACAAATCACATGATGTTTTGTTACAAACTGCATAAGGCATTGTCAACACTTCTTACTAGTGGTGACCTTACCACACACAATGTGAACATAGTTTTAGTCCTAGCTAGGAAACAAATCATAATTCATCCTAGCTACTAACAAATGTTAGTACAAATACAACAATCTAATGGCTCAATAGGGGAAAGTTCATATGCGCCTTACTAGTGCCAAGTCCATCCTCTTCTTTCGCACTGCATCCTTTGTTCTTCTAGGCTTGGTTGTCAAATGCCTCCAGCTGACGACATTGTCAAGCATCTCATCTTCCTCCTCCGGCACCAGTTCATCAAAACCCCACTAGATGATCCAGTTATGCAGAATACAACAAGCAAGAACAAGCTTAACCTAGGTGGGGAAGTGTGGAATGGCTTCTGATCTAGGATCTTAAACCTATTCTTCAGAGCTCATAATGCCCTCTCAACCGTAACTCTAAGGCTGGAGTTCCTGAATTAAACAATTCATGTGGAGTCCTAGGATAGTTCCTACCAGCGAACTTGTTTTGATGGTACCTGGTTTTCCTGAAGGGTGGAAGAACACCTGGATGTCATGCATAACCAGCATCTCGTAGGTAGAACTTGCCATCAGGACAACTCATTATGTCACTTAGATTGTTAGCATCATGTGTTGATCCTTCCCAGCCAGCACATATGTGAACTTGTAGGATCGAAAGTATGTCTAGAGGGGGGTGATTAGACTACTTGACCAAATAAAAATCTAGCCTTTTCCCAATTTTAGTTCTTGGTAGATTTTAGCTATCTTAGCACAAGTCAAGCAATATCCACACAATTCAAGCAAGCATGCAAAAGAGTATATGAGCAGCGGAAAGTAAAGCATGCAACTTGCAAGAATGTAAAGGGAAGGGTTTGGAGGATTCAAACGCAATTGGAGACACGGATGTTTTTGTCGTGGTTCCGATAGCTGGTGCTATCGTACATCCACGTTGATGGAGACTTGAACCCATGGAGGGTAACGGTTGCGCGAGTCCACGGAGGGCTCCACCCACGAAGGGTCCACGAAGAAGCAACCTTGTCTATTCCATCATGGCTGTCGCCCACGAAGGACTTGCCTCACTAGCGGTAGATCTTCACGAAGTAGGCGATCTCCTTGCCCTTACAAACTCCTTGGTTCAACTCCACAATCTTGTCAGAGGCTCCCAAGTGACACCTAGCCAATCTAGGAGACACCACTCTCCAAGAAGTAACAAATGGTGTGTTGATGATGAACTCCTTGCTCTTGTGCTTCAAATGATAGTCTCCCCAACACTCAACTCTCTCTCACAGGATTTGGATTTGGTGGAAAGAAGATTTGAGTGGAAAGCAACTTGGGGAAGGCTAGAGATCAAGATTCATATGGTTGGAATGGAATATCTTGACCTCAACACAAGTGTAGGTGGTTCTCTCTCAGAAAATGTGTATTGGAAGTGTAGGTATGTTCTGATGGCTTTCTCCACGAATGAAGAGTGGGTGGATGGGTATATATAACCTCCACACAGAATCTAACCGTTACACACAATTTGCCAAACTCGGTGGGACCGAATGGTTAAACTCGGTCTGACCGATTCAGCAAACCTAGTGACCGTTAGGATTTTCGGTGGGACTGAGATGCAACTCGGTAGGACCGATATGGTTCGGGTTAGGGCATAACGTAATCTCGGTGTGACCGATTACACAAACTCGGTGGGACCAATTTTGGTAATAAGCTAATTAGAGAGTTGGTCAGGTAAACTCGGTGGGACCGATTCGCTCATCTCGATGAGACCGAAATGTTACAAAAAGGAAATAGAGAGTTTACATTGCAATCTTGGTGGGACCGATCGCTCATCTCGGTAAGGCCGAAATGTTACGAAGGGAAACAGAGAGATTACAATCCCATCTCGGTGAGACCGAGATCCCTATCGGTGAGACCGATTTGCCTAGGGTTTGTGGCAGTGGCTATGACATTTGAAACTCGATGGCGCCAGATAGAAAGAATCGGTGGGGCCAAGTTTGACTTTTGGCTTAGGTCATATGTGGATGTGGGAAGGTAGTTGAGGGTTTTGGAGCATATCACTAAGAATTTTGAGCAAGCAAGCCATCAAGCAACACCTCATCCCTCCTTGATAGTATTGGCTTTTCCTATAGACTCAATGTGATCTTGGATCACTGAAATATAAAATGTAGAGTCTTGAGCTTCAAGCTTGAGCCAAACTTTTTGTCCTTGGAATTTTGAGGGATCCACTTTCCTCATCCATGCCATGCCATTCATTGAGCTTTTCCTGAAATATTAATCTTGGAATAATGTTAGCTCAATGAACTATATGTTGTTAGGAATTACCAAAACCACCCAGGGATAGTTGCACTTTCAATCTCCCCCTTTTTGGTAATTGATGACAACATATAGATCAAAGCTTCAACAAATGATAATAAGAGTGAAAGATATTGTCGCTTTGAGAAGTATGTGAAAAGCAAGAGCTCCCCCTAAATTTGTGCATATCTTAAGATTTGCTTTGGACTGCAAATGCACAATGAGTTAGGATCATGGGTTACTCTCCTATGTCACATACATCTTGGTGGAGCGCTCAAAATGATAAGAATTAAATGCATGCACTCATCACCAAACAGTGAATGATCATATAAGGATAAGTAAGATAATATCATCTAACAAGCATAAGTGTAGCTTATGATCAACCACATGATCATCAATGTCTCATAGATAATAGCATAGTATCTCAAGCAATCAAAAGACAAACAAAGTTCAACCACCAAAGCAAGAGAGAATAAAAAGCAACGCTCTCTCTCGAAGCCTATGATCTATACATTTTTCTCCCCCTTTGGCAACAAGTTACCAAAAAGTTCATAGAAAATGCATAGCACTAGAACGTCTCTCAAGCTTGGTCTTCAGGTGGTGGTGTGCGGAGAACGCCAAGGACGAAGGCTTCAGTCGAAGTGGATGGAACTGATGGAGTTGGTGCTGGAGCTGGTTGCGCTGGAGCTATAGCTGGTGCAGATAGAGTGGCTCTAGTGTCTGGAACAGGCACTTCAGTTGATCTTTGAGCTCGAGGCACTCTGGCAAATGCATCAGTGGTTGTTCTGCCCTTCCTCTCCTGCATATCATCTTGTAGCTGCTCCAGAACTGTCTGAATCTCAGTTACTTTGACATCTAAATCATAGAATTTTTGCTCCACGATTCTTTCCAAGCTCTCCTGGTTTTGAGTCAGGGTGGCCAGTCCCTTCTCAATCCTCAGAGTGGATGCAATCAGGTAGCCAAGCTGATCTTGCTTGCTTTTCAAAAAGTACTCGGATGCCTCCTCTTGAGTTGGCATCTTGGCAGCCTTCTCTTTCTTTGCTTTCTCCTTCTTCTCTTGAGCTTGTACTGCTGATGGTTCATTCTCATTCATCACAACTTGATTGTCCTCAAAGTCAGGATAGATAGGCAAGTGTTCCTTATCCAACAGGTATGCCTGTGCCCATCTTTGAGTTTATCAACTCCTGGATTTGTGGGGCATATCCACAACTTCTTTTCTGGTCAGTTGCAGTCCTCTTTGGGTTCAGATCCCAAAGGGACTTGAGTAGATGCTCTGGCCTTAGACATTGGAATTCTCTTTGCAGGAACCTTTTGCTTCATGTCTGGCTTGGTGGCAGCAGCAGTGCCATATTCCTTCTTAACCACTTTCTTCTTGGAAGTGGCCTCATCCTCAACTACCACATAGTCTTCATCCTCAGACTCTGAAGTTTTCTTCTTCCTTGTTCTGGTGGCAGCTTTGGGCAAGTTGCTGGGAGTGCTCCTGCTACCATCATCTGAACTGCTAGAGGGACTAGTGCCCTCACTCAGGTGAACCTGCTCTTCTGACATGTTCTGGCTGTCACTCTGATCAGACATATTGCAAACACTGACAGCAGACCCTGTGAATAGATATAGATGAGATAGAGTGGATGAGCATCACAAAATGCAGATGTTTTTGCAAAAGAATGAGTCAAAAACTTAGTTTTAGTTTTCCACAGAAAGCATTTCGGATCAACCGATTTGTAAACTCGGTGATATCGAAGCAGCTGTTGGAACCTAAACTAGTGAACTCGGTCACACTGAGTCACAGTTCGGTGGCACCGAGACTGCTAGGGTTTCATAAAGTCCTGAACTCGGTCACACCGATTTGCAATTCTCGGTCAGACCGAAAATTACATGTGCAATGGCCTGAGCCAAATCGGTGGTACCGAGTTCCACAACTCGGATGGTCCGAGATGGTTTCGGCGGAAACCTAACCCTAAATTCTCAATTCAACTCTAATCTACGGAGTGTTTTGACTGGATAGAAGCGTTTCAATCATGGTAAGAATCATAATGAACACAATGTGCTAGGAATCGGATGGGGATAGCACTGTGATCGAGTCCATACCCTAGTACGGTGATGAACTCCCTACGGCGGCAATGGCGGGGAAGAATTCCGTTGATGGCGGCGGAGACCAGCGACAGGAGGCAACTGGCGACAAGGAGGATGATCCGGAGACCCAGGAGGCAGAGAGAGCTATGCGCGGGCGAAGGGGTTTCAGAGAAATTTCCAAAAAAATCCCGTGAGTATATATAGCCTGACCCTGTCAGTGTGACCGAGTGGAACAACTCGGTGGCACCGAGATTCATAACTGCAAGCAGTTACTGAAACTCAGTGTGACCGAAAGGTTCAAATTGGTTGCACCAAGATTGAAGACCTAGATCGATTTAGTGATCTTGGTATGACCGAAATGGATGAATCGGTCAAACCGAAACGCACAAAGAAGTTTTGGAAGTTTAAGTCCATGACGAATCGGGGACTCCGAGTGCTCCTCACATAGAGTGGTTCAAATCTGACTTGATCAAATTTTGTGATGTAGCATGAATAGAGTTTGAGACGAGAAAAGCATAGATAGCTAGAGAGGGTTCTTAGGCATTCTTGTCCATCCACTTGGCAAAAGAAAAGAAAACCAATCAATCAAAACAACAAGTGGATGTCCTCGAATGAGTAAAATATGCAATCAACATGCTCACACAATAAAATGGCAATTGAAATATGTGGCAAAGCATGCACAACCAATTCTAGCATCTATCAAACAATTTGCGGTGACTAGGTCATCTATATATGAGTATATTGACTTAGGAGTCAAATGAGAACATTTGATCATAGGTCATACTCATCGTTTAAGCACAAGTGGGGTTACCACTTTTACATAAAGCATTGTTGTGTTCACACCATTAGAGTTGCTTTAGCTCAATTCTTAGAGTAAAGCTCCCCCTAGATGTGAGATCCCCCCTAAGAGGGATGAACTAACCTTGGGTTTTGTCGATGATGACTTCATGTAGATGTTGAAGATGTGGATGCTCAATGTTGATGTAGATCATTTGGAGCTATCCATTGGAGTGAGTTGCACTTTCAATACCTTGTCCCTTGTCTTATCAACAAGAGGGTTTGTGACTCCTTGAACTAGTGCAAGATGTGGAAGTTGATTGCACTTGTTCTTGCCAAGATGATAAGAGTGAAGTATGTTGGCGGAGTCACCCTCAAGAACTCTCTAGTTCTTCTTCGGGATCCACACCATCTTGATGGGAATCCTCGGTGTTGTAGTTGTACTTGATGAAGTGGAACTTGAAGTAGTCTTGGGAACCCACTTAACAAAGGCCTTAGGAGCTTCTTCAAATGCATCAATTTCCTCTTGAAGCTTGTCCTTGCCTTTTTGCTTGTGGTCTTGTGGTGGAAGATCATCTTGAGCTTGTGTCCCTTTGAGAGAAGTAGGATCATACTTCTCTTGTTGAGGAACAAACTTCGTCTTGGGGTATTGATCTTCTTCCTTCTCAACTCCATTGGCATTGAACTTTCGTTCAAAACCAACACCTTGATTCTTCCGGTGCCTTCCTTGCTTGCATACAATTTCCTCGAATTGCTTACTTCCGGCAAGGCTCTTGTAAACACGTTTCTCTATAATTCCCTTCAATAAGCTATTTTCTTGCTCAAGTGTAACTTGGCTAAGAGAATCATTAGTGGAATCAAGAGAACTACTAGAAGCAACAATATTGGATTTAGCATGATTGTTGTTACTACTAGAGGAAGAATATTTCTTGTTCTTGTTACTAGACTTGACTTGAGGCATGTAAGTGGATAAGAGTAAACGCTTGGCAATGTAAGAAGAACTTTTCTTACGAAGACCATCATTGATTGCTTTTAAGAACTCATGCTCTTGCTCAAGGTTGAGCTTTTCAAAGCGCAATTTCTCATGAGTCCTTAAAAGTTCTCGATGATCTCCTAAGATAGTTTCATGAGTTTGTTGGAAATATGCCCTAGAGGCAATAATAAATTGGTTATTATTATATTTCCTTGTTCATGATAATCGTTCATTATCCATGCTAGAATTGTATTAATAGGAAACTCAGATACATGTGTGGATACATCGACAACACCATGTCCCTGGTAAGCCTCTAGTTGACTAGCTCGTTGATCAATAGATGGTTATGGTTTCCTGACCATGGACATTGGATGTCGTTGATAACAGGATCACATCATTAGGAGAATGATGTGATGGACAAGACCCAATCCTAAGCCTAGCACAAGATCGTGTAGTTCGTATGCTAAAGCTTTTCTAATGTCAAGTATCATTTCCTTAGACCATGAGATTGTGCAACTCCCGGATACCGTAGGAGTGCTTTGGGTGTGCCAAACATCACAACGTAACTGGGTGGCTATAAAGGTACACTGCGGGTATCTCCGAAAGTGTCTGTTGCGTTGGCATGAATCGAGACTGGGATTTGTCACTCCGTGTAACGGAGAGGTATCTCTGGGCCCACTCGATAGGACATCATCATAATGTGCACAATGTGACCAAGAGTTGATCACGGGATGATGTATTACAGAATGAGTAAAGAGACTTGTTGGTAACAAGATTGAACAAGGTATCGGGATACCGACGATCGAATCTCGGGCAAGTATCGTACAGATAGACAAAGGGAATTGTATACGGGATTGATTGAATCCTTGACATCGTGGTTCATCCGATGAGATCATCGTGGAGCATGTGGGAACCAACATGGGTATCCAGATCCCGTTGTTGGTTATTGACCGGAGAGTTGTCTCGGCCATGTCTGCATGACTCCCGAACCCGTAGGGTCTACACACTTAAGGTTCGATGACGCTAGGGTTATAGGGAAAGTATGTATGCTGTTACCGAATGTTGTTCGGAGTCTCGGATGAGATCCCGGACGTCACAAGGAGTTCCCGAATGGTCCGGAGATAAAGATTGATATATAGGAAGTATGGTTTTGGCCACCGGAAGTGTACCGGGACCACCGGAGGGGTTCGGGGGTCCACCAGGCGGGGCCACCAGCCCCGGAGGCCTACATGGGCCAATGGTGGGAAGGGACCAGCCCCTAGGTGGGCTGGGGCGCCTCCCACCAAGGCCCAAGGCGCCTCCAAGAGGGGAGGGGGCAAACCCTAGGGCAGATGGGCCCTAAGGCCCACCCCAGGTGCGACTCACCCTCTCCCCCTTGTGGCCGCCACCCTAGATGGGATATAGGGCTGCCGCACCCCTTGGGGTGGAAACCCTAGGTGGGGGCGCAGCCCTCCCTCTCCCCCTATATATAGTGGAGGCAAAGGGGCAGCCCAACACACGAAGTTCTTCCCCTATTGGCGCAACCCTACCCCTCTCCCTCTTCGTCTCTCGTAGTGCTTGGTGAAGGCATGCTGGAGTCCCACGCTCCTCCTCCACCACCACTGTGACGCCCCCGATTTGGCCGTACACTAATCATGCACGCAAATGTGTACGATCAAGATCAGGGACTCACGGGAAGACATCACAACACAACTCTAAAACATAAATAAGTTATACAAGCATCATATTACAAGCCAGGGGCCTCGAGGGCTCGAATACAAGAGCTCGATCATAGACGAGTCAGCGGAAGCAACAAAATCTGAGTACAGACATAAGTTAAACAAGCTTGCCTTAAGAAGGCTAGCACAAACTGGGATACAGATCGAAAGAGGCGCAGGCCTCCTGCCTGGGATCCTCCTAAACTACTCCTGGTCGTCGTCAGCGGGTTGCATGTAGTAGTAGGCACCTCCCGAGTAGTAGTAGTCGTCGTCGAAGGGGGCGTCTGGATCCTGGGCTCCAACATCTGGTTGCGACAACCAGGTAGAAGGGATAGGGGGAAAAGAGGGAGACAGCAACCGTGAGTACTCATCCAAAGTACTCGCAAGCAAAGAGCTACACTACATATGCATGGGTATATGTGTAAAGGACATATCGGTGGACTGAACTGCAGAATGCCAGAATAAGAGGGGGATAGCTAATCCTGTCGAAGACTACGCTTCTGGCAGCCTCCGTCTTGCAGCATGTAGAAGAGAGTAGACTGAAGTCCTCCAAGTAGCATCGTATAGCATAAACCTAACCGATGATCCTCCCCTCGCCGCCCTGTGAGAGAGCGATCACCGGTTGTATCTGGCACTTAGAAGGGTGTGTTTTATTAAGTATCCGGTTCTAGTTGTCATAAGGTCAAGGTACAACTCCAAGTCGTCCTGTTACCGAAGATCACGGCTATTCGAATAGATTAACTTCCCTGTAGGGGTGCACCACATTCCCCAACACGCTCGATCCCATTTGGCCGGACACACTTTTCGGGGTCATGCCCGGCCGCGAAAGATCAACACGTCGCAGCCCCACCTAGGCACAACAGAGAGGTCAGCACGCCGGTCTAAACCTAAGCGCACAGGGGTCTGGGCCCATCACCCTTAGCACACCTGCATGTTGTGTACGCGGCCGGAAGCAGACCTAGCCTAGTGGCGTTCCAGTCCAATCCGGCGCGCGTCACTCAGTCGCTGACGTCACGAAGGCTTTGGCTGAAACCACGACGCCGGGATACCCATAACTACTCCCGCGTGGATGGTTAGTGCGTATAGACCAAATGGCCAGACTCAGATCAAATACCCAGATCTCGTTAAGCGTGTTAAGTATCCGCGAATGCCGACCAGGGCCAGGCCCACCTCTCTCCTAGGTGGTCTGAACCTGCCCTGTCGCTCCGCCACAAAGTAACAGTCGGGGGCCGTCGGGAACCCAGGCCCAACTCTACCGGGATGGAGCCACCTGCCCCTTCAGCCCCCATCTCCGAACAGTATCACATGTAATGTAACAGTGTATAGTATATAGTATAAGCCCGTGATCACCCCCGAGCGATCACGGCCCAGTAGTATAGCATGGCTGACGGACAAGAGTGTAGGGCCACTGATGGAACACTAGCATCCTATACTAAGCAGTAGGATAGCAGGTAAAGGTAACAACAGTAGTAGCAAGGATAGGCTATGCAGCAGTACAGGATTAACTGAAAGCAGTAACATGCTACACTACTCTAATGCAAGCAGTATAGAGAAGAGTAGGCGATATCTGGTGATCAAAGGGGGGGCTTGCCTGGTTGCTCTGGCAAGAGAGAGGGGTCGTCAACACCGTAGTCGTACTGGGTAGCAGCGGCGTCGGTCTCGGTGTCTAGCGAGAGAAGAGGGGGAAGAAACAATAAATATAATGCAAACAAATGCATAACGATGCATGACATGACAAATTGTGGTGCTAGGTGTGCCCTAACGCGGTACAAGGTGGTACCGGTGAAGGGGGAAAACATCCGGGAAAGTATCCCCGGTGTTTCGCGTTTTCGGGCAGATGAACCGGAGGGGGAAAGTTGCGTGTTCGCTATGCTAGGGATGCGTGGCAGAAGAATGGGGTGTGTATCCGGATTCGTCTCGACGTTCTGAGCAACTTTCATGTACAAAGTATTTTCATCCGAGCTACGGTTTATTTTATATTAATTTTCAAAGATTTAAATCATTTTTAGGATTTATTTAATTAATTTAATCAACATTATCCAGAATAGTGTCTGCTGACGTCAGCATGACGTCAGTAGTTGACTTGGTCAACCTGACAGGTGGGTCCCGTTCGTCATACTCTGTTTTAATTAACTAACAGGTAATTAGGTTAATTAGTGATTAGGTTAATCTAATTATAATTAATTAATTAATTAATTAATTAATATTTTCTTTATTTATAATTTCCCCTTTTTTAATAAACATTCTTGGGCAGGGCCCCACTGTCATTGGGCCAAAGGGCCACAGCGGGTTCGGGTTAGCGGGCTACCGCCCGGAAGGAGACGAGGCCACGGCCACCGCCGGTGGCAACCTCCGGCCGAGTGGCCGCCGACAGCTGCGGACAGGGGAACGGGCGGTGCAGGGCAGGGCGGCAGGGGAGGCAGCTGGGCGTGCGGACGGCATGGGTGGCCGCGGCCAAAGGCAGGCGGGCGCGCGACAGAAGCAGCAACACGCATGCGGGAGGGAGGCAAGGCGCGGGCGGCGCACGCACAGGGCATATCCAGGACGCGGCCAACGATGCCTCAGCAAGGTAGGGCGCGGGCGGACGTGATCTGCGCGTGGCGAGCGCGAGCGCGCACGCGGAGGAGGAGCGGGGCCACGGTGAGCGGAGCCACGGCGTGGTGGAGCGCGAGCGCACGGCGGTGGCTGTGGGGAAAAGGGGAAGGAGGGGGCCTCACAAGGGGTTGCAGGGCACCGGGCAGTGGGGCATGGGGCGGGGGCCGGAGATGAGGCGACGATGGGGAGGCAGGCCGGTGACGACGGGCGAAGACGCAGGGGATGGGCGCCGGCGTCGAGGTGCGTTCGGCCGGCGCGGGATCTGGCCCCTCCCCGATCCAGTCGAGTGGGGGGCGCCTGGGAGGAGGCAGGGGCGGCGTTAGACATGGTGGAGGTCCGGCAGCGGCGGGCGTCGTCAGGGAGGCGGGGTGGTTCGATCCTGATCCAATCTGGATCGAGAGGTGGGAGAGGTGGCGCCGTGGGGGGGAGTGGGGCGACGGGGTGGGTTAGGGTTTGGGGGTGGGGGATATGGGGAGTGAGGGTGGCCGGTTGGGCCGGCCTGGTGGGTCGTGGCCCAGTTGGGCCGGTGGCCTGCTGGGCCGGAGCCCCGGGGGGTAAATGCTTTCTCTTTATTTATTTTTGTTTTATTTTATATTTCTGCTTTACTGTTTTATTTTAGTTTCCTTTTGAATTTGGTTTTATAAACTACACCACTGGTCCCTAATTTAGTTTTAATAAGTATGCCACTGCCCTATAAGTTTTTGGCAATAAAACAAATAGTTTAATATTTTATCAAATTGAAAAGGGTAGTTAGTTTAATGTTTTGCTACTGTTTAAATATTTTAGTGCACTTAATCCTTTTATAAAATTGTGGTTTCTCCACAATAATTACCTATGCATTATTTGGCAACACCCCAACATTTTAGTTTTAATATTAGAAAATATTTTATTGTTTGCTTGATTTTGAATTTGAATTCGAACCGGTTTCGAACTAAAGCGTGATTAGCAACAATAATCGAGGTGACATGGCATCATTAACGTGGGATTACTGTAGCCTAATTACCCGGGCATCACAATTCTCCTCCACTACAAGAAATCTCGTCCCGAGATTTTGGAGCGGCAATAAGGGGAAGGGATCTGGTTACGAAATTATAACGATTCTTCTCGGTCTTAGTTGCTCTTTTCGAAGAGGTCGATCCATTACATTGATGTCTTCAGTCCTCTGCTTCAGGAGTCATCGTCCTTCCTTCAGGACCTTCAACGTACTTACGACAGGTTAAGAAGGGAAAAATCTATATGGATGGATTCTAACAAGATCGAGCATCAGACGGTTAACTCAGGGAAGAAGCATAAGTATCTCTCGAATTGAAACTTAAGAAGATATCGAGAGCAAAGTAAAAAGGTACCATGAGAAGTTTCAAACGGATAGGCAATCGTTCGATGCCTAATCAGAAGGTGAAAGGGTTTCAGGGCAACGAGAATAGGTATTGCGCCTCATACTAGAATAGATCACTAGACAGGTGGTCCGTGAATTACATATGAATTCAAGTGCGAGGAACAACCTTGGGAACAGGTGGTGTACAGGAGAGTCAGGTTTCGATCCTGTGGAACTGTGGGTTATGGGCCCACCATGTGGGATAAAAGTAGGAGGGGTGACATCTTGCATGGTCACGATAGCAACGCATGTCAGAGGCTAGTCTGTCAGTTATGTCGGCAACAACATCGATACCAAGGGCGAGGGACGAAGAGAACCATTTTCCTGCTCGTTGAACGAGGCGGACCAATAGGCAAAGTTCTCGTCCACCGGTGGTTACCGGGATGCTATCAACAATGGTAACAGGGTCTTACTGACAGAGTTGTACAACGAGCTGCTTACTAAGCAGGGATTTATCACTGCTCAGTTAAATCAGATTACAAGAAAGCTTAACAAGACAATGGAAAGGAAAATGTGATTATCAGGTTTAACAGAAGAATGGAAAGGAAAATGTGTTTTAAACACATAATTCAGGGATATATCCTTCCCAAGGACAAGCAGAGCATGATATCTGTGGCAGGATATCATGTAGAAAACCCTTTAAGTAAGGGGAGAGAAATTTCATGACATTACCCATACAACGGTGTTTGGATAATTGTTCAAGAAAACTTAGCATTGTGCTTTCAATGCTCTTATTGAAAATCGAAGTACCACAGACATGCTTCGAGATAGCATGGACATGGTCAACAGGTGAAGATCAGACTTTGGAAACACAAAGGATCCATCAGGAATAACTTATAGAATAAGTCTTACAATTTCCTCATGAAAGAATGGATAACCTTACTGAAAAAGGAATCTATAACAATAGGGCCTCCGGCCAGGTGTGCTAGACATGCCATCACCTTACCGGGTCATAAAAGACCAGTGTTATAACTCTTGGAAAAATGTTCCAACCATCATATCTGACCGAGATTCAGATCTGATCGGTGTTAGGATACCTCGGACTCAGGATGCCTGAGAAGGAAAAGTGCAAAATGAATTGACGAGACGACGTTGTAAGATTCTCGGGAAATCTACTATGGAAGCGAGTTCCGAAATAGGAGCTCATCATTAAACCAATGAAGGGATAAGGTGGTAGCTGATGAACTCGGCGGCAATTCATCGAGATTTCCAAAAAGATGGATTTCCACACTTATGTGAACAAGGAGATAACATTTGTCGGATCAAATGATATAAGGATGTATGCTTAAGGAAAACATACACAATTAAGCGTTGGTTGAAAAGTGCACCCAAAATATGGTCTTAGGTAGCATGATCAATGTTAGAAAGGTGATTCAACAACCGATAGCCTAAGAATGAATTATCGACCTCTAACTTGAAAGCAATAGGGTTGCTAGAAACACGAACAAGTTTGGGTTGAACGGAAGACAATAAGTGGTTGATGATAACATAAATCATCGAGGGCAAGGATGGTACTTCTCATCATGAATTCAATTGATATCCTGGAAGGGGTCAAAATGTTGATGATGATCACAACACATTTGTCGAGAGGTTTCAAGAAGATGTAACCGATCGACGATGACATCAAGCCAACGGAATGATGATGCGAGAAGTTATTGAAACCATAGGTACGACACAAACTTGAAATCAAGCTTGTCATTCAAGGACAATTGTTATGACACGGAAGATCGACGTAAGATTAGCCCACCTCGAAATTTTTGCTCCGGGAAGGACCAGGTAGCATGGTTAAAATCGGCATGACAAAGGTATAGCCAAGCAGGCTAGGAATGACGTGATCGAGTTTATCACCTCAAGAGTTGATTAATCACGGTGCGGACTTGTGTCAGTTATCCATGTCTTTGAGTGTTTAATAACTCAGAGCCGGTGGAAAATTGGAATCAATGGAATGTAGCACTTGATGAAGAACTCATAAGAAGTTATGCGGTTCGATGATATTCTCGAGATACCAGGGGGGTAATGCTCGACGACAGATCAAAGTAGAGATTGGACTAGGGTATTGCTCTGCAGAAGACAAATGCTTAAACTTGCACGAGAAATGTTATTTAAAGGAGAACATGGTCAGAACCACGATTGCAAAAGGCCAGATCCCAGAGATAAGATGAACTTATATGAAGGGAATAATTAATTTAAGAAAAGCTTTAATGATAAGATCTACATCGTGTCCATGGGCATGAACACAAAGTTCAAGGTCGACTCCCACTTCTTCAATATATAACCTTCCATTCACTTTTCACTTTGATAAAGGCATTAGTGTTGAAAGTATTATCTGGTGAAATACCAGATGAGTATGACTCGTGAAAACTTCCGAGTTCACACATATAAAGGAAGGCATAGGTTCAACCCGTCAGGGTATCGTGGAAACATATAACACAAGCTTCAATAGTAAATACGACTAGCTCGAAAGCAGAGCATGGTTGGCCAAGCAGATGATACCATTTACCAAGGGCATTATGTATCAGGTAAAGAACTCACAAGAATTTTGGTTGTGAAGGACATTGTTGGATAATAACCCGGCAATGGGTATGGCGATCCACAACGGGGCTGATGTGAGTATCGGTACTCAATCAAAGGAAGAAGGAATGCCATGGCATCGGGTTATAGGAACAACTGACTAATTCAAAGCTTAATGCAAAGAAACTTTATGATCTCCAAATCAAGGGATCAGAAGCAATCGTTCTGATCGAAAATGAATAAGTTCAATAGACTTGGAAGCACAAACGATCAAGGCATTGATTGGTCAAGAACCAGCTCATATCCAAATGACGTCTGAGCCGGAAGGATGAATCCTAGGATTCGATTGAGAAATGCGAGCATCCTCAACATATTGAATCAACGGACTTAAAATGATAAAGACAAGGGAGGCCAATAAGATTACGAAACTTATGGGATTAACCATAATGCAAGCAAGCGAGAATTTCAAGAGCAATAGGCTGCTCGGGATTTTTGGAAGATCGAATGATATTCTGAAGTCTTTGGCGAAACACCTGAACAACTGGGAATGAGCGGATACCCGATAAGTGCGAGAATTATCCGTAGGGGGTGTATATGTGGAAAATGAACTGCAAGGCAGTAGGCACAAAGTATTCTTGTAACAATAGAACGAATTTCGATGTATCTTGTAATAACAAGACCAACTGGGGATGAATGTAAGAATAACAACTGTAAGTAGTTATCCTTAAGGGTTTACGGTGGAAGGGGAATTGCAAGAGGGATGGCACAAAGTCTCGAAAAATTATCGGAGAGTATTGTCAGAATCTTCTGTTGAAGCAGTCGATCATCCGTAATGAAAGGGTTCTCCGGCAGGAAGTGGTAACGAGAACCTAGAGTTAGATTTTAGCAAAATCATTTAACCCGAATAGAAGAGAGATCAGAGTCCCAGAGTATAGATCGAGGAATAAAAGATCCTAATAACACCCGATGGCGACGTGGGCCTAGGGGCCGCACAGCCAAGTTAGTAAAACAATTTTCATTGACTAGACTCAACTTCGGCCAAGGAGTGCGGAAGGGGGATTCCTACAGGCAGTCGGCTCTGATACCAACTTGTGACGCCCCCGATTTGGCCGTACACTAATCATGCACGCAAATGTGTACGATCAAGATCAGGGACTCACGGGAAGACATAACAACACAACTCTAAAACATAAATAAGTTATACAAGCATCATATTACAAGCCAAGGGCCTCGAGGGCTCGAATACAAGAGCTCGATCATAGACGAGTTAGCGGAAGCAACAAAATCTGAGTACAGACATAAGTTAAACAAGCTTGCCTTAAGAAGCCTAGCACAAACTGGGATACAGATCGAAAGAGGCGCATGCCTCCTGCCTGGGATCCTCCTAAACTACTCCTGGTCGTCGTCAGCGGGTTGCACGTAGTAGTAGGCACCTCCCGAGTAGTAGTAGTAGTAGTCGAAGGGGGCGTCTGGATCCTGGGCTCCAACATCTGGTTGCGACAACTAGGTAGAAGGGATAGGGGAAAGAGGGAGAGAGCAACCGTGAGTACTCATCCAAAGTACTCGCAAGCAAAGCGCTACACTACATATGCATGGGTATATGTGTAAAGGCCATATCGGTGGACTGAACTGCAGAATGCTAGAATAAGAGGGGGATAGCTAATCCTGTCGAAGACTACGCTTCTGGCAGCCTCCGTCTTGCAGCATGTAGAAGAGAGTAGACTGAAGTCCTCCAAGTAGCATCGTATAGCATAAACCTAACCGATGATCCTCCCCTCGCCGCCCTGTGAGAGAGCGATCACCGGTTGTATCTGGCACTTGGAAGGGTGTGTTTTATTAAGTATCCGGTTCTAGTTGTCATAAGGTCAAGGTACAACTCCAAGTCGTCCTATTACCGAAGATCACGGCTATTCGAATAGATTAACTTCCCTGCAGGGGTGCACCACATTCCCCAACACGCTCGATCCCATTTGGCCGGACACACTTTTCGGGGTCATGCCCGGCCGCGAAAGATCAACACGTCGCTGCCCCACCTAGGCACAACAGAGAGGTCAGCACGCCGGTCTAAACCTAAGCGCACAGGGGTCTGGGCCCATCGCCCTTAGCACACCTGCACGTTGCGTACGCGGCCGGAAGCAGACCTAGCCTAGTGGCGTTCCAGTCCAATCCGGCGCGCGCCACTCAGTCGCTGACGTCACGAAGGCTTCGGCTGATACCACGGCGCCGGGATACCCATAACTACTCCCGCATAGATGGTTAGTGCGTATAGACCAAATGGCCAGACTCAGATCAAATACCCAGATCTCGTTAAGCGTGTTAAGTATCCGCGAATGCCGACCAGGGCCAGGCCCACCTCTCTCCTAGGTGGTCTGAACCTGCCCTGTCGCTCCGCCACAAAGTAATAGTCGAGGGCCGTCGGGAACCCAGGCCCACCTCTACCGGGATGGAGCCACCTGCCCCTTCAGCCCCCATCTCCGAACAGTATCACAAGTAATGTAACAGTGTATAGTATATAGTATAAGCCCGTGATCACCCCCGAGCGATCACGGCCCAGTAGTATAGCATGGCTGACGGACAAGAGTGTAGGGCCACTGATGGAACACTAGCATCCTATACTAAGCAGTAGGATAGCAGGTAAAGGTAACAACAGTAGTAGCAAGGATAGGCTATGCAGCAGTACAGGATTAACTGAAAGCAGTAACATGCTACACTACTCTAATGCAAGCAGTATAGAGAAGAGTAGGCGATATCTGGTGATCAAAGGGGGGGCTTGCCTGGTTGCTCTGGCAAGAGAGAGGGGTCGTCAACACCATAGTCGTACTGGGTAGCAGCGGCATCGGTCTCGATGTCTAGCGAGAGAAGAGGGGGAAGAAACAATAAATATAATGCAAACAAATGCATAACGATGCATGACATGACAAATTGTGGTGCTAGGTGTGCCCTAACGCGGTACAAGGTGGTACCGGTGAAGGGGGAAAACATCCGGGAAAGTATCCCCGGTGTTTCGCGTTTTCGGGCAGATGAACCGCAGGGGGGAAGTTGCGTGTTCGCTATGCTAGGGATGCGTGGCGGAAGAACGGGGTGCGTATCCGGATTCGTCTCGATGTTCTGAGCAACTTTCTTGTACAAAGTATTTTCATCCGAGCTACGTTTTATTTTATATTAATTTTCAAAGATTTAAATCATTTTTAGGATTTATTTAATTAATTTAATCAACATTATCCAGAATAGTGTCTGCTGACGTCAGCATGACGTCAGTAGTTGACTTGGTCAACCTGACAGGTGGGTCCCGCTCATCATACTCTGTTTTAATTAACTAACAGTTAATTAGGTTAATTAGTGATTAGGTTGATCTAATTATAATTAATTAACTTAATTAATTAATTAATTAATATTTTCTTTATTTATAATTTCCCCTTTTTTTAATAAACATTCTTGGGCAGGGCCCCACTGTCATTGGGCCAAAGGGCCACAGCGGGTTCGGGTTAGCGGGCTACCGCCCGAAAGGAGACGAGGCCACGGCCACCGCCGGTGGCAACCTCCGGCCGAGTGGCCGCCGACAGCTGCGGCCAGGGGAACGGGCGGTGCAGGGCAGGGCGGCAGGGGAGGCAGCTGGGCGTGCGGACGGCATGGGTAGCCGCGGCCAAAGGCAGGCGGCCGCGCGACAAAAGCAGCAACACGCATGCGGGAGGGAGGCAAGGCGCGGGCGGCGCACGCACAGGGCGTATCCGGGACGCGGCCAACGAGGCCTCAGCAAGGCAGGGCGTGGGCGGACGTGGTCTGCGCACGGCGAGCGCAAGCGCGCACGCGGAGGAGGAGCGGGGCCGCGGTGAGCGGAGCCATGGCGTGGCGGAGCGCGAGCGCACGGCGGTGGCTGCGGGGAAAAGGGGAAGGAGGGGGCCTCACAAGGGGTTGCAGGGCAGTGGGGCGTGGGGCGGGGGCCGGAGATGAGGCGGCGATGGGGAGGCAGGCCGGTGACGACGGGCGAAGACGCAGGGGATGGGCGCCGGCATCGAGGTGCGTTCGGCCGGCGCGGGATCTGGCCCCTCCCCGATCCAGTCAAGTGGGGGCGCCTGGGAGGAGGCAGGGGCGGCGTTAGTGGTGGAGGTCCGGCGGCGGCGGGCGTCGTCAGGGAGGCGGGGTGGTTCGATCCTGATCCAATCTGGATCGGGAGGTGGGAGAGGTGGCGTCGTGGAGGGGGGAGGGGGGCGACGGGGTGGGTTAGGGTTTGGGGGTGGGGGATATGGGGAGTGAGGGTGGCCGGTTGGGCCGGCCTGGTGGGTCGTGGCCCAGTTGGGCCGGTGGCCTACTGGGCCGGAGCCCCGGGGGGTAAATGCTTTCTCTTTATTTATTTTTGTTTTATTTGATATTTCTGCTTTACTGTTTTATTTTAGTTTCCTTTTGAATTTGGTTTTATAAACTACACCACTGGTCCCTAATTTAGTTTTAATAAGTATGCCACTGCCCTATAAGTCTTTGGCAATAAAACAAATAGTTTAATATTTTATCAAATTGAAAAGGGTAGTTAGTTTAATGTTTTGCTACTGTTTAAATATTTTAGTGCACTTAATCCTTTTATAAAATTGTGGTTTCTCCACAATAATTACCTATGCATTATTTGGCAACACCCCAACATTTTAGTTTTAATATTAGAAAATATTTTATTGTTTTCTTGATTTTGAATTTGAATTCGAACCGGTTTCGAACTAAAGCGAGATTAGCAACAATAATCGAGGTGACATGGCATCATTAACGTGGGATTACTGTAGCCTAATTACCCGGGCGTCACAACCACGCTATCGTGCTGTTGCTGGACGGAGTCTTCCCCAACTTCTCCTTCTCCCCTTGCTGGATCAAGGCGTAGGAGACGTCACCGGGCTGCACGTGTGTTGAACGCGGAGGCGCCGTTGTTCGGCGCTTAGATCGGAATCAACCGCTATCTGAATCGCTAAGAGTACGACTCCTTCATCCGCGTTCTTGCAACGCTTCCGCTTAGCGATCTACAAGGGTATGTAGATGCACTCCCCTTCCCCTCGTTGCTAGATTACTCCATAGATTGATCTTGGTGATGCGTAGAAAATTTTAAATTTCTGCTACGATCCCCAACAGTGGCATCATGAGCTAGGTCTATGTGTAGTTTCTATGAACGAGTAGAACACAAGTTGTTGTGGGCGTCGATTTTGTTAATTTACTTGCCGTTACTAGTCTTATCTTGATTCGGCGGCATCATGGGATGAAGCGGCCCGGACCGACCTTACACGTACGCTTACGTGAGACTGGTTCCACCGACTGACATGCACTAGTTGCATAAGGTGGCTAGCGGGTGTCTGTCTCTCCCACTTCAGTCGGATCGGATTCGATGAAAAGGGTCCTTATGAAGGGTAAATAGAAATTGGCATATCACGTTGTGGTTTTGGCGTAGGTAAGAAACGTTCTTGCTAGAAACCTATAGCAACCACGTAAAAACTTGCAACAACAATTAGAGGACGTCTAACTTGTTTTTGCAGCATGTGCCGGTTTTTGCAGCATGTGTCGTGTGATGTGATATGGCCAAAAGGATGTGATGAATGATATATGTGATGTATGAGATTGATCATGTTCTTGTAATAGGAATCACGACTTGCATGTTGATGAGTATGACAACCGGCAGGAGCCATAGGAGTTGTCTTAATTTATTTATGACCTGCGTGTCAACATAAATGTCATGTAATTACTTTACATTATTGCTAAAGCGTTAGCCATAGTAGTAGAAGTAATAGATGACGAGACAACTTCAAGAAGACACGATGATGGAGATCATGGTGTCATGCCGGTGACAACGATGATCATGGAGCCCCGAAGATGGAGATCAAAAGGAGCAAAATGATATTGGCCATATCATGTCACTATTTGATTGCATGTGATGTTTATCATGGTTTACATCTTATTTGCTTAGAACGACGGTAGCTTAAATAAGATGATCCCTCACTAAAATTTCAAGAAAAGTGTTCCCCCTAACTGTGCACCGTTGCGAAGGTTCGTTGTTTCGAAGCACCACATGATGATTGGGTGTGATAGATTCTAACATTCGAATACAACGGGTGTTGACGAGCCTAGCATGTACAGACATGGCCTCGGAACACATGCGAAACACTTAGGTTGACTTGACGAGCCTAGCATGTACAGACATGGCCTCGGAACATGGAAGACCGAAAGGTCGAGCATGAGTCGTATAGAAGATACGATCAACATGAAGATGTTCACCGATGTTGACTAGTCCGTCTCACATGATGATCGGACACGGCCTAGTTGACTCGGATCATGTTTCACTTAGATGACTAGAGGGATGTCTATCTGAGTGGGAGTTCATTAAATAATTTGATTAGATGAACTTAATTATCATGAACATAGTCTAAATTGTATTTGCAAATATGTTGTAGATAGATAGCTCACGTTGTAGCTCCCTATTTCAATACGTTCCTAGAGAAAGACCAAGTTGAAAGATATTGTAAGCAATGATGCGGACTGGGTCCATAGTCCGAGGAGTGTCCTCACTGCTACATAGAAGGCTTACGTCTTTGATGCACCGCTCGATGTGCAAACCCCTACAACGTCGTCTGTGGATGTTGTGAACACCTGAGAGACACATCCTGATGACTACTTGATAGTTTAGTGCACCATACTTTACGGCTTAGAATCGGGATTCCAATGACGTTTTGAACGCCATAAGACATATGAGATGTTCCAAGAGCTGGAATTGGGATTTCAGGCTCATGCCCGTATTGAGAGGTATGAGACCTCTGACAAGTTATTTTGCCAACAAGATGGAGGAGAATAGCTTAACTAGTGAGAATGTGCTCAGAACGTCTGGGTGCTAAAATCACTTAAATCAAGTGGGAGTTAAACTTCCAGATAAGATAGTGATTGATAGAGTTCTCTAGTCGCTATCACTAAGCTACTAGATCTTCGTGATGAACTATGGCATGCAAGGGATGGAGTTGATCCCGGAGCTGTTCGCGGTGCTTAAGACCGCAAAAGGTAGAAATCAAGAAGGAGCATCAAGTGTTGATGGTTTAACAAGACCACTGGTTTCAAGAAGGGCAAGGGCTAGAAGGGAAACTTCATGGATGGCAAACCAGTTGCCGCTCCAATGAAGGAACCCAAGGTTGAACCCAAACCCGAGACTAAGTGCTTCTATTGTAAGGGGAACGGTCACTGGTAGCGGAATTACCCCAAATGCATGGTAGATAAGAAGGCTGGCAACTTCAAGAAAGTATATACGTGTTATTAATGTGTACCTTACTAGTACTCCTGGTAGCACCTGGGTATTGGATACCGGTTCAGTTGCTATTATTGGTGACTTGAAGCAAAAGCTACGGACTAAACGGAGACTGGCTAAGGGCGAGGTGACGATGTGTGTTGGAAGTGTTTCTAAAGTTGATGAGATCACCATCGCACGCTCCATCTGCCTTCGGGATTAGTATTGAACCTAGATAAATGTTATCAGGTGTCTATGTTGAGCATGAATATGATTAGATCATGTTCATTGCAATACGGTTATTCATTTAAGTTAGAGAATAATGGTTATTCTGTTTACATGAATAATACCTTTCATGGTCATGCACCCTATGTGAATGGTTCATTGAATCTCGGTCGTGGTAATACACATGTTCACGCCAAAAGATGTAGAGTTAATAATGATAGTACCACTTTCTTGTGGCACTGCCGCTTAGGTCATATTGGCGTAAGATGCATGAAGAAACTCCATGTCGATGGATGTTTGGAGTCACTTGATTTTGAATCACTTGACACATGCGAGCCATGCCTCATGGGCAGGATGACTAAGACCCCGTTTTCAGGTACAATGAAACGGGCAAGTGACTTGTTGGAAATCATACATGCTGATGCGTATGATCCAATGAGAAATTGAAGCGTGCGGTGGATATCGCTATTTTCTCATCTTCACTGACAATTTGAGTAGATATATGTATATTTACTTAATGAAGCACAAGTCTGAAACGTTTGAAAAGTTCAAGCGATTTCAGAGTGAAGTTAAGAATCATCATAACAAGAGGATCAAATTCCTACGATCTGATCAATGAGAATTTCTGAGTTATGAGTTTGTCAAACACTTAAGACATTGTGGAATTGTTTCACAGTTGAAGCCACCTGGAACACCACAGGGTAGTGGTGTGTCCGGACGTCGTAATCGAACCCTATGAGATATGGTGCGATCTATGATGTCTCTTGCCGATCTACCATTTTCATTTTGAGGTTATGCGTTAGAAACAGTTGCATTCACTTTAGATAGGGCACCATCTAAGTCCGTTGAAACGACGTCGAACATTAGTTTGGCAAGAAACCAAAGATGTCGTTTCTTAATGTTTGGGGCTGCGATGCTTAAGGCTTCAGCCCGAGAAGCTCGAACCCAAAAGCGGACAAACACATCTTCATAGGATACCCAAAAGTGACAGTTGGGTATACCTTCTACCTCAGATCCAAGGGCAAATTGTTTGTCACTAAGAACAGGTCCTTTCTCGAGAAGGAGTTTCTCTCGAAAGAATTGAGTGGGAGGAATATAGAACTTGATGAGGTTGTCGAACCTTTACTTCAACCAGAGAGTGATGCAACAAAGAAAGATGTTTTCTATGGCGCCTACGTCTGTTGAATAGGAAGTTAATGATAGTGATCATGAAGCTTCGGATCAAGTTGCTATCGAACCTCGTAGGTCGACAAGGATATGTACTACTCCTGAGTGGTACGGTAATCATGTCTTAGATATCATATTTTTAGACAACAATGAACCTACGAGCTATGGAGAAGCGATGGTGGGCCCGTATTCCGACAAATGGTTAGAAGCCATGAAATCCGAGATAGGATCCATGTATCAGAAGTTCAGAACAAAGTATGGACTTTGGTGGACTTGCCCGATGATCGGCAAGCCATTGAGATAAATGGATCTTTAAGAAGAAGACGGACGTGGGCGGTAATGTTACTGTCTACGAAGCTCGACTTGTGGGAAAGAGTCTTTTCACAAGTTCAAGGAGTTGACTACGATGATAATTTCTCACCCGTAGCGAAGCTTAAGTCCTCGGAATCATGTTAGCATTAGCTATATTTTTCGATTATGAAATCTGACAGATGGATGTCAAAACAAGTTTTCTTACCAGTTTTCATAAGAAAAAGTTGTATGTGATACAATAAAAGGTTTTGTCGATCCTAAGGATGCTAAAAGGTATGCTGGCTCCAGCGATCCTTCTATGGACTACAACAAGCATCTCAGAGTCGGAATATATGCTTTGATGGAGTGATCAAAGCTTTTAGGTTTATACAATGTTTGCTAGAAACTTGTATTTACAAGAAAGTGAGTGGGAGCACTACAACATTTCTGATAAGTATATGTGGATGACATATTGTTGATTCGAAATAATGTAGAATTTCTGGAAAACATAAATGGTTGTTTGAAGAGTGATTTTCAAAGGAAGACCTGGATAAAGCTGCTTACATATTGGGCATCAAGATCTATAGAGATAGATCAAAACGTCTGATGATACTTTCAAAGAACGCACACATTGACATGTTTTTGAAGGAGTTCAAAATAGATTGGTCAAAGAAGGGGTTCTTACCTGAGTTGTAAGGTGTGAAGTTGAGTAAGACTCAAAGATTGACCACGACAGAAGAAAGAGGAAGGACGAAGGTCGTCCCCTATGCTTTTGTCATAGGCTCTATACGGTATGCCATGCTGAGTACCGCACCTGATGTGTACCTTGCCACATGTCTGGCAAGAGGGTGCAAAGGTGATCTAGGAGTGGATCACCAGATAGCGGTCGAAATTATCCTTAGAGGAATAAGGAAATGTTTCTCGGTTATGGAGATGATAAAGAGTTCGACGTAAAGAGTTCCGTCGATGCAAGCTTAACACCTATCCGGATAGCTCTGAGTAGAGATACCGGATACGTATAATGGAGCAACAATTTGGATAGCTCCAAGTGGAACGTGGTAGCAGCATCTACGATATGACATAAAGTTTTGCGAAATGCATAGGGATCTGAATATGGCAAGACCCGTTGACTACAACCTCTCTCACAAGCATAACATGATCAAACCCAGAACTCTTTGAGTGTTTATCACATAGTGATGTGAACTAGATCATTGAGTCTAGTAGACTCTTGGATGTTGGTCACATGGTGATGTGACCTGTGAGTGTTAATCACATGGCGATGTGAACTAGATTATTGACTCTAGTGCAAGTGGGAGACTGTTGGAAATATGCCCTAGAGGCAATAATAAATTGGTTATTATTATATTTCCTTGTTCATGATAATCGTTTATTATCCATGCTAGAATTGTATTAATAGGAAACTCAGATACATGTGTGGATACATAGACAACACCGTGTCCCTGGTAAGCCTCTAGTTGACTAGCTCATTGATCAATAGATGGTTACGGTTTCCTAACCATGGACATTGGATGTCGTTGATAACGGGATCACATCATTAGGAGAATGGTGTGATGGACATGACCCAATCCTAAGCCTAGCACAAGATCGTGCAGTTCGTATGCTAAAGCTTTTCTAATGTCAAGTATCATTTCCTTAGACCATGAGATTGTGCAACTCCCGGATACCGTAGAAGTGCTTTGGGTGTACCAAACGTCACAATGTAACTAGGTGGCTATAAAGGTACTCTACGGGTATCTCCGAAAGTGTCTGTTGGGTTGGCACGAATCGAGACTGGGATTTGTCACTCCGTGTAACGGAGAGGTATCTCTGGGCCCACTCGGTAGGACATCATCATAATGTGCACAATGTGACCAAGGAGTTGATCACGGGATGATGTGTTACGGAACGAGTAAAGAGACTTGCTGGTAACGAGATTGAACAAGGTATCGGGATACCGACGATCGAATCTCGGGCAAGTATCGTACAGATAGACAAAGGGAATTGTATACGGGATTGATTGAATCCTTGACATCGTGGTTCATCCGATGAGATCATCGTGGAGCATGTGGGAACCAACATGGGTATCCAGATCCCGTTGTTGGTTATTGACCGGAGAGTTGTCTCGGCCATGTCTGCATGACTCCCGAACCCGTAGGGTCTACACACTTAAGGTTCGATGACGCTAGGGTTATAGGGAAAGTATGTACGCGGTTACCGAATGTTGTTCAAAGTCCCGGATGAGATCCCGGACGTCACGAGGAGTTCCAGAATGGTCTGGAGGTAAAGATTGATATATAGGAAGTATGGTTTTGGCCACCGGAAGTGTTCCGGGCATCACCGGTAGTGTACCGGGACCACCGGAGGGGTCCGGGGGTCCACCAGGTGGGGCCACCAGCCCTGGAGGCCTACATGGGCCAATAGTGGGAAGGGACCAGCCCCTAGGTGGGCTGGGGCGCCTCCCACCAAGGCCCAAGGCGCCTCCAAGAGGGGAGGGGGCAAACCCTAGGGCAGATGGGCCCTAAGGCCCACCCCAGGTGCGCCTCCCCCTCTCCCCCTTGTGCCCGCCACCCTAGATGGGATATAGGGCTGCCACACCCCTTGGGGTGGAAACCCTAGGTGGGGGTGCAGCCCTCCCTCTCCCCATATATATAGTGGAGGCAAAGGGGCAGCCCAACACACGAAGTTCTTCCCCTGTTGGCGCAGCCCTACCCCTCTCCCTCTTCGTCTCTCATAGTGCTTGGCGAAGCCCTGCTGGAGTCCCGCACTCCTCCACCACCACCACGCCGTCGTGCTGCTGCTGGATGGAGTCTTCCCCAACCTCTCCTTCTCCCCTTGCCGGATCAAGGCGTAGGAGACGTCACCGGGCTGCATGTGTGTTGAACGCGGAGGCGCTGTTGTTCGGCGCTTAGATCGGAATCAACCGCGATCTGAATTGCTAAGAGTACGAATCCTTCATCCGCGTTCTTGCAATGCTTCCGCTTAGCGATCTACAAGGGTATGTAGATGCACTCCCCTTCCCCTCGTTGCTAGATTACTCCATAGATTGATCTTGGTGATGCGTAGAAAATTTTAAATTTCTGCTATGATCCCCAACAGAGCTAACTTAAGAGTGTTTAGTTCTTTAGTTAGAGACTCAATCTTCTCCTTATCATTGTCATTCGTTTTATCTTGATTAGCATGATTAATTGACGTTTCATCATAGTATTCATCACTAGAGTTGTCAACAAGTAAATCATCATCACCTAACAAGTCATCTTCATCACTATTGAAATCAACATACTCTGGGTGTGATACCTTTGGGCCTTTAGCCATGAAGCATGTTCCAACTCCTTCATTTGGTGAGTCAAATATGTCATAGGAGTTGGTTGTCACAAGTGCTAGACCGGCAACACCTTCATCTTGAGTATATTCGGAGTTGGAGTGATAGCTTCTCTCAGAGTGGTTGTCGGAGTCGGAGCCGGATACCCATTCACCAACATGAGCTTGATGTCTTCGTTTTGTGTAGCTCCTTGATGAATTGTCCTTTCTTTCTGAATCCTTGCTTCTCCGTGAGGGTCTTCGTTTATAACGATCATCTCTACTCCTTTCTCTAGATGGTGATTCTTCTCTTCTACTTCTTCTCTTGGGAGAATCTTCTCTTCTCTTGTAGGGGGTCGTACACTCATTGGAATAGTGTCCGGGCCTTCCACAATTGTAGCAATTTCGCTCTCGACTAGAAGATCTTTTGTCATTGTAGGACCTTGACTTGGAGCTTCTCTCTTTGCTTCTACTCTTGTAGAACTTGTTGAAGTTCTTCACCATTAAGCTCAATTCTTCATTGAAGGTTTGTTTCTCACTCGATGATGTGGGGGCTTCACATGAGGCTTTGTAAGCACCACTTGATTTGTTGTGAAGTTCTTCTTTATCCTTGAGTGACATCTCATGAGCAACAATTCTTCCGATGACTTTCGTTGGCTTGAGATCTTTGTAATTGGGCATCATTTGGATCAATGTGCACACGGTATCATATTTTCCATCCAAGGCTCTTAGGATCTTCTTGATCATGAATCTATCGGTCATCTCTTCACTCCCTAAGCTGGCAATCTCATTTGTGATAAGAGCAAGCCTAGAGTACATTTCAGCGACACCTTCACCATCCTTCATTTTGAACTTGTCAAGTTGACTTTGAAGCACATCCAATTTGGATTCCTTAACGGAGTCGGTACCTTCATGCATATCAATCAAAGTATCCCAAATTTCCTTTGCATTCTCAAGACGGCTGATTTTGTTGAATTCTTCAGGGCACAATCTGTTGAAGAGGATATCACAAGCTTGAGCGTTGTATTGCAGCATCTTCAACTCTTCCGCGGTAGCTTCACGATTCGGTTCTTTCCCATCAAAGAATTCACCTTGC
Source organism: Triticum monococcum (assembly GCA_034509565.1). Lineage (NCBI taxonomy): Eukaryota > Viridiplantae > Streptophyta > Magnoliopsida > Poales > Poaceae > Triticum > Triticum monococcum. The sequence goes on along the minus strand of CM067845.1, from coordinate 590,571,427 downwards.
AAGCCAATACACACAATAGCCCAAACGGCGGGGTTATGTCCAAGAATATGCATTTTCATCTTATGCTTCCAACTAGCAAAATTAGTGCCATCAAAGTAAGGACCTCTACGGTGATAATTTCCCTCGCTAGACGCCATACTCTCCTAGGTTGTGAAACCAAGGCTATGATCACCAAAAGCTATGGAAATCAAAGCAAATGGAAACCAAAGCTCCGATACCACTTGTAGGATCAAAAGTATGTCTAGAGGGGGGTGATTAGACTACTTGACCAAATAAAAATCTGGCCTTTTCCCAATTTTAGTTCTTGGCAGATTTTAGCTATCTTAGCACAAGTCAAGCAATGTCCACACAATTCAAGCAAGCATGCAAAAGAGTATATGAGCAGCGGAAAGTAAAGCATCCAACTTGCAAGAATGTAAAAGGGAAGGGTTTGGAGGATTCAAACGCAATTGGAGACACGGATGTTTTTGTCGTGGTTCCGATAGGTGGTGCTATCATACATCCATGTTGATGGAGACTTCAACCCATGGAGGGTAACGGTTGCGCGAGTCCACGGAGGGCTCCACCCATGAAGGGTCCACGAAGAAGAAACCTTGTCTATTCCATCACGGCCGTCGCCTACGAAGGACTTGCCTCACTAGCAGTAGATCTTCACGAAGTAGGCGATCTCCTTGCCCTTACAAACTCCTTGGTTCAACTCCACAATCTTGTCAGAGGCTCCCAAGTGACACCTAGCCAATCTAGGAGACACCACTCTCCAAGAAGTAACAAATGGTTTGTTGATGATGAACTCCTTGCTCTTGTGCTTCAAATGATAGTCTCCCCAACACTCAACTCTCTCTCACAGGATTTGGATTTGGTGGAAAGAAGATTTGAGTGGAAAGCAACTTGGGGAAGGCTAGAGATCAAGATTCATATGGTTGGAATGGAATATGTTGACCTCAACACAAGTGTAGGTGGTTCTCTCTCAGAAAATGTGTATTGGAAGTGTAGGTATGTTCTGATGGCTTTCTCCACGAATGAAGAGTGGGTGGAGGGGTATATATAGCCTCCACACAGAATCTAACCGTTACACGCAATTTGCCAAACTCGGTGGGACCGAATGGTTAAACTCGGTCGGACCGATTCAGCAAACCTAGTGACCGTTAGGATTTTCGGTGGGACTGAGATGCAACTCGGTAGGACCGATATGGTTAGGGTTAGGGCATAACGTAATCTCGGTGTGACCGATTACACAAACTCGGTGGGACCGATTTTGGTAATAAGCTAACCAGAGAGTTGGTCAGGTAAACTCGGTGGGACCGATTCGCTCATCTCGGTGAGACCGAAATGTTACAAAAAGGAAACAGAGAGTTTACATTGCAATCTCGGTGGGACCGATCGCTCATCTCCGTAAGACCAAAACGTTACGAAGGGAAACAAGGAGATTACAATCCCATCTCGGTGAGACCGAGATCCCTATCGGTGAGACCGATTTGCCTAGGGTTTGTGGCAGTGGCTATGACATTTGAAACTCGGTGGCGCTGGATAGAAAGAATCGGTGGGGCCGAGTTTGACTTTTGGTTTAGGTCATATGTGGATGTGGGAAGGTAGTTGAGGGTTTTGGAGCATATCACTAAGCATTTTGAGCAAGCAAGCCATTAAGCAACACCTCATCCCTCCTTGATAGTATTGGCTTTTCCTATAGACTCAATGTGATCTTGGATCACTGAAATATAAAATGTAGAGTCTTGAGCTTCAAGCTTGAGCCAAACTTTTTGTCCTTAGAATTTTGAGGGATCCACTTTCCTCATCCATGCCATGCCATTCATTGAGCTTTTCCTGAAATGTTCTTCATTGATCTCCTGAACGTGTTGTGCATAATCCTGAACCTCTGGTTATGACCAACAACATGGAGGAACATGGCTACTTGCTCTTCCACACTGGTGTGAATGCTATCTTGTAGCAGCCCCCTACTCCTGAAGGTCTGCACAAGCCTGGCGAAAGGTGATCTTTTCATTTGAAGCATCCACAGAGCCTCTATGTCATTGCAGTTGTAGATGTAGTTTAGATTCGCCATCCTCTCTTGATCCCGGATTAACATTGGACAATAACGGATGGCAGGCTTATCAACACGACCAACAACCCTCTTGTGGATGAACATGAGGCATGCCTGAATCGCAGCTATCAATGCTACTGCCTGAACTACCAGCTTGATCCATGCGTCCATAACCTAGTCGACATCAAGGGTGCGTTGAGCAATGGGGAAATCAATCCTACACCTTGCCCAAGGGCCTAAGAACCGACCTAACATAGGGGGAAGGGGGTTCAACGTTGCTTATCGGCTTCGGAGACGATGACGAAGGGGGGGGGGCATGACTGAGTCGAGGAGGACCAGACGATGGCCAAGAGGAAGGGGAGAAGTGGCTCCTGCTGTGTCCACCATGTCCGTCGCCTTTGCTTGCTAAGATCCGAGTCGTCGCCACCGACGGTGCTAAGAATAGAGGGAGTGCTTGTCCTAGAGCTAGTTGTGACCAAGTAAGTGTGGTGATGAGGCTAGATTGATTTTCATCTCCCCCCATGTTCACTTGATTTTGTCTTTGCGCCGCACTCAGCCTGTCTCTTTGGAAACTGCCAATTTGAGGGTTTCCGGCAAGCTAGCCTCTGGGCTGCTTTAAGATTCGTGCCGGTGCGAGCCATCTCACCCCGTTTGCAATCAAACATGTTTTCTTTTTGGCCCAACTCGGCATGGTTGGAGATAATGCGGGCAACTAAACATGTTTTTCTTGGCCCAACTCGGAGATAATGCGCGCAACCAAACACGCCCAATATAAGGAGATAAATTTTGTGGTTGTGCCTAGTAGTACTACATAGCAGTTGGGTAGTACTTTTCGAGTGTAGAAGAGTAGCATTTGTGGGCGGGTAACTGGTTTGGTAGAAATCAAAATGTGTGAGAGGGAGGGAAGGAAAAGAAGGAGGGGAGGGGAGGGAAGGAAAAGAAGAAGGGGAGGGGAGGGAATGAGACGCGCGTGTGGTTGGACTTGTGTGACGGGGGCGACCCAGGAAAGCGGGCGCAGCTGGGGCCACAGGCCAATGATGATGCCCCCGGGCGGTTACTGGAGTGGAAGTGAACTTACGCCACTATAATCACCACACGCTCGAATAACCAGTTGCATTATTACTGTAAAAAAAAAAAGCTCGCTGGTTTTGTTGGGCAACAAACGAGTACTCAATCAATCAATCAAGCTAGAAAACGAGTGTATAATCAATCAATCACAAGTCCAAGCCCCGATTAGAGCGCACGCGCGCGGCACGGCACACGGCCGAGCGGGAGCAGGAGCGATCGATTGCCTCCGATGGGATGGATGCGTGGCGAGGCCGTGCGTGCGACACCCTGCGCGCGTGACTGCACTGCATGCCGCTAGCTGGCATTTACCACGCTCCACCACCGCTGCCTGCTTGCAACAGGGGAAGGAAGGAAGGAAAAGGCGGTTGGTTTACTTTTGCCGCCGCAGTCGTCGCCAAAAGCTCCTTGGCGCGCCCGCGGTGGCTCGCCGACACGCGTGGCCCACCGACGACCCTCCCGCCCTCGCCATCCCCGGGCCCCGCACGCCAGCGACCGTCGCCGTCCCCCTCCCGCATGGTCAGCGCCGCGACGGCGCTGGCCGGGTGGCCGTTCCGTCCGCTACACTCTCCTGCCAAACCTCTCTCTCTCTCTCTCTCTCTCTCTCTCTCTCTCTCTGCAGGCCACAGCACAGCACAGCACACGATACGATCTGCCCCTGCCACAAGTCACACACACACACACACGTCCCTCGCTTTACACTTCTCTCTCTCTCCCTACGTAGCAAGAAAGATCCTGCACGCACCCTCCCCGTCGCTCCCTCCCCCTATTTAACCAACCGCGGCCACCGGAGATCGACCGGTCCATCCATCGAACGGGGCGGACGGCCGGGGAGAAACCCAGCCCAGAACCCCAGCTCCTCTCCAGCCGCCCGCCATGACCTAGCCAAAACCCCAACCCTTTCAGATCCATCCATCCGCCCAGTTCGTCGCACGCCCGCCCGCCCCTTTGATTTATTTTAATTATTTCTCCTCCCCACCGAATCTCGCCGCATTCCGTACGGCCCTATATATTTCCTCCCCTCCCCTCGCCGCCGATCCGCCACGCAGCCGCGCGCGCCGCGACTCCTCCAGAAGCAGCGGCGCGGGCCACGGTGAGTGGTGTTCGTCTCCAGGCTTTTTCGAAGCACGCGTGCGTGCGTGCGTGCCAAGTGTTCCTCTCGTGTTCGTCTGCGTTTCTGCTGTTTCCGGGGTGCTAGATCCGTTCTACCATCTTCCTGCGCAGCATCGGTCTGTGGTTTTCAAAAGCGCCCACGTAATTTTCCCTGTGGTCTCTTGCGTGTTTCGGTCGTCGGCGGCCTGCGAGCATGGCGCAGCAGCGGAGATCAGCTGGTACCGCGCTGCGCGGCTCCATGGCAGGCCTAAAGACGCTTTAATCTGCTCCCAAAAGCGTCGTGTTTTTGGCTTCCATTTCGGTTGGGTTTTTCCGCTGCTTTTCGAGGCCTTCCCCTCTTTTCTTCTGCCATCGCAGCGGCGTCAGCCAGGAACCACCACATGCGCTGCTGCTGCTCGACGCAATGCCTTCGTCGCTCCACAATTCGCGTCGCCCATCGTTTAGCCTGTATTTTGAAATTTTGGCCCGTCGTGTTTTGGGACATCTACCCGATTTTTCCGCATGCTTTTCTGTTTGGGTCGGTAATGGCAGCAAGGAGCATCGGCTAGGGTTCTACTCTTCGATCTGATTCCTTTTAATTCTTCGATTCGACGGGCAAGCTTTCGCAGTTCTATTCGCGTGCGCCGATCTTGGATGGATCGGCGTGTGGTTAATTCGTGCGCTTTTGTTCTTGCGGCAGACTACGCGGAGGCAGATGGACGCGGAGGCGGTGAGGACCACTCCTCCGTGCGCGGCTCAGACGCAGGACTCCCCCATGGTACGTGCGTGCGTGCCCACCTACGTACCTGAAGATCACCAGCTTTTCTTTTGCCAGTCCGGTTTGCTTTTGCCTTTTTGTTCGTCCCTGGGGCAATCTGTTGGATCTGTCTACCTTTTAATCAATATATACTGTGTGTGTGTGTGTGTGTGTGTGTGTGTGTGTGTGTGTGTGTGTGTGTGTGTGTGTGTGTGTGTGTGTGTGTGTTAACGTTACGGTTGAGGTTGATACGACGGGATGTTTTATGCATGTGCCCCCGACCACGGTGTATGTAGTGTCAGTTTGTTACATCAGCAGCGAAGTGGTAGATGGATCACTAGTTGCCCAGTTAGTTCCGTGTTAATGCGTTCTCGCTTAATTAATTAACTTACGAAATTTATGTACGTACGTGTTGCCCAAGTTAGTAGGCATCTAAAAAGTAGAATCGGAGTCTGGATTGCATTCCGGATGGAAAAGATGGAAGGGCTACTAGTGCGTGGTACTGATCCGGATCCTCATGCTAAACGGAATGTGATTTGCAAATTAAATGAACAGAATTCTGTTGAAAAGCATTAATTAATGTTGCTAACTGGAGTTGTAGGGGTAGTTGCTAATTAAAGATGCCCCTGTTTGCTGTTAATTAAGATGAGGTCTCATGTCATTATGATGGTCTGTTGATGATGCATGCACCACAGCACCAGTGGATTGTTTGGGTGCAACTGATCCTTGAACAGCTGACACCTGTGAAGTGCAGTGCTAAATCTGCTTTAGATTAGTACGCTGGGAAAACACAGACTGAAAGGAGCTTGCTCAGCGAGTGCCACTTTCAGCAACTTTTTGTTGATTTTGCTGAATCCATTTGTTATTGGTGCAACTAGAAATGATGTTTTCTCAATTCGTCCCGAATACTTATGTTGCGGATGCTTGCATGGCTAAAACTATTACTGTAGTTCGATTTCAGTTGCCATTGTCCAAAGTCTGAAAATGTGTCCAAGACTAAATATTGGCTACACACAAACCCCAAATATGGAGCAGATGAGACTAACCACACAGTACACAATAGCCAGTATCTGCGATTTGTTAGATTATCCAACAAGAACAGGAAACAAATTATTCTGAAGGTACAATGTGGTGTTGAAACGTGTTTCTCTTTAACATGACTGGGTCTTCCCATCACACACGTCCACCCCCCAAAGCATTTCCATTTCAGTCCCACTGTTCTCCTTGTTTCTCTTTATTTACACGAATCATGCATCTGTCTCACCTGTTCTGGCTGTACAACCTTTTGCAGAGGCCACAGGTGCCCAGGTTCTACTACAAGAAGAGGCCTGCAGGCCACATCAGAACTGGCAAGGATGATGGCAGCCCCAAGATCCAACCACCCAGCTCGCCCGTGAGCAGGCAGAGCCTGTCAACCTCTGCCATCCCCACCTATCATGCTGGTGAGTGAGCAATGCTGGTCTCGGACATGGAACGTTTGTGCAATCCTCCATTCCTGTTCATGCCAAGTTGTTGCAATTGGTATTCACGTGGTCATTTGGTCTGGTCAGCAGGAGGGTTCTACGAGATCGACCACGGCATGCTGCCCCCCAAATCTCCAATCCATCTCAAGTCCATACGCGTGGTTAAGGTAAGAATTCTGTCTTCTCTTCTGTCACTCACCGTGCAACGCTGGTGGCTCTAGAGAGAGTGCGCCTCACGGTCACTGTTTCTTGGAGTATGAGGTGTTTGATCTGGCTTGTTTCTGATGTGATCTCCGGCTGTGTGTGTAGGTGAGCGAGTACACGAGCCACGACATCACTGTGAGCTTCCCGTCCCTCCTGGCGCTGCGGAGCTTCTTCTCCTCGTTCCGGGTGCCCAGCTCCGGGCCAGAGCTTGACGAGCGCTTCGTCATGAGCAGCAACCACGCCGCGCGCATCCTGCGCCGCCGGGTGGCCGAGCAGGAGCTCGAGGGCGAGATGCACCAGGACAGCTTCTGGCTTGTCAACCCCTGCGTCTTCGACTTCAGCGCGTCGTCTGGCCCAGCAACGGCACAGGACGCGCTGTCGTCGCCTGAAGCTCCACCGGCTCCGCCCAAGGCGCCGGCGGTCACCTCCTGCCTCCTCGCCACCCTCAAGTGCGATGGCACCGGGTGGGGCGTGCGGCGCCGCGTCAGGTACATTGGCCGGCATCGCGATGTTGCCAAGGAGGCCAGCATCGGCGGCTACGAAACAGAGGCCAGCGTCAAGGAGCTGCAGCGCCCGGCGCAGGAAGATGACAGGAGGAGGAGCTCAATCAGAGCCAAGAGGAAGCGGGAAGAAGCAGAGGGAAGCAAGGACAAGCCCGGCAACCCGGCGAAGAAGAAGAAAAGCAAGACATACAAGAGCCCCAAGAAGCAGAAGAGGCGCCACGTGGAGTCTAGGGACGGCGACCCTCGGCGCGGCAAGGACCGGTGGTCGGCCGAGCGGTACGCGGCGGCGGAGAGGAGCCTGCTCGACATCATGCGCTCCAGCGGCGCCACCCTCGGCGCCCCGGTGATGCGGCAGGCGCTGCGGGAGCAAGCCCGCAAGCGCATCGGCGACACCGGCCTCCTGGACCACCTGCTCAAGCACATGGCCGGAAGGGTGCCAGATGGCAGCACGGACCGGTTCCGGCGCCGTCACAACGCGGATGGCGCCATGGAGTACTGGCTGGAGCCAGCCGAGCTGGCGGAGGTGCGCCGGCAGGCCGGCGTGGCTGATCCGTACTGGGTGCCGCCACCCGGGTGGAAGCCCGGTGATGACGTGTCCCCAGCTGCCGGTGATCTCCTGATTAAGAGGCAGACGGAGGAGCTCGCTGAGGAGCTCAATGATGTCAAAAGGTATCCATTTTTCTGACTGCCCATAGCAGTTTCCCCTTCATGCGTTCACCTGCAATGGAGCAAATTGTTTGATTTCCAACATTGTTCCCCTTCTTGGTGATGTCAAGGAACATGGAGCAGCTGAGTTCTAACATGGTGGAGCTGGGCAAGGAAGCAAAATCTGAGGCTGAAAGAGCTTACAGTTCATGGAAGGTAACCATGCATGTCCTTCATATTAAAATAAGATCCTGTCGATTTCCCTATCCAAGCATTTCCCTCTGTTCCTCTTTTCTGTACTTCTGAGGAAAGGTGATTTCAAAAATACAAAGTTTTATTGCTGCATCAAACACACAAAGTTCTCTTGCGGGATCAAACACACAAAGTTTACAACATGATTTACCCCACATCTCCCAACCACCCAAAGAAGGAAGTTTGCAGTTTCTTCAGTTGATCAAATGTTATTATGCAGTGTTAGCCCGGATTATGTGTTTTCTGAATTTTCTTATGGGTACATTTATAATAATGGAAACCTGGGGCCTGTAGATACTTCCCTCTTTAGTTCTTTCTCAGTCTATGAAGGTGCATATATGTGAAGAAACTGCCTACATTGTGAGGAAAAAAATCATTCTTGAACATAACCCTTTTGGAACTGCACTTCTGGTCATCTTTAATCTGGTCTCCCAACTAACAATGTATAACAAGGTGCTAAGCACATACGTAGTTTTTAATTAAGAGTTTGGTCTCATTGTTCTGGTTTACTCTTTACTATATCTAAGTCACTCCTATGCTTGTTTTGTTTCTCAGGAGAAGTACCAGAAGGTGGTTAAGGCAAATGAAAAGCTAGAGAAGCAGGTGTCGTCTTTGAAGGTAATTAATTGCCTTCAGAAATTCTAACAGTTCATCCCAGACTAAGCAAACTGTACATGTTAGTGCTAGACTTTTTTCAGAGAATTTAGCATTAGTTGATCACCATTTTGATCCTTTTTAACTATATAGCTATATATATGCACATTGGTCAGCATTTGTTAGCTGCAAGTAAATATATGACCTTTGCATTGTTGAATTACAGGACACCTACGAGAATGTGGTTCAGAAACACAGTAAGTTAAAGAAGGAGGTGCGGTCACTGAAGGTACGCTCATGTTGCTAACTGAATTTCCACTATTTGCATACCACCATTGCACTGTGATATCTATCTATCTAACTAGGCCATGAAGGTTCTTAAGAATGTCTTTATTCAGTCAACATGTTCTCTGCTTATTCTGCTCAGCAGTTCATTCTGACAGTGTTAACTGAGATGAGCTGGGTTCTTCTTTTTCAGGATAAGTATGACTTTGTAGTTGAAAAGAATGATAAGCTGGAGGAGCAGATGGCTTCTCTCTCTAGCTCCTTCCTGTCTTTGAAGGTAGGTAGCACCGTAGCAGAGCCCTCTCTTGCATACTCTGCATAGAATTACTGAACTCTGTCCTAGGCTATCTGTGTTCCTGGACTAAATAGCTGTGTTCCATTTTGACTCCACAGGAGCAATTTCTGTTGGCAGAGAAGCTGAAGAGTACTGGAATGGAGGAAGTGGCTGTTGTGGGACAGAACGAGGGCAGGCGGGCGCTAGATTTTGGTGGTGGTGAGCAGAGCCAGAGCCAGAGCCAGAGCAGGCAGCGTTCAGATGTTACCGCCGTCGAGAAGAGGACGGCGAGGAAGAGCAGCTTCCGCATCTGCAAGCCACAGGGCACGTTCCTGTGGCCAAGCAGCAGCGGAACGGACATGAGCGGGAGCGGGGGAGGCAGCAGCGGCATCAGCATGGACCACCACCAGCTCCCCCGCATCGGCCGTGCCACGGCAGTTGAGGTGGTGATGGCGGAGGAGCAGGCGATGCTGGGGGCCGGGGACTACTTCTCCACGCCGCCCTCGGCGTCGTCCACCACCAACGCCGGCAAGCTGCTGGCCCTGCCCAGCCCCAGGTCACCCCTCCAGCCACAGCCGCTCTTCACCGCAGGGTTCACCGTCCCGGCCTTGCACCCCTTCGCCGGCCTCACCTTGCGCCACATGGTTAGCAGTACACTTGCCTCTTCGTTTCTTCTTCTTCCCGCCAAATCAAAGGCAGCAAGCTGACGCTGATCGATCAATGATTGTTGTGTTTGCTTGCTGTGCGCGCGCAGGATTCGCCGTCGTCGCCCTGCGGTGCTAGTCTGTTGCAGCAGGGGGGGAGGAGGATGGCCATGCCCAACCTGGAGGCCGGAGGGATGAGCACCGTGGGCACGGACCTGGCCCTCGCCACTCCCTCCTACTGCTGAAGCTGAGCCCCTTCCCTTCCCCTGCATATGAGATACTACCACGATCGGTACGGCACGGTGATCATCATAGGTTAAGATAAAAATTGCACAAACACACAGAGAGGGTAAGATAAAACAAAACAAAAAAAGATAGATTAAGGAAAGTGAGAAACAAGTTACTACATGGTCTCGGCGGTTCTCGATTACAGTCAGTCAGTCAGTCAGTCACACCTTGGTTACAGTCCAATAGCAGCAGTTTGCAATTTATTCGTCGTCAAAAAAGTTTCTAGTTGGTGTCGAGGATGGATGTATTGCCTTGCCGGAAACGTGACTTTGGTTGGTGGTTCGCCAATGCCTGTTGACTCCAGTATGTATTTCTGTTGCTACCTTCGACTGCCCTTTTTGTGACACGTTTCAAATGGAATGGAATGTGTGTTTTGTGGGCGAGGGCTCCATATCTATATATAGACTTCATATCATTCTGATTTGTTTTTCATTTCCTTTGCTGTACAGCTATATTCTCGAGCGTGACACCGTGCATCTCTGGTCGATCACACATTCACACCTATAAACTCGCTGTCTGACTATATCTTGCTCCTCTATGTATACCTCAAAATGACATTACAGCTAGCCCTCCATCCTGAAAATTAGAGTGAAGTGCAATGTAGATCCTTGAAATATTTCAGGGGTGTCACGTAAGTACTTAAATTATAAAAATCATCACCCAGGTCTTCAAAGTGCAATAAGACTCGCCCTGTTTCTGCCTTACCGCTTTGGTTTTTAGCATTTAGCACCTTCTCACTACATAACAAATACATTTATACACCTCTCATGCTCGCACACCTTCAGAAGTTTCCCGCCTTGCTTGCCTAATTCCCATGGGTTGTTAACATTGACGCTGCGACCTTGTGAGGGTGCCTCGAACCATCGCATCTTCGACATGTCTGTGGCTGAAAGGATCGAGATGGCCCGAGGGGGATGAATAACAACAACTATAAATTTTAATTAATTATTAGTAAGTTTAGGCCATGCGGACAATAAAGGTGTGCCTAAACTTGCTACAGTGTGGTAAACAAACCAATAGGATGAATGCAACAACATGCAGTGAATGCAAGGTCAAGTGACGAAAATAAACCATAACTAAAGAGCCAGAGTTAGGGATAACCAGAGACTCTAGAGACAATGATGTATCTCAATATTCACTTTCTTGGAGGGAAGCTAGTCATCGTTGGAGGGATGGGTGTTACCATGAAGACTCGCCCTATTCTCCTCGAGATATCGCAACAAATGTGTTTCTCAGCCACTCGTGGTAAACCTTGATGCGGCCTCCAAACCTTCACAAACATCGAAGAAGATCACAACTTGATTTCTCACCAGGGACTCCTACCGCCGAGGAGTCTCTAACCTCCAAAAATAACAAGACCCACCAAGGAAACTAGGGGATTCAACTTTTGGGTGGTGGAAGTGTAGATACAACACTTCTATTTTCACTTCCCCAAAAATTTGAGTGAAAGGGGAGGGATATCTGTTGGGGAACGCAGTAATTTCGAAAATTTTCCTACGCACACGCAAGATCATGGTGATGCACAGCAACGAGAGGGGAGAGTGTTGTCTACGTACCAACGCAGACCGACTACGGAAGCGATCACACAACGTAGAGGAAGTAGTCGTACGTCTTCTTCCCGATCTGACCGATCCAAGCACCGTTACTCCGGCACCTCCGAGTTCTTAGCACACGTACAGCTCGATAACGTTCCTCGGGCTCCGATCCAGCAAAGCGTCGAGGAAGAGTTCCGTCAGCACGACGGCGTGATGACGATCTTGATGTACTACCGACGCAGGGCTTCGCCTAAGCACTACAACGGTATGATCGAGGTGGAATTTGGTGGCAGGGGGCACCGCACACGGCTAAGGAACGATCTCAAGGATCAAGTTGTGTGTCTTGGGGTGTCCCCTGCCCCCGTATATAAAGGTTGGAGGGGAGGGAGCTGGCCGGCCAAAGGAGGGAGGCGCAGGAGGAGTCCTACTCCTACCGGGAGTAGGACTCCCCCCTCCAATCCTAGTCCAACTAGGAATCCTTAAAGGGGAGAGAGAGAGAGAGGTGGCCGGCCCCTCTCCTAGTCCTAATAGGACTAGGGAGAGGGGGGAGGCGCAGCCCTATGTGGGCTGCCCTCTCACCTTTCCACTAAGGCCCATGTTGGCCCATTTGGCTCCCGGGGGGTTCCGGTAACCCTCCCGGTAATCCGGTAAAATCCCGATTTCACCCGGAACACTTCCGATGTCCAAACATAGGCTTCCAATATATCAATCTTTACGTCTCGACCATTTCGAGACTCCTCGTCATGTCCGTGATCTCATCCGGGACTCCGAACAACCTTCGGTACATCAAAATGCATAAACTCATAATAACTGTCATCGTAACGTTAAGCGTGCGGACCCTACGGTTCGAGAACAATGTAGACATGACCGAGACATGTCTCCGGTCAATAACCAATAGCGGGACCTAGATGCCCATATTGGCTCCTACATATTCTACGAAGATCTTTATCGGTCAGACCGCATAACAACATACGTTGTTCCCTTTGTCATCGTTATGTTACTTGCCCGAGATTCGATCGTCGGTATCCAATACCTAGTTCAATCTCGTTACCGGCAAGTCTCTTTACTCGTTCTGTAATACATCATCCCACAACTAACTCATTAGTTGCAATGCTTGCAAGGCTTAAGTGATGTGCATTACCGAGAGGGCCCAGAGATACCTCTTCGACAATCGGAGTGACAAACCCTAATCTCGAAATACGCCAACCCAACATCTATCATTGGAGACACCTGTAGTACTCCTTTATAATCACCCAGTTACGTTGTGACGTTTGGTAGTACCCAAAGTGTTCCTCCGGTAAACGGGAGTTGCATAATCTCATAGTTATAGGAACATGTATAAGTCATGAAGAAAGCAATAGCAACATACTAAACGATCGGGTGCTAAGCTAATGAAATGGGTCATGTCAATCAGATCATTCAACTAATGATGTGAACTCGTTAATCAAATAACAACTCTTTGTTCATGGTTAGGAAACATAACCATCTTTGATTAACGAGCTAGTCAAGTAGAGGCATACTAGTGACACTCTGTTGGTCTATGTATTCACACATGTATTATGTTTCCGGTTAATACAATTCTAGCATGAATAATAAACATTTATCATGATATAAGGAAATAAATAATAACTTTATTATTGCCTCTAGGGCATATTTCCTTCAGTCTCCCACTTGCACTAGAGTCAATAATCTAGTTCACATCGCCATGTGATTTAGCAGCAATAGTTCACATCACCATGTGATTAACACCCATAGTCCACATCGTCATGTGACCAACACTCAAAGGGTTTACTAGAGTCAGTAATCTAGTTCACATCTCTATGTGATTAACACCCAAAGAGTACTAAGGTGTGATCATGTTTTGCTTGTGAGAGAATCTTAGTCAACGGGTCTACCATATTCAGATCCACATGTATTTTGCAAATTTCTATGTCAACTATGCTCTTCATGGAGCTACTCTAGCTAATTGCTCCCACTTTCAATATGTATCTAGACTGAGACTTAGAGTCATCTAGATTAGTGTCAAAACTTGCATCGGGGTAAGCCTTTACGACGAACCTTTTGTCACGTCCATAATCGAGAAACATATCCTTATTTTACTAAGGATAATTCTGACCGCTGTCCAGTGATCTACTCCTAGATCACTATTGTACTCCCTTGCCAAATCAGTGCAGGGTATACAATAGATCTGGTATACAGCATGACATACTTTATAGAACCTATGGCCAAGGCATAGGGAATGACTTTCATTCTCTTTCTATCTTCTGCCGTGGTCGGGCTTTGAGTCTTACTCAACTTCACACCTTGTAACACAGGCAAGAAACTTTTTCTTTGACTGTTCCATTTTGAACTACTTCAAAATCTTGTCAAGGTATGTACTTATTGAAAAACTTATCAAGCGTCTTGATCTATCTCTATAGATCTTGAAGCTCAATATGTAAGCAGCTTTACCGAAGTCTTTCTTTAAAAAAACTCCTTTCAAACACTCCTTTTATGCTTTTACAGAATAATTCTACATTATTTCCGATCAACAATATGTCATTCACATATACTTATCAGAAATGCTGTAGTGCTCCCACTCACTTTCTTGTAAATACAGGCTTCTCCAAAAGTCTGTATAAAGCCAAATGCTTTGATCACACTATCAAAGTGTTTATTCCAACTCCGAGATGCTTGCACCAGTCCATAAATGGATCGCTGGAGTTTGCATACTTTGTTAGCTCCTTTTGGATCGACAAAACCTTCTGGTTGTATCATATACAACTCTTCTTTCAGAAATCCATTCAGGAATGCAGTTTTGACATCCATCTGCCATATTTCATAATCATAAAATGCGGCAATTGCTAACATTATTCTGACGGACTTAAGCATCGCTACGGGTGAGAAGGTCTCATCGTAGTCAACTTCTTAAACTTGTCGAAAACCTTTCGCGACAAGTCGAGCTTTATAGACAGTAATATTACCGTCAGCGTCAGTCTTTTTCTTGAAGATCCATTTATTCTCAATTGCTTGCCGATCATCGGGCAAGTCAACCAAAGTCCATACTTTGTTTTCGTACATGGATCCCATCTCAGATTTCATGGCCTCAAGCCACTTTGCGGAATCTGGGCTCACCATCGCTTCTTCATAGTTCGTAGGTTCATCATGATCTAGTAGCATGACTTCCAGAACTGGATTACCGTACCACTCTGGTGCGGATCTCACTCTGGTTGATCTACGTGGTTCAGTAGCATCTTGCCCTGAAGTTTCATGATCATCATCATTAGCTTCCTCACTGATTGGTATAGGTGTCGCAGAAACAGTTTTCTGTGATGTACTATTTTCCAATAAGGGAGCATGTACAGTTACCTCGTCAAGTTCTACTTTCCTCCCACTCACTTCTTTCGAGAGAAACTCCTTCTCTAGAAAAACTCTGAATTTAGCAACAAAAGTCTTGCCTTCGGATTTGTGATAGAAGGTGTACCCAATAGTCTCCTTTGGGTATCCTATGAAGACATATTTCTCCGATTTGGGTTTGAGCTTACTAGGATGAAACCTTTTCATATAAGCATCACAACCCCAAACTTTAAGAAACGACAGCTTAGGTTTCTTGCCAAACCATCGTTCACACGGTGTCGTCTCAACGGATTTAGATGGTGCCCTATTTAACGTGAATGCAGCTGTCTCTAATGCATAACCCCAAAACGATAGTGGTAGATCGGTAAGATACATCATAGATTGCACTATATCCAATAAAGTACGGTTATGACGTTAGGACACATCATTATGCTGTGGTGTTCCATATGGCATGATTTTGTGAAACTATTCCACATTGTTTCAATTGAAGACCAAACTCGTAACTCAAATATTTTACCTCTGCGATCATATCGTAGAAACTTTTATTTTCTTGTCACGATGATTTTCCACTTCACTCTGAAATTCTTTGAACTTTTCAAATGCTTCAGACTTATGTTTCATCAAGTAGATATACTCATATCTGCTCAAATCATCTGTGAAGTTCAGAAAATAATGATATCTGTCGCGAGCCTCAATATTCATCGGACCACATACATCAGTATGTATGATTTCCAACAAATCTGTTGCTCGCTCCATTGTTCCGAAGAACGGCGTTTTAGTCATCTTGCCCAAAAGGCACGGTTCGCAAGCATCAAGTGATTCATAATCAAGTGATTCCAAAATCCCATCAGCATGGAGTTTCTTCATGCGCTTTACACCACTATGACCTAAACGGCAGTGCTACAAATAAGTTGCACTATCATTATTAACTTTGCATCTTTTGGTTTCAATATTATGATTATGTGTATCACCATGATCGAGATCCAACGAACTATTTTCATTGGGTGTATAACCATATAAGGTTTTATTCATGTAAACAGAACAACAATTTATTCTCTTACTTTAATGAATAACCGTTTTGCAATAAACATGATCAAATCATATTCATGCTTAACGCAAAAACCAAATAACACTTATTTAAGTTCAACACTAATCCCGAAAGTATAGGGGAGTATGCGATGATGATCATATCAATCTTGGAACCACTTCCAACACACATCGTCACTTCACCCTTAACTAGTCTCTGTTTATTCTGCAACTCCCGTTTCGAGTTACTAATCTTAGCAACTGAACTAGTATCAAATACTGAGGGTTTTGCTATAAACACTAGTAAAGTACACATCAATAACATGTATATCAAATATACTTATGTTCACTTTGCCATCCTTCTTATCCGCCAATCACTTGGGGTAGTTCCGCTTCCAGTGACCAGTCCCTTTGCAGTAGAAGCACTTAGTCTCAGGCTTAGGATCAGACTTGGGCTTCTTCACTTGAGCAGCAACTTGCTTGCCGTTCTTCTTGAAGTTCCCCTTCTTTCCTTTGCCCCTTTTCTTGAAACTAGTGGTCTTGTCAACCATCAACACTTGATGTTTTTCTTGATTTCTACCTTCGTTGATTTCAGCATCACGTAGAGCTTGGGAGTTGTTTCCGTTATCCCTCGTATATCATAGTTCATCACGAAGTTCTACTAACTTGGTGATGGTGACTAGAGAATTCTGTCAATCACTATCTTATCTGGAAGATTAACTCCCACTTGATTCAAGCGATTGTAGTATCCAGACAATCTGAGCATATGCTCACTAGTTGAGCGATTCTCCTCCATCTTTTAGCTATAGAACTTGTTGGAGACTTCATATCTCTCAACTCGGGTATTTGCTTGAAATATTAACTTCAACTCCTGGAACATCTCATATGGTCCATGACGTTCAAAACGTCTTTGAAGTCCCGATTCTAAGCCATTAAGCATGGTGCACTAAACTATCAAGTAGTCATCATATTGAGCTAGCCAAACGTTCATAACGTCCGCATCTGCTCCTGCAATAGGTCTGTCACCTAGCGGTGCATCAAGGACACAATTCTTCTGTGCAGCAATGAGGATAAACCTCAGATCACGGATCCAATCCGCATCATTGCTACTAACATCTTTCAACACAATTTTCTCTAGGAACATATCAAAATAAACACAGGGAAGCAACAACGCGAGCTATTGATCTACAACATGATTTGCAAAATACTACCAGGACTAAGTTCATGATAAATTTAAGTTCAATTAATCATATTACTTAAGAACTCCCACTTAGATAGACATCCCTCTAATCCTCTAAGTGATCACGTGATCCAAATCAACTAAACCATAACCGATCATCACGTGAGATGGAGTAGTTTTCAATGGTGAACATCGTTATGTTGATCATATCTACTATATGATTCACGCTCGACCTTTCGGTCTCTGTGTTCCGAGGCCATATCTGCATATGCTAGGCTCGTCAAGTTTAACCTGAGTATTCTGCGTGTGCAACTGTTTTGCACCCGTTGTATTTGGACGTAGAGCTTATCACACCCGATCATCACGTGGTGTCTGGGCACGACGAACTTTGGCAACGGTGCATACTCAGGGAGAACACTTCTTGATAATTTAGTGAGAGATCATCTTATAATGCTACCGTCAATCAAAGCAAGATAAGATGCATAAAAGGATAAACATCACATGCAATCAATATAAGTGATATGATATGGCCATCATCATCTTGTGCCTGTGATCTCCATCTCTGAAGCACCGTCATGATCACCATCGTCACCGGCGCGACACCTTGATCTCCATCGTAGCATCGTTGTCGTCTCGCCAATCTTATGCTTCCACGACTATTACTACCGTTTAGTAATCTAGTAAAGCATTACATCGCGATTGCATTACATACAATAAAGCGACAACCATATGGCTCCTGCCAGTTGCCGATAACTTAGTTACAAAACATGATCATCTCATACAATAAAATCAGCATCATGCCTTGACCATATCACATCACAACATACCCTGCAAAAACAAGTTAGACGTCCTCTACTTTGTTGTTGCAAGTTTTACGTGGCTGCTACGGGCTTAAGTAAGAACTCATCTCACCTACGCATCAAAACCACAACGATAGTTCGTCAAATAGACTCCGTTTTAACCTTCTCAAGGACCGGGCGTAGTCACACTTGGTTCAACTAAAGTTGGAGAGACAGTCTTCCGCAAGCCATCTATGTGCAAAGCACGTCGAGGGAACCGGTCTCGCGTAAGAGTACGCGTAAGGTTGGTCCGGATCGTCTCAACCAACAATACCGCCGAACCAAAGTATGACATGCTGGTAGGCAGTATGACTTGTATCGCCCACAACTCACTTGTGTTCTACTCGTGCATATAACATCAAACCATAAAACCTAGGCTCGGATGCCACTGTTGGGGAACGCAGTAATTTCGAAAATTTTCCTACGCACACGCAAGATCATGGTGATGCACAGCAACGAGAGGGGAGAGTGTTGTCTACGTACCAACGCAGACCGACTGCGGAAGCGATCACACAACATAGAGGAAGTAGTCGTACGTCTTCTTCCCGATCTGACCGATCCAAGCACCGTTACTCCGGCACCTCCGAGTTCTTAGCACACGTACAGCTCGATGACGTTCCTCGGGCTCCGATCCAGCAAAGCGTCGAGGAAGAGTTCCGTCAGCACGACGGCGTGATAACGATCTTGATGTACTACCGACGCAGGGCTTCGCCTAAGCACTACAACGGTATGATCGAGGTGGAATTTGGTGGCAGGGGGCACCGCACACGGCTAAGGAACGATCTCAAGGATCAAGTTGTGTGTCTTGGGGTGTCCCCTGCCCCCGTATATAAAGGTTGGAGGGGAGGGAGCTGGCCGGCCAAAGGAGGGAGGCGCAGGAGGAGTCCTACTCCTACCGGGAGTAGGACTCCCCCCTCCAATCCTAGTCCAACTAGGAATTCTTAAAGGGGGGAGAGAGAGAGGTGGCCGGCCCCTCTCCTAGTCCTAATAGGACTAGGGAGAGGGGGGGAGGCGCAGCCCTATGTGGGCTGCCCTCTCACCTTTCCACTAAGGCCCATGTTGGCCCATTTGGCTCCCGGGGGGTTCCGGTAACCCTCCCGGTAATCCGGTAAAATCCCGATTTCACCCGGAACACTTCCGATGTCCAAACATAGGCTTCCAATATATCAATCTTTACGTCTCGACCATTTCGAGACTCCTCGTCATGTCCGTGATCTCATCCGGGACTCCGAACAACCTTCGGTACATCAAAATGCATAAACTCATAATAACTGTCATCGTAACGTTAAGCGTGCGGACCCTACGGTTCGAGAACAATGTAGACATGACCGAGACACGTCTCCGGTCAATAACCAATAGCGGGACCTGGATGCCCATATTGGCTCCTACATATTCTACGAAGATCTTTATTGGTCAGACCGCATAACAACATACGTTGTTCCCTTTGTCATCGGTATGTTACTTGCCCGAGATTCGATCATCGGTATCCAATACCTAGTTCAATCTCGTTACCGGCAAGTCTCTTTACTCGTTCTGTAATACATCATCCCACAACTAACTCATTAGTTGCAATGCTTGCAAGGCTTAAGTGATGTGCATTACCGAGAGGGCCCAGAGATACCTCTCCGACAATCGGAGTGACAAACCCTAATCTCGAAATACGCCAACCCAACATCTACCATTGGAGACACCTGTAGTACTCCTTTATAATCACCCAGTTACGTTGTGACGTTTGGTAGTACCCAAAGTGTTCCTCCGGTAAACGGGAGTTGCATAATCTCATAGTTATAGGAACATGTATAAGTCATGAAGAAAGCAATAGCAACATACTAAACGATCGGGTGCTAAGCTAATGGAATGGGTCATGTCAATCAGATCATTCAACTAATGATGTGAACTCGTTAATCAAATAACAACTCTTTGTTCATGGTTAGGAAACATAACCATCTTTGATTAACGAGCTAGTCAAGTAGAGGCATACTAGTGACACTCTGTTGGTCTATGTATTCACACATGTATTATGTTTCCGGTTAATACAATTCTAGTATGAATAATAAACATTTATCATGATATAAGGAAATAAATAATAACTTTATTATTGCCTCTAGGACATATTTCCTTCAATATCTCCAGCTAATTTGAGCAAGAACAATGAGAGAGAGAGGGGGGGGGGAGTTGTCACCTTCTTCGTGGGGAAGAAGGGGGTATTTATAGCTACCCCCCAAAACCAACTGTTAAGACATGTTTTCTACATGGCTCAGTTCCAGGCAGGGCCGGAAGTTCCAGGGTTTACAAAGATTTTGCTGCAGCCCACGCGATGGTGCAAATGAATCCAAGGGGGTCCCATTTAGTTTAAGTGAGTACCGCATCGATGCGACGCAAGTCATAATCCAGTCAACCCATCGATGTGCAAACCCCAACTTTTCCATCATTTGCCTCAAGAAAATTCAAACAACCCTATCACAGGCCTTGGATAGGGCCAGTTTATTAGCACAGAAACTCTTCGTGGGATCTTTTTCTTGCTTAATGTGATGAATGCATTCAAATGCCACTAGGGGCATTGTCGGTGATCATTCTTCCTGAGATGAAGGTACTCTGTTCCGGGGAAATAATATTGTCCAAAAAGAGGACACAATCTATTCACAAGGCACTTGGAGACCACCTTATAAATTACGTTCCAGAGACTTATCGGACGAAAATCTGAGACCTTAAGCGGATTTGCGATTTTCGAAATAAGCACATTAGAAGTCTCATTAACTCCTTCCAGCATTACGCAAGTTCTGGAAAATTCCTTCACAGCCTTAATCATGTTCTCCTTTAATGTGTCCCAATTTCACTGGAAAAATCTAGCGGGAAAACCATCCGGCCCTAAGGCCTTTAGAGGCCCAATCTGAAATTAGGCATATGATATTTCTTGATATGAAATTTTCCCGCATAATCTTGCATTATCATCATCAGATACTACTAGCGAAAAGCGGTCCAGAACAACAGCATGATTAAGATTCGAATCGGCAGAAAAGATATCCTTGAAATACAAAGGTACCACATTGCCCATGACTTGGGGATCTGTGTGAACATTGCCATCAACATCACCAAGCTCTCTGATCTTATTCGTGCGCGCTCGCTAAACTGTTTTACTCTGAAAAAACTTTGTATTTCTATCACCCTCCTTGAGCCAGATTATACGCATAGGAATAGAAATCCATTCCTATTAACTACAGGACTTTAAATATATATTTTTCTTACAAAATTACTATCTTTTTCTACAAAATTCCTGTAAACAGTTTTTTTTTCCTTTTCTTTTTTGAGATGGAGCGCCTTTTCGTTACTGCCAAGTTTGGTGGATCAAACTTGAGCGCCAAGTTCCTTCGGACCGGGCCAGAGCCACTTTGAATCCGACTGGTATACCCCTTTGCCCCTAAAACTATCAGTATTCACGGTCAGAGTGCCACTAGGAGACAATCGTTTCGGTCCGCTCCTCCCCTCCCGCAGGGGCAACAAATCCCCCGTCCAGACACGACCGCTAGGGTTTCTCCCCGCCGCCGCCGCTCCTCTGCCGCCGCCCGTCCGCCCGGATCAGCCTCCCTCCCCAAACCCGCGTCACCCGTCGCCGTCGCCGGTTTCCTCGCCGCCTCCACGTTCCCCTAGCCCAGGTTAATTAGCATCACCTCCCACCGCGATGGCGGCGGCGGAGAGCACGGCGCTGCCGGCGGACCCCCGGCGCGTCCGCAACACGTGCATCCTGGCGCACGTCGACCACGGGAAGACCACGCTGGCGGACCACCTCGTGGCCTCCTGCGGCGACGGCCTCCTCCACCCCAGGCTCGCCGGCCGCCTCCGCTTCATGGACTACCTCGACGAGGAGCAGCGCCGGGCCATCACCATGAAGTCCGCCGCCGTGCTCCTCCGCTACGGCGACGGCCCCGCCGCGCACCGGGTCAACCTCATCGACTCCCCGGGCCACATCGACTTCTGCTCCGAGGTCTCCTCCGCCGCGCGCCTCTCCGACTCGGCGCTCATCCTCGTCGACGCCGTCGAGGGCGTCCACATCCAGACCCACGCCGCGCTGCGCCAGGCCTTCCTCGAGCGCCTCCGCCCCTGCCTCGTCCTCAACAAGCTCGACCGCCTCATCACCGAGCTCCACCTCACCCCCGCCGAGGCCTACACGCGCCTGCACCGCATCCTCGCCGACGTCAACTCCATCTACTCCGCGCTGCGCTCGCACTCCTACTTCTCCGTCCTCGCGTCCCTCGAGGACCAACCGTCCTCCAGCTCGCCAGCCTCGCCGGACGATCTCCCGGACGATGCTGATGACGACGAGGAGGACGCCTTCCAGCCCCAAAAGGGCAATGTCGTCTTCGCCTGCGCCCTCGATGGCTGGGGCTTCCGCATCCACCACTTCGCAGAGTTGTATGCCACCAAGCTTGGCGCCAGCGCCTCTGCTTTGCTGAGAGGATTTTGGGGGCCGCGATACTTGGACAAAAAGGTGGATAAGAAGGGTAAGAAGAATTTTATGATTGTGGGAAAGAAGGCGGTGGAGGGTACTGACCGGGAGCCCATGTTTGTGGAGTTCATTCTGAAGCCCCTATGGAAATTGTACGAGGGAGTGCTGGGGCAGGACGGGGAGATAGTTCAGAAGGTCATTAGCAACTTCAAATTGAACATTCCGCAGCGGGAGCTGCAGAACAAGGACCCAAAGTTAGTTTTGCAGTCTGTGATGAGCCGGTGGCTGCCGCTGGCAGATGCAGTGATGGCAATGGTGGTCGAATGCACTCCTGACCCTGTTGTCGCCCAAGGGGCCAGGGTTGCAAGGCTTATGCCAAAGAGGGAGCTTGCAACAGAGGATGCTGCTGGTTGCGCTGAGGTTGTCTTGGAGGCAGAGAGGGTGAGAAGGTGTGTGGAGACCTGTGACGCGGGTGCAGATTCACCGGTGGTGGTGTATGTGTCGAAGATGTTTGCGGTGCCGTGTAAGATGTTACCACCAAAGGGGGTGCATGGCGAGTTGTTGAACCACCAGGATGCAAGTGAATCAGAGGAGTGTTTTATGGCATTTGCGAGAGTGTTCAGCGGGGTTCTTCGTGCAGGGCAGAAGGTTTTTGTGCTGTCAGCATTGTACGATCCACTGAAAGGGGATGCAGTGCAGAAGCATGTACAGGAGATTGAGCTGCAATACTTGTATGAAATGCTAGGACAGGGCTTGAGACCAGTTGCCAGTGTGAGTGCTGGGAATGTGGTTGCAATTCAGGGCCTTGGGCAGCATATATTGAAGAGTGCCACATTGTCATCCACCAAGAATTGCTGGCCCTTCTCAAGTATGATGTTCCAGGTGTCTCCGATGCTTAAGGTTGCAATTGAGCCCGCCAACCCGACGGATCTGGGAGCTCTTGTTAAAGGGATCAAGCTTCTTAACCGAGCAGACCCATTTGTTGAGTACACTGTCACGCACAGGGGTGAACATATCCTTGCCGCAGCTGGGGAGGTTCATTTGGAGCGGTGCAAAAAGGATCTGGAGGAAAGGTTTGCAAAGGTTAAATTGGTCGTTTCGGACCCCCTGGTCTCCTTTAAAGAGACGATCGAAGGAGAAGGTGCTGGCCTATTGGAAGGCTTGAAGGCTCCGCATGCATTTGTTGAGAGGACTACTCCAAACGGGAGATGCACTGTGAGAGTTCAGGTCCTAAGACTTCCCAATGCTCTGACTAAGGTCCTCCAAGAAAGTGATCAATTGCTTGGTCAAATAATGGAGGGGAAAACAGCAAAGAGGAATGTAATGTTAAACCCACAAATTTCTCAAGATGATTGTGATTCTGTTGCGATGCTTAGGCAGCGCATGGTCAGTGCCATAGACAGTGAATTGGAAGCCATTTCTGAGCAAGTGGATAAGGAAAAACTTCAGAAGTGTAGAAAGACATGGCTTGGGTACCTCAAAAGGATCTGGTCCTTGGGTCCTTGGCAGGTTGGCCCAAACTTCCTTCTCTTGCCTGATGTTGAATCAAGTGATGGTGTGATAACCATGGAAGATGGAAGGCAAGGTATTCTTGTGCGTGGTAGAGCAGATTTTTCTGAGAGATTGGGGTTTGTGAGTGGATCTGATGCTGAAGCCAACCATACTCCTGACAGCACTAAATCATCAGCAGATACTCCTGAATCGTTACATCTAGAATCTGTGGCACTAAGGAACAGCATTCTTTCAGGATTTCAGTTTGCCACGAATGCAGGGCCTTTATGTGATGAACCAATGTGGGGTCTGGCATTTATCATTGAGCCTTACATATTTGCTGACAACTCTGATGCTGCCCATCAATCTGATCAATACAACATCTTCAGTGGCCAAGTAATAACTGCAGTTAAAGAAGCATGCCGGGCAGCCGTTCTTCAGAACAACCCAAGGCTTGTCGAAGGCATGTATTTCTGTGAATTGACCACCCCGACTCAGCAACTAGGTTCAACATATGCAGTTCTTGGTAGGAGACGAGCGAAGATTTTGAAAGAAGAGATGCAAGAAGGGACTTCAGTATTTACAGTGCATGCTTACTTGCCTGTTGCCGAGAGCATTGGATTTTCTAGTCAGCTCAGGACCTTAACATCAGGTGCAGCCAGTGCGCTGCTTGTTCTTAGCCACTGGGATGCTATTCAGGAGGACCCTTTTTTCATCCCAAAGTCACAGGAGGAGATTGAAGAATTTGGAGATGGGGCAAGCATTGGGCCAAACTTGGCTAAGAAGCTTATGAATTCTGTGAGGCGGAGGAAAGGATTGCATGTTGAAGAGAAAGTTGTGGAGCATGGCACGAAACAGCGAACTCTCTCTAGGAAAACATAGTTGTACTTTTTTGTTAGGTAGGGAAATTGTATCATTGTCCCCGGTTCTGTGCTGGTAAAACTGCAATACAAGACAATATCAAATATGAAATCTATGTGACCATATGGCTTTGATTATTTTTCATTTTTACTGGTATGTTTTGCTCGAGAAATTATTACTGGATTGTTTTGTCACATGTGTGATACAGTATATTAGAGAATGTTTAGCTGTCTGTTATGTTATTAGTTGGTTGTGATATATTAGAGAATGGCATATTTCACATTGTCTTTGCCGGTGTTGGTTATGATCAGCCATGGCTCAGTTTATGTATGTTATTATCTGTCGTCTTGGTGCTTATTCTATGGCATTCATTCACTTATGAAACCTTGGAGAGAGATGAGTGTGTTACTAACCTTTGGAGAACATCCTATGGCCTGTGTAGCGAGATGGTTTCTTTGTACCAGGAAGGAACTACTGGTGTTGTATTATTGTACTTGTTCAGGGGCATGTGCAGCTGCTGCAGCTCCTGACTGTAGGTGAATTTATGACAAACTGACAATGGAAGAATGGTAATTTTATGGGTTCGATGACTTATTTGATTGTGGAGGTGAGATAAATAAGCAGAAAAGTGTATTCATTCTGTTCATTTGTGAGTA
This sequence comes from Triticum monococcum, assembly GCA_034509565.1. Lineage (NCBI taxonomy): Eukaryota > Viridiplantae > Streptophyta > Magnoliopsida > Poales > Poaceae > Triticum > Triticum monococcum. The sequence goes on along the minus strand of CM067845.1, from coordinate 590,545,955 downwards.
TTTGATACAAGTGCAAATATATTTGGTGAAGTATGCATTATATCACTAGTATAACAGAGTTTCAGAGAAGACTAAGCTATGCCTCATCTGTTGCATATCTAATGTATGATTGTATGTATATTAAATAGTAACCTACCACTTAAATGATGGCAGTATGTTCTTCTGCAAATCTCTATTGATTATGCATATCATTAGTATAATTTATGTGGAGTCACGACATATACAACGTCATTTTATAAGCATTCCTAATCCTACTAAAGATGCCATCTCTGGGAACCCCACATGCCAATGATGCAATGTGTCCAGTCTGAATTCACTTCTCATTTGGTTTTGCTGGTTGCATCTCAACGCAGCCATTTCACCTGAGGGCTACCGCGCTCTAGAATTAGTTTGAGCTCAGTTCTTGGATCTTAGTAGTCACATGTATTCTTTTTGCCGGTTTATGGAAGTACAGCTTAGCAGAAAAGTCTGTACTGAAACCCCACTGATTTGTATAAACTGATTGCATCCTGTGTTGTCTTGTCTGTGGTTGCAGCCATTATCAGAGCAGGGTGGTCTTGTGTGGTGAGCGAACCATGGATATTTATAGCTCTAACAGGAGGAAACTTGCCCCACGATTTTCCTTGAAACCTTGATAGGACCACAGCTACATAGAACACAGGAGTGAAACAATCCATTGTCCAGCAGCTCTTTTGACAGAAGCCGGATTTGCATTCTGGTTAAGACCTACTGTACTAGGGTTACCGCAGTCATGACCACATTGAGACTTCAGGTATGCATTGCTCACTGCTCCATACTACTCCCTCCGTTCCTAAATATAAGTCTTTGTAGAGATTCCACTATGAACCACATACGGATGTATATAAATGCATTCTAGAGTGTAGATTCACTCATTTTTCTCCATATGTAGTCCATGGAAATGGCAATTGTGATAATTGTCAAAAACTAAGAGTGGCAAAAGTGAAATGTCAAAATCTGAAGTGGCATAAGGAAAATTGGCAAAATCTAGAGTGGCAAAAACAAAATTTAGAGTGGCAAGGAACGGAGGGAGTACATGTTTATACTTCATTCATTGCCCTCCTCTGTAGTCTGTAGGGGATTCAGTGAAAGCACTGCGTGCCGCTAGTATATTAACAAAGATCTCCTTGGGATCGCTGAATTCTATGTGAAGTATGTTGCTCTTGGTTCAGCTGTTGATGGATTGACCCGTTTTTCCTCTTTCAGTTTGTCAGATAATAGCTAATTCAGTTGTGGGCTCCGTGTCGTCGGATTGCAGGATAAAGTCCATGTGGTCGAGAGCATCCCAGTTCCATACCAAAGTGCTACTGCAATTGGTGCTTAGATTAGGACTGTCGCTGAGTTACTTCGTCTGGACATCTTCAAAAAGAAGGTGAGATTGTTGTATTTCCTCCTGATTTTTCCCTTTTTGGCGCCTAGACTCCAGCGTTGTCAGTTTACCATCACCATGATTCAGCCTAGCCCTTTGCAATGGTTGTGGTATTCTTCATGTACATACAAGTATATGTTTTAGCAGTACCAGTAGCTTTGCAGCGAGCTACCATCTATTGCCTTGTACAAAAATTATTAGTTTCTGCCCCTGGCACCATCTGGTTTTAGTATATGTTGACTATAAACTGTTCTTTTATGTGTTTATTACAGTCAAACACTCACCATAATAGTTACATTATCTATGTACAAAGCTGATGGCCTGCCAAAATGTGCTCCGAGAGGCAGGTCAATATGGTGGTCACAGATGCTGCAAACCCAAGGGAGCTTAGGGGTGCGCCCGCGGCGGCTAATAGAAGCAACATTTTGGCCAGAGGCATTTGAGCAACGGGTGGTTACGCTCAAAGCAGAGCTATCACTATTAGCTATGGCGAAAACACAGACAGCAGAGGTAAATAGCTCTGCTCTGCTCTGATCATCGATAAATGACATCCAGAGTGGGAGTTTGGTCCTTGCGGACATGTTGGCGCTCAGGAGGAGGCATTGTCAGGCCTGAATACATTCTCTTATTCTTCAGGCAAGCATGGTATGATCGAAGGGAGAAGCGAAGATCTGACGGCTCGTGTTCGCTTGCCATCTACCTCACGCCCTTGACGTTTTGCCTTCACTGTTGTCATTCTTACCGTTGTCGTTTCAGCTATTTATAAGCTGGTGCCTGCCACTGTAGCGATTATTACCTTCGATGCGAGATCATTCTCCGAAACACAAACATGCATTTTTCAGTGGAAATAGAAACAGATACCCGCTAGGTTATTTATGTTCCTTCCCCTTATACCAAATCCTAAACGGGGCATCACACTCGGGCCTGCTGCCGCAGTGTTATGCCCGGAGCTAGATCAAACTAGGATAATTTGGGGATCGGAGTGCTAGGGTTCGTACGAGAGTATCAGAGGCGAATATGCGGGTCTATATTAGCTGTAAAGTATGTAGTTGATTCATTACAGACAAATGGCATGCCTCTAAAGAGAGAAGAGTGGCTTTATATAGCCAGCGACAACAGGTGAAGGAAAACAGGACGGCAACGGAAACTAAACAGTAACGGAAAACGGTTCGTTCGGAGGGCGAGCGCAACGAGCCGTCTGATCCTTCCTCTGGCTTCAATCCTGGCCTTCCGTTAACTGAAGATGCCCGCGTTGGACTGTAGCTTGCTGTAGCCTGACAATACTCCCCGCTGAGAGCGAACTTGTCCTCAAGGAGTTTGGTGATTAAACCAACGATCAACTGTTTGTTTAAAGAAAGCCGGGAACACCTTCTTCATGAAATCTGCATCTTCCCAGGACGCATCTTCATGAGGTAAGTTCTCCCATTGCACCAACCACTGAACCACAGCCACATTGTTGCGAGGTATCTGACGCATCTCAAGTACCCATGACGGTTCAGTGCACACACGCCCATCCGGCCTGATCAAAGGCAGGTCGGCACAAGGAACTGCGTGAGGTCCCAAGTGTTTCTTGAGTTGGCTGACGTGAAAAACAAGATGTATGGCAGCGTTATCCGGCAACAGCAGTTTGTAGGCTACATTTCCCACCTTTGCCATCACACGGAACGGGCCATAGAACTTGCTCTGAAGCTTGATATGCGAACGAGCGCCAAAAGCATTCAAACGATACGCCTGCATTTTGAGATACACCATGTCTCCCTCTGAAAATTGTCGCTCCGAGCGTTTAAGGTCAGCATACTTCTTCATTCGAGCTTGAGCATTGACCAGGTTAGACTTCAACTGCTGCCACATTGCATTTCTGTCCCCCCAAAACTCTGTTGCTTCGTGGTTAGTAGTAACCAATGCTGCTGGGAGTTGGAGGTCCGGAGGAGGATAACCATACAGGGCCTGAAAGGGGTTTTTTTGCAAGGAGGAGTGAAAAGAAGTGTTGTACCAATACTCTGCCATGGATAAATGCAGTGCCCATTTCTTTGGCTCCAAGGATGTCATACAACGCAGATAATTCTCAATGCACTGGTTGACACGCTCTGTTTGCCCATCAGACTGTGGGTGATATGCTGAACTGTAACGTAGTTCAATTCCCATGGCAACAAAGATGTCTTGCCACAACTTACTTGTGAAAATGCAGTCTCTGTCAGAAACAATAGCAAGAGGGGGACCATGTAACTTCATAACATTATCAATGAATGCTCGAGCTACTGTCTGAACAGTGTAAGGATGTGACAAAGGGATGAAGTGAGCAAACTTGGACAATCTGTCCACGACCACAAATATCACCTCTTTCCCATTGGATTTGGGCAGACCCTCAATAAAATCCATGCTGACATGTGACCAAACCATATCAGGAATGTGGAGTGGGTCTAAAAGCCCTGGATATGGGCAGGTTTCCCCCTTGTTTTTCTGACAGACAGGGCACAATAGAACAAAGTTATCCATGTCCTTCTTCATCCCAGGCCAATAAAACACTTGTTTCAACCTCTTATAAGAAGCTTTCATGCCAGAGTGGCCCCCAATAGCAGAAGAATGTAGTGCCTGCATAATCCTGTTCCTCAATTCAGTGTCTCTGCCCACACAGATCTTCCCTTTGTGTCTGATTATGCCATGCTGAAGAGAGTTATTGTTGACAATATGAGTTGTAGTGGCCAATAGTTGCTCCAACAGTTTCTGACAATGGGGGTCATTGATATAAGAATGTTCAACTTCAGAAATCCACTGAGGAGTAGCTAAAGAAATTGCCATACAAGAGTATTTTCTGGATAGTGCATCAGCCACTATATTCTCTTTCCCCTTTTTGTATTCTAGCTGAAAGTTAAATTCCAGTAATTTGAGCATGAGTTTGTGTTGAATACTAGTGGAAATCTTCTGATCTATCATAAACTGCAAGCTCTGGTGATCAGTTCTGATAATTAAATCATTGCCCAGAAAATAATGTCTCCATCTTTTCAAGGCTTCCATGATTGCTAGTGCCTCCTTCTCATATGTAGACAGAGCAGCATTTTTAGGACACAACACAGAACTGTAGTAAGCAATTGGTTTCCCTTTTTGCATCATAACAGCTCCCAAGCCAGTGCCTGAAACATCAGTCTCAAGCACAAATGGAGTAGAAAAATCAGGTAGAGCCAGAAGAGGAGCAGATATCAGAGCTTGTTTTAATTCCTGGAAAGCTTGTGTCTGTGCAGAAGACCAAACAAAGCTATCTTTCTTGAGAATATTATGGAGGGGTCTAGCTATGCTACCAAAGTTCTTGACAAACCTCCTGTAATAGCCACATAATCCCAGAAAGCCCCTCAACTGAGTTGGTGTTGTTAGGGTTGGCCAGTCAGCAACTGCAGAAATTTTTGCTGGGTCAGTTGACACTCCCTCACCAGAAATAATGTGGCCCAAGTAGGACACCTGAGGAACTGCAAATACACATTTGGACTTGTTCATAAACAGCTGGTGTTCCTTGAGGAGTTGTAGGACTATTCCTATGTGTTCCTGGTGCTCTTCAAGAGTTTGACTGAATATTAAGATGTCATCAAAAAATACTAACACAAACTTCCTGAGATAAGGGCCAAAGATTTTATTCATCAAGGCCTGAAAAGTCCCTGGTGCATTGGTGAGCCCAAAGGGCATCACTAAAAACTCATAATGCCCAAAGTAAGTTCTAAATGCAGTTTTGGGAATATCCTTGTCATGCATTCTGATCTGGTGATAACCTGACCTCAAATCCAATTTGGTGAAGAATTTTGCTCCATGGAGCTCATCCAAAAAATCCTCAATAACAGGAATGGGAAATTTGTTTTTTATAGTTGCTGCATTTAACTTTCTGTAGTCAATGCACATTCTCCAAGACCCATCTTTCTTCATAATCAATATAGCTGGAGATGAGTAGGGACTTTGACTTTCTCTTATCATCTTAGATTGCAACAGGTGGTGAATTTGCTTTTCCATCTCATTTTTCTGCATGTGGGGAACTTTATATGGCCTAGAGTTAGGTGGTACAACATCAGGTTTGAGAGGAATCTCATGATCTAATTCCCTTACTGGGGGTAATCCTTGAGGCTCCTTGAAAACCTCCTGAAATTCATGCAGGACTTCCATAACTACAGGGGGAGTACTGTCCTTTGTGCTGGGTACAAGAGTGGTATCTTCTGCCAGTTGGAGCACAAAAGCAGGAGCACCACTGAGGAGCATTATGTTAAGTTCCAATGCATCAATTTGGTTGGTTGCAGTCAGAGTTTCACAAGCAGGAATAGTGATAGAATTACTCTGATTATGACAGATAATAAGTTGTCCGGGATCATAAGAAAATGCTACAGGACTGTGTTGTGCCATCCAATCTGAACCCAATACAATATCATGTCCTGGCAGGTCTAACACTCTGAAGTGATGTTGAAACTGAGTGTTACCAGCAGTAAAGGTAGTGGTAGGAATGTAAGAACCTGACCACAACTTTCCCCCTCCAGCAACAGTTACTGCTCTGGGCTGGTCTTTGATGATTGTGCAGGAAGTCTGAAGAGCAAACTTTAAGCTCATAAAAGTGGAATTACTGCCAGAATCCACTAAGGAATTGCTTGTTTCCCTCCCACAGACACAGCAATGGAAATGGTATTAACACTGTTTGCCTGCAGAGCTTGTAAAGAAATCCTCATGCACTGTTCTTCTGCCATGGGCTGCTCTTCCTGTTCCTGTTCTTCCATTTCCTCTTGTTCTCCTGGATTGTCAGGAGGTGGTTCCCCAGTAAGAACATTAATTACCGATGCTTGCTTGCACTTATGCCCATGGAACCACTGATCCCCACATCTCCAACATTTGCCTGGTTCTCTGGCCCTCTGAGTTGTGACAGGAGGTTTAAACTCATTGGTTTTATCAGGCTGAGAAGTGTGCTGCTTAGGAAACAGAGTATATGTTTTTGCATTAGAAGAATACTGTGGGAGTTGCTTCTTAAGAGGTGCTCCTTGCTCAATATCTATTGCTAACCAATAGGCATCAGTCAGAGTAACAGGTCTGAGAGGCCTAAGCTGGAACTTCAACTGTGATCTAAGCCCATTAACGTAGCATCTTACAAACCAACTTTCTGAAATATCAGGGTTTTCCTGCTGTACTTCAGCCATAAGCTCCTCAAACTGTTCAGTGTATTCTGCTACAGATAGAGTGTTCTGTTTCAGAGAGTGGAACTTTTCTGTCAGATCATATGAACTAGAGGACAAAAACCTGTGTAGAATTTCAGTGCAAAATTGAGACCATGTAGGTTTCTTTGCCAAAAGACCAGAACGCCTGAGCCAAACATCTGCCTTGCCCACCACATGCATTTGTGCAAGATTGACTTTATACTCAGTAGGTGTACCTGACATTTGGAAAAACTTCTCACACTGTCTGATCCATCCCCCTGGATTGTCCCCATCAAAAGAAGGGAAATCCAATCGTGGTCCTTTAGTGATCGATTTCAGAAACTGAGTACGCATTTCCTGTTCATACTGTCGGTAGAAATCATCCCAATGAGTTCTCACTGCTGGTGGTTGAAAGTTATGAAACACAGCTCTGTGAGCCGTTCTATAAGTGGCAGTTGGTGTAACATTGCCTGACTGTGTGTCACGCTGAGGTGCATCAGCATAGCCCGGAGGGGCTGGTCTATTGGGGACTCGAACATGAGGTAAACTGGTCGGCATTTGAAGGGCACACTGCTTTGTTTTCTCTTGTTCGATTGCCAAACGCTTGCGCAGCTCTTTAGTCAGCGATCTTGTGGGTTCAGTCTCAATTGCACCCTTGGACGACTGAGGAATATCCAGGTCCACCACTGCTTGGGCAGTAGTTGGTTGCGCAGGGCTTGGGACACGAGTGCTGTTGACGCTCTTCAGTATATCTGTCATTGTTGACAGCTGCGTGTTCAGGGCCGTTACCACGTCCTGTACGCCTGCCATGGTTTTGGCCATGGTGTCCTGCTTGAGATTCATGGCGTGGACGTCCGTGCGCAGGTCATCTAACTCACCACGCATCTCTGCCGTGTCCTCACGCGACTGAACCACCTCTCCCTTGAGTGCCAAAAGTTCTGCAACATCATTTTCGTCCAAACTATGCTTGGGACGCCCCATAGTGACCTCGATCCCAAAGGAATTTTACACCCAGCACGCTGGAAACCCGACGGATCTGAGAACTAAGCGACCACCGACGATCTCTCCCTGCTGCAACACCACCCAGAAGAGGAATCTGGAATTTTACCACGGAAATAGGAAATTCCCGCAACCAAATCCTGATCCCGAGCTGTCGCCGAATAGGTCTACCGCCGCCAGCGCCACCACACCGCCTCCATCGCCGCCCTGCACCGCCGCCCCAAAATTCACCACCGATCGAGGGAGGGAAGGGAGGGGAAAAATTCTGCGCCGCTACTCGATTCTCCGAAGATCAGCCTGGCTCATGATACCAATTGTTATGCCCGGAGCTAGATCAAACTAGGATAATTTGGGGATCGGAGTGCTAGGGTTCGTACGAGAGTATCAGAGGCGAATATACGGATTTATATTAGCTGTAAAGTATGTAGTTGATTCATTATAGACAAATGGCATGCCTCTAAAGAGAGAAGAGTGGCTTTATATAGCCAGCGACAACAGGTGAAGAAAAACAGGACGACAACGGAAACTAAACAGTAACGGAAAACGGTTCGTTTGGAGGACGAGCGCAGCGAGCCGTCTGATCCTTCCTCTGGCTTTAATCCTGACCTTTCGTTAACTGAAGATGCCCGCGTTGGACTGTAGCTTGCTGTAGCCTGACACGCAGCTCCGGATCCAGGGCGTCCTGGCCCGTACCGGCCGCACTCCTAGTAATCTAGCAATTGGAATTTGGAAGGAAACTCCAATTGCTCGCCAAAACACTTGTCGTTTGATCCACAATCTGTTTCGTCGTGAGAGCGGGATACGGCAGCGAGGGGGACGTGCCGGAGTCGAACACGGTCGCCTATATAACACTAATACTGTATAAATAACAAAACCAGGCAAAGGTATTCGTAGAACCAGAAAGCAACATGGCGGCGGCGATGAGGCTCTGTGGCCGCGCGCTCCGGCGAACGCAGCAGTCGGCGGCGGCCTCGACGCAGCAGCCGCGGGTCTCGCCAAGGTGGTTCGGCAACACAAGGGTGAGTAATCATTACCACTTGATTACATCCGTTCCCTTCGTTCGAACGACAAGTAATTCCGGACGGACACAGGGAGTAGGTTTTGGACTAATATAATTACTCGATTCTGCACCTGTGCAATGCAAATCAACAGGCCACCACGGCGGAAGAGCTAAAAGACTTGGCGCGGGCCGCAGAGATGAAAGAGGAGCTCTACAAGACCATCTCTGACATCACAGCCAAGTACAAGGTTCGTGGAAAGACAGGCAGAGACAACAGGCTGCTACTCGAGCGACTCTCCATGCAAGTCCAGCCTAGACCCAATGACCCCTACTGGTTAGTTTATAGATTTGATCTGATCTCAAGCATTTACAGGCAGCTTATATATCTAGATGTGCTTCTTTTTCTTTCTGCTTCTGATATCATATATATATATATATATATATATATATATATATATATATATATATAGGCGGTCTTGTGTGAGAACGGAAATAACCAATCATATCTTGATCACGGTTGGATCATGCTCTCTTATTAGTATGGCTCCTTTTGCTTTAAGTTCGCTGATTACAGCGTTAACCCCTCGAAAAAAGAATTTGTTGGAGCAATGGTGGGACGCAGTTTTCGGAAACTAGACTTGGGTCCAGGAGCTAGCTCCGGGATTGGTGGAGTCAAGTCTGATGCACATCAATGACTGATTACTCAAGACGATCAACTGTAATAATTGAAGTCCATCAGCACCTCAATCTAATGAAGCGAGCAAATGCTGGATTTTTTTTTAAAAGTCCATCAGCACTATGGTTCAACTATGTAAACGTTTGAGATCACCAACGCATAAGAATGATGTTATGATTAAGGGGGGCGCCTAAATGTCAGGTAACTGAAAAAATGAGTAAATTACAGAAAACACTGGTTTACAACTTTTTTCTTCCAGAAACCATGGATTCTCGATCAATTTTTTTTGAAACGAAGGCAAAAGCTTTGCCACATGTATTAATTACAGTTTTGCTAAAGCACATCTAGATATGCCATAAGTATTGCACATCTAAGTTCTATGTCATTGATCTTATGTTGAGATTCGTGTGGATATTTTATTTTTCTTTTCTCTTTTCCTCTTTGTGCTTGATTCACTCATTTAGATGTGCAATAACTAGAGCACATCTAGATGTGCCCTAGACACATCCAATTAATTAAAGAGTTGGTCAAATATTTTGCAGAAAACACTCATTGGTCTATTTGGGTATTTTTACCGTGATTATGACATGCGAGGCCCGCATTTGATGACTGGCGTGAGGGTTCACAAAAGACGACGCTAGACTAGTCTTTTTCCAAAAAATAAGGAAGCTTCTTACCAAAAACAAATTCCATCCTCTACCCCGATCCAATCGGGATCGGCCGTTCCCTCAGGCCACCGCCCGCGGCCTGGGCAAGGTGATCGCGGCGGCGGCGGAAGCGCAGCACCAAGCAAGAAGACGATGTGCATCACCGGAGCAAGCAGCGTCACGCCGGCGCGCAGCACGGGCGCAAGCATCGGCGCGCATCACAGGAGCAGAATGTCACTTTTGCGGCCCGGCCACATTGTTTTCGAGCAGTGAAGAGAGCTAGCTTATTGGAGGAGTCTTGGAGAAGCCTAAAGAAAAGGGAGTCTTGGGAATGACAGGATGCATGGTGCCGAGAAGGTTGGATCCTGTCACAGGAGCAGAATGTCACTGCAGTTTGTTTTCCTTTTCCATTGGTGGGTGGCCAACTAAAAACGTGCCCTCTCTGCATCCTCGTCAGAAAAGAAAAGACCCCGTCGTGCTGCTGGCGCTCCTACGTTGTCGTGCCGTCGCCAGTTAATTAGGTGACCGGTCCGGCAGAAGCACGTTGCGCACCATGCTCTCTGCTGGCTGGGTTGGGTTGGGGTTGGGGGATCCAGAGCAGAGGCAGCAGCACGTGAGGACGCCACGCCGGATGGAAGCCAGCCGACCCAGCAAGGTAACGTCGTCAGTTATTACGGCATCTTCAGCCGTTCGGTTCCCCACGCGCCTAAATAGAGTGGTTTGGGGGCGTTCTCGCTCTCAAAAGACGCTACAAATCCGGCGATCGGGCGTACTCTGACGTTATAAAAAAACAGAGCGTCGCATGCCGCAGGTTCGCGTGCGCAATGATTCACTCGGCGGGATCAGTTCCAGGCGTTGGCGGAGTCGGCGTGCGCGGGCTCGGCGGTGTCGGAGCTGCTTCGATGCTGGACTGTGTCGGCGCGGCTTCGGCACTGCTGGGCGGCGATGTAGAGGCGTCGTTCGGGCTTGGCGTCCGTGTGGTCGTGAGCGCGGGAGCTTGCGTCGTCGGCGTTGCCGTCTGCATCTGGTTCAGGATGAGGTCGCGCTCCGCCATGTACCACGCCCTGAGCTGCTCGTCGTTGCTCTGCAGCATGTCCGCTCCGCCCATCAGAAAAGCCATGTCGGTGTTCCTCTTCTTCGCGGCGACGTTCGTCCGGAGCAGGTCGAGCTTGATGGCGCTGTTCTTCATCAGCAACGACCACCGCGCCTCGGTCTTCTCTTCACGTAGGACGGCTCGGGCCTGGGCGTCGGCGAGGCAATGCTCGATGGACTCCTGCACTCGCGTGGTTGCCGCGTCGACGTTTTTCCCCTTCTTTGCCAATTTGTGGCCGTCCGGCCGCCCCTCTGACGCGTCCGGAGTCGTCGTGTCCGGCTTGTATGTCTTCTTGGCCTTGTCGAGGGTACGTTGAACTTCCGCCCACTTCTCGCATTTGTCAATGCGCTTGTAGACGTGGAGGTGCTTGAAGTCGGCCCACGGCGGAGATGGGGCGTCGGTGTGGTCGCGTAGGCGGCGGGCAGCGAGTAGTTGTATGGAGGGTACTGCACACCGACGAAGGCGGGCGAGGGTGTGCGCGTCGCGTGGTGGCCATGGGGGAAGGTCACGTTTGGGTTGAACCCCCCGTGCGCGTCGCCGTCGGCGTAACCGGGCGACGACGATCCCCATGGAGATCCGACGCCTTGCTGTCCTCTAGGCGAGTACTGGGCGTGGCTGACGACGGGTGGATTCATCATCCCCGCGTGGTCGACCGATGAGGAAGATGCCGCCGCACACGCCGCGTTGTCGCGGGCCTTTTTGGCAATGGCCCTGTTCCGTCGGTCGGTGGTGACTGCGTCACGTCGCTGAACTTCCACTCTCCACTCGGCGTTCGACATGCCCGGTGGCTTCGATGGCGTCGCCCTCGGCTTCCTCTGCTTCGGTTGGGCCACGGTGCCAGTCGTGGTTGCCGCCGCGCGCGGCATGCATGGCGTACTTCTTCGGCGGCATGGCGGCGACTGGAAGGCGAGCCGGAGGGGGTTTGGCGGGAGAAAGGGAGGGAATGGCGGGAGGAAGGTGAGCGAGTGGAGGAGATGCGAGGGGAAAGCGTCAAGAAGCGGCGGAAAAAGGCCCTCGGGTCGCCGCCAGGGCGGGCCCACGCGCCTTTTTCGCTTGTGCCGGCTCCCCAAACGCCCCCCAGGGCGCTGGGTTTGGCCTGGGTCCGCCGGCACCAGTTTTAGCCCGAACCAGCGAAAAACGGACTTCTAGAATGCGACTGGGCCTTTTTTTCTTACGTCGATGCGACAAAATCGTCTAAGAAGGACCTGATGGGAACGCGGCTGGAGATGCGGTGCGTGCACCCGCACGAGCACGACGCCGGCTGGCTGGCTTCTCTTCCGCGGCCCGGGAAACAGTTCGGTGTGGTTTGGTTTGGCCCCGCGCGCCGTTCGGTACGAATGCTCTCATCTTTTCCGCTAGCTGCTGCCTGCTGGATTGATCGATGGCTACTCCCCCTTTTCCACTTTCCTTCATCCTTTTGCTCCTTTTAGCTGAACGAACCAACGTGGCTTAGCCACCGTGGGCCTGGCTGGCTCTTTGGTAGAATCGTAGCCCCGTCTTGGGGAGAATTTGGCGAGGGAGAAGCGGGAGTTTTTTCCAAGAAAGATGCTTGGCCGGCGTGACTGGCGAAAGAAGGCACCCAGGCAGGCAAGAACCAATCCATGACCCAACGCCTGCTGCGTGCTGCCAGCCACACTTTGATGCGAAAAAAAGAGAGAAGTGCATATTACACCCCTCAATTTTAGCCCTAATCTAATATACACCCCCAACTTCAATACCGTCTAGTTTACACCCCCCTCCCCCCAACTCTCAAAACCAGCTGGAATTCAACCCTTCTCTTCTTGTTGACTGGTTTTGACTCAGTTGACTAGGTGAACAGTAAATTCAAAAGGAATATTTTTTTAAAAAATCATTCTTTTAACCGGGTGAACAGTAAATTCAAAAAAGTTTTAAATAAAAATAAACTCAAGTGTCCAAACAAGTTGAAAATTGGCGCGGACATCACGCACTGAAAATCGTCCATGCAAAAATAATTCAGATTTTTTTCAAAAAATTAGTATTTTCTTGAATTTACTAATCACCCGTTAAAAAATCGAAACTGTTTGTTGACTTTTATTTCCAACTTTTTTCCAATTTACTATTCACCATTGAAAAAACAAAATTATTTTCTGAATTTTTTTAGTTACTGTTCAGCAAGTCAATAGGTAAAAAATCAACTGGGTCAAAATCGGTCAACAGGGAGGCGAGGGTTGAGTTCTGACCGGTTTTGAGAGTTGGGGACTGTAAAGTAGACGATATTAAAATTAGGGGATGTATATTAAATTAGGACTAGAGTTGAGAGGTATAATATGCACTTCTCTCAAAAAAGAATGACTCAACCCAGCCACACCTGCTGCTTGCTGGGCACACGCCTCCCTCCCGCCGGTCAATCAACAAGGCCAAAAGAGCGAAGCATCCAGAAGACAAGAGATGGCTTCGATGGGAATGTCTGTGCGCCCACGTGTAACTTCTACTTGACCATGGACCGCGTTCGCGTTTGATGAATATTACATTAGGCGTATTAGCTTTTATCCCTCCTTTTCATTTTATTAGGCGTATTAAGTTTTACATACATTTCCAAAATGTAAGACTCATGCAGCCAATTTTCTCTCTTGAGTAGTTATGGACACCTAGAGATCATGGTCAAAGGAGACCGTACACGCCTCCCTCTTTTTTTTTTCCTCAGTCGCGGATGCTTTCCTCTATGATGACTCAACTGGTGCGCTAATTTTCGTGCTAAAACTAATACGCCTAACAATATGGGAAGGAGGGATAAAAGCATACTTCCTCCGTTTGTTTTTATAAGACATTTTAAACAGCTTGCTACGAACTGTTTTGAACAGTGTTTGAAAGTCTAAAACGTCTCATATAAATGAACAGAGGTGGCATGTACCACAAACGCGATTTCCCCCGTAGGATGGAGTGGAGCAGGCAGAGTGATTTGTCGATTGGTCAGAACCAACGACTAGCTTATTATTACTATTACTGAAAAAAAGCGACAGAATTATGGTGAATATTCCCAAAGAAAGCGACACAGAGACACAGGCACGTTATTGTGGGTTGTCGGAACGGAAACGGAAATGCTTCTTTAACTAGCCACAGTGGGAGTAACTTCAACAGTAACATCGAGTTCAACTCAGCAAAAATGCTTATGTGTCAATGAGTTAATGAGAAGAGATGTAATTTGAGTAACTTAGCTAGTTACCGTAACATCACATGTCCCAATGCAATATGAGTCTATAACCTACTCCCTCCTTTCTGGTTTATAAGACTCAATTCAAAAATCTCACCAACCAAGGTTGATGAATGGTGGAATATTTTTTATAGTTTGCAAAAGCATCCAATTAATGTTCTTGTTTTCCTAAAAAAATTATGTTTACGAATGCATTAATTGCAATACATGCATACATAAAGTGCATGCATTGGTCAGTTTTCTCTTAATATTTGCATGCAATGATTTAATGCACCTTGAAGTCTGAACATGTGATGAGAAACAACCAAATTGAACCTTATAAAATGAAAAAACTAAAATTTTAAGATAAGTCCTATAAACCGGAAAGGAGGAAGTAATAAATGAAGTTTTTGATGTTACCACACTTATGTTACTACCCACTATAAATATAGTAATATAGTTTAGGAAAATGTGTATGTTACTGGTATATGTTACTCTTCACTATGACTAGTCTTCGGGCCGTAGTCCTGTAGCCAATCATGGTAATGCAATCCATTCAAGGCGGTCGCGTCGTACAGTACTCTCTCCGTCCGAAAAAGCTTGTCTTTCAAATGGATGTATCTAGCATCAAGTTAGTGCTAGATACATTCATTTAAGAAACAAGCTTGGGACAAACTTTTCCAGACGGAGGAAGTACATATACATCCATGGTCCCGTGTTCGCCGTGCGACGTCGCAGGAACACAAGGACCGACCATGGCACATACATATTCCGTCCGGTCCGGTCCTGTCGGGCGGGGATAAGCTCAAGGACACGCACGCGCACCGCGATCGCCATCCCATCCCTACTACGGAGTAGTACGTCTCTCTCTCTCTCCATCGATCTCAAGTCCGATTGCTCAACGTGCAGGGATCAACTCACAGTACGTACGGCTGTAGGCGTATGAATGAAAGCGGTAATAACCTGACAGCTGCAGCTGATCCCTGTTGGACTTGGTGCTCTCCCGGGGCCCGGAGATCAAGGAGATTCGGTCAGAGTCAGACCATGCGTTTTGGTCGCTGTCCGGGATTAACTGTCCCATTGATATCCATGTTGAAACGGTACTATTCCTTTCCCATCAGTTTCTTCTGCAGCAGAGGATTAAATCCCACGCAATTAATCCCCAAACCATTGGCCATAGATTTTCTTTTCTTTTTATATACTACTCTGCCGGGGAGAACATGTATATGTAAAGTTAGTATATGGTGTGAAATAATAGTATACTGTAGTTCATTAGACCACAGTGCTGCCGGATGTTCACTTTCCGGTCTGTATTTCATACTGGCTGGCTATAGTTTATCATGCAAATGATCATATTTTGCAATACCAATGAAGTTAGCTGAAAGGTTGTTGTACAAACATAGTTGCGCAATAGTTACTATCCTTGTTTGGCAAACAGTAACATATCCGACCAACTCCTAAATGTCAAATAGGAAGGATGTATTTATACCTTTATGTACACATGTATTATTATGTTTAGTGTAAGGATGTAATTTTTACCTTTATGTAGATTATATATACTAAAAGCATAACCCCAAAAAGGAAGGATGTAAAAACCGTACAAACTAAGGAGAATATCTTGATCCACCTCAGCGCCAAACATATCGGACATCCTAAAACCCGTAGCTCTCAATGCCCATAAATATATCTTTTTTTGAACAAAAAAAATCCATAAATATCTCAAGAACATTGCCTTCCAAGGACTCTTTCAAAAGCAAAATCTCTTTCAAAATCACCTTCTAGGGAAAGACGCAATGTGCAATCACCTATCGGTCCAAATTCTATCCACTGATTCAATGATGACCATGTCAATTTCCGTATCGCTAGAAGGAAAAGTAAAACATAAAGGTTATCGTACAGTAAAACATAAAAACATTTTTCTTATAGGGGTAAAAGAAGTGGGTTCTAAACTGATCTTCTACACACCATATCTGTTTCTAACCTCTAAGACCATTTACAATGCATGGTGTCGAGAGAGGTGCTTGTTAAAATAAGCCGGTTGTTTTGTTTTAAGCACCAATTAATGCCTTAGGAAATACCGACTCGTTTTCACAAGCACCTCTCTCGACACCTTGCACTGTAGTAGTACATAGCATAATGTGCTTATTGTATCTTGTTTTTTGGTGGACGAAACAAACCTCGAGAACACTCATGCTTTATGCATCGCTAACCCGGCCCACTCGAACTTGATTGATTACCAACAGTAAGCTCTACATTCACGTTTCACCATCCTCATCTTGTCTAGCGAGGTCCTCACTATCTTCATTTCTCATAACCTTCCACTGTTCATTCCCTTTGGTAACCTCTTCTCTTCTTGTTACTATGATGCACGCTAAAACCACCAATATCGTCCTTGTTGAACCTTGGTTACATCGTATGTTCCTCTGTAGGAGAGGAACTATTATTTCGCATATATATGGCCCTTGTTCAAACATACAATCGTAAAAACTTTTTCTTTGCGAGAAAATTTCCAATCTATTCATCTTTAATCATGTCAGTACAACTAATACCAGAAATAATAAAAATTACATCCAGACCCATAGAGTAAAAACTTTATTGCCAACAGTCGGGTAGCTGGACCTTATGTTCCTTTACATCCATTGAGAAAAACAAAAATATTCTTCTTTTTCTCATTTTTTTCGAAGAGGAGGCACAATCTTTGCCTCATTAATTAATTAAGAAGAAGAGAATTGCCCAGTTAATTAACGGAAAACCGGACGAAAATCAATACAAACGGAGCATGGACTAACTACTCACATGACAAGAAACCCACAACCGCACAGGCAATCCCTGCCAGACTCTCTGATTACACAACATCGACAAACCTCAACATTGCTACTACGCCATGTGAACCCTGACAAGAACACCTCGACAGAAGACATCAGACACCTTTCAACCCACAACGACAACCCAATCCCAAATGACGGGCCAAGAGACTGAAGATCATCCATCAAGCAGCCAGAGATGCCTTGCCTATGGCGTTTCTCTTGCATTTGCCCACCTTCTTTTGTTTCCTCTTAACGGTGTCCTCGTCAGGAGGCAAGCAATCAATCTGCCCAAACCAGGTCTAACAACCTCCACACTAGCGAGCAAGTCACAAAGTTTTTTCGCGAAGAGAGCATCTGAATTTGGAGTAGGTGCAACCACACTTGGCTCAATGGTCATGCCACTCATAGGCATCACCTGCTCGATGGTCACAGACGAGGGAAGGGCATCAACATCTAAAACTCCACGCTCCATGACAACGGGAGGTAGGCTGGCTGGCGTCTAACACCCAATGGACTTAGGCGGGCGAGAGATTGCAATGTCCAAATCATCACACCACTCGGCACTAAATATCTGGCCAAACTCCAGGGGTGATGATGGCGGTAAAGCCACAATCAAGATCTCGGGAGGGTCTGCCTTTAGTTGTTCGACGGATAGAGGCAGAACCGGGTCCCCACACAGCTCCTGCAGCTCAGGCATGATTTGCAGCACCAGAGTCACAACCACATCATTGTCTAGCCCCCCAGAGGCTGACACCGGCAAACAGGCTCTAGCACGAGGGGAGAAACGACCATGAAGCTCGGCTTCCTTCTCGACCTCAAAGCTGCAATCGGGCACAACCAAAGAGCGCAATACGTGAGCAGTATGCAACACAGGCGGCACCTTGGAGAGCTCGCCCAATGCAGCCTCAACACGTCCCATGAAGCTTTTTCATCCGCAGCATCTAACCATGCATGAAATTAATGACATCACGCAGAGGCTGGGTCGTCTCCTCAAGCTGAAAGGAAGCTATATCAAAGGAGCTCAGAGCGCAGCAGCTCAGCCTGCGACTCCAAGGCAAGCCGCATTGGGATATCCGTGGAGGCCACGGAGCCAGCAGGAGCAGCAACGAGGTGGCTGGTCCGGCAGAAGCACGTTACGCGCCAGGGTCTCTGCTGGTTGGGTTGGGTTGGGGTTGGGGGATCCAGAGCAGAGGCAGCACGTGAGGAGGCCACGCCGGATGGAAGCCGACTCAGCAGGGCAGCAAGCAACCCGACGTGCGATGGACGTGGTCAGTTATTAGGCGCCGGCACTGCACGGGCACGGCCCCGGCTGGCCGGCTTCTCTTTGGCGATCCGGCAAACAGTTTGGTTTGGTTTGGCCCCGCGTGCCTGACCGTTCGGTATGAGTGCTTTTCTCTTTTTCGCTAGCTGCTGGATTGATCGATGGCTCCTCCTTCATCATTTTGTTGCTTTTAGCTGAGCGAATACTTGGCCCGTCTTTGGGGAGAATTTGGAGAGGGAGAAGCGGGAGTTTTTTCCAAGAAAGATTGTTGGCCGGCGTGACTGCCGAAAGAAGGAACCCACGCAGGAATCCATCCATGACCGAACGCCTGCTGCGTGCTGCCAGCTACACTGATAAAAAGAACGACCCAACCCAACGTGATCGACCAACCGTTTGCTTCCAGTGTCGCGTCTGCCGGTCAATCAACAGCGACAAAAGAAGCATCCCAGAAGAAAAAGAAGAAGAAGAAGAGATGGATGGCTTCAGCCCTATTTGGATTCCTAGGTTAGAGTTAGTTTTAGTTAGTTGGGGCTTAAATAACCCAAAAGTATTCAAACATGGTGGGTTAGTTTGGGTTAGTTGGATCTAACCCATCCCAAAAAACTAGCCCACACTAGAGGAGCTTATTTGGGTTAGTTTTTTTGAGCCCACTAAAAAAATAGTAAAAAAGTTACCTCTCCCATTCAAATAGGGTCCAAAGTAATCAAATAATTAAGAAAAAATATTTATTGTCAATCTAACCCTATCATCCAAACATCTCTTTGGTTAGAGTTAATTTAGGGTTAGTTTAGGGTTAAAATATAACTCTAACCTCTAACTTAGTTAGAGTATCCAAACAGGACCCGCTGGGAACGTGTGTGCGTTGTCGCACGCCCACGTATAGTGTAACGTGTCGCCGACAATGCATGCATGGACCGCGTTGTAAAATACGTACTGTACATAAAACAAGGAAGCCTTTTTTTACATAAAACCACAATCCAACTTGGAAACGTACTATCCTAAAAAAAAACTTGGAAACGTACTACGCCATAACAAACGTCCATCCCCCGCAAAAAAATCATAACAAACGTCCTTGTGCTTCATTACAGTCCTGAAAATAGGGCGCCCGACGGAATTGTGCTGGATCTATCTATATTCCCGCAGAAAGCGAGACAAGCCTACTACTAGTACGCTTTTTCCTTGAGAAAATGGCGCTCTTTATTGATCACGTAACATCATCACAAAGAGTGCAGCAATCCGGAGTTACACCAGGCTGGATAGAGTCGATCGCCACAAGGTAGATAAGCACAGACGCGCTAAATTACGAACCGCGACATTCGACAAACGATTCTTCGGGCGGCTGGCTGTAGCCAATCAGGCGATCCGTTCAGATGTACAGTATGTACCCATGCATGCATGGTCCCGTCCCGACCCGTCCGCGCTCGCCGTGCAACGTCGCAGGAACACAACGGACGATCACGACACCGCTATCCGTCCGTTCCCCCAACATATATTCCGTCCGGCGGAGATAAGCTCAAGGACACGGCGATCGCCATCCCATCCCATCCCTAGTAGGAGCACGTCTCTCTCTATACATACGTCGATCTCAAATGTGATCGCCCGGCCAACCCCAACGTGCAGGGCTCAACTCAACTCAACGGCTGTATGAATCAAAGTACACTAGTAATAACCTGACAGCTGCCGCTCATCTCTGTGCTATGCACGGCTGTTGCTAGCTTGTTGGACTTGGCCAAACGTACATGCTCCCGGGTCCGGAGAGGAGGAGATTCGGTCAGACCAGACCATGCGTTTCTTCATCGCTGTCTCTATTAGGCCTTGTACAATGAAAGATACTTAGGAGTGGTGTTTAGAGAAATAAATCAAATTTTTTTAAGCACCGATGTTTATTTGTACAGGATAGACGCTTAACTGAGCGTCTTTTCTATAGAAATAGGCACCGGTGCTTCAGAAAAATCCGGTTTATTTTTCTAAGCACTTCCCTAAACATCTCTCATTGTATAAAGCCTTAACTGCCTGATTGATATCCATGTTGAAACGGTAGTATTTCTTTCCGAGCAGTTTCTCCTGCACAGGATTAAATCCCTGCGCAATTAATCCGGAAACCATTGACCGTAGATTTTCCGCTTATTCTGCAGGGCAGACCATACAGAGATATATACTCCTATACAAGTTTTTTTGTGCGGCGAGAATAGATATATATACAAGTTTGTAGTATGAAATAATAATTCGTTAGACCACAGCGCTGCCAGATGTTCACTTCTGTAGTTTTTTTTAGGAAATGCGTTCACTTCTGTAGCTGGCCAGGGTAAGTTTCTATAATCTGTTTCATAATGAGAAACACATATATATCGGTGGTTTACCATGCAATGATCAATTTGCAATACCGATGAAGTTAGCTGAAAGGTTGTTGTACAAACATAGTTGCGCAACAGTTTGCGTCCTTGTTTGGCAAACAGTAACATATCCAACAAACTGCTAAAATATCAAATAGGAAGGATATGTTTATACAACTACAGTAACTACACATCTCTTTATTATGTTTTTTAGGGATGTAATTTTTACCTTTATGTAGATTATATACTAAAAGCATAATAACCCCAAAAAAGGAAGATGTAAAAACTGTCCAAACTAAGGAGAATATCATGATCCACCTCGTCGCCAAACATGGCCTAAAACTTGCAGCTCTCAACATCCATAAATATCTCTTTTTGAAGAAAAAATACATATAAATATCTCAAGACCATCGCCTTCTAAGGACTCTTTCAAAAGCAATATCTCTTTCAAAAAAAAAATCGCTTTCAAGATGGCCTTCTAAGGAAGACACAATGTGAAATCACTTGTCGGTCCAATACCGTCCACCGATTCAATGATGACCATGCTGATTTCCGTATCGCTATAAGGAAAAGTAAAACATAAAGGCTATCGTAAAATAAAATATAAATCATATTTCACAAAAACTAAAAAAGGAGTGGGTTCTAAACTGATCTTCCACATACTATATCTATTTCTAACCTCTAAGACCATGTACAGAGGTGCTTGTTTAAATAAACCGGTTTTTATTTTCAGCACCGATGCCTAAGGAAAAACCGCCGCATTTTCACAAGCACCTCCCTCAACACCTTGCATTGTACATGGCATAATGTGCTTATTGTATCTTATTTTGCAGTGGACGAAACAAATCTCGAGAACGCTCATGCTTTATGCTTCGCTAACCCGGCCCACCCGAACTTGATTGATTACAAACAACAAGCTCTACATTCATGTTCCACCATCCTCACCTTGTCCAGCGAGGTCCTCACTATCTTCATCTCTCACAACTTTCCACTGTTCATGCTCACTGGCAACCTCTTTTCTTCTTGTTACTATGATGTACGCTACAACCACCTCTATCGCCGTTGTTGATATGGTCTTCTTTTTCTCATTTGTCAAGTGATAGTTAGAAGAACTCTAGTAGACTTCGTGGATGAGAAACTTCTATAATAATAGTTTTGGAGGACCGTCCTTCGAAACTAGTTTTGACACTTTTAGAGTGCACTATCTTTTAGACACCCTAGAATGCTCACCATGTTTTTCTTCTATCTTGTGGAGCCCATTCCTCAATGAGAAGGTGAAGGGCGCCCGAAAGAAAGGTGTTGGAGCCCATTTATGGTTGTGGTCACCACACACGAACCGGGTCTGCGTTGGCATGACGGTAGACACATCCTTGGTCCTACTTGTCGTTCCCTCAATCCCCGTGGCAGCGTTCCCGCCAACTCGGTTCACGTGGGTGGTAGCAGTTGGAGAGTGGATCCGTTATAGGAAGGGGAGTGGGGTGAATGGGTGCTGTTTTAGAGGGGGAGGGGGTGAATGGGCGCCGAAAGCGAGGTGTGGGAGCATGCTAATGGTTGCGGTCATGCCCTCGCAACCATCCCCAAACCCTCGCGCCCGGTCGTCGTCATGGAGGACGACGACCAAGACCACGACTGAGCTGCTGTAGCCGCGCCCAGTTTCGGCCCATGCTCATGCTGCTCCTCGCCGTTCGTGATGCTCCATGAAGCGGAAGCTGGACAAGGAGAAGAGGGGCGGCGATGTGGAAGAGGGGGCGGTGGTGGCAACATCAGCATCATCTTTGGTGGTGGTGACCACACAAGAGTCGGGACTGCGCCAGGATGACGTTGCGAGAGCTTGTGGGGAGGACGGGAAGTGGGTGTGAGGAGGTCATTCACCTCCCTGTGTGCCCGTGGCGGCCTTCCCGCCGACCCGGTTACACGTGTGTGGCGGAAGTTGGTGAATGGTTGTCGTTTTAGGAAGGGGAAGGTGAATGGATGTTTTTTCAGGGAGGAGTGAATGGGCGCCGAAAGAGAGGTGTGAAAGCCCATTGACGTTTGCGATAACGCCAACATCGTCTTTGGTGGCGAGGACCACAAAGAATCCAGGGCAACGTCGAGTAATAATCTACGTGAGGTTATGGGGAGGACGAGAAGTGGCGGTGGGGAAGTTGACCAACTCCATTCGTGTAGCGTCAGCGAATAGTGGCGGGAAGCGGGGCAACGGTGACAGATATGCCTATGCAGAAGGCCTGCTAAAAACGGGTTAAACGTGTGTAATACAATTTTTAGAGATCAGGAGAGTGAGTTTTAGCCTTTTTTGGCAGTATATATACAAGGCAAATCCGGCAGTAAATTCTTTTTGGCGAAGAAATCCTTTCTGTTCCATTTGGCAAGTGCAAAGTACTCTCTTTATTAGGACAAGATGACGAATAATCAGTTAAAAGAGTTTTCCCCAAGAAAAAGGATTGTTCACTTGGATCATTTGAAATCCAGACAATAATCCTCCCTGGTCGCTATCTCCTTGGTTGTCTCCTCTCGGAGCCCCACACGCCGCACAAAAAAGCACACGAAACGCCACGCACCACCACCAAACGCACCATCGCCGATCCCCCCAATCGAAACACACGACACAAATCCAAAGCCAAGAGACGAGAAGAGAAGCAGAGAGAGCTGCGATTTGCTCCCCCGCCCCCCCAAACCCTCGCGCCCGCCCGCCCGGTCGCCGCCGTCATGGAGGACGAGGACCACGACTGCGACCCCGACTCGGCCGCCGCTGGCCCGTGCTGCTCCTCGCCGTCCGCGGCGGTCCGGTGGCGGCGCTCCGTGAAGCGGAAGCTGGGCGAGGAGAAGAGGGGCGGGGGCGGGGACGGGGAGGAGGAGGGGGCGGGGGCGGGGGCGCGGGTGGAGGCGGAGGAGGAGACCGCGGCGCTGCGGGAGGCGCTGGCGGCGGCGCAGGCCACCGCCGCGGCGCTGCGGGGCGAGGTGGAGGAGGAGCGCCTCGCCGCGGCCAGCGCCGCCAGCGAGGCCATGGCCATGATGCTGCGCCTGCAGCGGGAGAAGGCCGAGGTGCAGATGGAGCTGCGCCAGTTCCGCCGCTTCGCCGACGAGAAGATGGCCCTCGACGCCGCCGAGATCGACCACCTCCGCGGCCTCGTCGCCCGCCGCGCGCGCCACCTCGCGCGCGCCCGCTCCAGGCTCCACGCCTACCAGCAGACCTGCCTCCGCCTCGGCATCCCGCTCCCCGACGCCGCCGACGAGGCCGAGGGGCGGGGCCATGGCCATGGGGAGGGCGGCGACGGCTTCCTCGAGGGCGACGGCGAAGGCGAGGACGGCGACTACTACCCCGAGCTCCGCTGCTACAACGGGGAGTACTACTACGACGACGGCCTGGAGGGGAGCGAGGAGGACGCGGTGGGCGCGGATCTGGAGCGCCGGATCTGCCTCCTCGAGCACGGCCAGGATGGGGATGTACTAGGTCAACCGTCCCTGGAGGAAGAGGAAGAGGATGAGGAGGGCGCCCACCTGTATGCAGATGAGGCATTGCTGGAGCCGGCTGGGCAGGAAACAAGCGGATTTTCTGCCGACGAGGTGTTACATGAGGAGACTGTACAACAAAGGAGCCATCTCTGTGACGATGATGAGTTGCCAGATTCTCTCATTGCTGGATATGGCGTCGAAGAAGGGGGGAGTGATGATGATGGTTCTGGCAGCGGCAGCGACAGGGTCTACATGATCGACAAGGTGCATCAAGGTGCGGCAGCTCCTACCGCCAGGGTCCTGGAGAAGTACGAGGACGAGGCGCTCGAGCCAGACATTAAGACGCTATACATGAGGCTGGAAGCTCTGGAGGCTGACCGGGAATCGATGCGCCAGGCTCTGCTGGGAATGCGCACTGAGAAGGCTCAGCTTATGCTTCTTCGGGAGATTGCGCAACAGCTAGCCAAAGACGCCGGTCCAGTTGGCACTGGGGCTGGGTTTGTTCCAGTTGTCCACCATTTGCCCAGAAAGCAAGCTGTGGGGGTCGCAGATACAACGGTCAGGGAAGACAAGAAGACAGCACCTGCCGGGACATTCTCCAAGCCCTTGTTGTTTAAGGTATGGTGATCTTCTATGCTGATATGACACTTATCGTTGCATTGAATGCATGTCTCAGTTGTTACCTTTACAAATTGGCTTTGCTTTAGTCTGATAGGTTGCATTAGAAAATTTATGGAACTGAAGCATTGGTGGTTTGTTAAAAATTTGATGTGGAGCATCTGTGCAGATTCGTTGATCTTGCAAGATTCAAATATAAAAAAACAATATATCATTAACCTTGCATGGGTTTTGACCTAGAAGTTTGGGATGATGTTGAATGTTTGCCGCGTAATTTGTTTCTATTAATGTCCTGTCCTAGCCTTGGTTCGAACTGATTTTGGTACTGTCCTGTATAAGACTTAGTTCTAATTAATGTAGGAGACTGAAAATATAGCAAATGCAGAGTTTTGGCAATTGATTAATTCCATCCACTAGTCACTAGTTAATTTTGTGCAACTCTTTTCAAACTTCCAAATTAGGACGAAGCCAAAATTGGATATGAGTATATAACCTTTGTGCTAGCGAGTACGTGTCTGTGGAACTAAGAATTTTTTGTATCTCCTATATACAAGCTTTGGGGGAACACTAAAGGGCTGTTTGAATTTTGTCAAAAAAAGGGGGTCCTGTTTGGATGGTAGCCAGGAGTTACCCCACCAAAAATTTGGCATTGACCAGTAGGATTTTGGCCGACTTGGATGGAGGCCAAATCTTCGGAGCCATGCCAATATTTTGGTCGGCAGTTCAGATTTCACGTCCGCTTGCTGGTGAAACGGAGGCAGTGAATTCTCTCGCCAAAATATTGGCTCACCCTGTTTTTGTAGGGCCAGCCCAGACGGAATCGAAACTGCTCCTAATCTACAGATGTATGTTAGCTGGCTCCCCTGCTTGCGTGCTGCTGTCCTAGCATCTGTCGAATTCGGCGGGCAGGCGGTGGTGTGGTGAGAAAGGCCTGCCAGTGATGGTGGATTGGTGGTGGTGGTCACACAGAAAGCCATGAGACCACCCTGATCCGCCATGTGAACGCTTCACCTTCCCCTGTGCCATCAGCAATGGCCAATGCACGTACGCACGTATTTAATGAGGCATCCATGGTGAAAGGTGTGCCGCACGTAGGGGGGGGGGGGGCAAGCCAGGCAGCAAAATATGTTTCTATCCCGTGAGTCCTACCCTGTTTTTGCTGATGTCCTCTCTGAGATCCAGTTCTAGTTGTTCTTTTTAAAATGAGCTAAAATTTTGCAAAATCACGCTGTTGGTAAATGATTAACTGATAACTTCTGAACATTTGGGTGCAATTAACATCAGAACGAAGCCAAAATAGGATAGTAATGTAGAACCTCTGGATTGTAAGGTTGGTATATAAGGATAATTTTTGGTGTTCAATTGCAGCAGCAATGTGCGTGCCTTCTTACTTCACCTGGTGTGGTTCTGTTCTGTTTTGTTATATTGCTATGTTGGACCCTGATGCTTACACTTTATTTCCACTATTCTTGAGGACAATAAAGCTTCTCGCCTTAGCTTAATGCTTGTCATCATCATCTTTTGCAGTGGGCCATTGCATTATTTTGCTCTCGAAAAAAGAAGCCATCACAAAGCAGGTATGAGAGCCTTCCGCGGGAATTTAGTTCATGACACATGTTTATTTTATCAATAAACCCTCCTGATATTGACCGCTCGTCTACTTTGTGGATAGGTATACATTTGGATTATCAAGTAACAATGTGGGTTTGCTCATACTCTTGGACAAGTGCCCTCGGATTCAGAAAACTCTCATGAGAAGAAAGTAAAGCCTGTCTGAAGAAGCTGCTGCCGCCTAATGTAAATAACATAGCCGTTGGTTGGGAAGTCTGCATCAAATCACATTTTCTTATTCAAGGGTTGGGAGGAGATGGTGTTGTTTTAATTCTTTAGTTGTTGATGATTTCTCTTTGGCCCCAGGAGGGGATGGGGATCCTTGTGCCATGATCCAGAAATTGTCAATGTGGGTTTTGGGGGGTTGCTTTTGCTTATATTTCTCACCAGCAAAGGCTATATGCTTGTATAGTGCGCGTGTGGACGTGCGGTGACTGCTGGTTGTTTTTGCTTTCTTTCAGATTGATGACGGATGAGTTGATATCAAGGAAATTAGCTGCACATTTGTGCAAACTGTATCTGATGTGTCTTTTTTGTCGGTACAGAATCTGTTGGCGTGGTTGATTTGGTGAATTTTGCGTTGTCACACAATTGTTGTGTACACATGTGTGAAGCTATCATGTCATCTTGGGAGAAAAGCATGCTTCGGTGATTGTCTTTTCTCTAAGAAAGAACATTGGCAGAGCAGAAACTTGACTATTTGAGTGTATAGTCAGGTTTCATTTTGAACATTTGAAACACTCTAGGTAATCTGTGACGCACTTATTTCAAAATCACAGACGGAAGTAGGAGCTTAATTTTATCTGATGCGTCCTTTTTGCTAGTACATAAATCTGTTGGCGTGGTTCATTTGGTGAATTTTTTGTTGTCACACAACTGTTGTGTATATGTGTGTGATGCTATCATTCCATCTCTGGAGAAAAGCACGCTTTGGTGATTTTTGTCTTATCGCCAAGGAAGCTTTGCTCCTCTTGAGCACTTTGAGGCTCTATGAACATTTGCAGCGCAGAAATTTGACACTGCATAGTTTGGTGTCGTTTCAAACATTCGAAGCACCGCAGGCAAATCCGCGACAGACTTGTTTCAAAAACACAGATTGAAGTAGGAACATCCCGAACAGACAGAGACAGACAGGTGTAAATCAACGCAGGCAGGTGCTCAGCTACCGGGAGATTGCTTCTAATTCAGCTGTTTTCTCGAAGGAATTCCGCGTTCAAACGCAGAGAGCGAAACCGTACTAGACAGGTAGGAAAAAAGTAGCTAAACTGAGCTCAACCATTCCAAACTAGTCTTGCAGTACAGTACAACGGAAGAAACAAAGGAATTGGTTGGATCTGAAACATCAAAAGGCAAGAGGGAACATGCTTCCCCTGGAAGCCCTCCCCTCCCCAGTTATGTCAGTCTCTGCTATCTTTGGGTACATCTTCTTGCTTGCTTGGTAAGAGTAATAATCAGTAGCAGAGTAGCAGTCAATGGATCAAATCTGCTATCTTAGAGAAATCTTCACGCCTGAGACTCGAGCGCTGCCGGATAGTTATTGACGATCCATCGCCAATGGTAAGCAACGAATGGCAATGCCGGGGTGGTTCAGATGCCCATCGACAGCATGGCCTGGGATTCCCAGTATTCTTTGGATTGCTTCACCATCTCGGTCCGCTCCTCGCGTAGTCTGCATCTCCAGTAATCTTTGCACCTGATCAAGCAGTAGATGCAAATCAGACACAGAACAAGGTGACTGTATTTTCCAGAAATCTTGCTGGACAAGAGAGGGTTGGTTAAGTTTTAGCATACCTGGTTTTGATGAGCAAGTCAAGCTCATTCATGTGCACGGCATGGGCAAAGACACCAACCTGAATGAAGTATATAAAACAAATCAGTCTGGACTGTCAGGTAGCAAGTTCATTCATACTGGTCGGCATGAGCAAATATGCACGGCGCGCAAACCATTATTACCATGGAAATTAATGTAGGCAACACGGCATTCTTGTTTACAGTGCAGTTGCAATGATATCATAAGAGCTGCAATGGTACATAAAAAGCACATAGGATTTGCTCACATACCTCTCGGCATACAGGACACTTGGCCTCTGGAGGCGCGCTCCTAACACCCTGGAAGATGTACACGGATGCAGCACCACATGCACAGCCTTTGCAGAAGAGGTGACCGCAGCTAAGCGCGTATGGATTGAATAAGGTGTCCTGAGCAAATGGCAAAAAAAAAATCACAAGTTAAAACAATCTTAACATGAACATGAATGGCCTAGCGAAGAATATTGTATTCCTGCAAACACAATGTACAGAACTTTCCAAATTTGGGCTATACCCACCAAAGCATGTTGGCCTCTTCCTCAAAGGCTGCGCATGTGGCCCTACTAGTTTTTACTTCAAGTCATTAATAAAGGCATGCTGTCCGTGCTGCAATAGGTATGTGGAAATCCTATTTCTACAATTTATGGATGCCGAAGCTACACAAAACAAGAACTTATAGTGTACCAATGACATCACAAGTGATGAACACAGATGTACTGCTACTGCAAGCAACTTTAAAAACGTAATGCTTGCTAATGCAAACTAGTAGGTTAGCAGTTGCCATTTTCATACTTAAAAGTTAGGAACAAGATCATTAAAGTACAAGGAGATGAAGAAATTTAAGAAAAACAAAAACTCACCAAGCAAATTGGACAAGTTAGACTGTAGTCATACTTGATAGTTTCAGAAATGGCCATTGTCATTACTGGCTGTGTTCCTGTAAAGTCACAGGAAAAATTCTTGAAGAATCCGTTCTTGAAGAACCCTACAGGTTCATCAATATCTGAACTATCACAGTTCAGATGGAAAGCACCCAGTTCGATCAGCCAAGGTGACTGTAACAATTCGGTATGCTCAGTTTGCATCTTGCTTTTGAAATCTCTACCGCTGACAGAGCCATGTACCTGCAAAATTAACAGCATATGAGCAGGAAGATCCTGAAGATGCATAATGACAGTTGAGAAATGAACAAATTACTTTGTCATATTTCTTGAGAATTTTGCGAATAGCAATAGCATTCATAGTCACATAGTTGACTAGCAGTCTGCCTTCTTGAACCATGATTTGTTGATCATCTATGAAGCATTGACGTACGCGCCATATATACCGTTGCAATCCTGAAGGAACATGAAGATTTAGAAGATGCTGCACTCTAGAGCTGAAATAGCCAGCTATATCTGAAGCCTCCTTGGTGAGTTCTGTAAAGAACATCTGATCACACACTGGACAAGAAGATATCACAAGTCAGGATACCAGTAGCACAAGCAGTAGACTTGGTAGAAAAAAAATACGAAAACAGTAAGCGTAATATCAACCAAGTCAAAGAAAAGATAATTTGTTCTGGCGGTAAAAGTAAATCACCAGTACTATGATGCCAGGAGAGTAATGACTTTTGTATTGACGGTGTGTTGTAATGCCCTACTGTAACACAACAAACTCTATTCTCTCTTAATTAATAGATGAGGCAAATCCGTTTCAAAAAAAAAATCACCAGTACTAGAACCTATAATACTTCACAGCTATCAAATGGAGCTGATAATAACAGGGAACCAAATATTCTACAAAGTGAAAATAGATTCTCCCTTTCACAGAAAGGAGGAATGGCAGAAAACAAGTGCACCAGATTGCACAAATGGAAATTAGACCATTCTAATCTTTGATAAAAGGGAAGATTGACTGTTGGTATCCTTTTGGGTGCTTCTAACTTGCAGAGTATAACAGATAGTGAGCTTAAACGTCTTTTGGTGTACACAAAATACTTTTATTATTATTATCAGAAGATAAGACTGCCCTACAAATTTCTGAGTCCTGCATCAAATTTACATCCTGGACAGGACTTCGTACAAAAGGGAAAGATGGGATAATGGGTAGCCACTAGAGGCTGAGCATACATGTGCAAGAATTGCAGTCGCAAGCATCTGAAGAATCGTCACTCCTGTCCTCCTGCTGGTCACCGTTGGTGCCATCTGCTTGCAATGAGCGATCAAGTCGGCATCGCTTCAATACCTTCTTCAGACGTTTGTACTCTACATGGGAGCATTTAGCAAGATATTTGTCCTGCTCTGCCCTGAGGTATTCCTCATATATTGAACCAAACTTCATCTTGTCCACCGAAAAGCCTGAAAAAATAGGTAGAGGCAAGCATTCTTGAGGAAACTATGTCTGGAAAGTTAAAGAGTTAAAGCACAAAGTAAGGCAACAGTATTTTTGTTAGTAGTCGGAATTTTTAACCACAGTTAGTTGCAATCGGGTTTTTGTTACCAGATGAAAATTCCAATTTGGAAAGAACTTATGTTAATAAAAAGATGTCGTCAAACTCCATTTTGAAATTCCAAAAATTCATTGGACATTTTTTTGGCAATCCAGTAACATAAAGCCTGGTTGCAGTATCATCTCTGTAAACTAAGAAAGGATGTTCTAGATGTACTCCTTATATCCAGTAACCATTAAATGTAAATATCGGTCTTGAACCAATTTATCCAAATTATAGAGAACAGACTTTTGCTTTGTTTATAGATAAAGCAACCACTCTCAGATTATTTTACCCAAACTAACACAGATTTGCACAAACGAAGCAACCAATTTAACACAAGGAATCACACTCTTCAGAAATAACATACTTATAACCAAAAACAGACTTGCGTGCATAAACCTAGAGTCTGAGCCAGATATTGAGATGTGATCATATATGTGAATTAAGAGTAGCCAAAAGACAGATACAGACTTCTTCAAAGAAAAATAAAAATAAAAAGACCAATTGTGCACCAAGTGTACCAGGTGACAATAAGACGAGAGCTGACTTCGAATCGAAAATGAAAATAATTGAACTCGGATCACACCAGCCAGAATAAGACACAATCACTGTCTTACTCTGAAAGAACGCCGGTACCCATCTCTCCAAGATTCAAGTATATATATATACAGTAGTAAGTTAACTTTATTCGGAGGTTGAGTAGCTTAACCCACAGTTAACTTAAACCCCACCTCAGCAAGAATCCGCAAACAGGAACAGAATAATTCATGAATTGATGTTTATTCCTCGGCAACGTGACGAATTAGTGTTTGAGACACAAGAGAAGACTGAAAAGCAATGGAAAGGTACAGAAAGAGGAAAACGATACGCAGCTTACGACATGGGCTAAGCGAATCTGTTCTGCAGGAATCGAACTATTATAATGAGATAAAAAAATACTCGTTATCATAGTTCTCACGTAGGTTTGCACAAACGGGTAATTATTTAAACAAGGAATGACACACTCTCTTCAGGAATAACATATACTTATAATGAAAAACAGATTTACATGCATTAACTGAGAGTCTGTGACAGATATTGAGGAGTGATGATATATGTGAGACAGATACAGACTTGTTCAAAGAACAAAAATAAAAAGGAACAGACCAACAACTGTGCAGCAAGTGGACCAAGTGTACAAATAAGACGAGGGCTGACTTTTAATATAAAATGAAAATAACTGAACTCGTATCACACCGGCCAGAATAAGACACCATCACTGTCTTATTCAGAAAGAAGCCCAAGATTCAAATATTATATATTAGGTTAATAACCGGATAACAACAAGCAATACATTTGACTTTATTCGGGGGTTGAGTAGCTTAACCCACGGGTAAACCCCACCTCAGCAAGAATCCGCAAACTGGGACGGAATAATTCATGAACTGATGTTTATTCCCTGGCATTGCGACGAATTAGTGTTTGAGACACAAGAGAAGACTGGAAAGGCACAGAAAGAGGGAAACCATACGCAGCCTACGGCATGGACTAGGCGAATCTATTCTGCAGGAATCAAACCATGATAACGAGATGAATGGAGAAACAGAAGAGACGTAATCGCACTTTGTTCTCATGGCCAGCGTTTCCGTACGGCGAGAGATATACTGGATTCGGGGGCGCAGAAACCCGAAGCCTCAAGAAACGATTCTTGATTACTCCTCAAAATGGGATAGTAAACGCATGGGCAAGGGGATTGTGATCGCTAGGAAAGCGAAGTTCCTACCGGTACCGGATGAATTGATCAATGGACAAGTCCGGGGAACGGCGAAAGAATGGAGTGGGCAAGGCAAGAAGAGAGGTACCGGATGGCGCAGCAATAATGGATGGGGCGGCGGGGCGGGGTTAATACCTGCATGGGTGGGCGGGCCGGCCGGATAGGAGAGTAGGCGGCGGGCGGCGGCCGAAGCGAGAGTAGACGACGGCAGAGCAGAGCACGAGCGGGAGACGCGC
Organism: Triticum monococcum; assembly: GCA_034509565.1. Lineage (NCBI taxonomy): Eukaryota > Viridiplantae > Streptophyta > Magnoliopsida > Poales > Poaceae > Triticum > Triticum monococcum. Next base: position 590,513,495 of record CM067845.1, on the reverse strand, counting down.
GGGCAGAGGAGAGGTGGAGCCCCGCAGTGGCGCTTGGCCGGCCTTTAATGGCGGGCGGCGGCGGGCACGCGTCGCGTGGGCAGCGCGGAGGCGGTCGGCTACGGTAGGGTGTGGGGTGGGGGTCGTGCCGCGCTTTGGCTTGGGACTTGGGAGGGGAGGGGAGGCTCAAATCAAATCGCACTCCGCCTTTCTCTCTCGCTCCGCTGTCGGCTCCGCGTCGGGCTTTCCCGTCCGTCCCGTTTTCCCACCTGGCCGGGCCCACGGCCCAGGGTTGGATAACTGGATTGGACCGGCAGCCGTTCCGTTCTCTTCACTCATCATCTATATATATATATATATAAATATATATATATATATATAATAGTTTATTCTCTTCACGTGCACGGCAGCGTGGCGGCCGGCTGACGGCCTCCGGCGGCTGTCATCCATCCATCGACCGAGATCTCGGCGAGCAGGACGTACGTACGTGGTTTGGTGCATGCGCGATCTTTTTCCTTGGATTTATCCATCCATCGTGACTGCAACGGCTGTAGCTAGCTAGCTAGCTGCCCGGCTAGGGCTTTCTAGCGCGGAGCACCTTGGACGGATTAGCCGCGCCCCGGGCCCACCCCGTCCGTCGCCGACGTGAAAGGATCGGCTTGTTTGGACTCTGCTAGCTACTAGTGGCGGCAAACCCAAACGTGGTCGATCATCATCAGCGGCAGGAAAGACGAACGGGAGCAGCTCACGTCCACGTACTACTACCTCCGTACCGTTTATCGGTTCCTTAGCACTCCTATTTTATATGCCGAATTTTGACCATGAATTTGATTAAATAAAAACATTAATGCATGCCATGGTATCGTTGAAATCTATGTTCAAATACGAATTCAGCGATGTAATCTTTTTATGACATGCATTAGCATCTTATCGGCTAAATATATGATCATATTCTGACACACGTATGAAGAGGACCAATAAACCGGAACGAAGGGAGTACACGCGTGTTGGTCGTTGCATCCCGCTTCATGTGTTGTTCAACTGGAAGCTGGAACTGTACCACTACAACCCCGCTGCGGATGTGATCACGTATATATGTTGTGCCAACTTTCGGTTGCAGCTCAGGTTTTTCGCTCCCCTACTTCCTATAGAAATAATATTACAATCGAATGATGGCTGACTATGAAAATTGAGTATTGCAAGTATCAAACCAAGCAGATGGTGAATACCCATTCCTCCCATAATCAAATATTTTATGTTAACTGGATGCTACTAAAAGGCCAAGGCATTTGACTTCCCAGAGGTTGAGTGGCTAACCAGTGATTTTTTTTAAACAACTTGGCATTGCAGTGAAGTTCAGTGGCCTGACCGCCTGAAACACGACAGAGGACTGCAAAGCAACAACTAGAGTCTACTTACGGTACTACTTCTAGTACAGAAGACAAGGAAACTAACACGGCTGGGGCATGCAATGTGATATGGACCAGGATTCGTAAGCGAATATATTCCTCCAAGAATCGAACATACGAGGTTAAGAAACATGGGACTGCACTGTAATTTGTCGTCGTCTGGAGAGATACTGGTTTCGAGAAAGCAAACTATACTGTATGTGAGACCTTATTTAAATTGAAAAAAAGAAGTGGCGATCGCTCCAGAGCCCACGCCGCAACGCAATCGAAGTCCTATGGATAAATTAGTTCATAAACACCGACCAAAGAAGACGAGGAGCAAATGAAGCGGCGCAGATATGCGGCCAGAACCCGCAACCAACCGCGGCGATGGAGCGGTGGCGGGAATTAATGCATACAGTACGTACCTGAAATGGGAGGCAATCAAGGCGCAAGAAAGATCGCCGTCGAAGGCGGCGATCGCCCGTGATGAGCCCGTGAAGAGGAAAGGGGAGAAGAAGAGGGACGGAGCGGAAAGGCGATGCCGCCACCACGTACCAATCGGCTTTTAATGGCTGACCGGCAGCGGCGGCGGCGGCGGCGGCGGCGGGAGGCGGAGGCGCTCGGGGGCACGGACGAAACCAAACTTTTGCTCCTCTCCCCCTGTGTGTTTTTCTCGCTCGGTGGACCGCCCGCTCCGCTCCGCGTTGGGTTTGTAGCTGGCCCTTCTCCAGCTGCCAGGAGGGGCCCAGCTGGGTGTCGTTACGTTGCTTGCTTGGCTTCGCTCGCTCTCTCGCTTGCTTCCCCGTTCCTTTCCATTCACGCACGCGCAGAAAATGTTGACGTTCCGATCCGACGGCTGTCCTGTCACCCCGTGATCCGGATCCGACGTCTGGCTGCCTTTCTTCTTCCCCAGAAAGGTCATCGATGGCTACACGAGCTAAGGAGAACGGGATTGCTTCGGATAACATTTTCTTTTTCTTTTTTTAGCTGGCTAGGGCGGCGGCTGCTGTCTGGCCTAGCCGCCTAGGCCAGTAGAGCCAGAGCACTCTGGCCGGATTAGCGACGGTGTCGGCCCACACGCGGCTGCCGCTTTAGGATGATGGACGTCATTAGTGGCCAACAAAATCATGATTACCGCACCGCAGTAGGAGCAACGGGCGGATGGAATGGAATGGCTTCCCTACCACAAAGACGTGGGCAGGCCACTCGCACCGGTCCATGCAGATGTGCCACAACGGCTCCTCCTTCTCCCCGCCTACACAAAACCAGTGATAACGAATCAACGATCAACTCCCATCCCTGACTTACATTTGCTCATTGCTCACGGTTTTTTACGTTCGGAAAGCCGAAGGTCATATGTTAAGATAAAATAAGCCCTTATAAGAACTTCCTTATGAGAATGAAAAGTTACAAGCAAGTCCTTGAAAAAGGGAAAACAGAGCCATCCTCATCTCATGGTCTATATGGAATGAGAGAAACACATGTTTTTTTTTGAAAACCTCTCCCATATATTAATTAATTAAAAATGTTCATACAATCGTCTATTACAACTTCAGTCACGTAGGGCGGAACACTATTAAGACTCACACCATCAGACCTATTAACAAAACTGAATTTAGCAATTTCATGCGCCACCCTATTGGCCCTTCTGTTAATCTTGGAAATCTTGAAACTTGTCATCAACCTGGAAATGCTCAATGCTTTCATCTTCAGATCAACTAGGGAAGACCTGTCCAAATAATTGTTTTCTATAAAGGAAGCCACAAAAGAACAATCAGTTTCTAAGATGATGGGCTTGTGTAGAGTAATACCGATGTAAAGCCCTGCGAGGGTCGCTCCAAGTTCCGCTTCATCCACGCTATTGCAAACCCCAATATAATCCCATGAAAAAATGATCACTTCTCCCAAATGATTCCTGGCAACCACATCCATACTCGCAGAGCTAATGGCCTCCACAAAGCTTGCATCAACATTAGTCTTAATGGACTCCGGGTCGGGTGGCTGCCAATTCACAACTTTTTCTTTCACTTCAAAGGTATCATAAAACCCATCGACCCTTTCCTTACCTTTGTTGGTAACCTCCATCTTCCTATTGGTATGACAGGACGAGAAGGATCCCTAGTAGTTTTGAATAAAGCTCACAGAGGTAGAGATAGTTTCCTTTCCCTTACCAAAGATCAAGTCATTCCTCAGGTGCCATGCCCTCTAAAACATGAATATAACTTGCTCACGCACCGGCGGCGTTAACTGCTCCAATAAAATAAGTAGCCAATCCAGCCCCGAAAAATTGAATATCTCATCATCTGGTATGTTCCATACCTCCCTTACCGCCATACGGAGCGCCCGCGCCTTGGGACATCTCACCAGAGCATGAACCACACATTCATCTTCGACGCCACAAATCGAACATAAGCCAATGGTAGTTTGATGGTGTTTAACCCTGTTAACTTGAACCGCCAAACTATTAGTAGCAGCACGCCAAGCAAAAATTCTGATTTTCTGAGGGACCTGAGCCTTCCAAATAATGTTCCAAAGCCTCCTTTCTCCATTCACAGCATCACTAGAGCTCCTCGTCTCGCTCTTATTGTTCTTCAAATTCAGCGCCAGCCTGTACGCACTTTTAACCGAGAACATTCCATTGTTCTCGTAGTGCCAAGCAATAAAATCTTCCTCGCCTACAGTCGGAATACGTAACTTTAAAATTTCCTCGGCATCATAAGAATAAAACAAATGCCTGATTAGATTCTCATCCCATATTTTAGAGCCCCTCATGAATAGCTCAGACACACATCTAAGTCTGGTTCTATTCTTTTTTGCAGAAATTTGAAGACCCGAATCTCTAGGCAGCCAATTATCCCTTCAGATATTTATACTCGTCCCATCGACAACTCTCCAAATGATACCTTTTTGGACGCGACTAGCCAGCAGCCGTTGGCTGGCTAGCGGTCCAGGGCACACGTCTAAATAAGGCAGTGGACCCTCCCCTGTTGCTAGCTGGCGCCCAAAAGAGGAAAGAAACGGTTCGATCGCTCACATGGACAGATTACCTCCTCCCGCAGTACAATCCCGTGATACAGTGTGAACCTCACGCCACAAAAATTTGTCCAAAAAAAAACCTCACGCCACAAAAACTCTGCAGCCTTCCTCCCTTCCCATACAGTCCAACCCCCCGCTCCTCCTACAGCCTTTCTTCCCCATCTACCCATCCCTCCCTTCTCCATCTTCGCCATGGATCTTAATACATGGAACTCTGAGGATCCATCCACCCACCCCATCAACACTTGAAGGTCAGTTTCCAATCCCGCTTCCTGTACAACCTCCCCTGCGCCACCTCTCTCTCTGCATAGCTTGGGGTGTGCCCTGATCCCTGCAACAAGAAAACACAATGCTGGGATGTTATGCATGCAACCCCCCCTGTATTAGGTTGGTTTTTCATTCTGATTTGTCTAGAGCCAAAAAAAGGTAAGGCAACTTGTTGCAGTTATTTTGGGCAAGTTAAGTAAACCCAGCAGACAAATCTATGTAATGCACTCTAACTTGCTAGGTATTAAAAAACCTTGTGTTCGTTTTAATAGAAAACATGCGAAAACTGTATTTTTAATATTGTGGACATTGAAACACACAAGTTACAGGTTTGTTGTTTGAAAACATAGAAATAATTCCTAAACAAACCTCAAATAAGGGAGGGGCTAAAGTTTGTGTGCCAGGTAAATCACACATGCAGAACAGGCAAGTCACAGTTTGCCTAAAATAGCAAGCAAGTCACGCAATTAACACTAGCAAGTCAGAGCCAAATGTTAGGCAAGTCGTACTCATCACTAGCTGCAATGCACTATGTAATGTACTCTTGACTTGCTAGGGGTAGACAAAAAAGCCTTGTGTACATTTGGGGAAAATGTGGGCAATGAAACACACAAGTTATAAAGGTTGGTTTATTTGGAAAACTTAGAAATAATTTGCCTAAACAAATTTCAAGTGTGGCGGAGGGGGTTGTGTGTCAGGAATATCACACATTCAGAAACATGCAAAATCACAGTTTGCCTAAAAACAACAAGCAAGTCATACACTTAACACCGGTAAGTCACATTCAAATGTCAAGAAAGTCCTACTCAAAATGTCAAACAGACCATGTGGGTGCTTGAAAAGGGGAAAAGAAAGAGAGCTTACCTGCAGTTAGTGTTGAGTATGTGACTTGTTTGACATTGGAATGTGACTGGCTGGTGTTGAGTATGTGACTTGCTTGATATTTGAATGTGACATGCATGTTTTGCATGCGTGATTTCCCTGACACACAACCCCCTACCTCCTAGGTCTGTCCCTAATATTTGTATGTGATCTAATGTGTTTAACTTGCTTGTTCTGTGTGTCAATTGACTGGTCTAGTAGTGTGGAATTGCCTAACCCCTAGTTTTTAGTCCAACTGATTATGTGTGTGTTTGTGTTTGTTAATTTCGATATATGTGTGCGAGGTGCCTGAGAAAAAAGCATATTGATGTTTAAACAAAGGGGAAAAGAGCTTACACGCAGCTTGCCGTATTCCTCCCCTTGTTTGTTGCTCTTCAATGGTAGTAGATGAATCATGGTCAGGAGATGAATCATGGTCATGAGCGGCCGCAAGTTGTTGTTGCCAATTGCATTTTTTGCTCGTCCCAGCCATTTTCCCCACTAAAAAACATGGATAAAGACATCATCAAAAATGCATATTCAGGTGGCTTGTATGAAATTTCCAGGACACTAACTAAAAAGAATTAGCAAGCTCTTGAAATGTGAAGGAAAATAACACATGAGCAAAGTTCATGTGTTAATTGAGGCAACTACCTATATAGTGTTGGTCAAGTTTTGGCAAAACTCAAAGCCACCAAATTAACAAAACCATTAAAAGCAAATTTTGAACCATACCAGGCAACTGAGTAACAAACATTAGGCAAGTTTAGGATTGTTCATTATCTGAAGTGTTCCACCCAGACACAAAAAGGCTCAATCTCCACTCTGGATAAAAATAGCTACACATTGTTCGGCTCCCTTATTAAGTGTACCGAATGCTTAGTTCAAAATCTCGATCAATGAATTAGTGTGTGCGAGTTTTTTGTACTCTGAGTAAGCAAAGTTTGGACACGTTGGCTAGTAACGAAAGCTACGAGCAACTACTGCATGTTGTCTACTTCTAGGAAAAGGCCTATCACCATTAAGCCCAAAACCATCACGTCAAACTCGCCATGCCTAACGTCCTCACCATATCCACAACATAAACTCACCCCTCTCCTCCCGCCCGTCGCTTGCTACCCACCTCCGCTAGCGGGCGCATTGTGGGAGTTCAGGCTTTGAAAATCGCCACTACCACATCGCAACTCCCACGAAAACTTGCACCACGGCCACACGACCAAATGGCGACAACCGGGAAAACCATTAGGCAAGTCAAAAGGCAAAAACAAGCAACTACTTATCAATGTTATGCAAGTTTTGTGAAAAAAGAGGGGAACCACACTAGTGCCAAGCTCAAAAAACCGCAGATCTGGCAACTCGTACCACACATCTGGCAACTCACGCCCGTAGATCTGGCAACTCGTAGCCTCTGCCTCACAACTTCCCACCCACACCCCTCTCAAACTTCCCCAAGATAATGTTGACTTTGAGGTAGACGTCGCCATCGACTCTCCCTAGCTATCGTCCTCGGGATCAATAGCTACGTAGAAACAAAAAGGCTCAAGTTGTGCTTGCGGTGTACGCAAATTTTGTGAGTTAAAACCTATTTATGCAGGCAGCTTATTAGTTTGTTGTCAAAAAAGGAGAAGGGTAAATCAAAAGCAAGTCTTCCTGTAATGTAGGCAATTTGCATATAAGTTTTAGGCAACTCCCTTTTTTGCTGAACAAAGAAGCGAACAACCACCTACTGGGGACGCATCAAAACACATGTTGGAAAGCTCTGGGGTTGTGCGAAGTTTACCTAGGAGTTACTGGTGAAACATTTTTGCTTGCGAATAAACGGAGCCAGAAAGCAACTCCTGTTGTGATGTAGGCAATTTGCATATAAGTTTTAGGCAACTCTCTTTATTTGCTGGAACAACAAAAGCTAACAGCCAGCTACTGGGAGGCAGAAAAAACTAGTTGGAAATATTGGGGATGTGTAAAGTTTACGTGAAAGTGATTGGCAAAGCTTCTTGCTTGCAGAGGAAAAATAAACAGCAAGTCATGTTGGGATGTAGGCAAAATGCATATAAGTTTGAGGCGACTCCTCCTTTTTTGCTGAAACAAAATAAAATAAAATTGGATAGCTTTGTGCGAAGCTTACCTGGAAGTGATGTTGAAGCTTCTTGCTTGGGCGTGTGCATAAAACCTCGAAAACATTGCTTTCACATTGTTTTAGAATTTAGTGAGGCCCTGCAAACAAAACAAACATTTTCTTTAGGCAAGAATATCTACGAAAGCATATGTACGAAACTTAGGTGATTTAGGCAACTACTATTTATATGTAGACAACTTATCCTATTGGAAATAGCAAATGTTGTGCAAATTGAATCAATTTGCTGCTAAAAATCCCTTTGGATAACTCGTGCCAGCCTGTGTAGCAACTAAATACTCCCTCTATAAGGAAATATAAGAGTGTTTAGATCACTAAAGTATAGTGATCTAAACGCTCTTATATTTCTTTATGGAGGGAGTATCATACCTTGGGCATGTTTTGGGCAAAATAAAACTCAGTGCTCTGGAGAGAGGATCTTTGGGCAACTCATGTCAGCATCTCTAGTAACAAACTATCATGCGTTGGGCAAGTTCTTAGACACTTTCAACACAAATCATCGACGATTCCAACCCCCGCATCCCTAAGTCGCAAACCACTGTCGCACTGAAAATCATCGATTCACCCAAAAACCCGGGATCCCGCACACCCCTCTTCAACCTCCCTATCCGGCCTCTATCGCATAGAATCGTAGATTTGAGTAGAAAAACACATGCTTAGGGGGTCGATTTCAAGATAGCAATTTTTTTATATTATTAGGCATATTACTGTAGAAATCATTGACTAGAAGAAGGCATATTTTCCCCCTAGAACTCAATGCACAAAAAGGTTATAGATTGTAGGGCATTATCCTTGTGCTGCAAAGGGACACAAAACCATCTCCCATAGCATGTTATGAAAAAATATTGCCCGTTAGTTTTGCGTAAGTGAACACATATTACATAGCACAAGAAATCTCAGGTAGAACAGAGAAACAACAATGGTGGAAAATAGACACCCTCTTCAAAAAAACGGACCACACACACCCTCTTCACCTAGCAGGCATTTTCAAATAAAAAAGACTATGGTTGTCATTTAGCCAACTTTGCTTTTATCCCGCAGAAAAACAAAAGTGGTGTGGAGCTTTTCATCCAAACAACATGTCTCTTTGTCCCAGGCAACAAGTGGCCGTCGTTTAGGCAACTTGCATCTTATACCAGGCAACTAGTGATTCTTATTAGGCAACTTTGCCTTTAACTGCCACAGTGGACTAGAGGCGAGGAGATGGCATTGAGGTTCTAAATGAACACATATTATCGATCACAGAAAATCTCAGATATAACACAGAAACAAACTATGGTGAAAATGGTTCAGTTCTTCAAAAAGAGATGGCATTTACCTCGTACAGACAAATGAACATGGTGTCGCTGTGCTAGCTTCCGCTTTTGGTTCCTTCGACATCCCCCTCGCAGTGGTGAACAGGTCCCCTTGCCTCTCCCACTCGCCACAACTTGTTCGTCCATCCCTCATCGTCGCCCCCCGTGAATTGGCCAACACTGGAAAATTTAAAAGGGATTTAAAATGGTATCTTCCTGTCTCTCGCAAATCACGCTTGCTATAGAAAAAGCTTATAGTATGTTCAGGGAACTACCTAGTAAACAGGAATATTGGATGAAGAACATTACTAATAACAATAGTCTATAAAAGCAGAGGAGTGGCTTTACTACATGATAACAGGAAGTTGTAAACAAACATAAAAACACAAATGGTAAATCAATTGAAGGGCTAGCACCAAAGTAATCAAAGTACACAAACATCTTACATAATACTAGAAGTACTAGTGAAAATCCGTTGCTTCTTCATCGGCAAACTGCATGTTGTGCAACCTCTGCCTACACTTTCCTTTCTTGCTGCATCGGCTAGCCGGTAGCCAACATCCATTCATGTCCTCCTCCCTCCTAAGAAGCCACCAAGTTATTCAGATATCTACAACACTACTGGGCTACAAGCCTAAAGCCAACATGACGGACGAAACTGAAGACCAAATTGTTGCTGACCCTGTTGTACACACCCACCCAAAGGACCAGAAGGCAGGATATGATTCAGCGATGCAGCTCAGGCTTGACACGGGGTGAGCAATCACCCTACGATGCAGGCCCCAGCAATTCTTGATCTAGAGCAACTGCAGCCCAGTTCAGTTGTACAATCAATCACAAGCCAGTATTTTCCTGAAAATTGCCTAAGTGGTGGTTACAATTTGCCCGCTTGCACTGAAAATTTTGCCTGAAGAAAAAAAGAGTAGATTGAGTCCCTCCCCTCCCACCAGTGCAGCGAAAAGCATATGTGTATGCAGAAAATAGCATGAACGTGGCATCATCTTGAGCATTCTTTTCTGAATAATCGCTAAGTTTAGTCATTAATTAGACTCGCTCTGTACTACGTCACTGTGTACCTCATGTCGTCCAAGACGCCGCCGTGCTCTGGGGATTCAGATGGAGCGCTTGGGAGCGGTGGTGCTGGGACGAGCAGCATGTCTGCGACGCTGTCGGCCTTCCCGCAGATGGCATCGCCGTCTTTGTGTCCGTCAACGATGCGCTCCTCAGCCGGTACATCTGCTTCGACGTGGACACCCCTGGCGAGATGAGGTCTGCTGGGTGTGCCCACTTCTACTGCCGCGGGTGCTGGAGTGGCAACGTGCACGCTGCCGACGAGGATGGCGCCCGGCGTCTGTCGATCCGGTGCCCGGACATGGCCTGCTCCGCTGCCGTGGTCCGTGACATGGCCTCCACCTGGACAACCCCGCCCAGTCACGGCGGCGATTCCCCCGCCGGCGCGCCCTTCCTTTATCGTCACTGGTCGGTGAGATTTGGGTGGGAGGAGCGGGGGATTTCCATGTCTCACATCCAACAGAGAGAGAGAGAGAGAGGAGTGGGAAAGAGCGGTCGTCTTTGCGCAGCTCGACGCGTGCCGATGTGTCGTGGGGTCTCGACCAGGTAAGCGACAGATGAGGGCTCGTGCTGCTCCACGTCCCGACCAGGTGGCTCCTGCGGGCTGATGCGCACACCCGCATCGGATCAGACGGCTCGAAAGGGTGTGTGCCGGAAACGTCTAACTAGCATGCGACCACTTTTTAGGTTTTGGGTACCTTTTTTCAGTAGTTCAAGACCATGCATAATACCTTGCCAAGTAGTCGATGTCACCTGAGGGAATACAGTGTCCAGCAGGTGCCCATGAGGATAGTACTTTGCTCTCATCACCTTTGCACATAATGAGTCCGGAAAACCAACAATCCCCAGGCTTGTTTTGCGAGAAGTGCTTGATTAAATAATCTTAGATCTCGAAATCCCATACCTCCTTCACCTTTGGGTCTCGTCATCTTATCCCACGCTAGCCAATGAGTTTTCTTTCTGTTCTCCTCATCACCCCACCAAAAATTCCTAATGATCTGGGATAACTCTTCACAAAGAGATGCAGGAAATTAAAAAATGCCCATTGCATAGACCGGGAGAGCATGTATGACTGATTTAATCTGGATTTCCTTCACCCCACTAGAGGTGTATTTTTCTATCCAGTCAGAACCCCGCTTTAGCGCTTTATCTTTTGTAGACTGAAATTTTCCGGCCTTCATACGTCCTTCTGGCACAGGTAAACCAAGATATTTGTCCTCAAAGCCATCAGAGGTGATTTTGAGAACCACCAAAATAGCCACCCGGTCTTCCATACTACACCTTTTACCAAATAAAATGGAACATTTATCTGGGCTTAATAATTGCCCCGTTCCCTCCTCATAAGTCGTCAAGATATGTTTAATGGCCAAAGTTTGCTCAAGAGAACCTTTAAAAAATAGGAGGCTATCATCAACAAATAATAAATGCGATATACCTGGAGCATGTCTGTTCAACTGGAAATGCTGGATTGCCCCACTCGCGGAAGCATCATTGAGTAACAGTGAAAGGGCCTCGACCACAAACAGAAACAGGTACGGAGATAAAGGATCCCCCTGCCCGAGACCCCGCGAAGGTTAAAAAGAGTCCAGCAGTTGGCCATTAAAACGCACTGAGTAATTCACTGACGTAACGCAGGTCATAATCCACTTAACCCAAGTTGGAGCAAAACCATATGCACGAAGCATACTTTCCAAAAATTTCCAGTCCAATTTGTACGCACAAAATTCACCCCTGCCATCTTTTTGCATATTCAGCGAATGCATACACTCAAAAGCTATAGGAGCATTATCAGAAATTAATCTTTCAGGAATGAAGGCACTTTGGGTAGGAGAGATCATACCATCCAACAATGGCCTCGGTCTGTTAACAAGACACTTGGATATAATTTTATATATGACATTGCATAGACTAATTGGCCGAAAATCTATAATTGATTGAGCATTTTTCACTTTGGGAATGAGCACAATAGTTGTATTATTAACCCCCTCCGGCATGCATCCAGAAATAATGAACTGTTGAACAACATGTACAATATCTTCCTTCAAAAAGCCCCAATTCCTCTGAAAAAACCCCGCTGGGAACCCATCTGGCCCCGGAGCCTTCAATGGACCAATTTGAAAAAGAGCATCACTGATCTCTTATTCAGAGAAAGATTTACAAAGATCCTCGTTCATCTCATCATTCACCAGAGGTTTCACAAGGGGTATAATACGAGAAGGGTCCAGTGTATTGGCACAAGAATACAAATGCTTAAAGAAGGAGTTTGTAATACCTTTGATCTCTTCCACGTCATTAGAAAGAGACCCATCGCTCCTTCTAAGGGCAGAGATATTATTCTTCTTTGCTCTCCAAGTGGCCTTTCTCTGGAAGAATTTTGTGTTCCTATCACCCCATTTCATTTTGTCCAAACACGATCTCTGTTTCCACATAATTTCTTCCTTCATCAAGAGCTCATCCATGTCCCCGAGGATTTTCTTTCTCTCCAACATAGCAGAATGGTCATTTCTTTTGTAGAGAACATTTACTCTTTTCCGCGCCGTTTCAAGCTTTTTAGGTAAATAACCTATATGGTCCCTACTCCACCCATGAAGGGACTTCATAAGGGTATCCAGATTGTTTGCCACATCTCCCAAGTCACTGACATGTGTACTTTTATTCCAACATAATTCGATTTGGTCTTTAAGCGCCACAGCCTCCCTTTCCCAATACACTTCATATTTCAGATGTTTACTAAACATACCAGGAAGAGGATCACCCATCAATTGAATAAGAATAGGGCAATGGTTTGACCTTGAGCTGATAATATGTGAGACCTTGCAATTAGGATATATAGAAGACCACTGAGGACAAGCCACTGCGCGATCAAGACGCACTTTTACATTTTTGTGACCTTCTTGCTTGTTATTGTATGTCCAAGGAACTCCAATAAATCCCAAATCAAATAAATTACATTCAGATAAAACCTCATGAAATTTTGCCATAAGCTTGACTGACCTCTTATTACGAGAAAAATGCTCATTTTGCCACATAACTTCGTTAAAATCGCCAACCATAAACCAAGGTCTGGCTCCAAGCGGTTTAATTGACCTTAACAGATCCCACATAACATACCTTTGACTCGCCTTTGGTTCACCATAGACAAAGGTACTTCTCCACTTAGAGCCATCTTCTTTGCAAACGTACATGTCAATAAAATGTTCACCATATTTATTGAGCTGCAAAGTATAAAGGTCATCCCAGAAAACCGCTACACCACCACCTTTGCCTGGAACAGAAACAGAAAACACATTTTTCATACCCAAGCGGTAGCGCAAACTCTCAACATACTCTTTATTTTTTCTTGTTTCAGAAAGGAAGATAATGTTGGGTCGGTGTGTCTTCGAGAGGCACACAAGTTCTTGGACTGTCCGAGGTTGACCCAAACCTCGGCAGTTCCAGCTAATTATTTTCATGGCTCCTGACGAGCGTCATCAAGCGCGCCCGTCAGTTGACCGGCATCCCCAGGGCCGGTAGCTTCCTTGGTAGTACCTCCTACATCTTTTCCATCCCCTACAGACTCTCTCCTTTTGTCCCGAACCTCCTCCACTCCCCCATCTACTTCTTCAGTTACATGAATAGTAGACCCATCTATGCCTACAACAGTACCAACTCTCTCACCACACACTCTTTTACAAGACACACTCACGTCCATAGCACCCCTAAACTCTAAATTTTCAGAACTAGTGCTGTTCATACTGAACACCAGATTATCTTGGTCATCATGAGAGCACTTCTTGCTTCCCGCGGTGCTCTCTAGCATGGCAGAAAAAGCCATCTTGCGATTGGAGAGTTCGCTTCCGCTGTTTGGTGGAGTTGGGATACCAAAAACCGCATGTTTAACACATGCAGCCTGCACCATGTCCTTCTCGTCATGTTCTTCCCGATGAAGCCTCTTCCAGCGCTGGACTCCTGCATGTTTTCCGCAACAAGGGAGCGCCATCGTCAATCTTACTAGACAATAAAAAAGGAGGCCTTGCTTTGGGTGGCCGCCGGAGCAAAGAAACTAGGGACGATCATGCCAGAAGAGTATTTCCTTTGTTGTAATAAGGGGTGTTTCTGTAAACCAACCTAACTATTTCTCTCACTTAATTAATATACGAGGCAAAAATTTTACCTTATTTAAAAACACATTAATATGTGCAAGAAAATCATAGACTAGCGTACTTAAATATCTATATACCGTTGCAACACAATGACAATCATATACTCCAACACAATGACAAAGTGCCCCCCCTTGTCCAATTCGAACTAGAGGGAGAGGGGGCGGGCGGCCTGCCCTGACAGCCCCTCCTCTCTTCCACTAAGGCCAATCATGGCCCATTAAACCCCCGGGGGGTTTCCGGTAACCCCCGGTACTCCGATAAAATCCCGATTTCACCCGGAACACTTCCGATATCCAAATATAGGCTTCCAATATATAAATCTTTATGTCTCAACCATTTCAAGACTCCTCGTCATGTCCGTGATCACATCCGGTACTCCGAACTACCTTTGGTACATCAAAACATATAAACTCATAAAACCGATTGTCACAGAACTTTAAGCGTGCGGACCCTACGGGTTCGAGAACTATGTAGACATGACCGAGACACGTTTCCGGTCAATAACCAATAGCGGAACCTGGATGCTCATATTGGTTCCTACATATTCTACGAAGATCTTTATCGGTCAAGCCGCACAACACTATACGTTGTTCTCTTTGTCATCGGTATGTTACTTGCCCGAGATTCGATCGTCGGTATCCAATACCTAGTTCAATCTCGTTACCGGCAAGTCTCTTTACTCGTTCCATAATACATCATCCCATAACTAACTCATTAGTTGTCATGCTTGCAAGGCTTATAGTGATGTGTATTATCGAGAGAGCCCAGAGATACCTCTCCGACAATCGGAGTGACAAATCCTAATCTTGATCTATGCCAACTCAACAAGTACCATCGGAAATACCTGTAGGGCACCTTTATGATCACCCAGTTACGTTGTGACGTTTGGTACCACACAAGTGTTCCTTTGGTATTCGGGAGTTGCATAATCTCATAGTCATAAGAACATGTACAAGTCATGAAGAAAGCAATAGCAGTAAACAAACGATCAAGTGCTAAGCTAACGAAATGGGTCAAGTCAATCACATCATTCTCCTAATGATGTGATCTCATTGATCAAATAACAACTCATGTCTATGGTTAGGAAACTTAACCATCTTTGATCAATGAGCTAGTCAAATAGAGGCATACTAGTGACACTATGTTTGTCTATGTATTCACACATGTATTATGTTTCCGGTTAATACAATTCTAGCACGAATAATAAACATTTATCATGAAATACGGAAATAAATAATAACTTTATTATTGCCTCTAGGGCATATTTCCTTCAGTCTCCCACTTGCACTAGAGTCAATAATCTAGATTACACAGTAATGATTTTAACACCCATGGAGCCTTGCTGATGATCATGTTTTGCTCGTGGAAGAGGCTTAGTCAACGGGTCTGCAACATTCAGATCGTATGTATATTGCAAATCTCTATGTCTCCGACCTGGACTTGATCCCGGATGGTGTTGCTAGGGCAATTGCACCAGTATTGTCACAAAAGATTTTCATTGGACCCGATGTACTAGGTATGACACCTAGATCGGATATGAACTCCTTCATCCAGACTCCTTCATTCGCTGCTTCCGAAGAAGCAATGTACTCCGCTTCACATGTAGATCCCGCCACGACGCTCTGTTTAGAACTACTCCAACTGACAGCTCCACCGTTTAATATAAACACATATCCGGTTTGCAATGTAGAATCGTCTGGATCGGTGCCAAAGCTTGCATCAACATAACCATTTACGACGAGCTCTTTGTCACCTCCATAAACGAGAAACATACCCTTGGTCCTTTTCAGGTACTTCAGGATGTTCTTGACCGTTGTCCAGTGATCCACTCCTGGATTACTTTGGTACCTCCCTGCTAAGCTAATAGCAAGGCACACATCAGGTCTGGTACACAACATTGCATACGTGATAGAGCCTATGGCTGAAGCATAGGGAACACTTTTCATTTTCTCTCTATCTTCTGAAGTGGTCGGACATTGAGTCTTACTCAACTTCACACCTTGTAACACATGCAAGTACCCTTTCTTAGCTTGATCCATTTTGAACTTCTTCAAAACTTTATCAAGGTATGTGCTTTGTGAAAGTCCAATTAAGCGTCTTGATCTATGCTACCTCTTGAGCACTGCGTTGGTTGTCCCTTGAAGAGGAAAGGGTGATGCAGCAAAGTAGCATAAGTATTTCCCTCAGTTTTGAGAACCAAGGTATCAATCCAGTAGGAGGCTACGCGCGAGTTCCTCGCACCTGCACAAAACAATCAAATCCCCGCAACCAACGTGATAAGGGGTTGTCAATCCCTACACGGCCACTTACGAGAGTGAGATCTGATAGATATGATAAGATAATATTTTTGGTATTTTTATGATAAAGATGCAAAGTAAAATAAAAGGCAAGTAAAAAAGCAAAGGAAATAACTATGTATTGGAAGATTAATATGATGAAGATAGACCCGGGGGCCATAGGTTTCACTAGTGGCTTCTCTCAAGAGCATAAGTATTTTACGGTGGGTGAACGAATTACTGTTGAGCAATTGACAGAATTGAGCATAGTTATGAGAATATCTAGGTATGATCATGTCTATAGGCATCACGTCCGAGACAAGTACACCGACTCCTGCCTGCATCTACTACTATTACTCCACTTATCGCCCGCTATCCAGCATGCATCTAGAGTATTAAGTTCATGAAAACAGAGTAACGCCTTAAGCAAGATGACATGATGTAGAGGGATAAACTCATGCAATAAGGTGAAAACCCCATCTTTTTATCCTCGATGGCAACAATACAATACGTGCCTTGCTGCCCTACTGTCACTGGGAAAGGACACCGCAATATTGAACCCAAAGCCAAGCACTTCTCCCATTGCAAGAAAGATCAATCTAGTAGGCCAAACCAAACTGATAATTCGAAGAGACTTGCAAAGATAACCAATCATACATAAAAGAATTCAGAGAAGATTTAAATATTGTTCATAGATAGACTTGATCATAAACCCACAATTCATCGGTCTCAACAAACACACCGCAAAAAGAAGATTACATCGAATAGATCTCCACAAGAGAGGGGGAGAACATTGTATTGAGATCCAAAAAGAGAGAAGAATCCATTTAGCTAATAACTATGGACCCGTAGGTCTGAGGTAAACTACTCACACTTCATCGGAGGGGCTATGGTGATGATGTAGAAGCCCTCCATGATGGATACCCCCTCCGACGGAGCTCCGGAACAGGCCCCAAGATGGGATCTCGTGGATACAGAAAGTTACGGCGGTGGAATTAGGGTTTTGGCTCCGTCTCTGATCGTTTGGGGGTACGTAGGTATATATAGGAGGAAGGAGTACGTCGGTGGAGCAACAGGGGGCCCACGAGGGTGGAGGGCGCGCCTGGGGGGGGGGGGGTAGGCGCGCCCCTACCTTGTGGCTTCCTCCTTTGTTTCTTGACGTAGGGTCCAAGTCTCCTGGATCATGTTCGGTGAGAAAGTCACGTTCCCGAAGGTTTCATTCCGTTTGGACTCCGTTTGATATTCCTTTTCTCCGAAACCCTAAAACAGGCAAAAAAAACAGCAATTCTGGGCTGGGCCTCCGGTTTATAGGTTAGTCCCAAAAATAATATAAAAGTGGATAATAAAGCCCAATAATGTCCAAAACAGTAGATAATATAGCATGGAGCAATCAAAAATTATAGATACATTGGAGACGTATCAGGACTCAACATTAGTCATAAAGAACTCACATACTTATTGCAAAAATCTACAAGTCATCAAAAACCAAGCACTACGCGCATGCTCCTAGGGGGATAGATTGGTAGGAAAAGACCATCGCTCATCCCCGACCCCCACTCATAAGGAGGACAATCAAAGAACACCTCATCTTTCAAATTTGTTACATAACGTTTACCATACGTGCATGCTACGGGACTTGCAAACTTCAACACAAGTATTTCTCAAATTCACAACTACTCAACTAGCACAACTTTAATATCACTACCTCCATATCTCAAAACAATCATCAAGCATCAAACTTCTCTTGGTATTCAAAACACTCATAAGAAAGTTTTTACTAATCTTGAATACCTAGCATATTGTATTATTTAAGCAAATTACCATGCTATTTAAGACTCTAAAAATAATCTAAGTGAATCATGAGAGATCAATAGTTTCTATAAAACAAATCCACCACCGTGCTCTAAAGGATATAAGTGAAGTACTAGAGCAAAACTATATAACTCAATGGATATAAGTGAAGCACATAGAGTATTCTAATAATTTCCAAATCATGTGTGTCTCTCTCAAAAGGTGTGTATAGCAAAGATGATTGTGGTAAACTAAAAAGTAAAGACTCAAATCATACAAGACACTCCAAGCAAAACACATATCATGTGGTGAATAAAAATATAGCTCCAAGTAAAGTTACCGATGGAAGTAGACGAAAGTGGGGATGCCTTCCGGGGCATCCCCAAGCTTTAGCTTTTTGGTGTCCTTAGATTATCTTGGGGGTTCCATGGGAATCCCCAAGCTTAGTCTCTTGCCGCTCCTTGTTCCATAATCCATCAAATCCTTACCCAAAACTTGAAAACTTCACAACACAAAACTTAAAGTAGAAAATCTCGTGAGCTCCGTTAGCGAAAGAAAACAAAAGACCACTTCAAGGTACTGTAATGAACTCATTATTTATTTATATTGGTGTTAGATCTACTTTATTCCAACATCTCTATGGTTTAGAAACTATTTTACTATCCATAGATTCATCAAAATAAGCAAACAACACACGAAAAACAGAATCTGTCAAAAACAGAACCGTCTGTAGTAATCTGTAGCTAGCGCAAGATCTGGAACCCCAAAAATTCTAAAATAAATTGCTGGACGTGATTAATTTATATATTAATCATCTTCAAAAGGAATTAAATAAATAACACTTTCCAAATAAAAATTTCAGCAGTTCTCGTAAGCACTAAATTTTCTGTTTTTTACAGCAAGTTCAACAAGACTTTCCCCAAGTCTTCCCAACGGTTCTACTTGGCACAAACACTAATTAAACAAAAAACACACAACCAAAACAGAGGCTAGATAATTTATTTATTACTAAACAGGAGCAAAAATCAAGGAATAAAAATAAAATTGGGTTGCCTCCCAACAAGCGCTTTCGTTTAACGCCCCTAGCTAGGCATAAAAAGCAAAGATAGATCTAGGTATTGCCATCTTTGGTAGGCAATCCATAAGTGGCTCTCATAATAGATTCATAAGGTAATTTAATTTTCTTTCTAGGAAAGTGTTCTATGCCTTTCCTTAACGGAAATTGGAATCTAATATTTTCTTCCTTCATATCAATAATTGCACCAATCGTTCTAAGGAAAGGTCTACCAAGAATAATAGGACATGAAGGATTGCAATATATCTCAAGAACAATAAAATTTACGGGCACATAGTTCCTATTTGCAACAATAAGAACATCATTAATTCTTCCCATAGGTTTCTTAATAGTGGAATCTGCCAGGTGCAAGTTTAAAGAGCAATCATCAAAATCACGGAAACCTAACAAATCACACAAAGTCTTTGGAATCATGGAAAAACTAGCACCCAAATCACACAAAGCATAGCATTCATGATCTTTAATTTTAATTTTAATAGTTGGTTCCCACTCATCATAAAGTTTTCTAGGGATAGAAACTTCCAACTCAAGTTTTTCTTCATAAGATTGCATCAAAGCATCAACAATATGTTTGGTAAAAGCTTTATTTTGACTATAAGCATGGGGAGAATTTAGCACGGATTGCAACAAGGAAATACAATATATCAAAGAGCAGCTATCATAATTAAATTCCTTGAAATCCAAAATAGTAGGTTCATTAACATCTAGAGTTTTGATCTCTTCAATCCCACTTTTATCAAATTTAGCATCAAGATCTAAAAACTCCGAATTTTTGGAACGCCTTCTAGGTAAAGGTGGATCATATTCAGTCCCATAATTATCAAGATTCATATTGCAAAACAAAGATTTAATAGGGGACACATCAATAACTTTTATATCTTCATCTTTATTATCATGAAAACTAGAAGAACACGCTCTTATAAAGGAATCTTTCTTAGCACGCATCCTAGCGATTCTTTCTTTGCACTCATCAATGGAAATTCTCATGGCTTTGAGAGACTCATTGATATCATGCTTAGGAGGAATAGATCTAAGTTTTAAAGAATCAACATCAAGAGAAATTCTACCAACGTTCCTAGCCAAATCATCAACTTTAAGCAATTTCTCTTCAAGCAAAGCATTGAAATTCTTTTGTGAATTCATAAATTCCTTAACACTAGTCTCAAATTCAGAGGGCATCTTATTAAAATTTCCATATGAATTGTTGTAGGAATTACCATAATTATTAGAGGAATTACTAGGATAAGGCCTAGGATTAAAGTTTCCTCTATACGCGTTGTTACCAAAATTATTCCTACCAACAAAATCCACATCCATAGATTCATTATTATTCTCAATCAAAGTAGACAAAGTCATATCATTAGGATCAGAAGAAACACTCTTAGTAGCAAATAATTTCATAAGTTCATCCAACTTTCCACTCAAAACATTAATTTCTTCTATCACATGCACTTTTTTATTAGTAGATCTTTCAGTGTGCCATTGAGAATAATTAACCATAATATCATCTAGGAGTTTAGTAGCTTCTCCTAAAGTGATTTCCATAAAAGTGCCTCCTGCGGCCGAATCTAAAATATTTCTAGAAGCAAAATTCAATACGGCATAAAAAATTTGTATAATCATCCACAAATTCAAACCATGTGTTGGGCAATTACGTATCATTAATTTCATCCTCTCCCAAGCTTGTTCAACATGTTCATGATCAAGTTTCTTAAAATTCATAATATCGTTTCTAAGAGAAATGATCTTAGCGGGAGGAAAATACTTAGAGATAAAAGCATCTTTGCACTTATTCCAAGAATCAATACTATTTTTAGGCAAAGACGAAAACCAAGCTTTAGCACGATCTCTAAGCGAAAAAGGAAATAGCTTCAATTTAACAATATCATTGTCCACATCTTTCTTCTTTTGCATATCACACAAATCAACAAAGCTATTTAGATGGGTAGCGGCATCTTCACTAGGAAGGCCGGAAAACGGATCTTTCATGACAAGATTCAGCAAGGCATCATTAATTTCACAAGATTCAGCATCGGTAAGAGGAGCAATCGGAGTGCTAATAAAATCATTGTTATTGGTATTGTTAAAGTCACACAATTTAGTGTTATCTTGAGCCATCGTGACAAGCAAGCAATCCAACACACAAGCAAACGAGGAACGGGCAAAAAAGAGGCAAATAGAGGAAGATAGGGAGGATAGAGAGAGAGAGGGCGAATAAAACGGCAAGGGTGAAGTGGGGGAGAGGAAAATGAGAGGCAAATGGCAAATAATGTCATGTGGGAGATAAGGGTTTGTGATGGGTACTTGGTATGTTGACTTTTGCGTAGACCTCCCCGGCAACGGCGCCAGAAATCCTTCTTGCTACCTCTTGAGGACTGTGTTGGTTTTCCCTTGAAGAGGAAAGGGTGATGCAGCAAAGCAGCGTAAGTATTTCCCTTAGTTTTTGAGAATCAAGGTATAATTCCACTAGGAGGCCACACGCGAGTCCGTCGCACCTAGACAAAACAAATAAATCCTCGCAACCCACGCGATAAGGGGTTGTCAATCCCTACACAGTCACTTACGAGAGTGAGATCTGATAGATATGATAAGATAATATTTTTGGTATTTTTATGATAAAGATTGATAACCCACAAGTATAGGGGATCGCAACAGTTTTCGATAAGTAAGAGTGTCGAACCCAACGAGGAGCTAAAGGTAGAACAAATATTCCCTCAAGTTCTATCGACCACCGATACAACTCTACGCACGCTTGATGTTCGCTTTACCTAGAACAAGTATGAAACCAGAAGTACTTTGTAGGTGTTGTTGGATAGGTTTGCAAGATAATAAAGAGCAAGTAAATAAAAGGTAGGGTCTGTTTAGGTTAAGAAACAATAAAGTAAATATAGCGAGTGTGGAAAAATGGTAGTAGGAGTTGCGAAATTGTCCCTTAAGCAATTGACTACTTTACTAGACCGATAACAAGTATTATGTGGGAGAGGCCACTGCTAGTATGTCATCCCTGACTTGGAATTCTATGCACTTATGATTGGAACTATTAGCAAGCATCCGAAACTACTAATGTTAATTAAGGTAAAACCCAACCATAGCATTAAGATATATTGGTCCCCCTTCAATCCCGTATGCATCAATTTCTATGCTAGGTTGAAGCTTCTGTCACTCTTGCCCTCCAATACATAGTCCTATCAACACACAACTAACCCTATGGTGTGATCCACACGCGCAATCATATGATGGGAACCAAAGGACATCAACATAACCACAAGCAAATTAAATCAATCACATCAATTCATCAACCACCAATAGGACAACGAAAATCTACTCAGACATCATAGGATGGCAACACATCATTGGATAATAATATGAAGCATAAAGCACCATGTTCAAGTAGAGGGTACAGCGGGTTGCGGGAGAGTGGACCGCTGTAGATAGAGGGGGGAAGGTGATGGAGATGTTGGTGAATATGGCGGAGGTGTTGGTGTAGATCGCGGTGATGATGATGGCCCCGGTGGCACTCCGGTGCCACCGGAAGCGAGGGGGAGAGAGCCCCCCTCCTCCTTCTTCTTCCTTGACCTCCTCCCAAGATGGGAGAAGGGTTTCCCCTCTGGTCCATGGCCTCCATGGCACGGGAGGGGCGAGAGCCCCTCCGAGATTGGATCTATCTCTCTGTTTCTCTCTGGTTCTGCGTTCCCAGATTCTTCCCTTTCACCGTTTCCTATATTCCCAGAGATCCGTAACTCCGATTGGGCTGGAATTTTAACACGATCTCTATCCGGATATTAGCTTTCTTGCGGCGAAAGAAGGGCACCAACCGCCTTACGGGGTGGCCACGAGGGTCAGGGGCGCGCCTGACACCCTGGGGCGCACCCCCTACCTCGTGCCCCCCTCGGGCACCGACTCGCGATGATTCCACTTCCCAAAATTCATAAATATTCCAAAATAAATCTCCGTTAGTTTTTATTCCGTTTGGACTCCATTTGGTATGGGTTTTCTACGAAACAAAAAACATGCAACAAACAGGAACTGGCACTGGGCACTCGATCAATATGTTAGTCCCAAAAATAGTATAAAAGTTGCCAAAAAGTATATGAAAGTTGAATAATATTGGCATGGAACAATCAAAAATTATATATACGACGGAGACGTATCAGCATCCCCAAGCTTAATTCCTGCTCGTCCTCGAGTAGGTAAATGATTAAAAAGATAATTTTTGATGTGGAATGCTACCTAGCATAATCTTGATCACATATCTAATCATGGCATGAATATTAAGATACGAGTGATTCAAAGCAATAGTCTATCATTTGACATAAAAACAATAATACTTCAAGCCTACTAATAAAGCAATCATGTCTTTTCAAAATAACAAGGCCAAAGAAAGTTATCCCTACAAAATCATATAGTCTGGCTATGCTCCATCTTCACCACACAAAATATTCACATCATGCACAACCCAGATGACAAGCCAAGCAATTGTTTCATACTTTTGACGTTCTCAAACCTTTTCAACTTTCACGCAATACATGAGCGTGAGCCATGGACATAGCACTATAGGTGGAATAGAATATGATGGTGGAGAAGACAAAAAGGAGAAGATAGTCTCACATCAACTAGGCGTATCAACGGGCTATGGGGATGCCCATCAATAGATATCAATGTGAGTGAGTAGGGATTGCCATGCAACAGATGCACTAGAACTATAAGTGTATGAAAGCTCTAACTGAAACTAAGTGGGTGTGCATCCAACTTGCTTGCTCATGAAGACCTCGGGCATTTGAGGAAGCCCATGATCGGAATATACAAGCCAAGTTCTATAATGAAAATTCCCACTAGTATATGAAAGTGATAACTCAAGAGACTCTCTATATGAAGAACATGGTGCTACTTTGAAGCACAAGTGTGGAAAAGGATAGTAGCACTGCCCCTTCTCTCTTTTTCTCTTATTTTTTTTATTTTTTTATTTTTTGGTGGGCTTCTTTGGCCTCTTTTTTTATTTGGGCTTCTTTGGCCTCTTTTATTTTTTTGTAAAGTCCAGAGTCTCATCCCGACTTATGGGGGAATCATAGTCTCCATCATCCTTTCCTCACTGGGGCAATGCTCTAATAATGATGATCATCACACTTTTATTTACTTACAACTCAATATTACAACTCAATGTCTAGAACAAAGTATGACTCTATATGGATGCCTCCGGCCGTGTACCGGGATGTGCAATGATCTAGCGTAGCAATGACATCAAAAAAATAGACAAGCCATGAAAACATCATGCCAGCTATCTTACGATCATGCAAAGCAATATGACAATGAATGCTCAAGTCATGTATATGATGATGATGGAAGTTGCATGGCAATATATCTCAGAATGGCTATGGAAATGCCATGATAGGTAGGTATGGTGGCTGTTTTGAGGAAGGTATATGGTGGGTTTATGGTACCGGCGATAGTTGCGCGGTACTAGAGCGGCTAGCAATGATGGAAGGGTGAGAGTGCGTATAATCCATGGACTCAACATTAGTCATAAAGAACTCACATACTTATTGCAAAAAACTATTAGTCATCGAAACAAAGTACTACGCGCATGCTCCTAGGGGGATAGATTGTTAGGAAAAGACCATCACTCGTCCCCGACCGCCACTCATAAGGAAGACAATCAACAAATAAATCATGCTCCGACTTCATCACATAACGGTTCACCATACGTGCATGCTACGGGAATCACGAACCTCAACACAAGTATTTCTACTAATCCACAACTACCCACTAGCATGACTCTAATACTACCATCTTTATATCACAAAACTATTGCAAGGAATCAAACATATCATATTCAGTGATCTACAAGTTTTATATAAGATTTTATGACTAACCATGTGAATGACCAATTCCTATCATCTCTCTAAATAGATATAAGTGAAGCAAGAGAGTTTAATTCTTTCTACAAAAGGTATGACCATGCTCTAACAAATATAAGTGAAGCAAAAGAGCATTCTACAAATGGCGGTTGTCTATGTAAAGAGAAACATGGAATCCAAACTTCAAATGATATAAGTGAAGCACATGAAGCATTCTATAAAGCCATACTCAAAAGATATAAGTGAAGTGCAAAGGGCATTCTATAAATCAACCAAGGACTATCTCATACCAGCATGGTGCATAAAAAGAAAAAGAAAAACCTAAATGCAAAAGACGCTCCAAGACTTGCACATATCACATGAACGAAACGAATCCGAAAACATACCGATATTTGTTGAAGAAAGAGGGGATGCCTCCCCGGCATCCCCAAGCTTAGACACTTGAGTCTCCTTGAATATTTACTTGGGGTGCCCTGGGCATCCCCAAGCTTGAGCTCTTGCCTCTCTTCCTTCTTCTCACATCGAGACCTTCTCAATCATCGAACACTTCATCCACACAAAACTTCAACAGAAAACTCGGTAAGATCCGTTAGTATAATAAAGCAAATTACTACTCTAAGTACTGTTGCAAACCAATTCATATTTTGTTTTTGCATTGTGTCTACTGTAATATAACTTTTTCCTGGCTTAATCCACTGATATGAATTGATAGTTTCATCAAAACAAGCAAACTATGCATCAAAAACAGAATCTGTCTAAAACAGAACAGTCTGTAATAATCTGAACATTCACCATACTTATGATACTTGAAAAATTCTACCAAAATTAGGAAAAATAAAAAATTTGTATAGGAAGATAGTGCAAAAAGAATCAGAACCATTCGACGTTCCAGCTAAAAATGTAAAATCGCGCACTACAGACAAAGTTTCTGTCCTGCACCGTACAAACCATCAAGCAAATGTAAACATCCTAAAGGCAAACCTTGGCACATTATTTTTATAATACCATGGAATTGTACAAGGGGATAATTATTTTTATTGAAAAGTTTATGTAATTAAGATTCACAAAGTTTCTGTGAGCATGAACAAAGTTCAAGGCTAGCTCCCACTTCAACAATGCTTGTCTTTCTCACTTTCACTTTTCTTTTTGAAAAAGCTTTGGGTTCCCCTCTTTATTTTTGTTGTTTTTAAACTATATGAAAGCACTCAACAGAAATAAATGACTCCCTAAAACTTCCGGGTTGCCTCCCTGGCAGCGCTTTCTTTAAAGCCATTAAGCTAGGCATATAGTGCTCAAGTAGTGAATCCACCCGGATCCCAAGGTATATCAAAGCCAATTTTAATTAACAATGATTTGTAATTTAGTGGTGAGCACAAGGTAACATATATCATGTAATGACGAAGTCTAACTCTCTTCCTATGCATCGGCATGTCATAAAAGAACAATTCATGCACACAAAGTAAAGGCCAATGCATAGTATAAACAGTTTCTTGCAATTTTATCGTGTGGGAAACATAGAGAGGTGGAGATATAGTTCCTCTCTCATAATAATTGCAAGTAGGAGCAGTAAGCACATGCATATTATATTCATCAAAATCATCATGTGCAATGGTAGAAGGCAACCCATCAATATAATCCTTAATAAGTGCAAACTTCTCCGATATAGTGTACTCGGGAGAATTCAAAAAGATAATAGGACTATCATGTGTGGGTGCAATAGCGACAATTTCATGTTTAACATAAGGAACTATAGCAAGTTCATCTCCATAAGCATAATTCATATTGGCATCTTGGCCACAAGCATAGCAAGCATCATCAAAAAGGGATATTTCAAAAGAATCAACGGGATCATAGCAATCATCATAGAAATCATCCTCTGGTAAGCACGAAGGGAAATTAAACAATGTATGAGTTGAAGAGTTAATCTCATTAGAAGGTGGGCACGGGTAGCTAATCCGCTCTTCCTCCTTTTGTTCTTCGCTCTCCTCCTCATCTTTTTCATCCAATGAGCTCACAGTTTCATCAATTTCCTCTTCCATAGACTCCTGCAAAATATTAGTCTCTTCTTGGATAGCAGAGTAGTACTCAATATATGGTTCAACATAGGCATTATAAGCATAATTATCATAGCAATATTGAAATATGGCAAAATTTTCAGATTTGTAAAGAGTAGCATCATACTTTTCAATCGAAGAAGCAATTTCGTAAGCACCCTTAAAAGCAACAAATTCTTCAATTTGTTGAACATCATAGTAACTATAAACACCCTTAGCATAAGAGGATACGATTCCATTATCACTAAACAAACATTGGTAGGGAAGGTGTTTCTTAGGGTCTTCAGAACAACAAGTATAATAATATATTTCACATAAATTCCAAGCATAGCATTGCAAATGATGAATTTGATCCAGTAAAGTTTTACCTTTTTCAGATATTCGGTGTTGCACAAAACAAGCATGCTCATCTAAAGATTTACCCTCAACTAAGCTAGTTGGGGTTTCAGCACTAGCACATAGGGATCGAAGATGATCCAAGTAATAAGCTTCAGTAGTGTGATAGATTTTGAGTGGTTCTTCAACCATTGGTTTAGTCGGTACAACTAATTTTTTTGGTATTTTGCGTTTCCTACCCATAACTAAAGATAGAGAACAACTAAGAACAGCAAATAAAATTTACTTAGTGATAAAGCAAACAAGCACACACGAGAATATTCACCCCACGCTATTGCTCCCCGGCAACGGCGCCAGAAAAAGGTCTTGATAACCCACAAGTATAGGGGATCGCAACAGTTTTCGATAAGTAAGAGTGTCGAACCCAACGAGGAGCTAAAGGTAGAACAAATATTCCCTCAAGTTCTATCGACCACCGATACAACTCTATGCACGCTTGATGTTCGCTTTACCTAGAACAAGTATGAAACTAGAAGTACTTTGTAGGTGTTGTTGGATAGGTTTGCAAGATAATAAAGAGCAAGTAAATAAAAGGTAGGGTCTGTTTAGGTTAAGAAACAATAAAGTAAATATAGCGAGTGTGGGAAAATGGTGGTAGGAGTTGCGAAATTGTCCCTTAAGCAATTGACTACTTTAATAGACCGATAGCAAGTATTATGTGGGAGAGGCCACTGCTAGCATGTCATCCCTGACTTGGAATTCTATGCACTTATGATTGGAACTATTAGCAAGCATCCGCAACTACTAATGTTCATTAAGGTAAAACCCAACCATAGCATTAAGATATATTGGTCCCCCTTCAATCCCGTATGCATCAATTTCTATGCTAGGTTGAAGCTTCTGTCACTCTTGCCCTCCAATACATAGTCCTATCAACATACAACTAACCCTATGGTGTGATCCATGCGCGCAATCATATGATGGGCACCAAAGGATAGCAACATAACCACAAGCAAATTAAATCAATCATATCAATTCATCAACCACCAATAGGACAACGAAAATCTACTCAGACATCATAGGATGGCAACACATCATTGGATAATAATATGAAGCATAAAGCACCATGTTCAAGTAGAGGGTACAGCGGGTTGCGGGAGAGTGGACCGCTGTAGATAGAGGGGGGAAGGTGATGGAGATGTTCGTGAAGATGGCGGAGGTGTTGGTGTAGATCGCGGTGATGATGATGGCCCCCGGTGGCACTCCGGTGCCACCGGAAGCGAGGGGGAGAGAGCCCCCTCCTTCTTCTTCTTCCTTGACCTCCTCCCTAAATGGGAGAAGGGTTTACCCTCTGGTCCATGGCCTCCATGGAACGGGAGGGGCGAGAGCCCCTCCGAGATTGGATCTATCTCTCTGTTTCTCTCTGGTTCTGTGTTCCCAGATTCTTCCCTTTCACCGTTTCTTATATTCCCGGAGATCCGTAACTCCGATTGGGCTGAAATTTTAACACGATCTCTATCCGGATATTAGCTTTCTTGCGGTGAAAGAAGGGCACCAACCGCCTTACGGGGTGGCCACGAGGTTCAGGGGCGCGCCTGACACCCTAGGTCGCGCCCCTACCTCGTGCCCCCCTCGGGCACCGTCTCGCGATGATTCCACTTCTCAAAATTCATAAATATTCCAAAATAAATCTCCGTCAGTTTTTATTCCATTTGGATTCCGTTTGGTATGGGTTTTCTGCGAAACAAAAAACATGCAACAAATAGGAACTGGCACTGGGCGCTGGATCAATATGTTAGTCCCCAAAATAGTATAAAAAGTTGCCAAAAAGTATATGAAAGTTGAATAATATTGGCATGGAACAATCAAAAATTATAGATTCGACGGAGACGTATCAAATATGCAAAGTAAAATAAAAGGCAATGAAAATAACTAAGTGATGGAAGATTAATATGATGAAAGATAGACCCCCCCGGGGGGGGGATAGGTTTCACTAGTGGCTTCTCTCAAGAGCATAAGTATTTTACGGTGGGTGAACAAATTACTATTGAGCAATTGACAGAATTGAGCATAGTTATGAGAATATCTAGGTATGCTCATCTATATAGGCATCACGTCCGAGACAAGTAGACCGACTCTGCCTGCATCTACTACTATTACTCCACACATCGACCGCTATCCAGCATGCATCTAGAGTATTAAGTTCATAAGAACAGAGTAACGCTTTAAGCAAGATGACATGATGTAGAGGGATAATTTTATGCAATATGATAAAACCCCCATCTTGTTATCCTCGATGGCAACAATACAATACGTGCCTTGTTGCCCCTACTGTCACTAGGAAAGGACACCGCAAGATTGAACCCAAAGCTAAGCACTTCTCTCATTGCAAGAAAGATCAATCTAGTAGGCCAAACCAAACTGATAATTCGAAGAGACTTGCAAAGATAACCAATCGTAAATAAAAGAATTCAGAGAAGATTCAAATATTGTTCATAGATAAACTTGATCATAAACCCACAATTCATCGGTCTCAACAAACACACCGCAAAAGAAGATTACATCGAATAGATCTCCAGGAGAGAGGGGGAGAACTTTGTATTGAGATCCAAACAGAGAGAAGAAGCCATCTAGCTAATAACTATGGACCCGAAGGTCTAAGGTAAACTACTCACACATCATCGGAGAGGCTATGGTGTTGATGTAGAAGCCCTCCGTGATCGATGCCTCCCCCGGTGGAGCTCCGGAACAGGCCCCAAGATGGGATCTCGTGGATACAGAAAGTTACGGCGGTGGAATTAGGGTTTTGGCTCCGTCTCTGATCGTTTGGGGGTACGTAGGTATATATAGGAGGAAGGAGTACGTCGGTGGAGCAACAGGGGCCCCACGAGGGTGGAGGGCACGCCTAGGGGGGGGGTAGGCGCACCCCCTACCTCGTGGCTTCCCTATTGGTTGCTTGTCGTAGGTCCAAGTCTCCTGGATCATGTTCGTTCCAAAAATCACGTTTTCGGAGGTTTCATTCCGTTTGGACTCCGTTTGATATTCTTTTTCTGCAAAACTCTGAAATAGGCAAAAAACAGCAATTCTGGGTTGGGCCTCCGGTTAATAGGTTAGTCCAAAAAATAATATAAAAGTGAATAATAAAGCCCAATAATGTCCAAAACAGAAGATAATATAGCATGGAGCAATCAAAAATTATAGATACATTGGAGACGTATCAATCTATCTCTATAGATCTTGATGCCCAATATATAAGCAGCTTCACCGAGGTCTTTCATTGAAAAACTCTTATTCAAGTATCCTTTTATGCTATCCAGAAATTCCATATCATTTCTAATCAGCAATATGTCATCCACATATAATATTAGAAATGCTACAGAGCTCCCACTCACTTTCTTGTAAATACATGCTTCTCCAAAAGTCTGTATAAAACCATATGCTTTGATCACACTATCAAAACGTTTATTCCAACTCCGAGATGCTTGCACCAGTCCATAAATGGATCGCTGGAGCTTGCACTCTTTGTTAGCTCCCTTTGGATCGATAAAACCTTCAGGTTGCATCATATACAACTCTTCTTCCAGAAATCCATTCAGGAATGCCGTCTTTACATCCATTTGCCAAATTTCATAATCATAAAACGCGGCAATTGCTAACATGATTTAGACGGACTTAAGCATCGCTACGGGTGAGAAGGTCTCATCATAGTCAACTCCTTGAATTTGTCGAAAACCTTTTGCAACAAGTCGAGCTTTGTAGACAGTAACATTACCGTCAGCGTATGTCTTCTTCTTGAAGATCCATTTATTCTCGATGGCTTGCCGGTCATTGGGCAAGTCAACCAAAGTCCACACTTTGTTCTCATACATGGATCCCATCTCAGATTTCATGGCCTCAAGCCATTTTGCAGAATCTGGGCTCATCATCGCTTCTTCGTAGTTCGTAGGTTCGTCATGGTCAAGTAACATGACCTCCAGAACTGGATTATCGTACCATTCTGGTGTAGATCTTGCTCTGGTTGACCTACGAGGTTCGGTAGTAACTTGATCTGAAGTTCCATGATCATCATCATTAGCTTCCTCACTAATTGGTGTAGATGTCATAAGAACCGGTTTCTGTGATGAACTACTTTCCAATAAGGGAGAAGGTACAGTTACCTCATCAAGTTCTACTTTCCTCCCACTCACTTCTTTCGAGAGAAACTCCTTCTCTAGAAAGGATCCATTCTTAGCAACGAATATCTTGCCTTCGGATCTGTGATAGAAGGTGTACCCAATAGTTTACTTTGTATATCCTATGAAGACACATTTCTCCGATTTGGGTTCGAGCTTCTCAGGTTGAAGATTTTTCACATAAGCATTGCAGCCCCAAACTTTAAGAAATGACAACTTTGGTTTCTTGCCAAACCATAGTTCATAAGGAGTCGTCTCAACGGATTTTGATGGCGCCCTATTTAACGTGAATGCAACCGTCTCTAAAGCATAACCCCAAAACGATAGCGGTAAATCAGTAAGAGACATCATAGATCGCACCATATCTAGTAAAGTACGATTACGACGTTCGGACACACCATTATGCTGTGGTGTTCCGAGTGGCGTGAGTTGCGAAACTATTCCGCATTGTTTCAAATGTAGGCCAAACTCGTAACTCAAATATTCTACTCCACGATCAGATCGCAGAAATTTTATTTTCTTTTTACAATGATTTTCCACTTCACTCTGAAATTCTTTGAACTTTTCAAATGTTTCAGACTTATGTTTCATTAAGTAGATATACCCATATCTGCTTAAATCGTCTGTGAAGGTGAGAAAATAACGATACCTTCCGCGAGCCTCAATATTCATTGGACCACATACATCAATATGTATGATTTCCAACAAATCTGTTGCTCGCTCCATAGTTCCGGAGAACAGCGTTTTAGTCATCTTGCCCATAAGGCATGGTTCGCAAGTAACAAGTGATTCATAATCAAGTGATTTCAAAAGTCCATCAGTATGGAGTTTCTTCATGCGCTTTATACCAATATGACCCAAACGGCAGTGCCACAAATAAGTTGCACTATCATTATCAACTCTGCATCTTTTGGCTTCAATATTATGAATATGTGTATCACTACTATCGAGATTCAATAAGAATAGACCACTCTTTAAGGGTGCATGACCATAAAAGATATTACTCATATAAATAGAACAACCATTATTCTTGGATTTAAATGAATAACCGTCTCGCATCAAACAAGATCCAGATATAATGTTCATGCTTAACGCTGGCACCAAATAACAATTATTTAGGTCTAAAACTAATCCCGAAGGTAGATGTAGAGGTAGCATGCCGATGGCGATCACATCGACTTTGGAACCATTTCCCACGCGCATCGTCACCTCGTCCTTAGCCAGTCTTCGCTTAATCCATAGTCCTTGTTTTGAGTTGCAAATATTAGCAACAGAACCAGTATCAAATACCCAGGTGCTACTGCAAGCTCTGGTGAGGTACACATCAATAACCTGTATATCACATATACCTTTGTTCACCTTGCCATCCTTCTTATCCGCTAAATACTTCGGGCAGTTCCACTTCCAGTGACCAGTCTGCTTGCAGTAGAAGCACTCAGTCTCAGGCTTAGGTCCAGACTTGGGTTCTTCTCCTGAGCAGCAACTTGCTTACTGTTCTTCTTGAAGTTTCCCTTCTTCCCTTTGCCCTTTTTCTTGAAACTGGTGGTCTTATTGACCATCAACACTTGATGCTCCTTCTTGATTTCTACCTCCGCAGCCTTTAGCATCGCGAAGAGCTCGGGAATAGTCTTATTCATCCCTTGCATATTATAGTTCATCACGAAGCTTTTGTAGCTTGGTGGCAGTGATTGAAGAACTCTGTCAATGACAATATCAACAGGAAGATTAACTCCCAGTTGAGTCAAGTGATTATGATACCCAGACATTTTGAGTATATGCTCACTGACAGAACTATTCTCCTCCATCTTGCAGCTATAGAACTTACTGGAGACTTCATATCTCTCAATCCAGGCATTTGCTTGAAATATTAACTTCAACTCCTGGAACATCTCATATGCTCCATGACGTTCAAAACGTCGTTGAAGTCCCGGTTCTAAGCCGTAAAGCATGGCACACTGAACTATCGAGTAGTCATCAGCTCTACTCTACCAAACGTTCTTAACGTTGTCAGCAGCATCTGCAGCAGGCCTAGCACCCAACGGTGCTTCCAGGACGTAATTCTTCTGTGCAGCAATGAGGATAATCCTCAAGTTACGGACCCAGTCCGTGTAATTGCTATCATCATCTTTCAACTTTGCTTTCTCAAGGAATGCATTAAAATTCAATGGAACAACAACACGGGCCATCTATCTACAACAACATAGATAAGCAAAATACAATCAGGTACTAAGTTCATGAGAAATTTAAGTTCAATTGATCATATTACTTAAGAACTCCCACTTAGATAGACATCCCTCTAATCATCTAAGTGATCACGTGATCCATATCAACTAAACCATGACCGATCATCACGTGAAATGGAGTAGTTTTCAATGGTGAACATCAGTATGTTGATCATATCTACTATATGATTCACGCTTGACCTTTTGGTCTCAGTGTTCTGAGGCCATATCTGCATATGCTAGGCTCGTCAAGTTTAACCTGAGTATTCTGCGTGTGCAAAACTGGCTTGCACCCGTTGTAGATGGACATAGAGCTTATCACACCCGATCATCACGTGGTGTCTCGGCACGACGAACTTTGGCAACGATGCATACTCAGGGAGAACACTTTTATCTTGATATTTAGTGAGAGATCATCTTATAATACTGCCGTCAAATAAAGCAGAATAAGATGCATAACGGATAAACATCTTGTAAGTGCATCTAGTGCCACCCCTAGTTGGTTTTGGAGTATTGATGACAAACCTAGTTGAGGGAATAATGTGTTTGTGAGAATTGCAGGATAACACAGGTAGAAGTCCCTCATTGATTCAGTTTTACTACCAGAGATGACCCCTAAAAATGTACGAAGACATTGAAGACAATGGTGGTATTTGAAGATATTCACATTGAAGACTATGACAAGAGAAGACACCACGTGAAGCCTATGGAACTCGAAGACTTAGATTCTTCGTAGTTTTATTTCATTTGTGTTGAGTCATAGGAACCACCGTACTATTAAGTGGGGTCCAAGAGAACCAGTCAGAATGACTGAAGTGATGCCTAATTCAAAACCTATATCTTCGAGCGAAGACTATGAGAGCAAATCTTGTCCAGAGTCGGACAAGTCAGCTTTACTTGTAGCTCAAGTAATGTTGTCGTGTGAGTTTGAAATCTGACCGTTGGTACACGTGTCAGTTCCTTAGTGACCCAGGGTCATTTCGGACAAATCAGGTCGGGTTGCCCAGTGGCTATAAATAGTCCATCCCCTACAACCATAAACGGTTGGCTGCTCAGATTTCAGTGCACGACTTTTGTTGTTTGAGAGCAACCCACCTCGAAGCCTTTGTGAGAAAATTCCTAGCGAGGAGAAAAGCCCTAACCACCCAGAGCCAGAGTAAATTGGGCATCATTTAAGTCTTCTTGTCTGAGTGATCTAAAGACTTATTACACTTGAGGACTGTGCATCCTCCAGCCGGTTAGGCGTCACGTTCTGAGCATCCAAGAGAAATTGTGGATTGCTGGTGAACGAAGTCTGTGAAGGTTTGGGAGTCTACCTTGAAGACTTACCAGAGTGATTGGGCGAGGTCTGTGTGACCTTAGCTCAAGGAGAAAACGCTGAGGACTGGGTGTCCTGAGCTGCGTGTTCAGGACTGGGTGTCCGGGACTGTGTGTCCTTTGGTTGAAATACCTAGCCGCTCCAACCAGACGTACAGTTGTCACAGCAACTGGAACTGGTCCAACAAATCATTGTCTTCAGTGTGTCACTGGTTTCATCTTCACTTCCTTTTACTTACTGTTACACATTGTGAAGCCATTGCATGCTTGCTTTATCTTCTGTCTTCACAACATAACTGTATGATTTGTTTGGCTTCATAACTTCTTCCTACCTGATCCTTATTACACTGCAGCTACTTGTCTTGTGCTTTCACTCTATTGAATACTTGATCATGGCTTGCCTAGTGTAATCTAACTTCCGCTGCTTAAGTGATTGGCATATCTGTACTGTTTGTCTTCATAACCTCCATGTTTTGAAGACTTTCATAAAAATCGCCTATTCACCCCCCTCTAGTCGATATAACGCACTTTCAATTGGTATCAGAGCAAGGTGCTCCCTTGTTCTGTGTGATTCGGTTTAACCACCTGGAGTTTTAGCTATGTCGACTGCAGGGATAATTAAAGTCTCCGCTACGTGCCCCGTCTTTGATGGAACTGAATATCCCTACTGGAAGAATAAGATGCGCATGCATCTTGAAGCCATTGACGTCGACCTATGGTATGTCATCAAAAACGGCGTTCCCAAGGCTGGAGAAGGTGTCACTGCTGCTGATGTCAAGAAGTTCACTCAACTAGACTCTACTGCCAAGAATATCATCCGTGGTCATCTGACCAAGGGACAGTACGGCCGTGTGAGTGCCATGAAAACATCCAAGCTGGTCTAGGACTGGCTCTCCAAAGTCAATGAAGGCATCTCAACCCAGAGAGATCAGAGAATCAGTGTTCTTCGCAACCTCTTCAACCGCTTCAAGCGAAATGACAATGAGAATGTCCAGCACACATTTGACCGGCTCACTGACATCACAAATGAGCTTCAAGCCCTCGGCGCCACTGAGATCACCAAACATGAAATCGTCAAGACGCTGCTGAGATCACTTGATAGTTCGTTTAACATCCTAGCCCTGATGATTCAAGAACGTCCAGACTTCAAGACACTCGATCCGTTTGACATACTTGAGAGGCTCAACACACATGAGTTTCAGCTTTCTGAGAAAAGAGATATCTATGGTCCAAACTATGGGCGAACTCGTGCCTTGAAGGCAAAAGCTGTGTCCTCATCTGAAGAAGAATCTGACAGCAGTTCTGATGATCCTAAAGACATTGGAAGGGAACTTGCAATGCTAGTGAAGAAGTTCTAGAAATTCACCAAGAAGAAAGGCTTCAGAAAGTCTTCACGATCAAGCTCAAGGAATGATGAAGCTTCTGCTCATGACTACAAGAAGAAAACATGTCACAAGTGCAAGAAAACTGGACACTTCATCTCTGAGTGTCCACAGTGGGACAATGAGAGCAGAAAGAAGAAGAAGAGCAAGGAATATGAATCTGACGACAAGAAGAAGAAGAAATACTCAAAGTCTTCTTCCAAGTCTTCCTCAAAGTCTTCATCACACAAGAAGAGCTCAACTGGCAAGGCTCGTGCGTTTGTTGGCAAGGAAATGGATTCAGAGGAGGAGTCCGCTTCTGAGGAGGCAGAGGTGGAGTCTGAGGAGGAGTTTGATTCTGGCATTGCGAGTCTGGCTACAGCATACGTCGCCAAGTCCATCTTCAACACTAAAGACAATCACTTCATCACCAACACCGATGCAAATGACAAGGACGACTCTACTCCTACCTACTGCTTCATGGCACGCGGTGCCAAGGTAAACACACGCACTACTCACTATCAAACATCCAGTGACGATGAATCTGATTGTGATTCAAAACCCAGCTACAAAACACTTGCTAAAATTGCCACTGAACAACAGAAAGCCATGGAACATATTCAAAAACTGTTAGACAAAAGCGATGATCTGTTGGGTGCTGAAATGACTCGATCTGAATCCTTAATTGAAGACATAAAAAATCTTCATGTTAAGTATCAGGAACTTGAAGATCGTCATGATACTCTCTCAACAACTCATGAAAAGCTCTCCTATGATTATCTTCAAAGGAAGCAAGATCTTGAGAAATTGAGAGCGGCTCATGAAGATCTTCAAAAGGAAAACGAGTCGCTTCACGCCGAACAGATCAGTTCCGCTCAGGAAGGATTTGAAACACCATGCCTTAAATGCATTGAGCGTGATAATGCTACTTCTGTTGCTGAATGTTCCACTGCTATTGCTGTTGCAATATCTTCAACTGTTGAAGTGGTAACTAACCCCTCTGCTGAGGATACCACTGCTATTGCTGATGAGAATGCTAGGTTGAAGACATTGCTTGAAAGAGGGATGTACAAAAGTCTCAAAGGACATCAGACATTATGTGATGTCCTCAAGAAGCAGATTCTGAACCAAAACCCTAGGAAAGAGGGTGTTGGGTTCGTGAGGAAAATAAATGCTGATGGCTCTTACTGGAAACCTGAGCAGTACCCCAAAACCACATGGGTTGCTGCAAAGGAATCCTCAGCAGATCCATCCAATCTATCTGGCTTCACATGTGCTAACCCAATTATCATTGATGAATCCTTTTATGCAAACTATAAGCTGTTTAGAAATCAGAATGGTGAAGTGTTTGCCAGGTACATTGGCACTAACTGCAGGAATGGACCGCCTATGAAGAAGATCTGGGTGCCAAAAACGTGTCTGGGGAATCTTCCTGTGAATGTCCTCATGACACCTCACATGAAGAAGACAAACCTCAGACCAAAGGCTTCATATGGTCCAAAGGCTTCATACAAACAGAGGACTCGCCTGAGTCGCACTAACGCAAATGTTTTGCAGGGAAACCATACTTAGGCATATGAGAGCGGTTCTTCAAACCGTCATGTTCATATGACCAAGAACTATTCTGCCTATTCTTATGAGTACTATTGCCCGCCTGCTAGACTGTTTGCTAGGGCTCCAAAGCCAAAATTCTCAGATGCTGCACTTAGACTTATTGCTTCTAAGCCACCCTTGAAGATGTGGGTGGTTAAGAAAGCTTAACTCTCTTTTGCAGGGAAAGGTCTCCAGCAGAAAACCAAAATCTTCTGACGCTATTGCTGGGGACCTTAAAAATCTTGTGGGGCGCAAGATCAAATGCCCGAATGGCATCACTATGTATTTCGTACCTGAATCGCATGCTACTCTCCCTATTAGTCCTAACCTGGACCTAAGTTTTCATAACCCACTGGTTCGTCACATGTTTTTGCTTCACAATTCTCTTCGTGAAGCCTATCCCCCTAACTGCACTGTAGGGTACGATACCAGCGTCTTCAGAGTCTTCAGAATGGATTATTGACAGTGGGTGTACAAATCACATGACTGGCAAAAGAAGTCTTTTTATGGACTCAACCTTACGTCCATCCGATAAGAGCCACATCACATTTGCTGACACTGGTAAAAGTAAGGTATTCGGTCTAGGTAGAGTTGTAATCTCAAAGGATCAACACATGGATAAAGTCATGTTTGTTGAATCCCTTGGCTTCAACTTAATGTCCGTCTCAATGCTTTGCGATTTGAACATGATTGTAATTTTTGGAAAATATCGTTGCCTAGTACTAATGGAATCTGACAAGTCTCTAGTGTTTGAAGGGTATCGAAAAGATGATCTGTATGTGGTGGATTTCTCAGCAGGGCCACAGCTGGCAGTATGTCTTCTAGCAAAGGCTTCAGAATGCTGGCTTTGGCATCGAAGGCTTGGGCATGCTGGCATGAGGAACCTCCACACCCTTGCGAAGAAGAAGCATGTCATAGGCATCGAGGGCGTCAAGTTCAAGAAAGATCACTTATGCGGTGCCTGTGAAGCAGGGAAGATGACAAGGGCAAAACATCCCTCGAAGACAATCATGACCACTACTCGACCCTTCGAACTACTTCACATGGATCTTTTTGGTCCCACTCACTACTCAACTTTTTCCACTACTGCTTGCCTCTATGGCTTTGTCATTGTTGATGATTACTCTAGATATACTTGGGTGCACATAATCCTCTACAAGACTAAAGTGCAGGATGTCTTCAGACGCTTCGCAAATCGGGCTATGAACAATTATGGCGCCAAGATAAAGCACATCAGAAGTGACAATGGCACTAAATTCAAGAACACTGTCCTTGATACATATCTAGACACATTGGGCATCACACATGAATTCTCAGCTCCGTACACGCCACAGCAGAATGGCATCGTCGAACGCAAGAACAGAACACACATTGAGATGGCCAGAACAATGCTAGATGAATACAAGACTCCAAGAAAATTCTGGCCTGAAGCCATTGACACTGCATGCCATACAATCAACCGTGTTTATCTTCACAAGCTTCTGAACAAGACATCTTATGAACTCCTAACTGGCAAGAAGCCAAATGTCAGTTACTTCAGAGTATTTGGCGCAAGATGCTGGATCAAGGACCCACACCACACCTCAAAATTTGCACCAAAAGCACATGAGGGTTTTATGCTTGGATATGGAAAGGATTCGCACTCCTACAGAGTCTTCAATCTCTTTCACTACAAAGTGGTTGAAACAGTGGATGTGCGGTTCGATGAGACCAATGGTTCACAAAGAGAGCAACTGCCAAATGTGCTAGATGAAGTTCCAACTAGTGAATCAATCAAGCTTATGGGAACTGGAGAGATTATACCTTCTGAAGCTCATCCTGAAGAAGAACTTATCATCTCAACACCTGATCCACATGAAGACAATGCTCAGCCTGAAGACATTCCTCCCAACGATAACATAGATCAGCAAGAGCAAAGTCTTCGCCCAGTACATCCTCGTGTTGCCAATGAAGTGCAGATTGATAGAATAATTGACAACATCAATGCACCTGGTCCACTCACTCGTTCAAGGGCAACTCAACTGGCAAATTTCTGTGGGCACTTCGCATTCGTCTCAATTTCAGAACCCAAGAAAGTTGAAGAGGCCTTTATGGAACCTGAATGGATTCAAGCAATGCAAGAAGAGCTTCATCAGTTTGAGCTGAACAATGTATGGGAATTGGTTAAGCGTCCTGATCCACAGAAGCATAACATAATAGGCACCAAATGGATATACCGCAACTAGCAAGATGAGCATGGTCAAGTTGTCAGAAACAAAGCTTGTCTCGTTGCTCAAGGATATACTCAAGTGGAAGGCATTGACTTCGATGAAACATTTGCTCCTGTGGCCAGACTTGAAGCCATCCGTATACTGCTGGCCTATGCAAATCATCATAACATACTTTTATATCAAATGGATGTGAAGAGTGCCTTTCTCAATGGCAAGATTGAAGAAGAAGTGTATGTTGCACAACCACCTGGGTTTGAAGATCCAAAACATCCTGACATGGTTTACAAGCTCAATAAGGCACTGTATGGCCTCAAACAAGCCCCTCGGGCCTGGTATGACACACTCAAATACTTCCTGAAGAGCAAAGGCTTCATACCTGGCTCCCTAGATCCCAGTCTCTTCACGAAGACATATGATGGTGAACTGTTTGTGTGCCAAATATATGTGGATGACATTATCTTCGGCTGCACCAATCAGAAGTACGGTGAGGAGTTTGGATATATGATGCAAGAGTAATATCAGATGTCTATGATGGGGGAGCTGAAGTTCTTCCTCGGTCTTCAGATACGACAACAACGCAATGGCATCTTCATATCTCAAGAGAAGTATCTCAAAGATTGCCTGAAGAAGTTCGGTATGCAAGACTGCAAAGGCTTCACAACACCAGTGCCATCCAAACATCATCTGGGTCCTGACGACAATGGTAAAGAGTTCGATCAAAAGGTATACCGCTCCATGATTGGTTCTTTGCTTTATTTATGTGCATCTAGGCCAGATATTATGCTTAGTGTTTGCATGTGTGCTCGATTTCAAGCGGCACCAAAGGAGTCGCATCACTTAGTAGTGAAGCGAATTCTTCGATATTTGGCTCACACCCCAACTCTAGGGTTGTGGTATCCAAAGGGCTCAGAGTTTGATCTGGTTGGATTCTCGGATGCTGATTATGCTGGTGACAAGGTTGATCGGAAGTCTACCTCAGGCACATGTCACTTTCTGGGACGATCACTTGTATGTTGGTCTTCAAAGAAGCAGAACTGTGTATCCCTCTCCATTGCTAAATCTGAATACATTGCTGCTGGATCTTGCTGCGCTCAGCTTCTGTGGATGAAGCAAACTCTCAAGGACTATGGCATTCATCTGAAGCAAGTGCCTCTTTACTGCGACAACGAAAGTGCCATCAAGATCGCCAACAACCCAGTTCAGCACTTGAAGACAAAGCACATTGAAATTCGTCATCACTTTCTCAGAGATCATGTTGCAAAGGAAGATATTGATATCATACACGTCAACACTGAAGAGCAATTGGCAGATATCTTCACCAAGCCTTTGGATGAGAAGAGATTTTGCAAGTTACGGTGTGAGCTAAATATCTTGGAATCCTCAAATGTCCTGTGATCAGGCACACACCCTAACACTTATGCATATTGATGACTTAGATGTGCAACACACGAAGTAACGTATATCTTCAATCCATGAAGACATACATTCTAAGTGTGAATACATTAATGTGGAAATTGACTTCGGAGCGCCACGATAATTGTGCGCCGTGTCTGGGTCTAATACTTCCTATACGGTGGGTAACGCCACCACCAAACACTCTATTTTGAAGTGCTTCACTCATGGCGTTACCTTGCTATGTCTTCACATTTGGTCTGGTTTCATTTCCAACATGTCTTCATGATTATCTTCACTACGTGGATCATATATATATATATATATACTAGTGTTCTGTCCTCTACAACATTCACTTATAGCTATGTCTTCTTGTTTCGAATCTTTTGAACTAAGTGAATGTGATCGGACCCTAATCTCTCTATGCTTTCTATCTCAAATTCTATCTCTCCAAGTCATATGCATCCTATTGAAACTGTCGAATGTCTTCTCTGCGTCCTTGTCAGCAGAAGACACAGAGACAAACTTTAAAACCGTTTTCAATGCTCATTCATCCACAAGAAATCCGAAGAAGTAGGAACGACCACCCGACAATCCAGGCGTGCGTGGGATGTGGAACTGCCCCCGAGACTCCGCATGATGGCCATGTGTTGTTCAGATGCGAATCGCCAGGGGCACCTGTGTAATAGCGCAGTGCAGCCCCTGTGACTATAAATACACACTCACCGTGGTCATTATCTCCTTCCCTTCTTCCTCCCTCGCACGAACCCTAGCGCCACCGCTAGCTCTCGACGACGCCGGCGACGAAGCGCTTCACTGCCGCAACCTCTCCGACGCCGTTTTCACGCCGACCGCGGACATCACTCTCTCCGCCGTCGCCGTAGGTGTCTTCCGTCGCCAAGTTAGGGCACGGAGGATCGAACTGCTCGGCCTCATCTCCCACTCCGTCTAGCAGTTCCAAGTGTGGTAAATAAAACCTCTTTTTACAGCCTCTTTTGATCCTATAGTTCGGTCACTTTCTGCCATAAGAAGTTTCTATTCACACAAGTTAGATCTGTCTCAGTCTGCATCTCATAACTTGCCTAGTATATTCACTTGTGCTTCATGAAGTAGTTAGATTCCTCACTTGTACTGATCTATGGGTTCGTACAAATCTGGAACCAACTTCTTTTCTATAAGTGAATGTCTTCGCACGATGAGGTCAATATCTTCTAAACTGATTTATCTTCAAAATCTTCTGAGAATGCATATGACCTCTTCCCCTTCCCTCGCACCTTAATGCTGTCACAGGTACATGTCCGTGGGAGAATCTTTTGGTTCTCATAGTCTGCATTCATTTGCAGAGTTCTTACAGCGTCACATCAATTCTCCTGAAGCCAGTTCCTGTTGGTCCAGCAAAAGAAAGCCTTTGAAGCCTTTGAACGTCTTGAAGCCTTCCAAGTTAAGGTTTATGGCTGCAGAAAAACCAGCAAGGAAGGGTGGCAGAAAGCGTCGAGGGGAAACATCAAGAGATCTGCCCGATGACCTTTTAGAGTTGTACAAGATAGATCCTGAAGAGGATTACAATCAGCGCAAGACACGAATCCAATGGATTCGACGCTATTAGGCGGAGCAATGGTTCCAATACCGCTTCGTCACCAAGGAGTATGCTGAGAAAAGCGCCATCAAGAGACCATGGGGAGACGTACTATACAAAAATCTCGTGCCCAGGTTCAGAGATGAAGCCATTGCTCAAGGCTTCTATCCATGCATGGTCAGAGGACCGCAGCCTGCTGATGCTCATTCATTGTCACTACTCTGGTGTCGTGACGACAATCTGTTCAAGCGCAACTTTCAGTTTGCCCAAAGGGCAGCGAAGCACAACAAGAAGAAATTGGGCTTAGACTTCAACCCTAGTCCCTCCGCACCAAGGGCAGATGGCACACGTGAGGCAGACCCCAATATCATCGGTCCGTATGCAAATCTTGAGGGCCTCATCACCCGCATCATAGTCCAAGGGACTGCAGTCAATGACCCTCCTGCTGACTCTGAATCTGATGAAGCGCCTGCTGCTCCGAAGCCAAAGCAGATGAAGAAGCCAAAAGCTTCAAAGCAGACCCCTTCACCTAAAATCTCAAGGGCGAAGCCATTGGCAACTGCACCTCCTGAAGCCAGTATGCAGTCTGAAGACTTATCACGAGTCTCCAAGCCCCAGGAAGCCAAGAAGCCTCAGCCACACACAGGCAAAGAGCTCACAGCTGCTGCCATTCTGCGCAACGAAACCATTGATCTGTCAAGCGATGAAGATCTTGGAGATGACGCTCTTGAGCAGCTCATCAAGAGCAAGGAGGAGGCTGAAATCTTCAACAATCTGCCTCTGTTTGATGTCGCCATCATCCACAACTTCATCGATGAGTGGTTTGCCACACCAAATATTAGCTTCGATGATCTGCAGCTGCCCATTGGCCTCAGCGTCACTTTCCAAGGCGCTAT
The DNA here is from genome assembly GCA_034509565.1 of Triticum monococcum. Taxonomy (NCBI): domain Eukaryota; kingdom Viridiplantae; phylum Streptophyta; class Magnoliopsida; order Poales; family Poaceae; genus Triticum; species Triticum monococcum. The sequence goes on along the minus strand of CM067845.1, from coordinate 590,469,193 downwards.
TGCTTCAGAACTTGCAATTGCCTAGAGCATTGTTGAACTGAAGCAGAAAATTGATTTTGAAAAGGCTCAGTTCAAGCAACATATGGCCAGGCTCAGCGTGCAAGAAGTCAAGGACTTCAAGATCATGTTGCACGAGTTAAAGGAAAACTTTCTAAAGAAGCGTGCAGAAGCTCAGGGTTCGCGGGAGCGAATGAAGACTCTGGCTGATCGCTGTGTGCAGGCCTACAATGAGGCCGAGAAGCGCAAGGCACTTGGGCGTCCCAGCATCGACCCCAGGATGGCCACGAAGAAAAAGAAGAAGCCTGCTGTGCCTGAACCAGAGGCACCAAGACAAGAAGCTGCTCCGATTGTCTTCCCCACTGCTACGACTGGCTCGAAGCCAAAGAGCCGGTCAACCGCTTCAGAGCTCAAGAAGACACGGACAGCCGAAGCTGAAGCAAGGAAGAGGAAACATTCTGAAGCCTCTCCTTCTGACCCCACCAAGAAGAAGCACAAGATCAAGAAAGCTCGGGCTGCTCCCACAGAGCCCTTGATAGTTGAACCTCTATCTGTCATCTATCCTGACGCAGATCGTCAGCTGACAGTTCATGAGCCTGCTCCCACAGAGGCTCCTGAAGCTGAAGATATTCCAGCAGCCGACCCCATCGCTGCTGAAGACATTGGTCATCAGGACAATGTACAAGATGATGCAGCCCTTCCTCAGCTTGAGACAAGCGAACTGATCAGCATTGGTCGTCCTGTGACGCCAATCGCACAAGCTGCATCATGGGCGGATCGCCCACAAGAAGAAGAATCTGAGGCCCATCCCACTCCAACTCCAAAGGCGTCGTCTGCATTCCGCAGGCTTCGCAAAGGACCACGGCCTCAAGATTCGGCTGAAGACATTCCGGCTGCATCAGCCGAAGACAATGAAGAAGTACTACCAGAACCCACTCCTCCGCTCCACCAAGAAGCAGTTCTCCAGGAGAACGTGCCTGCATCTGACCCTCCAGCTAGTCAAGTGGAGGCGGACAACGTTGAGGCTACCACCACCAACATTGAAGCCAATGTGGAGCCCTCCCCATCAACAGCTTCAGAAGACACTGAAGCTACTGCTCCTGACACTCCTGTGCCTGAGTCTGCTGCCGGTCCACAATTCAACTATCATGTTGCGCACAGGCCTCAGGTTCAGAAGCCGATCCCACGACTGCCAAGGTTCCCAGGTCCCGCATCAGCTCCTGGCTCCTTTAATGTCAATAGCTTCAGGGCAGATAATACGTTCTTCAACAGCTCCAAGAACCCTTATTCAAGGGAACGGATTGTATCAGATAGGTTCTGGAGCTATCCACAACGTAGCTACTACTCATGCATCCTATACAACCAAGGCCGCATCTTTCCGCACAAGCGCCTTGAGGTTGAAGCTGTTGCTGGTCTGCCCGGCCTGGAAGAAGCACTGGACTGCTTCAAGCAAGTGGGTTTGCTGCCATTTATCACAGATGAAGAGCACTGGAATGAAGAGCTTCTGCTTCAATTCTATGCCACTCTTCATATCAAAGGCTACAACAGAGATCTGAAGACTTGGGTCCTGGAGTGGATGACCGGCAATGTCCATCATGAAGCCAATGCATTCAAAATCATTGAGCTTACCGGCCTGCCCACTCCTGGCGAATTCTTCGAGGAAGGCTGCCAACTACATGCTGAAGCTATTGAGAGCATATTCCAGAGGCCTGAACCAAATATGAGTCAGATGCTCTCAATGATGAAGCCATTGCCCCATGATGCACCCTATCCAACTGAGTTCTTCGTTGAAGACTTAGAGTACCTGCCCAGAACCGTATATCACATCATTAGGCGGACTCTCTGGCCCATCAAGGGACACTCTCCACAAGCCAAGGTTGAGGGTGCAATGAAGACTCTCATATTCTACATCCTTCATGGCAAATGCTTCAATGCGCAGGACTTCTTCATACGCCAGCTTGCGGCATCCGGCTCAGATTTATTTGGCTTGAAGTTTTATGCTCCTTGGGTTATGCGGCTGATCAAGCTTCATTCTGCGATTTCATATCAGCCCTCAGCCCGCAACCATCGGATCTTCTTGCCAGATGTGGACACCTCTGCTGAAGCTATATATCCTGAGCCTGCCAAGCAACCATTAAGTCTTCAGAATGCAGAACACCAAAGCTTCACTCAGAATGATGAAGGTGCTGCAGCCATCTCCAGAGTGTATCCGTTGGCTGGCACCACACGTGCACCTCATCTACTGAAGCCACTGACAGCCCAGCTGATCAGCGACCCAAGAAGCATGCTCGTGCCCTCAATGACCGAGAGCTTCTTGTGGCTCTTCACCAAAAGCAGGACAAGCATCACGACTGGCTCAAGAGGCAGATGAAAAGCATCATGGAGGACGTAAATCGTATCAGAAATCTTGCAACCAAGAATGCATTTGTTGCACACGAAACCTGTCGCCGCACTTGGAAAGGACTCACGATGATGTGTCCTGAAGCTGAACTTCAAGAGGATGGCTTCACAGAGCGCTTCAAATTTGACTCCACGCCTCCTCGAAGGGCAATGCTTCGCAGAACTCCCTCACTTGAAGATTCGGAGTTCTCTTCCTCTGCTGCCACCGTAACTGCCAAGATTATCGAAGAAGAAGACGACGCTACATCACCTCCACCTCCTTCAGCGCGCGTTGAATCTGCACCAAGCTCGTCTGCATCGCCAAACGCCTCCACCGACCCTGCAGCGCCTGGGAACGCAGAGAAAACTCTATGTCTTCAAACTTTTTGGTCATCACTAACAAAAGGGGGAGAAGCATATGATGTTTATAGTCTTCAAGCGGGTCACTATGGGCAGGTGCCTTTATATTTTGCTACATTTTGCTTCGTGCTTACAACTGTCGTTTTGCTACACTTGGTTCTTTGAGTTGTAACACTTAAACTCGATGGTCGTCTGCTACTTGTTTGCCACTATGTTTTTGCAAAGATAAATTCCGCATGTACGACGATAAATTCCGCACTTATATCATTCCGCAGACGTCCATTTTTCGTTATGCATGTCATTCTCTTCACATACTTTTACATGCATGGTGGATTGTCATCATAAGTTGAAGTGGATTTCCACAAGTACAACCTGCCATGTGCATTTGTGTTCCGGAAGCAAATTACTTATATGCACATCTTCAGGGGGAGCCCTTGCAGCTTATGAAGACAATTCCTTTACAATTTCACAAATTGTATTCCCCGTTGAAAACTTCAACTAGTTTGTCATCAATCACCAAAAAGGGGGAGATTGTAAGTGCATCTAGTGCCACCCCTAGTTGGTTTTGGAGTATTGACGACAAACCTAGTTGAGGGACTAATGTGTTTGTGAGAATTGCAGGATAACACAGGTAGAAGTCCCTCATTGATTCGGTTTTACTACCAGAGATGACCCCTAAAAATGTACGAAGACATTGAATACAATGGTGGTATTTGAAGATATTCACATTGAAGACTATGACAAGAGAAGACACCACGTGAAGCCTATGGAACTCGAAGACTTAGATTCTTCGTAGTTTTATTTCATTTGTGTTGAGTCATAGGAACCACCGTACTGTTAAGTGGGGTCCAAGAGAACCAGTCAGAATGAGTGAAGTGATGCCTAATTCAAAACCTATATCTTCGCGCGAAGACTATGAGAGCAAATCTTGTCCAGAGTCGGACAAGTCAGCTTTACTTGTAGCTCAAGTAAAGTTGCCGTGTGAGTTTGAAATCTGACCGTTGGTACACGTGTCAGTTCCTTAGTGACCCAGGGTCATTTCGGACAAATCAGGTCGGGTTGCCCAGTGGCTATAAATAGTCCATCCCCTACAACCATAAATGGTTGGCTGCTCAGATTTCAGTGCACGGCTTTTGTCGTTTGAGAGCAACCCACCTCGAAGCCTTTGAGAGAAAATTCCTAGCGAGGAGAAAAGCCCTAACCACCCAGAGCCAGAGTAAATTGGGCATCATTTAAGTCGTCTTGTCTGAGTGATCTGAAGACTTATTACACTTGAGGACTGTGCATCCTCCAGCCAGTTAGGCATCATGTTCTGAGCATCCAAGAGAAATTGTGGATTGCCGGTGAATGAAGTCTGTGAAGGTTTGGGAGTCTACCTTGAAGACTTACCAGAGTGATTGGGCGAGGTCTCTGTGACCTTAGCTCAAGGAGAAAATGGTGAGGACCGGGTGTCCTGAGCTGCATGTTCAGGACTGGGTGTCCGGGACTGTGTGTCCTTTGGTTTAAATACCTAGCCGCTCCAACCAGACGTACAGTTGTCACAGCAACTGGAACTGGTCCAACAAATCATTGTCTTCAGTGTGTCACTGGTTTCATCTTCACTTCCTTTTACTTACTGTTACACATTGTGAAGCCATTGCATGCTTGATTTATCTTCTGTCTTCACAACATAACTGTATGATTTGTTTGGCTTCATAACTTCTTCCTACCTGATCCTTATTACACTGCATCTACTTGTCTTGTGCTTTCACTCTATTGAATACTTGATCATGGCTTGCCTAGTGTAATCTAACTTCTGCTGCTTAAGTGATTGGCATATCTGTACTGTTTGTCTTCATAACCTCCACGTTTTGAAGACTTTCATAAAAAATGCCTATTCACCCCCCCTCTAGTCGATATAACGCACTTTCACATCTGCTATCTCTTGAGCACTACGTTGGTTTTCCCCGAAGAGGAAGGGATGATGCAGCAAAGTAGTGTAAGTATTTCCCTCAGTTTTTGAGAACCAAGGTATCAATCCAGTTGGAGGCTACGCACGAGTCCCTCGTACCTGCACAAAACAAATAAATCCTCGCAACCAACGCAAATAGGGGTTGTCAATCCCTATGAGGCCACTTACAAGAGTGAGATCTGATAGATATGATAAAGATAATATTTTTGGTATTTTTATGATAAAATGCAAAGTAACATAAAGGCAAAGTAAATAGCAAAGTAGTAGGAGAACAATATGACAAAGATAGACCCGGGGGCCATAGGTTTCACTAGTGGCTTCTCTCGAGAGCATAAGTATTCTACGGTGGGTGAGCAAATTACTGTTGAGCAATTGGCAGAATTGAGCATAGTTATGAGAATATCTAGGCATGATCATGTATATAGGCATCACGTCCGAGACAAGTAGACCGACTCCTGCCTGCATCTACTACTATTACTCCACTCATCGACCGCTATCTAGCATGCATCTAGAGTATTAAGTTAAAAACAGAGTAACGCCTTAAGCAAGATGGCATGATGTACAGGGATAGACTCATGTAATATGAAGAAAACCCCATGTTGTTATCCTCGATGGCAACAATACAATACGTGCCTTGCTGCCCTTACTGTCACTGGGAAAGGACACCGCAAGATTGAACCCAAAGCTAAGCACTTCTCCCATTGCAAGAAAGATCAATCTAGTAGGCCAAACCAAATTGATAATTAGAAGATACTTGCAAAGATAACCAATCATACACAAAAGAATTCAGAGAAGATTCAAATATTATTCATAGATAGACTTGATGATAAACCCACAATTCATCGGTCTCAACAAACACACCGCAAAAAGAAGATTACATCGAATAGATCTCCACAAGAGAGGGCGAGAACATTGTATTGAGATCCAAAAAGAGAGAAGAAGCCATCTAGCTACTAACTATGAACCCGTAGGTCTGAGATGAACTACTCACACTTCATCGGACGGGCTATGGTGTTGATGTAGAAGCCCTCCGTGATTGATGCCCCCTTCGGCGGAGCTCCGGAACAGGCCCCAAGATGGGATCTCGTGGATACAGAAAGTTACGGCGGTGGAATTAGGGTTTTGGCTCCTGTTCTGATCGTTTGGGGTACATGGATATATATAGGAGGAAGAAGTACGTCGGTGGAGCAACAGCGGGCCCACGAGGGTGGGGGCGCGCCTGGTAGGGTAGGGCCGCCCCCTACCTCGTGGCTTCCTGTTACGTGCCTTGACGTAGGGTCCAAGTCTCCCGGGTCTTATCTGTTGAGAAAATCACGTTCTCGAAGGTTTCATTCCGTTTGGACTCCGTTTGATATTCCTTTTCTTCGAAACCCTAAAAGAGGCAAAAAAATAGCAATTCTGGGCTGGGCCTCCGGTTAATAGGTTAGTCCCAAAAATAATATAAAAGTGGACAACAAAGCCCAATAATGTCCAAAACAGTAGATAATATAGCATGGAGCAATCAAAAATTATAAATACATAGGAGACGTATCAAGCATCCCCAAGCTTAATTCCTACTCGTCCTCTAGTAGGTAAATGATAAAAACAGAATTTTTGATGCGGAGTGCTACTTGGCATAATTTTAATGTAATTCTTCTTACTTGTGGTATGAATATTCAGATCCGAAAGATTCAAGACAAAAGTTCATATTGACATAAAAATAATAATACTTCAAGCATACTAACTAAGCAATTATGTCTTCTCAAAATAACATGGCCGAAGAAAGTTCATCCCTATAAAATCATATGGTTTAGTCATATTTCATTTTTGTCACACAAGAATGCTCTCATCATGCATAACCCCGATGACAAGCCAAGCAATTGTTTCATACTTTAGTAATCTCAACCCTATAAACTTTCACGCAATATATGAGCGCGAGCCATCGACATAGCACTATGGGTGGAATAGAATATAATGAGGGGGTTATGTGGAGAAGACAAAAAAAGAGATAGTCTCACATCAACGAGGCTAATCAATGGGCTATGGAGATGCCCACCGATTGATGTTAATGCAAGGAGTAGGGATTGCCATGCAACGGATGCACTAGAGCTATAAATGTATGAAAGCTCAACAAAAGAAACTAGTGGGTGTGCATCCAACTTGCTTGCTCGCGAAGACCTAGGGCACTTGAGGAGGCCCATTGTTGGAATATACAAGCCAAGTTCTATAATGAAAAATTCCCACTAGTATATGAAAGTGACAAAACAAGAGACTCTCTATCATGAAGATTATGGTGCTACTTTGAAGCACAAGTGTGGCAAAGGATAGTAACATTGTCCCTTCTCTCTTTTTCTCTCATTTTTATGGCCTTTCTCTTATATATATATATATATTCCTCACTTGGGACAATGCTCTAGAAAATAATGATAATCACACTTCTATTTATTTACAACTCAATGATTACAACTCAATACTAGAACAAAAGATGACTCTATATGAATGCCTCCGACGGTGTACCGGGATATGCAATGGACCAAGAGTGACATGTATGAAAGAATTATGAATGGTGGCTTTTCCACAAATACTATGTCAACTACATGATCATGCTAAGCAATATGACAATAATGAATGTGTCATGATGAACGGAATGATGGAAAGTTGCATGGCAATATATCTCGGAATGGCTATGGAAATGCCATAATAGGTAGGTATGGTGGTAGTTTTGAGGAAGATATAAGGAGGTTTATGTGTGAAAGAGTGAATCATATCACGGGGTTTGGATGCACCGGCGAAGTTTGCGCCAACTCTCAATGTGAGAAAGGGCAATGCACGGTACCGAAGAGGCTAGCAAGGATGGAAGGGCGAGAGTGCGTATAATCCATGGACTCAACATTAGTCATAAAGAACTCACATACTTGTTGCAAAATTTACAACTCATCAAAAACCTTGGTACTACGCTCATGCTCCTAGGGGGATAGATTGGTAGGAAAAGACCATCGCTCGTCCCCGACCGCCACTCATAATGAAGACAATCAAATAACACCTCATGTTTCAAATTTGTTGCATAACGTTTACCATACGTGCATGCTATGGGACTTGCAAACCTCAACACAAGTATTTCTCAATTTCACAACTACTCAACTAGCACAACTTTGATATTATTACCTCCATATCTCAAAACAATCACCAAGCATCAAACTTCTCTTAGTATTCAAAACACTCTTAAGAAAATTTTACTAATCTTGAATACCTAGCATATTAGGATTTTAAGCAAATTACCATGCTATTAAGACTCTCAAAATAATCTAAGTGAAGCATGAGAGATCAATAGTTTCTATAAAACAAATCCACCACCGTGCTCTAAAAGATATACGTGAAGTACTAGAGCCAAATTATGTAACTCAAAAGATATAAGCGAAGCACATGGAGTATTCTAACAAATTCCAAATCATGTATGGCTCTCTCAAAAGGTGTGTACAGCAAGGATGATTGTGGTAAACTAACAAGCAAAGACTCAAATCATACAACACGCTCCAAGCAAAACACATATCATGTGGTAAATAAAAATATAGCTCCAAGTAAAGTTACCGATAGAAGTAGACGAAAGAGGGGTTGCCTTCCGGGGCATCCCCAAGCTTTGGCTTTTAGGTGTCCTTAGATTATCTTGGGAGTGCCATGGGAATACCCAAGCTTAGGCTCTTGCCACTCCTTGTTCCATAATCCATCAAATCTTTACCCAAAACTTCAAAACTTCACAACACAAAACTTAAAGTAGAAAATCTCGTGAGCTCCGATAGCGAAAGAAAACAAAAGACCACTTCAAGGTACTGTAATGAACTCATTCTTTATTTATATTGCTGTTATACCTACTGTATTCCAACTTCTCTATGGTTTATAAACTATTTTACTAGCCATAGATTCATCAAAATAAGGAAACAACACATGAAAAACAGAATCTGTAAAAAACAGAACAGTCTGTAGTAATCTGTAGCTAGCGCAAGATCTGGAACCCCAAAAATTCTAAAATAAATTTCTGGACGTGAGGAATTTATCTATTAATTATATTCAAAAATAATTAACTAAATAGCACTCTCCAAATAAAAATGGCAGTAGTTCTCGTGAGCGCTAAAGTTTCTGTTTTTTACAGGAAGTTCAACAAGACTTTCCCCAAGTCTTCCCAATGGTTCTACTTGGCACAAACACTAATTAAACGCAACCAAAACAGATGCTAGATAAATTATTTATTACTAAATAGGAGCAAAAAGCAAGGAATAAAAATAAAATTGGGTTGCGTCCCAACAAGCGCTATCGTTTAACGCCCCTAGCTAGGCATAACAAGCAAGAATAGATCTAGGTATTGCCATCTTTGGTTTTCAACTTTTTAGCGGAATCAAGATCAAATCCGGGAGGTTCTTTACGTTTCCCTTCATATTCTGAAATTTTTAGATCTAATGAATCCAACCGCTTATTGCAAAGGGTAATCAACATATTCATGCGGTGAATATTTCCACTAATGTTCTTAAGAGGTTCAAGAGATTTCTGCAAGATTTTAGTAACTTCACAATTTTTTTTCAAAAACTTGTGTCTCTTCCTGAGTAGGATGAGGCCCCTTTTGTTGAGGTAGTGTTCCCACTATACCTTCTATAATTTCAAGTGCAATATGGGGATCGATTTCAATAAAATCGCCTTTGGCAACGCAATCCAAGAGTTGTCTATGAGACATATTTAATCCAACATAAAAATTGCGAAGCAAAATTCTCAGGTTTATTTCAGAGGTACAATTATGATAAGACTCCATTATTCTCAACCAGACATCTTTTAAGTTTTCTCCTAGTCTCTATTTAGAGTGAAAGATTTCAAACTCAGGAGTCAACGAAGAAGATATGGGACTAGCCATAACGACAAGCAGACAAACTAACACACAAGCAAACGAAAAGCAAGCGGGCAAAAAGAGGCAAATAGAGAGGGAAGATAGAGAGAGAGAGAGGGCAAATAAAACGGCAAGGGTGAAGTGGGGGAGAGGAAAACAAGAGGCAAATGGCAAATAATGTAATGCGGGAGATAAGGGTATGTTATGGGTACTTGGTATGTTGACTTTTGCGTAGACCTCACCGGCAACGGCGCCAGAAATCCTTCTTGCTACCTCTTGAGCACTGCGTTGGTTTTCCCCGAAGAGGAAGGGATGATGCAGCAAAGTAGTGTAAGTATTTCCCTCAGTTTTTGAGAACCAAGGTATCAATCCAGTAGGAGGCTACGCACGAGTCCCTCGTACCTGCACAAAACAAATAAATCCTCGCAACCAACGCAAATAGGGGTTGTCAATCCCTATGAGGTCACTTACGAGAGCGAGATCTGATAGATATGATAAAGATAATATTTTTGGTATTTTTATGACAAAGATGCAAAGTAAAATAAAGGCAAAGTAAATAGCAAAGTAGTAGGAGAACAATATGATAAAGATAGACCTGGGGGCCATAGGTTTCACTAGTGGCTTCTCTCGAGAGCATACGTATTATACGGTGGGTGAACAAATTATGTTGAGGAATTGACAGAATTGAGAATAGTTATGAGAATATCTAGGCATGATCATGTATATAGGCATCACGTCCGAGACAAGTAGACCGACTCCCGCCTGCATCTACTACTATTACTCCACTCATCGGCCGCTATCCAGCATGCATCTAGAGTATTAAGTTAAAAACAGAGTAACACCTTAAGCAAGATGACATGATGTAGAGGGATAGACTCATGCAATATGAAGAAAACCCCATCTTGTTATCCTCGATGGCAACAATACAATACGTGCCTTTCTGCCCTTACTGTCACCGGGAAAGGACACCACAAGATTGAACCCAAAGCTAAGCACTTCTCCCATTGCAAGAAAGATCTATCTAGTAGGCCAAACCAAACTGATAATTCGAAGAGACATGCAAAGATAACCAATCACACATAAAAGAATTCAGAGAAGTTTCAAATATTATTCATAGATAGACTTGATCATAAACCCACAATTCATCGATCTCAACAAACACACCGCAAAAAGAAGATTACATCGAATAGATCTCCAGAAGAGAGGGGGAGAACATTGTATTGAGATCCAAAAAGAGAGAAGAAGCCATCTAGCTACTAACTATGGACCCGTAGGTCTGAGACGAACTACTCACACTTCATCGGAGGGGCTATGGTGTTGATGTAGAAGCCATCCGTGATCGATTCCCCCTCCGGCGGACCTTCGGAACAGGTCCCAAGATGGGATCTTGTGGATACAGAAAGTTACGGCGGTGGAATTAGGGTTTTGGCTCCGGTTCTGATCGTTTGGGGGTACGTGGATATATATAGGAGGAAGAAGTACGTCGGTGGAGCAACAGGGGGCCCACGAGGGTGGGGGCGCGCCTGGTAGGGTAGGACGCACCCCCTACCTCGTGGCCTCCTATTACGTGCCTTGACGTAGGGTTCAAGTCTCCCGGGTCCTATCTGTTGAGAAAATCACGTTCCCGAAGGTTTCATTCCGTTTGGACTCCGTTTGATATTCCTTTTTTTCGAAACCCTAAAATAGGAGAAAAACAGCAATTCTGGGCTGGGCCTCCGGTTAATAGGTTAGTCCCAAAAATAATATAAAAGTGGATAATAAAGCCCAATAATGTCCAAAACAGTAGATAATATAGCATGGAGCAATCAAAAAATTATAGATACGTTGGAGACGTATCAACATCACATGCAATCAATATAAGTGATATGATATGGCCATCATCATCTTGTGCTTGTGATCTCCATCTCCGAAGCACCGTCATGATCACCATCGTCACCGGTGCGACACCTTGATCTCCATCATAGTATCGTTGTCGTCTCGCCAACTATTGCCTCTATGACTATCGCTACCGCTTAGTGATAAAGTAAAGCAATTACAGGGTGATTGCATTGCATACAATAAAGCGATAACCATATGGCTCATGCCAGTTGCCGATAACTCCATTACAAAACATGATCATCTCATACAAATTATAGCATCATGTCTTGACCATATCACATCACAACATGCCCTGCAAAAACAAGCTAGACGTCCTCTACTTTGTTGTTGCAAGTTTTACGTGGCTGCTACGGGCTAAGCAAGAACCGTTCTTACCTACGCATCAAAACCACAATGATAGTTTGTCAAGTTAGTGTTGTTTTAACCTTCTCAAGGACCGGGTGTAGCCACACTCATTTCAACTAAAGTTGGAGAAACTGACACCCGCCAGCCACCTGTGTGCAAAGCACGTCGTAGAACGAGTCTTGCGTAAGCGTACGCGTAATGTCGGTCCGGACCACTTCATCCAACAATACCGCCGAACCAAAGTATGACATGCTGGTAAGCAGTATGACTTGTATCGCCCACAACTCACTTGTGTTCTACTCGTGCATATAACATCAACGCATAAAACCAGGCTCGGATTCCACTATTGGGGAACGTTGTAATTTCAAAAAAATTCCTACGCACGCGCAAGATCATGGTGATGCATAGCAACGAAACAAGAGAGTGTTTTCCACGTACCCTCGTAGACCGTTAAGCGGAAGCGTTATAACAACGCGGTTGATGTAGTCGTACGTCTTCACGATCGACCGATCCTCGGCACCGAACGTACGGCACCTCCGTGTTCAAGACACGTTCAGCTCGGTGACATCCCGTGAACTCACGATCCAGTAGAGCTCGGGGAAGAGTTTCGTCAGCACGACGGCGTGGTGACGTTATTGATGAAGCTACCACAGCAGGGCTTCGCCTAAACACCGCCACAGTATGACCGAGGTGGATTATGGTGGAGGGGGGCACCACACACGGCTGGAGAGATCTCAATGATCAACTTGTGTGTCTAGAGGTGCCCCTTGCCCCCGTATATAAAGGAGCAAGGGGGGAGAGGCGGCCGGCCAGGAGGAGGTGCGCCAGGAGGAGTCATACTCCCACCGGGAGTAGGACTCGCTCCTTTCCTAGTTGGAATAGGAGAAGGGGGAAGGAGGAGGGAGAGAGATTGGAAAGGGGGGCGCCCCCATCCTTGTCCAATTCGGACTAGAGGGAGAGGGGGCGCGCGGCCTGCCCTGACAGCCCCTCCTCTCTTCCACTAAGGCCCATCATGGCCCATTAAACCCTCGGGGGGTTTTCGGTAACCCCCGGTACTCCGGTAAAATCCCGATTTCACTCGGAACACTTCCGGTATCCAAATATAGGCTTCCAATATATAAATCTTTATGTCTCGACCATTTCGAGACTCCTCGTCATGTCCGTGATCACATCCGGTACTCCGAACTACCTTCGGTACATCAAAACATATAAACTCATAAAACCGATCGTCACAGAACTTTAAGCGTGTGGACCCTACGAGTTCGAGAACTATGTAGACATGACCGAGACACGTTTCCGGCCAATAAACAATAGCGGAACCTGGATGCTCATATTGGTTCCTACATATTCTACCAAGATTGTTGGTGTCAAAACCGGCGGATCTCGGGTAGGGGGTCCCGAACTGTGCGTCTAAGGCGGATGGTAACATGAGGCAGGGAACATGATGTTTTACCCAGGTTCGGGCCCTCTTGATGGAGGTAAAACCCTACGTCCTGCTTGATTTATTCTTGATGATATGAGTATTACAAGAGTTGATCTACGACGAGATCAGAGAGGCTAAACCCTAGAAGCTAGCCTATGGTATGATTGTATGTTGTCCTACGGACTAAAACCCTCCGGTTTATATAGACACCAGAGGGGGCTAGGGTTACACAAGGTCGGTTACAAAGGAGGAGATATACATATCCGTATTGCCTAGCTTGCCTTCCACGCCAAGTAGAGTCCCATCCGGACACGAGACGAAGTCTTCAATCTTGTATCTTCATAGTCTAAAAGTCTGGCCAAAGGATATAGTCCGGCTGTCCGGCGACCCCCTAATCCAGGACTCCCTCACTAGCCCCTGAACCAGGCTTCAATGATGATGAGTCCGGCGCGCAGTATTGTCTTCGGCATTGCAAGGCGGGTTCCTCCTTCGAATACACCACTAAAGAATTTGAATACAAGGATAGTGTCCGACCCTGCAAAATAAGTTCCACATACCACCGTAGAGAGAATAATATTTCCACAAATCTAATCTACTGACACGTTTTGGCAACATGACATTATGCCATGGCCCGGTGATTATTCAAACCGTTTCCTTTAACTAGCCCCGCACATAATGCGAGGGAGTTTCTTGACACGTCTTGTCAAAGCAGAGATCGTGTCCCCCTGATTATGGGATTCTCATCAATACAGGCGTGGGTAACCCAACCGCGCCATTGATTACGGCGCTTGGGGGATAAGCGAGTTTTACCAGGCTAGTGGGGGCGCATAGTTTCGGCCGCCCTTATAAAGGGACAAGGTTTAACCTTTTTCTACACACGCCTTCTTCCTCCTTGCTCATCCATTCTTGCGCACTCGAGCTCCAACGCCCAAGTCCACATCCTTCCCCTCAACCTTCTCCAATCATGTCCAGAGCGGGAGGCAAATGGATGGCTTCCTCCATTACGGAGGGACACATCAAGAAGCTGCGCGGAGCCGGATACTTAACCGCGAATATCGCGCATCGGCTGCCCGCTGCGGGGCAGATCGTCCCTACCCCTGAACCTCACGAGAGGGTAGTTTTCCTCCACCACTTCCTCCGCGGACTGGGGTTTCCCCTCCATCCATTCGTCTGTGGTATGATGTTCTACTACGGGCTAGACTTCCATGATCTGGCCCCGAACTTCATCCTCAACATTTCGGCATTCATCATCGTGTGTGAGGCTTTCCTCCGCATCCGGCCCCACTTTGGCTTGTGGTTAAAGACCTTCAATATCAAGCCGAAGGTGGTGGGAGGCCAACAAGCAGAATGCGGCGGAGCCATGGTGGGCAAGATGCCCAATGTTATATGGCTTGAAGGCTCCTTCGTGGAGACCATAAAGGGGTGGCAATCGGCGTGGTTCTACATCACCGAGCCGCGTGACACCAACTGGGTGGCTGCCCCCAAGTTTCGTTCCGGAATCCCCATACGGCTCACCTCCTGGAAAGAGAAGGGCCTGCCCTGGGGTTCATCGGTGGAGCTGGACGGACTCTAGAAATGTATTCGGAATATGGCACGCAAGAAGCTCAAGCTTGTCAACATAGTCCAGGCCATGCTCATCCGCCGGATCCTCCCATGTCAACAACGGGATTTCAACTTGTGGGAGTTCGACCTGGCCCAGCACCAGACTCTGAGCGAGCTCTTTGACATGACGCACAAGGACGTCTGGAGGGTGTTGTTCATGGGCGCCGAGGTCCTTCCCTCTATCACCGAGGACCGCGGGCTAAGCGCGAAGCGCCTAGCGCATTCGGTGAGTTCTATACATCTGGTAGGATATTTATTTCCCCTAGCTTAACCATGTGCGGGGTCTGAGCTCCATGCCTTTGACAGAACTGGGTGGAGACGTCGGGGCAGATTAACTGTCCGGTCCCTCTGCCCGAAGACGCTGCGGACGCTCTCCTGACAGAGATGCTGACTCCGGTTCCTTACAAGGTGCCGGAGAAGACCAAGAAGGCCAAGGGAACCCGAAAGAGTTCCCGACGCCAGGTGTTATCGGACTCATCGTCTGATAACTCCATGATGCACTCCTCCCACGAAGACGAGGAGGAAGATGAATATGCCCCCCCTCCAGTTGGTGGAGACACAAAAAGGAAGGCGGCCCCAACCGGGGGGCGAAGGGTCCAAGAAGGGAAGGACTCTCCTTCCGGACTACTCCACCACCGCCGCCGAAGGCGAAGACGAGTGGCTTCTCAGGGCCAAGCCCCTGGCGAAGTCGTAAGTATTCGGATGGCAGAGTAACTCATAGCATACCTTTGTCGCACTCCTTCTCCTGACACCGAATTACAATTATGCAGACCGCCACGGGCCCGTATCGAGGGGAGACAGTCCCGGAGGCGCCTCAAGGTGACCTTCCGGATTCCGGGAGCAGAGGGAGCAAGGCTCCCGAGGGCTCCGAGTTCGGCCCTCAGCCAAACACCGCGCCGGAACCTCCAGTGGTTCCGGACTCAGGCAGGCGGCCTCCTTCCAAAAGGGGCAAGACGCCTATGCTGGTGACCTCTGTCCATCCAGAGGCACCGGACAGTCTGCTGGGAGCGCTTCGCAGCGCTTCCATCGATGAAGAGCACCGCACTATTATGAGTGCGGTGATCCAGAAGGTTCAGTCCGCCAAGAGCGGACTGACTGAAGCATGTGCCAGCCTTCTAGCCGGCTTTGAGGTAAGTATTTGAAATATAGGAAAAATATTACCGCATAGACAGTAGCCCCTGATGCTCTGTTCGGTGTTCACAAAGAAAAGCCGAACAGAGGATCAAACAATATCGCAGGAGTCTAATATAAGTATGTCTATATGCGTATGCAGGCTTCGCTACTGGCCTCTGCCGCACTGACTGCGGAGGTCGCCGTACTGAAGCAGGACCTCGAAGGGTCCAAGGAAGAGCTCGGCCTTGCCAAGAGGCAGCTCGAGGAGAACAAAGGTAAGTAATAGCTAGTCTATGGATATAAAAAAAGAATGCGATTGCGAAATGACATGATCATCGTAAATTTGCCAGGGGCCACAACCGAGGTGGCGACCCTGAAGCAAGCACTATCCGAGCCCGAAAACAAAGCGGCCAAGGAGCGCACCAAGCGGGAAAGGCAGGAGGCACGGGTGGGCGAGGTGTAGCAAGAGCTCCACGCTCTCGTGACGAAGTACGAGGCGTTGGAGCTTGACTTGAAGACGCGAGAGTCCGAGCTTGCCGCGGCCCTCGAGAGCGCAAAGAATGCCAAGGCCGAAGCCCAAAAGGCCCTCCAGGAGATTGATGCGATGAAGAAGATAGCGGCGGGTAAGGCATTCTATATGCAAAGCAAGCATGTGAAAGTAAATTACTTGTTACTTACCCAAATCCGAAGCTCTCCAGGAGCATTCGCAGATTTGCCCCGCAGCGTGTCGGATGCCGCACAGTTTTACCAAGCCGAGGAGGGAAGCTCAACGAAGAAGTTGTTCTGGTCTCAGTATACTGGGACCGAACACCCGATGCCTCTGAGCGACCAGTTGAAGCAACTGGTCGAGCTACACAAGGCGGCCGAACAGGCCATGAAGGGCTTTATAGTCCGGATGTGGCCTGGCGACGCCCTTCCCAACAGCTACTTCGTCCTGGTGAGGCGGCTTGTGGATGCCTGCCCACGGCTGGAAGTCATCAAGCGGTCCGCCTGCATCGAAGGTGCACGCCGGGCTTTCGCCCATGTGAAGGTGCAATGGGCCAAGATGGACGCCGTGAAGCTGGTGAAGGAAGGGTCGCCGTAGGGCAAGGAGCATCGCCACCCAGAGATGTACTATGAGGGTGTCCTGAAGGGTGCCCGTCTCGTAGCGGACGAGTGTACAAAAGATGTAATATTTGAGTAAACTTGCTTGTGTGATCCTGTATTATGAAAACTTGTTCATATGCGCTATGCAATGCTTGTCTGAATTTAAAATATTACCTTCTGTTCGACTGTTTATCAAATCTGAGAGATGGCTAGTTGTCGGCTTCTGCCCCCACGCCACGAGTGCTGGTGTGTTCGGGATAAACCTGAGCACTCTTGTTCCCATTGTTGGGTCCTTCGAGGGAGGTGCTCAGCACAACAAACAAGGCAATTGGACCATAATGTGTTATCACTCTCACTTAGCCATAGAATTCTATAATTTTAAATTTCGGCGAAGCCCCTAGTCTTTGGAAGGCTGAATTCGGGGCGCGATACACGCCTTAAGCCGGACAGGGCCGACTCCTCGCTCTAAGCGGCATAAGTCTTTAGGGACTTGAAACCTCTTGAACAGCGACCGGTCTCTGGCCTTATCATGACAGTCAGTTTTAGCTTTCTCTACTGAGGTGCTTAGCCCAACAGAACTGGGGCACAATCGCACTAGTTCTCCCAGTGCTACCTTCGCTGATATAGCGGAACGTAAGGTACCAAAACATGGGAGCCGGGCAAACCCAACTATTGACCCAAGACATGATTCGGAGCTGATGCATATAATGCTATAAGTTCGGGGTGCCACACTGTCGAAAGTGTTCGGACTTCTCACGCCGTATTATGGGGTATGCTTAAGCCCCTAGCGTATTGGCCGTACCAGAGTGTACGGGTGCTAGATGTCGTGAATGAACATATATATAAAAAGGAAGAATGCAATAATAGTCTTAATGCTATGCATTGTTTATTCAAAAAGGTGCGTTAAAGCAGAATGATACAAGTAGTGCGATAAGCAAAAAGTAGGACTATTTGACATGTCCCTTCCAAGGGCAAGCTGAGGAATAGTATTAAAGCAAATATTTCACTCGTTATCGTAATCCATCTGGGAGTTTCATGGTGTGACGTAGCTTTCTGCCTCCTTGGTTGCTGCATCATGTGTTCGACAATCATGCTGCCGGACAGGGTTTCCAGAGATTAAAGTCCTGAAAGAGAAAAATAACAAAGCGGGAAGCCCCTAGTGCGGTTTAAGCCACGACTTGGGGCGTGCCGCAGTCGTGCCCCCCTCCCCGCCTGTGCCCATGGTATTTTTAATGCGTAATTATGTACGCGTGGCACGGATTTCGCCGTTTGGCTGGGACCGGGATGGGGGCCGCATTGCTATGCGAGCTGGGAACGTGCCAGGCGGTCCTGTTACCGATTACTTCGGGCGCGCTTGAAGGTGTCTGGCTCCTTAATCGCCGAACTAGTGGATTGACTTAAGAGGCTGCTTTGTGCTTCTGCTGCGAGGGCCGCAGTGTGCTCCTCCGTGCGGAGAGAGCGCTCTGTGTTTCCATTGACTGTGATGACCCCCTGAGGTCCTGGCATTTTGAGCTTGAGATATGCATAATGCGGTACCACATTGAATCTTGCGAACACGGTTCGCCCGAGCAGTGCATGGTAGCCACTGCGGAACGGGACTATGTCGAAGATTAACTCTTCGCTTCGGAAGTTATCCAGGGATCCGAAGACCACTTCCAGTGTGACTGAGCCTGTGCAATGGGCCTCTACACCTGGTATGACGCCTTTAAAGGTCGTTTTTGTGGGTTTGATCCTTGAGGAGTCGATACCCATTTTGCGCATTGTGTCCTGATGAAGCAGGTTCAGGCTGCTGCCGCCATCCATAAGGATTCGAGTGAGGTGAAATCCGTCATTGATTGGGTCTAGGACCAATGCAGCGAATCCGCCATGACGGATACTAGTGGGGTGGTCCCTGCGGTCGAAGGTGATTGGACAAGAAGACCATGGGTTGAATTTTGGGGCGACTGGCTCCAATGCATATACGTCCCTGAGCGCACGCTTCCGTTCCCTCTTGGGATGTGGGTTGCGTATATCATGTTCACCGTCCGCACTTGAGGGGGGAACCTCTTCTGTCCTCCGGTGTTCGGCTGCCGGGGCTCCTCCTCGTCATCGTTGTGTGACCCCTTATCTTTATTTTCGGCATTTAACTTGCCGGCCTACTTGAACACCCAACAATCCCTATTGGTGTGGTTGGCTGGCTTGTCGGGGGTGCCGTGTATTTGACACGAGCGATCGAGTATACGGTCCAAACTAGACAGGCCCGGAGTGCTTCTTTTGAATGGCTTTTTTCGCTGACCGGGTTTAGAGCCTTTGAATCCGGCATTGACTGCCGTATCATCGGTATTGTCGCTGTTAATGCGGCGCTTATGTTTATTGCGACGTGACCTGCCATTGCCATCCTTGGTATCCGAAGTACCATGGTTCTTTGATATGTTATTACTGCGAGTGATGACCCACAAGTATAGGGGATCTATCGTAGTCCTTTCGATAAGTAAGAGTGTCGAACCCAATGAGGAGCAGAAGGAAATGATAAGCGGTTTTCACCAAGGTATTCTCTGCAAGTACTGAAATAAGTGGTAAGAGATAGTTTTGTGATAAGATAGATTGTAACGAGCAACAAGTAACAAAAGTAAATAAAGTGCAGCAAGGTGGCCCAATCCTTTTGTAGCAAAGGACAAGCCGGAACAAACTCTTATAATAGGAAAAGCGCTCCCGAGGACACATGGGAATATCATCAAGCTAGTTTTCATCATGTTCATATGATTCGCGTTCGATACTTTGATAATTTGATATGTGGGTGGACCGGTGCTTGGGTGTTGTTCTTACTTGAACAAGCATCCCACTTATGATTAACCTCTATTGCAAGCATCCGCAACTACAACAAAAGTATTAAGGTAAACCTAACAATAGCATGAAACATATGGATCCAAACCAGCCCCTTACGAAGCAACGCATAAACTAGGGTTTAAGCTTCTGTCACTCTAGCAACCCATCATCTACTTATTACTTCCCAATGCCTTCCTCTAGGCCCAAATAATGGTGAAGTGTTATGTAGTTGACGTTCACATAACACCACTAGAGGCTAGACAACATACATCTTATCAAAATATCAAACAAATACCAAATTCACATGACTACTCATAGCAAGACTTCTCCCTTGTCCTCATGAACGAACGTAATTACAAAGCATATTCATGTTCATAATCAGAGGGGTAATAATATGCATATAGGATCTGAACATATGATCTTCCACCAAATAAACCAACTAGCATCAACTACAAGGAGTAATCAACACTACTAGCAACCTACTAGCACCAATCCCGGACTTTGAGACAAGAATTGGATGCAAGAGATGAACTAGGGTTTGGAGATGAGACAGTGCTGGTGAAGATTTTGATGGAGATTGCCCTCTCCCGATGAGAGGAGCGTTGGTGATGACGATGGTGATGATTTCCCCCTCCGGGAGGGAAGTTTCCTCGGCAGAACAGCTCTGCCGGAGCTCTAGATTGGATCCGCCAAGGTTCCGCCTCGTGGCAGCTGAGTCTCATCCTGAAAAGTTCCTCTCTATTTTTTTATCATCGAAAGACCTCATATAGGAGAAGATGGGCATCGGAGAGCCACCAGGGGGCCCACGAGGTAGGGGGCACGCCCTAGGGGGGGCGCGCCCCCCACCCTCGCGAGAAGGGTGTGGGCCCCCTGGACTTCATCTTTGGCGTGGATTTTTCTTTATTTCTTTTAAGACGTTCCGTGGAGTTTCAGGACTTTTGGAGTTGCGTAGAATAGGTCTCTAATATTTGCTCCTTTTCCAGACCAGAATTCCAGCTGCGGGCATTCTCCCTCCTTGTGTAAACCTTGTAAAATAAGAGAGAATAACCATAAGTATTGTGACATAAAGTGAAATAACAGTCCATAATGCGATAAATATCGATATAAAAGCATGATGCAAAAAGGACGTATCAGCGAGCCATCCAGCTGTCTTCTCCCGCACAAAAGCGGGTCATGAGTGTCGTGAGGGCTGCCATAGATTTCGGCTTTTCCTGGCCAAGGTGCCGGGCGAGCCATTCGTCGCGGATGTTGTGCTTGAAAGCTACTAGGGCCTCTGCATCCGGACAGTCGACGATTTGATTTTGTCTTTGTTAGGAACCATGTCCAGAATTGCCTGGCCAATTCCTCTAGCTGCTGAATTATGTGGCTCAAGTCATCGGCATCTGGTGGTCGGACGTAAGTGCCTGAAAGTTGTCGAGGAATGTGGCTTCCAGATCTTCCCAATAGCCAATGGACTCTGCTGGCAAGCTGTTGAGCCAATGCTAAGCTGGTCCTTTGAGTTTGAGTGGGAGGTATTTGATGGCGTGTAGGTCATCACCGCGGGCCATGTGGATATGCAGGAGGAAATCCTCGATCCATATCGCAGGATCTGTTGTGCCGTCGTATGATTCTATATTTACGGGTTTGAAACCCTCTGGGATTTGATGATCCATTACTTCGTCTGTGAAGCATAAGGGGTGTGCGGCGCCTCTGTACTGGGCTATATCGCGACGCAGCTCGAATGAGTCTAGCCCGCTGTGTTCGGCCCGGACGGACTTACTTTTACTGTATCCGGCGTGACGATTATCGTCTCGCATAGCAACGCGCCCTCGTGATCCGTAGATCGATCTTGCATGTTTTGCTTTGTCCTCCAATATGTCTCGCAGGTCTGGCGTATTTCCCCATGCCTTTTTATTTGAATGGCGTCGGGGTGCGGGCTGAGCTTTTGGCTGGAATGCCTCTCTGCCGCGGCCACAAGGTGGCCGATCAGCCGCGTCATACGCCGGGGATGTAGGTTTCGGTGCTTTCTCCTCCAGTCGGGGTAGCAACCTGCACTTTGGGTAACTCTTGGAGGGGCGTTCGAGTTTATATTCCTCGGCCACCAGGACTTCAAGCCATCTGTCAGCTAGCAAATCTTGATCAGCTTGAAGCTGCTGCTGCTTTTTCTTAGGGCTATTTACCGTGGCTATAAGCCGGCACTTGAAGCGCTCTTGTTCGACGGGATCCTCTGGCACGACGAATTCGTCATCGTCGAGGCTTGCCTCGTCTTCGGAGGGAGGCATGTAATTATCATCCTCCGCCTCTCCATCTGCCGCTCTCTCAGGAGGGCTGGCTCCTCCATCCTCCTGCTCTAAATCTTGTTGGACGGGATTATTGTTGTCTTCGGCACTGTCCGGAGTGCTATTGTCTCCGGTGCCGGTATCACCACTTTTGCCTTGACAGGACTTCGAGCGGCGCCGCTGACGCCGGCTCTTGGGTTGCTTCTTGGAGGGGTCATCCTCCGTTGTCTCGTCGCCATTGCCTTCTTTGGGTGTGTCCACCATGTATATATCGTATGATGAGGTGGCTGTCCAGTGCCCTGTGGGCAGTGGTTCCTCTTTGTCTCCCGCGTCATCGTCCATACCGTCGATGTCTTCAGAGTCGAAGTCGAGCATGTCGGTTTTGTCGACAGTGGCTACTAAGTGGGTGGTGGGTGGGTGGCGAATTTCTTCGTCATCCGCATCCCAATCCTGCCGGACATAGTTTGGCCAGGATCCTCCTGACAAGGAGAGAGACCTTAATGAGTTCAGTATGTCGCCGAAGGGTGAGTGCTGAAAAATATCAACGGAGGTAAACTCCATGATTCGGAGTCCGTGGCCGGAGAAGGATCCGGCAGTTTGGCAACACGGCTCTCGTGAAGGGTAAGGTCGATATTCGGCTCGAATGCCGCACAGGATATGGCCTCCGCGACGGGGTATATCCACCCATCCATGGATGGCGCAACCGGCTCCGAATTGAGGGTCGGAGTGGCTGCCGGTGCAATTTCTTGAACACTGTCCGATGGTAGAGTTAGATCGTACTCATCGTGACCGCGTGGCGCACAAGGCAAGGGCTCGAATCCATCGAAGATCAAGTCTCCGCGGATATTGGCCGTGTAATTTAAGTTTCCCAACCTGACGTGGTGGCCAGGGGCGTAACTTTTGATCTGCTCCAGATGGCCAAGTGAGTTGGCCCGCAGTGCAAAGCCGCCCAACACAAAGATCTGTCTGGGGAGAAAAGTCTCACCCTGGACTGCATCGCTATCGATGATAGTAGGATCCATCAAGCCTAAAGGCGAAGACACACAGGAACTCTCAATGAAAGCACCAATGTCGGTTTCAAAACCGGCGGATCTCGGGTAGGGCGTCCCGAACTGTGCGTCTAAGGCGGATGGTAACAGGAGGCAGGGAACATGATGTTTTACCCAGGTTTGGGCCCTCTTGATGGAGGTAAAACCCTATGTCCTGCTTGATTTATTCTTGATGATATGAGTATTAAAAGAGTTGATCTACCACGAGATCGGAGAGGCTAAACCCTAGAAGCTAGCCTATGGTATGATTGTATGTTGTCCTACGGACTAAAACCCTCTGGTTTATATAGACACCGGAGGGGGCTAGGGTTACACAAGGTCAGTTACAAAGGAGGAGATATACATATCTATATTGCCTAGCTTGCCTTCCACGCCAAGTAGAGTCCCATCCGGACACGAGACAAAGTCTTCAATCTTGTATCTTCATAGTCTAACAGTCCGGCCAAAGGATATAGTCCGGCTTTCCGGAGACCCCCTAATCCAGGACTCCCTCAAAGATCTTTATCAGTCAAACCGCACAACACTATACGTTGTTCTCTTTGTCATCGGTATGTTACTTGTCCAAGATTCGATCGTCGGTATCCAATACCTAGTTCAATATCGTTACCGGCAAGTCTCTTTACTCATTCCGTAATACATCATCCCGTAACTAACTCATTAGTTATCATGCTTGCAAGGCTTATAGTGATGTGTATTACCAAGAGGGCCCAGAGATACCTCTCCGACAATCAGAGTGACAAATCCTAATCTTGATCTATGCCAACTCAACAAGTACCATCGGAAATACCTGTAGAGCACCTTTATGATCACCCAGTTACGTTGTGATGTTTGGTAGCACATAAAGTGTTCATCCGGTATTTGGGAGTTGCATAATCTCATAGTCATAAGAACATGTATAAGTCATGAAGAAAGCAATAGCAGTAAACAAACGATCAAGTGCTAAGCTAACAAAATGGGTCAAGTCAATCACATCATTATCCTAATGATGTGGTCTCATTGATCAAATAAAAACTCATGTCTATGGTTAGGAAACTTAACCATCTTTGATCAATGAGCTAGTCAAGTAGGGGCATACTAGTGACACTATGTTTGTCTATGTATTCACACATTTATTATGTTTCCGGTTAACACAACTCTAGCATGAATAATAAACATTTATCATGAAATACGGAAATAAATAATAACTTTATTATTGCCTCTAGGGCATATTTCCTTCAACACTCTCCTCTCATTGCTATGCATCACCATGATCATGTCTGTGCGTAGATTTTTTTTGAAATTAGTACGTTCCCCAACAGTGATATCCGAGCCTGGTTATATGCGTTGATGTTATATGCACGAGTAGAACACAAGTGAGTTGTGGGCGATACAAGTCATACTGCTTACCAGCATGTCATACTTTGGTACGACGGTATTGTTGGATGGAGCGACTCGAACCGACATTACGTGTACGCTTACGCGAGACTGGTTCTACCGACATGCTTTGCACACAGGTGGCTGGCGGGTGTCAGTTTCTCCAACTTTAGTTGAACCGAGTGTGGCTACGCCCGGTCCTTTAGAAGGTTGAAACAACACCAACTTGATGAACTATCATTGTGGTTTTGATGCGTAGGTAAGAACGGTTCTTGCTCAGCCCGTAACAGCCACGTAAACCTTGCAACAACAAAGTAGAGGACGTCTAACTTGTTTTTGCAGGGCATGTTGTGATGTGATATGGTCAAGACATGATGCTATATTTATTGTATGAGATGATCATGTTTTGTAACCGAGTTATCGGCAACTGGCAGGAGCCATATGGTTGTCGCTTTATTGTATGCAATGCAATCGCCCTGTAATTGCTTTACTTTATCACTAAGCGGTAGCGATAGTCGAAGAAGCATTAGTTGGCAAGATGACAACGATGCTACGATGGAAATCAAGGTGTCACGCCGGCGATGATGGTGATCATGACAGTGCTTCGGAGATGGAGATCACAAGCACAAGATGATGATGGCCATATTGATTGCATGTGATGTTTATCCTTTATGCATCTTATTCTGCTTTGTTTGACGGTAGCATTATAAGATGATATCTCACTAATTTTCAAGATAAAAGTGTTCTCCCTGAGTATGCACCGATGCCAAAGTTCGTAGTGCCGAGACACAACATGATGATCGGGTGTGATAAGCTCTACGTCCATCTACAACGGGTACAAGCCAGTTTTGCACACGCAGAATACTCAGGCTAAACTCGACGAGCCTAGCATATGCAGATATGGCCTCGGAACACTGAGACCGAAAGGTCGAGCGTGAATCATATAGTAGATATGATCAACATAGTGATGTTCACCATTGAAAACTACTCCATTTCACGTGATGATCGGTTATGGTTTAGTTGATATGGATCATGTAATCACTTAGATGATTAGAGGTATGTCTATCTAAGTGGGAGTTCTTAAGTAATATGATTAATTGAACTTAAATTTATCATGAACTTAGTACCTGATAGTATTTTGCTTATCTATGTTGTTGTACATAGATGGCACATGTTGTTGTTCCATTGAATTTTAATGCATTCCTTGGGAAAGCAAAGTTGAAAGATGATGGTAGCAATTACACGGATTATCCTCATTGCTGCACAGAAGAATTACATCCTGGAAGCACCGCTGGGTGCCAGGCCTGCTGCAGATGATGCTAACAACGTTAAGAACGTTTGGCAGAGTTTAGTGTGCCATGCTTTACGGCTTAGAACCTGGACTTCAACGATGTTTTGAATGTCATGGAGCATATGAGATGTTCCAGGAGTTGAAGTTAATATTTCAAGCAAATGCCCAGATTCAGAGATATGAACTCTCCAATAAGTTCTATAGCTGCAAGATGGAGGAGAATAGTTCTGTCAGTGATCATATACTCAAAATGTCTGGGGTATCATAATCACTTGACTCAACTGGGAGTTAATCTTCCTATTGATAGTATCATTGATAGAGTTCTTCAATCACTGCCACCAAGCTACAAAAGCTCCGTGATGAACTACAATATGCAAGGGATGAATAAGACAATTCTCGAGCTCTTCACGATGCTAAAAGCTACGGAGGTAGAAATCAAGAAGGAGCATCAAGTGTTGATGGTCAATAAAACCACCAGTTTCAAGAAAAAGGATAAAGGGAAGAAGAAGGGGAACTTCAAGAAGAACGGCAAACAGGTTGCTGCTCAGGAGAAGAAACCCAAGTCTGGACCTAAGCCTGAGACTGAGTGCTTCTACTGCAAACAGACTGGTCACTGGAAGCGGAACTGCCCCAAGTATTTGGCGGATAAGAAGGATGGCAAGGTGAACAAAAGTATATGTGATATACATGTTATTGATGTGTACCTTACCAGACCTCGCAGTAGCACCTGGGTATTTGATACTGGTTCTGTTGCTAATATTTGCAACTCGAAACAGGGACTACGGATTTAGCGAGCTAAGGACGAGGTGACGATGCGCGTGGGAAATGGTTCCAAAGTCGACGTGATCGCCGTCGGCACGCTACTTCTACATCTACCTTCGGGATTAGTTTTAGACCTAAATAATTGTTATTTGGTGCCAGCGTTAAGCATGAACATTATATCTGGATCTTGTTTGATGCGAGACGGTTATTTATTTAAATCTGAGAATAATGCTTGTTCTATTTATATGAGTAATATCTTTTAAGGTTATGCACCCTTAAAGAGTGGTCTATTTTTGTTGAATCTCGATAGTAGTGATACACATATTCATAATGTTGAAGCCAAAAGATGCAGAGTTGATAATGATAGTGCAACTTATTTGTGGCAGTGTCGTTTGGGTCATATTGGTATAAAGCGCATGAAGAAACTGAAGGAAATATGCCCTAGAGGCAATAATAAAGTTATTATTTATTTCCTTATATCATGATAAAAGTTTATTATTCATGCTAGAATTGTATTAACCGGAAACATAATACATGTGTGAATACATAGACAAACAGAGTGTCACTAGTATGCCTCTACTTGACTAGCTCGTTAATCAAAGATGGTTATGTTTCCTAACCATGGACAAAGAGATGTCATTTGATTAACGGGATCACATCATTAGTTGAATGATCTGATTGACATGACCCATTCCATTAGCTTAGCACCCGATCGTTTAGTATGTTGCTATTGCTTTCTTCATGACTTATACATGTTCCTATGACTATGAGATTATGTAACTCCCATGTGCCGGAGGAACACTTTGTGTGCTACCAAACGTCACAACGTAACTGGGTGATTATAAAAGTGCTCTACAGGTGTCTCCAAAGGTACATATTGGGTTGACGTATTTCAAGATTAGGATTTGTCACTCCGATCGTCGGAGAGGTATCTCTGGGCCCTCTCGGTAATGCACATCACTTAAGCCTTGCAAGCATTGCAACTATTGAGTTAGTTGTGAGATGATGTATTACGGAACGAGTAAAGAGACTTGCCGGTAACGAGATTGAACTAGGTATTGGATACCGACGATCGAATCTCGGGCAAGTAACATACCGATGACAAAGGGAACAACGTATGTTGTTATGCGGTCTGACCGATAAAAGATCTTCGTAGAATATGCAGGAACCAATATGGGCATCCAGGTCCCGCTATTGGTTATTGACCGGAGACATGTCTCGGTCATGTCTACATTGTTCTTGAACCCGTAGGGTCCGCACGCTTAAGGTTTTGACGACAGTTATATTATGAGTTTATGCGTTTTGATGTACCGAAGGTTGTTCAGAGTCCCAGATGTGATCACGGACAAGACGAGGAGTCTCGAAATGGTCGAGACATAAAGAATGATATATTGGAAGCCTATATTTGGATATCGGAAGTGTTCCGGGTGAAATCGGGATTTTACCGGAGTACCGGGAAGGTTACCGGAACCCCCGGGGAGATATATGGGCCTTAGTGGGCCTTAGTGGAAGAGAGGAGAGGTAGCCAGAGATGGGCCGCACGCCCCTCCCCTCCCTTGATCCGAATAGGACAAGGAGAGGGGGCCGGCCCCCCTTCCTCTTTTTCCCCCCTCCGTGAATCCTATTCCAACTAGGAAAGGGGGGGAGTCCTACTCCCAGAGGGAGTAGGACTCCTCCTGGCGCGCCTCACATGGCCGGCCGCACCCCCCCCCCCCCCTTGAGCCTTTCTATACGGAGGCAGGGGAACCCCCTAGAGACACAAGTTGATCCACGTGATCATATTCTTAGCCGTGTGTGGTGCCCCCTTCCACCATAGTCCTCGATAATATTGTAGCAGTGCTTAGGAGAAGCCCTGCGACATTAGTACATCAAGATTGTCACCACGCCGTCGTGCTGACAGAACTCTTCCCCGACGCTTTGCTGGATCGAAGTCCGGGGATCGTCATCGAGCTGAACATGTGCTAGAACTCGGAGGTGCCGTAGTTTCGGTGCTTGATCGGTCGGGCCGTGAAGACGTACGACTACATCAACCTAACGCGTCCGTTGTCGATCTACAAGGGTACGTAGATCACACTCTCCCCCTCGTTGCTATGCATCACCATGATCTTGCGTGTGCGTAGGAATTTTTTTGAAATTACTACGTTCCACAACAGTGGCATCCGAGCCTAGGTTTTATTTGTTGATGTTATATGCACGAGTAGAACACAAGTGAGTTGTGGGCGATATAAGTCATACTGCTTACCAGCATGTCATACTTTGGTTCGGCGGTATTGTTGGACGAAGCGGCCCGGACCGACATTACGTGTACGCTTACGCGAGACCGGTTCTCCCGACGTGCTTTGCACATAGGTGGCTTGCGGGTGACAGTTTCTCCAACTTTAGTTGAACCGAGTGTGGCTACGCCCGGTCCTTGCGAAGGTTAAAACAGCACCAGCTTGACAAACTATCGTTGTGGTTTTGATGCGTAGGTAAGATTGGTTCTTGCTTAAGCCCGTAGCAGCCACGTAAAATTGCAAACAACAAAGTAGAGGACGTCTAACTTGTTTTTGCAGGGTATGTTGTGATGTGATATGGTCAAGACATGATGCTAAATTTTATTGTATGAGATGATCATGTTTTGTAACCGAGTTATCGGCAACTGGCAAGAGCCATATGGTTGTCGCTTTATTGTATGCAATGCAATCGCGTTGTAATGCTTTACTTTATCACTAAGCAGTAGCGATAGTCGTGGAAGCATAAGATTGGCGAGATGACAACGATGCTACGATGGAGATCAAGGTGTCGCGCCGGTGACGATGGTGATCACGACGGTGCTTCGGAGATGGAGATCACAAGCACAAGATGATGATGGCCATATCATATCACTTATATTGATTGCATGTGATGTTTATCTTTTATGCATCTTATATTGCTTTGATTGACGGTAGCATTATCAGATGATCTCTCAGTAAATTATCAAGAAGTGTTCTCCCTGAGTATGCACAGTTGCGAAAGTTCTTCGTGCTGAGACACCACGTGATGATCGGGTGTGATAGGCTCTACATTCAAATACAACGGGTGCAAAACAGTTGCACACGCGGAATACTCAGGTTATACTTGACGAGCCAAGCATATACAGATATGGCCTCGGAACACGGAGACCGAAAGGTCGAGCGTGAATCATATAGTTGATATGATCAACATAGTGATGTTCACCAATGATGTTGGAAATATGCCCTAGAGGCAATAATAAAAGCATTATTATTATATTTCCTTGTTCATGGTAATTGTCTTTATTCATGCTATAATTGTGTTATCCGGAAATCGTGATACATGTGTGAATAACAGACACCAACATGTCCCTAGTAAGCCTCTAGTTGACTAGCTCGTTGATCAACAGATAGTCATGGTTTCCTGGCT
Source organism: Triticum monococcum (assembly GCA_034509565.1). Lineage (NCBI taxonomy): Eukaryota > Viridiplantae > Streptophyta > Magnoliopsida > Poales > Poaceae > Triticum > Triticum monococcum. The sequence continues at coordinate 590,439,293 of CM067845.1, read as the reverse complement.
ATGGACATAAGATGTCATTGATAACGAGATCACATCATTAGGAGAATGATGTGATGGACAAGACCCAATCCTAAACATAGCATAAAGATCGTATAGTTCGTTTGCTAGAGTTTTGCAATGTCAAGTATATTTTCCTTAGACCATGAGATCGTGTAGCTCCCGGATACCGTAGGAAGTGCTTTGGGTGTACCAAACGTCACAACGTAACTGGGTGACTATAAAGGTACGCTACGGGTATCTCCGAAAGTGTCTGTTGGGTTGACACGGATCAAGACTGGGATTTGTCACTCCGTATGACGGAGAGGTATCACTGGGCCCACTCGGTAATGCATCATCATAATGAGCTCAAAGTGACCAAGTGTCTGGTCACGGGATCATGCATTACGGTACGAGTAAAGTGACTTGCCGGTAACGAGATTGAACGAGGTATTGGGATACCGACGATCGAATCTCGGGCAAGTAATATATCGATTGACAAAGGGAATTGCATACGGGGTTGATTGAATCCTCGACATCGTGGTTCATCCGATGAGATCATCGTGGAGCATGTGGGAGCCAACATGGGTATCCAGATCCCGCTGTTGGTTATTGACCGGAGAGTCGTCTCGGTCATGTCTACATGTCTCCTGAACCCGTAGGGTCTACACACTTAAGGTTCGGTGACGCTGGGGTTGTGAAGATATGTATATGCAGTAACCCGAATGTTGTTCGGGGTCCCGGATAAGATCCCGGACGTCACGAGGAGTTCCGGAATGGTCCGGAGGTAAAGAATTATATATAGGATGTGCAGTTTCGGCCATCGGGACAAGTTTCGGGGTACCCGGTATTGTACCGGGACCACCGGAAGGGTCCCGGGGGTCCACCGGGTGGGGCCACCTATCCCGGAGGGCCCCATGGGCTGAAATAGGAGGGAACCCAGCCCTTAGTGGGCTGGGGCGCCAACCCCCCAAGGGCCCATGCGCCTAGGGTTGGGGGGGAACCCTAAGGGGGGCGCCCCTTGCTTGGGGGGCAAGCCCCCCACCCCTTGGCCGCCGCCCCCCCTAGTAGATGCCATCTACTAGGGCCGGCGCCCCCCCTTGGCACCCCTATATATAGTGGGGGAGAGGAGGGACTTGATCCCTACGCTTTTGGTGCTTCCCTCTCCCCATGTTACTTCTCCCTCTCTCGTAGTACACGGCGAAGCCCTGATGTCGTGACGCCCTGCATCCACCACCACGCCGTCGTGCTACTGGATCATCATCAACCTCTCCTTCCCCCTTGCTGGATCAAGAAGGAGGAGACGTCTCCTGTCCCGTACGTGTGTTGAACGCGGAGGTGCCGTCCGTTCGGCGCTGGTCATCGGTGATTTGGATCACGTCGTGTACGACTACTTCAACCTCGTTCTAACGAACGCTTCCGCACGCGATCTACAAAGGTATGTAGATGCATCTGAAGACTCGTTGCTAGATGAACTCCTAGATGGATCTTGGTGAAACGAGTAGGAAAATTTTTGTTTTCTGCAACGTTCCCCAACAGTGGCATCATGAGCTAGGTCTATGCGTAGTTCTTTTGCGCGAGTAGAACACAATTCGTTGTGGGCATGGATTTGTCAACTTTCTTGCCGCTACTAGTCTTTTCTTGCTTCAGCGGTATTGTGGGATGAAGCGGCCCGGACCAACCTTACACGTACGCTTACGTGAGACCGGTTCCACCGACTAACATGCACTAGTTGCATAAGGTGGCTGGCGGGTGTCTGTCTCTCCCACTTTAGTTGGAGCGGATTCGATGAACAGGGTCCTTATGAAGGGTAAATAGAAGTTGACAAATCACGTTGTGGCTTTCACGTAGGTAAGAAAACGTTCTTGCTAGAACCCTAATTCAGCCACGTAAAACTTGCAACAACAATTAGAGGACGTCTAACTTGTTTTTGCAGCAAGTGATTGTGATATGATATGGCCAGAAGTTGTGATGAATGATGAATGATCTATATGTGATGTATGAGATGTTCATGCTATTGTAATAGGAATCACGACTTGCATGTCGATGAGTATGACAACCGGCAGGAGCCATAGGAGTTGTCTTTATTCTTTTATATGACCTGCGTGTCATTGAGAAACGCCATGTAAATTACTTTACTTTATTGCTAAACGCGTTAGCCATAGTAGTAGAAGTAATAGTTGGCGAGCAACTTCATGGAGACACGATGATGGAGATCATGATGATGGAGATCATGGTGTCAAGCCGGTGACAAGATGATCATGGAGCCCCAAGATGGAGATCAAAGGAGCTATGTGATATTGGCCATATCATGTCACGTTTATTATTTGATTGCATGTGATGTTTATCATATTTTGCATCTTGTTTACTTAGAACGACGGTAGTAAATAAGATGATCCCTCATAATAATTTCAAGAAGTGTTCCCCCTAACTGTGCACCGTTGCGACAGTTCGTTGTTTCGAAGCACCACGTGATGATCGGGTGTGATAGATTCTAACATTCACATACAACGGGTGTAAGACAGATTTACACATGCAAACACTTAGGTTGACTTGACGAGCCTAGCATGTACAGACATGGCCTCGGAACACAGAAGACCGAAAGGTCGAGCATGAGTCGTATAGAAGATACGATCAACATGAAGATGTTCACCGACATTGACTAGTCCGTCTCACGTGATGATCGGACACGGCCTAGTTAACTCGGATCATGTTATACTTAGATGACTAGAAGAGGGATGTCTATCTAAGTGGGAGTTCATAAATAATCTGATTTGATGAACTTAATTATCATGAACTTAGTCTAAAATATTTACAATATGTCTTGTAGATCAAATGGCCAACGTAGTCCTCAACTTTAACGCGTTCCTAGAGAAAACCAAGCTGAAAGACGATGGCAGCAACTACACGGACTGGGTCCGGAACCTGAGGATCATCCTCATAGCTGCCAAGAAATATTATGTCCTACAAGCACCGCTGGGTGACGCACCTGTCCTCCCTGCCGAACAAGACGTTATGAACGCTTGGCAGGCACGAACTGATGACTACTCCCTCGTTCAGTGCGGCATGCTTTACAGTTTAGAACCGGGGCTCCAAAAGCGTTTTGAGAGACATGGAGCATATGAGATGTTCGAAGAGCTGAGAATGGTTTTCCAAGCTCATGCCCGGGTCGAGAGATATGAGGTCTCCGACAAGTTCTTCAGCTGTAAGATGGAGGAAAACAGTTCTGTCAGTGAGCACATACTCACGATGTCTGGATTACATAACCGCTTGACTCAGCTGGGAGTTAATCTCCCGGATGATGCGGTCATTGACAGAATCCTCCAGTCGCTTCCACCGAGCTACAAGAGCTTTGTGATGAACTTCAATATGCAGGGGATGGAAAAGACCATTCCTGAAGTATTTGCTATGCTGAAATCAGCAGAGGTAGAAGTCAAGAAGGAACATCAGGTGTTGATGGTCAATAAAACCACTAAGTTCAAGAAGGGCAAGGGTAAGAAAGCCTTCAAGAAGGACGGCAAGGAAGTTGCCGCGCCCGGCAAGCAAGCTGCCGGGAAGAAGCCAAAGAATGGACCCAAGCCCAAGACTGAGTGTTTTTATTGCAAGGGAAGTGGTCACTGGAAGCGGAATTGCCCCAAATACTTAGCGGACAAGAAGGCCGGCAAAACAAAAGGTATATGTGATATACATGTAATTGATGTGTACCTAACCATTACTCGTAGTAGCTCTTGGGTATTTGATACCGGTGCAGTTGCTCACATTTCTAACTCAAAGCAGGAGCTGCGGAATAAACGGAGACTGGCGAAGGACGAGGTGACGATGCGCGTCGGGAATGGTTCCAAGGTCGATGTGATCGCCGTCGGCACGCTGCCTCTTCATTTACCTACGGGATTAGTTTTAAACCTCAATAATTGTTATTTAGTACCAGCTTTGAGCATGAACATTGTATCGGGATCTCGTTTAATTCGAGATGGCTACTCATTTAAATCCGAGAATAATGGTTGTTCCATTTATATGAGAGATATGTTTTATGGTCATGCTCCTATGGTGAATGGTTTATTCTTAATGAATCTCGAACGTAATGCTACACATGTTCATAGTGTGAATACCAAAAGATGTAAGGTTGATAATGATAGTCCCACATACTTGTGGCACTGCCGCCTTGGTCACATAGGTGTCAAACGCATGAAGAAGCTCCATGCTGATGGACTTTTAGAGTCTCTTGATTATGAATCATTTGACACGTGCGAACCATGCCTCATGGGTAAAATGACCAAGACTCCGTTCTCAGGAACAATGGAGCGAGCAACCAACTTATTGGAAATCATACATACTGATGTGTGCGGTCCAATGAGTGTTGAGGCTCGCGGTGGCTATCGTTATGTTCTCACTCTCACTGATGACTTGAGTAGATATGGGTATATCTACTTAATGAGAAACAAGTCTGAAACCTTTGAAAAGTTCAAGGAATTTCAGAGTGAGGTTGAGAATCAACGTGACAGGAAAATCAAGTTTCTACGATCAGATCGTGGAGGAGAATACTTGAGTCACGAATTTGGCACACACTTAAGAAAATGTGGAATAGTTTCACAACTAACGCCGCCTGGAACACCTCAGCGTAACGGTGTGTCCGAACGTCGTAATCGCACTCTATTAGATATGGTGCGGTCTATGATGTCTCTTACCGATTTACCGCTATCTTTTTGGGGCTATGCTTTAGAGACTGCCGCATTCACTTTAAATAGGGCTCCGTCGAAATCCGTTGAGACGACACCGTATGAATTATGGTTTGGGAAGAAACCTAAGCTGTCGTTTCTAAAAGTTTGGGGATGCGATGCTTATGTCAAGAAACTTCAACCTGAAAAGCTCGAACCCAAGTCGGAAAAATGCGTCTTCATAGGATACCCTAAAGAAACTATTGGGTATACCTTCTACCTCAGATCCGAAGGCAAGATCTTTGTTGCCAAGAATGGATCCTTTCTAAAGAAGGAGTTTCTCTCGAAAGAAGTAAGTGGGAGGAAAGTAGAACTAGATGAAGTATTGCCTCTTGAACCGGAAAATGGCGCAACTCAAGAAAATGTTCCTGAGGTGCCAGCACCGACTAGAGAGGATGTTAATGATAATGATCAAGATACCTATGATCTAGCTCCTACTGAAATTCGAAGGTCCACAAGGACACGTTCCGCACCAGAGTGGTACGGCAACCCTGTCTTGGAAATCATGTTGTTAGACAACGGTGAACCTTCGAACTATGAAGAAGCGATGGCGGGCCCGGATTCCGACAAATGGCTAGAAGCCATGAAATCCGAGATAGGATCCATGTATGAAAACGAAGTATGGACTTTGACTGACTTGCCCGTTGAACGGCGAGCCATAGAAAATAAATGGATCTTTAAGAAGAAGACAGACGCGGATGGTAATGTGACCATCTATAAGGCTCGGCTTATCGCTAAGGGTTACCGACAAGTTCAAGGGGTTGACTACGATGAGACTTTCTCACCGGTAGCGAAGCTGAAGTCCGTCCGAATCATGTTAGCAATTGCCGCGTTTTACGACTATGAAATATGGCAAATGGACGTCAAAACGGCATTCCTTAATGGTTTCCTTAAGGAAGAATTGTATATGATGCAGCCAGAAGGTTTTGTCGATCCTAAGAATGCTGACAAGGTATGCAAGCTCCAACGCTCGATTTATGGGCTGGTGCAAGCATCTCGGAGTTGGAACATTCGCTTTGATGAGATGATCAAAGCGTTTGGGTTTAGACAGACTTATGGAGAAGCCTGTGTTTACAAGAAAGTGAGTGGGAGCTCTGTAGCATTTCTCATACTATATGTAGATGACATACTTTTGATGGGAAATGATATAGAACTCTTGGACAGCATCAAGGCCTACTTGAATAAGAGTTTTTCAATGAAGGACCTTGGAGAAGCTGCTTATATATTAGGCATCAAGATCTATAGAGATAGATCGAGACGCCTCATAGGTCTTTCACAAAGCACATACCTTGATAAGATATTGAAGAAGTTCAATATGGATCAGTCTAAGAAGGGGTTCTTGCCTGTACTGCAAGGTATGAAATTGAGCTCGGCTCAAAGTCCGACCACGGCAGAAGAAATAGAAGAGATGAGTGTCATCCCCTATGCCTCAGCCATAGGTTCTATTATGTATGCCATGCTGTGTACCAGACCTGATGTAAATCTTGCCGTAAGTTTGGTAGGAAGATACCAAAGTAATCCCAGCAAGGAACACTGGACAGCGGTCAAGAATATCCTAAAGTACCTGAAAAGGACTAAGGAGATGTTTCTCGTTTATGGAGGTGACGAAGAGCTCGTCGTAAAGGGTTACGTCGATGCTAGCTTCGACACAGATCTGGATGACTTAAAGTCACAAACCGGATACGTGTATATTTTGAATGGTGGGGCAGTAAGCTGGTGCAGTTGCAAGCAAAGCGTCGTGGCGGGATCTACATGTGAAGCGGAGTACATGGCAGCCTCGGAGGCAGCACATGAAGCAATTTGGGTGAAGGAGTTCATCACCGACCTCGGAGTCATACCCAATGCGTCGGGGCCGATCAAGCTCTTCTGTGACAACACTGGAGCTATTGCACTTACCAAGGAGCCCAGGTTTCACAAGAAGACAAGGCACATCAAGCGTCGCTTCAACTCCATTCGTGAAAATGTTCAAGATGGAGACATAGAAATTTGTAAAGTACATACGGACCTGAATGTAGCAGATCTGTTGACTAAACCTCTCCCTAGGGCAAAACATGATCAACACCAGAATTCCATGGGTGTTCGATTCATCACAATGTAACTAGATTATTGACTCTAGTGCAAGTGGGAGACTGTTGGAAATATGCCCTAGAGGCAATAATAAAAGCATTATTATTATATTTCCTTGTTCATGGTAATTGTCTTTATTCATGCTATAATTGTGTTATCCGGAAACCGTGATACATGTGTGAATAACAGACACCAACATGTCCCTAGTAAGCCTCTAGTTGACTAGCTCGTTGATCAACAGATAGTCATGGTTTCCTGGCTATGGACATAAGATGTCATTGATAACGAGATCACATCATTAGGAGAATGATGTGATGGACAAGACCCAATCCTAAACATAGCATAAAGATCGTATAGTTCGTTTGCTAGAGTTTTGCAATGTCAAGTATCTTTTCCTTAGACCATGAGATCGTGTAGCTCCCGGATACCATAGGAAGTGCTTTGGGTGTACCAAACGTCACAACGTAACTGGGTGACTATAAAGGTACGCTACGGGTATCTCCGAAAGTGTCTGTTGGGTTGACACGGATCAAGACTGGGATTTGTCACTCCGTATGACGGAGAGGTATCACTGGGCCCACTCGGTAATGCATCATCATAATGAGCTCAAAGTGACCAAGTGTCTGGTCACGGGATCATGCATTATGGTACGAGTAAAGTGACTTGCCGGTAACGAGATTGAACGAGGTATTGGGATACCGACGATCGAATCTCGGGCAAGTAATATATCGATTGACAAAGGGAATTGCATACGGGGTTGATTGAATCCTCGACATCGTGGTTCATCCGATGAGATCATCGTGGAGCATGTGGGAGCCAACATGGGTATCCAGATCCCGCTGTTGGTTATTGACCGGAGAGTCGTCTCGGTCATGTCTACATGTCTCCTGAACCCGTAGGGTCTACACACTTAAGGTTCGGTGACGCTGGGGTTGTGAAGATATGTATATGCAGTAACCCGAATGTTGTTCGGGGTCCCGAATAAGATCCTGGACGTCACGAGGAGTTCTGGAATGGTCCGGAGGTAAAGAATTATATATAGGATGTGCAGTTTCGGCCATCGGGACAAGTTTCGGGGTACCCGGTATTGTACCGGGACCACCGGAAGGGTCCCGGGGGTCCACTGGGTGGGGCCACCTATCCCGGAGGGCCCCATGGGCTGAAATAGGAGGGAACCCAGCCCTTAGTGGGCTGGGGTGCCAACCCCCCAAGGGCCCATGCGCCTAGGGTTGGGGGGGGGAACCCTAAGGGGGGCGCCCCCTTGCTTGGGGGGCAAGCCCCCCACCCCTTGGCCGCCGCCCCCCCTAGTAGATGCCATCTACTAGGGCCGGTGCCCCCCCCTTGGCACCCCTATATATAGTGGGGGAGAGGAGGGACTTGATCCCTACGCTTTTGGTGCTTCCCTCTCCCCATGTTACTTCTCCCTCTCTCGTAGTACACGGCGAAGCCCTGCTGTCGTGACGCCCTGCATCCACCACCACGCCGTCGTGCTGCTGGATCATCATCAACCTCTCCGTCCCCCTTGCTGGATCAAGAAGGAGGAGACGTCTCCCGTCCCGTACGTGTGTTGAACGCGGAGGTGCCGTCCGTTCGGCGCTGGTCATCGATGATTTGGATCACGTCGTGTACGACTACTTCAACCTCGTTCTAACGAACGCTTCCGCACACGATCTACAAAGGTATGTAGATGCATCTGAAGACTCGTTGCTAGATGAACTCCTAGATGGATCTTGGTGAAACGAGTAGGAAAATTTTTGTTTTCTGCAACGTTCCCCAACAAATGAAACTACTCCATCTCACGTGATGATCGGACTTGGTTTAGTTGATTTGGATCACGTAATCACTTAGAGGATTAGAGGGATGTCTATCTAAGTGGGAGTTCTTAAGTAATATGATTAATTGAATTTAAATTTATCATGAACTTAGTACCTGATAGTATCTTTCTTATGTATGTTTGATTGTAGATAGATGGCTCGTGCTGTTGTTCCGTTGAATTTTAATGCGTTCCTTGAGAAAGCAAAGTTGAAAGATGATGGTAGCAATTACACGGACCGGGTCCGTAACTTGAGGATTATCCTCATTGCTGCACAGAAGAGTTACGTCCTGGAAGCACCGCTGGGTGCCAGGCCTGCTGCTGGAGCAGCACCAGATGTTATGAACGTCTGGCAGAGCAAAGCTGATGACTACTCGATAGTTCAATGTGCCATGCTTTACGGCTTAGAACCGGGACTTCAACAACATTTTGAACGTCATGGGGCATATGAGATGTTCCAGGAGTTGAAGTTAATATTTCAAGCAAATGCCCGGATTGAGAGATATGAAGTCTCCAATAAGTTCTATAGTTGCAAGATGGAGGAGAATAGTTCAGTCAGTGAACATATACTCAAAATGTCTGGGTATAATAATCACTTGATTCAAATGGGAGTTAATCTTCCAGATGATTGCGTCATTGACAGAATTCTCCAATCACTACCACCAAGCTACAAGAGCTTCGTGATGAACTATAATATGCAAGGGATGAATAAGACTATTCCTGAGCTCTTCGCAATGCTGAAAGCTGCGGAAGTAGAAATCAAGAAGGAGCATGAAGTGTTGATGGTCAACAAGACCACTAGTTTCAAGAAAAAGGGCAAAGGGAAGAAGAAGGGGAACTTCAAGAAGAACACCAAGCAAGTTGCTACTCAAGAGAAGAAACCCAAGTCTGGACCTAAGCCTGAAACTGAGTGCTTCTACTGCAAGCAGACTGGTCACTGGAAGCGGAACTGCCCCAAGTATTTGGCGGATAAGAAGGATGGCAAGGTGAACAAAGGTATATGTGATATACATGTTATTGATGTGTACCTTACTAATGCTCGCAGTAGCACCTGGGTATTTGATACTGGTTCCGTCGCTAATATTTGCAACTCGAAATAGGGACTACGGATTAAGCGAAGATTGGCTAAGGACGAGGTGACGATGCGCGTGGGAAACGGTTCCAAAGTCGATGTGATCGCAGTCGGCACGCTACCTCTACATCTACCTTCGGGATTAATATTAGACCTAAATAATTGTTATTTGGTGCCAGCGTTAAGCATGAACATTATATCTGGATCTTGTTTGATGCGAGACGGTTGTTCATTTAAATCAGAGAATAATGGTTGTTCTATTTATATGAGTAATATCTTTTATGGTCATGCACCCTTGAAGAGTGGTCTATTCTTATTGAATCTCGATAGTAGTGACACACATATTCATAATGTTGAAGCCAAAAGACACAGAGTTGATAATGATGGTGCAACTTATTTGTGGCACTGCCGTTTAGGTCATATCGGTGTAAAGCGCATGAAGAAACTCCATACTGATGGACTTTTGGAACCACTTGATTATGAATCACTTGGTAGTTGCGAACCGTGCCCCATGGGAAAGATGACTAAAACACCGTTCTCCGGTACTGTGGAGAGAGCAACAGATTTGTTGGAAATCATACATACAGATGTATGTGGTCCGATGAATATTGAGGCTCGTGGCGGATATCGTTATTTTCTCACCTTCACAGATGACTTAAGCAGATATGGGTATATCTACTTAATGAAACATAAGTCTGAAACATTTGAAAAGTTCAAAGAATTTCAGAGTGAAGTTGAAAATCATCGTAGCAAGAAAATAAAGTTTCTACGATCTGATCGTGGAGGAGAATATTTGAGTTACGAGTTTGGTGTACATTTGAAACAATGCGGAATAGTTTCGCAACTCACGCCACCTGGAACACCACAGCGTAATGGTGTGTCCAAACGTCGTAATCGTACTTTACTAGATATGGTGCGATCTATGATGTCTCTTACTGATTTACCGCTATCGTTTTGGGGTTATGCTTTAGAGACGGCCGCATTCACGTTAAATAGGGCACCATCAAAATCCGTTGAGACGACGCCTTATGAACTATGGTTTGGCAAGAAACCAAAGTTGTCGTTTCTGAAAGTTTGGGGCTGCGATGCTTATGTGAAAAAGCTTCAACCTGATAAGCTCGAACCCAAATCGGAGAAATGTGTCTTCATAGGATATCCAAAGGAGACTATTGGATACACCTTCTATCACAGATCCGAAGGCAAGACTTTTGTTGCTAAGTTCGGAAACTTTCTGGAGAAGGAGTTTCTCTCGAAAGATGTGAGTGGGAGGAAAGTAGAACTTGACGAGGTAACTGTACCTGCTCCCTTATTGGAAAGTAGTACATCACAGAAACCTGTTTCTGCAACACCTACACCAATTAGTGAGGAAGCTAATGATAATGATCATGAAACTTCAGGACAAGATACTACTGAACCTCGTAGATCAACCAGATTGAGATCCGTGCTAGAGTGGTACGGTAATCCTGTTCTGGAAGTCATGCTGCTAGATCATGATGAACCTACGAACTATGAAGAAGCAATGGTGAGCCCAGATTCCGCAAAATGGCTTGAAGCCATGAAATCTGAGATGGGATCCATGTATAAGAACAAAGTATGGACTTTGGTTGACTTGCCCGATGATCGGCAAGCAATTGAGAATAAATGGATCTTCAAGAAGAAGACTGACGCTGACGGTAATATTACTGTCTACAAAGCTCGACTTGTTGCAAAAGGTTTTCGACAAGTTCAAGGGGTTGACTATGATGAGAACTTCTCACCCGTAGCGATGCTTAAGTCTGTCCGAATCATGTTAGCAATTGCCGCATTTTATGATTATGAAATTTGGCAGATGGATGTCAAAACTGCATTCCTGAATGGATTTCTGGAAGAAGAGTTGTATATGATGCAACCGGAAGGTTTTGTCGATCCAAAGAGAGCTAATAAAGTGTGCAAGCTCCAGCGATCCATTTATGGACTGGTGCAAGCCTCTCGGAGTTGGAATAAATGCTTTGATAGTGTGATCAAAGCATTTGGTTTTGTACAGACTTTCGGAGAAGCCTGTATTTACAAGAAAGTGAGTGGGAGCTCTGTAGCATTTCTGATATTATATGTGGATGACATATTACTGATTGGAAATGATATAGAATTTCTGGATAGCATAAAGGGATACTTGAATAAGAGTTTTTCAATGAAAGACCTCGGTGAAGCTGCTTACATATTAGGCATAAAGATCTATAGAGATAGATCAAGATGTTTAATTGCACTTTCACAAAGCACATACCTTGAGAAGATTTTGAAGAAGTTCAAAATGGATCAAGCAAAGAAAGGGTTCTTGCCTGTGTTACAAGGTGTGAAGTTGAGTCAGACTCAATGCCCGACCACTGCAGAAGATAGAGAGAAAATGAAAGATGTTCCCTATGCTTCAGCCATAGGCTCTATCATGTATGCAATGCTGTGTACCAGACCTGATGTGTGCCTTGCTATAAGTCTAGCAGGGAGGTACCAAAGTAATCCAGGAGTGGATCACTGGACAGCGGTCAAGAACATCCTGAAGTACCTGAAAAGGACTAAGGATATGTTTCTCGTATATGGAGGTGACAAAGAGCTCATCATAAACGGTTACATTGATGCAAGGTTTGACACTGATCCGGACGATTCTAAATCACAAACCGGATACGTGTTTACATTAAACGGTGGAGCTGTCAGTTGGTGCAGTTCTAAACAAAGCGTCGTGGCGGGATCTACATGTGAAGCAGAGTACATAGCTGCTTCGGAAGCAGCAAACAAAGGAGTCTGGATGAAGGAGTTCATATCCGATCTAGGTGTCATACCTAGTGCATCGGGTCCAATGAAAATCTTTTGTGACAATACTGGTGCAATTGCCTTGGCGAAGGAATCCAGATTTCACAAGAGAACCAAGCACATCAAAAGACGCTTCAATTCCATTTGGGATCTAGTCCAGGTGGGAGACATAGAGATTTGCAAGATACATACGGATCTGAATGTAGCAGACCCGTTGACTAAGCCTCTTCCACGAGCAAAACTTGATCAGCACCAAGGCTCCATGGGTGTTTGAATCATTACTGTGTAATCTAGATTATTGACTCTAGTGCAAGTGGGAGACTGAAGGAAATATGCCCTAGAGGCAATAATAAAGTTATTATTTATTTCCTTATATCATGATAAAAGTTTATTATTCATGCTAGAATTGTATTAACCGGAAACATAATACATGTGTGAATACATAGACAAACAGAGTGTCACTAGTATGCCTCTACTTGACTAGCTCGTTAATCAAAGATGGTTATGTTTCCTAACCATGGACAAAGAGATGTCATTTGATTAACGGGATCACATCATTAGTTGAATGATCTGATTGACATGACCCATTCCATTAGCTTAGCACCCGATCGTTTAGTATGTTGCTATTGCTTTCTTCATGACTTATACATGTTCCTATGACTATGAGATTATGTAACTCCTGTGTGCCGGAGGAACACTTTGTGTGCTACCAAACATCACAACGTAACTGGGTGATTATAAAGGTGCTCTACAGGTGTCTCCAAAGGCACATGTTGGGTTGACGTATTTCGAGATTAGGATTTGTCACTCCGATCGTCGGAGAGGTATCTCTGGGCCCTCTCGGTAATGCACATCACTTAAGCCTTGCAAGCATTGCAACTAATGAGTTAGTTGCGAGATGATGTATTACGGAACGAGTAAAGAGACTTGCCGCTAACGAGATTGAACTAGGTATTGGATACCGACGATCGAATCTCGGGCAAGTAACATACCGATGACAAAGGGAACAACGTATGTTGTTATGCGGTCTGACTGATAAAATATCTTCGTAGAATATGTAGGAACCAATATGGGCATCCAGGTCCCGCTATTGGTTATTGACCGGAGACATGTCTCGGTCATGTCTACATTGTTCTCGAACCCATAGGGTCCACACGCTTAAGGTTTCGATGACAGTTATATTATGAGTTTATGCGTTTTGATGTACCGAAGGTTGTTCGGAGTCCCGGATGTGATCACGGACATGACGAGGAGTCTCGAAATGGTCGAGAAATAAAGAATGATATATTGGAAGCCTATATTTGGATATCGGAAGTGTTCCGAGTGAAATCGGGATTTTACCGGAGTACCCGGAAGGTTACCGGAACCCCCCGAGAGATATATGGGCCTTAGTGGGCCTTAGTGGAAGAGAGGAGAGGTAGCATGAGATGGGCCGCGCGCCCCTCCCCTCCCTTGGTCCGAATAGGACAAGGAGAGGGGGCCGGGCCCCCTTCCTCTTTCCCCCCCTCCGCAAATCCTATTCCAACTAGGAAAGGGGGGAGTCCTACTCCCAGAGGGAGTAGGACTCCTCCTGGCGCGCCTATCCTGGCCGGCCGCACCCCCCCTTTGAGCCTTTATATACGGAGGCAGGGGCACCCCCTAGAGACACAAGTTGATCCACGTGATCATATTCTTAGCCGTGTGCGGTACCCCCTTCCACCATAGTCCTCGATAATATTGTAGCAATGGTTAGGCGAAGCCCTGCGACATTAGTACATCAAGATCGTCACCATGCCATCGTGCTGACGGAACTCTTCCCCGATGCTTTGCTGGATCGAAGTCCGGGGATCGTCATTGAGCTGAACGTGTGCTAGAACTCGGAGGTGCCGTAGTTTCGGTGCTTGATCGATCGGGCCGTGAAGACGTACGACTACATCAACCTAATGCTTCCGTTGTCGATCTACAAGGGTACGTAGATCACACTCTCCCCCTCGTTGCTATGCATCACCATGATCTTGCGTGTGCGTAGGAAATTTTTTGAAATTACTACATTCCCCAGCAGAAACTCCATACTATTGGACTTTTGGAATCACTTGATTATGAATCACTTGGTACTTGCGAACCATGCCTTATGGGCAAGATGACTAAAACACCGTTCTTCGGAACTATGGAGCGAGCAACAGATTTGTTGGAAATCATACATACTGATGTATGTGGTCCGATGAATATTGAGGCTCGCGGCGGGTATCGTTATTTTCTCACCTTCACACATGATTTAAGCAGATATGGGTCTATCTACTTAATGAAACATAAGTCTAAAACATTTGAAAAGTTCAAAGAATTTCAGAGTGAAGTGGAAAATCATCGTAACAAGAAAATAAAGTTTCTACGATCTGATCATGGAGGAGAATATTTGAGTTACGAGTTTGGCATACATTTGAAACAATGCGGAATAGTTTCGCAACTCACGCCACCCGGAACACCACAGCGTAATGGTGTGTCCGAACGTCGTAATCGTACTTTACTAGATATGGTGCGATCTATGATGTCTCTTACTAATTTACCGCTATCGTTTTGGGGTTATGCTTTAGAGACGGCTGAATTCACGTTAAATAGGGCACCATCAAAATCCGTTGAGACGACGCCTTATGAACTATGGTTTGGCAAGAAACCAAAGTTATCATTTCTTAAAATTTGGGGTTGCGATGCTTATGTGAAAAAGCTTCAACCTGATAAGCTCGAACCCAAATTAGAGAAATGTGTCTTCATATAGGATACCCAAAGGAAACTATTGGTACACCTTCTATCACAGATCCGAAGGCAAGATATTCGTTTCTAAGAATGGATCCTTTCTAGTGAAGGAGTTTCTCTCGAAAGAAGTGAGTGGGAGGAAAGTAGAACTTGATGAGGTAACTGTACCTGCTCTCTTATTGGAAAGTAGTTCATCACAGAAACCGGTTCCTGGGACATCTACACCAATTAGTGAGGAAGCTAATGATGATGATCATGAAACTTCAGATCAAGTTACTACCGAACCTCGTAGGTCAACCAGAGCAAGATCCGCACCAGAGTGGTACGGTAATCCAGCTCTGGAGGTCATGCTACTTGACCATGACGAACCTACGAACTATGAGAAAGCGATGATGAGCCTAGATTCCGCAAAATGGCTTGAGGCCATGAAATCTGAGATGGGATCCATGTATGAGAACAAAGTGTGGACTTTGGTTGACTTGCCCGATGATCGACAAGCCATCAAGAACAAATGGATCTTCAAGAAGAAGACAGTCGGTGACGGTAATGTTAGTGTCTACAAAGCTCGACTTGTTGCAAAAGGATTTCGACAAGTTCAAGGAGTTGACTACGATGAGACCTTCTCACCCATAGTGATGCTTAAGTCCGTTCGAATCATGTTAGCAATTGCCGCATTTTATGATTATGAAATTTGGCAAATGGATGTAAAGACTGCATTCCTGAATAGATTTCTGGAAGAAGAGTTGTATATGATGCAACCTGAAGGTTTTCTCGATCCAAAGGGAGCTAACAAAGTGTGCAAGCTCCAGCGATCCATTTATGGACTGGTGCAAGCCTCTCGGAGTTGGAATAAACGTTTTGATAGTGTGATCAAAGCATATGGTTTTATACAGACTTTTGGAGAAGCCTCTATTTACAAGAAAGTGACTGGGAGCTCTGTAGCATTTCTAATATTATATGTGGATGACATATTGTTGATTGGAAATGATATAGAATTTCTGGATAGCATAAAAGGATACTTGAATAAGAGTTTTTCAATGAAAGACCTCGGTGAAGCTACTTATATATTGGGCTTCAAGATCTATAGAGATAGATCAAGACGCTTAATTGGACTTTCACAAAGCACATACCTTGATAAAGTTTTGAAAAAGTTCAAAATGGATCGAGCTAAGAAAGGGTTCTTGCCTTTGTTACAAGGTGTGAAGTTGAGTAAGACTCAATGCCCGACCACTGCAGAAGATAGAGAGAAAATGAATAGTGTTCCCTATGCTTCAGCTATAGGCTCTATCATGTATGCAATGCTATGTACTGCTACCTCTTGAGCACTGCGTTGGTTTTCCCCGAAGCGGAAGGGATGATGCAACAAAGTAGCGTAAGTATTTCCCTCAGTTTTTGAGAACCAAGGTATCAATCCAGTAGGAGGCTACGCACGAGTCCCTCGCACCTGCACAAAACAAATAAATCCTCGCAACCAACGCAAATAGGGGTTGTCAATCCCTATAGGGCCACTTACGAGAGTGAGATCTGATAGATATGATAAGACAATATTTTTGGTATTTTTATGATAAAGATGCAAAGTCAAATAAAGGCAAAGTAAATAGCAAAGGAAATAACTAAGTAGTAGGAGATTAATATGATAAAGATAGACCCGGGGGCCATAGGTTTCACTAGTGGCTTCTCTCAAGAGCATAAGTATTCTACGGTGGGTGAACAAATTACTGTTGAGCAATTGACATAATTGAGCATAGTTATGATAATATCTAGGTATGATCATGTATATAGGCATCACGTCCGAGACAAATAGACCGACTCCTGTCTGCATCTACTACTATTACTCCACTCATCGACCGCTATCCAGCATGCATCTAGAGTATTAAGTTAAAAACAGAGTAACTCCTTAAGCAAGATGACATGATGTAGAGGGATAGACTCATGCAATATGAAGAAAACCCCATCTTGTTATCCTCGATGAGAACAATACAATACGTGCCTTGCTGCCCTTACTGTCATCGGGAAAGGACACCGCAAGATTGAACCCAAAGCTAAGCACTTCTCCCATTGCAAGAAAGATCAATCTAGTAGGCCAAACCAAACTGATAATTCGAAGAGACTTGCAAAGATAAACAATCACACATAAAAGAATTCAGAGAAGATTCAAATATTATTCATAGATGGACTTGATCATAAACCCACAATTCATCGGTCTCAACAAACACACCGCAAAAAGAATATTACATCGAATAGATCTCCACAAGAGAGGGGGAGAACATTGTATTGAGATCCAAAAAGAGAGAAGAATCCATCTAGCTACTAACTATGGACCCGTAGGTCTGAGGTGAACTACTCACACTTCATCGGAGGGGCTATGGTGTTGATGTAGAAGCCCTCCGTGATCGATGCCCCCTCCGGCGGAGCTCCGGAACAGGCCCCAACATGGGATCTCGTGGATACAGAAAGTTACGGTGGTGGAATTAGGGTTTTGGCTCCTGTTCTGATCGTTTGGGGGGTACGTGGATATATATGTATATATATATATATAGGGGGAAGGACTACATCAGTGGAGCAACAGGTGGCCCACGAGGGTGGAGGGTGCGCCTGGTGGGGGTGGGCGTGCCCCCCTACCTCGTGGCCTCCTCTTTTCTTTCTTGACGTAGGGTCCAAGTGTCACGGGTCTTGTTCGTTGAGAAAATCACGTTCCCGAAGGTTTCATTCCGTTTGGACTCCGTTTGATATTCCTTTTCTTCGAAACCCTAAAACAGGCCAAAAACAGCAATTCTGGGTTGGGCCTCCGGTTAATTGGTTAGTCCCAAAAATAATATAAAAGTGGATAATAAATCCCAATAATGTCCAAAATAGTAGATAATATTGCATGGAGCAATCAAAAATTATAGATACGTTGGAGACGTATCAAGCATCCCCAAGCTTAATTCCTGCTCGTCCTCGAGTAGGTAAATGATAAAAACAGAATTTTTGATGCGGAGTGCTACTTGGCATAATTTTAATTTAATTCTTCTTACTTGTGGTATGAATATTCAGATCCGAAAGATTTAAGACAAAAGTTCATATTGACATAAAAATAATAATACTTCAAACATACTAACAAAGCAATTATGTCTTCTCAAAATAACATGGCCAAAGAAAGTTCATCCCTACAAAATCATATGGTTTAGTCATGTTTCATTTTCGTCACACAAGAATGCTCTCATTATGCACAACCCCGATGACAAGCCAAGCAATTGTTTCATACTTTAGTAATCTCAAACCTATAAACTTTCACGCAATATATGAGCGCGAGCCATGGACATAGCACTATAGGTGGAATAGAATATAATGAGGGGGGTTATGTGGAGAAGACAAAAGAGGAGAAAGTCTCACATCAACGAGGCTAATCAATGGGCTATGGAGATGCCCACCATTTGATGTTAATGCAAGGAGTAGGGATTGCCATGCAACGGATGCACTAGAGCTATAAATGTATGAAAGCTCAACAAAAGAAACTAGTGGGTGTGCATCCAACTTGCTTGCTCACGAAGACCTAGGGCACTTGAGAAGGCCCATTGTTGGAATATAGAAGCCAAGTCCTATAATGAAAATTCCCACTAGTATATGAAAGTGACAAAACAAGAGACACTCTAACATGAAGATTATGGTGCTGCTTTGAAGCACAAGTGTGGCAAAGGATAGTAACATTGTCCCTTCTCTCTTTTTCTCTCTCTCTTTTTTACGGCCTTTCTCTTTTTTAAGGCCTTTCTCTTTTTTTATGGCCTTTCTCTTATATATATATATATATATATATTCCTCACTTGGGACAATGCTCTAGAAAATAATGATAATCACACTTCTATTTATTTACAACTCAATGATTACAACTCTGTCGGTGTACTAAAGTAGGGGTACCTTAGTATCCCGAACTTGTGCACGGGCAGTCGCAGCGTCCCGCGGCAAGGCTTGCCGGGCGACCGCCAAGATCCTCCGTGGTTCCTTTGGAGCCATTCAAGAACAAAGTATCCAAGGCCCGGGCGAGAAGAGCTTGCCGGGAAGGAGACAAGACCCCGGCAAGAGGAGCTTGCCGGGGAGACCAATCAAGACATATCAAGGAACTCGCCGCAGCACACCATGTGTCCCGGCAAGACCCGGTGAGCGACAAGCTCCCGGACGCGATGAGACCCGGTGAGCGACAAGCTCCCGGACGCGACAAGACAACATCCGCGGCAAGGCGCTTGCCGCGGCGAGCTACTACTCCGCAGCCCGCGCTCCAGCTCACCCACCAACGTGTCGCTCTGGGACCGTTCCTGGCATACGTGGCGGGAGGCTGTGCAGCCAGGGGCATGCGGTGGCAAGCAGGCGCTGAAAAGATAGCCATCATGGCAAACGGTGGCGCCCCTGACGGTCCCTTTCTGCACCGTCTAGGCGACGCAGACAGGCATTTAATGCCTTTGTCCCCTGCCGTCAGGGTTAGGTATGATACAACTGTAGTAAGAGGTGGCGCCAACCACCACTTCTTTTACCTTCTTACCCTCATCTCTGTTGCCACCTGTCGGTGACCCCTTTGACATATAAAAGGAGGCCCATGCGCAACAGGGAGGTGGGGACGATCATTCTCACGCTCGGTCTCGCTAGCCATCCAAGCGTACTGTAGCATTCACCGCTCTCGAGCAAGAACACAATACAAACCAAAGCAGGAGTAGGGTTTTACGCATCCGTGCGGCCCGAACCTGGGTAAACTGATCGCGTCGCTCGTGTGTTCGCCTCGATCTGCTCTTCGTGCACTCTCCGCCCCCCTGCCGAACCGAAAGGGGCCCCGGTCCGCCGTGGTCCCATAGGTGTCCGTGGGATAAGCACCCCCGACATCTTTGGCGTGCCAGGTAGGGGGTGCGTCGAGGCTGTGTGAACCTAATCCGGTGTTCGCACGAGCCAAATCTTCGTCATCTTCATCAACATGCCGCCGAAGAAGAAGATTTCGGAGGTAGCTGCTCCGTCTGCGCCGAGCCCACCATCGCCAGAGCGAACGGCTGGTGGAGTGGGCGCCGGCGGAAGAACGGGCGCCGACGAGGAGGCTCATGGTGCTGCCAGGTCCAAGGACAAGACTGCGCTGCAAATCGGCGGCGCGGTCGGCTCCTACAACGACCGAGCGCACTCCAAGACCTCGGCGTCCGTACACGCACCGTGCCCGTCTCAGGAGGCGCGGGACCAGCAGCATCATGGTACTCACGGTGCCATACGTTTGCTGGGCCAAGATCAAGCTGGCGGATCCCGGAGCGCTCAAGACCAGCATGCGCGCCAACATGCTGGCACGAGCAGGGCACGGTCGCCTGGACGAGGTACTGCTCCTTCTAACGCAGTTAGAAGTCTGAGCATATCTCGCTCCTCGCACCATTCGCCGCCACCGCCCGCCACTCCGGCGGAAGCGTTGGCACGTGCCCAACTACTCCTAGATTACCCTCCAGCGCCAGAGAAGATCGATGACTGGAGGGCCACTATCTAGAGCCTCATCGGCTTCGCCAACGGTGACAACCCGCAGCAGCCGAGCGCATCGCTGCCGCGGCAAGTCAGCCAGGCGCGAGCCGGTGGCGACAAGACCGGCGAGGGTGCAACCACTGTGCACTCTCCGCCCCGAAGGCCAAGATCGCCGACTCACCGGATCCACCACGACAGCGACTCCACCGCGTCATCAGATCCGCGCGCTCGTCGCGATCAGCGCCAAATTCTTCATGAGAGACAGCAAGAAGACGCTCGAACACGCATCAAGCGCCGAAGAGAAGCGCGGCGTCAATCAGACCTGCGCGCCGGGCCCTCTGTTGACATGCATGCGCTCCGAGAACCAGGCGACTTGCCGTACGTGGTAGGTTGCCCTACATTTACCCGTGAGCTGCGGCAAGTCCAGTGGCCTAGCCAGAAGCATTTCAAACCAGACGTACCAGAGAAGTACGACGGCAAGTCACACCCGTCAGAGTTCCTCAGCATCTACACCATTGCGGTGCAAGCTGCTGGGGGCGAGACGACAAGGTCCTTGCCAACTACTTCCCGCTGGTGCTCAAGCCCGAAGTCAGGTCCTGGCTCATGCACTTGCCGGAAAACTCCATATCCTCTTGGGCGGACTTGTGTGAAGCGTGCCAGTTCCATTCCAAACAGATACACCAACCAGCTCAAGCTCTCCAGACGATCCCTTTATCCTGGCCATTTTCGGTCTGGGGGCTCGATATCCTCGGCCCCTTTCCCCGAGCTGTCGGGGGCTTTGAGTACTTGTACGTTGCAATCGACAAGTTCACAAAGTGGCCGAAAGTGGAACCAGTGAGGAAGGTGATAGCACAGTCAGCAGTCAAGTTCTTCAGGTCGATTGTTTGCCGTTTCGGAATCCCTAACAGGATAATTACCGACAACGGTACGCAATTTATGAGCCGCACCTTCATGCAGTACATCCAAGATCTTGGCGCCAAGGTCTGCTTCGCTTCTGTTGCTCACCCCAGAAGTAACGGTCAAGCGGAGAGGGCAAATGCTGAAGTGCTGCGTGGGCTCAAGACCAGGACTTTCGACAGGCTGCACAAGTGCGGACGCAACTGGATCGAGGAGCTGCCGGTGGTTCTTTGGTCGATCAGGACAACGCCAAATCGAGCCACTGGCCAAACACCCTTCGCTCTAGTCTATGGAGCGGAGGCAGTTCTCCCCACGGAACTCGTATACGGGTCGCCTCGAGTGCTCGCCTATGATGGGCTCGAGCAAGAGCAGCTGCGGCAAGATGACGCACTGCTCCTCGAGGAAAACCGTCTTCAGGCTGTTGTGCGAGCCGCTCGCTACCAGCAAGCTTTGCGCCGCTACCATAGCCGCAAAGTTAATGCCGGAAGTCTCGAGGAAGGCGACCTTGTTCTTCGGCGCGTTCAGTCCGCCAAGAACTCAAACAAGTTGACGCCGAAGTGGGAAGGCCCTTACCGGGTGAAACGAGTCACCAGGCCTGGCGCTGTCCGCCTGGAGACCGGAGATGGCATCCAACACTAACCCCTGGTAAGAAATAACGAGTCTTAAAGCTCCATATCGTTATTTCGCCCTCTTTCTTTTTCACAAGGAAAAGGAGGTTCCCTCGCGCACAAGTTTGCCAGAGGGAAGGGAGAAGATACGGTATGGACCAGGCGTCGTTCAAGAAGGCTTCGCCTTACCAGGAAGCAAGTAACAAGAAAGATAAGTTGCCAAAGTCTGAGCAATCAAATTTCCTTTAAATTTTTAAGTTATTTTCCTTGAACGACCGTGCCTTGTATGGAAAACCTGTGCGCGGAGGAACCAACTCGTAGCTAGTTGCGCCCTTATTGTTGTTTCGAGTGCGCTCAACAACTTAACTGAGCTGCGACTAGCTCTGCGACAAGGTTTCTTGCCGGCCGCGGCACCGCCTGCAGGCTGCTGATGTTCCGCACTCAGCGCTTGCGGCAAAGGTGCCTGCGCCGGCAAGTTCCCTAAAAGCGCAGGGTAAAAACATACAAAGGAAAGAGTCAAGTAAAGGAAATAACATAGCAATTACTACCAAGGATAGAGTATATTACAAAATAACTTGTCGCAGCTCTAATAGACTGTTTTTCATAACATGATTGACAGCGACAAGGAAGGAAAAAAGATGGATGGCCTAGTCTACACGGTCGCCCTCGACCCTTCTGATTCCGCTCACCCTGTCCACAATAGGTGCGACAAGGGCCTTGAGCTCCTCCAGATCAGCATCTGGCGGTAGGCTTCGGAGGACGTTGGTAAGGCGGAGGCCTGGGTTGCGGAAGGCCACCTTCATCAGCACCTTCTGGAGGGCTCCCGCGCAAATCTTGCGCGACTCATCGGCAAGTTGCTTTGGGATCTGCTCTCGGAGTCGCTGAAGCGCCGTCACCACGCCCTTGAAGAACAGAGTCAGCTTGGCGCTGGGTTGGAGATTCTCGTCGGAGGAGTACCCGAGATCCACCATCCCCAATTGCGCCAACTCCTTGTCGACGTCTGCGGTGACGTTCACCAGACCCTCCGTCCAGTGCTCCACGTTCCCCGACAAGGTCTTCTGGGCGGCAACAGCGTTCGCCAGCAGCACCTTGCCGGCTTCGACTTCTTCCTTCAGGGCCGCCTCCTGCTCCTTGGCGCCGTCCAGAGATTTGGTCAGGGCCGCCAGCTTCACTTCGAGATCAGCATTGGAGTTCTTGGCGGCGTCCAGTTCATTGCCCTTCTCGGCGAAAAGGGCCTGCAGCTCCGAATAGCTGTTGGCGTCCTTCTCCCGCTCGAGCTTAAGCGCGGCGAGCTCGTCACTGTTCGCCTTAAGGCTCGCCTCCAACTGCGTCACCTTCAGCTCCAGCTCGTTCTTGGCGGCCTCGGCGGCTGCGGCGGCGTCTTCAGCTTGTTTAAGGGCCCCGCCAACTGCCCGCTCGCGCGCGGCAAGTTCCTCCTCGTGGCTGTCGACGTGGACCTTCCGCTACGCCAAGTCACCCTCCTGTGAAGACAACTTCTCCGCGGCAAGGCGTTGGCGCTCTTCGACGTCGGCCTTCTCGAGGAGGAAGGCATGTTGCGCTTCGGCAAGATCTTCCCACTCCTTTGCCAGGGAGCGGAGAGCTTCCTGGTTGGCGCCCCGAAGCTCCTCCGCGCGCTTCTCGATGTCGGCTCCCGCCTTCGCAATGAGTGCTTCGCGGGACTCCAGCTTGGCCTGCCGGGCGCGATAGAGAGCCACTAGCTTCCGCAGCAGGCGCTCCTCTTCAGGTTCACCGCTGCTGCTTGGCACATCGACCAGCTTCAGCCCGGCGGAGGCAAGCACCTCTCCGTCCAGCATCTCCCCCTCGATCGGCGCCCTGGAGCTTGACGCCCAGGGGAGGTTAATGAAGATGTCCTCGCTGGCCTTCAGGTAGACGCCAGGCAGGGGCTCATCGGAGCCTGGCGCGGCGGCAGCGGCGGAGGAGTCGGTGGTCAGAGCAGCACCTGGCGCTCCTGCGGCCTCCGGGTCGTCAGTACGACCGCCAGACTCCCCGCCCGCCTCCGCGGCGGCAGCCCTGGCGGCCTCCTCGCCGGCGCCGGCTGCTTCCTCGGCAGCAACTTCAGTCTCCATCGGCTCTGCAGCAGATGGATCTGACGGCCAGAAGAGGGGAGAAGATTCAAGCAAAATTCGAGCAAAATCCAAGGGAAAGATCAAGAAGAAAAAAAGCCAAGGGGAGTTGGAAGCAAGGAAGTTACCTGTGCCAGGGTCTGCAGCTGCGGTCTCCGTCGCCGGGGGATCGCCGACACAGTCCCTTGCCGGAGCCTCCTCCCTTGCCGGGGGCTCCTCCCTTGCCGGTGGCTCCTCCCTAGCCGGAGTCTCCTCCCTCGCCGGAGAGCTCTCCCTCACCGGAGGACTTTCCCTTGGTGCTTCAGGGGCAGCCTCCGGGCTCTCCTGGTGTGGCTGCTCTGCTCCTGCACAAGTCAAACAAACAAGTATGAGCACAGCAAGGATCTTCGTGCGCACCCGACAGCGGGAAGTAAGCAAGACACTTACGCTAGGGGCTGCTCTGAAGATCAGCCGCCGGGTCCGGCAAGTTTGTCTCAGGCACGTCCCCTGTTGACGCAGTGGGTTCGTCCTCGATGACGATCACCGGTGCCTTGGCTCTCTTTGCCGCTCTCTACGCCAGAGTCCTAAAAAGGAACAGATACAGGGAAAGGCAAGTGAGAAACAAGACAAGACAAAAACAGCAGAAATCAAAGAATTGCAAGTACAATAAGGAGAACTTACTCCTCTTCTTCTTCCTCGTCGGAGCTAAACACGGAGAAGTCAAAATCCGGCCCGCGTCTGGCGCGGGAAGGTGGAGGAGTAGGCTCCCTTGGTCGCTTGGTGGGAGCAGAAGCGGCAGTCCGGGAAGACCCTGCTCCAGTCGAAGCAGCAGCATGGGGTGCTCCCGCGGCAACGGTGCTTGCCGCGGTGGAGCGCGTTGTGCGGCGCGGCGACTGCCGGCCCGCCTGCCGCCTCGCTACATTCCCGGCCTTGCGGAGACGCCTTCTTGGTGGAGACGGAGACGCTGCTGGTGGCGTGCTGTCGGAGGACCAAGTGGAGGAGGAATCGATCTCCAAAGAGCCGCTCGCATCATCGGCAGGCTCGTTCGGTTCGGCGTCATGCCCAGCAACCTGGCTCGGTTCGGCATCGCGCCCGACAACCTCCTTCTTGCCGGCAAGATCCTTTTTGCCGGCAAGATCTTCCCACTCGGCACGGTTTGCCGCCTCTGCCACCGCTGCCTCCTCCAAAGTGAAGTCGAACTCGCCCGCCGCAGCAGCTGCCGCCGCCTCTTCCAACCTGGTGGCGATGTATGCCAACTCCGCCTCGGTGGTGTCGTGGGTGAGGCCGTCCTTTTCGTCAGCGCGGATTGGCACTTCCACCAAGTCGTCGAAGAATTGCTGCACAACCTCGTCTTCTGGCTCTTGCCAAGTTGGCACGATTCCGTGCAAATCACACAGTGGCATCATCGCCCTGATGCGGTCGAGCGCCGAGTTGTTGCACAAAGGGACGATGCCCTGCGGCAACCTGAAGACTTCAGGGTGATTTGGATCGTACTTGAAGAGCTCCTGCAGTATTCCGTTGAGCTCAAGGACAGTGAAATTGTAGTTAAGGCCTGGGCGCAGCCTCATGATGTCTGCCGCGTTTTTGAACTCCCAGGCAGGCCTCCTCTGTTCCTGCAGGGGAGCGATGCGGCGACGAAGAAAGTCTGCGCCAACGGCCCCTACAGTGAGTCCGGCAAGCCTGAGGCGCTGGATCCTGGTGACAGCAATCTTCAGCTTGCTGTCCTTCGGGGCCACGTCACTCCAGTCACTGCCACGCACTGCTGCTACTTGACGCCGGGCGGTGAATGGCTGTGGGCTCTCCTCGACAATCCAGCACCAATCAGCCCTCCACTCCTCCCACTTGCCGCGGAATTCGCCCTCCAAATAGGAATCCTTCTTGCCGGTCCTAGAGACCCAGGCAATTCCGCCAGACAAGGGCTCTCCTCTCTCTACCCGGGGAATGAAAAAGTGGCGAAAAAGGGCTACGCTAGGGTGGACTCCAACAAAGTTCTCACAAAGGTGTGCGAAAACGGCCATGGTGAGGACAACGTTGGGAGTGAAATCAAGGAGGCAGAGATTGTATGTGTTCATGATATCGCAGAAGAACACGGAAAAAGGCGGGCAGAGCCCGCAGTAGAAGAAGACGGCAAAGAAAGGGTACCCGTCCGGAGCCGTCGCGTGAGCAGCGGCCGGGAGCACCTTGGTCCGCGGGTGAGCTCACGTCTCCGTCGCCCAAAAGAGATAATAGTACTCCCGCAGCTCCTTCGCGTCGAGCTTGGGGGGGGGGAATGGCTCGCTCCTTCCGCAGCGCCGCGAGCCGCTGCGCCTCGGTCGACTTCACGGCCTTCCCCTTGTCGCCCTTCGGAGCCATGGCGGAAGCAGTGGAGGAGGTCGACGGCGTGGTGGTGCTGGTGGCAATGCGGGGGGCAAGGCGCTGTGCTCTGCGTGCTTTGGGAAGACGGAGGCGGGGCGGAGTTTTTCAAGATTAGAGCGGAATGGGGGCGAGTGGGCGCACTACCCCCGCTTCCCTTTATTTATAAAGGGGGAGGTGGCGGACGTTCCTAGCATACGTGGCGGGAGGCTGTGCAGCCAGGGGCATGCGGTGGCAAGCAGGCGCTGACAAGATAGCCATCGTGGCAAACGGTGGCGCCCCTGACGGTCCCTTTCTGCACCGTCTAGGCGACGCAGACAGGCATTTAATGCCTTTGTCCCCTGCCGTCAGGGTTAGGTATGATACAACTGTAGTAAGCGGTGGCGCCAACCACCACTTCTTTTACCTTCTTACCCTCATCTCTGTTGCCACCTGTCAGTGACCCCTTTGACATAAAAAGGAGGCCCATGCGCAACAAGGAGGGGGGCGATCATTCTCACGCTCAGTCTCGCTAGCCATCCAAGCGTACTGTAGCATTCACCGCTCTCGAGCAAGAACACAATACAAACCAAAGCAGGAGTAGGGTTTTACGCATCTGTGCGGCCCGACCTGGGTAAACTGATCGCGTCGCTCGTGCGTTCGCCTCGATCTGCTCTTCGTGCACTCTTCGCCCCCCTGCCGAACCGAAAGGGGCCCCGGTCCGCCGTGGTCCCATAGGTGTCCATGGGATAAGCACCCCCGACAAACTCAATACTAGAACAAAAGATGACTCTATATGAATGCAAGCACCCCCGACAAACTCAATACTAGAACAAAAGATGACTCTATATGAATGCCTCCGGCGGTGTACCGGGATATGCAATGGACCAAGAGTGACATGTATGAAAGAATTATGAACGGTGGCTTTGCCACAAATACTATGTCAACTACATGATCATGCTAAGCAATATGACAATAATGAATGTGTCATGATGAACGGAATGATGGAAAGTTGCATGGCAATATATCTCGGAATGGCTATGGAAATGCCATAATAGGTAGGTATGGTGGTAGTTTTGAGGAAGATATAAGGAGGTTTATGTGTGAAAGAGTGCATCATATCACGGGGTTTGGATGCACCGGCGAAGTTTGTGCCAACTCTCAATGTGAGAAAGGGCAATGCACGGTACCGAAGAGGCTAGCAAGGATGGAAGGGTTAGAGTGCGTATAATCCATGGACTCAACATTAGTCATAAAGAACTCACATACTTGTTGCAAAATTTACAACTCATCAAAAACCTTGGTACTACGCGCATGCTCCTAGGGGGATAGATTGGTAGGAAAAGACCATCGCTCGTCCTCGACCGCCACTCATAATGAAGACAATCAAATAACACCTCATGTTTCAAATTTGTTACATAACGTTTACCATACGTGCATGCTATGGGACTTGCAAACCTCAACACAAGTATTTCTCAATTTCACAACTACTCAACTAGCACAACTTTGATATTATTACCTCCATATCTCAAAACAATCACCAAGCATCAAACTTCTCTTAGTATTCAAAACACTCTTAAGAAAATTTTACTAATCTTGAATACCTAGCATATTAGGATTTTAAGCAAATTACCATGCTATTAAGACTCTCAAAATAATCTAAGTGAAGCATGAGAGATCAATAGTTTCTATAAAACAAATCCACCACCATGCTCTAAAAGATATAAGTGAAGTACTAGAGCCAAATTATGTAACTCAAAAGATATAAGCAAAGCACATGGAGTATTCTAACAAATTCCAAATCATGTATGGCTCTCTCAAAAGGTGTGTACAGCAAGTATGATTTTGGTAAACTAACAAGCAAATACTCGAATCATACAACACGCTCCAAGCAAAACACATATCATGTGGTAAATAAAAATATAGCTCCAAGTAAAGTTACCGATAGAAGTAGACGAAAGAGGGGATGCCTTCTGGGGCATCCCCAAGCTTTGGCTTTTAGGTGTCCTTAGATTATCTTGGGAGTGCCATGGGAATACCCAAGCTTAGGCTCTTTCCACTCCTTGTTCCATAATCCATCAAATCTTTACCCAAAACTTCAAAACTTCACAACACAAAACTTAAAGTAGAAAATCTCGTGAGCTCCGTTAGCGAAAAATAAAAGATCACTTCAAGGTACTGTAATGAAATCATTCTTTATTTATATTGGTGTTATACCTACTGTATTCCAACTTATCTATAGTTTATAAACTATTTTGCTAGCCATAGATTCATCAAAATAAGCAAACAACACATGAAAAACAGAATCTGTCAAAAACAGAACAGTCTGTAGTAATATGTAGCTAGCGCAAGATCTGGAACCCCAAAAATTCTAAAATAAATTTCTTGACGTGAGTAATTTATCTATTAATCATCTTCAAAAATAATTAACTAAATATCACTCTCCAGATAAAAATTTCAGTAGTTCTCGTGAGCGCTAAAGTTTCTGTTTTTTACAGCAAGTTCAACAAGACTTTCCCCAAGTCTTCCCAACGGTTCTACTTGGCACAAACACTAATTAAACACAAAAAACACAACCAAAACAGAGGCTAGATAAATTATTTATTACTAAACAGGAGCAAAAATCAAGGAATAAAAATAAAATCGGGTTGCCTCCCAACAAGCGCTATCATTTAACGCCCCTAGCTAGGCATAACAATCACGAATAGATCTAGGTATTGGCATCTTTGGTAGGCAATCCATAAGTGGCTCTCATAATAGATTCATAAGGTAATTTAATCTTATTTCTATGAAAGTGTTCCATGCCTTTCCTTAATGGAAATTGGAATCAAATATTTCCTTCCTTCATATCAATAATTGCACCAATCGTTCTAAGGAAAGGTCTACCAAGAATAATAGGACATGAAGGATTGCAATCTATGTCAAGAACAATAAAATCTATGGGAACATAATTCCTATTTTCAACAATAAGAACATCATTAATTCTTCCCATAGGTTTCTTAATAGTGGAATCCGCACGGTGCAAGTTTAGAGAGCAATCATCAAAATCACGGAAACCTAACAAATCACACAAAGTCTTTGGAATCGTGGAAACACTAGCACCCAAATCACATAAAGCATGGCATTCATGATCTTTAATTTTAATTTTAATAGTTGGTTCCCACTCATCATAAAGTTTTCTAGGGATAGAAACTTCCAATTCAAGTTTTTCTTCATAAGATTGCATCAAGGCATCAACGATATGTTTAGTAAACGCTTTATTTTGACTATAAGCATGAGGAGAATTTAACACGGTTTGCAACAAGGAAATACAATCAATCAAAGAGTAATTTTCATAGTTAAATTCCTTGAAATCCATAATAGTGGGTTTAGCAACATCTAGGGTTTTAATTTCTTCAATCCCACTTTTATCAAATTTACCATCAAGATCAACAAATTTTGAATTCTTGGAACGCCTTCTAGGTAGAGGTGGATCATATTCAGTCCCATCATTATCAAGATTCATATTGCAAAACAAAGATTTAATAGGGGACACACCAATTACTTTTAGATCTTTATCTTTATTTTCATAGCAATCCGGTTTAGCGGCCATCTTATTAACTAAGGTGGCCTGCCAATCCGAAATTTCAGCAGTTAATTTCTCAAGATGAGCAATTTGGGATCTTAAACCATCGAATTCTTTAGACATATCATCAAGCTCTTTATTCATAAAATTCATAATTTTTTTGTTCTTTAAGCTCGTTTCTGAAGAAACTATTATGTTCAAATTGCAAGACCATAAAACTCCTGACATTGCTTTCGATCTCTTCTAATCTTTTAAGATGAAGGTCACCAAATTTAGGTAGAGCCATCGTGACAAGCAAGCAAACTAACACACAACCAAACAAAAAGCAAGCGGACAAAAGAGGCAAATAGGGAGGATAGAGAGAGAGAGGGCGAATAAAACGGCAAGGGTGAAGTGGGGGAGAGGAAAACGAGAGGCAAATGACAAATAATGTAATGCGGGAGATAAGGGTATGTGATGGGTACTTGGTATGTTGACTTTTACGTAGACCTCCCCGGCAACGGCGCCAGAAATCCTTCTTGCTACCTCTTGAGCACTGCGTTGGTTTTCCCCGAAGAGGAAGGGATGATGCAGCAAAGTAGCGTAAGTATTTCCTTCAGTTTTTGAGAACCAAGGTATCAATCTAGTAGGAGGCTACACGCGAGTCCCTCGCACCTGCACAAAACAAATAAATCCTCGCAACCAACGAAAATAGGGGTTGTCAATCCCTATAGGGCCACTTACGAGAGTGAGATCTGATAGATATGATAAGATAATATTTTTGGTATTTTTATGATAAAGATGCAAAGTAAAATAAAGGCAAAGTAAATAGCAAAGGAAATAACTAAGTAGTAGGAGATTAATATGATAAAGATAGACCCGGGGGCCATAGGTTTCACTAGTGGCTTCTCTCAAGAGCATAAGTATTCTACGGTGGGTGAACAAATTACTGTTGAGCAATTGACATAATTGAGCATAGTTATGAGAATATCTAGGTATGATCATGTATATAGGCATCACGTCTGAGACAAGTAGACCGACTCCTGCCTGCATCTACTACTATTACTCCACTCATCGAGCGCTATCCAGCATGCATCAGTATTAAGTTAAAAACAGAGTAATGCCTTAAGCAAGATGACATGATGTAGAGGGATAGACTCATGCAATATGAAGAAAACCCCATCTTGTTATCCTCGATGGAAACAATACAATATGTGCCTTGCTGCCCTTACTGTCACCGGGAAAGGACACCGCAAGATTGAACCCAAAACTAAGCACTTCTCCCATTGCAAGAAAGATCAATCTAGTAGGCCAAACCAAACTGATAATTCGAAGAGACTTGCAAAGATAATCAATCACACATAAAAGAATTCAGAGAAGATTCAAATATTATTCATAGATAGACTTGATCATAAACCCACAATTCATCGGTCTCAACAAACACACCGCAAAAAGAAGATTACATCAAATAGATCTCCACAAGAGAGGGGGAGAACATTGTATTGAGATCCAAAAAGAGAGAAGAAGCCATCTAGCTACTAACTATGGACCCGTAGGTCTGAGGTGAACTACTCACCCTTCATCGGAGGGGCTATGGTGTTGATGTAGAAGCCCTCCGTGATCGATGCCCCCTCCGGCAGAGCTCCGGAACTGGACCCAAGATGGGATCTCGTGGATACAGAAAGTTACGGCGGTGGAATTAGGGTTTTGGCTCCTGTTCTGGTCGTTTAGGGTACGTGGATATATATAGGAGGAAGGAGTACGTCGGTGGAGCAACAGGGGGGCCACGAGGGTCGAGGGCGCGCCCAATGAGGGTGGGCGCGCCCCCTACCTCGTGGCCTCCTCTTTTCTTTCTTGACGTAGGGTCCAAGTCTCCCGGGTCTTGTTCGTTGAGAAAATCACGTTCCCGAAGGTTTCATTCCGTTTGGACTCCGTTTGATATTCCTTTTCTCCGAAACCCTAAAACAGGCAAAAAAAACAGCAATTCTGGGCTGGGCCTCCGGTTTATAGGTTAGTCCCAAAAATAATATAAAAGTGGATAATAAAGCCCAATAATGTCCAAAATAGTAGATAATATAGCATGGAGCAATCAAAAATTATAGATACGTTGGAGACGTATCATGTACCAGACCTGATGTGTGCCTTGCTATTAGCCTAGCAGGGAGGTACCAAAGTAATCCAGGAGTGGATCACTGGACAGCGGTCAAGAACATCCTAAAGTACCTGAAAAGGACCAAGGATATGTTTCTCGTTTATGGAGGTGACAAAGAGCTCATCGTAAATGGTTACGTTGATGCAAGCTTTGACACTGATCCGGACGATTCTAAGTCGCAAAACCGAATACGTGTTTATATTAAACGGTGGAGCTGTCAGTTGGAGCAGTTCTAAACAGAGTGTCGTGGCGGGATCTACATGTGAAGCGGAGTACATTGTTGCTTCGGAAGCAGCGAATGAAGGAGTTTGGATGAAGGAGTTCATATCCGATCTAGGCGTCATACCTAGTGCATCGGGTCCAATGAAAATCTTTTGTGACAATACTGGGGCCATTGCCTTGGCAAAGGAATCCAGATTTCACAAGAGAACCAAGCACATCAAGAGACGCTTCAACTCCATCCAGGATCAAGTCCAGGTGGGAGACATAGAGAATTGCAATATACATACGGATCTGAATGTTGCAGACCCGTTGACTAAGCCTCTTCCACGAGCAAAACATGATCAACACCAAGGCTCCATGGGTGTTAAAATCATTATTGTGTAATCTAGATTATTGACTCTAGTGCAAGTGGGAGTCTGAAGGAAATATGCCCTAGAGGCAATAATAAAGTTATTATTTATTTCCGTATTTCATGATAAATATTTATTATTCATGCTAGAATTGTATTAACCGGAACATAATTCATGTGTGAATACATAGACAAACATAGTGTCACTAGTATGCCTCTACTTGACTAGCTCATTGATCAAAGATGGTTAAGTTTCCTAAACATAGACATGAGTTGTTATTTGATCAATGGGATCACATCATTTGGAGAATGATGTGATTGACTTGACCCATTCCGTTAGCTTAGCACTTGATCGTTTGTTTACTGCTATTGCTTTCTTCATGACTTATACATGTTCTTATGACTATGAGATTATGCAACTCCCGAATACCGGAGGAACACTTTGTGTGCTACCAAACGTCACAACGTAACTGGGTGATTATAAAGGTGCTCTACATGTGTCTCCAATGGTACTTGTTGAGTTGGCATAGATCAAGATTAGAATTTGTCACTCCGATTGTCGGAGAGGTATCTCTGGGCCCTCTCGGCAATACACATCACTATAAGCCTTGCAAGCATGATAACTAATGAGTTAGTTACAGGATGATGTATTACGGAACAAGTAAAGAGACTTGCCGGTAACAAGATCGAACTAGGTATTGAGATACCGACGATCGAATCTCGGACAAGTAACATACCGATGACAAAGAGAACAACGTATAGTGTTGTGCGGTTTGACCGATAAAGATCTTCGCAGAATATGTAGGAACCAATATGAGCATCCAGGTTCCGCTATTGGTTATTGACTGGAGACGTGTCTCGGTCATGTCTACATAGTTCTCGAACCCGTAGGGTCCGCACGCTTAAAGTTCTGTGACGATCGGTTTTATGTGTTTATATGTTTTGATGTACCGAAGGTAGTTCGGAGTCCCGGATTTGATCACGGACATGACAAGGAGTCTCGAAATTGTCGAGACATAAAGATTGATATATTGGGAGCCTACATTAGGACATCGGAATAGCTCCGGGTGAAATTGGGATTTTACCGAAGTACCGGAGGGGTTACCGGAACCCCCCGGGGGCTAATGGGCCTTGTTGGGCCATAAGGGAAAGAGAGAGGGGCCGGCCTAGGGCAGGCAGCGCGCCCCCTTCCCCCTGTCCGAATTGGACTAGGAGAAGGGGGGCGGCTCCCCCCTTTCCTTCTCTTTCTCTCCCTGCCTTTCCCCCTCCTAGTAGGAGTAGCAAAGGGAGGAATCCTACTCCTACTAGGAGGAGGATTCCTCCGCCTAGGCGCGCCAACAAGGGCCGGCCGGCCTCCCCCTTGCTCCTTTATATACAGGGGCAGGGGGGCGCCTCTAGACACACAAGTTGATCACAATGATCTCTCCCAACCGTGTGCGGTGCTCCCCTCCACCATAATCCACCTCGGTCATATTGTAGCGGTGTTTAGGCGAAGCCCTGTTGCTGAACTTCATCAACATCGTCACCACGTCGTCGTGCTGACGAAACTCTTCCCCAAGCTCTATTGGATCGTGAGTTCGTGGGACGTCACCGAGCTGAACGTGTGCTAAACGCGGAGGTGCCGTACGTTCGGTACTGAGGATCGGTCGATCGTGAAGACGTACGACTACATCAACCGCGTTGTCATAACGCTTCCGCTTAACGGTCTACGAGGGTACGTGGACAATACTCTCCCCTCTCGTTGCTATGCATCACCATGATCCTGTGTGTGCGTAGATTTTTTTTTGAAATTACTACGTTCCCCAACAATATACCATATTGGTATATACCTTATGGATAAGATAAATCAATTACCATACATATGTTCATATGTTTCTCCCTACTAGAAACATATATCTCTCCTCTTGTGTTTCTCTATTGCTATGCTTTGAAGTTATATAAGCTTTGATGTGCATATCTCTCCCCTTTGAAATCAATTTCCAAGAAGGGTTTATTCTTCTTATTTTTGTAGGTCAAATGGTAAGGGACCTGGACTTGCACATGAAGCAGAATTATAGTTGGAAATTCTTTGTAGAGGAGGATCATTGAGTGGAGCTGGAGAAAATAGATGTAACTTTCTTGGCAAAACATTCTTTTTCTTGTGCACTTCAGTGTCTCCAAAAAAATATTAATTAGAAATTATGAAGCTTCAACCGAGGGTTGGATCTTCTGATTGATCACATCGGTGTCACTGAGCGAGTTCTTGTCTGTCAGACCGAAGAACTGCTATCCGTTAGTTAAATTTGACCTGGTGTCACCAAGGAGTTTTGATCGGAGAGACCAACTGCACATGATAAAGTAGGTTTTGTGAATAATCATCTCACTTTGCAGTTATACCAGTAACGTATTTGCAATGAATTGATAGAGAAAATAGAAAGAAGATAATATCAAAGGAGTTTTTGGTATTTTTATAAAAGTTTTTCCAAATGAGATCACAAGAAAAACATGAACATAAAGACATATATGAACAACAAAACACACAACAAAGAAATAAAACACAAAATTTCAACTAAGATAGGGTCGTCGACTAAGTCATCTAATCTATATTTGAGTACATTGACTTAGGAGTCAAGTTAGAACACTTGATCATAGGTTTTACTCATCGTTTAAGCTCAAATGGGGTTGACATTTTTCATTGAAGCATTTCAATGCATTCACACCTTCTAGAGTTGCTTTAGCTCATGACTTGGAGTAAAACTTCTCTTAGATGTGAGGAATTATATTGGGTTTTGTTGTTGACGAAATCGTGTAGTTGAATTTGTTGTGGATGCTCAAGGATGATGATGTCCACCATGAGCTAGGAGCAATCCATTGAAGTTGAAGTTCATCTTCCTAATTAGTCACACAAGGAACTACATGTATACCCAAATTGATAAGAGTGAAAATTTGAATCATATGTTGGCAAATGATATTTTTGGTTGTCTTGTTCCTTGAACACAACAAAGGAAGTCTTTGATACTTGGTTCATGTGAGATTGCTCAAGATACGAGTTGAAGCAAATTTGTAGAATGTAGCTCATCCAAGTACCTAGACGGGGTTAGATGCAATACAAGGAAGCAATGTATCCATGATATACGATAGTCCATCATAAGAGAAATATTAAGGATTAGTTGTGAAAGCTCGTGTCCTTGCATGCATCCAATTGAGTTTCTAGTTCACATTGAAAACATCAAAAACGTTTAACTCACTCCTCAAGCGTCAAAATGTCTTCTCATCAAGTGGTTTTGTGAAGTTGTTCGCCATTTGTTTGTCGGTACAGACATCCTTAAGGTCAATGCCAACATTAGCCACATGGTCACGTATAAACTGATGATGCACATCAATATGCTTAGTTCGAGAATGTTGAACATGATTGTGTGCAATCTTAATATCACTCTCATTGTCACATAATAATAGGACATGTCTCACATTCATGCCATAATCTTTAAGGGTTTGTGTTATCCATAGTAATTGAGCACAACATAATCCGGCCGCAATGTATTCTGCTTCGGTGGTAGATAAAGATACAAAATTTTGCTTCTTGGAAGACCAAGACACGAGAGACCTCCCAAGGAATTGGCAAAAAAATCCGATTCAAAAGGACAAGACTCAAGAGACCTCACAAGACACACTAAAACGCGTTTATATATATTTGATTCAAAAAATAGAACATATTTTAATTTAAAACCTGAGTGATTATTAATTAATCTAAATGTGTTTGCATGCCCCCTAAAAAAATGTGTTTACATGCAAAATCTGCCACGTGAACCGTGACGAGGCTCGCAGCACAGCAAGTCGGAGGCGACGACCCAGCCACCAGGCGAGGTGGATCCACGAAGCCCAGCCAGAGCTCCAGCCAGCGACCGCAAAATGCCGCAGGACAATCACAGCCGTAGAGTACAGATCGGACGGTGCACATGGAGAGGGGAGAGCGTCAGCAGTGGGATAATCCGCTGGGATCGCCTCTGGTCCAAATCCAAACCCCTCCCCCCTTTTAGCATCGCCGGCAACAACGACGGCCATGCTCTCCGCCGCCGCCTCTGCCATTCCCAGGCTCCGCTGGGCTGCCGCGCCGCCGGGGCACGCCTCGCCGAGGGCCAGGTGGTCTCTGCTGCGCCGGCGCCCGCTCTCCTCCTCCCCGAACGTAGCGCCCACCGCGGGGCCGGGGCCCCTGGAGCCGCCGGACCTTCCCCGCCTCGCCAAGTCTGCCCGCATATCTCTCTCGCCGCAAGAGGTCAGCGCGCCACTCTTTCTCCCTCTCTCTCGATGGTAACCCTCTAGAAACTTTCCGTGAGCTGCGTGGACGGGACGCTAATGCTTTGCTGCCTGTTCGACCGCTAGGCCGAGGAGTTCGCGCCCAAGATTCAGCAGGTGGTGGACTGGTAATTTACGATCCCTTACCTGTTTTTATCACTCTGCACAATTCAGACCTTAGCATTTGCTACCTGGTAGTGGAATTGTTGGAGTCTGTAACAATAAATGTAGATTAGACTCGAAAGGTGTTTAGAAGGAACATCGTGTGGTTCTTCATGGCAAATTGACGGTTCCTGTAATCCCATCAGAAATGTTTACCACAAGCGCTCATGCTTGACTTAGGCCCAGTAAATTATGCTCCTTGTGGTGGTGGTTGTTTAGGTGGGCTGTGAGAAACCGTGCTTGATTCGGGGGACTGAACTTATGCTTATTTATGCCATCAGAAGCAGTTAGAAATCATTATTCTCTCTTTTCCTTGCAGGTTTGGGCAACTTCAAGCGGTTGATCTTGAATCCATTGAGCCTTCACTTAGAGCTGGTACTCATCCATGTAACTCTTCACATTTCTATGTAGGATGGTTGCTTATCACTTACTAGTGTGCTAGTGCCCCTTAGTCCAAAGACAATTTCGAATGCTTGTGATGATTCATGTGAATAACATACTGTACATTGATCATGTCATATGGTATAGCAAGATCCCTCAAAATAATCTCAATAGCTATGACAAAGTATAATGCCTTGTTGTGTTTAACTAGCAAAATTAGGCATTTGCTTCAGGATTGCCTCAGCTCTGTTTTATGCCATTGTGCAGTTCATAATATTATATCCATTTTTTATTAGCCAAGTTCATTATAACAGTATGCATGTGCTCTTGAATCTTGTATGTATGTGTTCGGTAGTACCACACTTTGACAATAGTCACAGTCCATACTTTATACCCTTTTTTTCTCTGTACTCAGATTCTCTGACTGCACGGCGACTTTTTAAGTTCTCTTGAATTAATGTATAATATAGGGAACACACCTGAAATTGAAGGATTAGAGAAAAACAAAAAGAATCTCATGAATTATTTATGTTTGTAACAAGTAATTTTGAATATTAATATGTAGCAGAACAAGACAGTGAGCCATCTGAGTTGTGAGAAAAAAAATATCTATTTGCTTTCTTCTTTGACTAATTTAATTCATTGTTTCTAACATTGTATGCTTCCGTCCATGGTATGTGGTACAAATGAAACCTTGTGAACACATGCAATAGTTGATCCACCAACATGCAGTCCTCAGCAGGCAGCCGAGATGCTGTTGTGCGGCTTCCTGTGCAAAATTGTAGTGG
Source organism: Triticum monococcum (assembly GCA_034509565.1). Lineage (NCBI taxonomy): Eukaryota > Viridiplantae > Streptophyta > Magnoliopsida > Poales > Poaceae > Triticum > Triticum monococcum. The sequence goes on along the minus strand of CM067845.1, from coordinate 590,400,913 downwards.
ATGAAAGGAGCTACACAGTATCCCGGCTGCATGGCACACATAGGCATTGGTGGATCAATTGTTGTAAATCCTCACTGAATTATTGTTTTTTGTACAAAATAAGTTCCTTCATCTACATACATTTATGTTGCTTAAATGATCATACTATAATATTGCTCCCTTGGGTTGCATTTGTTGTACAATCATACAACTTTTTTTAAGCTGTCAGAGTTCCTAGAAATTCCACTAAGCAATTATGTTGCCCATGTCTTTTATTCTGTCTGTCTGCCACCTTCTGTTACCTGTTTTCATGTTTGACTATCTTGGTCACAGATACTGCAGCTGGTAGTTCTTTAAGAGAAGATAAGGCGGAACCATTTGCTAACAGGTAACAAGGCTCCATGTCTTCGATTGACCTGTTATCAAGCTTTGCAGCAAAGGCTGAGTATCTTTTCTGTTTCCATCAATGCAGAGATGCCATAATAGAAGCCCTTCCAAGTTATGATGATCCATACATCAAAGTGCCAAATGCACTGACCAAAGAATGACATGTGGGTCTGTAAATCAAAGTTGTGATATTGTTAACATTCTATTTCATTATACAATGAGGCATGGTGAATCAACTGACCTTGCAAAACATCGAACGAGGAATCAGCAAGCCTGAGTTAAGTTTGACATCCTCGGCTAGAACAGTACGACTCAACAATTTGAGCGATGGATCTGCAGTGCCTGCAATAGAAGATCCATCCTTGCGTGCCATCCTGCGTTCGGACCAAATACATGTCATTTTCTTAATGTGCTTTTATTTATGTTTCTGGAATGTGGGGGCTTCTAGCGCCATGCCTCCCAATCGGCGATAGGGTTCATGTGATGCTATCATCCGGTAATTTGTCTTCAATTCGTTAATCCTGTAAGTTTTCTGGGTTAGGCTGAACCTCAGGACTCATCATGCGTTCTGTTTGAGTTTTCTGCAGGTTTTAGCCTTTTAATCCTGTAAAATATTCTGGGTTAGGCGGAATTCTATGTTTCAATTTTGCATTGGCCAGATCATGTTCCCGTACTGTTGGAGTGCAATAACTAGGGTTGTTCATTCTCTCTCTAGTTTACACAAATCAGATGATAAAAAGCTGGATAGTGCGACCATAAAAAAATGGCACCAAATGAACGCTGTGTGGAGTCGTTGGGATGTCATATTGTCATGCCCTCTTCAAACATCAGTCATGTTTTTTTTTACAATATACGGACACACGAAAGTTCGATGGTTGTTGCTCAGATAGAAAACTATCGTGTTGGCCAGAACATGCAGTGTTTTCTTTTTAAAATTCTCATTCAAGTTGCACAACCCCAAGCCTAGAATTTAAGTTAAAATTATTTTTCTTTGGTGCATCTATTGTCAAGGCGTCCAAACACAAATGAGAGAAATACGCAAGTGTGACCAGAAATGTCATACTAATTCAGAAGCCAGGGCCAAAAGGTTAAAGAAGCTGGAAAGTGTGCTCATCACAAAAGCAGTGCCAGAAATGCCACACTAAAATTCAGAAACCAGGGCGAAAAAGTTAAGCTGGAAAGTGTGATCATCACAAAAATAGTGCCAAATGAACGCATTTGTGGAATCAAACGGATGCCATGCCTTCTTCAAATTCTCAGTCACGCTTTCTTCAATCCTTGCAGCTTATATATATACACTCATGGATGTCGCTCTTAGATGAAAATTAGCATACTGGCCACAACCTGCTCTGTGTTTCAGGTTACATGTTACAATTCGTTTGTGCATTTAGTGTGCGGGCGTTCAGGCTCAAGTGAGGTATTGGAGAAAAACAAATTATAAATGGACGAACGGCGTGAATCTACTAGGTTGGTGACACTTGACTTCCGATCCATCCTATCGCCTTGCAAGGGTGCCACTGCTCCACTGATCATGATCCATGGTGGATCATCAGGAAGCATTATAAGGCAGCTATCTTTGACAACGCATGCCTTGACCACACCAGCCTGCTCGACAGGGGCGTAGCCAGGCCCAGGGCTGCCAGGGTCGTGCCCTGAGGCGTGGGGTGTGGTTTCTTCATTGACGCTAGCTGTAGTAGCGCACTGTAGCTACAATTGCTACTCTATATGCACTGCTGGCCCGTGGGAGTACGAGGAACCTGGCTACGGCACTGCTGCTCGACAAAATCACCGATAGGAGAAAACGGTGTAAATTTGGAGTGTTGGCACCATGATGGTTTGTACATAGACTTTTATTCTATTAATGCACAAGACGCAGAGGTTTTGCATGTTCTCGGGAGGAAAAAAGCCCACTAGGGCAGATTCTTGGGTTCGTCAACTTCTTTTGAGGAGGTGTATACGCGGTGATGATATTAGTCAGCTAATGCTTGAAACTGGAGCCCTTTGACACGTCCATGTTTCAGTACTACATAAGATTGGAGGGCAAAGTAGCTTCTATACCTATACAAATTGCATAATCAATGGCACCTTTTCCGAAAACCACTTTGTCACGAAGATTTACTCTATGCTCCGTTCTCAAAGTGCACTATCCATCCAGACTGAACCTAACCTTCAGATAAGCAACAGATATGCTGCTCGAATGCTTGTGCTGATTCATGTGAATAGCATACTGTATATTCTTCATGTCATATGGTATAGCAATATTCCTCAAAATAATCTCAATACTATAATCTTGCTCCCTCGGGTTGCATTTGTTGTACAAACATAGTACAATTTTTTTAAGCTATCAGAGTTCCTAGAAATTCCACTAAGCAATTATGTTGCCCATGTCTTTTATTCTGGCTGTCTGCCACCTTCTGTTAATTGTTTTCATGTTTGACTATCTTGGTCACAGATACTGCAGCTGATAGTTCTTCGAGAGAAGACAAGGCGGAACCATTTTCTAACAGGTAAGAAGGCTTCATGTCTTCGATTGACCTGTTGTAAAGCTTTGCAGCAAAGGCCGAGTATCTTTTCTGTTTCCATCAATGCAGAGATGCCATAATAGAGGCCCTTCCAAGTTACTATGATCCATACATCAAAGTGCCAAATGCGCTGACTAAAGAGTAAAGAATGACATGTGGGGTCTGTAAATCAAAATTAGGACATTGTTAACATTCTATTCCATAGTACAACGAGGCATGGTGAAACAATTGAACTTGCAAAGCATTGAGCAAGCAATCAGCAAGCCGAGTTAAGTTTGACATCCTTTCGCCTAGAACGGCACGACTCAACAATTTGAGCAACGGATTTGGAGTGCCTGCAACAGAAGATCCATCCGGATGTGCCATTTTGCGTTAGGACCAAATACATGTTATTTTCTTAATATGCTTTTATGTTTCTGGAATGTGGGTGGCTTCTAGGGCTATGCATCCCAAACTGCGATCGGGTTCGTGTGATGCTATCAACTGGTAATTTGTCGTTAATTTATTAGTGTTCTGGGTTAGGGTTTATCCAGCTTATAGGACCCGTCTTGCTTTCTGTTTTGATTTTTCTGCAGGTTTTAGCTTTTTAATCCTGTAGTAAAATGTTCTGGGTTAGGTGGAATTAGGGGTGCAAGCGGACGTCCCGCATATCCTGCATAAGTAGGGGATGGTTCAAACTAAGCTAAATCTGGGTGGGGAAGTTATAGCTAATGTGGTCTATTTATACTATGAAGCGGGGTGGATCGGGTGCCGCTCTGCATCCCTAGGTGGAACCCTATGTTTAAATTTGCATTGGCCAAACAGGACTGTTGGAGTGCAATCACTAGGATTGGTCATTCTCTCTCTAGTGCACACAAATCAGACTACAAAGAGCTGGATAGTGTGAACATTAAAAAAATGGTACCAAAGTGTGCAATCAAAGGGATGTCATGCCTTCTTCAAACCATCTGTCGTACTTTTTTGGACTATAGACATTCGAAAGTTCGATGGCTGTTGCTCGGATGAAAAAGTATCGTGTTGGCCTGAATTAGTTCTCATTCAAGTTGCACAACCCCAAGCCTAAACTTTATATTTAAACTGTTTTTCTTTGGTGCATTTATTGTGTAGGCGTTCAAACTCAAATGTAGGATTGGAGAAAAACGCATGTATGGTTAAAGAAGCTGGAAAGCATGACCGTCACAGAAATAGTGCCAAATGAATGCATTGTGGAATCAAATGGATGCCATGCCTTCTTCAAATCCTTAGTCACGCTTTCTTTCATCCTTGCAGCTTATATATACACACTCATGGTTGTTGCTCTCAGATGGCAAATTATCGTGTGTGGGCAACAACCTGCTCTGTTTTTAGCTTCTATGTTACATTTCGTTTGTGCATTTAGTGTGTGGGTGTTCAGACAAGTGAGGGATTGGGGAAAAACAAACGTGAATGTGTCTTGGTTAGTCAGATAGACAGATACGTGCAAGGGTCGGCATAGCCAGAAATGTCATAGGATGCTCGACCAATTTGCAAAGAGTAATCTTACGTATGTTCTCTCCCTGTTTTGCTAGAACAAGTTCAAATAAGTAAAGCCAATAAGAAGGGAACATACATGAATGGTCTTGTTTTTATAGATGTTTTTGAAGGCTAAATGTGAAGGCCGTCTTGCTCATGATCTAGGGGTATTGTGTCACAAGGCCTACAAGTTATGGGTTTGTTTGTTTCATGGAAAATCATGTCAGATTTGTTATAGTTGTAGGTTACATTTTACTTTACTTATCCCTTGTACCTCTTTCTCTACTAGAGAATGTTTTTCTTATAGTAATTTCTATATTAGAGAATGTTAATCTCGCACCATACAAAGCGCCGGTGCGCTAGTTGATAGACGCTGGAGAGGAAATGCCCACTATGGCAGGTTGTTGGGTTCGTCAAGTTCTTTTGAGGAGGTGCCTATAATAGATGATCCTTACGGATGTGCCATTTTGCGTTCGGACCAAATACATGTCATTTTCTTCATATGCTTTTATGTTTCTGGAATGTGGTGTGGCCATGCCTCCAAACGGCAATAGGGATTATGCGATGCTATACCTGGTAAACCGTCTTTAATTTGTTGACCATGCACGTGTTCTGGGTTAGGCTTAACCTCAGGACTTGTCATGTTTTCTGTTTGAGTTTTCCGTGGGTTTTAGATTTTTAATCCTATAAAATATTCTGGGTTAGCCGGAATTCTATGTTCAAATTTTACATTGGCTAGATCATGTTCCCGGACTGCTGGAGTACAGCCACTAGGATTGGTTATTCTTTCTCTAGTGCACACAAATCGGATGATAAAAATCTGGATAGTAAAAAAAAGGGTACCAAATGAACGTGTGTGGAGTCAATGGGATGTCATGCCTTCTTCAAACCATCAGTCACGCCTTTTTCCGATTATATACATGCGAAAGTTCGATGGCTGTTGCTTGGACGGAAAAGTGTAAGCCTAAATTTTATTTATTTTTCATCATTTTTCTTTGGTGCATTTATATTGTGTAGACGTCCAAACTCAAATGAGGGATTGGAGAAAAACGCACGCATGGCCAGAAATATCACATTGATTCAGAAACCAAACCAGGACCAAAAGATTTAACGAAGCTAGAGCTGGAAGGCGTGAACATGACAGAAATAGTGCCAAAAAAAAAGTGTCCTCCATTGCCGGGATTTGAACCCGGGTCGCCTGGGTGAAAGCCAGGTATCCTAACCGGGCTGGACGACAATGGACTGTGTTATGTTGCTTTTGGCGTTGATATTTCATAGGACCTGTCCTAGGGGTTCCGCAAGGGTACTGCTCCACTGATGATGCTCCATGGTGGATCAGGAAGCATCATAGCGCAGCGATCTTTGAGAATGCACAGCCTGACCTCACTGGCCTGCTGCTGCCATCACCCATAGGCGAAAGCAGGGACAGTGGTTCTAAGGCGTTGTAAATTTGGGGTGTTGGCCCTATCACGGTTTGTACATAAACTTCCATTTTATCGTTTTGCGTTTTTCAAGGGAAAACAGGTTGTTGGGTTCGTCTAAGTTCTTGCTGTAAACGCCCGCGATGGTATCAGTCTGCTGATGCCCAGAACTGGAGCCCTTGACACTTCCATGTTTCAGTAGATAAGATTTGAGAAATGCAAGTAGGCAGGCACTAGGCAGTAGCTTCTGCAACTATACAAACTGGATAATCAGCGTCATCATTTTGGATAATACTTTCAAGTCTTAGTGTATACACGCGCGGTGATGAAATCAGTCAACTGATGCCTGGAACTGGAGCCCTTGACACTTCCATGTTCAGTACTAGTGTACTACATAAGATTGGACAAATGCAAGCAGGCACTACACAGTAGCTTCTGCACCTATACAAATTGCATAATCAATGGCACCTTCTCCGAAAACCACTCTGTCACCATGATCTCCTCTACAAAGTCCACTATCCATCCACAGTCTGAACCTAACCTCCAGATAAGCAAGAGATATGATGCTCGATAACTGCACTCACTTCGATATAGAATTGTGTGGCTAATCCCTAATCCTGGAATGTTTCCGCAATTGCAGCAAAAGAAAGTAACGTCAGAAGGAGTCACAGAACTCTGAACGATTAATTTGAGGAGAATATCAGTACAAACCTGCTGGCTCATGAGAATCTCAATGGCAACATTCGGATCTCCGTCCGCAGCGGCAAGAGCAACTTCAGCCTGAGTCTGCAGCAAGGAAACCAATCCATCCATGAGATGCTTGCGATCCCCTCTACCATAAACAGTTCTGGACTCTAACATAAATATGGCTTTAGATTGATGTGAGTTGGTTTGTCCTCCGATGCTTACTTTAGTAACATCAAGCATGGCCGTCAATATATTTGCTTAAATCATCTAAGTAATCCGGTTTGTTTTACCCATTTTTTACTTCAAATCTAGTGTGGGTCTCTTGCACACCGACGTGCACTAGCATGACAAGTGGGACCATAGTACAAACTGCAAAAAGGCTGTGAGTAAATACCCTTTCAAAGCCCATCGCAACCAGCTTCTTAAGCTCTTCATCAAATGTATCAGTCTGCAGAGGATAAGTTGTCCAGTAAGCATTACAAAACCAATAAAAACAGCCGACAGGAAATCAAAGGGTACATAACACAATACCTGGTCAGCTGTTACTGTTGCATCAGCTCTGACAGCGTTTGCTGCTGTATGCCTGTTACAACGTAGGTCCAAAATTATAAACTAAAAAAGCAGTGCCAATTTTTTCAGGTAAATAGCCCTTGAAAAGCTAGATAACGGCTTATGTAAGCTTATGCCATTTCCTGGAGACACATTAAGCAAAACCATTTCTCCTTGCTATTACATAACACACTTCTTAAGTAGTAAGTATGGCATTTTCTTTCAATACGAGAATGTACCTAATTAAGTGTTATTTTTTTTATCAAAACAAGATCATCCTTTAAATGACGACCCCCATGATTATACGCTTGAAGTTTTTTATTAAAAAATTATGCTTGTGATTATATATCCTTCTAAACACTGCTGCTTTTCTGATTTCAATATACAAGTGACGACAACGTAAATGTGTAATACATTGACGAAGTGTCGAGTAGAAAATGCATTACTGTGAATTTGTTAGAAGGTCGCTTGGGGTTGAGTTATCCAACAACCTAGCATGCAAATTTGCATTGGCCTCCCTTGCAGTTGGTTCAGTTCCTGTAGAAGCAAGCGTCCGCCCTCTCCCTGGAAATCTCGGGTCTTCTTGTTCCTACAAGAGAATATTTGGCAAAGTCTTTAAGCTATGCATTACAGGGATAACCCATATTTCAGAGAGACTACATATCTTTCTAGTGTATTGATTACATGAAGACGAAGAACCTTGTAAGCTTAGGACAGCATCATCTTGATGGCTGCCAAAAGTAAGTGCTATTTATATACTTGAACTGAGCTATCATAAAATTGATAGGACATATGAGCTAACACATTTTCAACTAACTGAGTCAAGCAGGACCGGTTTCAACGAGGAGCGGTCCAATGTACAATACAATCTACGTATTAGTTTACAGTTCTGTATATAAATTTCGTATACACCATCTTCTATGAATGCATATATTGCACTAGCAACTGTAGCTTTTTGTTCTATCCACTATCTACACAATTGCTTGGAATAAGTTTATTCACACTCAAACAGCCACGTCACAAAATATTGACAGAAAAACTAACTAATACTAGTCATATACTCTATCTGTGAAATGATTCGATCTCAATAAAGTCTTTTAGAGCTCATAGAAGCTTCACAAGAAAGCTTCCAGGAAAAGCTCCATGAATCAATAGCCCTGCCTCCATATCACATGGTTATTTTCCAGTAGATCCAGAACAATAATGTAAACCAAGTGCAGCTCTAGAAACTTGCAGTCTACGACAATGTTCAGATTATCTCTTCTTGATGGGTGAAAACCCGGTCAGATTGGCGAAGACATATAGTGTCAGCACCATACATTACTACAGTGATGGCCTAATCGTAGTAGAGCATGAGATCAACAGCAGACATGAGTAGTAAACTGTGTTCTTACTTTTCATACCTGAGTAGTAGATGTCGGAACAGTAGATGTCCGCCTAGTTGGCATCCATGACGAAATATTTCTCAAGAAATTTGCATTTATCAGAGAGCTGTAAATTCAAGAACTTGATTCATTACTTTCCTGGACAGCAAAACAATAAAAATAAATATGAAAACAATACCTGGGTGGAGCGGACATGTTAGAATGTGTAGGAAGCTGGCCATATGTTGTTCCTCCAGTACAGAGAATAAAGCCAGGACGCCTAACACAAACAGACTGATATCCAACATCTCAGGCAAAACATATCAACAGAAAGAAATTTCTCCCAGAGGAGAATGGAACTATGAAAGACAACATGCTAAGGACAAGTTGATTTATTTGGAAAAGAAAACTTACTAGCATGGACAAGCCTTCAATAGAAGAGTAAAATGATGGTCCAGGCAGCAAGTAGTTGAACAGCCCATAAGTGTCTGAGGGAAGTAAAGAAAAGCTCAATAAAGGTGATAAAAATACCTAATCTAGCTCATAAAGACTCAAAAAAGGAAAAGGTCAAATGGGTACAAGGAACAAACATGCAAATCCAGACAAGATGCCAGAGAGGTGCCCCAGTAATGAAACATTACTAGCGAGAAACTGAAACAGTATCAGCAAAATCCATGCATACCTGACAATGCACAAATATAAATATTGCTGTATAATTAAACATAGTAAACTGGATGCAAGAAATTCAACAGGTGCATAGAATGAATACCATTTTGCAGGGACATTGAAGAGACCGAAGACACTGGCAAATGAGAGAGGATGTTACTTCATATGCATTAAATGTCATAAAATAAAATGAAGTAATGGCTTCATTTAAAAATTTGGGTATCTGTGGACTTTCAAGAAGGGGCATTTTCTTTCTGAAAATGGAGAAAGTTTCAATTTAATTTCTCTAGATGCTTGGCTAATGAGTGATGATGCTCTTGCAATATCAGGGAAATACAAAAGCAACAACCAGGCAAAACAAATAAGGATATGTAGAAAATTATAGTAGGTCAAGATATCCAGTGAAAACTGGAAACATATATTGCTTGCATTTGTGCGACCTTTGATCATGGACCCCTGGGTTAGTGGAGAACCTTCTATATTTCCAGAACTTAATAAATGTTTTCTCAATAACCCCTCATATGCAGGAATGTTCTTTAGCCACACATTTGAGCCATCTATCCTTCATACAGAAGTCTATGTCTAGCATTCCTAATTGGGTTTAAATACGATTTTGCAATAGATATAACTCTATATAGCAGAGTGAGTTTTCCTCATTTATTAATTGGATGTAATAAATGAAAATAATTAAACGCTATTCAATTATGGCCGTCAATTGACTATATCTATACTAGTCCGAAAGCATTACAAACTTATCATACAGCATGATATCATGTTTCAAGATTTTGACAAAAGTTTACAATCTTATATTCAGCATACCAAAAAAAGGGAACGACCTCAACAGACAATTTGAGTAAGCAAACATTTTTAACATTAGGCATATAATCAATTCATGCCGATAAACTGAACCCTCATGCAAATCATAAAAGTAGGTGTAGCATTAACAACCAGAGAAGGGATGCACCTTCTATATTGCACTCCACTCAGGCTTGTCTCAATGACTATCATTGAGAATATAACTCCAGAAAAGCCAATCGAACATTCATCCACAAGATATGAGACATGGTATAAAGGATTATAATCCACCAAGAAGGCGACGATGAGATGGAAAATTGCATTTGTTGTTGCAAGAAGGAACATCAGGAACAAGAGACGGACTGATCCCATAATTCTCTCCAACTCGGTCCCCAAGGGTACAAAGGTCAGCATGTTGAATAGCACATGAAGCAAAGAGCCATGAAACAGAACAGATGTGTAGAACCTGTACACTGAACGAAAATAAGCACCTCGTCAGGGTAGACGTACCAAAAGAAAATGAGAACTACAACATAAATTTTATAAGTAGCCTTGAGCTTGTTCAGCATTTGGATCTGTAGAAAGGTGGATATCCCAAGTAGCGTGAGTCTTTTGTCGTTTACTTCAACGATTACGAACATTTCAGCAGGTAGTATTAACCTCTGGAAGAATTGAACAGGTGTTTCATGAATTGATGGCATATTGGCATGTGTAAATAGGACTTCTCGTGTTATATGCATGAATGGAACTTGGATGTGCACCATTAAAACAATCACTGTGAATGAAAGGTTTAAGCCAGGTGACCTTTAACAGAACCTATATGCTCAGCGTAAATGATAGACTCCCTCTTTCCACAAAAGAACTATTCCAGCATTATCGGAGAAACTTGTATTTATGTTCCATGAAAAGGAAGGTGAATTAAACAGACCTTGAAAGTGTGAGGCCACTGCAGAAGGCAAGAAGCATATCTCGGCGTAGGAGTCATATCCAACCAACAGGCACACCAGATATATCGCCGCACATATTATGGTAACGCCGGAAGTAATGAATGGGGTGCTGCCCCACCACTGGTTCAGCCTAGTTGAAACCCCAGCCTGCATCCACGAAAACATATAGATGTAATTAAGAAGAATAAAACGCCAAAATTTCGCCACATTCCCTGCTGTGGTATCCTCCGTTCCAGTAAACGCGCTGCATAAACACCGCTCTAAGAGCCATTACAGCAATCCCCTACAAACCTAGCAGCGAAGCAGCAGACTTATCAAAATCAAACCAGGGGAACCAAGCCCACCGCCCAGAAATAAAACCCATTCATAATCTGGCTCGAAACTTGCAGGCCTCCTCTTTCTAGCTTAATTCAAGCAACCAGTGCCCCCCGGGGGGAACCCCCGCACAAGCCAGGATCGATTTCCTATCGACAGGAACTATGGCTTCCCACGAAACCTTCGGAGCGCTTCTCCGCGGAACCCCTGGGATTTAGCTCGTGGCAGGAGGAACTCCGCGGCGATTTGGGGCTAGCTTCTATCAGATCCGAAGGCGGCCCGCGGAAATTCACCCGGAAATCGAAACTGGGGACAGGAACCCGCACCTCCGTGATGATGTTGGGGCGCATCTCGGGCGCGCCTCCGGTGCTGGTGGCTCCGCCGGGCTGGGATCGAGAGCTGGAGGTTGGGATGTCTGTGGAGGGGGGTGCAGACTAGCGAGATCTCGAGGGTTTTGGGGGCGCCGGCCGCGGCCTCGGGGAAGAAGAAATGTGCCGTTGCTGTAAAAGACGAGCATTACTTGGGCTCGAAGGGGCCTGAACAGGTCCCAGGGTCCACGCGGGGGTGATTTATGGAAAAACAAAATTAACCATGAAATTAGAAAATATGTACAACCTGTCAAAGAAAAACCTAACTGAATACTCCCTCCGTCCCAAAATAAGTGTCGCTGATTTAGTAAAGTATTTGCATTGTTGATAGAATACTTAACTGATGCGGAGCATCCCAAGATCATCCCCATAGACGCACCCACACCTCCAACGACATCACTTGGACCAATGACACGAGTCCGAGCCAAAGCTATCGAAGATAAGGTGAACTCACTCCTCTCCAAACTTCCACTTTCTATGCATGAGACATGGCTACTACCTAAGTCCGAGGTGTTGTGCATGATTAGGTACCAAGAGGGTCCCCCCGAAGATGTGCATGAAGATGTACAAGTCCCCAAGTCCACGGAAGAGGAGAACCAACGGAAGGGGCCAAGAGCATCTCCCAGGCCCCGGACATCCGGCCAAGGCCCCGGAAGTCCGCCCCCTGGAGCGTCTTCCACTACAGTAGCCCAGCCGCAGAAGGCTACAGGCCCCGGACATCTGGCCACGGCAGCCTGGACATCCGGCCTCTCCCGAGCCCCCGGACATCCGGCCACCGGCCCGGAAATCCGGCCCCTCCGAACCCGAGAGCAACAAATGCCACCGCTCCAGCCCGGAGATCCGGCGTCGCCTGAAAGCCCGGACATCCGACCCGACCAGCCCGGACATCCGGCCTCCCCTGTCTGCGCACAGTGAAGGGCCGAGGCCCGTGTATCCCTTCTCCCCCTAGACTATATATACTCCACCCCGTACAACTTTCTAGGGTTAGCAAAGGATTAGCTCATATTTTGTGTGAGAGCTTTGCTCATCCACTTGGTTACCTTCTCCTCGGAGATTCCAGCATCCACCGGAGAAGATCATGGTGATGCATAGCAACGAGAGGGGAGAGTGTGATCTACGTACCCTTGTAGACCGACAGCGGAAGCATTAGCACAACGCGGTTGATGTAGTCGTACGTCTTCACGGCCCGACCGATCAAGCACCGAAACTACGGCACCTCCGAGTTCTAGCACACGTTCAGCTCGATGACGATCCCCGGACTCCGATCCAGCAAAGTGTCGGGGAAGAGTTCCGTCAGCACGACGGCGTGGTGACGATCTTGATGTACTACCGTCGCAGGGCTTCGCCTAAGCACCGCTACAATATTATCGAGGATTATGGTGGAAGGGGGCACCGCACACGGCTAAGAATATGATCACGTGGATCAACTTGTGTGTCTAGGGGTGCCCCCTGCCCCCGTATATAAAGGAGCAAGGGGAGGTGCGGCCGGCCAGGAGGAGGGCGCGCCAGGAGGAGTCCTACTCCCACCGGGAGTAGGCTTCCTCCCCTTTCCTAGTTGGAATAGGATTCGGGAAGGGGGAAAGAGGAGAGAGAGATGGAAGGGGGGCGCCCCCCTCTCCTTGTCCTATTCGGACTAGGGAGGAAGGGGCGCGCGGCCCAGCCCTGGCCACCTCTCCTCTCTTCCACTAAAGCCCACTAAGGCCCATATGCCTCCCGGGGGGTTCCGGTAACCTCCTGGTACTCCGGTAAAATCCCGATTTCACCCGAAACACTTCCGATATCCAAATATAGGCTTCCAATATATCAATCTTTATGTCTCGACCATTTCGAGACTCCTCGTCATGTCCGTGATCACATCCGGGACTCCGAACTAACTTCGGTACATCAAAACTCATAAACTCATAATATAACTGTCATCGAAACCTTAAGCGTGCGGACCCTACGGGTTCAAGAACAATGTAGACATGACCGAGATACTTCTCCGGTCAATAACCAATAGCGGAACCTGGATGCTCATATTGGCTCCTACATATTCTACGAAGATCTTTATCGGTCAGACCGCATAACAACATACGTTGTTCCCTTTGTCATCGGTATGTTACTTGCCCGAGATTCGATCGTCGGTATCTCAATACCTAGTTCAATCTCGTTACCGGCAAGTCTCTTTACTCGTTTCGTAATACATCATCTTGCAACTAACTCATTAGTTGTAATGCTTGCAAGGCTTATGTGATGTGCATCACCGAGAGGGCCCAGAGATACCTCTCCGACAATCGGAGTGACAAATCCTAATCTCGAAATACGCCAACCCAACATTTACCTTTGGAGACACCTGTAGAGCTCCTTTATAATCACCCAGTTACGTTGTGACGTTTGGTAGCACATAAAGTGTTCTTCTGGTAAACGGGAGTTGCATAATCTCATAGTCATAGGAACATGTATAAGTCATGAAGAAAGCAATAGCAACATACTAAATGATCGGGTGCTAAGCTAATGGAATGGGTCATGTCAATCACATCATTCTCCTAATGATGTGATCCCATTAATCAGATGACAACACATGTCTATGGTTAGGAAACATAACCATCTTTGATTAACGAGCTAGTCAAGTAGAGGCATACTAGTGACGTTTGGTTTGTCTATGTATACACACAAGTATTATGTTTTCGGATAATACAATTCTAGCATGAATAATAAACATTTATCATGATATAAGAAAATAAAATAATAACATTATTATTGCCTCTAGGGCATATTTCCTTCAGTCTCCCACTTGCACTAGAGTCAATAATCTAGATTACACAGTAATGATTCTAACACCCATGGAGCTTTGGTGTTGATCATGTTTTGCTCGTGGAAGAGGCTTAGTCAACGGGTCTGCTATATTCAGATCCGTATGTATCTTGCAAATCTCTATGTCTCCCACCTGGACTAGATCCCGGATGGAATTGAAGTGTCTTTTGATGTGCTTGGTTCTCTTGTGAAATCTGGATTCCTTTGCCAAGGCAATTGCACCAGTATTGTCACAAAAGATTTTCATTGGACCCGATGCACTAGGTATGACACCTAGATCGGATATGAACTCCTTCATCCAGACTCCTTCGTTTGCTGCTTCCGAAGCAGCTATGTACTCCGCTTCACATGTAGATCCCGCCACAACGCTTTGTTTAGAACTGCACCAACTGACAGCTCCACCGTTTAATGTAAACACGTATCCGGTTTACGATTTAGAATCGTCCGGATCAGTGTCAAAGCTTGCATCAACGTAACCATTTACGATGAGCTCTTTGTCACCTCCATATATGAGAAACATATCCTTAGTCCTTTTCAGGTATTTCAGGATGTTCTTGACCGCTGTCCAGTGATCCACTCCTGGATTACTTTGGTACCTCCCTGCTAGACTTATAGCAAGACACACATCAGGTCTGGTACATAGCATTGCATACATGATAGAGCCTATGGCTGAAGCATAGGGAACATCTTTCATTTTCTCTCTATCTTCTGCATTGGTCGGGGATTGAGTCTTACTCAATTTCACACCTTGTAACACAGGCAAGAATCCTTTATTTGCTTGATCCATTTTGAACTTCTTCAAAACTTTGTCAAGGTATGTGCTTTGTGAAAGTCCAATTAAGCGTCTTGATCTATTTCTATAGATCTTAATGCCCAATATGTAAGCAGCTTCACCGAGGTCTTTCATTAAAAAACTCTTATTCAAGTATCCTTTTATGCTATCCAGAAATTCTATATCATTTCCGATTAGCAATATGTCATCTACATATAATATCAGAAAATGCTACAGAGCTCCCACTCACTTTCTTGTAAATACAGGCTTCTCCAAAAGTCTGTACAAAACCAAATGCTTTGATCACACTATCAAAGCGTTTATTCCAACTCCGAGAGGCTTGCACCAGTCCATAAATGGATCGTTGGAGCTTGCATACTTTGTTAGCTCCCTTTGGATCGACAAAACCTTCCGGTTGCATCATATACAACTCTTCTTGCAGAAATCCATTCAGGAATGCAGTTTTGACATCCATTTGCCAAATTTCATAATCATAAAATGCGGCAATTGCTAATATGATTCGTGTTGTGGAGCGTAGCAGAAATTCAAAATTTTCCTACGTGTCACCAAGATCTATCTATGGAGAGACTAGCAACGAGGGGAAGGAGAGTGCATCTACATACCCTTGTAGATCGCTAAGCGGAAGCGTTCAAGAGAACGGGGTTGATGGAGTCGTACTCGTCGTGATCCAAATCACCGATGATCCTAGTGCCGAACGGACGGCACCTTCGCGTTCAACACACGTACAGCCCGGTGACGTCTCCCATGCCTTGATCCAGCAAGGAGAGAGGGAGAGGTTGAGGAAGACTCCATCCAGCAGCAGCACAATGGCGTGGTGGTGGTGGAGGAGCGTGGCAATCCAGCAGGGCTTCGCCAAGCACCACGGAATATGAGGAGAAAGAGAGGGAGGGCTGCACCAACAGGGAGAGATCAAATCGCGTGTTTTGGGCAGCCCCTAGGCCAAGTATATATAGGGGAAGGGGAGGGGCTGCGCCCCCTCTAGGGTTCCCACCCCTAGGGGTGGCGGCCAGCCTAGATCCCATCTAAGGGAGGCGGCCAAGGGGAGGGGGAGAGGGAGGCGCACCAGGATGGGCCTTAGGGCCCATCTGCCCTAGGGTTTGCCCCCTCTCCTCTTCCCTTGCGCCTTGGGCCTTGTGGGAGGGCGCACCAGCCCACCTGGGGCTGGTCCCCTTCCACACTTGGCCCATGAAGCCCTCCGGGGCTGGTGGCCCCACTTGGTGGACCCCCGGGACCCTCCCGGTGGTCCCGGTACGTTACCGATAAACCCCGAAACTTTTCCGGTGACCAAAACAGGACTTCCCATATATAAATCTTTACCTCCGGACCATTCCGGAACTCCTCGTGACGTCCGGGATCTCATCCGGGACTCCGAACAACATTCGGTAACCATATACAAACTTCCTTTATAACCCTAGCGTCATCGAACCTTAAGTGTGTAGACCCTACGGGTTCGGGAACCATGCAGACATGACCGAGACGTTCTCCGGTCAATAACCAACAGCGGGATCTGGATACCCATGTTGGCTCCCACATGTTCCACGATGATCTCATCGGATGAACCACGATGTCAAGGACTTAATCAATCCCGTATGCAATTCCCTTTGTCTATCGGTACGATACTTGCCCGAGATTCGATCGTCGGTATCCCGATACCTTGTTCAATCTCGTTACCGGCAAGTCTCTTTACTCGTTCCATAACACATCATCCCGTGATCAACTCCTTGACCACATTGTGCACATTATGATGATGTCCTACCGAGTGGGCCCAGAGATACCTCTCCGTCACACGGAGTGACAAATCCCAGTCTCGATTCGTGCCAACCCAACAGACACTTTCAGAGATACCCGTAGTGCACCTTTATAGTCACCCAGTTACGTTGTGACGTTTGGCACACCCAAAGCATTCATACGGTATCCGGGAGTTGCACAATCTCATGGTCTAAGGAAATGATACTTGACATTAGAAAAGCTTTAGCATACGAACTACACGATCTAGTGCTATGCTTAGGATTGGGTCTTGTCCATCACATCATTCTCCTAATGATGTGATCCCGTTATCAACGACATCCAATGTCCATGGTCAGGAAACCGTAACCATCTATTGATCAACGAGCTAGTCAACTAGAGGCTTACTAGGGACATGGTGTTGTCTATGTATCCACACATGTATCTGAGTTTTCTATCAATACAATTATAGCACGGATAATAAATGATTATCATGAACAAGGAAATATAATAATAACTTTATTATTGCCTCTAGGGCATATTTCCAATAGTCTCCCACTTGCACTAGAGTCAATAATCTAGTTCACATCGCCATGTGATTAACACTCATAGGTCACATCGCCATGTGACCAACATCCAAAGAGTTTACTAGAGTCAATAATCTAGTTCACATCACTATGTGATTAACACTCAATGAGTTCTGGGTTTGATCATGTTGCTTGTGAGAGAGGTTTTAGTCAACGGGTCTGCAACATTCAGATCCGTATGTACTTCGCAAATCTCTATGTCATCTCCTAGATGCAGCTACCACGTTCTATTTGGAGCTATTCCAAATAACTGTTCTACTTGGAGCTATTCCAAATCGTTGCTCCATTATACGTATCCGGTATCTCTACTCAGAGCTATCCGGATAGGTGTTAAGCTTGCATCGACGTAACTCTTTACGTCGAACTCTTTATCACCTCCATAACCGAGAAACATATCCTTATTCCTCTAAGGATAATTTTGACCGCTATCTGGTGATCTACTCCTAGATCACCTTCGTACCCTCTAGCCAGACATGTGGCAAGGCACACATCAGGTGCGGTACACAGCATAGCATACTATGGAGCCTATGTCTAAGCATAGGGGACGACCTTCGTCCTTTCTCTCTGTTCTGCCGTGGTCGAGCTTTAAGTCTTAACTTCGTACCTTACAACTCAGGCAAGAACTCCTTCTTTGACTGATCCATCTTGAACACCTTCAAGACCATGTCAAGGTATGTGCTCATTTGAAAGTACCATTAAGCGTTTTGATCTATCCTTATAGATCTTGATGCTCAATGTTCAAGTAGCTTAATCCAGGCTTTCCATTGAAAAACACTTTTCAAATAACTCTGCATGCTTTGCAGAAATTCTACATCATTTCCGATCAACAATATGTTAACAACATATACTCATCAGAAATTCTATAGTGCTCCCACTCACTTCTTTGGAAATACAAGTTTCTCATAAACTTTGTATACACCCAAAATCTTTGATCATCTCATCAAAGCATACATTCCAACTCCGAGATGCTTACTCCAGTCCTCAGAAGGACTGTTGGAGCTTTGCATACTTATTAGCATCTTTCAGGATTGACAAAACCTTCCGGTTGTATCACATACAACCTTTCCTCAAGAAAAACATCGAGGAAACAATGTTTTGATATCCTATCTGCAAGATTTCATAAATAATGCAGTAATCGCTAATATAATTCCAATAGACTCTTAGCATCGCTACGAGTGAGAAAGTCTCATCGTAGTCAACTCCTTGAACTTGTCGGAAAACATCTTAACGACAAGTCGAGCTTTCTTAATGGTGATACTTGCCATCATTGTCCGTCTTCCTTTTAAAAATCCATCTGTACTTAACAGCCTTAGGACCATCGAGCCATTCCGCCAAAGTCTACACTTTGTTTTCATATATGGATCCTCTCTCGGATTATATGGCCTCGAGCCATTTTGGAATCCAGGCCCACCATCGCTTCTCCATAGCTCGTAGGTTCATTGTTGTCTAGCAACATGACATCCAGGACAGGATTACATACCACTCTGAAGTAGTACGCATCCTTGTCATCCTACGAGGTTTGGGAGTGACTTGATCCTAAGTCTCATGATCAATATCATAAGCTTCCACTTCAATTGGTATAGGTGCCACAGGAACAACTCTTTGTGCCCTGCTATACACTAGTTGAAGTGACGGTTCCATAACCTCATCAAGTCTCCACCATCCTCCCACTCAATTCTTTCGAGAGAAACTTTTCCTCGAGAAAGGACCCGATTCTAGAAACAATCCCTTATTGCTTTCGGATCTGAGACAGGAGGTATACCCAACTGTTTTGGGTGTCTTATGAAGATGCATTTATCCGCTTTGGGTTCGAGCTTATCAACCTGAAACTTTTCACATAAGCGTCGCAGCCCCAAACTTTTAAGAAATGACAGCTTAGGTTTCTCTAAACCATAGTTCATACGGTGTCATCTCATCGGAATTACGTGGTGCCCTATTTAAAGTGAATGTGGTTGTCTCTAATGCCTAACCCATAAACTATCATGGTAATTCGATAAGAGACATCATGGTATGCATCATATCCAATAGGGTGCAGTTATGATGTTCGGACACACTATCACACCATGGCGTTCCTGGCTGTATTGGTTGTGAAACAATTTCCACAATGTCTTAATTCTGTGCCAAACTCGTAATTCAGTTATCCATCTCTACGATCATATCATAGACATTATATCCTCTTGTCACGACGATGTTCAACTTCACTCTGAAATTACTTGAACCTTTCAATAATTCAGACTCGTGATTCATCAAGTAAATGTACTCAACATCTACTCTAATTATCTGTGAAGTAAGAACATAACGATATCCACTACACGCCTCAGCACTCATTGGACTGCACACATCAAAATGTATTACTTCCAACAAGTTGCTTTCTAGTTCCATTTTACTGAAAACGAGGCTCTCAGTCATCTTGCCCATGTGGTATGATTTGCATGTCTCAAGTGATTCAAAATCAAGTGAGTCCAAACGATCCATCTGTATAGAGTTTCTTCATGCATATCTACCAACAAACATGGTTCGCATGTCTCAATCCTTTCAAAAATGAGTGAGTCCAAAGATCCATCAACATGGAGCTTCTTCATGCGTTTTATACCGATATGACTTACGTGGCAGTGCCACAAGTAGGTGGTACTATCATTACTATCTTTTGGCATGAACATGTGTATCACTACGATCGAGATTCAATAAACCATTCATTTTAGGTGCAAGACCATTGAAGGTATTATTCAAATAAACAGAGTAACCATTATTCTCCTTAAATGAATAACCGTATCGTGATAGACATAATCCAATCATGTCCATGCTCAACGCAAACACCAAATAACAATTATTTAGGTTTAACTCCAATCTCGATGGTAGAGGGAGCGTGCGATGCTTGATCATATCAACATTGGAAACACTTCCAACACATATCGTCAGCTCACCTTTAGCTAGTCTCCGTTTATTCCGTAGCTTTTATTTCGAGTTACTAACACTTAGCAACCAAACCGGTATCTAATACCCTGGTGCTACTAGGAGTACTAGTAAAGTACACATCAACACAATGTATATCCAATATACTTCTATCGACCTTGCCAGCCTTCTAATCTACCAAGTATCTAGGGTAATTCTGCTCCAGTGGCTGTCCCCTTATTACAGAAGCACTTAGTCTCGGGTTTGGGTTCAACCTTGGGTTTCTTCACTAGAGCAGCAGCTGATTTGCCGTTTCATGAAGTATCCCTTCTTGCCCTTGCCCTTCTTGAAACTAGTGGTTTCATCAACCATCAACAATTGATGCTCCTTCTTGATTTCTACTTTTGTGGTGTCAAACATCGCGAATATCTCAAAGATCATCATATATGTCCCTGATATACTATAGTTCATCACGAAGCTCTAGCAGCTTGGTGGTAATGACTTCGGAGAAACATCACTATCTCATCTGGAAGATCAACTCCCACTCGATTCAAATGATTGTTGTACTCAGACAATCTAAGCACAAGCTCAACAATTGAGCTTTTCTCCCTTAGTTTGCAGGCTAAGAAAATCGTCGGAGGTCTTATACCTCTTGACGTGGGCACGAGCCTGAAATCCCAATTTCAGTCCTCGAAACATCTCATATGTTTCACAACGTTTCAAAACGTCTTCGGTGCCTCAACTCTAAACCGTTTAACTGAACTATCACGTAGTTATCAAAATGTGTATGTCAGATGTTCGCAACATCCACAGACGACGTTCGAGGTTCAGCACACTGAGCGGTGCATTAAGGACATAAGCCTTCTATGAAGCAATGAGGACAATCCTCAGTTTACGGACCTTGTCCGCATAATTGCTACTATCAACTTTCAACTAAATTTTCTCTAGGAACATATCTAAACAGTAGAACTGAAGCGCGAGCTACGATATAATTTGCGAAGACCTTTTGACTATGTTCAGGATAATTAAGTTCATCTTATGAACTCCCACTCAGATAGACATCCCTCTAGTCATCTAAGTGATTACATGATCCGAGTCAACTAGGCCGTGTCTGATCATCACGTGAGATGGACTAGTCAACGTCGGTGAACATCTTCATGTTGATCGTATCTTCTATACGACTCATGCTCGACCTTTCGGTCTTCTGTGTTCCGAGGCCATGTCTGTACACATGCTAGGCTCGTCAAGTCAACCTAAGTGTTTCGCGTGTGTAAATCTGTCTTACACCCGTTGTATGTGAACGTTAGAATCTATCACACCCGATCATCACGTGGTGCTTCGAAACAACGAACTGTCGCAACGGTGCACAGTTAGGGGGAACACTTTCTTGAAATTTTAATGAGGGATCATATTATTTACTACCGTCGTTCTAAGTAAACAAGATGTATAAACATGATAAACATCACATGCAATCAAATAGTGACATGATATGGCCAATATCATATTGCTCCTTTTGATCTCCATCTTCGGGGCTCTATGATCATCTTGTCACCGGCATGACACCATGATCTCCATCATCGTGTCTTCATGAAGTTGTCTCGCCAATGATTACTTCTACTACTACAGCTAACGGTTAGTAATAAAGTAAAGTAATTACATGACGTTTATGTTGACACGCAGGTCATAAATAAATTAAGACAACTCCTATGGCTCCTGCCGGTTGTCATACTCATCGACATGCAAGTCATGATTCCTATTACAAGAACATGATCAATCTCATACATCACATATATCATTCATCACATCCTTTTGGCCATATCACATCACATAGCATACCCTGCAAAAACAAGTTAGACGTCCTCTAATTGTTGTTTGCATGTTTTACGTGGCTGCTATGGGTTTCTAGCAAGAACGTTTCTTACCTACGCAAAACCACAACGTGATATGCCAATTGCTATTTACCCTTCATAAGGACCCTTTTTATCGAATCCGTTCCGACTAAAGTGGGAGAGACAGACACCCGCCAGCCACCTTATGCAACTAGTGCATGTCAGTCGGTGGAACCGGTCTCACGTAAGCGTACGTGTAAGGTTGGTCCGGGCCGCTTCATCCAACAATGCCGCCGAATCAAGATTGGACTAGTAACGGTAAGCATATTGAACAAAATCGACGCCCACAACTACTTTGTGTTCTACTCGTGCATAGTAACTACGCATAGACCTAGCTCATGATGCCACTGTTGGGGAACGTAGCAGAAATTCAAAATTTTCCTACGTGTCACCAAGATCTATCTATGGAGAGACTAGAAACGAGGGGAAGGAGAGTGCATCTACATACCCTTGTAGATCGCTAAGCGGAAGCGTTCAAGAGAACGGGGTTGATGGAGTCGTACTCGTCGTGATCCAAATCACCGATGATCCTAGTGCCGAACGGACGGCACCTCCGCGTTCAACACACGTACAGCCCGGTGACGTCTCCCATGCCTTGATCCAGCAAGGAGAGAGGGAGAGGTTGAGGAAGACTCCATCCAGCAGCAGCACAACGGCGTGGTGGTGGTGGAGGAGCGTGGCAATCCAGCAGGGCTTCGCCAAGCACCACGGAATATGAGGATAAAGAGAGGGAGGGCTGCACCAACAGGGAGAGATCAAATCGCGTGTTTTGGGCAGCCCCTAGGCCAAGTATATATAGGGGAAGGGGAGGGGCTGCGCCCCCTCTAGGGTTCCCACCCCTAGGGGTGGCGGCCAGCCTAGATCCCATCTAAGGGAGGCGGCCAAGGGGAGGGGGAGAGGGAGGCGCACCAGGATGGGCCTTAGGGCCCATCTGCCCTAGGGTTTGCCCCCTCTCCTCTTGCCTTGCGCCTTGGGCCTTGTGGGAGGGCGCACCAGCCCACCTGGGGCTGGTCCCCTTCCACACTTGGCCCATGAAGCCCTCCGGGGCTGGTGGCCCCACTTGGTGGACCCCCGGAACCCTCCCGGTGGTCCCGGTACGTTACCGATAAACCCCGAAACTTTTCCGGTGATCAAAACAGGACTTCCCATATATAAATCTTTACCTCCGGACCATTTCGGAACTCCTCGTGACGTCCGGGATCTCATCCGGGACTCCGAACAACATTCGGTAACCACATACAAACTTCCTTTATAACCCTAGCATCATCGAACCTTAAGTGTGTAGACCCTACGGGTTCGGGAACCATGCAGACATGACCGAGACGTTCTCCGGTCAATAACCAACAGCGGGATCTGGATACCCATGTTGGCTCCCACATGTTCCACGATGATCTCATCGGATGAACCACGATGTCAAGGACTTAATCAATCCCGTATGCAATTCCCTTTGTCTATCGGTACGATACTTGCCCGAGATTCGATCGTCGGTATCCCGATACCTTGTTCAATCTCGTTACCGGCAAGTCTCTTTACTCGTTCCATAACACATCATCCCGTGATCAACTCCTTGACCACATTGTGCACATTATGATGATGTCCTACCGAGTGGGCCCAGAGATACCTCTCCGTCACACGGAGTGACAAATCCCAGTCTAGATTCGTGCCAACCCAACAGACACTTTCAGAGATACCCGTAGTGCACCTTTATAGTCACCCAGTTACGTTGTGACGTTTGGCACACCCAAAGCATTCATACGGTATCCGGGAGTTGCACAATCTCATGGTCTAAGGAAATGATACTTGACATTAGAAAAGCTTTAGCATACAAACTACATGATCTAGTGCTATGCTTAGGATTGGGTCTTGTCCATCACATCATTCTCCTAATGATGTGATCCCGTTATCAACGACATCCAATGTCCATGGTCAGGAAACCGTAACCATCTATTGATCAACGAGCTAGTCAACTAGAGGCTTACTAGGGACATGGTGTTGTCTATGTATCCACACATGTATCTGAGTTTCCTATCAATACAATTATAGCACGGATAATAAACGATTATCATGAACAAGGAAATATAATAATAACTTTATTATTGCCTCTAGGGCATATTTCCAACAATTCGGACAGACTTAAGCATCGCTACGGGTGAGAAGGTCTCATCGTAGTCAATCCCTTGAACTTGCCGAAAACCTTTTGCGACAAGTCGAGCTTTGTAGACAGTAATATTATCATCAATGTCAGTCTTCTTCTTGAAGATCCATTTATTCTCAATTGCTTGCCGATCATTGGGCAAGTCAACCAAAGTCCATACTTTGTTCTCACACATGGATCCCATCTCAGATTTCATGGCTTCAAGCCATTTTGCAGAATCTGGGCTCACCATCGCTTCTTCATAGTTCGTAGGTTCATCATGATCTAGTAGCATGACTTCCAGAACAGGATTACCGTACCACTCTGGCGCGGAGCTTACTCTGGTTGATCTACAAGGTTCAGTAGTATCTTGTTCTAAAGTTTCATGATCATTATCATTAGCTTCCTCACTAATTGGTGTAGGTGTCACAGAAACAGGTTTCTGTGATGTACCACTTTCCAATAAGGGAGCAGGTATAGTTACCTCGTCAAGTTCTACTTTCCTCCCACTCACTTCTTTCGAGAGAAACTCCTTCTCCAGAAAGTTTCCGAATTTAGCAACAAAAGTCTTGCCTTCGGATCTGTGATAGAAGGTGTATCCAATAGTTTCCTTTGGATATCCTATGAAGACACATTTCTCCGATTTGGGTTCAAGCTTATCAGGTTGAAGCTTTTTCACATAAGCATCGCAGCCCCAAACTTTCAGAAACGACAACTTTGGTTTCTTGCCAAACCACAATTCATAAGGTGTCGTCTCAACGGATTTTGATGGTGCCCTATTTAACGTGAATGCGGCCGTCTCTAGAGCATATCCCCAAAAACGATAACGGTAAATCAGTAAGAGATATCATAGATCGCACCATATCTAGTAAAGTACGATTACGACGTTCGGACACACCATTACGCTGTGGTGTTCCGGGTGGCGTGAGTTGCGAAACTATTCCACATTGTTTCAAATGTACACCAAACTCGTAACTCAAATATTCTCCTCCACGATCAGATCGTAGGAATTTTATTTTCTTGTTACGATGATTTTCAACTTCACTCTGAAATTCTTTGAACTTTTCAAACGTTTCAGACTTATGTTTCATTAAGTAGATATACCCATATATGCTTAAGTCATCTGTGAAGGTGAGAAAATAACGATATCCGCCACGAGCCTCAATATTCATTGGACCACATACATCTGTATGTATGATTTCCAATAAATCTGTTGCTCTCTCCATAGTACTGGAGAACGGTGTTTTTGTCATCTTACCCATAAGGCACGGTTCGCAAGTACCAAGTGATTCATAATCAAGTGGTTCCAAAAGCCCATCAGTATGGAGTTTTTTCATGCGCTTTATACCGATATGACCCAAACGGCAGTGCCACAAATAAGTTGCACTATCATTATCAACTCTGCATCTTTTGGATTCAACACTATGAATATGTGTGTCACTACTATCGAGATTTAATAAGAATAGACCACTCTTTAAGGGTGCATGACCATAAAAGATATTACTCATGTAAATAGAACAACCATTATTCTCTGATTTAAATGAATAACCGTCTCGCATCAAACAAGATCCAGATATAATGTTCATGCTTAACGCTGGCACCAAATAACAATTATTTAGGTCTAATACTAATCCCGAAGGTAGATGTAGAGGTAGCGTGCCGACTGCGATCACATCGACTTTGGAACCATTTCCCACGCGCATCGTCACCTCGTCCTTAGCCAATCTTCGCTTAATTCGTAGTCCCTGTTTCGAGTTGCAAATATTAGCAACAGAACCAGTATCAAATACCCAGGTGCTACTGCGAGCATTAGTAAGGTACACATCAATAACATGTATATCACATATACCTTTGTTCACCTTGCCATCCTTCTTATCTGCCAAATACTTAGGGCAGTTCCGCTTCCAGTGACCAGTCTGCTTGCAGTAGAAGCACTCAGTTTCAGGCTTAGGTCCAGGTTTGGGTTTCTTCTCTTGAGTAGCAACTTGCTTGCTGTTCTTTTTGAAGTTCCCCTTCTTCTTCCCTTTGCCCTTTTTCTTGAAACTAGTGGTCTTGTTAACCATCAACACTTGATGCTCCTTCTTGATTTCTACCTCCGCAGCTTTCAGCATTGCGAAGAGCTCGGGAATAGTCTTATTCATCCCTTGCATATTATAGTTCATCATGAAGCTCTTGTAGCTTGGTGGCAGTGATTGGAGAATTCTGTCAATGACGCAATCATCTGGAAGATTAACTCCCAATTGAATCAAGTGATTATTATACCCAGACATTTTGAGTATATGCTCACTGACAGAACTGTTCTCCTCCATCTTGCAGCTATAGAACTTATTGGAGACTTCATATCTCTCAATCCGGGAATTTGCTTGAAATATTAACTTCAACTCCTGGAACATCCCATATGCTCCATGACGTTCAAAACGTCGTTGAAGTCCCGATTCTAAGCCGTAAAGCATGGTACACTGAACTATCGAGTAGTCATCAGCTTTGCTCTGCGAGACGTTCATAACATCTTGTGTTGCTCCAGCAGCAGGCCTGGCACCCAGCGGTGCTTCCAGGATGTAATTCTTCTGTGCAGCAATGAGGATAATCCTCAAGTTACGGACCCACTCCGTGTAATTGCTACCATCATCTTTCAACTTTGCTTTCTCAAGGAACGCATTAAAATTCAACGGAACAACAGCACGGGCCATCTATCTACAATCAAACATAAACAAGCAAGATACTATCAGGTACTAAGTTCATGATAAATTTAGGTTCAATTAATCATATTACTTAAGAACTCCCACTTAGATAGACATCCCTCTAATCTTCTAAGTGATTACGTGATCCAAATCAACTAAACCATGTCCGATCATCACGTGAGATGGAGTAGTTTCATTGGTGAATATCGCTATGTTGATCATATCTACTATATGATTCACGCTCGACCTTTCGGTCTCCGTGTTCCGAGGCCATATCTGTATATGCTTGGCTCGTCAAGTATAACCTGAGTATTCCGCGTGTGCAACTGTTTTGCACCCGTTGTATTTGAACGTAGAGCCTATCACACCCGATCATCACGTGGTGTCTCAGCACGAAGAACTTTCGCAACGGTGCATACTCAGGGAGAACACTTCTTGATAATTAGTGAGAGATCATCTTATAATGCTACCATCAATCGAAGCAAGATAAGATGCATAAAAGATAAACATCACATGCAATCAATATAAGTGATATGATATGGCCATCATCATCTTGTGCTTGTGATCTCCATCTTCGAAGCACCGTCGTGATCACCATCTTCACCGGCGTGACACCTTGATCTCCATCGTAGTATCGTTGTCGTCTCGCCAATCTTATGTTTCCACGACTATCGCTACCGCTTAGTGATAAAGTAAAGCATTACAGCGCGATTGCATTGCATACAATAAAGCGACAACCATATGGCTCCTGCCAGTTGCCGATAACTCGGTTACAAAACATGATCATCTCATACAATAAAATTTAGCATCATGTCTTGACCATATCACATCACAACATGCCCTGCAAAAACAAGTTAGACGTCCTCTACTTTGTTGTTGCAAGTTTTACGTGGCAGCTATGGGCTTAAGCAAGAACCAATCTTACCTATGCATCAAAACCACAACGATAGTTTGTCAAGTTGGTGCTGTTTTAACCTTCGCAAGGACCGGGCGTAGCCACACTCGGTTCAACTAAAGTTGGAGAAACTGTCACCCGCTAGCCACCTTTGCGCAAAGCACGTCGGGAGAACCGGTCTCGCGTAAGCGTACGCGTAATGTTGGTCCGGGCCGCTTCATCCAACAATACCGCCGAACCAAAGTATGACATGTTGGTAAGCAGTATGACTTATATCGCCCACAACTCACTTGTGTTCCACTCGTGCATATAACATCAACACATAAATCTAGGCTCGGATGCCACTCTTGGGGAACGTAGTAATTTCAAAAAAATTCCTACGCACACGCAAGATCATGGTGATGCATAGCAACGAGAGGAGAGAGTGTGATCTACGTACCCTTATAGACCGACAGCGGAAGCGTTAGCACAACGCGGTTGATGTAGTCGTACGTCTTCACGGCCCGACCGATCAAGCACCGAAACTACGGCACCTTCGAGTTCTAGCACACGTTCAGCTCGATGACGATCCCCGGACTCCGATCCAGCAAAGTGTCGGGGAAGAGTTCCGTCAGCACCACGGCGTGGTGAAGATCTTGATGTACTACCATCGCAGGGCTTCGCCTAAGCACCGCTACAATATTATCGAGGATTATGGTGGAAGGGGGCACCGCACACGGCTAAGAATATGATCACGTGGATCAACTTGTGTGTCTAGGGGTGCCCCTGCCCCCGTATATAAAGGAGCAAGGGGAGGTGCGGCCGGCCAGGAGGAGGGCGCGCCAGGAGGAGTCCTACTCCCACCGGGAGTAGGATTCCTCCCCTTTCCTAGTTGGAATAGGATTCGGGAAGGGGGGAAGAGGAGAGAGAGAAGGAAGGGGGGGCGCCGCCCCCCTCTCCTTGTCCTATTCGGACTAGGGGGGGGGGGCGGGGCGCGCGGCCCAGCCCTGGCCACCTCTCCTCTCTTCCACTAAAGCCCACTAAGGCCCATATGCCTCCCGGGGGGTTCCGGTAACCTCCCGGTACTCCGGTAAAATCCCGATTTCACCCGGAACACTTCCGATATCCAAATATAGGCTTCCAATATATCAATCTTTATGTCTCGACCATTTCGAGACTCCTCGTCATGTCCGTGATCACATCCGGGACTCCAAACTAACTTCGGTACATCAAAACTCATAAACTCATAATATAACTGTCATCGAAACCTTAAGCGTGCGGACCCTACGGGTTCGAGAACAATGTAGACATGACCGAGATACTTCTCCGGTCAATAACCAATAGCGGAACCTGGATGCTCATATTGGCTCCTACATATTCTACGAAGATCTTTATCGGTCAGACCGCATAACAACATACGTTGTTCCCTTTGTCATCGGTATGTTACTTGCCCGAGATTCGATCGTCGGTATCTCAATACCTAGTTCAATCTCGTTACCGGCAAGTCTCTTTACTCGTTTCGTAATACATCATCTTGCAACTAACTCATTAGTTGTAATGCTTGCAAGGCTTATGTGATGTGCATCACCGAGAGGGCCCAGAGATACCTCTCTGACAATCGGAGTGACAAATCCTAATCTCGAAATACGCCAACCCAACATTTACCTTTGGAGACACCTGTAGAGCTCCTTTATAATCACCCAGTTATGTTGTGATGTTTGGTAGCACACAAAGTGTTCTTCTGGTAAATGGGAGTTGCATAATCTCATAATCATAGGAACATGTATAAGTCATGAAGAAAGCAATAACAACATACTAAATGATCGGGTGCTAAGCTAATGGAATGGGTCATGTCAATCACATCATTCTCCTAATGATGTGATCCCATTAATCAAATGACAACACATGTCTATGGTTAGGAAACATAACCATCTTTGATTAACGAGCTAGTCAAGTAGAGGCATACTAGTGACGTTTGATTTGTCTATGTATACACACAAGTATTATGTTTCCGGATAATACAATTCTAGCATGAATAATAAACATTTATCATGATATAAGGAAATAAAATAATAACATTATTATTGCCTCTAGGGCATATTTCCTTCACCTCTTTAGGGAAGAACATCAAGACCTCCTCACGGAGAAGAATCAGTTACCCTTTTGTATCGTCCCTAGTTGATCGTGGATCATGTATCTTACTTTATGTACTCGAGGATCTAGCCCATGTGTGACTTGTTCTTGTTAGTTTGAGTGTTCCTCTCGTGTTTCCCCTTGTGATTTTCCTCGTTCCCCTCTTTGTGTTCCTCGTGTTTTTCGCGGGATTCGCTCCTTTCGTGAAAGATCGGGTGATTAGGGTCCTACCCTACATCATCTTGGTATCCAGAGCCAGGTTGATCACGATTTCGGAGCCTCCCCGTTGTGTTTCTAGCCTTGTTTTGTTGTTTTTCGTCCTAATTCAAAAAATCCCCATCAAAAATAGCCCCAATTTTTTTTTGTGATTTGTTGGTGTGTTGAGATTTTGTTGGTTTGGATCCATGGATTTGCTTTGTTTTGAGTGGATCTAGCTTTCCATCCTTTTTCCCCCAATTTCCATCCACAAATTCCTCCAAATTTCGCCCGGATTTAACCTCTCCTCGCGGTGTTCATCCCATTCGTCCCCGGATCCAGAGCCCGGACATCCGGCCCGTCCAGCCCGGACATCCGGCCTTCCACCCGGACATCCGACCCCTGGCAGCAACATGTCCATCCACCGCCCCATTTTCCGCCCAATTTCCACCAAATTTTGTTCCGGTCCCACCATATACCATATATACTTCCGCATACCTCCACCACTTCCGCATAACCCAACCATTTTTGGACCGTTTCGCTCTCCGACACAATTGCTACTTCGAGGTTTGAGAATTTGAGTTGCGGTACCGTGTCCTTTTGTGTTTCGGCTATCTAGGTACGGTTCGACATCGACATCACCGTCGCTCATCTTCGCCACGGACGTGTCCTACATCATCACCGCCATCCTACATCGTCATCAACAATGACCACCTGGACTACATCTTGGTATTCGTGCCACCATTTTGACACCATACCGGAAGCAAGACCGGTAACCTCATCTTGGTATTGTACATATCACTCTTGCCATTACATTGATAGCCATCATAGCCTTACTCCTTTGTGTTGCTTACCCATCGAGACTAGCCATCGAGTATTGCCGGCAACGAGACTTGTGCACATTAGTGATCATACTTCCCATAGCATACATACATCCTTGTTGCATATATTGGTATCATCTCTTGTGTCACAAAGTTGTCATCGCATACTCATTTGCTATCTTGGTTCGTCAAGCATTGCATGAGAAAAGAGCTCAAACATCAAAGAGCCAAACAAGCTTTTAAGCAAAGAGCTTTTAAGCAAGAACCATAGCATCTTACAACATTAAGATTGTCATACTCGATCATCTTGGATCATATCATAGCAACACCTTTCATACAAAATATTTGGGATAGAAGTCGTTGCATTTTTGCTAAGTAGGTTGTGCACAAGTTCTTGTATCTGCCTATTGTGTAATCGTGCTAGCGTCTCTGTAGTGTTGTGCAACAAGAGCATTTTTGTGGATTCCACATTTTGGCTCACCCTTGGTTGCTCAACCCCACTTATCTTTTTGCGCGTGTGTTTCCGTGAACCTTATATGCTTGGTCTACTTGTTACATTGCATCTTGCAAATCTTTTCCAACATTATTGAATCTCACTTACAATTGCATCAAATTTTTGTGCCACCATCCTAACCAAACTCCACCAAAAGCTTTTACTTGTGTAGGTGTGAGAAACTGACAAGAACTAGTACCAATTGTGCTATTTGCTTGTCCTACATTGGAGTGATCCTTGATCCACTTTCAACTCCGGTCAAGGTACATTTGGTACTCGTTCTTCTCTTTCTGCCACTCACATTTGTCTTGGAATGATGGATAGGCCAAGTACTTCTACCAACCCACTCTTCATGGAGCAAGACGACGACATGAACTCCTTCGTCACCAAGAGTCACCTCTTTGGTGTACAACATGCTTTGCATCAAGAGCAGCAAGCTATGAGTGAACGCATCGACAACCTTGCCGCCGACTTGTGACTTTCCGAGCAACGTACAAGGGACTACTTCGACCACAAGATCGACGATCACAAGCAAGAGAATGACGCAAGGATGGATGAAATTCATGCTTTGTTGCTCAACCGTTCGCCTTCCACTTCAAGAAGGAGCCGTTCAAGCCGCCACTCCGACTTCACCCTCTCCGGCTCAAGTACACCGACATCGAACACTCTTCGCCGGGCCTCGCGCACCGATCATCAAGCAAGCATCAATCCGCTACGCGACACCGACTCTCAAGAGCACCGACAACGTCAAACTCAAGAGGCCTTTGCGCTAGCCCGAGAACGGCAACGACAACGCCAACATGAAGAGGAAGAGCGAGCGCGTCTACACCAAAATGCTCAAGATGCCGAGGCACAATGTCAAGAACAACAACTCCGTGACGCTCAAGCACTTGCGGTGCAACAAGCTCTACGCGATTCGAGTCGAGCCGTTGCCGACCGAAGCCGACAAGCCCGTGAACAAGAGGAAGCACTTTGCGAAGAAATTCAAGAACGAAGATTTCAAGCTCGCGTGCATCGTCAAGTTCCTCCTCGAGCTCGACAAGCTCCTCCACAAGCTCGCCAAGAACAACAAGTCAATCAAGAGCATGAAGACAATGGAGATCCTCCACGACAAGAACAACATGACAATAACAACCCTCCGCGCCAAGAGCACCACGAGTTGCACAATCATCAACAACATGGGCGTCATCATCCCCAACCCCAACACAATGAAGAGCAACGTTATGGCAAACTCAATTTCACCATGCCCAAGTTCAACGGATGCAACGATCCCAAAGAGTACCTTTCATGGGCATTGAAGGTTGACAAGATCTTCCGTTTGCACAATTATGAAGAAGAGAAGAAGATCACGATGGCATTCCTTGAGTTCCAAGACTATGTCCTCATTTGGTGGGAACAAATCATAGAGCACGCGAGAGGCAAGAGGTGAACAACCCATCACTACTTGGGCGCAAATGAAGGATGTCATGAGAGCACGCTTCGTACCTACCTACTACAACCGCGACCTCTTCAAGAAACTCCAACAACTCAAGCAAGTAACAAAGAGCGTTGAAGAATATTATAAGGAGATGGAGATTGCAATGATAAGAGCCAATTTCACGGAAGATGATGAGCAAACAATGGCACGTTTCTTGAATGGACTCAATCATCCCATCAAGAAGATCGCCGACTTCCAACCATACTCCAATCTCATCGAGCTAGTGCACCAAGCTACCAAAGCGGAACGCCAAGTGCAAGATGATTTCAAGTATGCCAAGTTCTCATCCAAGTCCTACGGCTTCTCCAACAATCAAGCTTCAACGACTCCAACACCGACTACAAAGCCTTCTACTTCCAACATCGACAAGTCAACTTCCAAGAAAGCTTCGTCAACTACAAGCCATCCTCCTACGAGCAACTTCAAGCCGAGAGCTTCATCATCATCAACCCCAACCGATGAGACCGTCAAGACAAGTTCCTTCAAGTGTTTCACTTGCGGAGGCCGAGGCCACAAGTCCTACGAGTGCACCAACAAGCGAACCATGGTCTTCAACGACGATGGCACTTATGACTCCATGAGTGAAGGCGAAATGGAAGCCCTTGAGCAAGTCGCCATGCACCGCCAAGTGAACAATGAAGAAGAACAAGTATTTTGCGATGAAGACTCAAGCCCCGCACTTGTTGTCTCCAAAGTCTTGACTCTCCAACATCACCAAGAAGAAGACCAATGATGCCACATA
Source organism: Triticum monococcum (assembly GCA_034509565.1). Lineage (NCBI taxonomy): Eukaryota > Viridiplantae > Streptophyta > Magnoliopsida > Poales > Poaceae > Triticum > Triticum monococcum. Next base: position 590,367,193 of record CM067845.1, on the reverse strand, counting down.
TTCCACACCAAGGCCGGCATCAATGGACGATACGTCAAGGTCATCATCGATGGAGGGAGTTGTCATAATCTCGCAAGTGAAGAACTTTGCTCCAAGCTCCAATTGCCCAAGACGAAGCATCCACATCCATACAAAGTGCAATGGCTTAGTGACTCCGGCATCATCCAAGTCGAGCACCGAGTACAAGTCTCCTTCAAAATCGGCGCCTATGAAGACACCTTGTAGTGCGACATCGTTCCAATGACCGTTTGTCATATTCTCCTTGGACGGCCATGGCAATTCGATAGAGGAGTCGTCCACAACAACCGAACGAACCACTACATCTTCAAGATGAAGGGCAAGGAGTACGTCCTCCGTCCAATGTCGTCAAGTCAAGTGATCACCGACAAGCAAGCCACCCATCACGGAGATCATAGTGAGAGAGCGAGCCACCAAAAAGAGAGTGAGCGCCACAAGCCAAAATCGAGTGCCTCCACGATGAGCGAAAACAAGAACCTAGTTCTATTTGCCACCAAACGAGAGATAAGAGAAGTGTGTGAGAACCCATCTAGTGTCCTACACTACGTCCTCGTGTGCAAGGACAATGCACCACAAACTAACACGTCTCACACTCTTCCTCTAGTGTTGTCTTCTCTTTTGCAGGAATTTCAAGTTGTTTTCCCCGATGAGCTACCTCTGGGTCTACCTCATCTACGAGGCATTGAGCACCGAATCGACCTCATCCCCGGAGCACCTCTTCCGAACAAAGCTCCATACCGTGTCAACCCCAACGAAACAAAAGAAATACAAAGGCAAGTAAAGCATCTCATAGACCATGGACATGTGCGTGAAAGTTTGAGCCCTTGTGCCGTTCCGGTCATTCTTGTGCCAAAACATGATGGTATTTTGCTTGTGCTCTGATTGTAGACCTATCAATGCTATCACCGTTCGCTATAGGTATCCCATTCCACGCCTAGATGATATGCTTGATGAGCTTAGCGGCGCCACTATATTTTCCAAAATTGATCTTAAGAGTGGCTACTATCAAATCCGCATACAAGAGGGTGATGAATGGAAAACCGCCTTCAAAACCAAGTTTGGTTTGTATGAGTGTTTAGTCATGCCTATGGGTCTTTCGGAAGCACCGGGCACTTTTATGCGCCTTATGAATCATGTCTTTCGCCCTTACATTCATATACTTGTTGTGGTCTACTTTGATGACATTCTTGTGTTTAGCAAAACTATCAAAGAGCATGTCACCCATGTCCGCACCGTTTTGCAAACTCTTAGAAAAGAACGCCTCTATGCTAATATGGAGAAATGCCTTTTTGGTGTTGATAAGCTCATTTTCTTGGGTTTTGTTGTTTCTTATAAGGGTGTTCATGTTGATGAGTCCAAGATCAATGCTATTAAGACTTGGCCGCAACCAACCAACTTGCATCAAGTGCGTAGTTTTCTTGGCCTTGCGGGTTTCTATCGTCACTTTGTGAAGGATTTAGCACCATTGCTTCGCCTTTGCATGCTTTGAGCAAGAAGAATGCGCCTTTTGTTTGGGGACCATCCCAAGATACCGCATTCAATGAGCTTAAGAATTTGCTTACTCATGCTCCCGTGCTTGCTTTACCCAACTTCGACAAACCTTTTGAAATTCATTGCGATGCTAGTGGTAATGGCATAGGAGGTGTGTTAACGCAAGAGAAGCACCCCATAGCTTACTTTAGTGAGAAACTTTCCGGAGCGCAACTCAATTATCCCATCTATGACAAAGAGCTATATGTTTTAGTCCGCGTTTTGCATGAATGGGAACATTACCTTCGTCCCCATGAGTTTATCATTCATACCGATCATGAGACTCTCAAGTATCTTAAGGGACAAACAAAGGTGAACAAGCGTCATGCTAAATGGAGTGAATTTATTGAGTCTTTTCCCTATGTCATAAAGTACATCAAGGGAAAAGAAAACATTGTAGCGGATGCTCTTTCCCGCATATGCATGCTTGTCACACAACTTGGATTAGATGTCATTGGCTTCGAGCATATCAAAGACTTGTATGAGCATGATGCAACTTTTGCTACTCCTTATGCCAAGTGTTTGTCGAATACATCTTGGGAACGCTATTACATTAAAGACGGATATCTTATGAGAGCTAACAAACTTTGCATTCCCGAGTCCTCTCTTTGTTTGTTGCTTTTGCAGGAATCTCATGGAGGAGGCTTAATGGGACACTTCGGATGCGACAAGACGTTCGCCACGCTCTCGAACAACTACTTTTGGCCAAAGATGTTTCGGGACGTCAATCGTTTCACCAACCGATGTTCTACATGTCGCAAAGCTAAGTCCAAAGCTCAATCTCATGGCCTCTATATGCCTTTACCAATTCCATACCAACCATGGGAAGACATTAGCATGGACTTTGTACTTGGTTTGCCTAGGACTCAAAATGGGAAAGATTCCATATTTGCCGTTGTGGACCGTTTCTCAAAAATGGCACGTTTTATTCCTTGCAACAAGATAGACGATGATTCACATGTTGCTAATCTCTTTTGTAGGGAAATATTGCGTCTCCATGGTGTGCCAAAGACTATCGTCTCGGACCGCGACGTCAAGTTCCTTAGCTACTTTTGGAAGATCCTATGCGCCAAGCTCGGAATCAAGCTACTCTTCTCCACGGCGTACCATCCTCAAACCGACGGCCAAACGGAGGTGACAAACTGCACACTCTCCGCTCTCCTTCGAGTACTCATCAAGAAAAACATCAAGGAGTGGGAGGAGTGTCTACCCATCACCGAGTTCGCCTACAACCGAGCAAGACACTCAACAACCGGCAAGTCCCCTTTCAAGGTCGTCTACGGATTCAACCCTTTGTCACCATTGGATATTCTCCCTCTACCACTCTAAGAGCGCATCAATTTGGACGCAAGTGCACGAGTGACCCATCTCAAGAAGGTGCATGAAGATACAAGAAACACCATCGAGCGCCAAGTACAACGCCTTGCGACCAAGCTCAACGTCAACAAGCACCCTATGATATTCAACATTGGAGACCTCGTGTGGCTACACCTTCGCAAGGACCGCTTTCCCCAAGAACGCAAGTCCAAACTTCGACCACGCGCGGATGGACCATTCAAGGTGCTTGCACGCTACAACAACAACGAATACAAGATCGACATCCCTCGTGACAAGTACTCCGTGAGCGACATCTTCAACATCAAAGATCTCTCTCCCTACCATGGTGATGAGGATTTCGATCCGAGGACGGATCTTCCCCAAGGGAGGGGAGATGATGCGGAGCACCCCAAGATCATCCCCATGGACGCACCCACACCTCCAATGACACACTTGGACCAATGTCACGAGCCCGAGCCAAAGTTATCGAAGATAAGGTGAACTCACTCCTCTTTGAACTTCCACTTTCTGTTCATGAGACATGGCTACTACCTAAGTCCGAGGTGTTGTGCATGATTAGGTACCAAGAGGGTCCCCCCGAAGATGTGCATGAAGATGTACAAGTCCCCAATTCCACGGAAGAGGAGAACCAACGGAAGGAGCCAAGAGCATCTCCCAGGCCCCGGACATCCGGCCAAGGCACCGGACGTTCGGCCCCTGGAGCGTCTTCCACTACAGCAGCCCAGCCGCAGAAGGCTACAGGCCCCGGACATCCGGCCCCGGCAGCCCGGACATCCGGCCTCTCCCGAGCCCCCGGACATCCGGCCCGGAAATCCGGCCCCTCCGAATCCGAGAGCAACAAATGCCACCGCTCCAGCCCGGACATCCGTCGTCGCCTGAAAGCCCGGACATCCGGCCCGACCAGTCCGGACATTCGGCCTCCCCTGTCTGCGCAAAGTGAAGGGCCAAGGCCCGTATATCCCTTCTCCACCCTAGACTATATACTCCACCCCGTACAACTTTCTAGGGTTAGCAAAGGATTAGCTTATATTTTGTGTGAGAGCTTTGCTCATCCACTTTGTTACCTTCTCCTCGGAGATTCGAGCCTCCACCGGAGAAGATCCCCCAAGCGGATTCAAGACCCCTCTTTAGGGAAGAACATCAAGACCTCCTCACAGAGAAGAACCGGTTACCCTTTTGTATCGTCCCTAGTTGATCGTGGATCGTGTATCTTACTTTATGTACTTGAGGATCTAGCCCATGTGTGACTTGTTCTTGTTAGTTTGAGTGTTCCTCTCGTGTTTCCCCTTGTGATTTCCCTCATTTCCCTCTTTGTGTTCCTCGTGTTCTTCGCGGGATCTGATCCTTTCGTGAAAGATCGGGCGATTAGGGTTCTACCCTATATCATTAACGCTTGTCAGTTGAGGTGGATTTGAAGGGGATTAAATCCTCTACAAGCCAAAATCCCTCCAAATCCCCTTCTGGGAATTATTTTCTTCGTGTGTCTTATTTTTTATGCTCTCTGACAGTTTTCCAACACTTTCCCCTTCTTTGGTTGCAACTTGCAAAATAAGAGCAAAAAGATGTAAGTTTGGTGTCATAATGTGCAAAACATGGATATTGATTTATAATTTATAGTAAAATAGTACTACAAATTGAACGTATCAAAGGAGCAAACAAAGATAGAGGGGGAGCCCAGAGACGCCCACCTTGTCGTGTAGGGGCATCATGGCATATGAGCTACTACATTGTAACGCCCCGAGACCGATGTGCCAGGTGTCTTCCAGTTATTCGCTGTTGTTGCCTTGTCATTGCTTGTGTGTCATGCATTCCATATCATGTCATCATGTGCATTTAATTTGCATACATGTTCGTCTCATGCTTCCGAGCACTTTCCCCGTTGTCCGTTTTGCAATCCGGCGCTCCTATGTCACCCGGTGTCCCTTTCTACCTCTTTTCGTGTGCGGGTGTTAAACGTTTTCGGATTGGACCGAGACTTGTCATGCGGCCTTGGTTTAATACCGGTAGACCGCCTGTCAAGTTTCGTACCATTTGGACTTCGTTTGATACTCCAACGGTTAACCGAGGGACAGAAAAGGCCTCGTGTGTGTTGCAGCCCAACACCCTTCCAAACTGGCCCAAAAACCCACCTGAACCTCCTCCATCCTCTCGGTCGTTCGATCACGATCGCGTGGCCGAAAACCGCACCTCATTTGGACTCTCCTAGCTCCCTCTACCTATAAATATGTGGCCTCCCCCGAAAATTCGCGTACGAAACCCTAAAATTCTTCCTCCCCGCGCCACCGGACATGTCCGCCCGGTGGCCGGACACGTCCAGCTGACCCCGCAGCCAATCCGGATCTGCCATGCATCCTCCCCGCGCCCTCCACCGCCGCCGGCCCGCGCGGCCCGCGGCCGGCCCGCAGGGCCCAACCGCCGCCGCCCCACCCGCGGAGGACCCCGCGTGCCGGCGCCGTCTTCTCCGCTTCCGGCCGCCAGAGACACGCCGGCCACCACCGCTTACCACCGGACGACGCCCGCCGCCTCGCCTCGCCTGCGCCGCCACCTCCCGCCGGCGAGATCTCCGCCGCCAACCGCCGATCAACGCCTCCACTCCTCCCTGCCGGCGCCGCCTTTGTTGGGGAACGTTGCAGAAAACAAAAATTTTCCTACGGTTTCACCAAGATCCATCTATGAGTTCATCTAGCAACGAGTGATCGGATGCATCTACATACCGTTGTAGATCGCGAGCGGAAGCGTTCACTAGAACGTGGATGATGGAGTCGTACTCGCCGTGATTCAAATCACCGATGACCAAGCGCCGAACGGACGGCACCTCCGCGTTCAACACACGTACGGAGCGGATGACGTCTCCTCCTTCTTGATCCAGCAAGGGGGAAGGAGAGGTTGATGAAGATCCAGCAGCACGACGGCGTGGTGGTGGATGCAGGGCGTCACAGTAGCAGGGCTTCGCCGTGTACTACGAGAGAGAGAGAGAGAGAGGTGTAGCAGGGGAGAGGGAGGCGCCAAGGATGCAGGGTGCGGCTGCCCCCTCCCTCCCCTCCTTTATATAGGCCCATAGGGGGGCTCCGGCCCCTTGGAGATTGGATCTCCCAAGGGGCGGCGGCGGCCAGGGCTGGAGTAGCCCCCAAGGCAAGGTGGGCCCCCCCACCCCTAGGGTTCCAACCCTAGGCGCATGGGGTGGGCCTAGGGGGCGCACCAGCCCACTATGGGCTGGTTCCCCTCCCCACTTTGGCCCATGGGGCCCTCCGGGATGGGTGGCCCCACCCGGTGGACCCCCGGGACCCTTCTGGTGATCCCGGTACAATACCGGTGACCCCGAAACTTTCCCGTTGGCCAAAACAGCACTTCCTATATATTATTCTTCACCTCCGGACCATTCCGGAACTCCTCGTGATGTCCGGGATCTCATCCGGGACTCCGAACAACTTTTGGATTATTGCATATTCATATCTTTACAACCCTAGCGTCACCGAACCTTAAGTGTGTAGACCCTACGGGTTCGGGAGACATGTAGACATGACCGAGATCGCTCTCTAGTCAATAACCAACAGCGGGATCTGGATACCCATGTTGGCTCCCACATGCTCCTTGATGATCTCATCGGATGAACCATGATGTCGAGGATTCAAACAACCCCGTATACAATTCCCTTTGTCAATCGGTATGTTACTTGCCCGAGATTCGATTGCCGGTATTCCAATACCTCGTTCAATCTCGTTACCGACAAGTCACTTTACTCGTACCGTAATGCATGATCCCGTGACCAGACACTTGGTCACTTTGAGCTCATAATGATGATGCATTACCGAGTGGGCCCAGTGATACCTCTCCGTCATACGGAGTGACAAATCCCAGTCTTGATCCGTGTCAACCCAACAGACACTTTCGGAGATACCCGTAGTATACCTTTATGGTCACCCAGTTGTGACGTTTGGTACACCCAAAGCACTCCTACGGTATCCGGGAGTTACACGATCTCATGGTCTAAGGAAAGGATACTTGACATTGGAAAACTCTAGCAAATGAACTACACGATCTTGTGCTATGTTTAGGATTGGGTCTTGTCCATCACATCATTCTCCTAATGATGTGATCTCGTTATCAATGACATCCAATGTCCATAGTCAGGAAACCATGACTATCTATTGATCAACGAGCTAGTCAACTAGAGACTTACTAGGGACATGTTGGTGTCTATTATTCACACATGTATTACTATTTCCGGATAACACAATTATAGCATGAATAAAAGACAATTATCATGAACAAGGAAATATAATAATAATGCTTTTATTATTGCCTCTAGGGCATATTTCCAACAGTCTCCCACTTGCACTAGAGTCAATAATCTAGTTACATTGTGATGAATCGAACACCCATGGAATTCTGGTGTTGATCATGTTTTGCTCTATGGAGAGGTTTAGTCAACGGATCTGCTACATTCGGGTCCGTATGCACTTTACAAATATCTATGTCTCCATCTTGAACATTTTCATGAATGGAGTTGAACGACTCTTGATGTGCCTTGTCTTCTTGTGAAACCTGGGCTCCTTGGCAAGTGCAATAGCTCCAGTGTTGTCACAGAAGAGCTTGATCGGCCCCGACGCATTGGGTATGACTCCTAGGTCGGTGATGAACTCCTTCACCCAAATTGCTTCATGTGCCGCCTCCGAGGCTGCCATGTACTCCGCTTCACATGTAGATCCCGCCACGACGCTCTGCTTGCAACTGCACCAGCTTACTGCCCCACCATTCAAAATATACACGTATCCGGTTTGTGACTTAGAGTCATCCAGATCTGTGTCGAAGCTAGCGTCGACATAACCCTTTACGACGAGCTCTTCGTCACCTCCATAAACGAGAAACATTTCCTTAGTCCTTTTCAGGTACTTCAGGATATTCTTGACCGCTGTCCAGTGTTCCTTGCCAGGATTACTTTGGTACCTCCCTACCAAACTTACGGCAAGGTTTACATCAGGCCTGGTACACAGCATGGCATACATAATAGAACCTATGGCTGAGGCATAGGGCATGACACTCATCTCTTCTATATCTTCTGCCGTGGTCGGACATTGAGCTGAGCTCAATTTCACACCTTGCAGCACAGGCAAGAACCCCTTCTTAGACTGATCCATATTGAACTTCTTCAATATCTTATCAAGGTATGAGCTTTGTGAAAGACCTATGAGGCGTCTTGATCTATCTCTATAGATCTTGATGCCTAATATATAAGTAGCTTCTCCGAGGTCCTTCATTGAAAAACTCTTATTCAAGTAGGCCTTAATGCTATCCAAGAGTTCTATATCATTTCCCATCAAAAGTATGTCATCTACATATAATATGAGAAATGCTACAGAGCTCCCACTCACTTTCTTGTAAACGCAGGCTTCTCCATAAGTTTGTGTAAACCCAAATGCTTTGATCATCTCATCAAAGCGAATGTTCCAACTCCGAGATGCTTGCACCAGCCCATAAATTGAGCGTTGGAGCTTGCACACCTTGTTAGCATTCTTAGGATCGACAAAACCTTCCGGCTGCATCATATGCAATTCTTCCTTAAGGAAACCATTAAGGAATGCCGTTTTTACGTCCATTTGCCATATCTCATAATCGTAGAATGCGGCAATTGCTAACATGATTCGGACGGACTTCAGCTTCGCTACCGGTGAGAAAGTCTCATCGTAGTCATCCCCTTGAACTTGTCGATAACCCTTAGCGACAAGCCAAGCTTTATAGATGGTCACATTACCATCCGCGTCTGTCTTCTTCTTAAAGATCCATTTATTTTCTATGTCTCGCCGTTCAACGGGCAAGTCAGTCAAAGTCCATACTTCGTTTTCATACATGGATCCTATCTCGGATTTCATGGCTTCAAGCCATTTGTCGGAATCCGGGCCCGCCATCGCTTCTTCATAGTTCGAAGGTTCACCGTTGTCTAACAACATGATTTCCAAGAGAGGGTTGTCGTACCACTCTGGTGCAGAACATGTCCTTGTGGACCTACGAATTTCAGTAGGAGCTTGATCAGAAGTATCTTGATCATCATCATTAACTTCCTCTCTAGTCGGTGCAGGCACCTCAGGAACACTTTCTTGAGTTGTGCCTTGTTCCGGTTCAAGAGGTAATACTTCATCAAGTTCTACTTTCCTCCCACTTACTTCTTTCGAGAGAAACTCTTTCTCTAGAAAGGATCCATTCTTGGCAACAAAGATCTTGCCTTCGGATCTGAGGTAGAAGGTATACCCAATAGTTTCTTTGGGGTATCCTATGAAGATGCATTTTTCCAACTTGGGTTCGAGCTTTTCAGGTTGAAGTTTCTTGACATAAGCATCGCATCCCCAAACTTTTAGAAACAACAGCTTAGGTTTCTTCCCAAACCATAATTCATACGGTGTCGTCTCAACGGATTTCGTCAGAGCCCTATTTAAAGTGAATGCGGCAGTCTCTAAAGCATAGCCCCAAAAAGATAGCGGTAAATCGGTAAGAGACATCATAGATCGCACCATATCTAATAGAGTGCGATTACGACGTTCGGACACACCATTACATTGAGGTGTTCCAGGCGGCGTGAGTTGTGAAACTATTCCACATTTTCTTAAGTGTGTGCCAAATTCGTGACTCAAGTATTCTCCTCCACGATCTGATCGTAGGAACTTGATTTTCCTGTCACGTTGATTTTCAACCTCACTCTGAAATTCCTTGAACTTTTCAAAGGTCTCAGACTTGTGTTTCATCAAATAGATATGCCCATATCTACTCAAGTCATCAGTGAGGGTGAGAACATAACGATAGCCACCGCGAGCCTCAACACTCATTGGACCGCACACATCAGTATGTATGATTTCCAATAAGTTGGTTGCTCGCTCCATTGTTCCTGAGAACGGAGTCTTGGTCATTTTACCCATGAGGCATGGTTCGCACGTGTCAAATGATTCGTAATCAAGAGACTGTAAAAGTCCATCTGCATGGAGCTTCTTCATGCGTTTGACACCTGTGTGACCAAGGCGGCAGTGCCACAAGTATGTGGGACTATCATTATCAACCTTACATCTTTTGGTACTCACACTATGAATATGTGTAGCATTACGCTCGAGATTCATTAAGAATAAACCATTCACCATCGGAGCATGACCATAAAACATATCTCTCATAGAAATAGAACAAGCATTATTCTCGGACTTAAATGAGTAGCCATCTCGTATCAAACGAGATCCTGATATAATATTCATGCTCAAACTTGGCACTAAATAACAATTATTAAGGTTCAAAACTAATCCCGTAGGTAAATGAAGAGGCAGCGTGCCGACGGCGATCACATCGACCTTGGAACCATTCCCGACGCGCATCGTCACCTCGTCCTTTGCCAGTCGCCGCTTATTCCGCAGCTCCTGTTTTGAGTTACAAATGTGAGCAACTGCACCGGTATCAAATACCCAAGAGCTACTACGAGTACTGGTAAGGTACACATCAATTACATGTATATCACATATACCTTTTGTGATGCCGGCCTTCTTATCCGCTAAGTATTTGGGGGCAATTCCGCTTCCAGTGACCACTTCCCTTGCAATAAAAACACTCAGTCTCGGGCTTGGGTCCATTCTTTGGCTTCTTCCTGGCAGCTTGCTTGCCGGGCGCGGCAAATCCCTTGCCGTCCTTCTTGAAGGTTTTCTTGCCCTTGCCTTTCTTGAACTTAGTGGTTTTATTCACCATCAACACTTGATGTTCCTTTCTGACTTCTACCTCTGCTGATTTCAGCATTGCAAATACTTTAGGAATGGTCTTTTCCATCCCCTGCATATTGAAGTTCATCACAAAGCTCTTGTAGCTTGGTGGAAGTGACTGAAGGATTCTGTCAATGACCGCGTCATCCGGGAGATTAACTCCCAGCTGAGTCAAGCGGTTATGCAACCCAGACATAGTGAGTATATGCTCACTGACAGAACTGTTTTCCTCCATCTTACAGCTGAAGAACTTGTCGGAGACTTGATATCTCTCGACCCGGGCATGAGCTTGGAAAACCATTTTCAGCTCTTCGAACATCTCATATGCTCCGTGTCTCTCAAAACGTTTTTGGAGTCCCGGTTCTAGGCTGTAAAGCATGCCGCACTGAATGAGGGAGTAGTCATCGGTACGTGCCTGCCAAGCGTTCATAACGTCTTGTTCTGCAGGGAGAACAGGTGCGTCACCCAGTGGTGCTTGTAGGACATAATCTTTCTTGGCAGCTATGAGGATGATCCTCAGGTTCCGGACCCAGTCCGTGTAGTTGCTGCCATCGTCTTTCAGCTTGGTTTTCTCTAGGAACGCATTGAAGTTGAGGACTACGTTGGCCATTTGATCTACAAGACATATTGTAAACATTTTAGACTAAGTTCATGATAATTAAGTTCATCTAATCAAATTATTTAATGAACTCCCACTTAGATAGACATCCCTCTTCTAGTCATCTAAGTATAACATGATCCGAGTTAACTAGGCCATGTCCGATCATCATGTGAGACGGACTAGTCAACGTCAGTGAACATCTTCATGTTGATCGTATCTTCTATACGACTCCTGCTCGACCTTTTGGTCTTCTGTGTTCCGAGGCCATGTCTGTACATGCTAGGCTCGTCAAGTCAACCTAAGTGTTTTGCATGTGTAAATCTGTCTTACACCCGTTGTATGTGAACGTTAGAATCTATCACACCCGATCATCACGTGGTGCTTCGAAACAACGAACTGTCGCAACGGTGCATAGTTAGGGGGAACACTTTCTTGAAATTATTATGAGGGACCATCTTATTTACTACCGTCGTTCTAAGTAAACAAGATGCAAAAACATGATAAACATCACATGCAATCAAATAATAAAAGTGACATGATATGGCCAATATCACATAGCTCCTTTGATCTCCATCTTGGGGCTCCATGATCATCTTGTCACCGGCATGACACCATGATCTCCGTCATCATGATCTCCATCATCGTGTCTCCATGAAGTTGCTCGCCAACTATTACTTCTACTATTATGGCTAACGCGTATAGCAATAAAGTAAAGTAATTTACATGGCGTTTCTCAATGACACGCAGGTCATACAAAAAATAAAGACAACTCCTATGGCTCCTGCCGGTTGTCATACTCATCGACATGCAAGTCGTGATTCCTATTACAATAGCATGAACATCTCATACATCACATATAGATCATTCATCATTCATCACAACTTTGGCCATATCACATCACAAAACACTTGCTGCAAAAACAAGTTAGACGTCCTCTAATTGTTGTTGCAAGTTTTACATGGCTGCAATAGGGTTCTAGCAAGAACGTTTTCTTACCTACGTGAAAGCCACAACGTGATTTGTCAACTTCTATTTACCCTTCATAAGGACCCTTTTCATCAAATCCGCTCCAACTAAAGTGGGAGAGACAGACACCCGCCAGCCACCTTATGCAACTAGTGCATGTTAGTCGGTGGAACCGGTCTCACGTAAGCGTACGTGTAAGGTTGGTCCGGGCTGCTTCATCCCACAATACCGCCGAAGCAAGATAAGACTAGTAGCGGCAAGAAAGTTGACAACATCAACGCCCACAACAAATTGTGTTCTACTCGTGCATAAAGAACTACGCATAGACCTAGCTCATGATGCCACTGTTAGGGAACGTTGCAGGAAACAAAAAATTTCCTACGGTTTCACCAAGATCCATCTATGAGTTCATCTAGCAACGAGTGATCGGATGCATCTACATACCTTTGTAGATCGCGAGCGGAAGCGTTCACTAGAACGTGGATGACGGAGTCGTACTCGTCGTGATTCAAATCACCGATGACCAAGCGCCGAAAGGACGGCACCTCCGCGTTCAACACACGTACGGAGCGGATGACGTCTCATCCTTCTTGATCCAGCAAGGGGGAAGGAGAGGTTGATGAAGATCCAGCAGCACGACGGTGTGGTGGTGGATGCAGGGCGTCACAGTAGCAGGGCTTCGCCGTGTACTACGAGAGAGAGAGAGGTGTAGCAGGGGAGACGGAGGCGCCAAGGATGCAGGGTGCGGTTGCCCCCTCCCTCCCCTCCTTTATATAGGCCCCTAGGGGGGGCGCCGGCCCCTTGGAGATTGGATCTCCCAAGGGGGGCGGCGGCCAGGGCTGGAGTAGCCCCCAAGGCAAGGTGGGGCGCCCCCCCTAGGGTTCCAACCCTAGGCGCATGGGGTGGGCCTAGGGGGGCGCACCAGCCCACTATGGGCTGGTTCCCCTCCCCACTTTGGCCCATGGGGCCCTCCGGGATGGGTGGCCCTACTCGGTGGACCCCCGGGACCCTTCCGGTGATCCCGGTACAATACCGGTGACCCCGAAACTTTCCCGTTGGCCAAAACAGCACTTCCTATATATTATTCTTCACCTCCGGACCATTCCGGAACTCCTCGTGACGTCCGGGATCTCATCCGGGACTCCGAACAACTTTTGGATTATTGCATATTCATATCTTTACAACCCTAGCGTCACCGAACCTTAAGTGTGTAGACCCTACGGGTTCGGGAGACATGTAGACATGACCGAGATTGCTCTTCGGTCAATAAACAACAGCGGGATCTGGATACCCATGTTGGCTCCCACATGCTCCTCGATGATCTCATCGGATGAACCACGATGTCGAGGATTCAAACAACCCCGTATACAATTCCCTTTGTCAATCGGTATGTTACTTGCCCGAGATTCGATCGTCGGTATTCCAATACCTCGTTCAATCTCGTTACTGGCAAGTCACTTTACTCGTACCGTAATGCATGATCCCGTGACCAGACACTTGGTCACTTTGAGCTCATAATGATGATGCATTACCGAGTGGGCCCAGTGATACCTCTCCGTCATACGGAGTGACAAATCCCAGTCTTGATCCGTGTCAACCCAACAGACACTTTCGGAGATACCCGTAGTATACCTTTATGGTCCCCCAGTTGTGACGTTTGGTACACCCAAAGCACTCCTACGGTATCCGGGAGTTACACGATCTCATGGTCTAAGGAAAGGATACTTGACATTGGAAAACTCTAGCAAACAAACTACACGATCTTGTGCTATGTTTAGGATTGGGTCTTGTCCATCAGATCATTCTCCTAATGATGTGATCTCGTTATCAATGACATCCAATGTCCATAGTCAGGAAACCATGACTATCTGTTGATCAACGAGCTAGTTAACTAGAGGCTTACTAGGGACATGTTGGTGTCTATTATTCACACATGTATTACTATTTCCGGATAACACAATTATAGCATGAATAAAAGACAATTATTATGAACAAGGAAATATAATAATAATGCTTTTATTATTGCCTCTAGGGCATATTTCCAACAGCCTTCGCCCCGATCCGTAAGGAGAGGAGCTCCTCCCGATCCAGCGCGCCGCCCCTGCCGGCGAGCTCCGCCCCGATCCGCGCCTTCGCCGGAGCCGACCTCCGCTGGTCGCCTTCCACCGCCCCGCCGCGCCTTGCCTCTACCGGCGCCGGATCCGGCCGGAATCGGCCTCCCCGGTGTCTCCTTCCTCCTCTCCGGCCTCCTCCGTCGTCCTCCCCCACTCCGGCGTCAAACCCCGGTGAACTCCGACCACCGCTGCGTATTTCCGGTGACACAGTCCGGCGAACCTCGAACCACGTGCAAGTCAACCCTAGATCTGATTCTGAGAGGGTAATTTTTCGTCTAAGTCCTTTTTCCCTGTAATATTTTTGAGCATATTCATCGCATCATAACTCCCTCATCGTAGCTCCGATTCATGCGTGTAGCATATCAAAATGTTCATCTCGACGAGTACATCATTTCATCTCATTGCATCATTTTCATTCGAGCTCATCTTCGTGTCCGAAATGTTGTTGGAAGAGGGCTATGTGAGGAATTTGGCGGATCTGTTTCAGCAAATAGCATTTTGTCATTTTTTCCATGTTTAATGTGTGCATGCTATGACCCTGAGCTCGACATGTATTTTGTTATATGCCATGCCATCTTTACAGAGGTGCTTGCCATGTATTTTTGTGATATTTGTGGTGACTAGTACAAGCTTGCAAAGTAGCGTAATCGGTAATGCTGATTTCAGGGACTTAGAATTTCACCAAGTCCTTGTCCTGTTTTTGTCTTTATGCCATATGTTCATGTTGTTTCCTAGTGATTCGTGCCTATTTTGAGGATGATCCGTAAGGATGTTTTGTTAATATTGTGGTGCTCTATCCATCCATGTCTTTGTTTGCATTTATGGAGGACCCTAGCTTGAGTCAATTGAGCTCTACTTTTGCTATATCGTGAATCCTGGCAGATTGTTGACATGTTTAGCGATATTGCCGAGGATGTTGCTATTGATCCGTGCATGCTATGTTGTTGTTATTGCCATGTGTAGCTTCTATGCCATGTCTTCTTCATGGGTGTATGCTTAGTTTGTCATGCCATGCTCTGTAGTGAGTGTATCGAGCTCGTAAACATGCCTACTCGCTAACTGATTTGCATGCTCCAGTTTTTCACTAAGTCTGAAATCTGTTTATGTTTTTTTGCCATGTTCACATGCTTGCAATTGTATTTTCTGATCCCTTTTGGCTCAAGGTCACTAAGGGACTTCTGTTAAGTGCTTTGAGTAGCTTCATGCCATGACTTTCTTTGCCATGTTAAGTTCCTGTAGCTTATAATTTTCATGCTCTAAAGTGTGTTTCCTGATGATAAATTCCAGACTTGTGTTAATTTCACTAAGTCTGAAACCTGTTATCATTTGCACTTTTGCCATGCTTGTTTGAACCTGTTAATGGATGAATTAGCCGTAGCTCAGTGTTCATCTTTTGTCAAGCATCATGAGTGGATCCCTACCATGTATTTTGTTGTTATGTTTGAGTGTTGTAGCATATTTATCTTGATGCATTTAGTTGGTTACTTGTTGATTATCACAGACCGGTGCCATATTTGTTTTGCTTGCCATTTCCAAACCGTGCATCCGATTTCGGTGATCTTTATATCGATTTCAACTAAAATCACCTCACCTTTCTAGTGGCACTCTTGGATTTCCAAGTTGAGGCCAGGTTCAATCATTCCTTTCCAAATCATGCATATGCATCGCATACCGCATCCCGCATATCATACCATGTTCATGTGTTGGTTGTTTACTATGTTGTGCTTCTTTTCGGTGTTGCTTCTTCAGGTTGGTTCCGGTAACGTCGTGATTGTGAGGACTCGTTCGACTACGTCCGTTTGTCTTCTTCATGGACTCGTTCTTCTTCTTTGCGGGATTTCAGGCAAGATGACCATACCCTCGAAATCACTTCTATCTTTGCTTGCTAGATGCTCGCTCTTTTGCTATGCCTATACTACGATACCTACCACTTGCTTATCATGCCTCTCATATCATTAAACCAAGCCTCTAACCCACTTTGTCCTAGCAAACCGTTGTTTGGCTATGTTACCGCTTTGCTCAGCCCCTCTTATAGCGTTGTTAGTTGCAGGTGAAGATGAAGTTTGTTCCTTGTTGGAACATGGAGATGTTGTTCCTTGTTGGAACATGCTTACTTGTTGGGATATCACAATATCTCTTTTTTAATTAATGCATCTATATACTTGGTAAAGGGTGGAAGGCTCGGCCTTATGCCTGGTGTTTTGTTCCACTCTTGCCGCCCTAGTTTCTGTCATATTGGTGTTATGTTCCCGGATTTTGCGTTCCTTACACGGTTGGGTTATAATGGGAACCCCTTGACAGTTCGCCTTGAATAAAACTCCTCCAGCAATGCCCAACCTTGGTTTTACCATTTGCCACCTAGCCTCTTTTTCCCTTGGGTTTCTGGAGCCCAAGGGTCATCTTTATTTAAAGCCCCCTGGGCCAGTGCTCCTCTGAGTGTTGGTTCGACCGAGTAGACTGCGGGGCCACCTCGGGGCAACTTGAGGGTTGGTTTTACTCGTAGAATGTCTCATCTGAGTGTGCCCTGAGAACGAGATATGTGCAGCTCCTATCGGGATTTGTCGGCACATTCGGGCGGTGTTGCTGGACTTGTTTTACCATTGTCGAGGATGTCTTGTAACCGAGATGCCGAGTCTAATCGGAATGTCTCGGGAGAAGGAATATCCTTCGTTGACCGTGAGAGCTTGTGATGGGCTAAGTTGGGACTCCCCTGCAGGGATTTGAACTTTCGAAAGCCGTGCCCGCGGTTAGGGGCAGATGGGAATTTATTAATGTCCGGTTGTAGATAACATGAAACTTAACTTAATTAAAGTGAATCAACCGCATGTGGAACCGTGATGGTCTCTTCTCGGCGGAGTCCGAAAAGTGAACACGGTGTTGGAGTAATGCTTGACGTAGGTTGTTCTAGGATCACTTCTTGATCATAGTTCTTCGTCCGTGCCTTGCTCTCTCTTCTCGCTCTCTTTTGCGAATAGGTTAGCCATCATATATGCTAGTCGCTTGCTGCAGCTCCACATCATACCTTGCCTTACCTATTAAGCTTAAATAGTCTTGATCGCGAGGGTGTGATATTGTTGAGTCCCCGTGACTCACAGATACTTCCAAAACCAGTTTGCAGGTGCCGATGAAACCATGCAGGTGGCGCCTCTAAGTCGTGCTTCGACACATGGGAGATATAGCTGCATCGAGGGCGTTACATAGATGTATACAGATTCAATGATATCTAGTTGTTCCCTATGCGGGATATGGCTAGTGGCCCGAGTGGGGCATACCATGGATTTCTTCGGAATCCTAAGTGGTGTCTGCCAAGCCGACTAAGTCGCCTTTAGATAGTGTCCCTTAGGAACACCCTCACATCTTGTCCTGAGTCATTGTGCCTAAGGTCCTTATTGTTAGGGGTTCAACCCTCGACCCCGCAAGGGGTACAATGATCACCCTTTGCTGGGATGTGCCCAAGCAGCTTAGGTCAGAACCTATTATTGTCTGCACTTGGGAGCTAAAAGGCCTAGTTTTTGCATGTGCCCTCTTTGTTTTGCCTACCTCCTTTCCCATGTCCATGAGAGTATCCCTCGAGCCCTCGCTTGGTTGACTGAATCGAGTGGGGGGTCTTGTAGAGGTTGGCCTTGACTGCTCGTCTACCTTTTGTGTAGTTGTACTTAGTGTAACCCCCAACTTTGTGACCGAGACTGGGTCAAGGTCCTAATGATAAAGATTCAGGGCGCATGGTCTCGAGGTTCTCCCAAACATGGATGATCTTCTGCTAAGGGAGCTCAAGGCAATGGCGACCGTGGACGAGCGAGTTGTGCCCCTTCTGAAGGGGCATGTTAAGCGGGTGAGGAGCTCCTTTTCAAGTTGGTGGGCAACGTTAGTTGTCGGTCGTAGAGGTCTGTTCTTACCGAGTGTCCTCCAGTGCGGCGATTATCATGTTACCCAGTACAGTGATCGCAACACCCGATAGCTCAAGTAGATCCAGATTGCTGGTGGATTAATGTGGCAAGGTGATCACCTCCAACTCCACAGCTCCAGGTAGGGCGCACGTTGGTGATCTCAGACATGTCTGGGGGTAATTCATGCTTAGGCTTTGGCCGCACCTTTCACGGACCCGAGCTTAGGGCTTTTCGCGCTTTGAACAGACCCTATTCCGGAGATAACCACATGCTGAGATGCAGCTTCCTTGGGCTACATGCGGAGCTTGTTGTGGCCCTTCAATACTTCTGGGGCCTCGACCACACATGTCGCGGTCGTGAGGTCGGTAGTGTTTTGACTCAGGGAGGTGACAATCGGGTTGTCATCCTAAGTCTAGGGGTTGAGCGCGGAGCTGGCATGGAGCATGCAGACAAGCTGCCCCGAGTACGCTGCCTCCACCTACAAGCAAGATGATGACCCACAAGTATGGAGGATCAATCGTATTCCTTTCAATAAGTGTGTCAAACCCAACGAGGAGCAGAAGAATTGACAAATGGTTTTCAGCAAGGTTTCACTGCGAGTGTTGTAAAGATAGTTTTGATAGATAGTTTGATAGCAATGTAATTCGTAACAATGTAGCAAGTAACAAAAGTAAATAGGTGCAACAAGTGGCCCAATCCTTATGTATGCTAAGGACAATCCAGAGGTGTTTCTTAGACTGACTAAAATGCTCTCGAGGACACACAGGGAGTCTCCTCAAGTTACTTTCACCACAATTCATTAAGTTACCATTAATTGCTTTTGGTAAGTATTGTGTGGGTGGGCTGGAGCTAAGATACTTTCATAACTTGAACAAATACCTACTTATGGTTATACTCTCCATGCAAGCATCTGCAACTACAAAAGAAGTAATTAAGATAAATCTAACCATATCATTAAACAGTTGGATCAAAAAATAGCCCCTTACAGAACAATGGTGGTGTCGCTCCTCCCTTGACCAGCACGATGGTGGTGTCGCTCCTCGCATCTCTGTGGATGAGGCAACACTCAACCGCCTTGTCTCGGGAATGCGGTCCATGGAGGAGGCATGATTCACCCACAGATGGATCGAGGACAGCGTCGTTGACCCAAGGCCGAGATTTCCCCATCCTCGGCCATGGCGCCGAGATATCCGTCGTCGGGCTTATCCTGCCTTCCTGATTGACACTCTTGATAGCTTGGTGATTAGCGTGAATGTTAGTTCATGTAATTCTTGAGGCAAATCATTGCTTCCCCATGTTAAAGATCAAAAGATCAACTTAATGAATACAAATTCAAATAACATGTTAACCAAGACCACTGAGCTGATAAATTTAGGGTACAACTTAGACGTGCCCACATCATGGTTATGCCTTTTCTTTTTTAAAAGGGTAATCGTCTGAACTCTACATCGATTGAAGAAAACATTCATCATTTATTTTGAAGAAATAAATCCTACATAAAGTTATACAATCCGGGCACAAGGCAAAAACAAAGGCAGCAAAGCTTACATGACGCACTCAAGCATCAGTAATGCTATTGCTAGACCCCCCCCCCCCCCCCCCCATCTATATTGATTGAACAAAGCCTATGATACCATCTCCAAATGGTTACAAGCCAAAGACTTCGAAGCATCCTCACGTTGAAGTGGCCACATACAGATTCAGTGGATAGCCTTGTAGATAATCTCCAAAAGATTTCCGCACAAAAAAGATAATCTCCAAAAGAAAAGGAAACTCCAATCCTGATAAAAATAAAATAATTACAACAATTTCATATTGCCCAACATAATGTTCATATCCCACTCGAATTTGAGCCTTAAGTCTAGGTCGGATCCCACCTAACCACTTGTAGAACATATTCATAATGTTCGTGGATGGCTGTGGATTAAAAGCAACATGAATCGTAGTCATACAAGTGGCAAAAAAATAAGACAAAAATTGACGATGTATTATTTTGTCTTTCTCACAATAAAAGACATTTTTTTACTTCATTGTCATATGCGCTTGCATTCTGTTAAACCACTCTCCTAATACCACAATAAAGATTTAACAACACTGTTTATTCCATTGCCATCTGGCTTCCAGAATCATCTGGTCGCCTTTAGTTCCCAATGTGCAAGTGACACAAACAACATTCCTATGTCAGGTGACGTAGCGGAGTCTCTGTGTTGTCCTGATATATTAGCTACTTTGCAACCTCTAGTATAAAAATATATTAGTCCCTCTGTAACTGAGGGAGTACAACCTCTGTGAGGAATTCAACTAATAGAGAATTATCCTCAATTTCCTCGGTATTCGGTCAAGTTGTATGAGGCAGAAAGGCATCGTGGTAAGTCCTCTATCCTAACCTTTACCAAGGAAGCACAAATCTTCGGCGGTCATGAATGGAAGTGCTAAAGGTTTCATGTGATATTGACCTCAATGAAAAAGACCTCAAGAACCCGTTCATCCCTTCGATCAAGGATTGGTGAGGCCAAAAAGGAAGTACGTACTTATGTATGGCGGAACATGCCAATCAGCTTTTTCCAAATAAAAAGATAGACTGAACTGGTCTAAACATAAGAAGAGTATATCAAGGGTGACCTTGAATTAGCCAACAATAGACTATAATTTCTTTTTGCCACAATGGGGTTTGTCCCCGAGTAAAACTTACTCCCTCCGTTCGGAATTACAAGTAATTCCGAACGGAGGGAGTACAAAATTAAGTGTCATTGTGGGTATAAGAGTGTGCATATTTAGCGGCAAAAGACAACTCTTAGTATTGAGATTAGTAGTAAATCCGATTACACTAACATTGGCGAACACAAGGGGAAAACACAGTAGTCATCTAATGAACAGCTTTGAACTAGTCTATAGTACGCAAGACGGATCACTACTCGAACGCCCAGGCGTTCTCCTTGCGGACGTCCTCTTCCTCCCGTGCGGTGTAGTCGTTGACGACGTGGAACTTTTTGCGGATCTCCTCGATGGTCTTGCCCCTCAACTGGTCCGCCACCGTCTTGCACGTCAGGTCCATCAGCCCCTCAATGTCGAGGCACTCGGCCGCGTGGATGAGGTCGAAGAGCGTGTCCTGGTCGACCTGGACGAAGGCGTCGTCGAACGCCTTGAGCGGGTCGTCGAAGTTGGGGATGTGGTCGAAGGGGTCCGCCGCCGCGCCCGGGTCGGAGAAGTGCCTGTTGACGTACTCGAGGACGCGGGAGAGGACCCGGCCGGTGACGCCGGGGACCGGGATGGCACCGTCGGCGGCGCCGCCCTTCTCCAGCGTGTCCTTGATCCTCTTAGACGCGGCGGCGATCGCCTCCTCCATCACCTCGAGCTCCTGGCCGTCGGAGCTGCGCAGGCGGACCATCTTCGTCGTCATCTTCGATCTCTCTACTTAGGTTCTGCGATCGGCGGCCGCTGCGTATTTATATGCGAGGACAGGGAGACGATCGAGGACTTTGGGTCGGTGTACTCGGGCCGCCGCCGACTCCAACTCAGCCTGTTTTTTTAGAGAAACCGACTCAACTCAGGTTGCGGAAAAAAAATTTTGAGGGATCTATTAAGAGGTTACTTGTCGATCTGCAGCCCGCAACAACAATGTCCATGCGACCGGCCAAGGTAAATCCTGTACATTTATTACTTATTTTGTAACTCTCACTGTTTTTTGTAAAAAACTGTACGAAAAAAAGAACTTATTTTGTAACTGTCACCCAAAAAATGAGTTGGAATTTCTTTCAAATTAATACCCAAAAACAGCAAATGAAGTAATTGTTGTTCTTAATGCAAAATGACATGATTTAAAAACAATAAACCCTTACAAGGCAACTCCAAAGAAAATAGAATCGCCATCTTCCTCCTGCACACGCTGGTGGTGCACCATGATCCATGCCCGATGTCCGCACACGCCAGTGGCACGCCGTGATTCATGCTTGATGTCCGTGATCCATGTTCAATGTCACGACTGAAACTCTGCATCACCGTCGAACCTAGCAAGACTTTGAGTCCGCGGCCGGAAAGCCGTCGAGATATGCCGGAAGAAGCTAGTGGCCATTATCCAAAAAATGGATCGTCGCCCTAGAGAGGAGGACAAGGAGAAGGGCTAAGAATGACGAAGACGACTACAGACACTACCTCCTAGATCCAACACCAAGAGTAGAGGCCTGACCTGGTCGACCCCCGATCAAACTATTTCGCGTCGAAGGATGATCTAGAGAAACCTTATTCGACCATAAGAGCCGAAGCCACGATATCCAAAAATCCTAATTGAACAAACCTACTCCCTTCGTTCGGAATTACTTGTCTCGGAAATGGATGTATCTAGAACTAAAATACGTAGGTCACAGGGTTCCCCTCCCTCCCCACTGCCGCCAGAGCAGAACCCCATGACCCCTCATTATTGTGGCAATCGTAATTTGTCGCAACTGATGCAGTTCAGTTGGACCATGAACAGTCACCTTCACCGTTCAATTCCAGGAATCCTCTTTAAGCTATATGCGTACGGTCTACATTTTTAAAGACAAGAAAAGGGCTGAATTTTGACAGCACAAGCATCAGCTGCATCTGTCCATAGGAGGCAGCAATTCACCCAGGAAAGGGAACATCTTCCATTCTGTAAATGTGTTCCATGCACAAGAATTCCTTTACAGGTACAGCTGCACATATATGCACACAGCACGCTACTGTCTCAGATAATCTAATCTCCTTCACTGACCCCAATATCTGCACAGGTGACTATGCGACATCTCGCTCTACACAAGCAACATTCCTATGTCAGGCGACGCAGCAGCAGAGTCTCTGAATCATATGCACAACACCTCGACTCTGACTCATGTCTTGCTTCTAAGTATATCAGGTATCACAAAGCTGACTAAATCAATTGAAGAATCTATGAATCATGAATGTGATCTGAAGAATCTATAGCTCCGCGGGGGATCGCACTGGGACGGCGAGCAAGAGGTCAGTCTGCAGCTAGTGCTTGGAGCTCCCGCAGGTGGTCTGGTATCAGTGTTCCCAGGTGAGGATTCTGGGGGTTCTCTGCATATGCAACATGGTATGCCGCAACGCAAGCCTGTGGCCACGCAATCATCATCCGGCACTGCAACATTGCAACACGGAAGAAAAGGGAATCATAAACTGGAAGCATAGAACAGTCAGTAAGGGACATCTACACTTCATAATTGATGTTGGGCCGCTACCCTTTTCAGTGGGTAAATAACAGTATCTCTCCCTTTTCAGTTTTCAGTGGACAAGCATCTCTCTTCTTTTGGATATAATATATAAATGGATGTCATTTTCACGTAATTCTGATAAAAGAAGCATCTAGAACTACAAAAGTGGAAAGGTGCAATTTCACCAAGGCTATGTAAAGTCAAATCCATATTTTATATATCTCTGTACCAACTAGCTTGTGAGGCTTATGGGCGCAACTACCTAAAATGTCAAGTGGCATAGGTATGCAAGCAAAATGTTGAACTAAACAGGTTTACACTACTTCTTTGTAAACAAACACCAATACATAGTCTATCAGTTTTACTAGTGCAGACAGTGTGCTACTGTCGTCTTGTCAACAGAAGATTATAACAAATTCAACCAGGTTCACCAATAGACAGTCTGCTTTTTTTTTTTTTTTGCTGTTTGCTAGCAAAAGACCAATGCAGACTTAAGTTGTCACTAATGCTGATAAATAAACACAGGGAAAAACAGCCGGGGAGGAATTAAGAAGAATACCATGTAATAACCGATGAGAAATGAGTAGAACGATATTGGCAGAGCAAGCTCCTTACGATCCCTATCCATGGCCAGTGCCCATGAACCAGCAACCAATGAGGCCAAGGCGCCTCCCGTGACAGCCGAAAGGAAGCAAAACGAACCGGTGAGGTCTGAATCAACAAGCTTCGCCATCCCGCGGAGAACAAAAAGGGACCACACATCCCGCGAAGCCACACAGAACGCCTTCCCCCGCGCTCCGACATGGACAAAGCCCCACCGGTTCACCCGTCCCATCAGTTTCTCCGATACAGTCAGGCAGCAGCCCTGGCAGCATGAGAAAAGGAACTCGTCGTTGCCCCCTGACAGGGCGTTAATCGCTCGAGCGAAGCTCCTCACCGCTGCAATCACCGGGACAAGCACAGCCCCCATGCATATGTCACCAAAAGCTGGCCCCGACATCGTGCCACAGAATGCTTCGACGGCACCACCTGGCATACGGACTCCGTAGGCAAGCGCCGCATGTGCCAGCCTTGCCACGGCCACATAGACGAAGTAACGCAGCACCTGCATTGTCCATGATATGCTCACCAGGAGCGCGGCCACATAGACAATATGGAAATCCATGAAGTGCCCTTCTGCAGCTGAAATGCAGCTGATGGCAACTGTCCAGAAGACCATGTAGCCAAACGCGGCAAGGACAACAAAAAGAACCAGGCAAGAGGCACTGAAGGGCAAATGTGCTCCATTGACAGAGGTGGAAAGTACTGCGGCGGCATGCTGGAGGCGCGGACCAGTGGCCCAACAACTGTACAGCGCCGCTGCAATGGCGATCACAACTATGAGCACTCCGATGCCAAGGGCTTCGCCATCACCGACAAGGAGTATGACTACATCGCAGCCAAGTGCGGAAACAGGAGCTGTCCAGAGAGATGTTTTGATGGCTTTTGCAGGATTAGTGACAGCAAGGATAGTCCAAAAGCAGGCAGCGATAATAGATAATATCACAGAAGAGGCGAGCGGAATGAAGTGGGCGAACGGCTTGTAGGTAGGATTCGGGTGGGAAGAAGCCTGGACTCCAAGAAAGATTGTGAGGGCGATGAAAGCAACGAGGTGCATGATGAACAGAATCTTTGTGAAACTGGCTGTGAAACCACTGCAGCAACCACGACTGTCACGGACTGCAATGTTCCCATAGACGGGAGAGTAAACTTGCTCTTCTATTTCAAGTGGCACCTGAAGAAATAGTGGTTGGAACATTAGTGAAGTGGAATCTTAAAACCAAAACAGCGAAGTCCATAATGAGATTTTGTATTTTGTATGTGTTTGTGTTCAAAGCTCGAGATGGTAAAAGTTTGGTATCATTTAAATGTTATGAAAACTAGTATATGGATCATTAGTAATTAATTATGTTGGAGCAAACATGGTGCAGTAATCGTACAGGCTATGAAGAAATAAACTCATCCTTATAGTGATACCTTGGAAATGATTCCCCAAAAGTTATTCCAGTAACCCATATCTGTAACAGTTGTTTTAAAATAATGAAGAAGAAAGCTAATGTTATAAGTACTCCATATCTATAGCTTAGATAGCAAATATAGGGACTAATGCAAGTCGGCAGTCAGGATTGATCTTGCCGTCTTGTCTGATAATAGCAAATTCACTTATGATGCTAGAATACAAAAATGTCGTCAGATTGTGATCTTGTCAGAATAAGATGAATGTTTTCACTATCTGTCTATAAGTCAGATGGAGGGGGGAGTTTGTGAAGATAATCCTATATGTAACTGAATATACTCCCTCCGTTCGAAAATAAGTGTCATGGTGGTTCAAATTTGAACTAAAACCACGACACTTACTTCGGAACAGAAGGAGTATTTGATAAATATAAGCAACAATTAGTTCCTCCTAAAATGAAACCGACTTCTAGTAGGTATTTCGGTGTTAATTTTCTTCTAGAAACTTGCAACGAGTTTTTTTCTTTAACCCAACATTAAGCTGCAATACGTGTTTTAAGCTATCCTGTAGGCTACAGTTTAATGCTAAACTAGCATATCCCCGCAAAAAAAATGCTAAACTGGCATATAGTACTACGTTGTTTTTCAGATATCTCATTCTATACAAGCACATAAACAGACATTGGCAATCACAATAATTGTACCAGAACTTCAAAGGAAATCAGTTCAAGATGCAGATAGAGTTGTACATTTCAAATATGATCACAGAAACACTTGGTATTTTCTTCTATTATAGCTGCATAGAAGCCATACTGAATGTGCATATCATCAGAGAATTGAGAATGCCAAAATATAAAACTATGGATCAATCAAAATTTGTGCAATCACAAAAACTCTAGGGCCAACAAAGTCATGCTGGCACCCAAGTAGGCCGCCATACCCCAACCACTTGAGCACCCTACTGCCTCATTTCGGTCTGCACATCTAAAAAACACGAGCAATTGTTGCAGTCTTATACCAACCCCAATCCACAACCACCCGTCACAGGATTCGTTCAACCAATTCTACACATGGGCAGGGCGGCATGGAAACATCCAGTTCGAAAACACGGCCTTGCGCGCACGAAACTGATTGGAGCAACATCGACACGGGCAAAGCGATTCCGAACACACGTACACGGTTCATCCGAATTACAGTAGGATATGATTCAGTGGTCCAAGCAGAAGTGGCACAATCAGAGCAGCCCCCCGATTGGGCGCGGGCCTGGTTCGCCAGAGATCCTAATCTGCCAGCACTCCTCTCCCTCTGTGGCACGCGCACCAAATCGCGGCGCGGAATCGCCCGATTCCAGCACACGCGCGAGAGGGACTCGGAATCCCCCGAGCAAGCAAGAGCAGCCAGTCGCGGTCAAACGCAGGCACGCCGAGCGAGAGCGACAGGCCGATGGGGAGGGGAAGAGAGCGGAGAGGAGGCGGGCGCCGGTCACCTGGTAAGGGCTGGCCGCCGGGGTGCGCGCCGCGCCGCCGTGCCCGGCGGTAATGCCGCCGCCGGCCGCCGTGATTTCGCCGACGCCGACGCCGGTTCCTCCCTGCCTCGCCGCCATCGCCCTGCCGACTGCCGTGCCCGTCTCCCTCTCTCTCTCTCTAATCCGCCGTGAGTGGCTTTGGTCCGGTGGTAGTAGTGATAATCATGCGCTTCGGCTTTGGGCTTGGCTTTGCTCTCGCTTTCGCCAGCGGCCGCGCTTTTCCGCTTGCTCTGCTTGGATGGGGGACGAGAAGTGGTTCCACTACCCTCCTTTTTTTTTTCTGCTTTGGGTTGGGTTGATTTGCGGAGGCGTGGCGTGGGGAGTGGGGTGCGTGGGGCCGCCGGACAATGCGAGCGAGTGGTCTGGGTCTCTGACGCGGTGGGGTCACTGGGGTTCTGTGCTCTTCCGTCGCGGCCGTGCGCCCTAGTAGTTGTGATGACGAGGCGAGCGATGACTTGGTGGAGTACAGGGTGACGGGCTTACACGTCATCCTGAGCACGTGCTGGGGCGTGGGAGCTATTTCTCGCCCATTCGTGTGACTTAACCCCGTCTCATTTCGGTGCTACTGAGCCAGTCCTGCACTGTAGCTGACTCTGCCCGAGATTGTTTTTTCATCTGTTTTTTTTTCTTTTCCAGGTTTAACTGCTTGACTTGTTACCTTTGGGTTTTTATCATTCTATTAATTATTCTTTCTTTGGTTCTCCTTGTTTATTTCTTCAGTTTTTGCTGGGTTTTTTCGTTTCCTTTATTTTTCATATACATTGTATATTTTTCTTATTGGTCAGACATACTTATACCTATATAACATTTCTCAAATGTATGATTAATATTTTAAAACAATTAAAATTTATGTTTAGATATAATTATACATCTCATACACATTGCGTATTTGTCTTATACATTAAAAATATTTTATACACATTTAAAATAAATTAACTGCATGATTGATACTTATCTAAATATTTTTTTTGAATGCCTGCTAGTTTGTTTGCAAAAATATGTTCAAACCTGTTTTTCTGAATGATACAAACATTATTTTAACTATGCAAGCAATTTTACATACTATAATCATTTTTTATAAAATGTCCACAAACATATTTTCAAAACAAATAACATTTTTAAAATGTAATGTACATTTTTTTCAATGGTATGAAACATTGTTTTAAATTACACAAATATCTTTTTTACATTGTATAAAATTTTCCAAAAATATCTGAACATTTTTCTACAAATATGTTAACACTTTTTTCAATGTCACATACATTTTTTTCAAGGTACAAACATTTTTTACATTGCATGATCATTTTTTATGTGTGCGATGAACACTTATAAAAAATTAACTAAATTAATTTTAAAATATATGTATTTAGATTTTTTTTATAAAAAATATGTGTGTGATGTCAATATGACGAGCCCCCGCATGGTTACTGAGTCGACCCTCTACCAGCTCCCCTTAGGCAAGCGGAGCTACTGTCTCACATAAAGCAAGGCATAGTCGCGCCTGTGTTGGGGTGTTTGATCACCGACAGAGCTAGACTGGGGCTCAACCAGGTCATGGCCCGCTCAAATTTTCTAAAAAGAAGATTATACTAAGCCCATAGATACACAACACTACGAAGCAGGCAACAATCCAAGTTTAGGGTCATGTTTAGCAAAATGGGCGGCCAATCTTCCTGTTGGTAGCTCCGCAATTGCGGGTTTGAAAGTACTAGTAATCTTGCATGCGCAATGCGCGTCTAGACTAACAAAAAGCAGGTTGCAAACTTGATAGTAAACTAAAGAAGACATGATACATGTGTTTAGTATCATGTTCTCAAATGATGGTCCAATAACTTGTCATGAAGCCAATATTGAAGAGACTCTGAACATACTTGCAAACTATCCCATAATGAATGTTTAACTCTAATGTGAAAATACATGTTAAAGCAATCTCTGAGGGAGGGTTAATCTTCTTTTATATAGTAGATTATAAATATATGGACAGAGGCACATTGAGAAAAAGATTCACAAGAGTTCGGAGTTTCATATATATGTTTGGAACATTGAAAAATTGGACCTATGTAGGGAGCCTGGACCGCACAAACTATGGATATCATCAGAGAATAGAGAATGTGCATATCATCCCGAAAGCTCCTTCAGGTGGGCACCGATGTCTTCCTAAAGGTGGTTTCTTTTTCCACATCTGGTAGTTGACTTTGGTGGGATATGCAAACTATGACGATGGCTTGATGCAGAGGGATGGTTGTGCAACGACGGCGGTCGCACGTCGCATGTAGCTGTTGGGATGACGGTAAAGTGGTGGCAACAACACATAAGTGACTTCGATGCGTGCTACTCAAACACCCGCTCTCAAGCTCAAGGGTGAAAGGCTAGGTCTGACATGTGTTGGTTATACCTGGCAATGATGATGTTTTCACGTCGTTACCTTGTTGAAGGCAGTGCTCGAATATGCTCAGACTGATTCTTCAGATGAAATCTAGATTCTGGCTTTGCGTGGTTGGCCCGGTGACATGTATGGCTTTACTCTCTGTCGGTGTGATCCTTTGTGTGTGTGGGGGGGGGGGGAGGGGGGTGCGTGCGTGGGTGTGTGTGTGTGTGTGTGTGTGCATCCTAGTTATGTCCATATGATTGTATCTCTTGATGCTACACTTTGGTCAATAAAAAGTGCCCTTTATTTGAAAAAGTGTGCTGTTTGCAAGGCATTATTCTCCTCCGAAAACAGCTTTGTTAGTACATTTTTCTTATGGCATTATCTCATCTTGTACGGAGGCAGTTGCGTTTAGACATTTGGTTAGTGCAGATCTCTACTATTAAAGGATAATCGAACGTGGTGATGGTTCGACCCCCCTCATCCCTTCGCACGATTCCTCCATCGAAGAGAAAAAACAGCCACGAGCAACGCCCCGTTGGACCTCCCTCGACCCCTCCCCCTCACTCTTGACGGCCCACCCACGATCTCTCCTCTTCTCTTCCACCCCAACTAATCGCAGCCCCATGATTACCCGCAAAGCACCGAGGGAAAAACAGCCCGAAGTTCCTCCCGATAGCCCCAACGCGGCCTCCTGCTGAGATGCTGCTGCTCGTCGATGATGCCGCGTCACTGCCCCATGATTCGGACCGGCATGTCTCCTGCGAGACCATTCAATTTGTATGTGCTAACCCTTATCCTGAATTCTCCAGTTAAATCGTTCTATTGATTCATGGAAGAGAAATAGACCAGACAGGAGCGCAGCGACGGTGCGAGTCGTGGAAGAAATAGGTAGGAGAGAGAGAGAGGAGCGCACCCCTCCGTTCATCTTTGTCTCCTCCTTCTGCGTGACCTAGACATTGCAGGTGCAATGGTGTGGCCACCGCTGTCGTCGACGGCCCACTCAAAGTGCAGACCATGCCCCGTCCCAAAGCCGCCACGCACCGGCGCCACATACTGCCGGCAGCGCCGCGACACGCTCGCTGACGGCTTCCCCTCCCATGCCGCCTCTCCTCCCTCTTACGCTGATATGCTCAATGCATGGAGGCGTCAATCTAGACCCCGTGGACACGATGGCCTGGATCCACTCTCTCCTCTACCCATCCCTCCTCTTAATCCTCTCCCCCCGTTAGTTTTTCCTCTCTGAACTGTAACATGAAGAAGGCTAGGATTGAGTGCAGGCGGGCAACTAGGATCAACAGCGGCAATAGAGTCATATTGTGGGTGTAGTGATTTACTATTTGGCAGACTTGTTCATCATTGTTGTAGCATGGAGACTCCTTCCAGCCATTGTGCTGTCTTTTTTATGTCTCATTTATTTGTTTGCTTCAGTTATTCTTTCTTTGAACTCATGATTGTGTATTTGTTTGCAGGATTAAACATGTTATCTTGCCCAATACTTCCCTCATGTGACTGTTCTAACCGAGTACCTTTCTTTGTGAGTTACTCTCTCTAGATGTTTGAGAATGGTAGATCAATGCAGCTTAGTAAAAGCCTGCTGAATTCTGTAGCTAGAATTGATAGCACACTGCAATGTTTCAGAAGCACTAAATTAATAATGTAAGATGGTAATGGCGATTTTACATCAACCTATTGGTGTGTCTGTCCATTCTAGAGGAATGTGCATGAAGTGAGAACTTTTCATGATGGAACCACCAAGTTTGATTTTAGTTTCTCCCACTTGATATTCTGCTTTATTTTCTTCCATTTTTTAGTACAAGTACTATGCCTCTCCTGCACAGTAGTTCAGCTGATCTAATGTATTTAGCACTGTCTTATTTAGGTGGAAGTGATGTATTAAAAAATATCTAATAAATATGCTTAAATGGTGATGCCGATACTCAAAATCCAAACGCTGAAGAATGCATATATATTGTGTGGTTTGCCATCAGAGCACATTTGGAGGAAGAAGTTCACCTCAAGCCATCGGAGTGAAATTCTCATTGCCATAAGGTGATATGTGATCCTCACGTAGTATGTAGACTCTGGATGAAATCTAATATATCTCTTATGTAGAATTTCTCTATAGATTTTGTGAGAATTTGTCCCACTCAAAACTACATTACCTGACTAACTTATTTTTTGCCGAATCATATCACGAGTTACTGTTCACATGTACTGTAGCTTCATGAAGAAAACAAATAGGATACATTTTCTAGCTTTATATTCATTTATTTTTACTGTAATGTCTAAGAATGAAAGCACTCAAGTTCTGCACCTTTCCAATAGTTTATTTGTCTAATATGTTACCTTTACACAAGTGGGGCTTTTGTGATAACTTGGCATCTGCATCTTTGTTGCGTCTGACGTTTAGTGGTAACAGACTGAGGACCTTAATGCTAATGGCAATAGCGTGGACCAGCGGACAAGGATGATGTCATGGAGTCAGGAGAAAGGCTTGTTGGAAGTAGAATGAGGCGATGTTGTGTTCTTTTTCCTCTTAATTAACTTCACAGTGATATGTGTTGAACTTGAAAGCCTGAAAGTGCAGACCCAATTATCCATCTCTTGATTGGTCGGTGATTCATTGCAGATCTGAAATTTGGAAAAGGAAGTATTAATCTTCCTCTGCGGAATGTTTGTATTATGCCCTCAGTATCAATGAGTTCCTCGTTTACAAAGTAAGCAATCACCCCAAGTTTTTTTCATTCCTTTGGTAGTTGTGGATGCAATACAGTAGCTCAGGTACAAAAGCCAATCCATTAGTTCAGGCAAAAAAGGCAATCAGACAGAGCTAACACAACATTCACACATGTTTCTAGGTTTTAAATTCAATACATGATATAATTTTGATTGCCACCTGATTTATGTTGAAGTTTTTAACTCAAGCACTATTGTACTATTTGCAATAATATATTAGGATTAGTAAAATACGAGGTAAATATATACTCCCTCTGTTCCTAAATATTTGTCTTTCTAGATATTTCAAATGGCTACCACATGCGGATGTATATAGACATATTTTAGAGTGTAGATTCACTCATTTTGCTCCATATGTAGTTATTTGTTGAAATCTCCAGAAAGACAAATATTTAGGAATGAAGGGAGTAGTTTATACCATTGTTCATTCAACCCCCTTACCAAAATTCAGTTCTAGCTCCAAAGCGAGCAGTTGAAAATATTGAAGGTACCAGTGGTTAGCTAAAAATGATAGAAAAGATTATTTATCTGTTCACTACAAACCTGCATCTGATTTCTTTCTATAGTTCCTTTATCTGAAATTATGTTCCGAGTTTACAGGAAAATGAAAAAGCTAGCATGTGAATTTTATTTGTATCTGTTGAATTTACACAATTAAACAATTATATACACCATCTGCAAAGGTATTCGTTTACATTTTTTATTAAAGGAGGATAGCCCATGGTCTCTGCATCCAAAAAGATGCATGCGGCCATATTATTAAAGCAGATGCATCAAATAACAAGGTCTGATATTCAAGTACATCTCGCAAAAGGAGCGAAAATAAATAAAAGCTAAAAAGAAAATCAAAGGCACAACCGGCAGGACAATAGGACATAGTGATTAAACCCCTATCCTATTATGCGACCGCCATCCAAACCGACTAAAGATAGCATTCACATATGATTTCATTTTTTAGAAATTATATGTGTGTATGAAACAAAAAAAGGTGTTAGTTTCAAGAGCACTATGAATTCTTTCAAAAGTACAAAAGCTGCTGCAATAGAAACACAAAAGTTACATTATGTACGAGTTCTAAGGAAAGCAATCCTTTTATTTCATTCGGCTGGTATGCAAGTGCATGATTCCGAAAGGATAAATGACTAATAGACTTTCCCATATTCTGGAGTCGGACTGACAGACATTGATCCAAACACTCAATGCCGGTGATTTTCATTTGGCGGATTATGGTGTACTGTACTGCCTCATAATGTGAGGAGTACCTGCATGATGACCGTTTGATACGAGTTTACCGTTTGCCGGTGTTCATGTAATTATGTTGCCCATGCCATAGTGAATTTTGGGTACCATTCGACTACGCTTTTATATTCCGGCTAGAGTCTAACACAGACTTTGTATCACAGTTTGGTTGCCAATGACTCTGCTGAGCTCCTTGGTTAATGAAATCATTTTAAAAAAATACTTGTTTTGCATGCATATGTATGGGAGCCACCAGCCCACCATACAAGACAAATAAATTTGTAACCAAGAACTAAGCTAATATATGAGCACTCATAATCTAATCGGTTGTAAAGGCATCATCGTCAGGGTCAAAGTGGTGCATGGTAGTCGAATAGGTAAGATGCAAGAGAAGATTTTCATGTTATCACACTCATGGGAAAATCACAAGATTGACACACACATTTACAAAGTAGGAAAACGACTTTCTTCAGTTCCTTCAACACTATTTTTCCTTCCATGGCAATGAGAGGAGTATTGCATACTAGGTTTATTACAAGGGTGACTGAAGAGCATGAAAGCGGAAGGGATAAAGGGGCGGGAAAAACATGACACTGTCTTCATGCAAGAAGTGGTGGTTGTCGAGGAGGAAATAAGTGGGAAAGAGAATTGATATGTGTTGTTATATCGATGGAAATTACGCCGTCACATTAGATAGATATCTGAAATAGCTACGTTGTTTAATTGGTATGTCATTTTATTTATTCCGTGGCAACGCACGGGCATCAAACTAGTTGATGTAAAAGGTTGGATGGTGTATGTATGATTGTGAGGCATGAGATATCTTTTGCAGATATGGACTACTTTGTCTTCCACAGCCGTGTTGTGCTGCTGCTAACTATAGCCAACTAACCAGACATGGACTTGTTCCTTTCCATCATGCATGTCTCTCTTTTGAATTTTCTTTCTGATTAATTAATGATATTTGCTAGTACCCTCCACCTTTTTTGTGTATTTTTAGTGGGAAGTATTGATCCCGCGAGCATGGTAACCACCAGCATATCCTGGACCTCACGTCCCAATTAATATAAGCCCTGTTGCCAGTGTCTTGTAACCTGCATGAGTTGACTGGTTATCCCCCTCTCATCTCATGTGTTAACGTCATGATAGTAGATCACTACTCAAACAAAGTACAAACGCTTTCTCACAGTGGCTGGACCGCAGGCAATGATCCACGTAGGTTGGCTGAAATGTAATTGTCCCTCTTTTTCCATGGAACCTCATGGTTTCGCTCCTTCCAGATATTCCAGGATAGGCACCGCTCATCCATCTTGTCGTGTAAGCTAGTAGTACCCGTTATCTCTCTTCTTCTTTTTGAGGGGGATAGTACTCTTTATCTCATCTCATGCGTTCAACGTCTACAAATTGCTCCTTTCACCACACCACAAGGGCGGGGCGGATCCACATAGGTTGACTGCTCCGTTTATTTTTCTACATGGTTTTCGCTGCTTTCAAACATTCGTAATTCTCTGCTCGCCCCTGTATAGACAAACAAATCGGACCAGTTCAGTCCCCATGGAGAAATGAAAAAAAAATGTATACACTGTCAATAGTTTTACACAAGTTGACATGCTAGAAGCCTAGCTGACGGCGTACACGAAAATGTAAAAAAAAACAGTGACTTTTTTCATGTACTTCCTCCGTTTCTAAATATTTGTCTTTCTAACAAATGACTACTACATATAGATGTACGTAGACATTTCTAAATATTTTGCTTCGTATGTAGTCATTTGTTGAAATGATTAGAAAGACAAGTATTTAGGAACGGAGGGAGTGGTGCATATGAGAAATTGTTAGACCATTTCTGCCGTTTTCTCTCATTGACGGCGATGGTAGGCGGCAGTCCAGCGGGAACGCAAAATCCTTGACCAGATATTGTAGTGACGACGGCTGCCCCAACTACCTACCTACCAAAATATCACAGCAGAAAAAAAAGAAAAAAAGAAAGAAAGGCATTTGGACACGTCACCCACCTACCTACCGCTTTTGTGTGTGTGTGTGTGTGTGTGTGGCAAGGCTTGAATACTAATCTCAATTCCAATGATACGATTTAGCAAAAAAGTCCAATTATCGATCATGAAGCAAGGAGGTGTTAGGCTGGACGAAAAGCTCGTTGCTCGTAAGCTTAACGAACACTCGAAAGCTCGGGTCGTTATGGCTCATGCTCATTAGTAAATGAACTGAGCCGAACAACAATCTTAGCTCATTAAGATTTAATGAGAGAGCCTACCAATTTCATGAGCAGCACGTTTGGCTTGTTATTATTTTGGGGGTGCGGCTGCTGAACCCATTACTGTTAATAATTATCAAGGATCGGTTGTAGCCCACTGACCATGTGCTAGTGCTACTATTTTAAAAGTTTAAATTATGCAAAGGTTGTTGCAGTTCTACTACATGTTAAAACTATGAATACACAATACAATACTTTTATGATGTTTACCACTATAATGAGTACTCACAAGCACTCATGAGCTTAACAACTATTAAACGGATCGAGTCAATCACGAGTTTTATCTCGTTATCATTAATGAGCTTAATGAGCCTTGCCTCAATGAGCTGATCGACTCGTTAATCTAGCCCTAGATGTTGTCTTCCTTTCGGATGAATTTCGTAAAAAAAAATGAGTGTGGAAGTACAGTTTGAAATCTAATATGCATGGCTGGTTCCTCATAAGGGAGGCAGTGGCGGACCTAGGATCAAATTATTGGAGGTGCCAAACATCGATACGTAGGTAAAAGTTTTAGTGAAATTACACAAAAGTATTATGGTTGTGCCTAAGCATCTTAGTAAATCTAACGAATAGTCCAAAATTAAGGTTAATATACTTCTATAAACTATTTTTTTTTGTTTTTATAGGGGGTGCCATGGCACCCACGACACTCCCTAGATCCGCCCCTCAAGGGAGGAATCAATTATCTCCACACACACCACTTATTCAGCGTCCTTCTCAATGGTTTTGTCCACAAAACACTCAAGAGGACCACCAAGGAGAAATGGATAAGAGGTAGAAGCACATCATCGATCACGAAGCAACCAACCAGCCGGATGTTTCTCGTAATTGAACAAATCATCATTAATAAATGGGAGAGGGAAGGGGATAAATCAACAAGCATTTCACATTGATTGGTCACTAGCATGCCCTCAGGCCTCACATCCCAACTAACATAAACCCTGGTGTCAGTTTCATGTAAGCTACATAACGAATCGATTGATTGGTTGGTTACCTCATCCAATCTCATGAATAAACCTCATGATATACATATCATCACTTTCAGGTACACATGCCAAACGACTTCCGTGGCGGCGTGGACCGCATGAACGCCATGTACTAGATTGGTTGGTATGTTTTCCCCCTTCAAGATGCCTCATGGTTTGACTCCTTCTAGACATTCTAGGGATGTTGGGACATCCAAAAGGGAACGGATAAAACACAGGTCAGATATATTTCCCCTTTTTTTTACATTTACACAAAATTATTTATACCAGTTCCATATCCTCTTGGGAGTCGTTTTGCATTTCCTGAAACACATACAAGTATTTGAAATGCCACTAAAAAAACTAGGGAATAAAAGCTAGTCCAGTGTCTCCCAGAAGTTTGTGAGAGGAGAATGATTCATGTCACCAGAAGTTTGTGAGCAGGAAATTTTCCTTCACAACATAGTGCAAAAACTAGGCTAAGATTATAGCCACGAACAGAGATGCCATAATAGAAAATAAATAAAACACCGATAATGAAACAAGCCTACTGTGAGAACATGTGCGGTC
Organism: Triticum monococcum; assembly: GCA_034509565.1. Taxonomy (NCBI): domain Eukaryota; kingdom Viridiplantae; phylum Streptophyta; class Magnoliopsida; order Poales; family Poaceae; genus Triticum; species Triticum monococcum. Next base: position 590,330,156 of record CM067845.1, on the reverse strand, counting down.
CACAGATTTCTCATACTACAAAACATGATGCATAACTGTTGTCCCACGTCGAGTAACTGACACAAAACGACCACAACAGGGGCAATGTTATTATAAAACCATCACCAATCGCTAAAACCATAAGGCCACCTTTGTTTCATAGGAATAGGAAAATCATAGAAAATGATATGACATGTATCTCAATCCCTGTAGAGAAAGAGATGCCGTTTGATGCATATGATAGGAATTTTTCATTGAGTCTAAGCTAATATATTCCCCCCCTTGAAATGAGAATGAATCGTCCCTAAAAACCAAAAGGCTCCAAAAAAAAATTTCCTTTAAAAATCCTATCCCATAGAATTCTTACAAAACAAAGAAGGCCTAAAAAGCCACCGCAGTTGGAGCAGGTATGTGCCACATAACATTGATCTCGCGTTTTGCTCGATTTAGCATCGTTTTGACCGATGGGATCCAGTTGTCTAGACGACATGACATGCCTATATAGATAATTTGCTCGGGTGGACAAGGTGGGGAGCAAGGAGAAGAGATGGGAATAAGATGGTGAGCGGACAGGTGGTCCCCATCCTCGGTTTACGTTTTGAGCCCTCTTAACTGGCGAACGTTCGCTCGTTGAAGGGGTTGGCATTTGCAAACATATAGATGGCGGTTTAGGTGTATGAGGGTTGACAGTTTCTTCAGAACAACATGACAGTTTCTTCCGAGAAAGAAAACATTTTTCTTGTAAAACAGTGATCTCGCAGCGCAAGGCTGCTAGGAAAATACGTTCGCTTACCACCCTTTCGCAGCTGACTTCCGCCAGATAACATTCCGTTGTGATTTTGTCGAAATCTTTACTGCATGATTAACGCCACAGCGTTTGAGTGGCAATCTGTGTCCTTCATCATTCACAGGGACGGACGCACTTCTTCTCAGTACCTGCCAAAGTTGCAGCAGAAATGAAAGAACAGTACTTGCATCGCATCGCATGGACACTTGGATTTGGGCTTCTCCCTTTCGCTTCTCCTGGACAAATCATCCACCCATCCACGTGCTCATCGCACCAACCAAATCATGCTTCTGACCTCCGACATCATGGAGCAAGATGCTGTTCTTCGTTTCTGGTTGGTTTCATTCATTTCACCAAAAAGAAATTGCTGCAGATGGAAGAACAATCCAAATGCATCCCACCCATTTCGAGCTGCTCAACTCCAAGACCCTCACTCTGGCATGTTACCAATGATTGATTCATTCATTTTTCTCAACGAGTTTATTCACAAAGAATTTGGCCCAATGGGCGGGAGAGCAAAATTAACAGAGGAAAATCGCAGCTAGCAGCAACCAGAGCATCAAAACGGGGATAAATTAACAACGAATCTCTTGCACATTGATTCAATTGACTGTAATGTAGTAACATGGAGCTAGCTATCATCATCTAGCCGCGCTGCTGTTGATCGGAGGAGGAGGAGGACGGCGACGGCGCGGCGTCCCATGGCGTCATGTCCATGGGGTAGCTGCCGAGCACCCTGAGGAAGGACGTGAACTCCTGGATCTCGGCGAGCGCGTTCTGGGCGCGCACGTCGGCCATGGACGCCTGGAAGTCGATGTAGAACATGTACTCGAAGTGCTTGGCGGTGCCGACGTTGGCGTCGTCCACCAGCCGGATGGGCCGGTGCCGGTGCGGCCGGCTCTCGATCTTGGTCAGGCTGATGTCCCGGAACGCGAACGCCGACAGCACCTTGAACAGCACCGAGGTGCCCTCCCGGTCGTGGGCCAGCACGATGCTCGTCTTGAACGGCCGGTCCGTCCGCGGGATGATGGGCTCCCGCGCCAGCATCACGAACCGGGTCACGTTCCCGGCGTCGTCCTGCACGCCGTCCGCCAGCACCTGGAGGCCGTACAGCTCCGCCGCGCGCGCCGACGCGATGGCCGCCGTGTCGCGGAGCGCGTGCGCCGCGATGTGCTCCGCCGCGCCCGCCGTGTCGTCGAAGGCCTCGCGGGCCACGTTGAGGCCCATGCGGGTCAGCGTGTGCTCGCACTGCGCCAGCGCCTGCGGGTGCGAGATCACCCGCGCCAGCAGCTCCCGCCGGACCCCCGGGAGCGCCAGCAGGCAGTGGTGCACGGGGAGCTGCACCTCGCCCACGATGTGGAGCCGGTGCCGGAGGAGCAGGTCGTAGTTGCGGTGGATGCTGCCGCCCAGGGAGTTCTCCACGGGGAGCACCGCGCGGTCGGCGATCCACAGCTCCACCGCCTGGAACGCCACCTCGAACTGGTCGCACGGGATGGCCTCGCACCCCGGGTACGCCTTCCCGGCCGCCGCCTCGCTGTAGGCGCCCGGCACGCCCTGGTACGCCACCCGAAGCTGCGCGCCGTGCAGCGGCGCCGGGGACAGGTCGCTGATGCTGAGCGGGCGCGGCAGGTTCCCCGCGCCCGAGGCAGGCACCAGATCCAGGCCGGAGACGGCGTCCTCGGAGCCGGGGATGGCCAGCGCGGCCAGCTTGTTGTTGTTGTTCTGGCCGTTCACCTTCGGCGCCGGCGGGGTGGGGGTGTCGTTGGTGCTGGAGAGGATGGCGCAGGCCGTCTGCCAGTCGCTGCGGCTGGCCGGGATCGCGCGCGCCGCCACGGCGCCGGATCCCCTGCTCCTGTTGCTCCTCCCCGCGAGGCGCATCCGCGGCGCGGCCGCGCTCCGGATGGCCGCGGCGGCCTCCATGGCCGCTGCCTACGCTACCTACCGAGCTCGCCGCCGGCCGTCGATCTGCTTTCTCTGGGCGGTGGCGGTGGAGGGTGGGTGGTAGGTGGCGCTCGTGGGTGGGGCAGGCGGTGGTGATGGTGGCCTCCAAGCTGACCGGCTGGCTGGTGTGAGAGAGAAAAAAGGCGCCGTTTTTATGGGGAAGGAGGGGTTGGTGGGGGCTCGCCGTCCGTCGTGGAGGGTGCTCCGACCGTGGTGAGAAAGCCCATGCGTTTTTCTTCTCTCTTTTTTCTGGCACGTTTTTCTTCTTCTTTTTGGTAATTGGTAAGAAAATAAATGTCATAAATATCTCTCCTGGATAGCAATGCATTGTCTATACGTATCTAGACCCACATGTGGCTAGATAAGAAAAAGGATGACAACATAGGAAACCATTAATCATAATTCCAAAATACTCCAACACAGGCCTTTTTCTAATTATTATATTTGTCATGTTGTCATTCTACGTCTTTTTTACACTTGCATATGTCGCGTTGGCATTCTAGCCCTTTGGACAAAACTTGTATTAGAATCTACTACGGTCAATTGGATTGCAGATCCTTACATACACGCACATAAAAAAACCAGGGTCAGTTTGACTTGAACCCAATTAACAAAATGTTCGGTTACCACTGCTCATAGTGGAAGGCGGTATTTTTTTTTTTGGGTTTTTATCAGTTATGCCACCGGTTGTGTCCCACTACTCAGTTTTGCCATTAGAAGTTACAACTGCTCAAAAATGCCATCAATCCGTGAGATGCTTGCTCAAAAATGCCATTAGATATCTAAAAAATGCCATCGTTATGTTAGATGTTTGCTCAAAAATGCCATTAGACATTGTTATTTTTACGTCAAACCCGTTGATCATGTTCTATGAGAAAAATAAGCCTAGACCCACATGTCAGTTCTCTCTCTCACACAATGATATGTGCGGCCCCACTTGTCAGGAGTAACCAAGCGAATAATTTTATAGGAAAATAAGAACGTTGTTGGGATCAAGGGGGCCCTATACTTTATTGTAGTGAGATAGAGGGAGAGCTGACATGTTGGTTCATATGTATTTATGTCATTATAACAAGGCAAAAGAGATTTGAGATCACAATAATAGTGTTTAGTGGCATTTTCGAGCATGTGTCTAATGAAGAGATGGCATTTTTGAGCAGATGAAATTTCTAGTGGCAAAACTGAGTAGTGGGACATAACCGGTGGCATAACTGATAAAAACCCTTTTTTTTGTAGCTTTGTTCCTGATTTTCAGGATCTCGTGAATTAAAAAGCCTCTAAATCAAATGGCATCGGGTTCTCAAACGCCGGGTCATCTCATTTGGCCCCAAATTATTTAGACAACTCTAGGGTCTCAATAAGAAATGAAAAGACTTTAATTATAAAGCATATGCAGTAGGATCCCTTGATTTCTTTTGACAACCACATACCACATTAGTTTCATAATGGTAAAGCCGCTTGCGTTAAAGTAGCCTTTAACTTCTCGAGTCAAAAGAAACCGCCGCAGAATGTTGGCCCATCTCATGATTCATACTAGACGCTCACGCAACTCCATGCCCCAAATAGAAAGAGAGAAAAGGTTATATGGATGATCTCATACTTTTTCCCTTGACAACAACTCCAGGCACTACTAGCTAGGTAGTTGGATACTATGATTTTCTAACAATTTGATAATACTATGATATTGATATCGACGATGAGTATTGGACACCTGCGAGGCCGCGACGTGAAGTAAGAGAGAAACAACGGCGACGACCATTCACTCAGCCAGTGTGCAATGTGCAAGCGTGAAGTGCTTGTTAATTTATCGTGTTAGACCTTGTAATTTTCCTCTCGTATTATGTTGTCTCTTAGGTTCATTTTTTCCTTGTGTTCTCTCCTCCTTGAATTAGTTGTCAACACATTTACTGAGAGGAATAGACAAAATAATCATTGTGCTCATGCACATCATTTCAGGTCTTTTGGATGGAAACTAATCAAAAATTGAAACCAACATCTCCTTGTATAAGATGCTTATCTGCAAGCACAAACATCAATGGACCATTGTATGATTGGAGTCGAGATCGGTGTTCGACCTTGACCCAACCAATCATAGTTTTTTTCTTGAGGGGTAACCAATCATAGGTGTGTGTCTAGAGGGCACTAGGTTCAGCCCGAAAGCCTGGTGTTAAGGCCAGGCTCGGGCCTCACTTTTAAGTCATGGCTTAGATGAAAGCCGTCGAGGGGCATATTTTTGGGATTTTATATGAAAATATGTATATCATTACCTGATTTAATTCTAAAGTTGATTCATTTATTTTGTTCAACTACGGAAGTGGTCATTTATTTTGAACCTGCCTCTTACATAGTTACTCCCTCCGCCCATAATATAAAAGTATTTTTTGACGCTGGACACTAGTGTAGTGTCAAAAACGCTCTTATATTGTGGGGCAGAGGGAATATTATGTAAGAGTGAGAGTAAGGTTGTCTAGAAAATCCCTTTTTCCATACCCCACCTTCTGTGTAAGCTTTTAGCACCGGGCACACCCACATACTTAACCATTATTTATTTATTTTTTTTCGCTAAAACAATTAGCCATTATTTCGGGCCTTGGGCCAGGCCAGGGTTGGCATTTGGCAAGCCCGGCCATGACAATGCCAAGGTTTAGTGTGTGACGTGTGCTAAGTGTCCGTCTACGTTTCTCTTCCCGGTTGCAAATTTTTGGTAGGTAAAACGTGACTAGATGGTGACGCGCGCTTTGCCGCGCCGTGAGTTAATTTTTTGTGGCTATTATGGTTAAAGATGAGCACTTTGACACCGAAAAATGAAGAGCAAACTGAGCTGATTTGAGTGTGATTCTGGTTTACTTCGTTTATGGTGTTTGGATTGATGTTTCGATCGTTAGTTGTTTGTGTCTTGGTATATTGCCAATTTTCATTCTACATAAACTAAATTGATTATCGAACCATTTACACAGAAATAGACCTCTCTTTTCTCTAACTTCCCTACTTTGCGCACGTGCAGGCATAGCCCTAGAGGCCTAGACCCATGTACGTCGCATGCCCCTTGCACCCCAGTTCACTCGTGCCTCTGCTCTCAGAATCACTCCCGTTATACTGGTTTTCATCCCCAAAAGGACTCTAATCTCGCAACTTAGTTGCCTCCCAAACTTGAGGTAATGAGGTTAGGTTTAGTGCCATGAGGCCTCCCATGTTATGTTGGCTCTTCAATGTTTGATTTTTTTCGTTCTAGCTCTCCCCAGTGTTAGCACAGTGTCGGTCTTTCACCATGAATCCATCGCCCGAAGAGCCCAACGGGGAAGACGGAGAAAGCAGAGACCCAATTGCTCGTCGCAAAACCATTAAGCTGGCACCACCCCCTCACAAACGCACAAAGCAGAAAACTGGTTCGTCCCTCCACCGACAGCTAAATAACCCGCACGCACAGGAGGTACTATTCAACATGCAACGCTTCGAAGGACGACCAGGATGTTCGCTTCAGTTGGCTACCAGTCCCCCTATTAGGCCTCGACCCACCCAAAGAAGCAGAGGAAAAAACAAAGAGAAGAAAAAACAAAAAAATGTAGTCAAGATATTTCAAATGTTTCGAAAATAAAAAATATTCACAAATTTTGAAAATTATCATGAATTTAAATATGTTTACGGATTTGAAAAAAAACTGCCCGGGAATTCTTAAAACATTTTTATATTTAGAAAATGTTTTTGAATTTCAGGAAATGTTCCTCGCTATACAATCTTGAATTAAAAAATATTCATGAATCCGGAAAATGTTCTCGGATTGCAAAAGAAGTTCCCCGAAATTCAGAATTGTTCACAAATTAAAAATATTCATGAATTCAAAAAATGTTCATGAATTTAAAATTTTGTTTATCCATCAATATAGTAGTGCCACTTCAGTGTGTGAATAAAAAACTAACCGTATCCCAAAATCGATCCACTTTATGACATGTGGGTTCCATAAATGCAAAAAACACCTTATACTGGGTGGTGGTCGGCACCGGCAAGACACAGGCTGCGACACTCAATGCCAGATGTGTGCGTGGCTGTGTACATATGCAAGAGTTAGGTTTGAAGGCATCGATTTGGGCCAACCAGCTTGTGCCTGGACCTTGATGGCTTCACCTTTAGACTCAAAATGAAATACATGGTAACAAATCTTGTACCGCAAAACACACTTCTGGTTCCAGCTTGCACCCTTAAAAAATTTCAGTTTAAACCAATGCTTACTCACACTGACCAGTGGGGTCCAGCATGAGGCCAAAGCCTCGATCACTCACGGATCCAATAGCCGCGCAATGCGCCGCGCGCAAAAAAGACATTTGCCACGCGCCGTTTGTCTGGTTTGGCGCGACCGGCAGCGGTGGCTCAAGCAGACGCGTCAAAATTGAGCGCGCACGCGCGTAGTTCCAGCGGCCGCGCTAAAATGCAGCGCGCGCTAAACAGTGCGTACATTTTTTTTAATAAAATTCATAGATAGAAAAAACGATACATAGATATTTTACATAGTTCCATAGCATAGATAGATAAAAATTATTTAGATAGTACAAGGACATGGATAAAAACTACTAGTGCAGCTACAGCCTACTCCCAGTCGTCGTCATCCTCGCTGGTCTGATCCGAGGTATCGAGCCACATGTCTTCCCAACGATCATCATCATATGTAAAGATCGTCTGACCACCATTCTCAACTACATCGCACTGGGATAGCGCCAGGGCCTTCCGCCGACGCCTGTCCAACCGCTCAGCGCGGCGCCTTTGCGTCTCCTCCTCACGACACCGCGGTAGCCCGACACTCCTCGGCGGCGCGGCGGCATGATGGCGGGGCGCTGGAGCGGTGGCGCGGGTGGCAGCGGAAGCAACCGAGGAAGCGATGGAGGGGCGTGTGGCAACGAAAGAGGAAGAGAAGCGTGTGCAATAGGCGTGTGGCGCGCGCCGCATTTTATAGGGGCGCCAGAAGCGGTGCGGCAAAAAAAAACGCGCGACTTGCCGTCTTTTTCCGCGCGCGCGCAAATCGTTCCCGCGCGCGCGATTTTTCCGCCACCGCTGGAGCGCACCGAAACGTCCCGCGCGTCCAAAAAACTTGGTTACTGCACGCGCGCTTTTTATCGCGGCTGTTGGAGATGCTCTTAGTATCTCTAGTGATGCGAGAACACAGGATGGCACAAACAAAGTTGCAGTCAAGTGCCACATGCACAACCGTTGCTCGTTTTCAGACACAACAACTGTATCTCAACTAACATCGCGCGACCTGCTCGTTGTTTGTCTCACCAACCTCTTCTCAGGAACTCTGTCTTTCTGTCTTGACACTTGACAATAGTTGAGAACAGCTTGTGCTTACTCACCAGTAACCGGCTTCTGTTCCAGTCGCCCACGTTAATCTATTCTTGCCCTTGGACTAAATCATGCGAGTTAGTGGCCGGGTTCAACAAAACTAGCTTAAGTTGTTCTTAATTACTTTCGACATGCGTTATTCGTGCACCAATTCAAATCTGGATGCCGAATGGCATCGTACTTATAAAAATGTATTTCCTCCTGTCTATATTACTTGTTGCTTAGACGGATTATGTAGCATTGAAATACATTTATATACATTTATTTCATTTCAGCGACAAGTAATTTGGATCGAAAGGAGTTCTACAACATATGGCTCAGCAATGGTGCAACCGCACCTTATGATTTGATATTGATTAACTAACTGAGTAGCACAGTAACTAAGTTACCACATGTAAGGCAGGGTCCCAGGGCCGGTCCTGAGGGGGGGCAGGGGGGCAGGGGGGCGGCCGCCCCGGGCCCCCGACTAGGAAGGGCCAGGGCCGGCCCTGAGGGGGGGCAGGGGGGGGGGGGGGGCGGCCGCCCCGGGCCCCCGACTAGGAAGGGCCCCCGATGGCTTGGTTATCTTATGTGTGTGATATTTAGGAAAGAGTTGTAATTTTTTGGAAATAATTCTTTCCCGTGTTGACAGATCGCCTAATTCTAAAAAAGGTATAAAGAATTATTTGCATGTAACAGATCACCTGATTTTTACGTGTTTGTTGTTTAGGAAAGAATTCTTTCCCATGTAACAGATTGACTAATTAATTCTCAATCGAAAATGGAAAGAATTGTAACAGAGCGATTAATATTAATTCTGGCCTTGCCTCACGCGAGTGGTGTTCTCGTCTTTCTATTTCTTCTCTTCTAAAATTGGCAACCAATCGGCCATGCCGATGCAAAGTTCAACGCCATATCACCCGCATGGTCTAATTGTGATTTTCGGCTGCCGGACGCGATTAGTGGAGGAAGGTAATGCGATTTTCAAGATTCCATCAACGTCCTCTTCTTTTTATATAGTCTTGTATGATTGTTGAGTTCATGAAGTTTTAATCCTCGTGCATCTGTCTCTCACATACTCCAATTTCCCGTATTGTTTGGGAATAGACAAGGGAAATTGGGATTTCTGTCTGTGACTCGTAAGCAGCAGCAAAAGCTTGCAATTTCTATTTTCTAGCCATCAAGGTACCTTATTCCATGCCTCTTTCTTGGCATTTTTTTATTTAATTAGCAGTGTTCTTCATTTCTTGTATCGCATGTGTGTGCTACTTAGCAAGAATGCTATTAATTTAGTTCCAAAGTATCCATTTGACAAAGAAAGAGAGAGAGAAAAAAAGAACATGCATATGAGTTGATTGAGTCCTACAAAAATGTTCTACTGCTTCCCCAGAAACAAAGAGTGCTGCTAGGGATTTCGACGAATTAGCTTTAGTTACTGTTGAAGAACAACCTGGCGAAATATTATAAGATGATAAAAATTTATGTTGGCGCAGAAGTTTAACTAATTCACCTAATAAAAAATATAAGTATCGATTGAAAAGAGTAAAAAAAATATAAGTATCAATTGAAAAGAGCGACCAACTTTTATGTGCCTTTTTTAAATAGTTGAGGTAACAAGGAAGCATAAATTATAGTGTAAAATTTGAGATTGGAACAAAAACACATATATTTATATAGCTTTAGGGCCTCCTTTTTGTTATCTTGCCCCGGGCCCCCGAAATCTCAGGACCAGGCCTGCAGGGTCCTCCAAGGCATGCACAAGCTTGCAGGAATTGGTAAGTATGGGATCACACGACTGCAACACAATCATTGATCAAAGTGTTGGATGTCATTTCAAGCACGATTATTCCCAGGATAGAAGGCCTTTGAAATTTCAACAGGGTTTTCAAAAATATACCTCATTTGTGCTTATTATAGGCAATTTAGAATTGTTAGAATGACTGTGTCTTTAGTCGAACAAATATTTCAATATTTTGTCTGGTTATCTTTCGGGTTACATCCTGGATCTTTACGTGTCCATTACTTTAGCGTGTGGACACTCAAAAGTACTCTTTGGGCACAACCGTGTGGCCTTAGCCGCCTCCCGCGTGTGGCATTTCCTTTTGACGTCCAATACGTTTTTTTACGGAACAACATGCTTTTTATTGCTTAACGAGGCTCATAGGAGCTGCTACAATGTCATGAGGCTCCATGAGCCAAACATGTCTACCAAAATTTCAGAGACAAAAAAACTTAGCTAAATTATCTGCTTCAAAATTCCTCCTCCTGCTTTTGTGAATGAAATACATGCTTCAAATCTCCCACTCGAGCATTTAAAAGTTACTTACCAACGATGGTCAGAGGTAGTGAACCAACATGTGGTTGGATGGTTAGAAGGATAATGGTATCCCTAATCCATCAGAGTTCAAGTACTGGTGCTCGCATATTTCTAGATTTATTTCAAAATTTTCGGCGATCTGTGTGAGACGTTCCCGTCGACTACGAGGCTTCTACAGTGACTTTGTAAATCTCAAGATGATATACCGGCCCAGTCTCTCGGATGTGCTCATAGGGGTAGGATGTACATGTGTGCGCTTATAGGAGTGAGTGTATGCGCATATATATGAGCGCTTGTGTTTGTATTGTGTTAAAAAATTAAGCGATGATCAGAGGTAAACACCATTTCCGTCACGGCAAACGTGATGTTTTGGCGTTCAATACGTGAAATTGCACGTTCGTGGGCCGGCCCATTTCAGGTTTTCTACTGTGCCCAACAATTTTACTTGTAGTATTTCTTTTCACTTTTAGCATGTATTCGATCGGCAAGAAGGTAAAAGCAAAATGAAAATAGCTAGATTGGCAGCCACGTCGCGTGTGGCCGACACAGAGCAATTTCCTTGTAAGCATGCGTTGCATTCAGCAATTGCCTTGTAATTTGGAAAGCAATCGATCTGAGCGATTCATATGTACGCCATGCATATGCACATCTACCCTAGCAACGAACAAACGAAGCAAAAAAAGAACATCGATTGACTTCACTAGATCGAGGAGACACGGGCCATCCATGCCGTGGCGGCATCCCTGCGTTTACGTTTGCACCTCCATGGCGCTCATCGCCATGGTGGCCGTCGTCGCCGGCACCGTGTGGCTGCTAGACGAGAGCCGCCACCGGCCACCGCCGAGGTACTATGCAGCGGTCCTTGCCACCGACATCAGTGAGACGTCGGCGTCGTTCGTCCTCTCCCTCGGCGTGGCGCTGCCGGGTCCGCTCCTCACGAGCGGCGGGAGGTGCCTGGAAAGCGGCACATCCGTGGCGGTAGGATATGGCGGCGTGCCGCTCGGGCGCGCGCTGGTCGCCGGCCGGGAGGAGGTCTACGCCGAGTGGTGGCGGCCGCCGCGGATGCCGCGATGGACGAGGGTCACCCCGCGGGGGAGTAATGCCACCGGCAAGGCTGTTGGAAATTCGTTCTCAGGATCGATCACATCAAATCACACGCGCACAGAAAATTGATGACCAAAGGCATGTGTCGTGCTTTATTTTTCTCCTCTTTATTGATTTTCTGGTTTTCTCCACAATGTTACAAATCTCACACATACACCTATGTATATATAGGTGCAGGACCTAGCTTAGGCCACCGACGCACTCCTTTTTCCTAACCTATACGGATTAGTACTACTACCATACTAGAACACGGTCAAGCTAACTCCAATTCCAATCGGTCTCAACTTTCCTAATCTACGCACACGTAGACTACTATCAGACATCGTACACTTTCCTAACTAATCATCGGCAAGCCTGATTACGCTTATACTAATTCTTTCAAAACTCAACTAGTAAAGCTCACGCACGTTTAATTATTTGGATTATCCAACATTTACCCCCTAATTCAAACATCTCTTTATCTGACTCTTTACTTGACGAGACACGTAGATGACCACCTATTCATCTTGTCATAACGGTTGCCTCCGGTGACGCGACTTACTGGACCACATATTCATCATCATTTTTTTTTCATGTCGACTTATAGACTGAACCAATGATTACCCGAACTACCAGCCACGCTGTCACATCTTAGCGTGCTACATGCCGACTAAACGCATAGCCTCATGCAGGAACTCAACTTAACTGGTGCGCGTCCTCCTTCACGTTGATCTTCATTTTCTCGTCGGTTGTTTGCACACGGGGAGACACATCTCTTCACCCGTCACATCTTCGCATCTTCTCAGTGTCGCCGATGCCACATCTTATCAAACAACACCTCATGTCCAGCGGCAACACAACTCGCCATATACGTGAAGGAAATATGCCCTAGAGGCAATAATAAAGTTATTATTTATTTCCTTATATCATGATAAATGTTTATTATTCATGCTAGAATTGTATTAACCGGAAACATAATATATGTGTGAATACATAGACAAACTTAGTGTCACTAGTATGCCTCTACTAGACTAGCTCGTTAATCAAAGATGGTTATGTTTCCTAACCATGAACAATGTATTGTTATTTGATTAACGAGGTCACATCATTAGTTGAATGATCTGATTGACATGACCCATTCCATTAGCTTAGCACCCGATCGTTTAGTATGTTGCTATTGCTTTCTTCATGACTTATACATGTTCCTATGACTATGAGATTATGCAACTCCCGTTTGCCGGAGGAACACTTTGGGTGCTACCAAACGTCACAACGTAACTGGGTGATTATAAAGGAGTACTACAGGTGTCTCCAATGGTAGATGTTGGGTTGGCATATTTCGAGATTAGGATTTGTCACTCCGATTGTCGGAGAGGTATCTCTGGGCCCTCTCGGTAATGCACATTACACAAGCCTTGCAAGCATTGCAACTAATGAGTTAGTTGCGGGATGATGTATTACAGAACGAGTAAAGAGACTTGCCGGTAACGAGATTGAACTAGGTATTGGGATACCGACGATCGAATCTCGGGCAAGTAACATACCGATGACAAAGGGAACAACGTATGTTGTTATGCGGTCTGACCGATAAAGACTTCGTAGAATATGTAGGAGCCAATATGGGCATCCAGGTCCCGCTATTGGTTATTGACTGGAGACGTGTCTCGGTCATGTCTACATTGTTCTCGAACCGTAGGGTCTGCACGCTTAAGGTTTCGATGACAGTTATATTATGAGTTTATGAGTTTTGATGTACCGAAGGAGTTTGGAGTCCCGGATGAGATCGGGGACATGACGAGGAGTCTCGAAATGGTCGAGACGTAAAGATCGATATATTGGACGACTATATTCGGACATCGGAAAGGTTCAGCCGAAGCAGAGGGAGCCGAGGGCGCCGCCATCGAAGCCACCGGGCCTGTCGAACGCCGAGTGGAGGGTGGAAGTTCAACGGCGCGAAGTAGTCACCGCCGACAGGCGGAACAGGGCCATCGCCAAGAAGGCCCGCGACAACGCGGCGCGCGCGGCGGCGTCTTCCTCATCGGTCGACCAGGCGGGGATGAATCCACCCGTCGTCAGCCATGCCCAGTACGCGCCCTGGGGACAGCAAGGCGCCGGATCTCCACGGGGTTCATCGTCGCCCGGCTACACCGACGGCGACGCGCACGGTGGGTTCAACCCAAACGTGACCTTTGTTGGGGAACGCAGTAATTTCAAAAATTTTCCTACGCACACGCAAGATCATGGTGATGCACAGCAACGAGAGGGGAGAGTGTTGTCTACGTACCAACGCAGACCGACTGCGGAAGCGATCACACAACGTAGAGGAAGTAGTCGTACGTCTTCTTTCCGATCCGACCGATCCAAGCACCGTTACTCCGGCACCTCCGAGTTCTTAGCACACGTTCAGCTCGATGACGTTCCTCGGGCTCCGATCCAGCAAAGCATCGAGGAAGAGTTTCGTCAGCACGACGGCGTGATGACGATCTTGATGTACTACCGACGCAGGGCTTCGCCTAAGCACTACAACGGTACGATCGAGGTGGAATTTGGTGGCAGGGGGCACCGCACACGGCTAAGGAACGATCTCAAGGATCAAGTTGTGTATCTATGGGGTGCCCCCTGCCCCCGTATATAAAGGCCAGGGGCAAGGGGGTCGGCCGGCTAGGAGGGAGGCGCAGGGAGGAGTCCCACTCCTACCGGGAGTAGGACTCCTTCCCTCAAATCCTATTCCTAATAGGACTCTTCGGGAGAAAGAGAAGAGAGGGGGGCCGGCCCCTTCTCCTAGTCCTAATAGGACTAGGGAAGGGGGGTTCGGCCGGCTAGCCTGTGGGCTGCCCCTTCTCTCTTTTCCACTAAGGCCCAATAGGCCCATTTGCCTCCCGGGGGGTTCCGGTAACCCTCCCGGTAATCCGGTAAAATCCCGATTTTACCCGGAACACTTCCGGTGCCCAAACATAGGCTTCCAATATATCAATCTTTACGTCTCGACCATTTCGAGACTCCTCGTCATGTCCGTGATCTCATCCGGGACTCCGAACAACCTTCGGTACATCAAAATGCATAAACTCATAATAACTGTCGTTGTAACGTTAAGCGTGCGGACCCTACGGTTCGAGAACAATGTAGACATGACCGAGACACGTCTCCGGTCAATAACCAATAGCGGGACCTGGATGCCCATATTGGCTCCTACATATTCTACGAAGATCTTTATCGGTCAGACCGCATAACAACATACGTTGTTCCCTTTGTCATCGGTATGTTACTTGCCCGAGATTCGATCGTCGGTATCCAATACCTAGTTCAATCTCGTTACCGGCAAGTCTCTTTACTCGTTCCATAATACATCATCTCACAACTAACTTATTAGTTGCAGTGCTTGCAAGGCTTATGTGATGTGCATTACCGAGAGGGCCCAGAGATACCTCTCCGACAATCGGAGTGACAAACCCTAATCTCGAAATACGCCAACCCAACATCTACCATTGGAGACACCTGTAGTACTCCTTTATAATCACCCAGTTACGTTGTGACGTTTGGTAGTACCCAAAGTGTTCCTCCGGTAAACGGGAGTTGCATAATCTCATAGTTATAGGAACATGTATAAGTCATGAAGAAAGCAATAGCAACATACTAAACGATCGGGTGCTAAGCTAATGGAATGGGTCATGTCAATCAGATCATTCTACTAATGATGTGACCTCGTTAATCAAATAACAACTCCTTGTTCATGGTTAGGAAACATAACCATCTTTGATTAACGAGCTAGTCAAGTAGAGGCATACTAGTGACACTCTGTTGGTCTATGTATTCACACATGTATTATGTTTCCGGTTAATACAATTCTAGCATGAATAATAAACATTTATCATGATGTAAGGAAATAAATAATAACTTTATTATTGCCTCTAGGGCATATTTCCTTCAGTCTCCCACTTGCACTAGAGTCAATAATCTAGATTACACTGTAATGATTCTAACACCCATGGAGCCTTGGTGCTGATCATGTTTTGCTCGTGGAAGAGGCTTAGTCAACGGGTCTGCAACATTCAGATCCGTATGTATCTTGCAAATCTCTATGTCTCCCACCTGGACTAAATCCCGGATGGAGTTGAAGCGTCTCTTGATGTGTTTGGTTCTTTTGTGAAATCTGGATTCCTTTGCCAAGGCAATTGCACCAGTATTGTCACAGAAGATTTTCATTGGACCCGATGCACTAGGTATGACACCTAGATCGGATATGAACTCCTTCATCCAGACTCCTTCGTTTGCTGCTTCCGAAGCAGCTATGTACTCCGCTTCACATGTAGATCCCGCTACGACGCTTTGTTTAGAACTGCACCAACTGACAGCTCCACCGTTTAAAGTAAACACGTATCCGGTTTGCGATTTAGAATCGTCCGGATCAGTGTCAAAGCTTGCATCAACGTAACCTCTTACGGTGAGCTCTTTGTCACCTCCATATACGAGAAACATATCCTTAGTCCTTTTCAGGTATTTCAGGATGTTCTTGACCGCTGTCCAGTGATCCATTCCAGGATTACTTTGGTACCTCCCTGCTAAACTTATAGCAAGGCACACATCAGGTCTGGTACACAGCATTGCATACATGATAGAGCCTATGGCTGAAGCATAGGGAACATCTTTCATTTTCTCTCTATCTTCTGCAGTGGTCGGGCATTGAGTCTTACTCAACTTCACACCTTGTAGCACAGGCAAGAACCCTTTCTTTGCTTGATCCATCTTGAACTTCTTCAAAATTTTGTCAAGGTATGTGCATTGTGAAAGTCCAATTAAGCGTTTTGATCTATCTCTATAGATCTTTATGCCTAATATGTATGCAGCTTCCCCGAGGTCTTTCATCGAAAAACTTTTATTCAAGTATCCCTTTATGCTATCCAGAAATTCTATATCATTTCCAATTAGCAATATGTCATCCACATATAATATCAGAAATGCTACAGAGCTCCCACTCACTTTCTTGTAAATACAGGCTTCTCCAAAAGTCAGTATAAAGCCAAATGCTTTGATCACACTATCAAAGCGTTTATTCCAACTCCGAGATGCTTGCACCAGTCCATAAATGGATCGCTGGAGTTTGCATACTTTGTTAGCTCCTTTTGGATCGACAAAACCTTCTGGTTGTACCATATACAACTCTTCTTCCAGAAATCCATTCAGGAATGCAGTTTTGACATCCATTTGCCATATTTCATAATCATAAAATGCGGCAATTGCTAACATAATTCTGACGGACTTAAGCATCGCTACGGGTGAGAAGGTCTCATCGTAGTCAACCCCTTGAACTTGTCGAAAACCTTTTGCGACAAGTCGAGCTTTATAGACAGTAACATTACCGTCAGCGTCAGTCTTTTTCTTGAAGATCCATTTATTCTCAATTGCTTGCCGATCATCGGGCAAGTCAACCAAACTCCATACTTTGTTCTCATACATGGATCCCATCTCAGATTTCATGGCCTCAAGCCACTTTGCGGAATCTGGGCTCACCATCGCTTCTTCATAGTTCGTAGGTTCATCATGATCTAGCATCATGACTTCCAGAACTGGATTACCGTACCACTCTGGTGCGGATCTCACTCTGGTTGATCTACGTGGTTCAGTAGAATCTTGATCTGAAGCTTCATGATCATCATCATTAGCTTCCTCACTGATTGGCATAGGTGTCGCAGAAACAGTTTTCTGTGATGTACTATTTTCCAATAAGGGAGCAGGTACAGTTACCTCGTCAAGTTCTACTTTCCTCCCACTCACTTCTTTCGAGAGAAACTCCTTCTCTAGAAATGATCCATTCTTAGCAACGAATGTCTTGCCTTCGGATCTGTGATAGAAGGTATACCCAACAGTTTCCTTTGGGTATCCTATGAAGACACATTTCTCCGCTTTGGGTTCGAGCTTATCAGGTTGAAGCTTTTTCACATAAGCATCGCAGCCCCAAACTTTAAGAAACGACAACTTTGGTTTCTTGCCAAACCATAGTTCATAAGGCGTCGTCTCAACGGATTTTGATGGTGCTCTATTTAACGTGAATGCGGCCGTCTCTAAAGCATAACCCCAAAACGATAGCGGTAAATCAGTAAGAGACATCATAGATCGCACCATATCTAGTAAAGTACGATTACGACGTTCGGACACACCATTACGCTGTGGTGTTCCGGGTGGCGTGAGTTGCGAAACTATTCCACAATTTTTCAAATGTACACCAAACTCGTAACTCAAATATTCTCCTCCACGATCAGATCGTAGAAATTTTATTTTCTTGTTACGATGATTTTCAACTTCACTCTGAAATTCCTTGAACTTTTCAAATGTTTCAGACTTATGTTTCATTAAGTAGATATACCCATATCTGCTTAAATCATCTGTGAAGGTGAGAAAATAACGATATCCGCCGCGAGCCTCAATATTCATCAGACCACATACATCGGTATGTATGATTTCCAACAAATCTGTTGCTCTCTCCATAGTACCGGAGAACGGTGTTTTAGTCATCTTGCCTATGAGGCACGGTTCGCAAGTACCAAGTGATTCATAATCAAGTGATTCCAAAAGCCCATCAGTATGGAGTTTCTTCATGCGCTTTACACCGATATGACCTAAACGGCAGTGCCACAAATAAGTTGCACTATCATTATTAACTTTGCATCTTTTGGCTTCTACATTATGAATATGTGTATCACTATCTTCGAGATTCAACAAGAATAGACCACTCTTCAAAGGTGCATGACCATAAAAGATATTATTCATATAAATAGAACAACCATTATTCTCTGATTTAAATGAATAACCGTCTCGCATTAAACAAGATCCAGATATAATGTTCATGCTCAACGCTGGCACCAAATAACAATTATTTAGGTCTAATATTAATCCCGAAGGTAGATGTAGAGGTAGCGTGCCGACCGCGATCACATCGACTTTGGAACCGTTTCCCACGCGCATCGTCACCTCGTCCTTTGCTAGTGTCCGCTTATTCCGTAGTCCCTGTTTCGAGTTGCAAATATTAGCAACAGAACCAGTATCAAATACCCAGGTGCTACTGCGAGCTCTAGTAAGGTACACATCAATAACATGTATATCACATATACCTTTGCTCACTTTGCCATCCTTCTTATCCGCCAAATACTTGGGGCAGTTCCGCTTCCAGTGACCAGTCTGCTTGCAGTAGAATCACTCAGTTTCAGTCTTAGGTCCAGACTTGGGTTTCTTCTCCTGAGCAGCAACTTGCTTGCTGTTCTTCTTGAAGTTTCCCTTCTTCTTCCCTTTACCCTTTTTCTTGAAACTAGTGGTCTTGCTAACCATCAACACTTGATGCTCCTTTTTGATTTCTACCTCCGCAGCTTTCAGCATTGCGAAGAGCTTGGGAATAGTCTTGTTCATCCCTTGCATATTATAGTTCATCACGAAGCTCTTGTAGCTTGGTGGTAGTGATTGGAGAATTCTGTCAATGACGCAATCATCTGGAAGATTAACTCCCATCTGAATCAAGTGATTATTATACCCAGACATTTTGAGTATATGCTCACTGACAGAACTGTTCTCCTCCATCTTACAGCTATAGAACTTATTGGAGACTTCATATCTCTCAATTCGGGCATTTGCTTGAAATATTAACTTCAACTCCTGGAACATCTCATATGCTCCATGACGTTCAAAACGTCGTTGAAGTCCCGATTCTAAGCCGCAAAGCATGGCACACTGAACTATCGAGTAGTCATCAGCTTTGCTCTGCCAGACGTTCATAACATCTGGCGTTGCTCCAGCAGCAGGCCTGTCACCCAGCGGTGCTTCCAGGACGTAATTCTTCTGTGCAGCAATGAGGATAATCCTCAGGTTACGGACCCAGTCCGTGTAATTGCTACCATCATCTTTCAACTTTGCTTTCTCAAGGAACGCATTAAAATTCAACGGAACAATAGCACGAGCCATCTATCTACAAGCAACATAAACAAGCAAGATACTATCAGGTACTAAGTTCATGATAAGTTTAAGTTCAGTTAATCAAATTACTTAGGAACTCCCACTTAGATAGACATCCCTCTAATCCTCTAAGTGATCACGTGATCCAAATCAACTAAACCATAACCGATCATCACGTGAGATGGAGTAGTTTTCAATGGTGAACATCGTCATGTTGATCATATCTACTATATGATTCACGCTCGACCTTTCGGTCTCTGTGTTCCGAGGCCATATCTGCATATGCTAGGCTCGTCAAGTATAACCTGAGTATTCTGCGTGTGCAAAACTGGCTTGCACCCGTTGTAGATGGACGTAGAGCTTATCATACCCGATCATCACGTGGTGTCTGGGCACGACGAACTTTGGCAACGGTGCATACTTAGGGAGAACACTTCTTGATAATTTAGTGAGAGATCATCTTATAATGCTACCGTCAATCAAAGCAAGATAAGATGCATAAAAGGATAAACATCACATGCAATCAATATAAGTGATATGATATGGCCATCATCATCTTGTGCTTGTGATCCCCATCTCCGAAGCACCGTCATGATCACCATCGTCACCGGCGCGACACCTTGATCTCCATCGTAGCATCGTTGTCGTCTCGCCAATCTTATGCTTCCACGACTATTACTACCGTTTAGTAATCTAGTAAAGCATTACATCGCGATTGCATTGCATACAATAAAGCGACAACCATATGGCTCCTGCCAGTTGCCGATAACTTAGTTACAAAACATGATCATCTCATACAATAAAATCAGCATCATGCCTTGACCATATCACATCACAACATACCCTGCAAAAACAAGTTAGACGTCCTCTACTTTGTTGTTGCAAGTTTTACGTGGCTGCTACGGGCTTAAGTAAGAACTCATCTCACCTACGCATCAAAACCACAACGATAGTTCGTCAAATAGACTCCGTTTTAACCTTCTCAAGGACCGGGCGTAGTCACACTTGGTTCAACTAAAGTTGGAGAGACAGTCTTCCGCAAGCCATCTATGTGCAAAGCACGTCGAGGGAACCGGTCTCGCGTAAGAGTACGCGTAAGGTTGGTCCGGATCGTCTCAACCAACAATACCGCCGAACCAAAGTATGACATGCTGGTAGGCAGTATGACTTGTATCGCCCACAACTCACTTGTGTTCTACTCGTGCATATAACATCAAACCATAAAACCTAGGCTCGGATGCCACTGTTGGGGAACGCAATAATTTCAAAAAATTTCCTACGCACACGCAAGATCATGGTGATGCACAGCAATGAGAGGGGAGAGTGTTGTCTACGTACCAACGCAGACCGACTGCGGAAGCGATCACACAATGTAGAGGAAGTAGTCGTACGTCTTCTTCCCGATCCGACCGATCCAAGCACCGTTACTCCGGCACCTCCGAGTTCTTAGCACACGTTCAGCTCGATGACGTTCCTCGGGCTCCGATCCAGCAAAGCGTCGAGGAAGAGTTTCGTCAGCACGACGGCGTGATGACGATCTTGATGTACTACCGACGCAGGGCTTCGCCTAAGCACTACAACGGTACGATCGAGGTGGAATTTGGTGGCAGGGGGCACCGCACACGGCTAAGGAACGATCTCAAGGATCAAGTTGTGTATCTATGGGGTGCCCCCTGCCCCCGTATATAAAGGCCAGGGGCAAGGGGGTCGGCCGGCTAGGAGGGAGGCGCAGGGAGGAGTCCCACTCCTACCGGGAGTAGGACTCCTTCCCTCAAATCCTATTCCTAATAGGACTCTTCGGGAGAAAGAGAAGAGAGGGGGGCCGGCCCCTTCTCCTAGTCCTAATAGGACTAGGGAAGGGGGGTTCGGCTGGCTAGCCTGTGGGCTGCCCCTTCTCTCTTTTCCACTAAGGCCCAATAGGCCCATTTGCCTCCCGGGGGGTTCCGGTAACCCTCCCGGTAATCCGGTAAAATCCCGATTTTACCCGGAACACTTCCGGTGCCCAAACATAGGCTTCCAATATATCAATCTTTACGTCTCGACCATTTCGAGACTCCTCGTCATGTCCGTGATCTCATCCGGGACTCCGAACAACCTTCGGTACATCAAAATGCATAAACTCATAATAACTGTCATCGTAACGTTAAGCGTGCGGACCCTACGGTTCGAGAACAATGTAGACATGACCGAGACACGTCTCCGGTCAATAACCAATAGCGGGACCTGGATGCCCATATTGGCTCCTACATATTCTACGAAGATCTTTATCGGTCAGACCGCATAACAACATACGTTGTTCCCTTTGTCATCGGTATGTTACTTGCCCGAGATTCGATCGTCGGTATCCAATACCTAGTTCAATCTCGTTACCGGCAAGTCTCTTTACTCGTTCTGTAATACATCATCTCACAACTAACTTATTAGTTGCAGTGCTTGCAAGGCTTATGTGATGTGCATTACCGAGAGGGCCCAGAGATACCTCTCCGACAATCGGAGTGACAAACCCTAATCTCGAAATACGCCAACCCAACATCTACCATTGGAGACACCTGTAGTACTCCTTTATAATCACCCAGTTACGTTGTGACGTTTGGTAGTACCCAAAGTGTTCCTCCGGTAAACGGGAGTTGCATAATCTCATAGTTATAGGAACATGTATAAGTCATGAAGAAAGCAATAGCAACATACTAAACAATCGGGTGCTAAGCTAATGGAATGGGTCATGTCAATCAGATCATTCTACTAATGATGTGACCTCGTTAATCAAATAACAACTCCTTGTTCATGGTTAGGAAACATAACCATCTTTGATTAACGAGCTAGTCAAGTAGAGGCATACTAGTGACACTCTGTTGGTCTATGTATTCACACATGTATTATGTTTCCGGTTAATACAATTCTAGCATGAATAATAAACATTTATCATGATGTAAGGAAATAAATAATAACTTTATTATTGCCTCTAGGGCATATTTCCTTCAGGAGAATCGCTCAACTAGTGAGCATGTGCTCAGATTGTCTGGGTACTACAATCGCTTGAATCAAGTGGGAGTTAATCTTCCAGATAAGATAGTGATTGACAGAATTCTCTAGTCACCATCACCAAGTTAGTAGAACTTCGTGATGAACTATGATATGCAAGGGATAACGGAAACGATTCCCAAGCTCTTCGTGATGCTGAAATCGACGAAGGTAGAAATCAAGAAAAACATCAAGTGTTGATGGTTGACAAGACCACTAGTTTGAAGAAAAGGGCAAAAGGGAAGAAGGGGAACTTCAAAAAGAACGGCAAGCAAGTTGTTGCTCAAGTGAAGAAGCCCAAGTCTGGTCCTAAGCCTGAGACTAAGTGCTTCTACTGCAAAGGGACTGGTCACTGGAAGCGGAACTGTCCCAAGTATTTGGCGGATAAGAAGGATGGCAAAGTGAACAAAAGTATATTTGATATACATATTATTGATGTGTGCTTTACTAGTGTTTATAGCAACCCCTCAGTATTTGATATTGGTTCAGTTGCTAAGAGTAGTAACTCGAAACAGGAGTTGCAGAATAAACAGAGACTAGTTAAGGGTGAAGTGACAATGTGTGTTGGAAGTAGTTCCAAGATTAATATGATCATCATCGCACACTCCCCTATACTTTCGGGATTAGTGTTGAACTTAAATAAGTGTTATTTGGTTTTTGCGTTGAGCATGAATATGATTTGATCATGTTTATTGCAATACGGTTATTCATTAAAGTCAGAGAATAATTGTTGTTCTGTTTACATGAATAAAACCTTCGATGGTCATACACCCAATGAAACAAGTTCGTTGGATCTCGATCGTAGTGATACACATATTCATGATATTGAAACCAAAAGATGCAAAGTTAATAATGATAGTGCAACTTATTTGTGGCACTGCTGTTTAGGTCATATTGGTATAAAGCACATGAAGAAACTCCATGTTGATGGGCTTTCGGAATCACTTGATTATGAATCACTTGATGCTTGCGAACCATGCCTTTTGGGCAAGATGACTAAAACGCCGTTCTCCGGAACAATGGAGCAAGCAACAGATTTGTTGGAAATCATACATACTGATGTATGTGGTCCGATGAATATTTAAGGCTTGCAGCGGGTATCATTATTTTTTGACCTTCACAGATGATTTGAGCAGATATGGGTATATCTACTTAATGAAATAGAAGTCTGATACATTTGAAAAGTTCATATAATTTCAGAGTGAAGTGGAAAATCATCGTAACAAGAAAATAAAGTTTCTACGATCTGATCGTGGAAAAGAGTATTTGAGTTACGAGTTTGGTCTTCAGTTAAAACAATGTGAAATAGTTTCACTACTCACGCCACCTGGAACACCACAGCATAATGGTGTGTCCGAACGTCATAACCGTACTTTATTGGATATAGTGCAATCTATGATGTTTCTTACCGATTTACCACTATCGTTTTTGGGGTCATGCATTAGAGATAGCTGCATTCACGTTAAAAAAGGGGCACCATCTATATCCGTCGAGACGACGCCTTATGAACTGTGGTTTGGCAAGAAACCAAAGTTGTCATTTCTTGAAGTTTGGGGTTGCGATGCTTATGAGAAAAAGTTTCATCCTGATAAGCTCAAACCCAAATGGGAGAAATATGTCTTCATAGGATACCCAAAGGAGACTGTTGGGTACACCTTCTATCAAGATCCTAAGGCAAGACATTCGTTGCTTATAATGGATCCTTTCTAGAGAAGGAGTTTCTCTTGAAAGAAGTAAGTGGGAGGAAAGTAGAAAACTTGATAAGGTAATTGTACCTTCTACCTTATTGGAAAGTAGTTCATCACAAAAATCTGTTCTTGTGACTACTACACCAATTAGTGAGGAAGCTAATGATGATGATCATGTAACTTTAGATCAAGTTACTACCGAATCTCGTAGGTAAACCAGAGTGAGATCCGCACCAGAGTGGTACGGTAATCCTGTTCTGGAGGTCATGTTACTTGACCATGACGAACCTACGAACTATGAGGAAGCGATGATGAGCCCAGATTCCGCGAAATGGTTTGAGGCCATGAAATCTGAGATATGATCCATGTATGAGAACAAAGTTTGGACTTTGGTTGACTTGCCCGATGATCGGCAAGCAATTGAGAATAAATGGATCTTCAAGAGGAAGACGGACACTGATAGTAGTGTTACTATCTACAAAGCTAGAATTGTCGCAAAAGGTTTTCGACAAGTTCAAGGTGTTGACTATGATGAGAGCTTCTCACTCGTATCTATGCTTGAGTCTGTCCGAATCATGTTAGTAATTGCCGCATTTTATGAAATCTGGCAAATAGATAAACAAAATTGCATTCCTTAATGGATTTATTAAAGAAGAGTTGTATATGATGCAACAGAAGGTTTTGTCAATCCGAAAGGTGCTAACAAAATGTGCAAGCTCCAGCGATCCATCTGTGGACTGGTGCAAGCATCTCGGAGTTGGAATATACGCTTTGATGAGTTGATCAAAGCATATAGTTTTATACAGACTTGCGGTGAAGCCTGTATTTACAAGAAAGTGAGTGGGAGCACTACAACATTTCTGATAAGTATATGTGAATGACATATTGTTGATCGGAAATAATGTAGAATTATTCTGTAAAGCATAAATGAGTGTTTGAAAGGAGTTTTTCAAAGAAAGACTTCGGTGAAGCTGCTTACATGTTGAGCTTCAAGATCAATAGAGATAGATCAAGACGCTTGATAAGTTTTTTCAATGAGTACATACCTTGACAAGATTTTGAAGTAGTTCAAAATGGAGCAGTCAAAGAAAGAGTTCTTGCCTGTATTATAAGGTGTGAAGTTGAGTAAGACTCAAAGCCCGACCACGGCAGAAGATAGAAGAAATGAAAGTCATTCCCTATGCCTTGGCCATAGGTTCTATAAAGTATGTCATGCTGTATACCAGATCTATTGTATACCCTGCACTGATTTGGCAAGGGAGTACAATAGTGATCTAGGAGTAGATCACTGGACAGCGGTCAGAATTATCCTTAGTGAAATAAGGATATGTTTCTCGATTATGGACGTGATAAAAAGGTTCGTCGTAAAGGGTTACGCCGATGCAAGTTTTGACACTAATCTAGATGACTCTAAGTCTCGGTCTAGATACATATTGAAAGTGGGAGCAATTAGCTAGAGTAGCTCCATGCAGAGCATTGTTGACATAGAAATTTGCAAAATACATGTGGATCTGAATGTAGCAGACCCGTTGACTAAGATTCTCTCACAAGCAAAACTGTTGGGGAACGCAGTAATTTCGGAAATTTTCCTACGCACACGCAAGATCATGGTGATGCACAGCAACGAGAGGGGAGAGTGTTGTCTACGTACCAACGCAGACCGACTGCGGAAGCGATCACACAACATAGAGGAAGTAGTCGTACGTCTTCTTCCCGATCCGACCGATCCAAGCACCGTTACTCCGGCACCTCCGAGTTCTTAGCACACGTTCAGCTCCATGACGATCCTCGGGCTCCGATCCAGCAAAGCGTCGAGGAAGAGTTCCGTCAGCACGACGGCGTGGTGACGATCTTGATGTACTACCGATGCAGGGCTTCGCCTAAGCTCTACAATGATATGACCGAGGTGGAATTTGGTGGCAGGGGGCACCGCACACGGCTAAGGAACGATCTCAAGGATCAACTTGTGTGTCTTGGGGTGTCCCCTGCCCCCGTATATAAAGGATGGAGGAGGAGGAGCCGGCCGGCCAAGGTGGGAGGCGCAGGAGGAGTCCTACTCCTACCGGGACTAGGACTCCCCCCTCCAATCCTAGTCCAACTAGGTTTCCTCAAGAGGGAAGGGAAAGAGAGAGGTGGCCGGCCCCTCTCCTAGTCCTAATAGGACTAGGGAGAGGGGGGGTGGCGCATCCCGTTGTGGGCTGCCCTCTCACCTTTCCACTAAGGCCCATGTTGGCCCATTTGGCTCCCGGGGGGTTCCGGTAACCCTCCCGGTAATCCGGTAAAATCCCGATTTCACCCGGAACACTTCTGATGTCCAAACATAGGCTTCCAATATATCAATCTTTATGTCTCGACCATTTCGAGACTCCTCGTCATGTCCGTGATCACATCCGGGACTCCGAACAACCTTCGGTACATCAAAATGCATAAACTCATAATAATTGTCATCGTAACATTAAGCGTGCGGACCCTACGGTTCGAGAACAATGTAGACATGACCGAGACACGTCTCAGGTCAATAACCAATAGCGGGACCTGGATGCCCATATTGGCTCCTACATATTCTATGAAGATCTTTATCGGTCTGACCGCATAACAACATACGTTGTTCCCTTTGTCATCGGTATGTTACTTGCCCGAGATTCGATCGTCGGTATCCAATACCTAGTTCAATCTCGTTACTGGCAAGTCTCTTTACTCGTTCCGTAATACA
Organism: Triticum monococcum; assembly: GCA_034509565.1. Taxonomy (NCBI): domain Eukaryota; kingdom Viridiplantae; phylum Streptophyta; class Magnoliopsida; order Poales; family Poaceae; genus Triticum; species Triticum monococcum. Next base: position 590,303,379 of record CM067845.1, on the reverse strand, counting down.
TCATCTCACAACTAACATATTAGTTGCAGTGCTTGCAAGGCTTATGTGATGTGCATTACCGAGAGAGGGCCCAGAGATACCTCTCCGACAATCGGAGTGACAAACCCTAATCTCAAAATACGCCAACCCAACATCTACCATTGGAGACACCTGTAGTACTCCTTTATAATCACCCAGTTACGTTGTGACGTTTGGTAGTACCCAAAGTGTTCCTCCGGTAAACGGGAGTTGCATAATCTCATAGTTATAGGAACATGTATAAGTCATGAAGAAAGCAATAGCAACATACTAAACGATCGGGTGCTAAGCTAATGGAATGGGTCATGTCAATCAGATCATTCAACTAATGATGTGACCTCGTTAATCAAATAACAACTCTTTGTTTATGGTTAGGAAACATAACCATCTTTGATTAACGAGCTAGTCAAGTAGAGGCATACTAGTGACACTCTGTTGGTTTATGTATTCACACATGTATTATGTTTCCGGTTAATACAATTCTAGCATGAATAATAAACATTTATCATGATATAAGGAAATAAATAATAACTTTATTATTGCCTCTAGGGCATATTTCCTTCAGTCTCCCACTTGCACTAGAGTCAATAATCTAGATTACACAGTAATGATTCTAACACCCATGGAGCCTTGGTGCTGATCATGTTTTGCTCGTGGAAGAGGCTTAGTCAACGGGTCTGCAACATTCAGATCCGTATGTATCTTGCAAATCTCTATGTCTCCCACCTAGACTAAATCCCGGATGGAGTTGAAGCGTCTCTTGATGTGTTTGGTTCTTTTGTGAAATCTGGATTCCTTTGCCAAGGCAATTGCACCAGTATTGTCACAGAAGATTTTCATTGGACCCGATGCACTAGGTATGACACCTAGATCGGATATGAACTCCTTCATCCGGACTCCTTCGTTTGCTGCTTCCGAAGCAGCTATGTACTCCGCTTCACATGTAGATCCCGCTACGACGCTTTGTTTAGAACTGCGCCAACTGACAGCTCCACCGTTTAAAGTAAACACGTATCCGGTTTGCGATTTAGAATCGTCCAGATCAGTGTCAAAGCTTGCATCAACGTAACCTCTTACGGTGAGCTCTTTGTCACCTCCATATACGAGAAACATATCCCTAATCCTTTTCAGGTATTTCAGGATGTTCTTGACCGCTGTCCAGTGATCCACTCCTGGATTACTTTGGTACCTCCCTGCTAAACTTATAGCAAGGCACACATCAGGTCTGGTACACAGCATTGCATACATGATAGAGCCTATGGCTGAAGCATAGGGAACATCTTTCATTTTCTCTCTATCTTCTGCATTGGTCGGGCATTGAGTCTGACTCAACTTCACACCTTGTAACACAGGCAAGAACCCTTTCTTTGCTTGATCCATTTTGAACTTCTTCAAAATCTTGTCAAGGTATGTGCTTTGTGAAAGTCCAATTAGGCATCTTGATCTATCTCTATAGATCTTTATGCCTAATATGTAAGCAGCTTCCCCGAGGTCTTTCATCGAAAAACTTTTATTCAAGTATCCCTTTATGCTATCCAGAAATTCTATATCATTTCCAATCAGCAATATGTCATCCACATATAATATCAGAAATGCTACAGAGCTCCCACTCACTTTCTTGTAAATACAGGCTTCTCCAAAAGTCTGTATAAAGCCAAATGCTTTGATCACACTATCAAAGCGTTTATTCCAACTCCGAGATGCTTGCACCAGTCCATAAATGGATCGCTGGAGTTTGCACACTTTGTTAGCTCCCTTCGGATCGACAAAACCTTCTGGTTGCATCATATACAACTCTCCTTCCAGAAATCCATTCAGGAATGCAGTTTTGACATCCATTTGCCATATTTCATAATCATAAAACGCAGCAATTGCTAACATAATTCTGACGGACTTAAGCATCACTACGGGTGAGAAGGTCTCATCGTAGTCAACCCCTTGAACTTGTCGAAAACCTTTTGCGACAAGTCGAGCTTTATAGACAGTAATATTACCGTCAGCGTCAGTCTTTTTCTTGAAGATCCATTTATTCTCAATTGCTTGCCGATCATCGGGCAAGTCAACCAAAGTCCATACTTTGTTCTCATACATGGATCCCATCTCAGATTTCATGGCCTCAAGCCACTTTGCGGAATCTGGGCTCACCATCGCTTCTTCATAGTTCGTAGGTTCATCATGATCTAGTAGCATGACTTCCAGAACTGGATTACCGTACCACTCTGGTGCGGATCTCACTCTGGTTGATCTACGTGGTTCAGTAGTATCTTGTCCTGAAGCTTCATGATCATCATCATTAGCTTCCTCACTAATTGGTATAGGTGTCGCAGAAATAGTTTTCTGTGATGCACTATTTTCCAATAAGGGAGCAGGTACAGTTACCTCGTCAAGTTCTACTTTCCTCCCACTCACTTCTTTCGAGAGAAACTCCTTCTCTAGAAATGATCCATTCTTAGCAACGAATGTCTTGCCTTCGGATCTGTGATAGAAGGTATACCCAACAGTTTCCTTTGGGTATCCTATGAAGACACATTTCTCCGCTTTGGGTTCGAGCTTATCAGGTTGAAGCTTTTTCACATAAGCATCGCAGCCCCAAACTTTAAGAAACGACAACTTTGGTTTCTTGCCAAACCATAGTTCATAAGGCGTCGTCTCAACGGATTTTGATGGTGCCCTATTTAACGTGAATGCGGCCGTCTCTAAAGCATAACCCCAAAACGATAGCGGTAAATTAGTAAGAGACATCATAGATCGCACCATATCTAGTAAAGTACGATTACGACGTTCGGACACACCATTACGCTGTGGTGTTTCGGGTGGCGTGAGTTGCGAAACTATTCCACAATTTTTCAAATGTATACCAAACTCGTAACTCAAATATTCTCCTCCACGATCAGATCGTAGAAACTTTATTTTCTTGTTACGATGATTTTCAACTTCACTCTGAAATTCCTTGAACTTTTCAAATGTTTTAGACTTATGTTTCATTAAGTAGATATACCCATATCTGCTTAAATCATCTGTGAAGGTGAGAAAATAATGATATCCGCCACGAGCCTCAATATTCATTGGACCACATACATCGGTATGTATGATTTCCAATAAATTTGTTGCTCTCTCCATAGTACCGGAGAACGGTGTTTTAGTCATCTTGCCTATGAGGCATGGTTCGCAAGTACCAAGTGATTCATAATCAAGTGGTTCCAAAAGCCCATCAGTATGTTGTTTCTTCATGCGCTTTACACCGATATAACCTAAACGGCAGTGCCACAAATAAGTTGCACTATCATTATCAACTCTGCATCTTTTGGCTTCTACATTATGAATATGTGTATCACTACTATCGAGATTCAATAAGAATAGACCACTTTTCAAGGGTGCATGACCATAAAAGATATTACTCATATAAATAGAACAACCATTATTCTCTGATTTAAATGAATAACCGTCTCGCATCAAACAAGATCCAGATATAATGTTCATCCTCAACGCTGGCACCAAATAACAATTATTTAGGTCTAATATTAATCCCGAAGGTAGATGTAGAGGTAGCGTGCCGACCGCGATCACATCGACTTTGGAACCGTTTCCCACGCGCATCGTCACCTCGTCCTTTGCTAGTGTCCGCTTATTCCATAGTCCCTGTTTCGAGTTGCAAATATTAGCAACAGAACCAGTATCAAATACCCAGGTGCTACTGCGAGCTCTAGTAAGGTACACATCAATAACATGTATATCACATATACCTTTGTTCACCTTGCCATCCTTCTTATCCGCCAAATACTTGGGGCAGTTCCGCTTCCAGTGACCAGTCTGCTTGCAGTAGAAGCACTCGGTTTCAGGCTTAGGTCCAGACTTGGGTTTCTTCTCCTGAGCAGCAACTTGCTTGCTGTTCTTCTTGAAGTTTCCCTTCTTCTTCCCTTTGCCCTTTTTCTTGAAACTAGTGGTTTTGCTAACCATCAACACTTGATGCTCCTTCTTGATTTCTACCTCCGCAGCTTTCAGCATTGCGAAGAGCTCGGGAATAGTCTTGTTCATCCCTTGCATATTATAGTTCATCACGAAGCTCTTGTAGCTTGGTGGCAGTGATTGGAGAATTCTGTCAATGACGCAATCATCTGGAAGATTAACTCCCATCTGAATCAAGTGATTATTATACCCAGACATTTTGAGTATATGCTCATTGACAGAACTGTTCTCCTCCATCTTGCAGCTATAGAACTTATTGGAGACTTCATATCTCTCAATTCGGGCATTTGCTTGAAATAATAACTTCAACTCCTGGAACATCTCATATGCTCCATGACGTTCAAAACGTCGTTGAAGTCCCGATTCTAAGCCGTAAAGCATGGCACACTGAACTATCGAGTAGTCATCAGCTTTGCTCTGCCAGACGTTCATAACATCTGGTGTTGCTCCAGCAGCAGGCCTGGCACCCAGCGGTGCTTCCAGGACGTAATTCTTCTGTGCAGCAATGAGGATAATCCTCAGGTTACGGACCCAGTCCGTGTAATTGCTACCATCATCTTTCAACTTTGCTTTCTCAAGGAACGCATTAAAATTCAACGGAACAACAGCACGAGCCATCTATCTACAATCAACATAAACAAGCAAGATACTATCAGGTACTAAGTTCATGATAAGTTTAAGTTCAGTTAATCAAATTACTTAGGAACTCCCACTTAGATAGACATCCCTCTAATCTTCTAAGTGATCACGTGATCCAAATCAACTAAACCATAACCGATCATCACGTGAGATGGAGTAGTTTTCAATGGTGAACATCGTCATGCTGATCATATCTACTATATGATTCACGCTCGACCTTTCGGTCTCTGTGTTCCGAGGCCATATCTGCATATGCTAGGCTCGTCAAGTTTAACCTGAGTATTCTGCGTGTGCAAAACTGGCTTGCACCCGTTGTAGATGGACGTAGAGCTTATCACACCCGATCATCACGTGGTGTCTGGGCACGACGAACTTTGGCAACGGCGCATACTCAGGGAGAACACTTCTTGATAATTTAGTGAGAGATCATCTTATAATGCTACCGTCAATCAAAGCAAGATAAGATGCATAAAAGGATAAACATCACATGCAATCAATATAAGTGATATGATATGGCCATCATCATCTTGTGCTTGTGATCTCCATCTCCGAAGCACCGTCATGATCACCATCGTCACCGGCGCGCCACCTTGATCTCCATCGTAGCATTGTTGTCGTCTCGCCAATCTTATGCTTCCACGACTATCACTACCGCTTAGTAATAAAGTAAAGCATTACATCGCGATTGCATTGCATACAATAAAGCGACAACCATATGGCTCCTGCCAGTTGCCGATAACTCGGTTACAAAACAAGATCATCTCATACAATAAAATCAGCATCATGCCTTGACCATATCACATCACAACATGCCCTGCAAAAACAAGTTAGACGTCCTCTACTTTGATGTTGTAAGTTTTACGTGGCTGCTACGGGCTTAAGTAAGAACTCATCTCACCTACGCATCAAAACCACAACGATAGTTCGTCAAATAGACTCCGTTTTAACCTTCTCAAGGACCGGGCGTAGTCACACTTGGTTCAACTAAAGTTGGAGAGACAGTCTTCCGCAAGCCATCTATGTGCAAAGCACGTCGAGGGAACCGGTCTTGCGTAAGAGTACGCATAAGGTTGGTCCGGATCGTCTCACCCAACAATACCGCCGAACCAAAGTATGACATGCTGGTAGGCAGTATGACTTGTATTGCCGACAACTCACTTGTGTTCTACTCATGCAAATAACATCAAACCATAAAACCTAGGCTCGGATGCCACTGTTGGGGAACGCAGTAATTTTGAAAATTTTCCTACGCACACACAAGATCATGGTGATGCACAACAACGAGAGGGGAGAGTGTTGTCTACGTACCAATGCAGACCGACTGCGGAAGCGATCACACAACATAGAGGAAGTAGTCGTACGTCTTCTTCCCGATCCGACCGATCCAAGCACCGTTACTCCGGCACCTCCGAGTTCTTAGCACACGTTCAGCTCGATGACGATCCTCGGGCTCCAATCCAGCAAAGCGTCGAGGAAGAGTTCCGTCAGCACGACGGCGTGGTGACGATCTTGATGTACTACCGACGCAGGGCTTCGCCTAAGCTCTACAACGATATGACCGAGGTGGAATTTGGTGGCAGGGGGCACCGCACACGGCTAAGGAACGATCTCAAGGATCAACTTGTGTGTCTTGGGGTGTCCCCTGCCCCCGTATATAAAGGATGGAGGAGGAGGAGCCGGCCGGCCAAGGTGGGAGGCGCAGGAGGAGTCCTACTCCTACCGGGAGTAGGACTCCCCCCCTCCAATCCTAGTCCAACTAGGTTTCCTCAAGAGGGAAGGGAAAGAGAGAGGTGGCCGGCCCCTCTCCTAGTCCTAATAGGACTAGAGAGAGGGGGGAGGCGCAGCCCTTTGTGGGCTGCCCTCTCACCTTTCCACTAAGGCCCATGTTGGCCCATTTGGCTCCCGGGGGGTTCCGGTAACCCTCCCGGTAATCCGGTAAAATCCCGATTTCACCCGGAACACTTCCGATGTCCAAACATAGGCTTCCAATATATCAATCTTTACGTCTCGACCATTTCGAGACTCCTCGTCATGTCCGTGATCACATCCGGGACTCCGAACAACCTTCGGTACATCAAAATGCATAAACTCATAATAACTATCATCGTAACGTTAAGCGTGCGGACCCTACGGTTCGAGAACAATGTAGACATGACCGAGACACATCTTAGGTCAATAACCAATAGCGGGACCTGGATGCCCATATTGGCTCCTACATATTCTACGAAGATCTTTATCGGTCAGACCACATAACAACATACGTTGTTCCCTTTGTCATCGGTATGTTACTTGCCCGAGATTCGATCGTCGGTATCCAATACCTAGTTCAATCTCCATACCGGCAAGTCTCTTTACTCGTTCCGTAATACATCATCTCACAACTAACATATTAGTTGCAGTGCTTGCAAGGCTTATGTGATGTGCATTACCGAGAGAGGGCCCAGAGATACCTCTCCGACAATCGGAGTGACAAACCCTAATCTCGAAATACGCCAACCCAACATCTACCATTGGAGACACCTGTAGTACTCCTTTATAATCACCCAGTTACGTTGTGACGTTTGGTAGTACCCAAAGTGTTCCTCCGGTAAACGGGAGTTGCATAATCTCATAGTTATAGGAACATGTATAAGTCATGAAGAAAGCAATAGCAACATACTAAACGATCGGGTGCTAAGCTAATGGAATGGGTCATGTCAATCAGATCATTCAACTAATGATGTGACCTCGTTAATCAAATAACAACTCTTTGTTTATGGTTAGGAAACATAACCATCTTTGATTAACGAGCTAGTCAAGTAGAGGCATACTAGTGACACTCTGTTGGTTTATGTATTCACACATGTATTATGTTTCCGGTTAATACAATTCTAGCATGAATAATAAACATTTATCATGATATAAGGAAATAAATAATAACTTTATTATTGCCTCTAGGGCATATTTCCTTCAAAAACATGATCACACCTTAGTACTCTTTGGGTGTTAATCACATAGCGATGTGAACTAGATTACTGAATCTAGTAAACCCTTTGGGTATTGGTCACATGGCGATGTGAACTATGGGTGTTAATCACATGATGATGTGAACTATCGATGTTAATCACATGGTGATGTGATCTAGATTATTGACTCTAGTGCAAGTGGGAGACTGAAGGAAATATGCCCTAGAGGCAATAATAAAGTTATTATTTATTTCCTTATATCATGATAAATGTTTATTATTCATGCTAGAATTGTATTAACCGGAAACATAATACATGTGTGAATACATAGACAAACTTAGTGTCACTAGTATGCCTTTACTAGACTAGCTCGTTAATCAAAGATGGTTATGTTTCCTAACCATGAACAATGTGTTGTTATTTGATTAACGAGGTCACATCATTAGTTGAATGATCTGATTGACATGACCCATTCCATTAGCTTAGCACCCGATCGTTTAGTATGTTGCTATTGCTTTCTTCATGACTTATACATGTTCCTATGACTATGAGATTATGCAACTCCCGTTTGCCGGAGGAACACTTTGGGTGCTACCAAACGTCACAACGTAACTGGGTGATTATAAAGGAGTACTACAGGTGTCTCCAATGGTAGATGTTGGGTTGGCGTATTTCGAGATTAGGATTTGTCACTCCGATTGTCGGAGAGGTATCTCTGGGCCCTCTCGGTAATGCACATTACACAAGCCTTGCAAGCATTGCAACTAATGAGTTAGTTGCGGGATGATGTATTACAGAACGAGTAAAGAGACTTGCCGGTAACGAGATTGAACTAGGTATTGGGATACCGACGATCGAATCTCGGGCAAGTAACATACCGATGACAAAGGGAACAACGTATGTTGTTATGCGGTCTGACCGATAAAGATCTTCGTAGAATATGTAGGAGCCAATATGGGCATCCAGGTCCCGCTATTGATTATTGACTGGAGACGTGTCTCGGTCATGTCTACATTGTTCTCGAACCATAGGGTCCGCACGCTTAAGGTTTCGATGACAGTTATATTATGAGTTTATGAGTTTTGATGTACCGAAGGAGTTCGGAGTCCTGGATGAGATCGGGGACATGACGAGGAGTCTCTAAATGGTCGAGACGTAAAGATCGATATATTGGACGACTATATTCGGACATCGGAAAGGTTCCGAGTGATTCAGGTATTTTTCGGAGTACCGGGTAGTTACGGGAGAAGTAATGGGCCTTGATGGACTTTAGTGGGAAGAGGAAAAAGGCTGCTGCGCCCCCCCTCCCCTCTAGTCTGAATTGGATTAGGGAAAAGGGGGCCGGCCACCTTTCCTACTCCTCCACTTCCTTCTCCCTCCCTCCCCTCTTGATGGACTCCTACTAGGACTTGGAGTCCTAGTAGGACTCCCATCCTGGCCGCACCAATAGCCTTGGCCAGCCTCCTCCTCCTCCATCCTTTATATACTGAGGCAGGGGGCACCCCATAGACACACAAGTTGATCATTGAGATCGTTCCTTAGCCGTGTGCGGTGCCCCCTACCACCAAATTCCACCTCGATCATACCGTTGTAGTGCTTAGGCGAAGCCCTGCGTCGGTAGTACATCAAGATCGTCACCACGCCGTCGTGCTGACGGAACTCTTCCTTGACGCTTTGCTGGATCGGAGCCCGAGGATCGTCATCGAGCTGAACGTGTGCTAAGAACTCGGAGGTGCCGGAGTAACGGTACTTGGATCGGTCGGATCGGGAAGAAGACGTACGACTACTTCCTCTACGTTGTGTCAACGCTTCCGTTGCGATCTACAAGGGTACGTAGATCAGACTCTCCCCCTCGTTGCTATGCATCACCATGATCTTGCGTGTGCGTAGGAATTTTTTTGAAATTACTACGTTCCCCAACAATACGTGCAACTCATCTTCATCGTATATAAACTCACCGGAACTCCACGACCACGAACGGAATCGCAAGGCACAATTTCCCTTTTCCATCCGCTATCACTATCAATTCTCCTCTGCCAGTGACGCATCTCAACTGCAGCAGAAGGCTCACACGCCCGAGCTCTTGGACGCACGTTACAAGAACTCATGTGCACACCTTGATGACGGCTCGCAACTTCGCCATCTCCATCTTGCAACCTCCAACGATGATCTCGATGATTTCCTCGGTGTCGCAACTTCGGCACCTTCATAACCATCAATGATCACTAACGCCTTGCAGACGACAGCCCTATCACCCTCCTCCAGATACTTCTGTCGAACGACGTCACCCATCGCCTCGCTTGCGACAGTGTCCTCGCCGCCTTCTTGTCGCCGCTCTGCCGAACGACAACTGCCCGATCCTTCTTGTCGCTGCTCGAACGACAATTGCCTGCTCCTCCTCATCGCTGCATCCCAGCGACTATATCGCCCGCTCCTCATTGTCGCTACACCAACGACTGTATCGCCTGCTCCTCTTCGTTGCTACAACAACGATTCTATTGCCCGCCCCGAGGCGCTAGCAGGGTCGCCACCCCGGGGCAAGCGCAGCTTCACTCGAACCTTGCTCTGATACCAATTGTTGGAAATTCGTCCTCAAGATCGATCACATCAAATCACACGAACACACGCGCACAGAAAATTGATGGCCAAAGGCACGTGTCGTGCCTTATTTTTCTCCTCTTTATTGATTTTCTGGTTTTCTCCATAATGTTACAAATCTCACACATACACCTATGTATATATAGGTGCAGGACCTAGCTTAGGCCACCGACGCACTCCTTTTTCCTAACCTATACGGATTAATACTACTACCATACTAGGACACGGTCAAGCTAACTCCAATTCTAATCGGTCTCAACTTTCCTAATCTACTAGCACACGTAGACTACTATCAGACATCGTACACTTTCCTAACTAATCACCGGCAAGCCTGATTACGCTTATACTAATTCTTTCAAAACTCAACTAGTAAAGCTCACGCACGTTTAATTATTTGGATTATCCAACAGTCGCGCGAGGTGCACGAGTGTTCGACGTGTCGCTCTGGACGGCCGACGGGAGGGCGGTGTGGTGCGGGGCGCGGCGGGTCGGCGACGACAGCAAGGCGGCGGCCGCCTGCGACGTGCACTAGCTGGGAGGGAGCGTAGTACGTTCGTTGTCTGATTGTGCATGCTGACATGTTATGTACCGCACGGATCGATCGAATATGTATGGAGTTAGGATTTCTAGCTAGCAGCTGATTTTTCATGCATTTGTTTACGCTTGGTACTTGTTTCTTTTCTTGGTTTTGCTATTCATTTTTTAATGTATAATATGGTGGAGAAATGCTAGTAATCTCAAGCGTCGTCTCTTTCATCTTTTTTTTTACTAGCTGAATGCCTGTGCGTTGCCACCGAACAATAAATTTAGACATGAGACATTGCTAAAAAAATCAAATAAATTTTCATTCATATATGTTTTGAGAATAGAGTTGGATGTGCCATACATGTATTTCTTGCAATCAATTCAAAACAAATCAAACATATATCCCTTCCATGTAGTTCTTTGGGAAGTCAATTCGCTACATGCAAGAAAATTAGAAAGTAGGTAGTTGGCTAAGGTTTAAAATGTAGAACCGGCAAACTTGATGATATGCATGCTCATAGTTTCCTGTCGATCGTGTGTTGCTCCTCTAGTTATTGAACATCCGATCTTGTTGCCAGCCTCTTGGATAAGTAGATTCATTTGCAAAAGCTTAGCTTCTTAGTGTCTGAATTCACGAGGAACTGTACATAAGTACTTGGGCTGGTGTAGTAGCAGTACACACGTAGCACGTTTTCCACTCATATCTAGACACGACATAATGCTTGCTATCTTCGATTCTGCAAGGCTATTTGACTATCGTCAATATGACTGCACTTGGTGGCATTGGTATTGGTACCAACAAAGGAAAGTGATTTTTACCAATTCATTATCCCATCTGAAACAAACCATGTGGCAAACAACTAAAAAAGCACATCTCACTTCAAAATACTTAAACTATATTTGTTCCTGATTTAAAAATATATAAATTTTATATGTGATGAGTCAAATATAAAAATTATCCCATTTGATACACTACAATCACAACCCTAATATTACATATCAACTTTCAGTTACTCTGATCCAGAAGACTGGTTACAAACTGGTCAAAGAAGCAAACAAAAGAAAAACTCATCACTGAAACAAACAAATGAATATGATTTAAACTTCATTATGCGGTTACTGTCTTTCGCTCCAAGGATGTTGAGAATCATATAAAATATGGTTATGGTTTATCTATATTAGCAAGACCACAAAAGACCCCTCACTTGAGAGTACCACAAAAGTCCAAAACAATTGTTCTCGGAGGGCTCTTCTCGGGGTGAATTAAACTTTTTCCGCCTGCACTATGCAATAAATTAAAATTTCTCAACTGTTTTTCAATGGCACGAGAGTTTTAGTACTATCCTCCTAGAACTAATTTTGGTACTATCATGTTTGTTGCTAAAGGCAAGTTAAGAGGAGGTCATAATATACTCCCTCTGTTCGATATTAGTTGTCGTTTATTTAGTACTTGAACTAAATCAACAATAACTAAAAAGGAGTGTCAAAGGCTTCATGTAACTTCAGTATACACTCAAAATTTGAAACGAGATTTATCTTCTATTTCTACATGCAGTTGAATACATTTCGCAATCGACAAAAATAATATGGGCTTAAAATAGACTATGACAACCATAGAAATAAAAAAAATGGGAAATATTTTTGTCCTTACCTTGATACCTCAGCAGCCAAATTACTATTCCATCACCAAACACAACCTAAAGAATGAATCAGATTACTGCTATAGTTGGTGAGATGTTGTCAAGCTTAGTGACAAACAAAAAGATCAGAATGTACCATACCTTCAGCTGGTGACCTCTTGAAGTTAAATAAAGATAATTTCCAAAACGAAAAGTGAGATGTTGTATCTGGTGCCTCACCCAAATATACTTATGCTCATTCTCTTGCAAGAATTGTATATATTCAGTAGCCTGCAATAGAAAATGGTGTCAAGAAAACCCAGCTTAATAAAATGGGTTGCAGCGTATAATCAATTACCTTCTAGGTGTATGCCATATTACTTTTATGAAAACCAGAACAAAGTTATTTATATGCATCTCTAATTAGAACCCAACTGAAATTAATAAAATATCTGAGGCGAAGAACACATACAAATTAATGGACTAAAAAATAGTAGGATTGAGCAGAACAACCCCAACAACCCCACTGTTGCTTGTTGGAAAGGGTAATCATTAAGACATTAAGGTCGACCCATCAGGAACCAAAGCCTGCACAAATGGTCAAATTCTGTACAAAAAAGTCAATACAGACTACCGTTAACTAATACCTCAGGGAGCACTTTGAAGCAGGGAAAATATCTGTAGGGGAACCTAGCAGAATTTTAAAATTTTCTACGCATCACTAAGATCAATCTATGGAGTCATCTAGCAACGAGGAAGAGGGGAGTGCATCTACATACCCTTGTAGATCGCGAGCGGAAGCGTTCAAGAGAACGGGGTTGATGGAGTCGTACTTGTCGTGATCCAAATCACCGATGACCTAGCGCCGAACGAACGGCACCTCCGCGTTCAACACACGTACGGTTGGGAAGACGTCTCCTCCAACTTCATCCAGCAAGGGGGAAGGAGAGGTTGATGAAGATCCAGCAGCACGAGGGCGTGGTGGTGGAAGCAACGGTGTTCTTGGCAGGGCTTCGCCAAGCTCAGGGAGAGGGAGGAGTGTCACGGGAGGAAGAGGGAGGCGCCAGGGGCTAGGGTGTGGCTGCCCTCCCCCCACTATATATAGGGTCCCTAGGGGGGCGCCGGCCCTAGGAGATCCAATCTCCAAGGGGGGGCGGCGGCCAAGGGGGTGGCTTGGCCCCCAAGCCAAGTGGGGCGCCCCCCACCCCTAGGGTTTCCAACCCTAGGCGCAGGGGGAGGCCCAAGGGGGGCGCAACAGCCCACTAGGGGCTGGTTCCCCTCCTACTTCAGCCCATGGGGCCCTCCGGGATAGGTGGCCCCACCCGGTGGACCCCCGGGACCCTTCCGGTGGTCCCGGTACAATACCGATTACCTTCGAAACTTTCCCGATGGCCGAAACTTGACTTCCTATATATAAATCTTCACCTCAGGACCATTCCGGAACTCCTCGTGACGTCCGGGATCTCATCCGGGACTCCGAACAACTTTCGGGTTACCGTATACTAATATCTCAACAACCCTAGCGTCACCGAACCTTAAGTGTGTAAACCCTACGGGTTCGGGAGACACGCAGACATGACCGAGACGACTCTCCGGTCAATAACCAACAGTGGGATTTGGATACCCATGTTGGCTCCCACATGCTCCTCGATGATCTCATCGGATGAACCACGATGTCGAGGATTCAATCAATCCGTATACAATTCCCTTTGTTAGTCGGTACGTTACTTGCCCGAGACTCGATCGTCGGTATCCCAATACCTCGTAAAATCTCATTACCGGCAAGTCACTTTACTCGTACCGTAATGCATGATCCCGTGATCAACCACTTGGTCACATTGAGCTCATTATGATGATGCATTACCGAGTGGGCCCAGAGATACCTCTCCGTCATACGGAGTGACAAATCCCAGTCTCGATTCGTGCCAACCCAATAGATGCTTTCGGAGATACCTGTAGTGTACCTTTATAGTCACCCAGTTACGTTGTGACGTTTGGCACACCCAAAGCACTCCTACGGTATCCGGGAGTTGCACAATCTCATGGTCTAAGGAAATGATACTTGACATTCAGAAAAGCTATAGCAAATGAACTACACGATCTTTGAGCTATGCTTAGGATTGGGTCTTGTCCATCACATCATTCTCCTAATGATGTGATCCTGTTATCAATGACATCCAATGTCCATAGTCAGGAAACCATGACTATCTTTTGATCAACGAGCTAGTCAACTAGAGGCTCACTAGGGACGTGTTGTGGTCTATGTATTCACACATGTATTACGATTTCTGGATAACACAATTATAGCATGAACAATAGACAATTATCATGAACAACGAAATATAATAATAACCATTTTATTATTGCCTCTAGGGCATATTTCCAACAGTCTCCCACTTGCACTAGAGTCAATAGTCTAGTTACATTGTGATGAATCGAACACCCATGCAGTTCTGGTGTTGATCATGTTTTGCTCTAGGGAGAGGTTTAGTCAACGGATCTTCCACATTCAGGTCCGTATGTACTTTACAAATATCTATGTCTTCATTTTGAACACTTTCACGAATGAAGTTGAAGCGACGCTTGATATGCCTGGTCTTCCTGTGAAACCTGGGCTCCTTGGCAAGGGCAATAGCTCCAGTGTTGTCACAGAAGAGAGTCATTGGGCCCGACACATTGGGAATGACTCCTAGGTCGGTAATGAACTCCTTCACCCAAATTGCTTCTTGTACTGCCTCCGAGGCTGCCATGTACTCCGCTTCACATGTAGATCCTGCCACAACGCTTTTCTTGCAACTGCACCAGCTTACTACCCTACCATTCAAAATATACACGTATCTGGTTTGTGACTTAGAGTCATTCAGATCTGTGTCGAAGCTAGCATCGACGTAACCCTTTACGACGAGCTCTTCGTCACCTCCATAAACGAGAAACATATCCTTGGTCCTCTTCAGGTACTTCAGGATATTCTTGACCGCTGTCCAGTGTTCCATGCTATGATTACTTTGGTACCTTCCTACCAAACTTACGGCAAGGTTTACATCAGGTCTGGTACACAGCATAGCATACATGATAGACCCTATTGCCGAGGCATAGGGGACGACACTCATCTTTTCTCTATCTTCTGCCGTGGTCGGGCATTGAGCCGTGCTCAATCTCGTACCTTGCAATACACGCAAGAACCCCTTCTTTGACTGATCCATTTTGAACTTCTTCAATATCTTGTCAAGGTACGTACTCTGTGAAAGACCAATGAGGCGTCTCGATCTATCTCTATAGATCTTGATGCCTAATATATAAGCAGCTTCTCCAAGATCCTTCATTGAAAAACACTTGTTCAAGTAGGCCTTTATGCTTTCCAAGAATTCTATATCATTTCCCATGAACAGTATGTCATCCACATACAATATGAGAAATGCTACAGAGCTCCCACTCACCTTCTTGTAAATGCAGGCTTCTCCATAAGTCTACGTAAACCCAAACGCTTTGATCGTCTCATCAAAACGAATGTTCCAACTCCGAGATGCTTGCACCAGCCCATAAATCGAGCGTTGGAGCTTGCACACCTTGTCAGCATTCTTAGGATCGACAAAACCTTCCGGCTGCATCATATACAATTCTTCCTTAAGGAAACCATTAAGGAATGCCGTTTTGACGTCCATTTGCCATATCTCATAATCATAGAATGCGGCAATTGCTAACATGATTCGGACGGACTTCAGCTTCGCTATAGGTAAGAAAGTCTCATCTTAGTCAACCCCTTGAACTTGTCGATAACCCTTAACGACAAGCCGAGCTTTATAGATGGTCACATTACCATCCGCGTCTGTCTTCTTCTTAAAGATCCATTTATTTTCTATGGCTCGCTGATCATCGGGCAAGTTAGTCAAAGTCCATACTTCGTTTTCATACATGGATCCTATCTCAGATTTCATGGCTTCCAGCCATTTGTCGGAATCTGGGCCCGCCATCACTTCTTCATAGTTCGAAGGTTCACCGTTGTCTAACAACATGATTTCCAGGACAGGGTTGCCGTACCACTCTGGTGCGGAACGTGTCCTTGTGGACCTACGAAGTTCAGTAGCTACTTGATCTGAAGTTTCATGAACATCATCATTAACTTCCTCTCTAGTCGGTGCAGGCACCTCAGGAACATTTTCTTGAGCTGCGCTACTTACCGGTTCAAGAGGTAATACTTCATCGAGTTCTACTTTCCTCCCACTTATTTCTTTTGAGAGAAACTCTTTCTCTAGAAAGGATCCATTCTTGGCAACAAAGATCTTGCCTTCGGATCTGAGGTAGAAGGTATACCAATAGTTTCTTCAGGGTATCCTATGAAGACGCATTTTTCCGACTTGGGTTCGAGCTTTTCAGGTTGAAGTTTCTTGACATAAGCATCGCATCCCCAAACTTTTAGAAACGACATCTTAGGGCATCTCCAGCCGTTCGGCCTCCCAGGGCGCCTAAATAGAGCGGCCTGGGGGCGTGCCGGCGCTAGTTCGGCCCCTGGGGGCGACCTAGCGCCCAGTCACGCCCCCACGCGCCGGCCCCAGGATGCAGGAAATTTAAACTTGGTTGTTCCCGCTCTCAAAAGACACCGCAAATCCGGTGATCGGACATAGTCTGGCGTTACAAAAAACAGAGCGCCGCCGCCGCAAGTTCGCGTGCGCAATGATTCACTCGGCGGGGTCGGCTCTAGGCGTTGGCGGAGTCGGTGTGCGCGGGCTCGGCGGTGTCGGAGCTGCTTCGGTGCTGGCCTGTGTCGGCGCGGCTTCGGCATTGCTGGGCGGCGACGTAGAGGCGTCGTTCGGGCTTGGCGTCGGTGTGGTCGTGGGCGTCATCGGCGTCATCGGTGTTGCCGTCGGCAGCTCGTTCAGGATGAGGCCGCGCTGCACCAGGTACCACGCCTTGAGCTTCTCGTCGTTGCTCTGGAGCATGTGCGCCCCGCCCATCAGAAAAGCCATGTCGGTGTTCCTCTTCTTCGCGGCGACGTTCGTCCGGAGCAGGTCGAGTTTGATGGTGTTGTTCTTCATCAGCGACGACCACCGCGCCTCAGTCTTCTCTTCGTGCAGGACGGCCCGGGCCTGGGCGTCGGCGAGGCAATGCTCGATGGACTCCTGCACTCGCGCGGTTGCCGCGTCGGCATTTTTCCCCTTCTTCGCCAATTTGTGGCCGTCCGGCCGCCCCTCTGACGCGCCCGGAGTCGTCGCGTCCGGCTTGTATGTCTCCTTGGCCTTGTCGAGGGCACGTTGGACTTCCGCCCACTTCTCGCACTTGTCAATGCGCTTGTAGACGTGGAGGTGCTTGAAGTCGGCGTCTTGGTTGTCGCCCCGATACATGGCGAACATACGCAGCAGCTGTGCGGAGGGACGAACAATTGGCGGGCGGCGGGCGTAGACGACGAAGATATGCGGGCGAACGACGTGCATACCTGATCCTCAATGCTGGCGCCGTTCTCCGGGCGAGCCGCGACCTCCTCGACGATTGCATGCCATTTGTTGCACGCCAACTGGATACGCCCCCAATGGTTCGCCATCGCCTTGGAGCCGCGCTGCATGTAGACGCCTTTGAAGTAGGGGTCGACGAGCTTCCGCTCGTCGAACTCGGCCTTCATGCGGTCCCAGTACGTCTCCAAGCTCTGGTTCACGCCGGTGGTTGGGTCGAGGCAGACGACTTTCCATGCTTCGGCGAGGCATTCCTCCTCCTTGGACGTCCACTTGATGCACGGTTCGCTTGACCTGGCCGCCCGCTTCTTCTTCTTCTGGCGCCCTTCGCCGGAATAGGAGCCGGCTCCTCCTCCTCCTCGGGTTCCTGCGCGTCCTCGCCGTAGACGTAGCCGAGCTCGGCCTCCATGTCGTCGCTGAGATCCACTACCTCGTCCTGGGTGGCAAACCCGGGAGACGCGGCGGCCGTGGTCGATCCTGTCGCGATGATGTCGTCCATGTCGGCTCCCGTGTCGTCGGCGTCGCCGAGGTGCGAGAAGGGCAGCGGTCCACAGTAGAGATGGGGCGTCGGTGTGGACGCGTAGGCGGCGAGCGGCGAGTAGTTGTATGGAGGGTACGGCACGCCGACGAAGGCGAGCGAGGGCGTGCGCGTAGCGGGGTGACCATGAGGGAAGGTTGAAGGAAATATGCCCTAGAGGCAATAATAAAGTTATTATTTATTTCCTTACATCATGATAAATGTTTATTATTCATGCTAGAATTGTATTAACCGGAAACATAATACATGTGTGAATACATAGACCAACAGAGTGTCACTAGTATGCCTCTACTTGACTAGCTCGTTAATCAAAGATGGTTATGTTTCCTAACCATGAACAAGGAGTTGTTATTTGATTAACGAGGTCACATCATTAGTAGAATGATCTGATTGACATGACCCATTCCATTAGCTTAGCACCCGATCGTTTAGTATGTTGCTATTGCTTTCTTCATGACTTATACATGTTCCTATAACTATGAGATTATGCAACTCCCGTTTACCGGAGGAACACTTTGGGTACTACCAAACGTCACAACGTAACTGGGTGATTATAAAGGAGTACTACAGGTGTCTCCAATGGTAGATGTTGGGTTGGCGTATTTCGAGATTAGGGTTTGTCACTCCGATTGTCGGAGAGGTATCTCTGGGCCCTCTCGGTAATGCACATCACATAAGCCTTGCAAGCACTGCAACTAATAAGTTAGTTGTGAGATGATGTATTACAGAACGAGTAAAGAGACTTGCCGGTAACGAGATTGAACTAGGTATTGGATACCGACGATCGAATCTCGGGCAAGTAACATACCGATGACAAAGGGAACAACGTATGTTGTTATGCGGTCTGACCGATAAAGATCTTCGTAGAATATGTAGGAGCCAATATGGGCATCCAGGTCCCGCTATTGGTTATTGACCGGAGACGTGTCTCGGTCATGTCTACATTGTTCTCGAACCGTAGGGTCCGCACGCTTAACGTTACGATGACAGTTATTATGAGTTTATGCATTTTGATGTACCGAAGGTTGTTCAGAGTCCCGGATGAGATCACGGACATGACGAGGAGTCTCGAAATGGTCGAGACGTAAAGATTGATATATTGGAAGCCTATGTTTGGGCACCGGAAGTGTTCCGGGTAAAATCGGGATTTTACCGGATTACCGGGAGGGTTACCGGAACCCCCCGGGAGGCAAATGGGCCTATTGGGCCTTAGTGGAAAAGAGAGAAGGGGCAGCCCACAGGCTAGCCGGCCGAACCCCCCTTCCCTAGTCCTATTAGGACTAGGAGAAGGGGCCGGCCCCCCTCTCTTCTCTTTCTCCCGAAGAGTCCTATTAGGAATAGGATTTGAGGGAAGGAGTCCTACTCCCGGTAGGAGTGGGACTCCTCCCTGCGCCTCCCTCCTAGCCGGCCGACCCCCTTGCCCCTGGCCTTTATATACGGGGGCAGGGGGCACCCCATAGATACACAACTTGATCCTTGAGATCGTTCCTTAGCCGTGTGCGGTGCCCCCTGCCACCAAATTCCACCTCGATCGTACCGTTGTAGTGCTTAGGCGAAGCCCTGCGTCGGTAGTACATCAAGATCGTCATCACGCCGTCGTGCTGACGAAACTCTTCCTCGACGCTTTGCTGGATCGGAGCCCGAGGAACGTCATCGAGCTGAACGTGTGCTAAGAACTCGGAGGTGCCGGAGTAACGGTGCTTGGATCGGTCGGATCGGGAAGAAGACGTACGACTACTTCCTCTACATTGTGTGATCGCTTCCGCAGTCGGTCTGCGTTGGTACGTAGACAACACTCTCCCCTCTCATTGCTGTGCATCACCATGATCTTGCGTGTGCGTAGGAAATTTTTTGAAATTACTGCGTTCCCCAACAGTGGCATCCGAGCCTAGGTTTTATGGTTTGATGTTATATGCACGAGTAGAACACAAGTGAGTTGTGGGCGATACAAGTCATACTGCCTACCAGCATGTCATACTTTGGTTCAGCGGTATTGTTGGTTGAGACGATCCGGACCAACCTTACGCGTACTCTTACGCGAGACCGGTTCCCTCGACGTGCTTTGCACATAGATGGCTTGCGGAAGACTGTCTCTCCAACTTTAGTTGAACCAAGTGTGACTACGCCCGGTCCTTGAGAAGGTTAAAACGGAGTCTATTTGACGAACTATCGTTGTGGTTTTGATGCGTAGGTGAGATGAGTTCTTACTTAAGCCCGTAGCAGCCACGTAAAACTTGCAACAACAAAGTAGAGGACGTCTAACTTGTTTTTGCAGGGTATGTTGTGATGTGATATGGTCAAGGCATGATGCTGATTTTATTGTATGAGATGATCATGTTTTGTAACTAAGTTATCGGCAACTGGCAGGAGCCATATGGTTGTCGCTTTATTGTATGCAATGCAATCGCGATGTAATGCTTTACTAGATTACTAAACGGTAGTAATAGTCGTGGAAGCATAAGATTGGCGAGACGACAACGATGCTACGATGGAGATCAAGGTGTCGCGCCGGTGACGATGGTGATCATGACGGTGCTTCGGAGATGGAGATCACAAGCACAAGATGATGATGGCCATATCATATCACTTATATTGATTGCATGTGATGTTTATCCTTTTATGCATCTTATCTTGCTTTGATTGACGGTAGCATTATAAGATGATCTCTCACTAAATTATCAAGAAGTGTTCTCCCTAAGTATGCACCGTTGCCAAAGTTCGTCGTGCCCAGACACCACGTGATGATCGGGTGTGATAAGCTCTACGTCCATCTACAACGGGTGCAAGCCAGTTTTGCACACGCAGAATACTCAGGTTATACTTGACGAGCCTAGCATATGCAGATATGGCCTCGGAACACAGAGACCGAAAGGTCGAGCGTGAATCATATAGTAGATATGATCAACATGATGATGTTCACCATTGAAAACTACTCCATCTCACGTGATGATCGGTTATGGTTTAGTTGATTTGGATCACGTGATCACTTAGAGGATTAGAGGGATGTCTATCTAAGTGGGAGTTCCTAAGTAATTTGATTAACTGAACTTAAACTTATCATGAACTTAGTACCTGATAGTATCTTGCTTGTTTATGTTGCTTGTAGATAGATGGCTCGTGCTATTGTTCCGTTGAATTTTAATGCGTTCCTTGAGAAAGCAAAGTTGAAAGATGATGGTAGCAATTACACGGACTGGGTCCGTAACCTGAGGATTATCCTCATTGCTGCACAGAAGAATTACGTCCTGGAAGCACCGCTGGGTGACAGGCCTGCTGCTGGAGCAACGCCAGATGTTATGAACGTCTGGCAGAGCAAAGCTGATGACTACTCGATAGTTCAGTGTGCCATGCTTTGCGGCTTAGAATCGGGACTTCAACGACGTTTTGAACGTCATGGAGCATATGAGATGTTCCAGGAGTTGAAGTTAATATTTCAAGCAAATGCCCGAATTGAGAGATATGAAGTCTCCAATAAGTTCTATAGCTGTAAGATGGAGGAGAACAGTTCTGTCAGTGAGCATATACTCAAAATGTCTGGGTATAATAATCACTTGATTCAGATGGGAGTTAATCTTCCAGATGATTGCGTCATTGACAGAATTCTCCAATCACTACCACCAAGCTACAAGAGCTTCGTGATGAACTATAATATGCAAGGGATGAACAAGACTATTCCCGAGCTCTTCGCAATGCTGAAAGCTGTGGAGGTAGAAATCAAAAAGGAGCATCAAGTGTTGATGGTTGGCAAGACCACTAGTTTCAAGAAAAAGGGTAAAGGGAAGAAGAAGGGAAACTTCAAGAAGAACAGCAAGCAAGTTGCTGCTCAGGAGAAGAAACCCAAGTCTGGACCTAAGCCTGAAACTGAGTGCTTCTACTGCAAGCAGACTGGTCACTGGAAGCGGAACTGCCCCAAGTATTTGGCGGATAAGAAGGATGGCAAAGTGAGCAAAGGTATATGTGATATACATGTTATTGATGTGTACCTTACTAGAGCTCGCAGTAGCACCTGGGTATTTGATACTGGTTCTGTTGCTAATATTTGCAACTCGAAACAGGGACTACGGAATAAGCGGACACTAGCAAAGGACGAGGTGACGATGCGCGTGGGAAACGGTTCCAAAGTCGATGTGATCGCGGTCGGCACGCTACCTCTACATCTACCTTCGGGATTAATATTAGACCTAAATAATTGTTATTTGGTGCCAGCGTTGAGCATGAACATTATATCTGGATCTTGTTTAATGCGAGACGGTTATTCATTTAAATTAGAGAATAATGGTTGTTCTATTTATATGAATAATATCTTTTATGGTCATGCACCTTTGAAGAGTGGTCTATTCTTGTTGAATCTCGAAGATAGTGATACACATATTCATAATGTAGAAGCCAAAAGATGCAAAGTTAATAATGATAGTGCAACTTATTTGTGGCACTGCCGTTTAGGTCATATCGGTGTAAAGCGCATGAAGAAACTCCATACTGATGGGCTTTTGGAATCACTTGATTATGAATCACTTGGTACTTGCGAACCGTGCCTCATAGGCAAGATGACTAAAACACCGTTCTCCGGTACTATGGAGAGAGCAACAGATTTGTTGGAAATCATACATACCGATGTATGTGGTCCGATGAATATTGAGGCTCGCGGCGGATATCGTTATTTTCTCACCTTCACAGATGATTTAAGCAGATATGGGTATATCTACTTAATGAAACATAAGTCTGAAACATTTGAAAAGTTCAAGGAATTTCAGAGTGAAGTTGAAAATCATCGTAACAAGAAAATAAAATTTCTACGATCTGATCGTGGAGGAGAATATTTGAGTTACGAGTTTGGTGTACATTTGAAAAATTGTGGAATAGTTTCGCAACTCACGCCACCCGGAACACCACAGCGTAATGGTGTGTCCGAACGTCGTAATCGTACTTTACTAGATATGGTGCGATCTATGATGTCTCTTACTGATTTACCGCTATCGTTTTGGGGTTATGCTTTAGAGACGGCCGCATTCACGTTAAATAGAGCACCATCAAAATCCGTTGAGACGACACCTTATGAACTATGGTTTGGCAAGAAACCAAAGTTGTCGTTTCTTAAAGTTTGGGGCTGCGATGCTTATGTGAAAAAGCTTCAACCTGATAAGCTCGAACCCAAAGCGGAGAAATGTGTCTTCATAGGATACCCAAAGGAAACTGTTGGGTATACCTTCTATCACAGACCCGAAGGCAAGACATTCGTTGCTAAGAATGGATCATTTCTAGAGAAGGAGTTTCTCTCGAAAGAAGTGAGTGGGAGGAAAGTAGAACTTGACGAGGTAACTGTACCTGCTCCCTTATTGGAAAATAGTACATCACAGAAAACTGTTTCTGCGACACCTATGCCAATCAGTGAGGAAGCTAATGATGATGATCATGAAGCTTCAGATCAAGATTCTACTGAACCACGTAGATCAACCAGAGTGAGATCCGCACCAGAGTGATACGGTAATCCAGTTCTGGAAGTCATGATGCTAGATCATGATGAACCTACGAACTATGAAGAAGCGATGGTGAGCCCAGATTCCGCAAAGTGGCTTGAGGCCATGAAATCTGAGATGGGATCCATGTATGAGAACAAAGTATGGACTTTGGTTGACTTGCCCGATGATCGGCAAGCAATTGAGAATAAATGGATCTTCAAGAAAAAGACTGACGCTGACGGTAATGTTACTGTCTATAAAGCTCGACTTGTCGCAAAAGGTTTTCGACAAGTTCAAGGGGTTGACTACGATGAGACCTTCTCACCCGTAGCGATGCTTAAGTCCGTCAGAATTATGTTAGCAATTGCCGCATTTTATGATTATGAAATATGGCAAATGGATGTCAAAACTGCATTCCTGAATGGATTTCTGGAAGAAGAGTTGTATATGGTACAACCAGAAGGTTTTGCCGTTCCAAAAGGAGCTAACAAAGTATGCAAACTCCAGCGATCCATTTATGGACTGGTGCAAGCATCTCGGAGTTGGAATAAACGCTTTGATAGTGTGATCAAAGCATTTGGCTTTATACAGACTTTTGGAGAAGCCTGTATTTACAAGAAAGTGAGTGGGAGCTCTGTAGCATTTCTGATATTATATGTGGATGACATATTGCTAATTGGAAATAATATAGAATTTTTGGATAGCATAAAGGGATACTTGAATAAAAGTTTTTCGATGAAAGACCTCGGGGAAGCTGCATACATATTAGGCATAAAGATCTATAGAGATAGATCAAAATGCTTAATTGGACTTTCACAATGCACATACCTTGACAAAATTTTGAAGAAGTTCAAGATGGATCAAGCAAAGAAAGGGTTCTTGCCTGTGCTACAAGGTGTGAAGTTGAGTAAGACTCAATGCCCGACCACTGCAGAAGATAGAGAGAAAATGAAAGATGTTCCCTATGCTTCAGCCATAGGGTCTATCATGTATGCAATGCTGTGTACCAGACCTGATGTGTGCCTTGCTATAAGTTTAGTAGGGAGGTACCAAAGTAATCCTGGAATGGATCACTGGACAGCGGTCAAGAACATCCTGAAATACCTGAAAAGGACTAAGGATATGTTTCTCGTATATGGAGGTGACAAAGAGCTCACCGTAAGAGGTTACGTTGATGCAAGCTTTGACACTGATCCGGACGATTCTAAATCGCAAACCGGATACGTGTTTACTTTAAACGGTGGAGCTGTCAGTTGGTGCAGTTCTAAACAAAGCGTCGTAGCGGGATCTACATGTGAAGCGGAGTACATAGCTGCTTCGGAAGCAGCAAACGAAGGAGTCTGGATGAAGGAGTTCATATCCGATCTAGGTGTCATACCTAGTGCATCGGGTCCAATGAAAATCTTCTGTGACAATACTGGTGCAATTGCCTTGGCAAAGGAATCCAGATTTCACAAAAGAACCAAACACATCAAGAGACGCTTCAACTCCATCCGGGATTTAGTCCAGGTGGGAGACATAGAGATTTGCAAGATACATACGGATCTGAATGTTGCAGACCCGTTGACTAAGCCTCTTCCACGAGCAAAACATGATCAGCACCAAGGCTCCATGGGTGTTAGAATCATTACAGTGTAATCTAGATTATTGACTCTAGTGCAAGTGGGAGACTGAAGGAAATATGCCCTAGAGGCAATAATAAAGTTATTATTTATTTCCTTACATCATGATAAATGTTTATTATTCATGCTAGAATTGTATTAACCGGAAACATAATACATGTGTGAATACATAGACCAACAGAGTGTCACTAGTATGCCTCTACTTGACTAGCTCGTTAATCAAAGATGGTTATGTTTCCTAACCATGAACAAGGAGTTGTTATTTGATTAACGAGGTCACATCATTAGTAGAATGATCTGATTGACATGACCCATTCCATTAGCTTAGCACCCGATCGTTTAGTATGTTGCTATTGCTTTCTTCATGACTTATACATGTTCCTATAACTATGAGATTATGCAACTCCCGTTTACCGGAGGAACACTTTGGGTACTACCAAACGTCACAACGTAACTGGGTGATTATAAAGGAGTACTACAGGTGTCTCCAATGGTAGATGTTGGGTTGGCGTATTTCGAGATTAGGGTTTGTCACTCCGATTGTCGGAGAGGTATCTCTGGGCCCTCTCGGTAATGCACATCACATAAGCCTTGCAAGCACTGCAACTAATAAGTTAGTTGTGAGATGATGTATTACGGAACGAGTAAAGAGACTTGCCGGTAACGAGATTGAACTAGGTATTGGATACCGACGATCGAATCTCGGGCAAGTAACATACCGATGACAAAGGGAACAACGTATGTTGTTATGCGGTCTGACCGATAAAGATCTTCGTAGAATATGTAGGAGCCAATATGGGCATCCAGGTCCCGCTATTGGTTATTGACCGGAGACGTGTCTCGGTCATGTCTACATTGTTCTCGAACCGTAGGGTCCGCACGCTTAACGTTACAATGAAAGTTATTATGAGTTTATGCATTTTGATGTACCGAAGGTTGTTCAGGGTCCCGGATGAGATCACGGACATGACGAGGAGTCTCGAAATGGTCGAGACGTAAAGATTGATATATTGGAAGCCTATGTTTGGGCACCGGAAGTGTTCCGGGTAAAATCGGGATTTTACCGGATTACCGGGAGGGTTACCGGAACCCCCCGGGAGGCAAATGGGCCTATTGGGCCTTAGTGGAAAAGAGAGAAGGGGCAGCCCACAGGCTAGCCGGCCGAACCCCCCTTCCCTAGTCCTATTAGGACTAGGAGAAGGGGCCGGCCCCCCTCTCTTCTCTTTCTCCCGAAGAGTCCTATTAGGAATAGGATTTGAGGGAAGGAGTCCTACTCCCGGTAGGAGTGGGACTCCTCCCTGCGCCTCCCTCCTAGCCGGCCGACCCCCTTGCCCCTGGCCTTTATATACGGGGGCAGGGGGCACCCCATAGACACACAATTTGATCCTTGAGATCGTTCCTTAGCCGTGTGCGGTGCCCCCTGCCACCAAATTCCACCTCGATCGTACCGTTGTAGTGCTTAGGCGAAGCCCTGCGTCGGTAGTACATCAAGATCGTCATCACGCCGTCGTGCTGACGAAACTCTTCCTCGACGCTTTGCTGGATCGGAGCCCGAGGAACGTCATCGAGCTGAACGTGTGCTAAGAACTCGGAGGTGCCGGAGTAACGGTGCTTGGATCGGTCGGATCGGGAAGAAGACGTACGACTACTTCCTCTATGTTGTGTGATCGCTTCCGCAGTCGGTCTGCGTTGGTACGTAGACAACACTCTCCCCTCTCGTTGCTGTGCATCACCATGATCTTGCGTGTGCGTAGGAAAAATTTTGAAATTACTGCGTTCCCCAACAAAGGTCACGTTTGGGTTGAACCCACCGTGCGCGTCGCCGTCGGTGTAGCCGGGCGACGATGAACCCCATGGAGATCCGGCGCCTTGCTGTCCCCAGGGCGCGTACTGGGCATGGCTGACGACGGGTGGATTCATCCCCGCCTGGTCGACCGATGAGGAAGACGCCGCCGCGCGCGCCGCGTTGTCGCGGGCCTTCTTGGCGATGGCCCTGTTCCGCCTGTCGGCGGTGACTACTTCGCGCCGTTGAACTTCCACCCTCCACTCGGCGTTCGACAGGCCCGGTGGCTTCGATGGCGGCGCCCTCGGCTCCCTCTGCTTCGGCTGGACCATGGCGCCAGTCGCGTTTGCCACCGCACGCGGCATGGCGTACTTCTTTGGCGGCATGGCGGCGACTGGAAGGCGAGTGGGAGGGGGTTTGGCGGGAGAAAGGGGGAGAATGGCGGGAGGAAGGCGAGCGAGCGGGAGAGATGCGAGGGAAAAGCGTCAAGAAACGGCGGGAAAAGGCCCTCGGGTCGTCTCCAGGGCGGGCCCACGCGCCTTTTTCACTTGTGCCGGCTCCCTAAGCGCCCCCAGGGTGCCGGGTTCGGCCTGGGTCCGCCAGCACCAGTTTTGGCCCGAGCCGGCAAAAAACGGGCTTCTGGGGGCACGACTGGGGCCTTTTTTGGTGCCGGCGCGGCAAAATCGCCTAGGGAGGGCCTGTTGGGGGCGCGGCTGGAGATGCCCTTAGGTTTCTTCCCAAAGCATAATTCATACGGTGTCGTCTCAACGGATTTCGACGGAGCCCTATTTAAAGTGAATGCGGCAGTCTCTAAAGCATAGCCCCAAAATGGCAGCGGTATATCGGTAAGAGACACCATAGATCGCACCATATCCAATAGAGTGTGATTATGACGTTCAGACACACCATTACGCTGAGGTGTTCCAGGCGGCGTGAGTTGTGAAACTATTCCACATTTCCTTAAGTGTGTGCCAAATTCGTGACTCAAGTATTCTTCCCCACGATCTGATCGCAAGAACTTGATTTTCCTGTCACGTTGATTCTCAACCTCACTCTGAAATTCCTTGAACTTTTCAAAGGTCTCATACTTGTGTTTCATTAAGTAGACATACACATATCTACTCAAGTCATCAGTGAGGGTGAGAACATAACGATAGCCACCGCGAGCCTCAACACTCATTGGACCGCACACATCAGTATGTATGATTTCCAATAAGTTGGTTGCTCGCTCCATTGTTTCCGAGAACGGAGTCTTGGTCATTTTACCCATGAGGCATGGTTCGCACGTGTCAAATGATTCGTAATCAAGAGACTCCAAAAGTCCATCTGCATGGAGCTTCTTGATGCGTTTGACACCTATGTGACCAAGGCGGCAGTGCCACAAGTATGTGGGACTATCATTATCAACCTTACATCTTTTGGTATTCACACTATGAATATGTGTAACATTACGCTCGAGATTCATTAAGAATCTACCATTCACCAGCGGAGCATGACCATAAAACATATCTCTCATATAAATAGAACAACCATTATTCTCGGATTTAAATGAGTAGCCATCTCGAATTAAACGAGATCCTGATACAATGTTCATGCTGAAAGATGGCACTAAATAACAATTACCGAGGTTTAAAACTAATCCCGTAGGTAAATGTAGAGGCAGCGTGCCGACGGTGATCACATCGACCTTGGAACCATTCCCGACGCGCATCGTCACCTTGTCCTTCGCCAGTCTCCGCTTATTCCGCAGCTCCTGCTTTGAGTTACAAATGTGAGCAACCGCACCGGTATCAAATACCTAGGAGCTACTACGAGTACTGGTAAGGTACACATCAATTACATGTATATCACATATACCTTTAGTGTTGCCGGCCTTCTTGTCCACTAAGTATTTGGGGCAGTTCCGCTTCTAGTGACCACTTCCCTTGCAATAAAAACACTCAGTCTCAGGCTTGGGTCCATTCTTTTACTTCTTCCGGGCAGCTTGCTTACTGGGCGCGGCAACTCCCTTGCCATCTTTCTTAAAGTTCTTCTTACCCTTGCCTTTCTTGAACTTAGTGGTTTTATTCACCATCAACACTTGATGTTCCTTTTTGATTTCCACCTCTGCTGATTTCAGCGTTGAATATACCTCAGGAATTGTCTTTTCCATCCCCTGCATATTGAAGTTCATCACAAAGCTCTTGTAGCTCGGTGGAAGCGACTGAGGATTCTGTCAATGACCGCGTTATCCGGGAGATTAACTCCCAGCTGAGTCAAGCGGTTATGCAACCCAGACATTTTGAGTATGTGCTCACTGACAGAACTATTTTCCTCCATCTTACAACTGATGAACTTGTCAGAGACTTCATATCTCTCGACCCGGGCATGAGCTTGGAAAACCATTTTCAGCTCTTCGAACATCTCATATGCTCCGTGTCTCTCAAAACGCTTTTGGAGCCCCGGTTCTAAGCTGTAAAGCATGCCGCACTGAACGAGGGAGTAATCATCAACACGTGACTGCCAAGCGTTCATAACGTCTTGGTTCTCTGGGATGGGTGCGTCACCTAGTGATGCTTCTAGGACATAATCTTTCTTGGCAGCTATGAGGATGATCCTCAGGTTCCGGACCCAGTCCGTATAGTTGCTGCCATCATCTTTCAGCTTGGTTTTCTTTAGGAACGCGTTGAAGTTGAGGGCAACGTTAGCGTGGGCCATTTGATCTACAAGACATAGTGTAATGATTTTAGACTAAGTTCATGATAATTAAGTTAATCTAATCAAATTATTCAATGAACTCCCACTCAGATAGACATTCCTCTAGTCATCTAAGTGAAACATGATCCGAGTCAACTAGGCCGTGTCCGATCATCACGTGAGACGGACTGGTCAACATCGGTGAACATCTTCATGTTGATCGTATCTTCTATACGACTCATGCTCGACCTTTCGGTCTTTCGCGTTCCGAGGCCATGTCTGTACATGCTAGGCTCGTCAAGTCAACCTAAGTGTATTGCTTGTGTAAATCTGGCCTACACCCGTTGTATTCGAACGTTAGGATCTATCACACCCGATCATCACGTGGTGCTTCGAAACAACGAACCTTCGCAACGGTGCACAGTTAGGGGGAACACTTTCTTCAAATTATTACGAGGGATCATCTTATTTAAGCTACCTTCGTTCTAAGCAAATAAGATGTAAAACATGATAAACATCACATGCAACCAAGTAGTGACATGATATGGCCAATATCGTTTGCTCCTTTTTATTTCCATCTTCGTGGCTTCATGATCATCGTTGTCACCGGCATGACACCATGATCTCCATCATCGTGTCTTCTTGAAGTTGTCTCGTCATCTATTACTTCTACTACTATGGCTAACGCTTTAGCAATAAAGTAAAGTAATTACATGATGTTTATATTGACACGCAGGTCATAAATAAATAAAGACAACTCCTATGGCTCCTGCCGGTTGTCATACTCATCGATATGCAAGTCGTGATTCCTATTACACGAACATGATCAATCTCATACATCACATATATCATTCATCACATCCTTTTGGCCATATCACATCACACGGCACATGCTGCAAAAACAAGTTAGTGAAGGAAATATGCCCTAGAGGCAATAATAAAGTTATTATTTATTTCCTTATATCATGATAAATGTTTATTATTCATGCTAGAATTGTATTAACCGGAAACATAATACATGTGTGAATACATAGACCAACAGAGTGTCACTAGTATGCCTCTACTTGACTAGCTCATTAATCAAAGATGGTTATGTTTCCTAACCATGAACGAAGAGTTGTTATTTGATTAACGAGGTCACATCATTAGTTGAATGATCTGATTGACATGACCCATTCCATTAGCTTAGCACCCGATCGTTTAGTATGTTGCTATTGCTTTCTTCATGACTTATACATGTTCCTATAACTATGAGATTATGCAACTCCCGTTTACCGGAGGAACACTTTGGGTACTACCAAACGTCACAACGTAACTGGGTGATTATAAAGGAGTACTACAGGTGTCTCCAATGGTGGATGTTGGGTTGGCGTATTTCGAGATTAGGGTTTGTCACTCCGATTGTCGGAGAGGTATCTCTGGGCCCTCTCGGTAATACACATCACATAAGCCTTGCAAGCATAATAACTAAGATGTTAGTTATGAGATGATGTATTACGGAACGAGTAAAGAGACTTGCCAGTAACGAGATTGAACTAGGTATTGGATACCGACGATCGAATCTCGGGCAAGTAACATACCGATGACAAAGGGAACAACGTATGTTGTTATGCGGTCTGACCGATAAAGATCTTCGTAGAATATGTAGGAGCCAATATGGGCATCCAGGTCCCGCTATTGGTAATTGACCGGAGACGTGTCTCGGTCATGTCTACATTGTTCTCGAACCGTAGGGTCCGCACGCTTAATGTTACGATGACAGTTATTATGAGTTTATGCATTTTGATGTACCGAAGGTTGTTTGGAGTCCCGGATGTGATCACGGACATGACGAGGAGTCTCGAAATGGTCGAGACGTAAAGATTGATATATTGGAAGCCTATGTTTGGACACCGGAAGTGTTCCGGGTGAAATCGGGATTTTACCGGAATACCGGGAGGGTTACCGGAACCCCCCGGGAGGCAAATGGGCCTATTGGGCCTTAGTGGAAAAGTGAAAAGGGGCTGCCCACAAGGGCTGCGCGCCTCCCCCCTTCCCTAGTCCTATTAGGACTAGGAGAAGGGGCCGGCCCCCCTCTCTTCTCTCTTCTCCTTGAAGAGTCCTATTAGGAATAGGATTGGGGGGAGTCCTACTCCCGGTAGGAGTGGGACTCCCCCTGCGCCTCTCTCCCTGGCCGGCCGAACCCCTCCCCCTGCTCCTTTATATACGGGGGCAAGGGGCACCCCATAGACACACAAGTTGATCATTGTTGATCGTTCCTTAGCCGTGTGCGGTGCCCCCTGCCACCAAATTCCACCTCGTTCATATCGTTGTAGAGCTTAGGCGAAGCCCTGCGTCGGTAGTACATCAAGATCGTCACCATGCCATTGTGCTGACGGAACTCTTCCTCGACGCTTTGCTGGATCGGAGCCCGAGGATCGTCATCGAGCTGAACGTGTGCTAAGAACTCGGAGGTGCCGGAGTAACGGTGCTTGGATCGGTCGGATCGGGAAGAAGACGTACAACTACTTCCTCTACGTTGTGAGATCGCTTCCGCAGTCGGTCTGCGTTGGTACATAGACAATACTCTCCCCCTCATTGCTATGCATCACCATGATCTTGCGTGTGCGTAGGAAAATTTCCGAAATTACTACGTTCCCCAACAGTGGCATCAGAGCCTAGGTTTTTATGGTTTGATGTTATTTGCACGAGTAGAACACAAGTGAGTTGTGGGCGATACAAGTCATACTGCCTACCAGCATGTCATACTTTGGTTCGGCGGTATTGTTGGACGAGACGATCCGGACCAACCTTACGCGTACTCTTACGCGAGACCGGTTCTCTCGACGTGCTTTGCACATAGATGGCTTGCGGAAGACTGTCTCTCCAACTTTAGTTGAACCAAGTGTGGCTACGCCCGGTCCTTGAGAAGGTTAAAACGGAGTCTATTTGACAAACTATCGTTGTGGTTTTGATGCGTAGGTGAGATGAGTTCTTACTTAAGCCCGTAGCAGCCACGTAAAACTTGCAACAACAAAGTAGAGGACGTCTAACTTGTTTTTGCAGGGCATGTTGTGATGTGATATGGTCAAGGCATAATGCTGATTTTATTGTATGAGATGATCATGTTTTGTAACCAAGTTATCGGCAACTGGCAGGAGCCATATGGTTGTCGCTTTATTGTATGCAATGCAATCGCGATGTAATGCTTTACTTTATTACTAAGCGGTAGTGATAGTCAAGGAAGCATAAGATGGCGAGACGACAACGATGCTACGATGGAGATCAAGGTGTCGCGCCGGTGACGATGGTGATCATGACGGTGCTTCGGAGATGGAGATCACAAGCACAAGATGATGATGGCCATATCATATCACTTATAATGATTGCATGTGATGTTTATCCTTTTATGCATCTTATCTTGCTTTGATTGGCGGTAGCATTATAAGATGATCTCTCACTAAATTATCAAGAAGTGTTCTCCCTGAGTATGCACCGTTGCCAAAGTTCGTCGTGCCCAGACACCACGTGATGATCGGGTGTGATAAGCTCTACGTCCATCTACAACGGGTGCAAGCCAGTTTTGCACATGCAGAATACTCAGGTTAAACTTGACGAGCCTAGCATATGCAGATATGGCCTCGGAACACAGAGACCGAAAGGTCGAGCGTGAATCATATAGTAGATATGATCAGCATGACGATGTTCACCATTGAAAACTACTCCATCTCACGTGATGATCGGTTATGGTTTAGTTGATTTGGATCACGTGATCACTTAGAAGATTAGAGGGATGTCTATCTAAGTGGGAGTTCCTAAGTAATTTGATTAACTGAACTTAAACTTATCATGAACTTAGTACCTGATAGTATCTTGCTTGTTTATGTTGATTGTAGATAGATGGCTCGTGCTGTTGTTCCGTTGAATTTTAATGCGTTCCTTGAGAAAGCAAAGTTGAAAGATGATGGTAGCAATTACACAGACTGGGTCCGTAACCTGAGGATTATCCAAATTGCTGCACAGAAGAATTACGTCCTGGAAGCACCGCTGGGTGCCAGGCCTGCTACTGGAGCAACGCCAGATGTTATGAACGTCTGGCAGAGCAAAGCTGATGACTACTCGATAGTTCAGTGTGCCATGCTTTACGGCTTAGAATCGGGACTTCAACGACGTTTTGAACGTCATGGAGCATATGAGATGTTCCAGGAGTTGAAGTTAATATTTCAAGCAAATGCCCGAATTGAGAGATATGAAGTCTCCAATAAGTTCTATAGCTGCAAGATGGAGGAGAACAGTTCTGTCAGTGAGCATATACTCAAAATGTCTGGGTATAATAATCACTTGATTCAGATGGGAGTTAATCTTCCAGATGATTGCGTCATTGACAGAATTCTCCAATCACTGCCACCAAGCTACAAGAGCTTCGTGATGAACTATAATATGCAAGGGATGAACAAGACTATTCCCGAGCTCTTCGCAATGCTGAAACCTGCGGAGGTAGAAATCAAAAAGGAGCATCAAGTGTTGATGGTTAGCAAAACCACTAGTTTCAAGAAAAAGGGCAAAGGGAAGAAGAAGGGAAACTTCAAGAAGAACAGCAAGCAAGTTGCTGCTCAGGAGAAGAAACCCAAGTCTAGACCTAAGCCTGAAACTGAGTGCTTCTACTGCAAGCAGACTGGTCACTGGAAGCGGAACTGCCCCAAGTATTTGGCGGATAAGAAGGATGGCAAGGTGAACAAAGGTATATGTGATATACATGTTATTGATGTGTACCTTACTAGAGCTCGCAGTAGCACCTGGGTATTTGATACTGGTTCTGTTGCTATTATTTGCAACTCGAAACAGGGACTATGGAATAAGCGGACACTAGCAAAGGACGAGGTGACGATGCGCGTGGGAAACGGTTCCAAAGTCGATGTGATCGCGGTCGGCACGCTACCTCTACATCTACCTTCGGGATTAATATTAGACCTAAATAATTGTTATTTGGTGCCAGCGTTGAGCATGAACATTATATCTGGATCTTATTTGATGCGAGACGGTTATTCATTTAAATCAGAGAATAATGGTTGTTCTATTTATATGAGTAATATCTTTTATGGTCATGCACCCTTGAAAAGTGGTCTATTCTTATTGAATCTCGATAGTAGTGATACACATATTCATAATGTAGAAGCCAAAAGATGCAGAGTTGATAATGATAGTGCAACTTATTTGTGGCACTGTCGTTTAGGTCATATCGGTGTAAAGCGCATGAAGAAACTCCATACTGATGGGCTTTTGGAACCACTTGATTATGAATCACTTGGTACTTGCGAACCGTGCCTCATAGGCAAGATGACTAAAACACCGTTCTCCGGTACTATGGAGAGAGCAACATATTTATTGGAAATCATACATACCGATGTATGTGGTCCGATGAATATTGAGGCTCGTGGCGGATATCGTAGGGTCCGCACGCTTAACGTTACGATGACAGTTATTATGAGTTTATGCATTTTGATGTACCGAAGGTTGTTTGGAGTCCCGGATGTGATCACGGACATGACGAGGAGTCTCGAAATGGTCGAGGCGTAAAGATTGATATATTGGAAGCCTATGTTTGGACACCGGAAGTGTTCCGGGTGAAATCGGGATTTTACCGGAATACCGGGAGGGTTACCGGAACCCCCCGGGAGGCAAATGGGCCTATTGGGCCTTAGTGGAAAAGTGAAAAGGGGCTGCCCACAAGGGCTGCGCGCCTCCCCCTTCCCTAGTCCTATTAGGACTAGGAGAAGGGGCCGGCCCCCCTCTCTTCTCTCTTCTCCTTGAAGAGTCCTATTAGGAATAGGATTGGGGGGGAGTCCTACTCCCGGTAGGAGTGGGACTCCCCCTGCGCCTCTCTCCCTGGCCGGCCAAACCCCTCCCCCTGCTCCTTTATATACGGGGGCAGGGGGCACCCCATAGACACACAAGTTGATCATTGTTGATCGTTCCTTAGCCGTGTGCGGTGCCCCCTGCCACCAAATTCCACCTCGTTCATATCGTTGTAGAGCTTAGGCGAAGCCCTGCGTCGGTAGTACATCAAGATCGTCACCACGCCGTTGTGCTGACAGAACTCTTCCTCGACGCTTTGCTGGATCGGAGCCCGAGGATCGTCATCGAGCTGAACGTGTGCTAAGAACTCGGAGGTGCCGGAGTAACAGTGCTTGGATCGGTCGGATCGGGAAGAAGACGTACGACTACTTCCTCTACGTTGTGAGATCGCTTCCGCAGTCGGTCTGCGTTGGTACGTAGACAATACTCTCCCCCTCGTTGCTATGCATCACCATGATCTTGCGTGTGCGTAGGAAAATTTTCGAAATTACTACGTTCCCCAACAGTTAGACGTCCTCTAATTGTTGTTGCAAGTTTTTTACATGGCTGCTATAGGTTTCTAGTAAGAACGTTTCTTACCTACGCCAAAACCACAACGTGATATGCCAATTTCTATTTACCCTTCATAAGGACCCTTTTCATCGAATCCGATCCGACTAAAGTGGGAGAGACAGACACCCGCCAACCACCTTATGCAACTAGTGCATGTCAATCGGTGGAATCAGTCTCACGTAAGCGTACGTGTAAGGTCGGTCCGGGCCGCTTCATCCCACGATGCCGCCGAATCAAGATAAGACTAGTAACGGCAAGCAAATTGACAATATCCGCGCCCACAACTGCTTTGTGTTCTACTCATGCATAGAAAGTACGCATAGACCTAGCTCATGATGCCACTGTAGGGGAATGTAGCAGAATTTTAAAATTTTCTACGCATCACCAAGATCAATCTATGGAGTCATCTAGCAACGAGGTAGAGGGGAGTGCATCTACATACCCTTGTAGATCGCGAGCGGAAGCGTTCAAGAGAACGGGTTGATGGAGTCGTACTCGTCGTGATCCAAATCACCGATGACCTAGCGCCGAACGGACGGCACCTCCGCGTTCAACACATGTACGGTTGGGAAGACGTCTCCTCCAACTTGATCCAGCAAGGGGAAGGAGATGTTGATGAAGATCCAGCAGCACGACGGCGTGGTGGTGGAAGCAACGGTGTTCTCGGCAGGGCTTCGCCAAGCTCAGGGAGAGGGAGGAGTGTCACGGGAGGGAGAGGGAGGCACCAGGGGCTAGGGTGCGGCTGCCCTCCCTCCCCCCGCTATATATAGGGTCCCTAGGGGGCGCCGGCCCTAGGAGATCCAATCTCCAAGGGGGCGGCGACCAAGGGGGTGGCTTGCCCACCAAGCCAAGTGGGGCGCCCCCCACCCCTAGGGTTTCCAACCCTAGGCGCAGGGGGAGGCCCAACGGGGGTGCACCAGCCCACTAGGGGCTGGTTTCCCTCCCACTTCAGCCCATGGTGCCCTCCGGGATAGGTGGCCCCACCCGATGGACCCCCGGGACCCTTCCGGTGGTCCCGGTACAATACCGATTACCCCCGAAACTTTCCCGATGGCCGAAACTTGACTTCCTATATATAAATCTTCACCTCAGGACCATTCCGGAACTCTTCGTGACGTCTGGGATCTCATCCGGGACTCCGAACAACTTTCGGGTTACCGTATACTAATATCTCAACAACCCTAGCGTCATCGAACCTTAAGTGTGTAGACCCTACGGGTTCGGGATACACGCAGACATGAGCGAGACGACTCTCCGGTCAATAACCAACAGCAGGATCTGTATACCCATGTTGGCTCCCACATGCTCCTCGACGATCTCATCGGATGAACCACGATGTCGAGGATTCAATCAATCTGTATACAATTCCCTTTGTCAATCGGTACGTTACTTGCCCGAGACTCGATCATCGGTATCCCAATACCTCGTTCAATCTCGTTACCAGCAAATCCCAGTCTCGATTCGTGCTAACCCAACAGATACTTTCGGAGATACCTATAGTGTACCTTTATAGTCACCCAGTTATGTTGTGACGTTTGGCACACCCAAAGCACTCCTACGGTATCCGGGAGTTGCACAATCTCATGGTCTAAGGAAATGATACTTGACATTCGGAAAAGCTATAGCAAATGAACTACACGATCTTTGAGCTATGCTTAGGATTGGGTCTTGTCCATCACATCATTCTCCTAATGATGTGATCCTGTTATCAATGACATCCCATGTCCATAGTGAGGAAACCATGACTATCTTTTGATCAACGAGCTAGTCAACTAGAGGCTCACTAGGGACGTGTTGTGGTCTATGTATTCACACATGTATTACGATTTCCGGATAACACAATTATAGCATGAACAATAGACAATTATCATGAACAAAGAAATATAATAATAACCATTTTATTATTGCCTCTAGGGCATATTTCCAACAATATCATGACAGCTTTATTAACATGATTCTCGACAAGTCGGGTATTATACATTTTTCAAGCTTGACCTCCTATATGGTGTATCTTATATAGCAGAGCAAGGTAGAAATAACAACTGGGATAATAAAAGGAATTACTCAAGTCGACCGACCAAAAGCTAATTCAAATATGTGATTTCAGAATCCGCTCTATTTGCGAAAAATGGAAAAGCAAAACATGGATTAAATCGATAACCTTTAAAATAGTTTTGTTACATTGACATGATAGCTTAGAACTACTTAAATTAGCACCATGAATCTAGATAAAATAGTGAAAGAGAACTCACCAGCCTTGCTAGTTCTCTCTTTTGGTTGCCCACAAATCTCACAGATTGTTAGAGTTCACCAACAATTACTTGTCCAAGTAGTATAGAAATCATAACTCTACTTTTCTTTGAGCAGTAATCGTAGCTCTACCTAGCCAGGTGATACATGTAGCTCCTAGATTGTATCAAAGTGAGTTGAAGAAGTATAAACAGCAAATAGCGTTACATGCCAGTGTGTGCGTGTGTGTTGCTAGCTAGTCCATCAACAGAATCCACCTGCTAGTCGACCAATCAATTCATCGACTGGATCCATCTCAAGGCAAAGCTAGCTAGCTACGTTGTTAGCTGATTTAGTCCATCCCAAGGCAAGCCAGGTTTGCTCTGTGTTCGTTTTGCCATCGGCCGAAAGCGCCGGCCAAGAGGAATATTGGTTCACGGACACTTAATTAACCGGCCAGAACGAAGGAAAGGATCGATATGCACGCACCTGTGATAGAGTCCTGACGGGGGCAAAGGGCTTAAGTCTGAGCTGTTTTCCTTCTACGCGTCCTCGTACCCCATCTGCTCCGTCACATGTGTCCTCCCCATGGCCACCTGCGATGAAGACGACCCGTCGAATTCACATAGAGGACGCACACCCTCGGACCCTCCTCGCATAGTTCATGCCTGCCACAAACCCAAATCGTGGAAGCTGACGGCCGCGGAAGACGTCTTGGAGCAAGTGGATGGAGGGCGGAGGTGGAACATGGCTCAACAGCGAGAAAGC
Organism: Triticum monococcum; assembly: GCA_034509565.1. Lineage (NCBI taxonomy): Eukaryota > Viridiplantae > Streptophyta > Magnoliopsida > Poales > Poaceae > Triticum > Triticum monococcum. The sequence continues at coordinate 590,264,163 of CM067845.1, read as the reverse complement.
CAGACGGCGAGCCATCGGCCATCTTCGCCACAGCCGAGTCGAGTGAAGTTTCTCGGGAGAGATAAGATTGGAATCGAGGGGGGTGGAGGGAATTGAGATGGAGAATAGATGATCCTCATGCAGATGGGAGTGCTGGGCCGGTGGCGACGTCCACGGCCAGGACCGCAGCCACGACGACCAGGAGAGGACGATGAGGGGAGCAGCGGCGGCGAGTTTCTTGAGAGCGGAGAGATTGGTTGGGTTGTTTCTCTTTTCTTTGGGGTGAGGGGAGATGGAGGATGGGACGTGTGTTCGTGGGTGGGTCGTGGGCTCTGTTTTTCTTTCCTTTCTCTGGGCTGTTTTTTTCGAAGCGGTGGATAGTTTTCCTGATTTTTTTTTAACGTACGAAGGGTGGGGGAAGGGGTATCGATAGGGTAGGAGGTCGAACTATCACGACGTTCGATCCTCCTTTAATAGTAGAGATAACGAAGCTATCTCTTTTAGTACGTGCTTTGATCTATATATGACCGTTCCTCTAATTGTTGGCCTCTTTACCTTTGGTCGATGTATCACTATTTTCTTATTTCTAGATCAACGGTCGATCTTTTTAGAAACAAAGATGGTTAGAGCTTTTGCATAACTAATGGACCATGTTATAAATCTGATGTTAAACTTTTAAACATGGCAAATCAAACATTTTATGAAAATTATGTGTCCCGAGCCTGGCAATTCTCTTCAGCAAACATGGCAAATCCTGACATATTTTTTTCTCAACATTTGTCAATGCTTGCTCAAGGGAATTCTCATGCTCGCGACATGAAAATTGTCATAAAAACATTTGATTTGCCATGCTTAAAAACCTGGCTTAAGATTTTAGCATTTCTGAATAGTTGTCACTGCCAGCGGATCACCTTGCATGTGGGTGCCTACGCAGGTGAGGTGAGGGCAGCCCCAATTTGGATTTGGTTGAAGATTGGGTTAACCATGTTGTTCGATTCATGCAATGGTCTATCGTCCTCACCGCAAAAGCAAATTATAAGTTGTATATACAACTCCGGTCAATAAATAAGCAAATATATAAGTTCATAAAGCTTGAGATATCCATTGGTTGAATTTGACTCTGTCGGTTTTTGTCCTAACGTGAACACACGTCAATACTTGGTTGAAAAATTATTCTTGATGTAAGATATTTTTTCAAGATAGTGACCTAGTGATGTCTGTACTCAACGATTGTTGTTGAAAAATAGCATGCTTAGTCACGAGTGAGGATGTCATGAACCCATTTTTTTAAAAATGCATTTTAAACATGTTTTAAAATGTTAAAAAATCCAAAACAAAATTCCACATACATCTTCGCAAAATGTGTGCATGGCACAAAGTTTTTTAGTTTGCCTCCATGAAAAAGACAAATTTCAGTTCTAAATAGCATTCCACAATAATTTTTGTCATTTTTGCACAAGCCAAAGAAAAAGTTGTTTTCCATGAAACTTTGTGCACGGACATAGAATATGAAGATGTACACTTGCACCTTTTTTTCAAAATTCTCTGGCATTTAGAAATGTGTTTTTCAAAGTGGGTTTATACGTACCCAGGCTCATAACGGACACATTTCAGAACCGCTTTATACAAGTAACACCTTCTACAGCGTTTTCCAAAAAAAGGTGCATGGAAAATACATATCTAACACATTATATACATATCTAATGGCTTACAGCGATAGGACAAGTATATACTCCCTTCGTTTTAAAATAGATGACTTTCGAACGGAGGGAGTACATATCTAACACACAACGTGCAAGAAAGATAAAAATGTCCTGGTGCACACTAACACATTAATGGCTTCTCGACCAAATTAAGCAGGTTCCATAGTAAGATAAAACAGGGCTGGGTGGTGCTTAGGAGAGGTGTTAGAGACACTCCATTTACATACAGAGCTCCCAGGCTCTTACAATTACAAAGCTATTACAAAGAGGAACTGCCATCGGTTGAATGATCTCTCTAGCTCTATAGCTCTCAGCAAAAACAGAACCAACCATTGCTCGTACAGATGCCGCCACGACTTGAAAATTGACAGCGTAGTATCAACAATACACGGATTTTACCTATGACAATACACGGATTTTACAGTACAGGGATTGCAGGGCTACCCGTCTAAATCATACACTAAGGGGGAAACACGCCAGAAGCGACTCTACTGCCCAGTTTACATGCGCTCAGTACGTATTTTGAGGGTTGAATCGCCTCCTCGCGTCACGCTTGTAGTAAGGCGTGTCATCGACAGTCTTCCTCACGTACTCCATGAAAGGCTGGGGCGTGCGAGGAGAGAACTCGCCGATAGCCGGGGAGGCAGGGTCAGGCGCAGCGGCAGGCCCCGCTGCTGGTGCCGGGGCATGCCGTGGTGGTGCCTGTCGGGCCGGTTTCTCCAGCAGCTTCATGATGACCCAGAGTGTACCTGCTGGCACGATGATGCATGTGAGGATAAGACCAAATGTGGTTAAGCCTGACCACGACGATGGCTCTGTTCTGTCTCCTGTAACATAATTAACTTCTAATTCTTCAGTCTGGCCTGCACAAGGGGAAAACAATTTAATCGAGTTAATCATCACGGAGCAATTCCTGTTGGTCAGCGAAAACTCAAATCAAATCTTAAAAATATAATATTAGGGGGAGTTTTTCATCCAAATATTAGGTGGACTTGATATGGAAATAAGTTTTACCAATCGACAAGGTTCAAGAATCAGAACGATGTTTTTTTTTAGGTCAGGAACGATGCTCATCAGACCACGAGATGCTATTTCCAGATAGCCAGTCAGCTTGTTACAAGGATATGGCCAAGAAGATGCAAAGAAGATAGAATGGCATACCAGTGGCTGGAAGAATTATAGTGACCTTGTCAGCAAAAGGTTGCCTTTTGAGTGCTTCAACCTGGAAAAGGATGGAAATCAGAATTTGTTTACAGCATTAAGCATTGATACAAAAATGATGATTTGTCATCTGTGGCTCACCCGGTAAACAACTTGACTAGGACCACCAGTGTTCTCATTTGTGTCAACAAGACTGACCGACATTAAATCTTTAGCACTCCAAAATAACTCAACATCTGGGGGAGGAATATGACTGGAGCTTTAGAAACAAACACAGCCAAAGGTAAGTTTGCAGAAATAATAGGCTTTGTAATACCAGTGTTCCCGCCAATAATGATGACGCTATGGTTGCAGCTTGGAGTCAAGTTTAACTGCATGAGATAGACAACTAAGAGTCAGTTGGAATGAACAGACGAGCTTGTGTGAGAGGTTGGGAGAGGGCGGCTACCATTCCAGGTTCTTTAATGTAAAACCCTTTGACAAACAGTGCATGTGCAGATCCGGTCACCATTGAATCTTCTTTTAGATTTGCACGAACTGAAATGTGTAAAATTCCGTCTTTTGGGTTCGACTTAACAGGCAACAGCTGTGCAGGCGAGTACGGATGAAATACACAGTATGATTTCTTCACAGCACGGTCACTCCATGGCTCAACAAACCTAAGGAGAGAAAACAGTGAGACTTCCATGTATCCCTGAACAGAATAACGAGGCACAGGTGGTCGAATGGCCATTATGGGAAACTTACCCAACAAAAGAAGGTTCAACCTTGCAGTCAAATGGGGCATTTATCTGATTCACAGAGGACTCTGTGCTATGCCCGGCTGAATCACTACTTTCAACAAGGGAATAAAAGGTTAATCTCCATGGACCACAAGTAAATCCAAGAGTATCAAAATGTAAACAGCAAAAAAATTAGTTTACTGCATTCGTTTTAGACTGGAGGTACTAACAGTGATTATATTGTTTATAAAGACTATTATATAACACAGGAGTACTGGCCTAGTTTTCATTACAACTATATGCTTCTCTGCCCTCTCACTCTTATGTAGCGTTATATTTGCTGAGTATGACCTAATGCATATCTTATGCTACCTATTTTATACATATTATGTCTGAAACCTCTAGTCTCAGATCATATTAGCAGGCAGTATCAAAAGCAGCATTATGATGACATCAGGGCCCGTTTTTGTAACATTAAAATTCTGGAATACAGAATGTCAGTTTGATATGCTTATGCTGCACCACAAACCTATGATAACCTATTGTTACATTATTCTCACATAAGATCATATCTAATTTACGATGCAAGTATAAACACCAGGACAATCTACCCAGTAGTGACTTTGAATTTGACTACATATTAATCAACACATGTGGAAGGAGTATGATGATATGAGCACTACAGACCTTAATTTCACAGAGAACTTGTATCCATCAGGTGGGGTAGCAGCATTCGTCAGAATCTCCGCAGGAGCATCAACAACTATCTGGTTCACCTTGAGCACATTGACAGTTGTTCGCAACTTCAGATTTGGGCCTTTAAAAATCACTGTACAAGGAAAGAGCTTATCAAAACCCAAAGTACTAGGAATGAACTGTGTCGAAGTTCAACAATGCATTCTACTCCCTCCATTCCATAATGTAGTGCATATAGATTTTTTGAGAAGTCAAAATTTGCAAACTTTGACCAAGTTTATATATAAAACTATTTATATCTACAATATCAAATATATAAAATATGAAACCACATCTTATGATGAATCTAATGTTTGTGAGGTTTGACTTTTTCGAAAAATATATATGCACTACATTATGGACCCGAGGGAGTACTAAGCAAATATAGGTTTTTACTTCCATACCTTCTGCTATACCTTCACCACGTGCATGTGCTTCACCAGTTATTTGATTAACATGCATAACTTTTTCATTGGTACTTAACCACTGGCCAGGTCCACGCGCATCCATGCCTACAACAACAATAGGCCATGGTTAGGAAAACAAGAAAATTTGACAAACTCAGAACATTGCACCGTCTACTTCGTGCAAGATATTAAACTAAACATATTTTGCTCCCTTTCTCTAGCAACGCCTTCTGCTTTATGAATCATGTATTAACTACCAACTTCTGTGCATTTATAAAGTATTCAAAAGATCACTGCATAGTGCTAACTAGAATGCAATCGCTGTATGGTGCTAACTTGGAATGCAACAAGCAAAGTGCACAAATAAGGTTAAGCACACCGAAATGATGTGACCAGAGATAACATCTGATACAATATTAAAAGATAATCGCAACAACTACTAGTAAGAAAATGGCTTCAGTGAACATACGGTCCCTGATAATAGTAAAGTTCAGGTGTTGGCCAGAATGAATCACCACATCTCTAGGATACATTCGCGCACCAACAGATACCTGAGAGTTAAAAAACAAGTGTTAGTCAGTACATGTCAGCACTTCAATACATACATCCGATCAAAAGAAACCATCAAAAACTGCATCTTTGTTTAGTAGGAGTATTTGTTTTGCCAGTTCAATGGCACTGCCAATTACTCCATCTGTTTCAACCCACCATGCACACAAATGCATTAAAGTAAGGGTAGATATTGCATATTTGCATTAATTCTCTTGATTTCCTCAAAGGGCACTTATCCTGAAACGTACTATTTTAAGAGCTTGGGAGATACAAGTAAACAGTCCTACATAATTATGCCTTGTAAGTTAGAATAGCAGAATAACCCACCTTTTGTACAAGTTTAAATAGCTATGCATCCTAACATATCAAACATAGGAAGAACAGATTCTAGAATGGCAAAAAGAATCATACCATTATGAAATCTGATTTTCTGGAAGGTTGGTTGATGTGCAACCTTACAAGAGCTGTCCCATGGCTTCTCGCCTTCAAAAAAGAACAAAATATGTAGCAGTTTGCACAGAAGACTAATGAGAAATATGATCAACCAACTCATATGCTTGTCACAACTGAAATTAGCAGAACCAAGCTTCCAAGTAATAAACCCTTATAGGTTGTGCAGGTTTTTTCTTCCTTCTTTGTGATGTTGAAGGGTAAGATGTAAAAGTGGTATTCCCAACCTAAAACTTCAATCTGGATGTGTTGCCTTGTGTCTACAGGAAATCCTTAACCCCCTTGCACACACACAACACACCCACACCCACACCCACACCCACACCCACACACACACACACACACACCCGCGCACACACAAAATATAAGAAAAACTTAAAGCTTGGGTTTCGGGAAGCAACACATACCTGTAGCACAAAACGTTGATGTGCGCCATATGTACCATTGACATCTCTGGGCATGACAATTGACAAAACATCAGGATAGTTTGTCTCAATCTTCACAGGTGCTACTCCAAGTGCTTCACTAAAGGTATAACCTGGTGGAAGGCAGGAAGATTAGAAATGAGTCAAAGAATTGATTAAGCATTCGATACTGATAAATGTGTTACCTAATTCATCAGCATATTTTACGTCCAGTTCAACTTTATCATTTACAGAAAGATAGGCTGTCTGGATTGATGATTCTGCAGCAGCTAGCCGTACTTGTGCAACCTGAACAATAGATCACAGCATCAGCACGAATAATGCATAGAGATGTAGAAAAGGGCAATTGTTAATCACATGGTATCAGCAGTAGTTAGAACACCTAGCACATAATAATAGTTACTCCCTCCGTCCCAAAATTCTTGTCTTAGATTTGTCTAGATACGGATGTATCTAACACTAAAATGTAACTAGATACATCCGTATTTAGACAAATTTAAGACAAGAATTTTGGGACGGAGATATAAGTCTTTTTAGAGATTCCAACATGGACTACATACGGATGTATATAGACATATTTTAGAGTGTAGATTAACTCATTTTGCTCCGTATGTAGTTCATATTGAAATCTCTAAAAGGACTTATATTTAGGAATGAAGTGATATAAAGGAGAACTCCTTGGGTGTGATCTAGCTATGGGTTTCCGTCGGCATTGCACTAGCTTTCAGGAAGCTCTTTTGTTTTGACATGTTCAGATAGACTAATCCATGGATGAGGGAAGCACAACACAGCAATATGAATTGACAAACTAGCCCCTAATCTCATAACAGGGCAAGTAGGAATTTCCTGTTCCTCAATCATAAGAGGTGGCATCTATGGCTTCAATCGTACCAAGGAAGGTATTGAATAAGTGATGGTTCAAACGAATAATGAAAACAGCAATAATTCCAAAATAGACATCTTGGTAGGAATATCTAGTCGTACATAACTTACAGACTAAACAAACCAATACAAGTCTTTCTGACCTCAGCAACTCGTAGGCATGATGCTATTTCTGTTCTGCCAGTTGAGTGATCTTTTGCCTGAATACAATCAATTGCATTGCTTTCTCCAGTCCTAATTTTACTTCCATCAATAGCATTAGCATTCTGCATAGCAGGATCACTTCTACCACTGCTCCTTAACAGAGAATATCCAATAGTAGTATCCAGGCCATTTGAGTCTTGTTCTCCAAATGAATTAACGGATCTAGGTAAAAGATCTGTGGTGGTATAAAAGGGTGGTAATAGCCATGTTATAGGAAGTCCACGTGCAAGGGGAGGATCTGGTACGACCAGGATTGTCTTGGAGGCATCATAAGATACAGATCCAGAACTGCCATGTAGCGAGAAATCACAAGTAACTGAAATGGATATCTTGGTTTTCCCTGCAGATCTGTAACAATAAAAACCAGACATTAGGGCTCACTTGTTATTCGATATAATATGTGAGAGCATTCTTTTATGTGTTCCAATCAAGACATTTGAATTATAAAAATGAAGCGTAAATAGAAAAGCTTGTACAATATGTTTTAAAAGAGTTGTTGACAATCTACAACTTTGAAAATTGGCATGATATCTTTTTTCTAGAAGGATGACCAATTTCCCTTTGATATGATATAAAGCCACAGAACCAAAAGAAGTCCATCAGGTTTAGGAAGGTTAGAGCATTCAACACACTCCACATAAGCAATCCAGGGACCAAGGTATATTATTATCCAAGCAGTACCTTCCAATCACATGATTGATAAAAGCATTGCTACTTCCATTGGATAACCATGGATAGGTTTTTCCTTCTGAATAAAGACCTTGATCAAGTCCGTTTTGCCAAGATCTAGCCGATTGGAATGTCACAACCTAAGGTACAATAGTTTGTTAGTGCATGGATACAATGGGAATAGAGTAAAGAGTATTCTGACCTTCTGATCTGCTATCATCCAAGTGTAACTTTGACAAGTTTCATAGAAGGAAAATGGATCCCCCTGGGCAGCATATGTGACGTAAGATAAAAGTAAAAACATTTGTGTGAAAACAAACAGGGACTAAACATTTGTGTGAAAACAAACAGGGACTAAACATACCTTAGGCACGGAAGGGTAGACTGGCATGCTACAGCCAACACAAAGACGGTCACTTTGAGTACTCAATGCCATAGCCACTGGGATACCCACTTCAACTCTTCCAAAAGCTTCACAAATGACGGTGCCACCATTTGCCAAAACAGCTGCACGTACAGTCTAATGGTGCACTAGGTCAGTAACTAATATAAACGCAGAACTTAATGAAAATTGCATGCTCCAAGCTTCAAATAGAATAGATACTTCAAAAGCAAGGTGCTAAATATGTATGACCAAAATATTATAATGTAAGTTTTTGCAATGACAAAATAAAGGCACATGCATGTAATTCAGTAAAAGATGACTCAGGCTATGACTTACAGAGTTTCCTACAGTCTTTGCAGACAGCTTTCCAGTAGCACTTTGAACTTCCAACGTCCCCACGTTCAGACTTGTGTACTCAATGGAAACTCCAATCTTCGGACCACCTTTAACAGAGAGCTAGAGGAAAGAAGTACTCAGAAGCCATTTGTTCTTTACATAAGTACAACCAAATGGTAGTGATGACAACTAGAAATGCTAGCAGTATACGGCCTGTATTGAAAACAAAACTTGCACAGGGAACAGGGAACAGTTTGATTCTCAGTTTTTCAAGGGGGGATGCAATGCCCCCCCAAGAACATTAAAGTCTTGAGGAAATGCAATAACCACATATAGGCGACATTAATTTTAGGGGTCAAGGTAATGATTACCACAAAAGAGGCACCCGGTGTGAGGTAGATGTACTCAGGATGTATTCGCAGTGGTTTGTACACTTCCACATTTATAACCTGACTCAAAACTCTTTGCCCAGAGCGTTGCTTAGTACTAACCTGAAGATTGGAGACATAATGAGGGCTGCCAGACAATAAGCATCTCAAACCAACAATATATTGATTGTCAACTTACATAAAGAGATGTTGTCCCAGTTTTTGCAGCTTTAACTGAAAATTTTGGTCCATCCAGCGACTCGCTTGGATTAACATGATCCAGAATTTCATCACCAAGATGTACCTCAATTCCCATGTACTTGTACTGCAAAGAAAGAAATTGGTAAATGGAAAGAGGTGACAGTAATAAATACCAAGAGATCATTTTCTACCCCCAGAGGGTACCTAGCAACCCTAGATCCAGCATTAGTTCTTACTCTGAGATTCACATATTTTGTGTCCCTATACTGTGCAGCACTGTACTCTGTGATGAACTTAATAACTTATACATATACAGCTTGTACTGACCGATTTTCATGCATGCTGGGCATTGAAAATGAATGCACAGTTAAGTGATATTTGAATCCAGACCACATTGACCAGTCCTAGAAACAGCAACAGTGTACATTTGGCTTTATTAAGGTGAAACGAGGAGGTAGTATTACTCCCAGATGATAGCAGCATATTTCTGTAACAATCAAACGCATTGAAGGCCAACAGGGGGCAGAAAAATGCAATCAGTTGAGATGCTACAAAGTTTTGGAAAGAGAGAAGGATTATAAAAACGTGGATTGGACCTAAAAAAATACTTGAGATTTGAAGATATTATATCTGGTATAGTTGATTGAACAGAAGCTTGCCAGTGCAACAAGAGAAGAATTAACACCAACAAATACAATCAATGGGGGGAAATTGTGCATAGTGGCACTGGCAGACCTGAGAATCTCCGAAGACTTGTCCATCTTGGGTCCCAGCTGAAATTTGAAAATCTTTTGTGGTTCCTTCCTAGAAACAAAGCAAGGTGTCAATGGAAATAAACCCCGAAGATTTAGCATCTGGAGAAAATAAATGTGCAACAATGAAAGCATATCACTGTACCATAATGCTGATGTGCTCTTCTGACAATATCTGAATCCAGTCAACATTTGCAACTCTAACCTGCAATAGCATATACAACATGCAAGTTGTTGTCATTTTGACAAATAGTGGGCAGAAACGAAGATTAATACGCCTGTATTGCTGCGAAATAATTTGACGAGAGTTAGCGTGGCCATTAATGATGGCAGGTGTATACTACAAGTTTTATCATCTCAAGAAATATGCTAAATGGCTAAATGGAAGTGCGGTAGGCGTAACAGGTCAAACATGGCAAGCAATAAAATACACTTGGTTGATATAACTCATAACTCATAAGCAAAACGAAATACTGAGAAAATCAGGGGCACAGTGGCAAAGGAATATACCAGAGAACTAGTCGATACTCTAGGAGAAAGGCCAATGTCCTGAATTGTCACGACAGCACTGCCTAAGCCTCTAGCACCAAGAATCAACTGGGAACATAGGGCCTTCCCTGGATGTTGAACTATTTGGACCACATGTGTGTCATTGGTAGAGGCATCTAGAAAGCATGTGCCACCACTGACAGCTAAGGTTTCCTGTAGCACAAATACATCAGAGCACAAGTAGAAGAAGAAAAATGATAAATTATTCTATGATGCAGAGAATTTAGAATTGCCATTACATACCTTTGCTTCACGATGGGAAACTAACAAGACATACGCTGGAGTGACTCTTAACGAAGAAACAATCTGGGTAAAGCAAAAATGAGTAGATAAACATGTTAGCAAAATCAAGGAAATAATCAACCCCAAAAGAAATCTAGTATGATTTACCTGCAACTGAATAGCATCTGTGAGATTGTCATGTTCACTTGGAAGAAACATGTGTTCTTCACGGGTTTTGCTAGCAATTCTGGAAGAAAAGCCAATGACTGTAGCACGGGCAGTGCACTGGAAGTTCAAATATTGAAAAAGGTTAAATTATGCATCAGAACTTTAAACCACAGGAGGACATACTATTCTTAATTAGATCCTCAACATTCTGCAAACTACTGTACCATTGCTCATATATAGAAGTGGATTCATCAACAAAATATGAGTGCTAAGGACAAGTATCTACTTGATGTTAAATTCAACATTCAAAGCAGTTGGTGTGGACTGCAAGCCATACTAACCATTCCCGTCGAATTCTGTAGGACAAGAAACCTCTCCCAAGATGACTGTTCTAACATTTCAGCATCTTCGTCTTGATCCAAGTAAGCAAGTCCCTCACATTCAGTGACTTCCCATCTCAAGCAAAGAGAGGACGAATTGGCAAAAAATCTTCCATTTTGATGTACACCAGCAGCAGCTAGACGGATGCTTCTTCCATTTGAGATTACGACAGGAGATACTTGCAGCCTATTGGGGCTACGGTCAGCTTTACTTGCCGCTTCCAAAATATCAAGCCGGTTTTCTGTCGAAGTGTCAAAAATGGATAAGTGCCACATCTAAGCTTTACAGAATGAGACTGTAAAAGGTACTTATCAAAAGCATACAGTAATTTATGAATCATACTGGATTATCAATGAAAAAGAGCATCATCATACCATTTTCATTTGCAATCAATGTTACTGCTGATGGTAAGTCACAAACAATCGATAGCTCTGATTTGGCAACAGCAGGCACAGGATGATCCTTCCCAATCATGTTTCCGCGCGAAAACAACAGTTTCTACAGAAAAAATGATAAATTGAATGTATTCAGCGAGGAAGCAATGCATTAGAATTGAATCAACTGATAGCAGTATTGAAAGTGCTTACAAAGATCCCTTTGCTTTGGCAAGAAACTCGGTATAGTCCACTAGATATTTTTTGCACAGCAGTAGAGCCAATGATATAATTTTCTAGTGCGCCAACAACATCAACAGTTTCGACAAAATCAACCACTTTGTCCCACTGTTCAGGCCCTCCAAAGAGAAACACATCCATGGTTGATCCAGGAACCAAGTACAGCTCCATGGGAGAGTTGTTACCCATATTCTGAATTCCACTCTGTAATCTAGATAAGTCAACCCAGTAACCACCAAACTGGTTTCCATTTCCTGCTTGGAGTACCAGAAGAGGATAATATGCAGATACTTTTGATGTGGCCTTCAGAAAAATAGGCTCATTAAAAGTCTCAAAATAGGAATCAGACTCGGAGGAAAACGTCGCAACTATTGTGGCTCGACCAGCAGCAGATGCATTTAGAGATATCCAGGCACAAGGATTGCCATATTGTGCCGAAGAACCACTATGATGCTTTAAGGCCTCAACAGTCAAAGCCTCGGATGCATCAACAACTTCAAAAGTTTGATTCTCAGATAGTAGACTCCACCTTATAAAAGCATTAAAATAATCACATCTCGAGTACGGGTGTCCTGCAAAGAGAAACATTATGAACAGCTATTAGAAATAAATAACAGTGTTTTCAGATCACAAAATAGCCAGCCTATATCATGTTAATCACCATTGGATGTTTTAAATGCCACAGCAGCATGAAGTTGTGTTCCAACAGCCACCTCCACAGGAAAGATTGGCAATATAGCCAGTGCTGAAGGAGAGGATACTTCAATAATGATCTGCGTTATGAAGCAAACATAATGAGCTGAAAAAACTGACTTGGCAACTTGCTTAAATGAAAGACGAATGAAAACATGTAGGTGGAGTACTAAGGCCGTACAGAAGAAAGTTCACTCATAAAAGAAAAGAAAGAAACAGACCCTACACAATCAAGTTACAACACAGTTAAAAGTACAGACCAGAGGACATGCCTATTAAGTGATTGGACCACATGACTGCATGCATAGTTGCATACACAAATAGCATATGCGAGCGTGGTGTGCTTGTGCATGAGCTAGTGCAAATAGGTATTAGATGGAAAAGATACATCAGGCAGCCGGTTAGTACGTTTTTGCATCTTTAAGAAGATGCATAGACTACTAAATAATTTGGTTCGCTGGATTCTTAAAACGCAGGAATAGGAAAAACACAGAATATGATAGGAATGCATGTGCAAAGCAGAGGACTGGTAAACAAAGGAATTCTATCAACTTTGGTGTTTGGTTCATAGAAATTGGAAAAACACGGGAATCCTAATAAACACGGTCAAATCAAAGTCAAACCAAACGAAAATATATAGTTAGAATGTTATTATGCCACTAAGGATCTTAGTCTCGTTCTTCGTGCATAGGTATTTGAGAAGGACCTCCTACGTTTTTCCTTTGAAACTGAGATCAGAGGGAAATTTCCTTAACTATTTCCTTCATCCCATTCCTTCGAACAAAAGGCATGAATAGTATCACCATAGGAATATTTCCTATTCCTACATTTTTCCTTTGAACCAAAGGAGCCCTTATTAGGTGTGCCCTCTAATTTGAAGTTTTTTGCTACACAAAAGGAAAAGTCCAGAGGAGAAAATAGTGGAAGAGAAACAATGCATATATTATTTGACTACTAAAGTATTATTAAACAGCAGGAACAATACACATTCTCTACATAATGCTTTTACAGTAACTATACACAGCAGTAAGATTTTAGTTTATGGCTTTTGCTGGCCACAGGTGTTTGTTTGCACAGAAGCAACAGGCCAACAATTCCCATTCTATTAATAAGTCATTATTTTAATGTATTTTTGCTACTAAGATGGCATTTCAATCAAAAGAAGGCACACACAAGCAGGTGTGTTATAAAGAACAGAAAGGAAAAGTAGGCAAAGCAGTCTTTCTTAAGTTCAAAGTACAATAGTTCAACACAAAATATAGATCTCGCAGATCCCAAGCTTAGTACTAGTGCAGAATGAAATAATTAGATTTCCTCGCGAGTGACCTTTACATGTTTAAAGTAGATAAGAGTAAAAACCAGTAGTTTAGGAGAGATCAGAATAACAATATACGAAGGAGATTATATATTCACATACCTCATCAAAATTCAGGAAATCAAAGGTGGAAACTACTTTGATGACAGCTTGACCAGGCTTTTTAGCACGCACAGTACGGGAATCAGACACAGAAACAACACTTTCATCAGACGAAAATAACTTGTAGTCCTCCGGCGTCTTACCACAACCTTCAGTTGAGTACAAAAAGAATACCGGTCAAATCCATTTACAAACCAAAAGTGGGTTAAGACTGAAGATATCACGACAAACATACCTCCAACTGCCATCAGTTCGACTTCCTGATAAACTCCAGGAACCCAGGGTAGATAAATAATATTGGAGTTATCCGTTCCCTCATCCCAGGTTGCCTTCACTTTACTGCATACATTAACTTTTTGCAGCAGCTTGAGAACCTAGAATGGAATGTGCCAATCCAGCAATCAGAAACCTTTGTTGCTTAATTATGAACTGCCAACACCAATTTAATGTTCTTTGCATACAATACAAGTTAGAACCACCCCGAGAAGAAAGCTAGAAATAACATGAATATGCATGAAATGTACCTTTGCTGATCCAGATGCCTCTGCTTGGTAGGTTAAGGCAGCAACTAAATATCCTTCTCCCTGAGAAATGGGGAATAGCAATCTAGAAGTTTGCACTTCATAGGAACCTAAAGAGTTATCTGGAACCTGTGATAAGTTCCAAAGTTCCACTGTGCTGCTCTCCAATCTAAGATTGTTTTCCTGCCAACAAAAAACAAGGGTATTAAATGAACAAAATAAGATTCCATGTAGTATATGGCCAGAACAACGAATCCACAACCAAAGTGCTCAAATGGTAAAATCACTATAGCTGTTCAGGTTCATTTTCTCAACATAAAGTACGTGGTGTTCCTTCTCCATACATTCATCTATTATGCATAACATTGCGCAGACGCGTGTACTAAAGAATGTATGAGTACATGTATAAAGATGAGATGAACAGGATTTACAGGCATGAATACTGAAGATTGTTTGTTAACTTCATGTACAAGGGCGGATAGAAGCATGCACATGCATGCAAAATATTTGGTGTGAATATTCAGTTCTGCTGACACAAGCATGCATGACTGCATTTATCCGCACGAAGCACAGGAGTGAACTTATTATGGAAAATACATCTAGAATTCAGTGGCTGGCACTTGTGGCTTGCTGATGTATTGATAAATTCATATTCATATTAATCAGTAAAACAGAGTACTTCACGCATAATTTTGAATTTTGGTGTTCATGTTAATTTCTGTGCATGGCCGGCCACCCAATTACTTCACAGAACAGAATCATGTAAATGCAGCTTTACAGAACCAAGCTCACTTGGTTAAATAGAGGTGCTGGTGCCCACAGGTGTTCAAGGCCTGCCAACAGGTGCTAGTGCCTGTTGGTCAATGTTATATTTTTTTGCTAAATATTTTGGCCATAGTAAACTAAACATTGCAAGTATTACGCAAGACCTTTTATTTAGATCTAATGATCGTCTGTGCATTATTCGTGTGTCCAATAGTAAGTAACCAACAAAGAGACCAAGTAATCAAATGCATAAGATCAGATGAATAGTACCTCTGTAATAAATATCTCTCTAGCATCAAATCCCTCTGCGAAAGCTTTCGCAAGAACCATGTACTTTTGACCAGGAAAAACGTACCACACTTCTGAGGATGGAATACTTGTTATCCCATGAAAATGACCAGAATCATCCATGACAGGAACTAGATAGAGGAAGAGTGTCCGTGGAATAACAACACGTAGAGATGATACTTGTTGGTGGCCAGAAACTCTTGTGTCTTCAACAACGACATCAGTAAATCCCAGACTCAAAGTATGTACAACACCCAAGGAACTATCCACTTGGGCCACCGAAGAGTTCTTCACATGCCAAAGATGGTATTGTGATGGTAGATTAACCACTAACAAAAAGGGAGAAGACCTGTTAGCTTTCATTAGCAGATATCCAATAAAAAAAGTTCTAGCAGAAATTTTCTTAAAATTATACTAAAGGAGCATGCCACTAAACCAAAGTGCAGCATTTAAAAATGGGGATTTCAGTGCAAGCATCTAAACCAGTTTCTTTGTTTTGCATTGAATAAACATTCTGTTGTATGTAAATCGTTTATCTGCCATGGTAGTGTAACTTTTAAGTGTGGTCCTCTTCTGATGTGCTTTCATATATGACATGGCACCACAGTTTACTTTCTGATTAAACTGAAATTGGTTAAGGTACACTTAATATATGACATGACACCACACTCCACTTTCTGAATAAAATCAAACTGGTTGGTATGCTTCAATAGATAATTAGATGTCTTGTGGCAACAAAATCAACATTTAGAGAGTACCTTGGGCAATCTTTTGTCGAAAAATCTTGAGTTTGAAATTCACCAAGACACCAAGAGTTACAAGGACGGGTGATGGGGGCTCTAGCGACATAGCTTCAGCGACAGTTAAAGTGATCGTGTCACTCACATGCTCAAACTGTGGTTCAAATAACTGAGCACTAACGACCTCTTGGCCAATCCCAACACCCTTCACGACAAAGAAATCAGAACCAAGATCCTGCCAGAAGTATTACAACAGAATTCAGAACATATATTTTTATATGAAACTGAATGTTTGCTAGAGCTGAAGTGAAAACAAGATAGTGTGTAAATATATTATCATACCCTATCTTCAAGCTCAAACCGCGCATTCATCTCAACACAAAAACCACTGCAGTCACTTAAATGTGTTTCTTTCAGTGGAATATGAGCAAGATGATGGTTACTGTTATCAAGCGTCGTCGGGGTAAGCTGCCACATAAACTGCAATCCCACCAATGTCGAGAACACGTTTTCTGAATCAAAATGAAAAAATTAAGCCATACAACCCAGCATTGAAATACTATTATAAAAAGTAACCGGATGGAGAAAATGGCTAATGGAACTATGCAATTAATTATTCCACTAGCACGTTTTTAGACCAAGGAAAAGAAGCAGTAACAGTCAAGAACCAGTGTCAGGAGAAACTCAACCACAGAGGGGGGCTCATCAGTCTAAAGAATTCTAGGTTGTGCTTACCAAAACTAAATAACCAATAACTCATATACTATAATATACAATGGTGCTTATTAATCGCACGGAACAGACTTCATGAATATTTGGAATTTGGAATGATCCAGCAAACAATAAGAACATGGATGCCCCATCAGCAACGTGCAAGACTAATGCAAAACAGCAAAAGCAGTATCACAGTTTATAAAGTACTTTCAGTGAGGCATAAACAGGGCAATGGGTCTTTCTGTTGCAAGAGTGACACATGACTATTGTTCTGTTAAAGTATGGAAAGAGTATACGAAGAATAACCTTCATCATCAAAGGCATGAACACGCAATGTGGCGATTTCATCCAGGTCGATTTTAACAGAATGATGGAAAATCCTGATCCGAGAGATTTTGTCGACGAAAACTTTGCAGTGTATTGTGATTCCACTAATAATATCAGTGGCATAGACAGAGGTCTCCTTGCGGCCACTGTAAGGGGCGATTGATGCCAAACGAGCGCTCGTTGAGCATCTGCTGCTGTCGTTGTACTCTGGCTTAACTGATATAATATCATGATGATCCAATGACCTGTAATTTTAACCTCATCAAAATGTACACTGAAACACTATCCCAATGTCCATCTAAGGGATTGGAGCATGGTCCAAAAACAGTCTCAAATCATGAAGTGTCATTCTACAACTGGCTACAGAATCTAAAAACAAGTAGCAAACGACTACATTGATGTGTAACCCAGATTCAAGTGCACAAGATACAGGAGCTTGAGACCAACGAAACCATTCACTCAAAGCACACTAGACCTTCAAACCTCAAGCTAAACCGAGCAATGCTGCTGCTACTGCATCACCACCAGGACCGGCATCGATACACCCCCCAACATGCAACCGAGCGCACTAAACAAATCACGCGACATGAACCACCCTAATCGCAGGCCCCGGCACAGCCAGTAACCACACAGCGCCACGGATTCGCGCCGCGTAACAGAGGCAGCGGCGAGGCGCGCCGCCCCACGGACAAGAGCGACGAGAAAGAAGTAACCGAAGCGTGTGAGCGCGCGCGCGTACCAGGTGAAGCAGCCGTCCCCGCCGACGAGTCGGTACTCGACGGGCCTGGTCATGCGCGGGGGCAGCAGCACGCTGAGGTCCGCCATGTGGGGCCCGCCCGCCGCTGCAGCCGAGGCGCACAGCAGCGCGGAGGCGGCCACCACCAGCGCCACCGCCGCCGCCGCCGCGACGGCCGGCCGCGCGGCCATAGCCCGCCCGCCCGCCCGCCCGCCCGAAGCCGCTGCCGGAGTAGCAAGTGAGCGAGCTCGCCCGCTAAACCCTAGAGAAGAGGGAGGGGAGAAGTGGGGGTTCAAGGGTGGGAAGGGAGAGCAAACCGAAGCGAAGGCAGCGGAGGGGAACGAAAGCGAGAGAGGAGGGGGGTGGTGGGTTCTGCGGCCGCTGGTCCCGGAGGTGGTGGGTCGTGTCGTCTCGGTCGCCTCGCCGTCGTCCTGGGCCGGACCATTCCATTCCAGGGCCAGGCCTACTGCCCAAAGTGGGCTTCTTCTCTCTCTCTCTCTCTCTCTCTTTACCTTCTCCTTTTTCTTTTCCATTTTTCAGAGAGAACAGGTAGAACTAGAACAGTCAACACCCCTAAAAAAAGGTAGAACAGTCAACAGGCACAACAGCCACGTTCCATCCTTCCTCCTCTCAAGAAAGAAAATACACGCCCTATTACAGGACATGCATGGTCTGGTTCAGATTAAGCATGAGGAGCATTCTACACCAAAAAAGTGGAATGATTCACCCCATTAAGCATGAGGACTGAGGAGCATTTACATAGAAAATCATATAGCTAAACAAAAAAATCCAGCATCTTCATGAAATACCCCAGGGATAACTTTGTCATCGAGAGAGTGAGGAAAAAAGATATAGCTCAGCTCCATCGCGAAAATCGAAGAGCTGGTGGCATGCAAGTGGCCGTAGGCTTCACTATGTCACAGTAGATCTTTTTATTTATTTCTGCTATCTCTATGTTTTTTCTTGTAGTGACATTGAACTCAATTATCTCTTACCACAAGCACAGAAGAACGTTTCCTTCACGTTATATTCACAGCCAAGTTTTCTAAACGCATACAGGACCAATAAGCATTTTTGTTACATTACATCTCTAGTTGGTATTTACATTCAGTGGGGAAATAATATTATCTGGGCTATGCCAGTACACAGGGGGATATGTATAGCTTTCCTCTTTTCTTTCTTTTTTCTGAAGGAAATGTATAGCTTCCCTGGATAGCACACCTAAAATAACAAATGCAATTCGCCTTCGCCCTCGGCGGTGCCGATGCAGGCTCAGGACATCCCTTGCTGCAATCTCCCTGTTATCCGCGCGTACGACCATGGAGGATGATAGTGTCAGTGGTCTCTCGGGACTTGCAGGAGTTGTTCATCTCTGCAGATAGAACGCTGTCCCGATCAGCACAGCCCACAGGGTGACGATCGCCCAGGCGCTCTTCTTCCACTCGCCCGGCGGCCGCAGGAGGAACAGGTTGCCGAAGACGTTCGTTGAAGGCTCCGGTTGGCTGGCGGCAGCCACCATCTTTCTTTTCTTGTCCTCTTGCTCTGGGATCTTGTCGCTCCATGTCCCAGCATACCTGATTCATGCAACAACACACGACAAGTTAGAATGATTCATGAGGAACGAATCGACAGATACTTTCCCTTGCATGAAATGGAAGAGTATGCTATTTCTATGTAAGGTGTAACTAGCAGTATATGAACATGGAAAACCTCTGCAGAGGATGTTGCCTGCTCGCACGGTGTTGTATGTCATAGTTCTGACTCCAGTTAAAGTGTTCAAACCAAGAGTAGAAAAGGTAACTTAATCCAGGATGTATGGTCAGCTACGGAATGAGGTCAATCAAAATTAACAGGCATTTGCCTATTACGCCCAGTAGCCAAAATTATTTTGTTGTTGGAAAGAAGAAATTTTAAAAATTGCTATACTTGCAACCAAAAAACTATTTACTACGCAATGTCATGTGGTAGCATAGCAAGAAACAACCAATTTACAGTACAAAAATACGTACAGTTCAGCAGCGTTTAATACTTCATTTACTAGCTGCTAAGGAAGATATGTGTCTGGAAATACAAAAATGCTCCTTTATGCATGAAGGCTTCACTCAACTAAAACAACGCTCACATGCAGAGAGAAACCAAAGTAGCTGTCAAGCACAGAGATGGTGAGAGCAAATAGTATGGTGTCAGAAAGATAACTAACCAGTCCCAGCTGGATCCAATTTGCGGTATCGTGACCACCTCGTCGTTGGAGATCTTCAACTTGGGCGCCTCAGCAATGTAACGGAATTCAGCTGCCTGTCTCCTGATGCTAATCATTGGATGTGTATTCTCCAATTCTTTGTACAGCGCTATGGAATCCTTGTGCCGCCTATTGGCATCGTATGCCATTGCAAGCCAAATTTGTATCTGGAAGTGAGGGCAGGCAATAGATGTCACTAAGGCACCTACAGGATCTTTCATCATAGTTTACAGCCATGATCAAGGTCCATTGAAATCAGTGAACTGGACCGGATGACACAGGCTGCTCATATACATGTTGATCATACAGGATGATGCTAGCTTGATCAAATATATGCACACGAAGAATATTTCAATTCTCAATGCAAAATGCCAATCTTTCTCGTAGGTTGAGATGCACCTAAGGTTGTGATAACAAACAAACAATGACATGTGCCAACTGCCACTAAGTCCATTTATTGCATACTTACCTGCAGTGCTTTTGAACTGCCTGTAAACTATACCGAGCACCAAGAGCATTCACTTTCGGCATCCATCCCCATAAAACAAAAAGGAACTCCAACATGATTCCAATAGTATGAAGCTTTCTAGTTCTCAGTTTCCCACAAAGTAAATAACTTCTCTGCTCACTTGATCAGGCTTAATTTAGTCATTCTCATCGATTTAAATGTTTACTCACATCACTTTGCTCTTCTAAATACCAGTTTGGAAAAGTTAGCAATCAGGTGCGCGAACTTCTATCCATGGTTTTGAAGGATGCATATAGGAAGGGGTGCCTATATGTAGTGACTAGTGAAAAATTCTAAGAATCAATGAGGGAGCCATGAACCTTGGGGCGAGTGCTCTGGAAGAAATATATTGGTTCCCCCTGGCTCTAGCTATCTTCTTGTTCTGAATAAATGGTGTTGGTTTCATCCTTCATTAACTCGCTTAAACGAATATTTAGCAGGATACAGCTAAGGTTGTCCGATACCACATACATCTGATGTCACTCCACTATGTACTAGTATAACATAGGTGATAGGTGACACAAGACACCAGCATAGCTAATAGTTAGTGAGTCACTTAGCACTAGCATCAGTATTTTTTCTAGCACGGGCTTATATGCAGTCCTTCAGCACACCAGTGAGCAGACTACAGGAAACCTCATACTCATGGATCTCATAGCAATAGCATGACATGTCCAATATAGATAGATACTACCTCACCGCCGAGGAGCGACGAGGGGCGTATGATGGTGAGTGCAGCCTCCAAGAACTCGATGGAGCGGCCATACATCCCTTTCCCATACGCCCTTTGCCCCAGATCGAACATCTGTTTCCCCGTCGCCCTCCTCTCGGCCTGCTCCTTGGCCACCTGCAATGCAAACACACCCCCAATATGATCAGCCTCCTTCCCCGAGTTCTGCAAGTATCCAATTCTAGAACAATGTAGGTACAAATGGGATGATAACAAATTATAAGCAGTAAACTAGCTAGTCGTGTGTAGCTTGGTTTAATCCAATTCTAACCCCCCCTCTTCATGCTAATTTGGTTCCGCAGCGTCACTACGCCAGTGTGGCTGCGTACATGTGCTGCGGTGCTACTAGGCAATCTGCAATCAACAACGCGGCGGTGGTGGTATGAAGCTGTGGCCGTGGAGTAGAGAGATTGGGGACCTTCTGAAGCTCGCGGCGGACGCGCTCGCGCTTCTCCTCCTCGGACTCGTCGTCGGGGGCGGCCCGGCTCTGCAGCTCCTCGGCGGTGCGCTCCAGCTCGTCCATCTCCTCCGCCTCCTTCAGCCGCCGCGCCATCTCCGCCTCCCTCTCCCTCCGCTTCTCCTCCTCCGACGGCTCGTCCCATCCGCCCCGCCCGCCGCCCGACGCGGACGCGGCGAACCTGGCCGGCGCGCGGCCCCGGCCGCGGGAGAGGCGGCAGCCGTGGTGGGGCCTCGGGGCCCAGCCGCATAGGTGCAGGCGCGGCCGGCAGACGGCGACGCGGGCGCGCGTGGCCGCGGCGGCGTCGCCGAGGAGGAGACCGGCGGTCATCGCCGGAGGAGGGGGAGGAGAGGAATGTAAATTTCTTGCTCGCTTTTTCTACACGTCAGTTAAATAGCACTCGCACGGAACTGCTGCGGATGACAGTGGGCCCGGGCGCTGATATTTCTCGAGGAGGAAGAAAGGATGGGTGGTGCTGGCTAATTCGAAAGGTGTGTAGCCATCGCCCACCATGTTTCTCACCAGAAGAGCATGGAAAACAAGCAAATAGTAGTAATTCAACAACGCTACTACTGAAAAAAAAAGTGTTTTTTTGTTTTTTCTGATAATTCCAATGGGTTTCTCTCCATCCTCTTGCCCAGTTGCTCCGGAGAATTTGGGCTATTTCTTGTGACTGTTCAAAACCATTTGCTATGGAATCTCAATACTCTATGGTGTAAAACGGTCATTTCCCGAGTTGTTGAAAATCTCGATGGTCGAGGGCGAAAAAAAGGAAAATCAGCTTTCCTTTGATACGAAGATATAAAATATTGAAAAATGGCAATTGGGGTCCAGTTAACATTTTAGTGTGTGCCCCAGTTAACATTTGTTTCTGGAAAAATGCCATCAACAAAAAGAGGACTCTGATCGCCATGATCTGAATTATGAGAAATGTCATGCTACTTTATAAAACTACCATTTAAATATTTATAAATTCACAATGTGTATGATCAAAAGAAAAGAAGGTCCTGTGATCTAGAAAAAAAATAAAATTTGACATGCTAAAATTAAAAATTGCCATCCTCTAGATAAAAAAATATTTTTATCTCAATAAGCCCAAATTAGATTCTATATTTTTTTCCGAAAATATGAAAAAACACAGGAATTCCCATGGTCAAAAACGAAAAAATTGCCATGCCATAAAAATAAAAATGGTATCCTCTTAATAATAAAAATGGCATGCTCTTAATAATAAGAACACCATCCTCTTAACAATAAAAAATCCCATGTTATTGATTATTAAAATTCCATGCTCTTAATAATAAAACGGCCATCCTCTTATTAATAAAATGGCATGTTCTTAATAATAAAAGTGATATCCAGTTATTAATAAAAACTTCATGTTATTAATTATTAAAATGGCATGCTCCTAATAATAAAATTGACATGTGAAGTAAAAATGCCATGTTTTGGAAGACACAAAAGATGTCATGGTTTTAATAGAAAAAAGAAACGGGTTTTTGTTCTTTCAAAAGTGAAAAATAAATTGAGATTTTTGGTTATTTTAATTCAAGCCGAATTTAAAACAACCTTCAAAGCATATAGATATAGCAACTTTTACTGCATTGTTCACAAGACAATTTCGGGCCAAGTGGTAAACGCCATGTCATTCCTTAAGGAGGTCATGGGCGGCACCATCCTTGCTCCGCGATTCGTGCCAGAAGATCGAACGATAGTCGATGCGTTCGTTGGATAAATGCCAGATATCTGACGTTCGTCGGATATTTCCAAAAAATAAAAAGTCTGATTTCAACCATTTTATATATTTCAATAAATTGTTTTCAACCATTTTTATATATTTCAATTATTCTAGAAAGATTTCATATTATTTAAAAGTCATAACAACTATTTAAAACCTGCAAAATTTCCAAAATTTTAATTTCATTAACTAAACACTAGGAACTATTCCTATTTCACAAATCACAATTAAAATACATATCCCAACTATTTTAGAAACTGAAACTTCTGCATTTTCACATATTTTGATATTTGTAATTAATAGTTTCCCAGCTATTTTTCTAATTTCGAAAGGCTGAAATTTCAACATTTTCATAGATTTCATAAACTGGATCATAGAAATGTCTGAATCATACACATACACTAGCCTCACGCATGTTTCACATACCACAAATTGTATTTCACATACCACGAAATTCACTTTCGTTCACAAACTGCACGTATGATAAATCATATTCCGAATATGGTTCAGATCATAGAGTAATGAAAATAAGCAGACATGCTTGGTTTATCCTCTCCTCTTCTTGTTTTTTTTTGTTATGTGAAAATAGTTGGGATATGTATTTTAATTGTGATTTGTGAAATAGGAGTAGTTCCTAGTGTTTACTTAATGAAATTAAAATTTCGGAAATTTTGCAGGTTTTAAATAGGTGTTATGACTTTTAAATAATATGAAATCTTTCTAGAATATTTGAAATATATAAAAATGACGAGTAAAACTTTTTTTGTGAGCTAAGTTTCATATATATTCCTCTGCTTTCCTCACCGACGGATGGCGTCGTACAGTACACGTGAGAGGGTATGCTTGAATTGGTGTTTGTCATTGGAAGGCGGCAAGGCAAAAGGTAAGAGGAGAGAGCAGGGTGAGATGGTAACCCCCATGGATGCTCCAGCGGCATTTCGAAGATCTCCATGCTGATGGCACCTCTGATAGCATAGCATCTCGCCGCCATCATCGGCCCAGGCGCTCCAAGGCTTGGTCGCGTAGAATTCGTCGATGTCAAACCTATGTCGCGGTTCCCAGAGCGGCGCTTCGTTGCCGTCGTCCTCCGGCGGTGGCGACATCATGACCCAATGGTTGAGGCCCCGGGGAAGGTCATGGATGATTTTGTGGATGGCGAGGCACAGCCGGCATTCGAGCTCAAAGGCACCCACTAGCGGCACGCCATCAAAAGTCTTTACCTCGGGGAGACCGTACGAGCGGCACGTCTCGGTGACCACGTCGACCACCAGCACCCGCTTCCAGCAATTCGTCGGCATGTATAGCTTGCCGTCGATCAGCAATGGCGCCCAGGCCGTGGTTTGGGTTGGACAAGACGACGAGCTGCGCAAATGTTGCCGCCACCCGGCGGTGTCGCCTAAGGTGTACACGTCCATGGAGAAGGGCGAGAACCTGAACAGCTTGTACTCGTTGGTGGGCGGGCCGTGGCCGTGGCCAGCGTCTCGCCCGTGGCCGGGTTGCACACCACCGCCGGCGCCTCGGGGCCGCCGGCGCGGTGCACGTAGCAGAGGAGGCCGTGGCAGACGTTGGCGAGGTCGTAGCCGCCGGGGACGGCGAAGGAGCGCAGGTCCTTGCCCGAGGACATGCTGGAGACGCTCACCTCGTCGCCCAGGCCGGGCTCGCACGTCTTGGAGACGAGCAGGACCTCCGCCGGGGGCGCGGCGTGGCCGGCCATGGCCATGGCGTTGGCGTGGGCGCTGCGGAAGGAGGGGTCGCCGACGGCGGCGCGCCACTGCCTGGAGATGCAGCAGGACCGGGCCACGTCCCTGGTCGTCAGCTTCATCAGGATGTCGTGTAGGATCTCGCTGGGGATCTCCACGTTGCGGCGGCGACGCCCCATCATTGTCGATAGATGGGCGACGGCGGCAGTCTGGCTGGCAACGTGAAACCAATCGTAGGGTTTCTATTTCTATTTTGGCAACGTGATGAAACCAATCGTATGGCATTTCTATACGAGTAATTTAATAAAATGGCACACTTTTCCTCGTACTTTGATACAATGACACCTTTTTTTTTATTGAATTAAATGACACACCTTTGATTCATGGCCAGATAAAATGACACAAACTGACTTTTTAGCTCAACTTCTTGGTTGGGCTTGCACATAATATTTTGTAGGACGATTTTGCCCCTTGGTCAGTTTGAGCTATTTACTGGTTCGAGAGGGAACAGCACAATGGCCTCGCTCTCCTCGCCGTGCCACCGCCTCGGCGCACCGCTCGTCTCGTCGTGGTTGCATCGAAGTATGGCTCCTCCCCAGCTCTCTGCCCGTCTGCCCCGTCTCGCCGCGCTCCGGCCACACCCTCGTCGGTCGAAGAGAAAAGGCACCGCCCCTTCAAGCGCCTCGGCAGCTGCAACTCTAACCTTCGCTCGACGCTCGGCACGGTTGTCCACGGCGCAGCAGCGCATCCATGTACATGTCACTGCTGGCCGCGCTGGAGCAGCATTTGCGGCTGTAGCAGTGCTCGCTTGTTGTCGCTGCTCGCTTCCTGTATATGGGTTGAGCTAAAAAAAAGAAAGCAGCTTGAGTTCAAATCTTGCCAATGCCAAGTTTGGTCCTAAAAAAACGATTGTAGCTGAAAATTATATGGATTGATGGATTTAGTTGTAGCTTCTGTCAACAAGACATATGGACTACAGATGCTTGTTCATATGGATGTAATCAAAAATCAGATTGGCTGGTTGTCCATACGTTAACTGCCCCGTCTTAGGTTTTTTTTGCGGGGGAAATAGCAATGTATTACTCCATCACATCATCCTTACAATCCATCGATGTTATCTCCACTACTTGAACTGGACCACCTCCTATCCAAGTCATGGTCCTACCTTGGGATCTAGCAAAACTAGCTAAACAATCACTAGCTCTATTTTGAGTTCTAGCGACATGAGAAATACAAGTTTTTCGAAGACCTAATAAGTACTTAATCTCTCTAACAATTGACGCATAAACAGATCGATCCAAGTCTGTGCTTGATATGAGAGAGACCGTTTCGAGAGAATCCAACTCCACAGCGATTGGCAAATCACAACGCTGCAATGCAAGGGACAAGCCTTCCATGCATGCGCACAACTCCGCTTCAAGGGCTTCTCTGCATGCGTACAAAGCCCTACATGCTGAAAAATTAATAGCTCCAAGATGGTCTCGCAAGATCATACCAGCACCAGCTTCATTAGAGTTAACGAATGACCCGTCCGTATTCAGCTTGCACCACCCTGGATCCGGTACTATCCATCTCCGTTCCTCTTGGACGATGCTGCTTCCGCCCCTTCTCCGTGTGTCTCTCAACTCAATATATGTTTTGCCTTTCGCTGGGTCAGCATCTGGATTTTGTTTAATATCAATCAAGGATTCTAAGTAGCTTTGAAGAAATCTTGTCGAAGCTTCCATCAGCGGCGCAGGTTTATCATGAACTAGCTCATTCCGAACATACCAACTCCTCCAAAAGATCATCAATAGCATAGTACGTTCAAGAGCTGTAAGAGGACTGAGCACATGGAGCAACCATTCCTTCCCATTGTTTTGTATTGAGCTTATATCAGGCAGCCTCCACACTTGGGCCATGGCCACAAACAAATCGCGCCCAAACTGACACCGGACAAAAGGATGGAAGTTATCTTCCTCCTCTAATCCACACACCGGACAAATACCTACAGTTTCGAGTCCAATTCGATGTTTCCTCTGCCAAGTAGGCAGTGCATCAGTGGCCAGACGCCACGCAAAATGCTTCACAAAAGGTGGGGCATCGCACTTCCAAATGTAATCCCAGCAAGTACGGCTTCCCGAAGGCGATGAACTAGACGCGGAAGCTGTACTGCGGAAGGCCTCGTCAAAAGCCAGCTCATAAGCTGATTTAACAGTAAACACGCCATGCCGCCCAGGGCCCCATGCAATCACATCTTCCTCCTGTCCAGGTGAAGCTCTTATCTTCATTATTTCATGTACGTCTGCATCGACAAAGTAAGCCTGAAGGAGCTCAACATTCCAAGATCCATTTGTGTTTAGGAATCCCGAAACGAATCGGATACGACATCGTCCTTGCGGGGAAATTGGCTTATATGAATAAGGTCTCGGAATCCAACTGTCTCGCCAAACCCTTATACTTGCTCCGTTTCCAACTCTCCATAGCAGACCCTTTTTCAGCAGTTCCAAACCATGGCATATAGCAAGCCAAGAAGATGAACCATTACCAGAAAAAACTGTGTCTTCCAACTTGCCATCTGGATAATACCGCGCTTTTAAAACCCTAGCACAAAGGCTATCCGGCTTGGTAAGCAGCCTCCATGCCTGCCTAGCCAACAGGGCTTGGTTAAACATCCGGAAATCGCGGAACCCAATTCCCCCCCTTCTCCTTGGGCTGCATGAGGTGATCCCAGCCCTTCCAATGCACCTTCCTCTTGCCCTTTGCCGACCCCCAATAGAAATCCCGAACCATGCGTGTAAGATCATCACACACCGAGAACGGCAACTTAAAGACACCCATGATATACGTTGGGAGCGCTTGAGCAACTGACTTGATTAGCACTTCTCTTCCCGGCTGCGCCAACAGGCCATCACCCCACTGTATCAGCCGTTTGGTGAGTCGAGTCTGCAAGTTTTGAAAACGTCCTTTAGACATTCTACCCTCCGGTGTAGGCAGTCCCAGATATTTTTCCTCAAAGTGCAGGTTTGTAACCTGTAGTACCGATCTCACTTCCTCCTGGACAGTGGCGGGACAAGCATCACCAAACAAGATGGAGCACTTGTTGGGATTTAAGCTCTGACCCGTCGCTCTACTATATATATCCAGAACACCTTTAATTTCTTCTATTTGCACTCTTGATGCCTCGAAAAATAGCAACGTATCGTCAGCAAACAATAGGTGCGAGACACCTGGCCCTCTCCTCGAAACCTTCACTGGGGTTATGACACCCGTGGACACTTTACTTCTTAGTAGGGCTGATAGACCATCTGCTACAAGCAAAAATAGAAACGGAGAAAGCGGGTCTCCTTGCCGAAGCCCTCGCGTCGGCGCAAAAGAATCCAAGAGGGTTCCATTAAGTTTGACAGAGTATCTCACCGATGTGACGCACGACATTATCCAGTCAACCCATCGCTGAGAGAAACCCATCTTTTGCATCATCTGCCTCAAGAAGACCCAGTCCACTCTATCATAAGCTTTTGAGAGATCCAATTTATACGCACAGAAACTTTTTGTGGGGTCTTTCTCCTGCTTGATGTAGTGGATACACTCAAAGGCAACTAGTGCATTGTCCGTAATCATTCTCCCAGGAACAAAAGCACTTTGCTCAGGCGATATGAGATCATCCAATAGTGGCCTCATCCTATTCACCAGGCACTTGGAAATGACTTTGTAGATAACATTACACAAGCTAATGGGTCGATAATCTGTGATTTTTACCGGGTTGGTGACCTTGGGGATGAGTACAATAGAAGTAGAATTTACCCCCTCTGGCATGATACCCGTAACGAAAAAGTCCCTTACTGCTGCCACAACTGAAACACCCTCGATGCGACTATATCTCCCACGTGTCGAGGCACGACTTAGAGGCATAATCGCATTGAAGGCAATGTCGCAAGTGAGGTAATCTTCACACAACCCATGTAATATAATAAGGGAAAGAGGTACATAGTTGGCTTACAATCGCCACTTCACACAATTACATGAATAAACATTACATCAATCAAATACACTCATGGTCCGACTACGGAACCAAAATAAAAGAAGAACCCCAAATGCGGCAAAGGTCCCCGATCGACCCCAACTGGGCTCCACTACTGATCGACTAGAACGAAACAATATAAAGGGCAAGATCTTCAACGAGCTCCTCCTGAGCTTGGTTGCATCATCTGCACGGACTCATCGGCACCTGCAAACTGGTTTTGGAAGTATCTGTGAGCCACGGGGACTCAGCAATCTCGCACCCTCGCGATCAAGACTATTTAAGCTTATGGGCAAGGTAAAGGTACGAGGTGGAGCTGCAGCAAGCGACTAGCATATATGGTGGCTAACATACGCAAATGAGAGCGAGAAGAGAAGGCAAGGCACGGTCGATAAAAGTATGATCAAGAAGTGATCCTAGACCACCTACGTCAAGCATAACTCCAACAACCGTGTTCACTTCCCGGACTCCGCCGGAAAGAGACCATCACAGCTACACACGCGGTTGATTCATTTTAATTAAGGTCATCTTTAGGTTTTCTACAACCGGACGTTAACAAATTCCCATCTACCCATAACCGCGGGCACGGCTTTCGAAAGATCAAATCCCTGCAGGGTGTCCCAACTTAGCCCATCACAAGCTCTCACGGTCAACGAAGTAATAGACCTCCACCCGAGACGTTCCGATCAGACTCGGTATCCCAGTACAACAAGACATTTCGACAGGGTAAAACTAAACCAGCAACACCACCCAGATATGCCGACAAATCCTGATAGGAGCTGCACATATCTCTTTCTCAGGGCACACCGGATGAGCAAGACGTCGGGTAAGCCAGCCCAGAGTTGCCCCTGGTAGCCTCGGACATCGCTCAGTTGGACCAACACTTAGAGAAGCACTGGCCCGGGGGGGGGGGTTAAAATAAGATGACCCTTGGGCGCGCGACCCCCAAGGGAAAAAAGGCTAGGTGGCAAATGGTAAAACCAATGTTGGGCATTGCTGGCAAAGCTTTACTTAAGGCGAACTGTCAAGGGGTTCCCATTATAGCCCAACCGCGTAAGGGACGCAAAATCCGGGAACATAACACCGATATGACGGAAACTAGGGCGACACGAGTGGAACAAAACACCAGGCATAAGGCCGAGCCTTCCACCCCTTACCAAGTATATAGATGCATTAATTAAATAAGATATATAGTGATATCCCAACAAGTAAACATGTTCCAACAAGGAACAACATCTCCATGTTCCAACACGGAACAAACTTCAATCTTCACCTACAACTAACAACGCTATAAGAGGGGCTGAGCAAAGCAGTAACATAGCCAATCAACGGTTTGCTAGGACATTGGTGGGTTAGAGGCTGAACATGGCAATTTGGGAGGCTGACAAGCAAGTGGTAGGCATCGTAGCAATGGCATAGCAAAAGAGCGAGCATCTAGCAAAGCAAAGATAGAAGTGATTTCGAAGGTATGATCATCTTGCCTGAAATCCCGCAAGGAAGAAGAACGAGTCCATGAAGAAGACAAACGGAACGTAGACGAACGGTTCCTCACAAACACGACGTTACCGGAATCAACCCGGAGAAGCAATCACCGGAAAAGAAGCACACAACATAGTAAACAACCAACACATAGACATGGCATGATGCACAAACGAGTATGATGCATGTCCAGTTTAAAGAGGTATGGCATGGCAAAGTGCACAAGCAATCCTACAAATTAAGTGGAGCTCAATATGCAACGGGTTGCATATTGACGGAACACCACATCAATTATTTAGTTCTCTCTCGTTTATGTACCCAACAATATTAAATGTTGATTAACATGGCAAGAGGGGAAACATGATGAAACTATCTAATCTAGGCAAGTTTAAATGAGGCCGGAAGCAACGAACAACAATTCCGGAAAATCCTCATGTGCAAATATTAGGTTTGGTCCTGATCTGTCCTAAACACAATTTTAGAGTTGTTTAACATACAAAGTGATGCCACAATGATAAACTAGGCGAAATTCTACCCCATTTACATATAAAGTTTATTTAATTCGGAGTTACGGTTATTAAGTTATGAATAAAATCATTTTAGCATGGCATAGGAGCAAATTAATGCAACAACATTTTAAACATTTTAATTGTTGTTATCATGACGCGGATGACATGAACAAGTTTATGCAAGTTTTAAGAAAATGTAGATAAGAGCATTATGAAGCTTTTGTCACCGTGGTGGAAAGAAGAGAGGTGCCACGGCAACGAATCCAAAAATGATGCCACGGCAACATATCGGTTCTGGTAACTCGATTGAGATCCCGGTGCAAAAGAAAATGCGACGGGAGCGTGACATGCGATAGAATGTGGGGTGCTCTCGAATACCGAGTTCCCACCTGTCGGTGGCAAGGCAAAAGAGGGGCAACGTGCAATGACAACTCGGCCATGGTTCGAACATGAGCATATCAAACAACGCAAGCATACGTTCACGGACGTCGCCTCGAGGTTATACCTTTGAAGCGTGCGGTATTGCGGCGGTTCGAGTTCGTAGTGGAAGTAGTGGTACTCGCGGATCGTAGTGGAAGTAGAGGTTCACGAGTCGAAGAGGAAGTAGACATTCATGTTCGAGGAGCGGTAGGGGTACACGGTCGTCATCGAACTTGGCGTCACATCGCGTAGTCGTACACATTCCATAGATGTTCATGTCATCGGTGTCGTGGTACTTGGGGTCTTCGGACTTTCCGGTCCCGTTCTTGCGACGGTAGTTGTTCTCGGTTTGTCATGGTACTTGGCGATTTCGGAGACGGCGGAAGACGAACTTGGCGGTTCTCGTTGACCTAGTACTTGGCGTTATTTCCGGTTCGGTGATCGTTTTAGGCGTCGGGCGTCGAGGTCTCCGGCCGTAGTGGTACTTGGTGAATTCCGAAACTGTCTTGGCGTCTTCGCGCGTAGGGGTACTTGTTCGTTTACTCCACGGTCTTGGCGGATCCATGCGATGGTAGTGGTACTTGCGAAGAGGTACTCGGCGATCGTCGTGTAGGTGTTCACGTGTCTTCGGCGACATCAGGATGCATCTTGGCGGTCTCGTCTCGGTGTAGATGTACATGGCAAAGGTAGTGGTACTCGGAAACTTGTCGAACCCAAGTGACTGTAACCGTTCTCGCGGACGAAGCCGGGAGGCGAAGGCAAAGCAACGCGGCGGCGGCCTGTGCTCACCGGTGAAGCAGCAGCAGAAGACGAAGGTGGTGTTCAGCAGCAGGTGCTCGAGGCAAGAGGAGTAGAGGAATGCGGCGGGGTCGGCCCTGGCGTCACTTGACCAGGAAGATGGCGGAGGGACGCAGGATCCCACCGGCGACAGCCTTGAGACGACGACGCCATGGGTTCCCTGGACGGCATCCACGGGAGTTGCAGAGAGGCGAGGTGGAAGGAGCTGGCGCCTGGGCGACGCAGGCTCCTGGTGGAGGTCGGCGGCGGTGTCGCAGGCCGGCGGAGCACTTGAGGGCGCAGGGCTGTGCAGGGCTCGTGCGACTGGAGAGGAAGGAGGGAGGCGACGACGTCGAGGAGGGTTGAGGGCGACGCGAAGAAGCAGAAGGAGAGGCAGGGCGACGGTAGCCGGCGGGGGCGCAGGCTCGCGATGGCGGCGGCGGGCCGGCCTGGCACTACGGGGACTAGCGGCCATGTGAGCTGCTGCACCTGTCACAAACGACGATGGCGAACCCGCGAGATGAGGCGGCAGCGAGAGGAAGGGAGAGGCCATGGATCGGGCGAGAGGAGAGAGGAGCGTGGGCGCGGGCGCTGGTGATGGGGATCGAGCGGGGAGCGAGAGAGGAGGATGGGATCGGGCAGCACGGCGCTGGAGGGAAGGAAATGGGTTCGTGGGAGAGAGGAGGAGGCGAACGAGGCTCTCTGGTGGCGGCGCTAGGAGGAGAGCCAGGTGCGGGCTAGGGTTACCGCGCGGCGTGGCTGGGCCTTGGGCCACTCGCTGCGGGGAAGGTTGGGCCGGGCATGGGAGGCCTTGGCCAAATGGGCCACGGGAAAGCAGGCCACCTGACCACTGGGCTCTGCTCTCTTCTCTCTCCCTCTAATTTGCTTTAACAGGAAAACAAATAGAGAGAAGAAAAAAAAATACAGAGAGGGTTAGGGAAAGAATATTTCAGAAAATAAAATATTCTTGGAGCGCCGGAACTTGCACAAATATAATAAAATGGTTTGGCGATATTTTAGAGATAGAAAAATAATTCAAGTTTGAATTAGATTCAAACTTGAGCCATTTTTGAATCCAACCAAAACAAGTTCAAAGGATCTGAAAAATTGGAGGAGGTGATCCTGGCACAGTCTAGAATTTATAGGAAAAGAATGGACATTAATAGAGAAGGGAAAAAAATGGGACGGAGGCATGGGGAGAATATTTGCAAGTGTGTTTTTGGTGATTCCACAGAATTGGAATACTTAATACAGCTCCCTACTATCGGGAGGGTATGTTATAAAGAGAAGTCACCAGGTGAATTCCCTCGGTTTAAATGGACCGAAGATCCATGCAATTTATTTAGTTGGGTTAAGAAAAGAAATGACATGATGCAATGCACATGATGCAATGACCCAAACAAATCACACAACGAAAACCCGAAAAGCCTGGAAGGCATCTGAAGCTCTGGTCTTGGGGCGTTACAACACTCCACCACTACGAGAGGATCTCGTCCCGAGATCTAGAATGGCACCGGAGGGACAACGGAAAAGAAAGAGAAGAGGTGAAACTAAGTTGCTCCTTTGACAAACGAGTGAAACCACGAGTCTTGCGAGTTTGAACAAATTCGAGAAAAGGATACAATGAAGGTGAACAAAGTCGAAAACACTTCGTTAGAAAAGAGGGACAAAGAACATTGCGAAACCTTGAGGTTGAAGGAAAGATATATATAGAAAAACACTCTGGTTAAGGAAGGGGATCAAGGAAAAACCAAAATTCGAACAACACTCCGGTTGAAATGAAAATAATTGAATAAGAACTTGATAAGATGAGAAGATACTTGATGAAATGACAACACACTGCCACCGGAACTATTGAATGAATGGGACAAGGGGTAAGAAAGATCTCAGACCGCACTCCGGTCAAGAAGGGAGTCAAAATTTGATAAGATGAGAGAGCTCAAATGAAAACACGACACTCCGGTTGAGAAAGGGATGCAAGACTTGATAAGGCGGAAAGAACTTGAACAAAGGGGCACAATACTCCGGTTAAGCAAGATAGGGAAGGAATAAGAGTGATATAATTTGGACAACACTCCGTCTGTAAATGGAAGGAATTGAACTTGACAAGATGAGAGGATACTTGTAAAGAGGACACAACCCTCAGATAAAAGTATAGGCATGGAAAGATCATGATCTTTGACAAAACAAGATGATGGGTTGAAAAGATGAACATCACAATGCCTCCGGAACGAAAGAATAGAAGATAGATAATAGAAATAGGAGAATGGAGACGAAAATGCCAACTTCTGCCACAAAAGAGTTTGAAGAGGCATCTTCAGGGGAACGGTCGAACGGAGTTGTTGGAGCAATCCACAACGAAAAGAGTAAGCTTGATATGGTCTTATGGAATACATCTGAAATTGTGAGGTGACAACCTGCCACTCACGGAAGCAGAATTGGATTGATATGAACAGGGAGACGAGAAGCTTATATCACCGGGAGGATAAATGAAGAAACTTGGATCATTTATAAGCACCATAATAACAACAATCCTTAGGGAAGGCTTTAGGTGAAATATAACCCAAGATAACTCCAATGACGAGATTGATGGATTTAAAATACATCATACTTAACAACATGTGAATCATGAAACATGAATTCAAATTATCAAGAATGACATAATACCACCTCCAATGATACGGAAGAAAGAATTGCACTCCGGATTACAATACGAAGAAAGCTTGAGTTCCTCTGAAAAGAATCTCAAAGAACACTTCAAGAAGGAATTAAATCTCTTATGAACCATCATGTAGAGCCTCCATGAAGAACTCCGGTAATAAAAAGAATGATCCAAAATAATTGAATGATGAAAAGAATAAGATTGAAGCCTCGTAATGATTTAGATGGAGATCTCCGTGATAATATAATTGAAAGAGGTTGGACTCCGGGAAAAAGAGAAGATGAAACAAATGAAACCGAGAGTTTGAAGGGCCTCCGGAATAAGAATTAATCATTAGGATGAAACAAGAATAAGAATTGTGTTATGCTTATCCTTCACCAATTTAAATTGATGACAAACAACGGATTTGGCATATTACTAATTCTCTTATCAAGGATTAAGAGAGATATCACGTAAACTTGAGGAAGTCTTCAACGAACCACCGGTATGGTAGAAACAACAAATAAATTGATAAGGAAGAGAAATCTTGAACGAACCACCGGAAGAATTGATTATGAACAAAGTAAAGATAAGGAAACACCAGGAAGAATTAGCAAACGGACGAAGATGCTTGAGAGAATTTAGATATAAGTGAATATAATACATCATGGACCTATTAGAGATCACTTGAACGAAGCACCGGTAAAATTGAAGAACGAGAGCTGAAAGCTGAGAATGAATAAATCTTAGATGATGGACTCCGGATAACAACTGAGAAGACTCTTGAATTGCTTCGGATGGGTGAAAGGAATTCTCACAATCGAAAAATAATAATTATGAGAGGATGGCAACAAGCTAGAATCACGAATCTTGAAAGAATGGAGCAAGATTAAAGAGAAACTCTTCTTCGGTCTTCAAAATATGAGAATTACGATGATAAACACCATCAAGAATTATTGAGGCACACCGGAATGAAGAATGAAAAAGTTGAGCCAACGATGAAAGAATTTGAAGGATCTTGGAGAAAACATTTGACTGATGATAAATCATTCTTACGTCAAACTTCGAAAAGAATTTGAGAATAACTCCGGTGAAATAAGAAGAGTCAGGTAAGATCCTAGGAAAAGACCTGTGGGTTAGGGCCCACTCAAGAGAAACACCACTGAAATGATTAAAAAGAGAGATTGCATCGGTTGAATTAAAAGGCTTGAATGATAACATCCTCAAAATAGCTTGAACGGATTAAGAGTGGAAACAGGAATCTTCTGAGATATCTTTAGCACTCCGTAATAACAAATAGCGAGAAGTAGAATGATAATGAGGTGCACCGGCATGAGAAAGCATTGAAATGAGGAAAAGGATATGATCCACAAAGTTTGACTTGGAACCACTGGAGAAGAAAAGAATGAAATATGATGAACTTGAAGCTCCGTTAGAAACTTCATGAGCAACACCGGGTAAGAATATTGAAAGGAAAGAAAGAAGAGACTTCACATCAATAAAATGATACTTGATTAAGATATATGAGTCCTCGGAGAAAATCAAGGGAGGGAGGGCGGGAAAACAAAGGCAACTTGGAGACGAATGAAACAAACACCGTTGAGAAGAAGTGATAATTGATCTTGCGAATATTGAAGTGATCGGATCCACTAGAAGAGAAAGACGCAGGTTTACAAGAAATTGAAATGACAAACTCGATGATCGAGAAGGATTAGTATTCACATAGGAATATGAGAAGACCACTTGAGGAAGGTATGGAATCAACATTTGACTTCGAAGCAACTCGAATACCACAACTCAAAACAAAACAAAGGGTTGGCTTGCGAAATAAGCCGGAACAAACATATGACAGAGATTTCGTCCGAAGTTTTCGTGGTGGGACCTACACGGGCTCAATCGTACAGCACCATCATGTACAAGGCAGTGCACATGACATACGAAGCGTCCCCGAGTCGGCATAGCCAAGGACTCTTTAAGACACAACGAGACCACTGTAAAATCGACCGTGAATAGGCGAACCACTAGACGTCGAACCCCAATTTCATATCATACATCTGTCGGAAAGAAATCCTAAGAGCTACTTGAATTCCCACCTATGAAACTCCTGAAACTTTCCGGTTATGCAATCAGGTGTTGGGGATACAGGGGAAGCATAATATCTCACGCAAACTAACAAATCCTACATCCAGCTGTATCCATCCTTCAATACATAACCAAGAAACCTTCGGAAACCATCTACCTCAACCTTCGAAAAGCATCCGTTATACAAGTTATGGCGATACTTCCGAACTCCCGCCCCAGTACTGGGTGGCGTCGAGGTTATCTCACCAACGAACTGCATAAAGGAAATTTTCGATGTCGCGAACATATCTCAAGTACACCAGAATTGCAACAATAAAATTATGATGACAACACCTCAGAGCTCAACTCCCCGGGACACTTCCACTAAACCCCTGACAGGAGGCACCAAGACAGTATTCTCATCATAAGTCATCGGAACAAAACCAAGATACTCGCGTGATCCTAAAATTTTTTTTAGTGAAATTTGAGAAGAGAAGAGACAAAACTCTACGTCAGGGTGCCTTACCAGAGCGACGAAGGGACTGGGGAGTAAAAAGAATTCCTAAACTCTCCGATATATAATTCCTAAATGACTCAAAACATTTTTCTAGACACAACTCGGCCGCTAAAAACGATCAAGCAATGGGGGCTCCTAAGGTCGGGGAAGGCTCTGATACCAACTTGAAACACCCTCGATGCGACTATATCTCCCACGTGTCGAGGCACGACTTAGAGGCATAATCGCATTGAAGGCAATGTCGCAAGTGAGGTAATCTTCACACAACCCATGTAATATAATAAGGGAAAGAGGTACATAGTTGGCTTACAATCGCCACTTCACACAATTACATGAATAAACATTACATCAATCAAATACACTCATGGTCCGACTACGGAACCAAAATAAAAGAAGAACCCCAAATGCGACAAAGGTCCCCGATCGACCCCAACTGGGCTCCACTACTGATCGACTAGAACGAAACAATATAAAGGGCAAGATCTTCAACGAGCTCCTCCTGAGCTTGGTTGCGTCATCTGCACGGACTCATCGGCACCTGCAAACTGGTTTTGGAAGTATCTGTGAGCCACGGGGACTCAGCAATCTCGCACCCTCGCGATCAAGACTATTTAAGCTTATGGGCAAGGTAAAGGTATGAGGTGGAGCTGCAGCAAGCGACTAGCATATATGGTGGCTAACATACGCAAATGAGAGCGAGAAGAGAAGGCAAGGCACGGTCGATAAAAGTATGATCAAGAAGTGATCCTAGACTACCTACGTCAAGCATAACTCCAACAACCGTGTTCACTTCCCGGACTCCGCCGGAAAGAGACCATCACGGCTACACACGCGGTTGATTCATTTTAATTAAGGTCATCTTTAGGTTTTCTACAACCGGATGTTAACAAATTCCCATCTGCCCATAACCGCGGGCACGGCTTTCAAAAGATCAAATCCCTGCAGGGTGTCCCAACTTAGCCCATCACAAGCTCTCACGGTCAACGAAGGAATAGACCTCCACCCGAGACATTCCGATCAGACTCGGTATCCCAGTACAACAAGACATTTCGACAGGGTAAAACTAAACCAGCAACACCACCCAGATGTGCCGACAAATCCCGATAGGAGCTGCACATATCTCTTTCTCAGGGCACACCGGATGAGCAAGACGTCGGGTAAGCCAGCCCAGAGTTGCCCCTGGTAGCCTCGGACATCGCTCAGTTGGACCAACACTTAGAGAAGCACTGGCCCGGGGGGGTTAAAATAAGATGACCCTTGGGCGCGCGACCCCCAAGGGAAAAAAGGCTAGGTGGCAAATGGTAAAACCAATGTTGGGCATTGCTGGCAAAGCTTTACTTAAGGCGAACTGTCAAGGGGTTCCCATTATAGCCCAACCGCGTAAGGGACGCAAAATCCGGGAACATAACACCGATATGATGGAAACTAGGGCGGCAAGAGTGGAACAAAACACCAGGCATAAGGCCGAGCCTTCCACCCCTTACCAAGTATATAGATGCATTAATTAAATAAGATATATAGTGATATCCCAACAAGTAAACATGTTCCAACAAGGAACAACATCTCCATGTTCCAACACGGAACAAACTTCAATCTTCACCTGCAACTAACAACGCTATAAGAGGGGCTGAGCAAAGCAGTAACATAGCCAATCAACGGTTTGCTAGGACATTGGTGGGTTAGAGGCTGAACATGGCAATTTGGGAGGCTGACAAGCAAGTGTTAGGCATCGTAGCAATGGCATAGCAAAAAGAGCGAGCATCTAGCAAAGCAAAGATAGAAGTGATTTCGAGGGTATGATCATCTTGCCTGAAATCCCGCAAGGAAGAAGAACGAGTCCATGAAGAAGACAAACGGAACGTAGACGAACGGTTCCTCACAAACACGATGTTACCGGAATCAACCCGGAGAAGCAATCACCGGAAAAGAAGCACACAACATAGTAAACAACCAACACATAGACATGGCATGATGCACAAACGAGTATGATGCATGTCCGGTTTAAAGAGGTATGGCATGGCAAAGTGCACAAGCAATCCTACAAATTAAGTGGAGCTCAATATGCAACGGGTTGCATATTGACGGAACACCACATCAATTATTTAGTTCTCTCTCGTTTATGTACCCAACAATATTAAATGTTGATTAACATGGCAAGAGGGGAAACATGATGAAACTATCTAATCTAGGCAAGTTTAAATGAGGCCGGAAGCAACGAACAACAATTCCGGAAAATCCTCATGTGCAAATATTAGGTTTGGTCCTGATCTGTCCTAAACACAATTTTAGAGTTGTTTAACATACAAAGTGATGCCACCATGATAAACTAGGCGAAATTCTACCCCATTTACATATAAAGTTTATTTAATTCGGAGTTACGGTTATTAAGTTATGAATAAAATCATTTTAGCATGGCATAGGAGCAAATTAATGCAACAACATTTTAAACATTTTAATTGTTGTTATCATGATGCGGATGACACGAACAAGTTAATGCAAGTTTTAAGAAAATGTAGATAAGAGCATTATGAAGCTTTTGTCACCGTGGTGGAAAGAAGAGAGGTGCCACGGCAACGAATCCGAAAATGATGCCACGGCAACATATTGGTTCCGGTAACTCGATTGAGATCCCGGTGCAAAAGAAAATGCGACAGGAGCGTGACATGCGATAGAATGTGGGGTGCTCTCGAATACCGAGTTCCCACCTGTTGGTGGCAAGGCAAAAGAGGGGCAACGTGCAATGACAACTCGGCCATGGTTCGAACATGAGCATATCAAACAACGCAAGCATACGTTCACGGACGTCGCCTCGAGGTTATACCTTTGAAGCATGCG
Organism: Triticum monococcum; assembly: GCA_034509565.1. Taxonomy (NCBI): domain Eukaryota; kingdom Viridiplantae; phylum Streptophyta; class Magnoliopsida; order Poales; family Poaceae; genus Triticum; species Triticum monococcum. The sequence continues at coordinate 590,223,486 of CM067845.1, read as the reverse complement.
GTATTGCGGCGGTTCGAGTTCGTAGTGGAAGTAGTGGTACTCGCGGATCGTAGTGGAAGTAGAGGTTCACGAGTCGAAGAGGAAGTACACATTCATGTTCGAGGAGCGGTAGGGGTACACGGTCGTCATCGAACTTGGCGTCACATCGCGTAGTCGTACACATTCCATAGATGTTCATGTCATCGGTGTCGTGGTACTTGGGGTCTTCGGACTTTCCGGTCCCGTTCTTGCGACAGCGGTAGTGGTACTTGGCAAAAATGCACGTCGACGGTAGTTGTTCTCGGTTCGTCGTGGTACTTGGCGATTTCGGAGACAGCGGAAGACGAACTTGGCGGTTCTCGTTGACCTAGTACTTGGCGTTATTTCCGGTTCAGTGATCGTTTTAGGCGTCGGGCGTCGAGGTCTCCGGCCGTAGTGGTACTTGGTGAATTCCGAAACTGTCTTGGCGTCTTCGCGCGTAGGGGTACTTGTTCGTTTACTCCACGGTCTTGGCGGATCCATGCGATGGTAGTGGTACTTGCGAAGAGGTACTCGGCGATTGTCGTGTAGGTGTTCACGTGTCTTCGGCGACATCAGGATGCATCTTGGCGGTCTCGTCTCGGTGTATATGTACATGGCAAAGGTAGTGGTACTCGGCAACTTGTCGAACCCAAGTGACTGTAACCGTTCTCGCGGACGAAGCCGGGAGGCGAAGGCAAAGCAACGCGGCGGCGGCCTGTGCTCACCGGTGAAGCAGCAGCAGAAGACGAAGGTGGTGTTCAGCGGCAGGTGCTCGAGGCAAGAGGAGTAGAGGAACGCGACGGGGTCGGCCCTGGCGTCACTTGACTAGGAAGATGGCGGAGGGACGCAGGATCCCACCGGCGACAGCCTTGAGACGACGACGCCATGGGTTCCCTGGACGGCATCCACGGGAGTTGCAGAGAGGCGAGGTGGAAGGAGCTGGCGCCTGGGCGATGCAGGCTCCTGGTGGAGGTCGGCGGCGGCGTCGCAGGCCGGCGGAGCACTTGAGGGCGCAGGGCTGTGCAGGGCTCGTGCGACTGGAGAGGAAGGAGGGAGGCGACGACATCGAGGAGGGTTGAGGGCGACGCGAAGAAGCAGAAGGACAGGCAGGGCGATAGTAGCCGGCGGGGGCGCAGGCTCGCGATGGCGGCGGCGGGCCGGCCTGGCACTACGGGGACTAGCGGCCATGTGAGCTGCTGCACCTGTCACAAACGACGACGGCGAAACCGCGAGGTGAGGCGGCAGCGAGAGGAAGGGAGAGGCCATGGATCGGGCGAGAGGAGAGAGGAGCGTGGGCGCGGGCGCTGGTGATGGGGATCGAGCGGGGAGCGAGAGAGGAGGATGGGATCGGGCAGCACGGCGCTGGAGGGAAGGAAATGGGTTCGTGGGAGAGAGGAGGAGGCGAACGAGGCTCTCTGGTGGTGGCGCTAGGAGGAGAGCCAGGTGCGGGCTAGGGTTACCGCGCGGCGTGGCTGGGCCTTGGGCCACTCGCTGCGGGGAAGGTTGGGCCGGGCATGGGAGGCCTTGGCCAAATGGGCCACGGGAAAGCAGGCCACCTGACCACTGGGCTCTGCTCTCTTCTCTCTCCCTCTAATTTGCTTTAACAGGAAAACAAATAGAGAGAAGAAAAAAAAATACAGAGAGGCTTAGGGAAAGAATATTTCAGAAAATAAAATATTCTTGGAGCGCCGGAACTTGCACAAATATAATAAAATGGTTTGGCGATATTTTAGAGATAGAAAAATAATTCAAGTTTGAATTAGATTCAAACTTGAGCCATTTTTGAATCCAACCAAAACAAGTTCAAAGGATCTGAAAAATTGGAGGAGGTGATCCTGGCACAGTCTAGAATTTATAGGAAAAGAATGGACATTAATAGAGAAGGGAAAAAATGGGACGAAGGCATGGGGAGAATATTTGCAAGTGTGTTTTTGGTGATTCCACATAATTGGAATACTTAATACAGCTCCCTACTATCGGGAGGGTATGTTATAAAGAGAAGTCACCAGGTGAATTCCCTCGGTTTAAATGGACCGAAGATCCATGTAATTTATTTAGTTGGGTTAAGAAAAGAAATGACATGATGGCATGATGACATGATGCAATGCACATGATGCAATGACCCAAACAAATCACACGACGAAAACCCGAAAACCCTGGAAGGCATCTGAAGCTCCGGTCTTGGGGCGTTACAACAACCCCCTCCTTTAGAGTGCCCCAATTCCTCTGAAAGAATCTAGCTGGGAAACCGTCCGGACCCGGAGCTTTCAGAGGCCCAATTTGGAACAAGGCGTCCGAAATCTCTTTATCAGTGAAGGGTGCACATAGCTTGACATTATCCTCATCTGACACCACCGGATCAATTAGATGCAGAATTGGGGTAGCATTAAGCCCGGGATCTGCTGAAAAAATATCATGAAAATACGCGTTAGCCAGTTCCCCCATAGAAGTAAGGTCGGTGTGGACTACCCCCATGCTGTCTGTGAGCTCACGAATCTTGTTCTTCCTCGCCCTCCATACTGCTGTACTATGAAAATATTTCGTATTTCTGTCCCCTTCCTTCAACCATGTGATACGTGATCTTTGCAACCAAAGCATCTCCTCCTGATACAATAACTCGTTCATTTTATCAGTCACCCTCGTGATATCCTGCCGGTCGGCGTTCATGTTCATCAACTCCTCTAGCTGAGTACGCGACTTGACTAACTCCCGTGTGATATTACCAATTTTTTTGCTCCATACCCGAAGAGCTGACATCGTTTTAATTAGAGCATCCCGCAATTGTGCCATATTGTGCACCTCCCCCACCGCTTCCCATGCCTCTCGGACCACCTCCGGTAGCGATGTATCCCGCTCCCAGAACACCTCATATATTCTCTGCTTTCCTCCCTTTGGCCCTGAATCGGCCTCTCCCTTTAGTACAAGAGCTACGTGATCCGAACACGGTGAGGGGACATGTAACACCGATGCATAGGCAAACAAGTTCCTCCATGTATTAGTGGCTACTGCCCTGTCCAGCCTAACCTTGACATTGCCCCCCCTCCCCTCTTCTTATCATAAGTGAATGGAACCCCCACAAAGCCTAGATCTACCAGGCCACAAATCTCCAAAGCATCCCTAAATGCAACCATTTGTGACTTGCCACGCTGTGAGGTAGACAGATGCTCAAAATCCCACATGCACTCATTGAAATCACCAACAACAAGCCAGGGCAGGTCGTTCACGGTTTGTAAGTGCGCTAGTTTCGTCCACATAATGTGCCTATTCTCAACTCGTGGTTCACCATAGATACATGTAATCCGCCACTGAACTGCCCCTTCCTGAACACGGACAAGTGCATCGATATTGTGCTCCTCCTTGTCCAGAACTTCCACCACATAATTCTCATGCCAATACAACGCCAGACCACCACTCATACCATTACTATCGACTCCAGCAAAACCCCTCAACCCTAACCTCCCTCGCACCTTTTTCATTTTTTCTGCCTTCTGTCTTGTTTCACACAAAAACACCAAACTGGGGGAATGCGACTGGCATATAGTCGCTAGCTCACGAACTGTCCGGGTATTTCCCCCTCCCCGGCAGTTCCAACTTAAGAGATTCATTGAGCTCGGCGGTCCTCCTCGAGGGAGGCCGCCTCTTCAGTCATTGTTGTATCCCCATCATCTCCAACTTCCCCTTGCTTCCTTCTCTTCACAATGGGCGCCTTACCCGGCGTAGACGTCGAGGCCTGCGCATTTGTCCCTGTAACATTCCCTCCTTCAAGCAACATGACTGTACTTGGGACTTTGCCAGCTAAGTTTGGCACGGGTTGCCCTCGCACCATAACAACTCCATCCGCCCCCATGAGCCTCTTCCGGGCCGAACGATTATCCTCGTCACCCATATTAATATTCCCTGGGTTTGCATTCACCACCACATCCGTCCTACGCCCATCGTCTTCTGCCTTTCTTGCATGCTGTACTTCCTCTCCACCCGTACTTCCTGTACCCCCGGCACCTCTCCCTCCTCCTCTACCAGTCCACCTCCCACCTCCCACCCCCTGGCCTGTTGCCGTCCGGCCTCTTCCTCGCCCCCACCACTACCTGGCATAATCGGCTCGCTACTCCAATCAACCAATCCCCCCACTCACATCCTGCAGGATCATGGATACCGTCACCGCATTCCTCTACCACATGCCCCATACAACCACAAAAGAAGCAGAAATCGGGCAGCTTCTCATAGGTAACAGGGTACCTTTTCATCTCCTTGAGAGTAATACGAACAAACCTCACCAATGGTTTCTGGACATTCACAAACACCCTAACCCTTAGATGGCTAGACGGGTTGATCCTCCCTTCGTTAACTACCACCATGAACGGCGGCTCTCCCACTTTTTCGGCTACCTTCTCTGCTAACTCCCTCTTTCTTGTGAGACCATCCGGCAGTCCTTTGATCCTCGCCCATAGCGGGTACATAACCAAAGCATAGTCAGAAACATTAGTGAAACCATCATATTCCACTATGACAACTGGATCTCATCGAAATTGCCAAGGTCCTCCTTCCATGACACGTTTCCAATCACCCAAGCAGTGACACTGAGCCAAGAACAAGTTCGGCCCTTTAATGTTGAAAGTAACTCCCTGGGCACAAGCCCATGCGTTCCTCATTGAATTCAGCAAAGCCCCGTGACTAAACGGCCTCATGGTATGAACCCGGAACAAGCATAACCAACGCACGTCCTTAATCAACTCGTCAACATCCCCGGATAGGTCTAGATCCTCCTCTTCCTCGCCATGGAGATTCAACCCTTCAAAGACGTCTTCCAACTCTGGATCTGGGCCAAATTGTTCCCATTCACTAGCAAACTCCCCCCGATCTGGAATTTCATCCTCCAATCCCGTCTTCTCCGTCGATCCGCCTGCTACCGCACCCGAAGATGCCCCATCCTTCCTCCGTTCCCCAGCAGCAAACCCCTCATCTACTCTAAGCCCTACTACGGCTTTTCCTTCCTTCTTACCGCCCCCATCTTCATGCGTTGCCAGGTCCGCCATGCAACACCACGGGAAGATTCCCGAGGGATTGGATTTGCGCAACGCCGGACAGGAGCGCCGATCGCGACGTTAGGTTTGTTGGGTGGACTCCGTCGGCGCCGCCAAAGGAAGAGGTGGACTCTAGGGAAACCCTAGAGGAAAAAAACCGTAACTGCCATGTCTCAGTTCATGGGATAACTGATGGTTTGAGAAAGGGGGTCGCCTTTTCTCTTCGGTCGGCGAGCGAGCGGCCGGAGCGCGGCGAGATGGGGCAGACAGGCGAAGCGCTGGGGAGGAGGCACACTTCCCTGCGTCGGCGGTGGGACGGGCAGTGCACCGGGGCATGGCGAGGAGAGCGAGGCAGCGGCGCTATTTGTGTGATTGTGTCTCCATGCCTGGCCTGTCTCTGTTTCAATCGAAACAGATCGAAGGCCACCAGGTTCAATCTACAAAATATTACGTGCGGGCCTAGACCTAAAAATTGAGCTAAAAAGTTAGTTTGTGCCATTTTATCTAGGAAAATGTTTAAAAACAACCGGATGATCCCACTCGATTGTAAGCCCCCTCGAGCGAACGACATGCGTCCCCTACTGGCCCACACACTGCTTTCTCCTCGTGCGTTATCTTCACGGGAAGGCTCCCGTCCACAAGTTTTTCTTCTCACAGGCTTTCTTCTTCCTCAGGTGGTGCTACCTCTCCCGACCACCGCCGCCGTTACACACGACTGCTACTACCCTGCTACCTCTCCAAAAGACACGCTGCAAACTCCTTGTCGCTGACCACCGTCACCCGTTGCCGTATAGCCCGCTCCAACACTGCTACTACCCTGCTACCTCTCCAAAAAAGCAACATCCATGGAGATCAGCTAGGGGAGCACGGTGTGCTGCAATTGATCAGGGCCTCCGACTGTGGCTGCCGACGCTACAATGGAGCATCGTGCGCGCCCGTCACTGCTGCATTGAAGCATCGTCGACACTGTGAGGACGACCGCGACGGCCATGGCGGTTGCAACTCCAGCGCTGCACTGGAGCTTCGCCAGTGCCGAGACGACGACCGCGACGGGCCGGCCATAGCGTTGCAACTCCGACGCTACAATGGAGCTTCGCCGAGCTGCTGCCCTCACCCTGTAGGTTTTGCCGCGCCGGCCATACGATGGAGCTTCGCCAGTGCTGCGACGACAGCAGGCGATGCTGCAATGAAGCTTCGCCGGAGCTCCAATGAAGCTTCGTTGGTGCGTCAATGAAGCTTCGCCAGAGCTCATCGGCACTGCATCCAAGTTTCTTCGCCACGCTCGGTGTTACTATGGAGCAGCACCCGGTGGCTCCGATGGTGTGATGCAGCGGTTGCCTACGACTCTTGGAGCTGTGATGCAGCAGTTGCCGGCGGCTCCAATGACGCGAGGTCGCCGACGCAAGGTGCCAGGGGGGTGCTGTCCTGCTTTGCATCAGGCGGTGTTGCTTTGTATCAGAATCAGATGGTTGGGATTTAGAGAAGAAGGGCCAAGCCTGTGGTGACTTGATCAAACGGCCATCGGTGCAGGATCGAACGGCTGGCTTGGCGGATGATTTCTCTAGGAAATCATCCGCCTGATTTGTAGGAGGCGCCTTTTATCTATCCATGAATCAAAGGTGTGTCATTTAATCCAATAAAAAGAAAGGTGTGCTATTGAGTCAAAGTACAAGGAAAAGTGTGTCATTTTATCAAATTGCTCCTTCTATACTGGCTATGTTTTGGTTGCATGTGTAGCGCGTCTCTCCGGCCGTCTCCTTGGATCTATCGATTCGAACGTGTCCGACTCCGACTATGAATATGGTCAGGCTCGCGCCGTCGTGCGACCTTGCCGCTCATGGACCAGCCTCCCGCCGGACCTGCTCGGCGACATCCCTGGCCGCCAACTTTGTCCGCTTCCACGTCGTGGCGCGACACGGCGACGTTGAAATCCCCGGTGGCAGGCCCCGGTTTTGGCCGTAGCTCCTCGCACCACACAACACCGTCGTCTCTTCCAGCACGATGAAGAGCCCTCGATGCCGGAGGAACCCCGCCCCGTGGAACTCCGGCGATCACCTGAGTTGAGAGAGGGGGAGAGAGTTTTTGCACTACGAACAACTTGTAGCTTTTCTTCTTCTGCTGCTTTTATTCCGTGGTTACAAACTCTAACCTAAAACGAAAAACCAGGTTCGTGAGTACTACTACTGCCATCCCAGCACTCCCCGCTCGGCGCCTGTCATGTCGCCATGACCGTTGCATTGTGCCATCCCACGATCAGGTCAAGGCGCCGAGGAAATCTGGCTAACTAAGGCCGAGTCGCAGCCCAGTTATTTTCCTGACGAAATTGAAGAAAGTGTTGGAAATATGAGCAAATTACTACGAGATTTAATCCGAATAAACAGAAGATAAATCATGACCACAGCAGCAGAGATTAAACTGATCATGCGAACTAGCATAGCAGATGAACATATCACATCTAGGGCACATACTAGAAACATGAATTCTACCACAATCTCGAACAGGAAGGATAGGATCACATACGGTGCAGCGGGTGCAGCACCGCCGGCGTTGACGTTGTCGCCCATGTTGTCGAGGATGAGGTTTCCGAGGTCGGGGAAGAAGTCGTCGTTCGCGAAGTCGTCGCTGCCAGCAGTCGCGCGAGTGCGCCCCCCAAAAACCTGATCGTCCCTCTCCCGTACAGGATCATGAGAGGCGGGGTTCCAGAGGCCTGCTGTCCCTTCTCGCGGTGCACGCCGGAAGGAGGGATGGAGAAGGCTTGCTTGGCGGCGCAATGATCTGGAACGGTGATGAGAAACCATACAAAGCGGCGGCGGCTAGGGTAGACGTCTGCCTGACTATATAGTGCGGGCCGGGTAGGTCGTGGGAGTAAATTCCACGTCCGAGTCGTCACGATCCAAAAGAATCGGAAACGGTTCAGTAATTAATGCGTCCGTTAATTATTAATTAATGACTCATTAATTTTCCCATGCAGCAAAAATAAATATAGACAACGTGCATATCTCTGTCCTCGGCTCGGCTCAATCCCGCAACCCACGGCGCGGCGCGGCGAGCGAGGAGGAGCGTGCGTGTAGGTCTCCTTTTCTCATGCTCATACAAGTAGTAGAAGAGCTCACCTTATAAAGAGGTGCAACTCTCTCTCAACTTCCGGGATGGGACTAAACTTTAGCCTCGCTCACGCCACTCACATGTGTGCATGAATGGGCCAAGAGAATTTCAGAATTTTAGTTGGGCTTTGGGCCAAAGGCCTACTAGCAAAATTCCAACAATCCCCCACAAAGTCTCATTGGCACATCTCATCATTTAGTTCCAAAACATTGTTTTATATATCGGTGCTTAGTGGAGAGTGTGAAGTTGAACTTCCACTTAAAAATTTATGCTACACTAGATCACAACTTGAATAGTGGACTATGCCTTAAACTACAAGTTTTCTGTGAAACTAGTTTCACACAAATTCTTGACCGATACTGGGCTGCCGCAAGGCTTCCCCGCGGGTGGAGCGTATACGTCATACTCCAGGGCCTTTCATGAATTTATTAGAGAACACCCAATTCTCACAGACTGCGGCGTTAACAATCAAATTCATATAGGTGTGTTTCTCAGAAGATGTTCTGCAGGACAACATCTCTGCTTACCCGAATAAGTCACTTGGAACACATTAAGATAAGTATCAACCTGCCATGCAGATCAAGAGAGTATTGCATCTTCACGGAGTGGGATAATTAATATAGGGGTACTCTCCTCCTAGCTGACCAACAGCTTGTCTCCCACTTCTACTTCACGGGATCTCTGATCATATAGAGTGGGTTACCACTATGGACAACTCATGCGGTGGGTCTCAAACCCATCTCCATCGATGCATTATCTATCACATTATGTGATAGACCCTTTGTGAAGGGATCTGCCAAGTTTTTTGACGTTTAGATATAATCCAACATAATAACTCCGGAGTTCCTCAATTTTCTGACAGATTTTAGTCTCCTCTTCACATGCCTTGAGGACTTCATATTGTCCTTAGAACTGTTTATCTTGACGATCACAGTTTGATTATCACAGTTCATCAGGATAGGGGGTATTGGTTTTTCAACCATAGGTAAGTCCATCAAGAGTTCACGAAGCCACTCTGCTTCAACAGTGGCAGTGTCTAATGCTGTGAGTTCTGCTTTCATAGTTGACCTCGTTAAGATGGTCTGCTTGCAAGACTGCCAGGAAATAGCGTCACCACCAAGTGTAAAAACATAACCACTTGTGGCCTTAATCTCATCAGATCAGATATCCGGTTTGAGTCACTATAACCCTCTAGTACCCTTGGATACCCGGTGTAGTGAATCCCATAGCTCGCGGTTCCTTTCAAATAGAGCATAACTTTCTCAAGCGCATGCCAATGATCATCTCCCGGTTTTGACACAAACCGACTTAGCTTGCTCACAGCAAAAGAGATGTCAGGCCTCGTGGCACTCGCCAAATACATAAGCGAGCCAATAATCTGAGAATACCTCAGTTGATCTCTAGCAATCCGTTGATTCTTTCGAAGCAACACACTAGCATCATATGGAGTTGGAGAAGGCGTGCAGTCGCTATACCCAAAACGACTCAAGACCTTTTCCACATAATGACACTGAAGCAGTGTGATCCCACCATTCTCATCTCTCAACAGTTTGATGTTTAAGATAACATCAGCTACTCCTAGATCCTTCATCTCAAAACAGCGAGATAAGAAATCCTTAACCTCCTTGATTAAATCAAGTTTGGTTCCAAAGATCAATATGTCGTCGACATACAGACAAAGAATAACTCCTTCGCCCCCACCATAGCGATAGTACACGCACTTGTCACCATCGTTTACTACAAAGCCGACAGCAGTTAATGTTCTTTCAAACTTCTCATGCCACTCCTTAGGAGCTTGTTTAAGGCCATATAAAGACTTTAATAACTTGCACACCTTCCCTTCCTGACCAGGTACTACAAAACCATCTGGCTGATCCATGTAAATTTCCTACTTCAACTCTCCATTGAGGAAAGCCGTCTTAACGTCCATTTGATGAACGAGAAGACCATGTGAGGCAGCCAGTGATAGTAGCATCCGAATTGTGGTCAGTCTAGCCACGGGTGAGTAAGTATCAAAGAAGTCTTCACCTTCTTTCTGGGTATAACCCTTGGCCACAAGTCGTGCCTTGTACTTTTCAATCGTACCATCAGGTCTAAGCTTCTTCTTGAACACCCACTTACATCCTACAGGTTTGCACCCATAAGGACGGTCAGTGATCTCCCAGGTACCGTTAGCTAAGATGGAATCCATCTCGCTACGTACAGCTTCCTTCCAGTAGTCAGCATCAGGAGATGCATAGGCTTCTGAAATAGTCCTGGGTGTGTCATCCACGAGGTACACAATGAAATCATCACCAAAAGACTTTGCAGTCCTCTGTCTCTTACTCCTCACAGGAGTTCCATTGTTACCCTCAACAGGATTCTCAACGTGTTCCATCGCAATGGTGGGTTGAGGAATTACAGTGAATTCCTCACTAGATGGAGTAGGTATCTCCTGATTTGATGAACTCGACATATGCTTCATAGGAAATATGTCCTCAAAGAAAGTTGCATCATTTGATTCCATAATCGTACCAACATGCATGTCGGATACCTCAGATTTTATTATCAAAAATCTATAGTCGATGCTATGAAAAGCATAGCCCAGGAGAACACAATCCACGGTTTTTGGTCCAAGCTTGCGCTTCTTGGGAATTGGTATATTGACTTTCGCCAAACAACCCCAAGTACGTAGGTAAGAGAGTTTCAACCATTTCCTTTCCCATTCCTCAAATGGAGTCATGGTATTATGCTTTGTGGGAACTCGGTTTAGGACATGACACACAGTCATTAGCGCCTCCCCCCACCATTCCTTGGATAGACCCAAAGTGTCTAACATGGTGTTAACCATATCAGTTAGAGTTCGGTTCTTTCTTTTGGCTACCCCATTTGACTGGGGTGAGTAGGGAGGCATCCTCTCATGGATTATACCATGTTCCGCACAAAACAGATCAAATTCATTGGAAAAATACTCTCCACCACGATCGGACCTAAGCCGTTTAATTTTTCGATCAAGTTGGTTCTCTGCCTCAGCTTTATAGTTTTTAAAGAAAGTCAAAGCCTCATCTTTTGATTTCAGAAGATACACATAACAATATCTAGTGGAGTCATCAATCAACGTTATGAAGTATCTGTTTCCACCTTTTGTCAACACGCCATTCATCTCACAAAGATCAGAATGTATAAGCTCTAGTGGCGCCAAGTCTCTTGCCTTTGCAGTCTTATGTGACTTGCGAGGTTGCTTAGCTTGCACACATACTTGGCACTTGGAGTCTTTGACAGTAGAGATTTTCGAAATTAAATTCATATTGGCTAACCGCGTCATGCAACCAAAGTTAATATGACAAAGTCGTGAATGCCAAATATCAGACTCATTATTGTGGCAAACATTATTAATAACTTTAGTGCAAATATCTGACAAAGATAGGCGGAACAAGCCTCCACACTCATAGCCTTTTCCAACAAATTGTCCACACTTAAAAATTACAACTTTATTGGATTCGAAAACCAACTTAAAACCATCTCGACATAAACGGGAACCGCTAACGAGATTTTTATTAATGGACGGCACATAATGAACGTTCTTCAGACGCACAGTCTTCCCCGAAGTAAATTTCAGATCGACCGTACCAACACCTCGAACGATGGCATGTGACCCGTTCCCCATCAGCACGGGTGAAGTCCCTGTTGCCTGGTAAGAAGAAAACATGGAGGCGTCAGCACAAATATGTACATTGGCACCGGTGTCAATTAACCAATCGGGGGATTGAAATACTGAAAGGATGGTAGGAAAAATACCGTATCCTGATTCCTTCATATCAGTATCACCGATGACAACATTAGCGGGCTTGCCGCTCTTCTCATGTCCGCGCTCCTCAAAGCGGTTAGGACACTTCGAAGCCCAGTGATTAGGATCACCGCAGACATGGCAAAGTCCCTTCCCCTTCTTATGAGAATTCTTTTTGAAGTTGGTAGAATGTGATGGCTTGTTCTTTGTATCAAACTTGCCTTTGCCCTGAGTTTTGTTCTTATGGTTTTTGAACTTCTTGGGCTGGGAGTTCTTCTTCTGTACCATGTGAGCACTAGAACCTCCCTCAGCAACTCGAGCACGTGTGTCCTTTAATCTCGCCTTCTCTTCAACATCAAGAGTACCAATGAGATCCGCAACGGAAAACTCCTGTCTCTTGTGTTTCAGGGAAGTAGCAAAATTGTTCCACGAAGATGAAAGCTTGGCAATGATGCCTCTGGCAACAAGTTTGTCCGGCAACACACACTTGAAGTACTCAAGTTCTTTTACGAGCGACTGTATCTCATGAGCCTGCTGTACAACAGGGCGCTCATCAGTCATCTTATAGTCACAGAATTGCTCCATGACGTACAACTCGCTGCCGGCGTCCGAGGCACCAAACTTGGCCTCGAGCGCAGCCCACATGTCCTTGCCGTTGTCAAATGACATATACGAATCCACAATGGAGTCATCAAGAACACTCAGAAGTGCGCCTTTAAAAAGGGTATCGATCTTCTCAAAAGCTTTCAGCTGTGCTGGATTAAGATCGCCCTCAGGCTTGCCCTTGGTGGCATCATAGCAGCCCATGGTTTGAAACCAGTAGACTGCTCTCGTGCACCACCTCTTATATTGCGCCCCCTTAAAGGCAGGCGGCTTCAGATGCGCAGCAAAACTACTTAGAGTAAATTGCCTACGATCAGGTTTTTGGATTGTTGGAAATATGAGCAAATTACTACGAGATTTAATCCGAATAAACAGAAGATAAATCATGACCACAGCAGCAGAGATTAAATTGATCATGCGAACTAGCATAGCAGATGAACATATCACATCTAGGGCACATACTAGAAACATGAATTCTATCATGATCTCGAACAGGAAGGATAAAATCACATACGGTGCAGCGGATGCAACACCGCCGGCGTTGACGTTGTCGCCCATGTCGTCGAGGATGAGGTTGCCAAGGTCGGGGAAGAACTCGTCGTTCGCGAAGTCGTCGCTGCCAGCAGTCGCGCGAGCGCGCTCCCCAAAAACCTGATCGCCCCTCTCCCGTACAGGATCACGAGAGGCGGGGTTCCGGAGGCCTGCTGTCCCTTCTCGCGGTGCACGCCGGATGGAGGGATGGAGAAGGCTTGCTTGGCGGCGCAATGATCTGGAAAGATGATGAGAAACCATACGAAGCGGCGGTGGCTAGGGTAGACGTCTGCCTGACTATATAGTGCGAGTCGGGTAGGTCGTGGGAGTAAACCCCACGTCTGAGTCGTCGCGATTCAAAAGAATAGGAAACGGTTCAGTAATTTACGCGTCCGTTAATTATTAATTAATGACTCATTAATTTTCCCATGCAGCAAAAATAAATATAGACAACGTGCATAGCTTTGTTCTCGGCTCGGCTCAATCCCGCAACCCGCGGCGCGGTGAGGCGAGCGAGAAGGAGGAGCGCATGTGTAGGCCTTCTTTTCTCATGCTCATACAAGTGGTAAAAGAGCTCACCTTATAAAGAGGTGCAACTCTCTCTCAACTTCCGGGGTGGGACTAAACTTTATTCTCACTCACGCCAGTCACATGTGTGCATGAATGGGTCAAGAGAATTTCAGAATTTTAGTTGGACTTTGGGCCAAATGCCTACTAGCAAAATTCCAACAGAAAATAAACACTACAATACTACTCCCTCCGTTCCGAAATATACTTCTTTTAAAAGACTTGTTTTAGTTATAGATACATCCATTTTATCCATTTTGAAGACAAATATTTTCAAACGAGGGAGTATTTTCCTGACCAAACTGAAGAAAAGAAAACACTACAGTACTATTTTCCTGACGGAACTGAAGAAAACGAAACAGTGCCGTCGAGACTGTCGTGACTGAAACCCGACACCTAACACTGACGAAACTGAACCTTTGTTTATATGCAACACTCGATGCAGCTGCGCGCGAGTCGTCGCCGAGCTGCCTGCGCCGAGCTGCCTGCGCCTGTGACGCATTTGGGCCAAATGCGTCACACGGACGCGGTCGTACACACAACGTACATCGGAGTCCATTGTATACTAATTATTTATTATCCGTAGTAAAGCATGGCTGCAAATGCTAGCCGAGCTTTGACGGGACATAGAGACACGCATGCATAGCTGGCTCAGTGCTGTCCGCCGGGAAGCTTCTCCTTGATCTTGTCCATGACGCCCTTCTTCTCGCCGGTGGCCTCGGTGCCGTGCGTGCCCGCGTACTCGCCCGCCACCGCCGTGTGCTGCTGCCCGGCGGTGGCGTCCTTGTGGGCTCCGCCGGGGAGCTTCTCCTTGATCTTCTCCTTCATCCCCTTCTTCCTCCTCCCGCCCACGCCGTCGTCCTCGGACTACGTACGTACACAAGCACAACAAGTTAAGATGATGGAATACACGGTATATGCAGCGATAGATCTGCCCGGGAGCTTACCGAGCTGGAGCTGGAGCTGCCGGAGCGGCGCAGAACGCCGTCGGTCTTGTGCTCGTCCCGCGTCGCCTGGAGCTGCGCGCCTCCGGCTCCGGCAGCGCCGTGCGTCCCCGTGGGGCCGCCGGTGGCGCCGCCGTGCCCGGCCACGGGCTGGCCGTACTCCTCCACCTTGTCGGTGGCGTGGCCGTGCTGCCCCTGGTACTCCATATCGTCGGACGTGGTACGAACTACGAACTGTGATCGATCTACAGGTGGTACGTGTGGTTGGGTAAGTGTGTTGAGCTGTTGCGAACTGGGATGGAGATAAGTGCAAAGCTGGATGGTCTGTTTATAAAATGGAAGGTAGGTGTTCGAGTTCGGGATGCGATGGCTTTGCGGGTGGAAGGAGTACGTGTTCGTGCATGTATGGTGGAGCGGCTATCCTTCTGCCAATAAACACAGCCGGCGAGAGTAAAAGGTGCGGCTGCATGCCACGCGGCATCGTCCGCGGCGCCACGTACGTCTTCGGACTTTCGCGAAGGGCGTGACTACCTGACTAGTCCATCTGACGCGTTCATGCATGAACAGATGTTAGCTAGGTACAGCGTGCAATTTTTGTTGCTCCTCGACCGAGGTCCGACAGAGGTAGAGTTCTCTTTTTTTTCTGGACAAAGGAATGTAAGTGTTGGATTAGCCAACTTTTAAAACGAAGGATTAAGGGGCCGTTTGGTTGGGCGCTCAGTTTGCCACGCCTAAACGGAGGCGGGTGTGGCATGTCACAAAGTGAGGCGGCCAAAACAAACGCCACACCGTAGACGAAAATTTCTACAGCAAAAGTCTTTTTCAATTGTGATAAACCTAACCTTAGTAGAGAAACGAACATATATTTAAGAAGATGCGGCACGCTACACTTTTGGCGTGGCTAGCTAAGGCTGATAACCAAACAGACCCTAAGACATGAGTCCAGCTTTGAATTAAGAAATAACAAAGTCACAAACACACAAAATGACTAAAGGTGCTGAGAGTATCTACAGGCAAATCCGGCCCCATATATGATCAGCGGGCATGTTTAAACATGCCCAAACGTTCGGACGGCCCCTTATTTGGCAGCTCGCACTTGCAGACTCTTCAGATATGGGTCCTTAAATCCATGCACGTTAATCATAAAATACAAATTCATCACAATTCATTAGTTTAAAACAATTACAACAAAACGAAATAAATCATGGTTCAACAATCGTATCAAAATGAAATCAAGTCCGAACATGACAGATCACTCGCTGGCCAGCTCATTCGCCTGACACCGCCTGCTCCGTGGCCATCCTTGCATTCTGCTCCGTCTGCATCCTTGCCTCCTCTTCTGCTACGGCCATCACCCTCGCTGCCTTGTACGTCTTACGTCTGTTGATCTTCTTTATCCTCACAAGTTGCTTCTTTGTATGTACATCTAAGAGGCTTTCGTGTGTCAACTTTATCTTGGCATCCTTGTGTCTTGTGTGATTTGCAACCTCTCCTTCTCATGCTCAATCTTTCCAAATATCTTGGTCTTCTCGAGCTCCCATCTTATCGACGCCTCTTTCTTCCTCAACTTGATCTTCTCCCTCTCAATTTGCATCTTCTTGTCCGTCCTCTTCCGGTCTCAACCCTTTTTTTTACGCATCCAACATGAGCTTGTGCCTTTCCACTTTCTTGTTCTCCCTAACAGAAAAATGCCCATCCATGTTGGGAACCTTCTAGATGGTTCCTAGAACCCGGTTTTTCTGTTTATTTTCTTCCATGGCTTTTTTGTTTTATCTTCTGTGTCTTTTTTCCTTTTTTTTTCTTTTGCCGGTCTTTTGTCTTTTTCTTTGTTTATTATTTTTCCTGTTTCCTTTTTGAAGTGTAATTTCTATTTTCAAGTTTTGTCGAAAATTTCAAATATTAATTAGAATTTCAAAAAATCTTGTTTTCAAAATTTTTCCAGATTTTTAAATCATAGTTTCAAAATGTGGTCCATAGTTTTAAAATTGTCCCTTTTTCAAATTTTTGTAGATTGCAAAATGTTTGAAAATTCCAAATTTTGTTCATGTTTTCAAAAATTTTTCAGAGTTTCCGAAAAAAACTGAAATTCGAAATTTATCCATACTTTCAAAAAAATGTTTGGAGGTTCAAAATTTTGTTCATGTTTTAAAAAATTGTACGCAATTTCAAAAAATGTTCAGAATTTCAAAATGTGCTCATGTTTTCAAGAAAGTTTAGTGTTTCAAAAACTATTTGTGTTTCTAAAAATAATTTGGCATCTATAAATTTGTTTGTGTTTTCATATAAAAATGGAGTTTCAAATTTTTTTCGTGTTTTCAAAAATTGTTCGCAGTTTCAAAAAAATGTTTATGATTTCAAAAATAAATTGTGTTTTCAAAAAAGTTGAGATTTTCAAATTTTGTTTGTGTTGTAATAATTGTTCATATTTTTATAGATTGATTGGAATTTATAACTTTCTTCATGTTTCCAAAGAAGTTTAGAGTTTTAAATTTTGTTCATATTTTAAAAAGTTGTTCGGAAACTCAAATTTTTGTTCTCATTTTTTAATACATCTTCTGAATTCCAAAAGGTGTTCCAAGTTTTCAAAGATTGTTCATGTTTTAAAAACATTGTTTGCATTTTCAAAGAAATTGGAATTTGTAAATTGTTTTTTTAAAGCATTGAGTAATTTTGAGTTACGCTGCTGCAATTTGTTCTTTGGACTTGACGCTACACATTTTCCATAGAGTCATTTGTCAGTTCGACTGGCTAGAGAAGTGCCGACCTCAACAGAAAGTCGAAAATGAAGTGACGCATACAAGGAGTACACTACCCATACGGCACCGTAGCCACCCAATCCGGAAATCTTTTGTCTACTAAAGGGTTGTTCGGCAATCCACTGCTCTATGAAATTCAAGGATCTGCAGAACACCTGCTCCCTGAAATTCAAGGATTTGCAGAGCATCTGCTCCTTGAAATTTAAGGATCTGCATAAAATTCAAGGATCTGCAGAGCATCTGCTCCCCGTTTCATATTTTTACCGAACATGCCTTAAGAATGTTGATTCTAGTTCAACTTATGCAGAATTTGATTTCGTTTCTTAGTCAATTCAATTCCAATATTTATGTTTCGACGTCACATGAAAATAATTACTTCCTTAATAAGTTATGTATGCTACAAAACTTTGCTGTTTAGAATTTAAATTTGTCAACTAAAAATAAAAATTTGAACCTTGTGCTCACATGCAAAAATTGCTACTAAATCAGTTGAAATTTTACCAATGTTATTCGTGTATATTTTACCAACGGACCAAAACCGCATTCGGCCGATTGAGGTTTACATTAGCCTTTGCATCAATCGGACTACAAAACACAAATACGTATAAACAAACGCTTTATTACGATGGAGATACAAATACATGTACACGGGGTCCACAAATACGTCACACACACAACATATATACTCCGGCACCTCGAACGGCGTCCATTATTTATCCGTAGGAACGCATGCAGAAGTACGCATGCTACCGAGCTTCCACCGAACGCAGACACAGCACAGGTCGATCGCTAGCTGCCTAGCTTAGCGCTTAGTGCTGTCCGCCGGGAAGCTTCTCCTTGATCTTGTCCATGACACCTTTCTTCTCGCCGGTGGCCTCCGCGCCGTGCGTGCCGGTGCCGGTGCCGGCGTACTCGCCGGCCGCCGGCGTGTGCTGCTGCCCGGTGGCGTCCTTGTGGGCTCCGCCGGGGAGCTTCTCCTTGATCTTCTCCTTCATCCCTTTCTTCCTCCTCCCGCCAACGCCGTCGTCCTCAGACTACAATTTTAACACAACAAGAAGCACAGCGAGTTAAGATGACCGATCGAGTGAGTCCATCTATACAGCGGCAGGCAGATCTGTCCTTGGGCTCACCGAGCTGGAGCTGGAGCTGCCGGAGCGGCGCAGGACGCCGTCGGTCTTGTGGTCGTCCCTGGTTGGCTGGAGCTGCCCGGCACCCGCGGCGGCGGCGGCGCCGTGCGTCCCCGTGGGCCCGCCGGTGGCGCCGCCGTGGCCGGCCACGGGCTGGCCGTACTCCTCCACCTTGTCGGTGGCGTGGCCGGTCTGCCCCTGGTACTCCATTGTCGCGCCTTACGTACACCGGTCGATCTACAGGTGATATGTATGGCTGTGTAAGTGTTGAACTGCTGCGAGTTGCGATGCAGACAAATGCGACTGCAGGTGGTTATTTATAGGTCTCAGAATGGTCCAGGTGTTCGACTTCGAGAAGCACACTGACACCAGTGCAAGTGCGTGGAGTGGTCAACCCGCCAATAAACAAAGCCACACGGCCTCGTCGGCGGCGGCACGTAGGGGTTCGCACTCTCTCGAAGGGCATGACTCCTCCATCCACGCATGCATATGCATGAATAGTAGTGGTGCAGGTTAGCGAGAGCAATGCTACACGTACACGAAGTTACAGGGAGTTTACAGGGCTGATGGGCTGTGATTGGCAGATATTTAATTACAAGGGCGGGCCCATCTCTAAAAATCAGGGGGGGGGGGGGGGGGGGGGGGTGGCAATTAGATGAGGCCACGTTCTCAACCTGTAAAGTTTTGTATCAATTCACCTGTACGTCTAGTATCATTGCGTTAGCGACAGCGTGGGTGGTAATGTGGAAAATCTGTGTTCTACTCGAGCGCCCATTATCCCTGAAAATATCTTTTGCGTAGGTCCTTTTTTTGGGGACCGCTAGATCTTCTTCCAACGGCTAGAGACAGACCAGTGCACACCTGCTTCCTCTCTTCTTTCTTCCTTTGTGCGCAACGGTTCCTCGTCCGCGGCCTACCCAGCCTTAATCGTTGGCCTCTGCCCCTAGCATCTGATATAACTTTTGCCTCTTGGAAGACATCAAGTATAAAGAGAAAAGGCTAACTTTTGAAGAGCGAGCGGTGCGCTGGTAGGCTTGGGCTAAAGTTAGCCCATGTGGGCCGCCCCCAACAGGGACGCTTGGGTGGGTGCGCGGGGAGGGGGGGGGGGGGTCTTGTAAGCCACTGCATAGGATAATTGATCAGCTGTAAATTCCCGACGTTTTAAACCTCCTCTGATGCAGTGAACTTTGTCTAGCTGGCGTCCTTGGTTTTTTCTCCTTCGTGTTAGAGGGGTTTTCCACATTAAAATCCCGTATCCCTTGCTTGTTTTCGTTCTTCATCGTGTTTGATTGTGTGTCGTAACTCTAACATATGAAGCTCCACCACTAGTGACCTATGTCTTATCATGCACACTCTACAAGCGCAATCAAGTGCTGCTGAAGCGGAAATCGACCCTCCACCTTCCATCATAAAATACGTCTCCAAAAATAGAGTGAGAAAGGAAAAGGTTGACAGAAATGTGGAAATAGAGATGCTAAATTCATCATATACTATGAACACTTGTGGACATAATTGGTGCCATAAAACCATCTCCATCAACTCTATCTCCATGCAATCTTTGTAGATCGAAGTTCATAATTCGTTATCAATGTTGTCTCTATATATACTGTTGGTTGGCACATTCTGATTTATTGATGGATTATTTGTATTTTAAAGATAATTTAGATAGATAATGTTTTTAAATGGCTAAGCTAGTGCCGTCAACATTCCGAATACAAGATATATTATCGGGGAAGGTCAATGCATTTACATCCATCCTTCCATTAAACAACGATGCATTTACTCAACTTAATATTTATCTTGATAAATGTATTGCATTATTGCTTGTACATCTAGACATGAAACTAAAGAGCAAATGAGTTGGCACGGAAAGCATCCGGCAGCCATGTTGCAGAGGAGAGGGGAGAGAGAGTGTCACATACAACATTTCGGTCAACATGCTCGACGTTTACAATGATCAAACCAAAGACATGCTTGCAACGTCTCTCTCATCTAAGAATTACGTTAATTTCTTTTGGTCCTTTATATGTTTGAAATATTATCAATTTGCGAGAATGTGTATATGTTTGGATCTAGGTTTGAGACACACCTTCACGTGCCCTTCGAGGGTGCTAAACGCACCACTGGTGCGAAGATAAGGCGGGAATGACATTATTCTGGCTCGGGGACATCGCCCCTGCCTTGCTAGCCCGGACCAGGACATGGAGTGTCGCCGCCACCATAGCCATGGTCAATGCGCCCGCGACTTAGCAACCCTAATTACAAGGAAGAATCCCAACCTACTACTGTCACCGGATCCATAACACCGCCTTTCCCCCGACATTGTTGAGGCCGACAGAGGAGGGGGAAGGTCGGCGATGCAATGGGTGGAGTGCCCGATGGGCGATGGCCTGGGTTCTGCATCACGGGTTATGCCTCCAACCCTTTC
The DNA here is from genome assembly GCA_034509565.1 of Triticum monococcum. Classification (NCBI taxonomy): domain Eukaryota; kingdom Viridiplantae; phylum Streptophyta; class Magnoliopsida; order Poales; family Poaceae; genus Triticum; species Triticum monococcum. The sequence continues at coordinate 590,202,638 of CM067845.1, read as the reverse complement.
TCTTGTGTTTCCATTTCTAGGAAAAAAACATAACTTTGAACTTTATTATATTTTGTTGTTGTTATAAGTTCAAGTCCAACAGAAATAATATTCTGTAACTAACCATGCATTCATTGGGAGGTCATTGGGAGTAGGATTTTATTTATTGGGAAACCGGGGCGATCGCTAGGGGTGGCGGCGGCCTCGTGCGTATCGCACGGGGTAGCCCCTCCCGTTCCCCCAGTTTACGTTAAGTGGATACTTATCCCTTGACCCCCTAGTCCCTATATAAAGCAACGAGGAGCCATCATTGTAACCCCTGATGATTGATTAATAAAGCTGGTCTCCTCCATATCTCTCTGTGTCATTTACTTTCGCTTGTTCGACTACTTCGACTACTTCGTCTACGACGCTCGCCATCGCTCCGCAACCTCGGACCGGACTCGCCGGCGGAGTTGCGGAACACGTTATCAGCACGCTTCGCTCCATCAACTCTCCGTCAAGCCTGCATCACGCAGGCTTTCGTCGATCCCGCGGAGGTATAAGATCCGATCTCCACTTCTGAAAAAATGGATTCCCCTCGTCACTACGATTCCGTTTTTGCGATTAGTTTATTTTTTCGGATTTCTTCTACCTATGGTGTGGATTTTCCTCCCAAGAACCGAGCGGACGAATACGTCGCCGACCAATGTCGATGTTCTTGGACTAAGAGGAACTTGTTGACTGCACTATAGGGAGTCGGTACGCATCGCGATCCAGATGGTCGCGGTACCGCCGCAAAAGCACCAGAAGTGCCATGCGCCGTCGGAGTTCCGGACGAACGCGACGAAGAATCCACGTTCCGAGGCCGGCGTCCAGATGACGCCGTGCCAAGCCATCGATGGCGTCGCCCTGGCTCCGCTGGCCGCGCGCGCCGCGCAGCGTCCTGCTGACGCCGCCGCCGCCGTCCCGCTGGCCGGCTCGCCGTGCCGCGCCCTGCCGGCGCGTGCTCGCGCGCCGCCTGCCCCGCTGGCCGCGCCGCGCCGTGGGCGCGCTGCCCCGCTGGCCGGCTGGGCCGCCTCCGCCGCGTGCGTGCTGGCCCGGCGCTGGCCGCCGCCCGGCTGCTGGCCGCCTCCGCGTCGTGGCCGTGAGCCTCGCTGGCCGCGCGATGCGCACCGGGCCGCCCCGTGCTGTGGCCGCGCGCCTCGCTGGCCGCGCCACTGGCTGCGCCGCCCCGCGTCGTGGCCGCGAGCCTCGCTGGCCGCGCCGCTGGCTGCGCCGCCCCGCGCCGTGGCCGGCACTGCCCGCTGCAGGTCACCGCTCCGGTGACCGCCGCGCGAGCTGGCCGGCCCCAGGCCGCCGCCGCCCCCCTGGGCACTAGGGAAAACCCTAGCGTCGCTGCGGGCAGAAGCCAAGCGCAGCGCCTGGGCCGGCCCGCTGGCTCCTGGGCCGGATGGGCCGTGGCCGTGGGGGGTCCTCCAGAGAAAAAAAAAGGGTGCGCCGGCTGTAGCGCGGCAATTTGCGATTTAGCCCCATAGTTTCCAGATTTTACGCGAGTTTTCATTCCTGCTGTAAAACTTCATGTAGAAGTCCCTGGAAATATCTGTTTTAGCTGAAATATGCGTATTTAGGCTTTAAAATGCCCCGGGAATTCATTTTTTGGGCTATTTTTCACATACTAGATGCGCTTAACATGCTATCCCTTGTAACATGATAATATTGTATGATTTTACTGCTGTAGATTAATTGTTTAGCACTCTTAATCATTTAGTAAGTCATATAATAGCATGTTTTAAATATTGGAACGTCCTTTTTATTGAATAAGTTTATCAACATCGCTTTGTGCAAATGATTACCTGCTGTAATCTCATGATTTTTGCATAAATCGCAGATGGCCGGAATTGTCCACAAGGAGTTTGCTGAGTTGGCCCAGACGGGGATGAACTACCTGTCATGGGCTTCGGACTGTGAGATTTTTCTCCAGGGCAAAACCCTCCTGAGAGCGATCGGTAAGGGGGCCCAGCTGGCCGCCACTGATCCCAAGTTCGAAACTGAGAATGCGCAGGCTCTGCACTTTCTCCGTCATCACCTGTCACCTACTCTGAAAGATGAGTATATGGCTGAGCGCAATGCTTCTGGCCTTTGGACCGCTCTTAAGCAGCGGTTTGAGCGGCTGAAGTACACTGTGAAGCCACGTGCAGAGGCAGAGTGGATCCGTCTGAGGTTTGCGGACTTCAAGACGGTTGGGGAGTACAATTCGGCCCTGCACCGGATTTGTACAACTCTTCAGATGTGTGGTACTCAGATTACCGACACTCAGAAGATTGAGAAAACCCTATCCACTTTCCATCCTGACGCGGTCCTGTCCGCACGGAACTACCGCCAGGGCAACTACACGAGGTATTCAGAGTTGATTGACGTCCTCCAGGTGGCAGAGGCGCAGGATGAGATTCTGAAAAAGAACTTTGCCGCGCAACCACTTGGGGGGAGTTCTCGCCAGGAGGTGAATGCTCTCAAAGTCCGCAAGCCTCAACAGAAGAAGAGGGGCCGCAAGGGCAAGAAGAAGGGTCCTCAGCCCTCCGCCCCGGCTAAGCAGCAAAAGCCGGGCAAGGGGGGGCAGAGGCCTCAGGACTGCTTCCGTTGTGGCTCGGTGGAGCATTTCTCCCGCCAGTGCCGCGCACCACCGGATGTCGTCGAAGCATACAAGGCTCGGAAGGCGCGTGAGACGCACCTCGCCTTGGTTCAGGAGGCAGCACCACCGGCGCCCATGGCGGCACCCGTGATGATCACTACACCCCCTGCTGCGCCCATAGAGACGACCCCCGTGGTGCCCATCGCGGCAGCTTTGGCGGTCTCTACCGACGCCCACGTCGCCATGGAGGTTGACCACATGGTCGCCTCGGCGGCGGCGCCGCCACTAGACATTGATGCTGCCTCCAAGATGATTTCTAAGGAGGATCAGCTCACTAGTATGGAGATTGCGGCTGAAGTGAATGGCTTCTTCGCCGAGTCCACTTAGCATACTTCTTTGGTTATCATGATTCCGTGATTTGATACAATAAATTTGAATAAATTCGATTTCGTTGTAAGCTCTATGAGAGCATAAACTTATTCTTTACTTTGGCGATTGGATGACATTTATTTCATTCATTTATTCCATTATTTATACATGATAGCATGTTATGTTCTGAGATGTGTGCATTTATTTTTAATGTATTTTCTTCCTCATTACATTAATTAGATGTCATATTTTAGAACGCGTGTGGCGCCCGAATGGAGGAAACGTGCCTTGCCGATAGCGCCACCACTCATACCATTTTACGAGAAACTAAGTATTTTGAGTCCATTAAAAAATCTCCGGGAAGTATTATGACAATCGCCGGCTGCGGTTCTCACATAGTTGGCTCCAGACGAGCCACTATTATACTCCCTATGGGAACAACTTTGATCATTAATGATGCGTTGTTGTACCCGGAGTCGACTCGTACTCTTTTGAGCTTTAGAGACATCCGCGCTAATGGTTTCCATGCTGAGACCGATGATGAAAACGGCAAGGAGTGCCTACTCATCACAAAGCGGGATGCAGGTGGTAAACATGTTATCGAAAGGCTCCCTTCATTCGACACAGGGCTATACTACACTAAGATAGTAGCACCGCCCGTGTACACTACCCTCAAGACCGTATTTAGAAGCTCTGAACTCTTCTGCCTCTGGCACGATAGGTTAGGCCACCCCGGACTTAGGATGATGAGAAATATAATAAACAACTCGCATGGTCATAATGTTAACGTGAAGAACTTCCCGAATCCCGATGATTTCGTGTGCTCCGCATGCGCTAAGGGGAAGTTAGTCATTAGGCCATCGCCCCTCAAGGTGAGGGATGAAATCCCCGCGTTCTTGGAACGTATCCAAGGGGACATATGCGGTCCAATTCAGCCCCTCACGGGGCCGTTTCGGTACTTCATGGTGCTCATTGATGCTTCCTCTAAATGGTCCAATGTTTGCCTGCTGTCAACACGGAACCATGCCTTTGCAAAATTGATCTCACAGATCATACAAACGAGGAATAATTTCCCGGATTATCGTATAAAGTCTATTCGAATGGACAACGCCGGAGAATTTACTTCAAAGGCGTTCGATGATTATTGCATGGCAATGGGAATCAAAGTTGAGCACTCGGTACCGCATGTTCATACACAAAATGGACTTGCCGAGGCATTGATTAAAAGAATTAAATTCATTGCCCGACCGCTCCTTCAGGGTTGTAATTTACCAACTACATGTTGGGGCCACGCAGTGTTACACGCGGCCAACCTCATCAACTTTAGACCGTCGGCCTACAACATCCACTCTCCTGTTCAGCTTGCGCAAGGATCGGCACCGAAAATTTCCCACCTTCGTAGGTTCGGTTGCCAGGTATATGTACCAATACCACCCCCTCAGCGATCGGCGATGGGCCCGCTCCGTAAGTCGGGGATATACGTTGGTTATGAGACTGTGTCCATAATCAGGTATCTGGACCCCATGACAGGTGACTGTCACACGGCCCGTTTTGCTGATTGCATTTTTGACAAGGATCTTTTCCCGACTTTAGGGGGAGAGAATCAACCCCTTGATGCTAAAAGTCGAGAAATCACGTGGCAAGCCACGGGGATCCATGCTCATGACCCGTGCACTGCTGAGACTGAGAGAGAAGTCCAAAAGATAATAGATTTGCAGTCATTAGCAAATCAACTGCCTGACCACTTTAGTGACTTAAAGACTGTGACAAAATCGCATGTGCACGCGCGCAATGCACCGGAAAGGGTTGAAATACCGAAGAAAAATGATGGTATACCCGCTCCCGTCCAAAGGCCTAAAAGGACGAGAAATCCGGCTTCTCAAATCCCAAGTACTCGGGGACACCTGACGAAAAAGGATAAGAGAGATTTATCGCAGCCTGTCGCCAAAGTACCCCCAATTGAAACAGGGAGCCAGCCGAGACCTGGCACAAGTACTGAAAATTCAGTGCACGAAATTCTGGACTTAAACTTTCCCATAGGGGAAACACCCAGCGGAGATGTGAGCGCACACATCGGCGCGGGAAATCTAAAGGACCTTGCTCCCATAATGGGAAATTTGGTAGAGCAAGTGTTTGCGCCGGATGCGCTCCATGACGAAATGGCCATAAATTATATTTATACGGGGGAGTCCCTGAACCGAGCAACGGTGGTTGTCGACATTAACTTTGCTACGAAAATTGCCTCAATCATAGATCTTGACCCTGAGCCTAACACGCTCGCTGATTGCAAGAAAATGTCAGATTGGAAAGATTGGCAGCAGGCAATTACTGCCGAATTATTATCTCTCAACAAAAGGAAGGTGTTCGGACCAGTTTGTCGAACCCCCCCCCCCCCCCCACATTCGCCCTGTTGGCCATAGGTGGGTTTTTGTTCGTAAGAGAGATGAAAATAATAAGGTAGTACGGTACAAAGCAAGGCTCGTCGCTCAAGGGTTCACTCAACGACCAGGTGTCGATTTTGAGGAGACTTATTCCCTGGTCATGGATGGAGTTACCTTTAGATACTTGATCTCGATGGCAGTAAATATGGGCTTGAAAATGAAACTAATGGATGTTGTCACTGCTTACCTGTATGGTAACTTGGATTCGAACATATACATGAAGGTTCCAGAAGGTATCCCTGTTCCGAACCATGATAGAGCAAACAGGGGTCTATACAGTGTTCAACTTCAAAAGGCACTGTACGGACTCAGACAGTCTGGTAGAATGTGGTACAATCGCTTAAGCGATTTCCTTCATGAGAAGGGCTACACGAGCAATAAAGATTGCCCATGTGTTTTTATACGGCGATCCCAAGATGGATTCTGTATAATCTCGATGTACGTGGACGATTTAAACATAATCGGTACACCTGAGGATATTGAGGAAGCGAGTTCCTACCTGATGTCGGAATTCGAGATGAAGGATTTGGGTAAAACCAAGTTCTGTCTAGGTCTGCAACTTGAACATTCCCCTGATGGGATTCTAGTGCACCAGTCGACCTACACCCAGAAGGTGTTGGAAAGATTTGGATTTGATAAGGCATATCCTTCTAAGACCCCGATGGTCGGAAGATCTTTACAGCCAGACAAGGACCCGTTCAGGCCAAAGGATGAGGGGGAGGAAACTCTGGGACCAGAATTTCCTTACCTAAGTGCAGTTGGAGCACTCATGTATCTCGCAAACTGTACACGGCCAGACATTGCTTTCGCCGTCAGTTTGCTTGCAAGGTACAGTTCTGAACCTACCAAGAGGCATTGGAAAGGTGTCAAGGACGTCTTCCGTTACCTGCAAGGGACCAAAGATCTTGGCCTGTTTTATAAAAGGAATCAAGACCTATCTATTATAGGCTATGCCGATGCAGGGTACCTATCGGACCCGCATGATTGCAAATCGCAGACTGGATATGTCTTTCTTTGTGGTGGAACCGCGTTTTCCTGGAAATCATCCAAGCAAACACTTGTGTCGACTTCCACGAACCACTCAGAAATCATGGCACTATTCGAAGCGTCAAAAGAGTGTGTATCGCTTCAGCGGATGATCGGCCACATTCAGCAGACATGTGGACTGAGCACCGTACAAACTCCTACCATTATCTATGAAGATAATGCTGCTTGTGTTGCACAAGTCCAGATGGGTTATGTGAAGAGTAACCTCACAAAGCATATTAGTCCCAAGTTCTTCTATGCACATGAACTGCAGCAGTTGAACGAGGTGAGAGTTTTGCATACTAAGTCCTGTGACAATCTTGCTGATATGTTCACTAAATCATTACCGGCATCAACCTTAGAGAGGTGTGTGCGTGGAATCGGTATGATGAGACTTTGAGAGATGCAAGGTTCAGGGGGAGAAACTTCACAAACTCGTCGCTAAAATCTCAATCCTGATGATCGAGTACTCAACTTGATGGTTGAGTGGATTGTACTCTTTTTCCCTTGAGTGAGTTTTCCTGATGTTTCTCACATGAGGTTTTTGACGAGGCAATTCGTGCAATACAACAACATATACTATGTGCTTTTTCTCCATATTTTTTCCCACTGGGTTTTTCGGAGTTTTGAGGCATGGATATACGGATAATTACCCAAGGGGGAGTGTTGGGAAACCGGGGCGATCGCTAGGGGTGGCGGCGGCCTCGTGCGTATCGCACAGGGTAGCCCCTCCCGTTCCCCCAGTTTACGTTAAGTGGATACTTATCCCTTGACCCACTAGTCCCTATATAAAGCAACGAGGAGCCATCATTGTAACCCCTGATGATTGATTAATAAAGCTGGTCTCCTCCATATCTCTCTGTGTCATTTACTTTCGCTTGTTCGACTACTTCGACTACTTCGTCTACGACGCTCGCCATCGCTCCGCAACCTCGGACCGGACTCGCCGGCGGAGTTGCGGAACATTATTTACTAGCTCTGCGCACGACTCGTCTTTTTTCTTAGCTCGAAGCAGTGGGAAAAAGCACAAAAACATTAAAAACAACCCTGTACGCGAATGAAAATATATTTCCCGTTCAAATTCTTACAAAAGACAAGCATTTTTATTTCGAGGGAAAACAAGTACATGCATACATACACTGCTCGTTATTTATTTGTAAAAGCGTGGCTGAGCTTTTTACACGTAGTGCGAGAGGCTGTGGCACATGTAGCTCAGTGACTCGACGCTCTCACTGCTGCCCGCCGGCGCCGGGAAGCTTCTCCTTGATATTGTCCACGACGCCCTTCTTCTCACCGGTGGCGGCCGCGCCGCCGGCCGGAGCACCGCCGTGGTTCCCTGTGGGCCCGCCGGAACGGCCCAGACCGCCGCCGGTCTTGCGGTCGTCCCTCGTCGCCTGGAGCTGCTGCACGCCCCCGGCACCAGCACCGCCGTGGTTCCCCGCGGGGCCGGTGGCGCCGCCGTGCCTGGTCACCTTGTCGACCGCGTCCATTATCCTTGATTTTCACGCACTGTACTCTGACCGATGTGCTACAAGATGAACTGGTGGTGTACTCGTGTATGTTGTTGACTTGCTGCGGAATTGCGGATTGATAATGCAAGTTGGACGGTTTATTTATAGCGATGGTGTTCATACGGTCCTGCACCGACGCTATGCAGAGGTGTTGCGTGCACGTATGGGCATCACTGTGCTGGAGTGATCATCCACCCGCCAATAAACAAAGCCGGGAGAAATGTAAGGTGTGCATGCATGCCACACGGCCTCGTCCGCGGCGCCGCGTACGCCTCCGGACTCTCTGGAAGCACCATGACTCGCTCGATGCATTTCATATGGCGATTGGATCATTTCATCATATCGCAATTGTATAAAACTACTGTAAAAAGCAATCGTATCATGGGATCATTTCGGCATCGTGTACGTAGCCCACAAGGCCCCGCTCCGCCCTTATCACGTGGTGATTACTCGCACGTCGTCGTAACCACGATGGACACAAGAGCGGCGACTACTCGCACATAGCTACTCGCTATGAGAGCATCTCCAACAGCTGCAAGCCTGCAAATAGGGCAGCAAAAAGAGACCGAGGTAAATTTTAGGACAGCAAAAAGTGCATTTTTTGGGCACGAAAATATTGTGTCTCTGCCCTAAAATAGGGCAAACATGAAAACTTCCTTTTCTTTTTTCAACTACAAACTTCCCAACATTCAACTAAAAACCATGCCGGCCGGCGTGCTGAAGCTCCACGCCGAACCGGCCGGACGGCCGCGGTCAGACCCTCTTGAAGATGGACTTCGGCGGCATGGCAAACGAGGCGGAGCAGCGGGCCGGCGACATCACGGACAAGGTAGAGCAGTCGTAGGTGGAGGCACAACATTCGAAGGTGGCGGTGGACAAGGCGATGGAGTTGGCAGCGGGTGGCGGATGAGCGGCCAATTGGCCTTGGGAGATGGCGGATCTGGTCGGTGGGGAGGTCGGGCGGCAATGATGACCGAATCCGGTGCAGCGGCGAAGGGATTTGGCTGCGGGAGGAGGCGGCCACGTGGCGCGGGGTGAAATGAGTTTTTGGACAGCCGGTTTTGTGCCACATATATGCAGTAGTCGTGCCGCATTTTAGGCCAGCCCAAAACAGATTATCAACAGCTTTTCATTTTTGGGCAACTGTTGAAGGTGTTTTTTACCCTTCAACAAACCAAAAAGTGACGACTGCCCAATAATAGGGCAGCTGTTGGAGATGCTCTGAGGTTACACCACCGATTTTATCACTTGGCGACTAGTCTCGTAAATATTTAGAAAGCGGAAGGAGTATGATTCACAATATTCAGAAAAATGTAATCTTTTGCCATTGTACCAAATATGTAAAGGCCATATGCTTCTCTAGTTTTCCATTAGGTCTTTTCACATCCTCAATGCTTAAAGTTTTATTTGACTGCTTATTTTTGCAGTTTCAATTTATATTCAACCCCCCGCAAAAAAATTGTATTCAACCTGCCATCAGAACCAGTGTGTCCTTGCTTCCTATATAAAAGTTTTGTTTTATTTTCTTCGATGCAAGTGTGGCTTAAGGCCGTGTTCGGCAGTTCTCGTGGAGTGGAGCGCGCGGAGCGGTTTAACGAACTCCCCAAATTATGACATAAATTAACTGGATTGCCGCTCTGCTCCGGCGCGGAGCCGCGGAGCGGAGGGAATTCGAACACGGCCTAATTCTACCCCATTGACATCCTCAATACCCCCAAGTTGCCATTTGGACGTTGCTCTATGGCAAGAGAGAAATTTGTTTAGCAGTGGCTGGCGACTATCTCCGCAAACTGTAATGTAATGTTAGTTTTATTTTATTTTTGAATAAAAAATGTGTTTGTTTTATATTTTATATACCTATTTTCTGAAAATAAATAAATTTTTGTTTTTAAATTACAAAAATAAATAAATAAAACAAGAACAAAAAAACGAGTCCTGAAATTAAACCCCTTGCAGTTTTGGGCTTTGTCACGGGCCTCCTCGGCCCAGGGCTAACGACCGGTGGTCCGACTCGGTTCCCCCGTCTTTGCCTCTCCCGAGCCGGAGGAGAAGAGCAGAGGGAGGACAGAGGCTTCCGTCAAGATCCAAACTCCTCTCCCTCCCGGCTGCTCGCTGCTTCTAGACTCCACCGTCCGATCCGGGATCTACCAACCCAGCGCGCCGGAGATCCCACCGGAGCCCGCCGCAGCCTACCTCGCCGCCTCTGTCGCTGCGCCGGTAATCCATCCCCCCCTGGTTTCCTTCCTCTTGGGATCGTTTGGTTGTTACAATCTGTCGGTCGCTCTGTTTCAGTTCATAGGCTCCGATTACAGGCAGCTCGGCTGCGTCTCCCCGCTTCGTGTGAATCTCAGCAGCGGTTTTATCAACATTTCTCAGGTCGATAGATAGCTAGATTTTATTAGCAGTAAATCACAATTCACAAAGTGCTTGTTTTAGTTGGGCACATGTACAGAAAGAGTTGAGAGTCTATTAAAGTTACTTCGGTGTGAAATGCGTAACACGCAGAGACTTTTACTGCTATGATGCTGATATGCATTGCGCTCCATTGCTTTATATATACTGTTTAATGTGACAAAATGATTATATACTGATTCGCCCGAATTCTGAGCAAATATTTCTTGGCTTATATCCTAGTAGGTTCTAGCAGGGGGCACCGCATTCTATTCCAGATTCTACTTTTGCCTTTCGAAGGACTGGTGATACTGAAGTTCTTGTGATGGCTGCCGCAAACGGACTAGTCCATGCATCTGCCAAGAAGCCCTTGTTCACATTTGGCGTCATTGCTGATGTCCAGTATGCCGATATCCCAGACGGCCGCTCGTTCCTCGGTGTCCCACGCTACTACAGGCACAGCATCAGCGTCCTTCAAAGAGCTGTCAGCACATGGAACAAGCAAGGCAATATCAAGTTCTCCATCAACTTTGGAGACACCATCGACGGGTTCTGCCCAAAGGACAAGTCGCTGTGGGCGGTGCAGAAGGTCATTGACGAGTTTGAGAAGTTCGATGGCCCGACCTACCATATGTTTGGCAACCATTGCCTCTACAACCTTCCTCGGAGCAAGCTGGTGGCATTGTTGAAGATGCCGATGGATTCTGATCGCGCGTATTATGACTTCTCACCATGTCCCGAGTACAGATTTGTTGTTCTGGATGCTTATGATTTCAGCGCACTTGGCTGGCCTCACGATCATCCTGTGACTGCAGCAGCATTGAAGCTCCTCGATGAAAAGAACCCAAACACCGACAAGAACAGCCCTGACGGTCTTTTTGGCGTCGACAGGCGGTTTGTGAAGTTCAATGGTGCAGTTGGCAAGGAGCAGCTGTCCTGGCTCAACGATGTCCTCCAGGATGCATCGGACCGCCGGCAGAACGTCGTCCTATGCAGTCATCTCCCAATGGACCCTGGCGCAGTGTACCCAGCAGCACTTATGTGGAACTATGATGAGGTGATGGCTATTGTTCGACGGTACAACTGTGTTAGGGCCTGCTTTGCCGGACACGACCACAAGGGTGGCTACTCAATGGACTCCCATGGCGTGCACCATCGCACCCTCGAGGCTGCGCTGGAGTGTCCTCCTGGCACCAGTGCATTCGGGCATATCGAAGCTTATCCTGACAAGCTATTGCTTGTAGGCTCTGATGGAATGGCTGATACTGAAATGTGTTTTCGGTCCTCTGATCGAGCTGCGTTGTAGTGTAAAATCCACGTGACTTCATTATTTTGACTTCTGGTGATGCCATCGAGAGAAAACTCATGTGACTTCCTGTTGTCTTGTCTGACGACACTATTACTTGTAAATAACACTGAAAGTGGTGGAATAAATAATGGAACTGTTGTAATGCTCACTTCACCATTTGGAAACTGCTGAATGGAGCATAGTGTAGGCTCTATTATTCACGAGTCTGTTGTAAATGTAATAAATGCAATGCTATTTGGGTGTAAAGTTCTTGCAAGTGGTTTCAGTCTTTGTACTCCATTATTCCATCAAGGAAGACAATGGTTAGGGTAGGGCGGGTACCAGTGGCGGCGCCAGGGGTCTTCCCTGGACTTCCATGGAATACCAAAAAATTGCTAATACATTGGTATACTGCTGCTAGCTTGCTGTATATTTGTTATTATATTGTTATAAAATTGCACAAACGAATACCAAGGAAGAAATTCCTGGCGCCGCCACTGGCGGGTACAATAATTACATACCCATGCCCATGTTGCCCACGGGCACAAAACCTCACCCGTACCCATGCCCATGGGCGCAAACCCTGCCCATACCCAAACCCACCCATATATACAGTGTAATGTTTGTTTATATTTTAATTATCTTTGAATATATCTTTGGTAGAGATCTTAAAACACACGAATGTAAGAAACATCCCGATATATATGTTCCCGGAGTATGATTGTCTACCTTCGTTGTGACCAATATAAAGGTCTGGAGATAGAGATGTCAACAAGTGAGGGTAGTTTGTGCAACCTATTGCTTCATTCTTAAACATTCCTCCATGTTAGATTTACAGTCTCGTCGATTGTCTTTACATGCATGCGAAAATATGTGTTGTGCTTTATAGAATTCTTGTGAGATCGACATATCTATATTCTTTTCACATTCTAGATATCAGTATATGTTTAGAGGTTATACCGATCATGCATGTGTACGTGGGGCATGAAAACTTTAAAGAGTCACACACAACAGTGAAAGTAGCCCTGTCGTAACTATGTTTTAGGGTCTCCTTGATCACCTACTCCTTTTCTGAACCAAGTTATCGAGCTACTCACTCCGGACTATAAGTTACTTGTCACATAAAGCATACCATTAGATTCATATTTCCTGTTAAAAAAAGATTCACATTTAAAGGAAGCATTTGATAATATAATTTTTCCAGTTTTTGTGGCTTATGGCCTTTTTTACATGTGTGACACATGGCCATGTTTTGTTGGTTGAAGTACTGGTCAAACTTAATGCTCAAAATGCATGTACGCTTTACAAATTGAAACATAGGGACTAGTATTTGTTTTGGTAAAGGATTCCATCAATTGTCAGCTCCACTGGATCGACTGGCCGCATCCCCCCCCCCCCCCCCCCCCCCCCTGCGCGCGCCTACCTTCGAGGCTCCCCCCTTTTGCTAGATGACTCGGGAAGTGACCAATTGATGACACCTATCGGCCAACAACATTATTTTTTTTGCAAGATACTTGTATGCTTTATAAACTGAAACAAAGAGGTTTTTTTTTGTTATGCAATCTATTCAGGGCTTAAGTCGACGGTTACTGTGTTATTCATACGCAACACACATGGTCCTTTCGCTGTTGGGCTGGCCCATATTAGTCCCCTTGACCGGTTTTGACAACCTTCTAGAAGGTTCCATCCAATTCTTTTGGGACGGTTTTTCCCCTTGACTGATTTTTTTAGTGGCATTCAGAGACCTTCTGGTGCTGAAACCCCGATTAGGCCTTGTACAATGCAAGGTGCTTAGGAGAGGTGGTTGAAAAAATAAATCAAACTTTCCTTAAGCATCGGTACTTATTTATACAGGCAGATGCTTAATTAGGCGTCGCTTCTGTAAATATAAACGTCGGTGCTTCAAAAAAATCTGGTCTATTTTTCAAAGCACCTCCCTAAACACATCTAGCATTGTACAAGGCCTTAGGAGGTCTCTGGCAACAGTCAACGGCCTCCTGTATCTATCTCTGGGCTTCATTACAGGCCTCCTCGGCCCAGAACAAACGACAAATCCATCGGCCGGTGGTCCATCGCGTTTCCCCCGTCTCTCCAAGACTCCAACCAACCAAGACAGCCTCAAAAAGGGAAAAAAAATATCCAACCGTAAGACGAGCAGAGAAGCTTTCGTCATTGTTTCAGGAAAAAAAAGAGAATCTTTCGTCAAGATCCAAACTCCTCCCCATCCCGGCTCCGACTCTCCGCCGTCCGCCCTCCGGGCCGGGAGCAACCAAACCAGCTCCCGCCGGAGTCCGGCTACCCCGACTCCCTCGCTGCGCCGGTAATCCATCCTCCCCTGCCTCCTTCCTTCTGTGGTCGTCACAGTCCGTATCCCCTTCCGTACGAATCGCTAGTTTTGGCTACGGCGGGTCGCCTAAGTGAATTTATCAGCAATTCAGGCCAGGGTGTAGCTCCCGGTGCTTGACAATGGGAAATTGGATGAGATGCACACTGGTATGCAACGCTGCAGTATTCATTCAGTATTTGGAGCTGGTCTCATCCACAGTTACTTCTAGTGGAAGTGGTTGAAAGGGGGAAATTGAAACTGTAAACTACAATCTTGGAACAAGAATAAGCGGGGACTTTTACTGCTATATGCTACTGGTATCCAGCCTGATATCTGCTTTACATTTTACTGTGATAAACAGAGTGCTCTGTTCCCCTCACTGGTACAGAGTCCTGAACAAATATTGCTTGACTTCTCTTGTAGGTTCTTGCGCGGAGGTCTTTTCACTGCTTGTAGGTTCAGTTCCTCGCAGACAACAAGAAGAAGGGAGGTTTTCGAAGGTCCGGTGACACCAAAGTTCAATGATGGCGGCCCACAAGCCCCTGTTTACCTTTGGTGTCATTGCCGATGTCCAGTACGCCGACATCCCGGACGGGCGATCGTTCACTGGCATCCCGCGCTACTACCGTCACAGCATCGACGTCCTCCAGAGGGCTGTCAGTGCGTGGAACAAGCAAGGTGGAGTCAAGTTCTCCATCAACTTTGGCGACATCGTCGACGGGAAATGCCCAAAGGACAAGTCGTTGTGGGCGGTGCAGAAGGTCCTCGGCGAGTTTGAGAAGTTCGACGGCCCGACCTACCACATGTTTGGCAACCATTGCCTCTACAACCTTCCTCGGACCGAGCTAGTGGCTTTGCTGAAGATGCCAACGGGCTCTGACCGCGCCTACTATGACTTCTCGCCGTGTCCTGAGTACAGATTTGTTGTTCTGGATGCTTATGACTTCAGCACGCTTGGCTGGCCTCGTGATCATCCAGTGACTGCAGCAGCAATGAGGCTCCTTGAAGAAAAGAACCCAAACGCCGACAAGAACAGCCCTGAGGGTCTGGTGGGCGTCGACCAGCGGTACGTGATGTTCAATGGTGCGGTTGGAAAGGAGCAGCTGTCCTGGCTCAGTGATGTCCTACGGGATGCATCCGAGCGTCGGCAGAATGTCGTCTTGTGCAGTCACCTCCCATTGGATCCTGTAGCAGCGTCCCAGGTAGGCCTCATGTAGAACTATGATGAGGTGATGGCTGTTGTTCGACGGTACAACTGTGTTAAGGCCTGCTTCGCCGGGCACGACCACAAGGGTGGCTACTGTGTGGACTCCCACGGCGTGCACCATCGCACCCTCGAGGCTGCGCTGGAGTGTCCTCCCGGCACCACTGCGTTTGGGCACATCGAAGTATATCCTGACAAGCTATTGCTTGTAGGCTCTGATGGAATGGCGGACGCTGAAATGTGTTTTGAGTCCTCGCGGTGAGCTGTTTTGCGAAGCAAAATCCACATGACTTCATTATTTTGACTTTTGGTGTTGTCATTGAGAGAAAATTCATATGGCTTTTGTTGTCTGACAGTACTGTTAAATGTAAATAACATTGATACTGGTGGATAAAGAAAAATGTAACTGTTGTAACGCTTACTTCCCCATGTGAACTGCTGAATGGAGCATACTGTTGGACTCTAATATATGTATTATCTAGACTATTTATGAGTCTTTGTTGTAAATCTAGCAAATGCAACACTGTTTTGGATTGAAAACACGCCAATGGTTTCAGTGTTTGTACTCCATTCATGACTTCTTCGGTTGTTTGGTGTCGTATAATTATAATGTGACATATGATTAGCTTGATCTTTTGTGTTTTAAGTATATTTACTTCATCTACAAATACAAGTTGTTTCCAATATTTTCTGCACTGTTCAATATACTTCTGACTATGGTCTCATTTAGACTATGCTATAAATCCTAACAAAAAAGATATGCAATGAAAATAATAAAGCACAAAAAAAGCCAGTGTGGCGAATCTTCAAACAGTAAAGTCACGTATTTTCACATAGATGAAAAAAGAATATCAGATTTGCTACCTACATAGGCGACGTCATTTGCTACTCCCTGATCTACGGTAATCAGGGTTCTGATCATCTGCAACAGTTTTTTTGGTGGCAAATATAATCCATATGAGAGGCCCACTCTTCCAACTACATCAGCTCTTAATTTTGGTTGTTTTTCCAGATTGTCTTGCTCCTTGGTTGAGGCTTGTGATAAATACTGCCTCCCTTCGGGTTTAAAAGGCCCACGTGTATTCCTACATAGCTAATTTCATCAATATAATTAAATTGTATACATAAAAGTTATACCATTAGAAAATATAACATTTGAAGTTTCCAATGATATAAAACTCATATTACGTTGGTTAAATCGTGGACCTAGAGATATGCATGAGTCTTCTAAACCGGAAAGGAGGTAGTAGATGGTGGAGACCACAAAATGAACACGACAATGGTTGCCAACGTGTCAGACAAATCATTGCAAGGGCGTAATATGAGTTTGTGATAAATACTGCCTCCCTTCGGGTTTAAAAGGCCCATGTGTATCCCTACATAGCTAATTTCATCAATATAATTAAATTGTATACATAAAAGTTATACCATTAGAAAATATAACATTTGAAGTTTCCAATGATATAAAACTCATATTACGTTGGTTTAATCGTGGACCTAGAGATATGCGTGTGTCTTCTAAACCGGAAAGGAGGTAGTAGATGGTGGAGACCACAAAATGAACACGACAATGGTTGCCATCGTGTCAGACAAATCATTGCAAGGGCGTATACTACCGCACCTTACGTGCTTACTTACACTACATCATGGTAAGAAATAGGAGGCATTGAAAATGCCTTTAAAAGCTTAAATAATGCCTTCAATCGTCTAACGAGGCGCTTTTGAAAAACACTATGGATGGTCACGAAGGGAAAGAAAAATGCCTTCGATGGTCAGCCTTTTCAGGCGATCTTTAGGAACGCCCGTGATGTTTTATGGCGATTTTCGGGAATGCCTCAAGCTCCGTCCGGCAAATTGTAAAAAGAGAAACGATGCGGACGTCCACCAAGCCAGCCCAGCCCAACCAACTTCGACTCTGTTAGGCCCGCCCATCCACCACGGTGTTGTAGTTAGGCACGCCTTACTTTCTCAAGTACTTACATATAATGGTCATGCATGTCCAGAACCGCAAACAGCACGGAGCGCGATTGAAGACGATATTTTAGGAACGCCGCGATCAATTATCAGGCGTTCTTCAGAATCGCCTCAAAATGTCTACCCATTACAGGCTAATCTAGAAAACGCCTCCAAAGCTATCTAGAATCTGAGGCAATTTGTACAAACGCCTCCGAAGCTGCTTACATTCTAAGGCATTCTATAAAAATGCCTCCAAAGATGCATACAACCGAGACACTTTGTAAAAACGCCTCCTTAAGCATGATTTTGAGGCATTTAGAAAAACGCCTTGGCCAAAATGCCTTCTTTTCACACCCGTGTTGTAGTGTTAGCAAATGGCTTGCCTTTTCACTCACTTCCCGGCCTTGTGATCACGTTTTTTTTTACAAATATGCAAAAACTTTGTGTATATTACCATTGATATGAAGAGTTCAAGTACATTATAATTGCAAAGTGAAGCCCCCCCGAAGTGAGTTTGCTGGAAGGAACAAGATCCTTACTTGGAGTGGAAAGTCCATTAATCAAAACTAATGACCGCATGCCACCCGCAAAAAAAAAATGACCGCATGCAATGCATCCTCGTCCACCCAACCCGATCAAAAAATCCCCGGAGACGAATAAATAGATTAACCTTAAAACAACAACGATTAATTACAAAAAAAGAACTGCAAAATCCGATCCAGTTTTTCGTAATCACACTGGGAGCTTATAGACAAAAACTAATCAGTTTTTGAAGGGAAGGTTGCACAATAGATCGGAGATCCTTTGAGGAAGACTGTTTCCGAGGGCGAATCCACTTTGAATTTGATAAATCTATAAGCTTCAAACTGTTTTGTGTCATACATGTTTGCAACATCACTATCCATTGTCCACGATAGGATTGTGATGCCGCGGCCGTGGAGGTAGCACATGGCACATCACTCGTTGACGGACGATGCTTTGGTGCCTTAAAGCACCTACCTTTGTGTCTATGACATGTGGACTCAACAGATGGTTGGCCCACATGTCAGTGATCTAAAGGTAGGTGCATTTAAAGCACCGAAGCTGCATTCCTCGTTGACATACATATGGTTGACCTACCGATGTGTTTTATCGTTCAAATTTGGTGTCGCAATAAGTGCAGAAACAATGATTTTTTTACTCACATAGACGACCGGCATGTATGATCATAAAATTAAACCAGGTACACTTTAGCTATATGTAAGTCGTCTGATTCGATGCAAGGTGTTTTTTTCTCGAATATGTACGAGTGTGCATATCATATATTAAAGAAGGAAAGGCATAGAAAGCCTCTACCGGTCATTTACAAGTGCGGTGATTTCTCACACCCATATGTACAACTCCACTCCACCTAATACAAATTAGACTACTCCTTGCCACTGGTCCACCTTACTAAGCCTGCAAACACAAAATCACCGTTTCCTTTCATAAGTCCAGGCATCGACCAAATCTGTCTTCCGCTTCGATTCTCTGCATGAGATGACCAGTCGATGGCAAGGCACCGTCAAACACAACTGCATTCCTATAATTCCACAACTCCCACATCGTCAGTAGCAGGAAAGTGTGTAGATCTTTCCTCGTCATGGTACCTACTCCTTGTTTTCCACAGAGCAATGGTTGTAGGGCATCCCACGGAGTTGGCGTCCACTCGGGCTTCCCCAATTCCTTACAGACCTCCGCCCAGATCGTCCTGGAAAAGACGCATGTTAGTAACACATGATCTATTGTTTCTTCCTCTTGATCACAAAGATGACACTTGTATTGATGCGGCAACCCCCTTCTAGCAAGCCGGTCGGACGTCTAACACCTGTTTCGTAGTGCAAGCCACGTAAAGAATTTGCATTGTGATGGAGCTCATGATTTCCAAGTTAACTCTGCTGTGGGTATAACCTCCCTGCCCCAAAACTTTGCTGCATATGCTGATCTCACTGTGAACTGGCCAGTCGTCTCCCATGACCATGATAACCTTTCCGGGACATTCTCTACTGGTTCCCAAGTCTGGACCCTCTGCCAAATCTGTAAGAACTCCTGTAGTGCGTCCACACTCAAATTGGGGCTGAGGCACGCTGCCCACAATCCGTTGCCCGTCACCTGGCCAAGCAAACTCGTCTGTCTAACATGGCGCGGTATCATGTCACAAATGGCCGGGGAAATCTCTTGTATCCGTCTCTCGTCCAGCCACCGATATTCCTAGAAAAGCATGTTCAGTCCATTGTGTGCCGTGCACCTAGTTGCCGCTTGGAAGATTCTCATCGATTCATCTGGCACTTTGATTGTGAATTCACTCCATGGTCTGCTGTTGTCTGTCCTTTGTAACCACGGCCATTTGGCCTGCATTGCCACATTCATCCATCTCAGGTTAGGCAGTCCTAGCCTCTGATAACCCACAAGTATAGGGGATCGCAACAGTTTTCGAGGGTAAAGTATTCAACCCAAATTTATTGATTCGACACAAGGGGAGCCAAAGAATATTCTCAAGTATTAGCAGCTGAGTTGTCAATTCAACCAAACCTGGAAACTTAGTATCTGCAGCAAAGTATTTAGTAGCAAAGTAATATGATAGTAGTGGTAACGGTAGCAAAAGGTAACCGTAGTAGAAGTAATGTTTTTGGTATTTTGTAGTGATGATAGCAATAGCAACGGGAAAGTAAATAAGCGAAGAACGATATATGGAAAGCTCATAGGCAATGGATCGGTGATGGAGAATTATGCCGGATGCGGTTCATCATGTAACAGTCATAACCTAGGGTGACACAGAACTAGCTCCAGTTCATCAATGTAATGTAGGCATGTATTCCGAATATAGTCATACGTGCTTATGGAAAAGAACTTGCATGACATCTTTTGCCCTACCCTCCCATGACAGCGGGGTCCTTACGGAAACTAAGGGATATTAAGGTCTCCTTTTAATAGAGTACCGGAACAAAGCATTAACACATAGTAAATACATGAACTCCTCAAACTACGGTCATCACCGGTAAGTATCCCGATTATAGTCACTTCGGGGTTAACGGATCATAACACATAATAGGTGACTATAGACTTGCAAGATAGGATCAAGAACTCTCATATATTGATGAAAACATAATAGGTTCAGATCTGAAATCATGGCACTCGGGCCCTAGTGACAAGCATTAAGCATAGCAAAGTCATAGCAACATCAATCTCAGAACATAGTGGACACTAGGGATCAAACCCTAACAAAACTAACTCGATTACATGATAGATCCCATCTAACCCATCACCGTCTAGAAAGCCTACAATGGAATTACTCACGCACGGCGGTGAGCATCATGAAATTGGTGATGGAGGATGGTTGATGATGACGATGGTGACGGATTCCCCTCTCCGGAGCCCCGAACGGACTCCAGATCAGCCCTCCCGAGAGGTTTTAGGGCTTGGCGGCGGCTCCGTATCGTAAAACGCGATGAATTCTTCTCTCTGATTTTTTTCTCCCCGAAACACAATATATAGAGTTGGAGTTGGAGTCGGAGGAGCTCCAGGGTGCCTACTAGGTAGGGGGCCGCGCCCTAGGGGGGCAGGCGCGCCCCCACCCTCGTGGACAGGTGGTGGGGCCCCTGGCCTTCATCTTTTGCAGGTATTTTTTATATTTTCCAAAAAGTTGCTCCATGAAGTTTCAGGTCATTCCGAGAATGTTTGTTTCTGCACATAAATAACACCATGGTAATTCTGCTGAAAACAGCGTTAGTCCGGGTTAGTTCCATTCAAATCATGCAAGTTAGAGTCCAAAACAAGGGCAAAAGTGTTTGGAAAAGTAGATACGACGGAGACGTATCAACTCCCCCAAGCTTAAACCTTTGCTTGTCCTCAAGCAATTCAGTTGACAAACTGAAAGTGATAAAGAAAAAAATTTACAAACTCTGTTTGCTCTTGTTGTTGTAAATATGTAAAGCCAGCATTCAAGTTTTCAGCAAAGATTATAACTAACCACATTTGCAATAACGCTTAGGTCTCAAGTTTACTCATATCAATAGCATAATCAACTAGCGAGCAATAATAATAAATCTCGGATGACAACACTTTCTCAAAACAATCATAATATGATATAACAAGATTGTATCTCGCTAGCTCTTTCTGAGACTGCAAAACATAAATGCAGAGCACCTTTAAATACCAAGGACTGACTAGACATTGTCATTCATGGTAAAAGAGATCCAGTCAAGTCATACTCAATGTAAACTAATAATAATGAATGCAAATGACAGCGGTGCTCTCCAACTAGTGCTTTTTAATAAGAGAATGATAACTCAGCATAAAAGTAAATAGATAGGCCCTTCGCAGAGGGAAGCAGGGATTTGTAGAGGTGCCAGAGCTCGGTTTTGAAATAGAGGTGAATAATATTTTGAGCGGTATACTTTCATTGTCAACATAACAACCAAGAGATGGCGGTATCTTCCATGCTACACACATTATAGGCGGTTCTCAAACAGAATGGTAAAGTTTATACTCCCCCTTCCACCAACAAGCATCAATCCACGGCTTGCTCGAAACAACGAGTGCCTCCAACTAACAAGAGTCCCGGGGAGAGTTTTGTTTGCAATTATTTTGATTTAGTTTGCATAAAGCATGGGACTGGGCATCCCGGTGACCAGCCACTTTCTCGTGAGTGAGGAGCGGAGTCCACTCCTCTTGAGAATAACCCGCCTAACATGAAAGATACAGATAGCCCTAGTTGATACATGAGCTATTCGAGCATACAAAACATGATATTTATTTGAAGGTTTAGAGTTTGACACATACAAAATTATTTGGAATGGCAGGTAGATACTGTATATAGGTAGGTACGGTGGACTCATGTGGAATAACTTTGGGGTTTATGGGATTGGATGCACAAGCAGTATTCCCCCTTAGTATAGGTGAAGGCTAGCAAAAGACTGGGAAGCGACCAGCTAGAGAGCGACAACAGTCATGAACATGCATTAAAATTAATCAACACCGAATGCAAGCATTAGTAGGATATAATCCACCATGAACATAAATATCGTGAAGGCTATGTTGATTTTGTTTCAACTACATGCGTGGACATGTGCCAAGTCAAGTCACTTAAATCATTCAGAGAAGGATACCACCCTATCATACCACATCACAACCATTTTAATAGCATGTTGGCACGCAAGGTAAACCATTATAACACATAGCTAATCAAGCATGTCACAAGAAACTATGATCTCTAGTTGTCATTGCAAACATGTTTATTCATAATAGGCTGAATCAGGAACGATGAACTAATCATATTTACAAAAACAAAAGAGGTCGAGTTCATACCAGCTTTTCTCATCTCAGTCGGTCCATCATATATCATCATAATTTCCTTTTACTTGCACGACCGAATGATATGAATAATAATAATAGTGCACGTGCATTGGACTAAGCTGGAATCTGCAAGCATTCAATAAACATGAGAAGACAAGGCAATATGGGCTCTTTTGTCAGATCAACAATAACGCATATAAGAGCCACTTCAACAATTTAATTATGGTCTTCTCCTATTGACCCCCAACGAAAAGAAAAGAAATAAAACTATTTACATGGGAGAGATCCTAACAAGTAAAAGAAGAACAGGAAATCTTTTTGGGTTTTCTTTTTAATTACTACTACCAGCATTGGAAGTAAACTAATTAGAAGCTACAACTAATTTTTTTGGTTTTTTCTTAAGGTTTATTAAACACACAAAAAAAGCATAAAAAGAAAATAAACTAGCATGGATGATACAATGAAAAAGTATGAGCACCGACATCTAGCAATGAGTGTGTGAGCATAAATGTAATGTCGGTGGGAAATACGTACTCCCCCAAGCTTAGGCTTTTGGCCTAAGTTGGTCTATGGCTACGGCGGCCTGGCTGATATCCATAATAATAGTTGGGGTCGTACTGCGAAGAAGAAGAAGACTCCGATTGCCACTGGTTGGCAATCATCTCCGGATCCCACTGGTAATTAGACTGTCGTGAAGGATCAACTGGTGGTTCCGGCTCTGGCTCCATAGCTGGTGCAGGGTTCCGGTAGGCGTGAATAGCCTTTAACGGAACAAGGTACCGGCCTGCAGATAAATCAAACAAAGAAGGAGCGGGCAGTGTAATAGTCCCAGGATGATGTTTATCAAAGAACAATTTGTATTTAAGCTCTCCTTCCCTATTCTTAACAATAAAATCATGTGCCAACATATTTTTATAATCTAAATAAACACAAGGCAACACTTTTCTTCCTTCTCATAATGCCTAATAGGTATGTTAAAATGTGCAGCTAGGCGTGAAGCATAGATGCCTCCAAAGATGGGGCCCTTGGTACGGTTCAGACTTATCCGTTTAGCAATAATGTCGCCCATACTAACAGAACAAGTTATCATCGTATAAACCGTGGGGCAAAATAATAATATCAGGGACACTAAGGTTTCCACAGTTTCCGCTACCAATTAAACAACGACTAGCAAATAATGCAAAATAGCGTAAAACAGGAAAATGTATGTTAGTGATTCGTGCATCGGAAACATTTCTTGTTTCCCCTACAGTGCTAGTGTCAATAAACCCATCCACATCCTCACGATGTGGTTCCTCTGTCTTGCCCCCGAAAGGGACTAAACAAACCCGACAAAAATCATAAAGCGACATCTCCTTATGCTCATGATATAAATGAAACTCCACCGTAGGTGGTGAGCTCCTAGAATGGAAATGAAAGTTTTGCACAAAGATATTTGTGAGTAAGAGATACTGATCGCGTTGATCGTGGAGAAAAGCGGTGAGGCCTGCATTCTTAGCCAATTCATAAAAATCTTCATAAATCCCGGCTACTCTCAAGAAATCATCGGAAGGCCATTCACACGACCGAACCTCCGCGGTGCGAAGCAGATTATACTTAGGCTTCGGTGCCTTTTCCTTCGAGTTTCGGCTCGATGAGCCCCTCAAAAGTCTCTTCATCATTTTCTGAAAGATTCTGAAATTTTTAGTAACTTTAAAATAAAAGTAACCAAACTCAATAATATTGATAGCAACTACTCCTACAAGTGCCTAAGGCCTATATCATGCATCAAAACTACTTTTGACCATATAAATTTGACATGCAAGCTCAAGAACAGGGTCACCTAAGCAGCAAAAATTTACAATGAATAAAGCACTAGAACAAAAACTAATTGGACCAATGGAGGAGTCACATACCAAGGAACAATCTCCCCAAGCAGTTTTGTGAGAGGTGCTTTGAGCAAGGAGATCGAAAATGGCAGCAAAATGAGCTTGGGCCACCGTGAAAGGATAAGTGGAGGAGGGCCACCGTGGGCCCACGAGGCAGGGGGCGCGCCCAGGGGGTGATACGTCTTCGTCGTATCTATAATTTTTAATTGTTCCATGCCAATATTATTCAACTTTCATATACTTTTGGCAACTTTTTATACTATTTTTGGGACTAACATATTGATCTAGTGCCCAGTGCCAGTTCCTGTTTGTTGCATGATTTTTGTTTCGCAGAATATCCATATCAAACGGAGTCCAAACGGGATAAAAAATGGCGGAGATTTTTTTGGAATATATATGATTTTTGGGAAGAAAATCCACGCGAGACGGTGCCTGAGGTGGCCACGAGGAAGGGGGGCGCGCCCCTGACCCTCGTGGGCGACTCGTAAGGCGGTTGATGCCCTTCTTTCGCCGCAAGAAAGCTAATTTCCGGATAGAGATCATGTCAAAATTTCAGCCCAATCGGAGTTACAAATCTCCGGGAATATAAGAAACGGTGAAAGGGAAGAATTTGGGAACGCAAAAACAGAGAGAGACAGAGAGACAGATCCAATCTCGGAGGGGCTCTCCCCCCTCCCGTGCCATGGAGGCCATGGACCAGAGGGGAAACCCTTCTCCCATCTAGGGAGGAGGTCAAGGAAGAAGAAGAAGGAGGGGGGCTCTCTCCCCCTCGCTTCCGGTGGCACCGGAGTGCCACCGAGGGCCATCATCATCACCGCGATCTACACCAACACCTCCGCCATCTTCACCAACATCTCCATCACCTTCCCCCTCTATCTACAGCGGTCCACTCTCCCGCAACCCGCTGTACCCTCTACTTGAACATGGTGCTTTATGCTTCATATTATTATTCAATGATGTATTGCCATCCTACGATGTCTGAGTAGATTTTCGTTGTCCTATCGGTGGTTGATGAATTGCTATGATTGATTTAATTTGCTTGTGGTTATGTTGCTGTCTTTTGGTGCCCATCATATGATTGCGCGCGTGGATCACACCCTAGGATTAGTTGTATGTTGATAGGACTATGTATTGGAGGGCAAGAGTGACAGAAGCTTCAACCTAGCATAGAAATTGATGCATACGGGATTGAAGGGGACCAATATATCTTAATGCTATGGTTGAGTTTTACCTTAATGAACATTAGTAGTTGCCGATGCTTGCTAATAGTTCCAATCATAAGTGCATAGAATTCCAAGTCAGGGATGACATGCTAGCAGTGGCCTCTCCCACATAATACTTGCTATCGGTCTAGTAAACTAGTCAATTGCTTAGGGGCAATTTCGCAACTCCTACCACCACTTTTCACACTCGCTATATTTACTTTATTGTTTCTTTATCTAAACAGCGCCTACTTTTTATTTACGTACTCTTTATTATCTTGCAAACCTATCCAACAACACCTACAAAGTACTTCTAGTTTCATACTTGTTCTAGGTAAAGCGAACGTCAAGTGTGCGTAGAGTTGTATCGGTGGTCGATAGAACTTGAGGGAATATTTGTTCTACCTTTAGCTCCTCGTTGGGTTCGACACTCTTACTTATCGAAAACTGTTGCGATCCCCTATACTTGTGGGTTATCAAGACCTTTTTCTGGCGCCGTTGCCGGGGAGCAATAGCGTGAGGTGAATATTCTCGTGTGTGCTTGTTTGCTTTATCACTAAGTAATTTTTATTTGCTGTTCTTAGTTGTTTTCTATCTTTAGTTATTGGTAGGAAACGCAAAATACCAAAAAAAATTAGTTGTACCTACTGAACCAATGGTTGAAGAACCACTCAAAATCTATCACATTGCTGAAGCCTATTACTTGGATCATCTTCGATCCCTATGTGCTCGTGCTGAAACCCCAACTAGCTTAGTTGAGGGCAAATCTTTAGATGAGCATGCTTGTTATGTGCGACACCGAATATCTGAAAAAAGGGAAACTTTTACTGGATCAAATTCATCGTTTGCAATGCTATGCTTGGAATCTATGTGAAATATATGATTTTACTTGTTGTTCTGAAAACCCTAAGAAACACCTTCCCTATCAATGTGAGTTTAGTGATAATGGAATAGTATCTTCATATGCTAAGGGTGTTTATAATTACTATGATGTTCAACAAGTTGAAGAATTTGTTGCTTTTAAGGGTGCTTACGAAATTGTTTCTTTGATTGAAAAGTATGATGCTACTCTTTAAAAATCTGAAAATTTTGCCATACTTAAATATTGCTATGATAATTATGCTTCTAATGCCTATGTTGAACCATATATTGAGTACTACTCCGCTGTCCAAGAAGAGACTAATATTCTGCAGGAGTCTATGGAAGAAGAAATTGATGAAACTGTGAGCTCATTGGATGAAAAAGATGAGGAGGAGAGCGAAGAACAAAAGGAGGAAGAGTGGATTAGCTACCCGTGCCCACCTTCTAATGAGAGTAACTCTTCAACTCATACATTGTTTAATTTCTCTTCGTGCTTACCAAAGGATGATTGCTATGATGATTGTTATGATCCCGTTGATTCTCTTGAAATATCCCTTTTTGATGATGCTTGTGGCCAAGGTGCCAATATAAATTATGCTTATGGAGATGAACTTGCTATAGTTCCTTATGTTAAACATGAAATTGTTGTTATTGCACCCACGCATGATAGTCCTATTATCTTTTTGAATTCTCCCGGCTACACTATATCGGAGAAGTTTGCACTTATTAAGGATTATATTGATGGGTTGCATTTTACCGTTGCACATGATGATTTTGATAGATATAATATGCATGTGCTTGCTGCTCCTACTTGAAATTATTATGAGAGAGGAATTATATCTCCACCTCTCTATGTTTCCAATATGATAAAATTGCAAGAAACTGTTTATACTATGCGTTGGCCTTTACTTTGTGTGCATGAATTGTTCTTTTATGACAGGCCGATGCATAGGAAGAGAGTTAGACTTCTTCATTACATGATATATGTTACCATGTGCTCACCACTAAATTACAAATCATTGTTAATTAAAATTGGCTTTGATATACCTTGGGATCCGGGTGGATCCATTACTTGAGCACTATATGCCTAGCTTAATGGCTTTAAAAAAAGCGTTGCCAGGGAGACAACCCGGAAGTTTTAGAGAGTCATTTATTTCTGTTGTGTGCTTTTATAAAGTTTAAATATAAAAATAATGTGCCAAGGTTTGCCTTTAGGATGTTTACATTTGCTTGATGGTTTGTACGGTGCAGGACAGAAACTTTGGCTGTAGTGCGCGATTTTACATTTTTAACTGTAAAGTCAAATGGTTCTGATTCTTTTTGCACTGTCTTCCTATAGAAATTTTTTATTTTTCCTAATTTTGGTAGAATTTTTCAAGTATCATAAGTATGGTGAATGTTCAGATTATTACAGACCGTTCTGTTTTAGACAGATTCTGTTTTTTTGATGCATAGTTTGCTTGTTTTGATGAAACTATCGATTCATATCAGTGTATTAAGCCATGAAAAAGTTATATTACAGTATACACAATGCAAAAACAAAATATGAATTGGTTTACAACAGTACTTAGGGTAGTGATTTGCTTTATTATATTAACGGATCTTACCGAGTTTTCTGTTGAAGTTTTGTGTGGATGAAGTGTTCGATGATCGAGAAGGTCTCGATGTGAGAAGAAGGAAGAGAGGCAAGAGCTCAAGCTTGGGGATGCCCGAGACACCCTAAGTAAATATTCAAGGAGACTCAAGTGTCTAAGCTTGGGGATGCCCCGGAAGGCATCCCCTCTTTCTTCAACAAGTATCGGTATGTTTTCGGATTCGTTTCGTTCATACGATATGTGCAATCTTGGAGCGTCTTTTGCATTTAGTTTTCATTTTTATTTTATGCACCATGCTGGTATGAGATAGTCCTTGGTTGATTTATAGAATGCTCTTTGCACTTCACTTATATCTTTTGAGTATGGCTTTATAGAATGCTTCATGTGCTTCACTTATATTATTTGAAGTTTGGATTGCCTGTTTCTCTTTACATAGAAAACCGTCATTTATAGAATGCTCTTTTTATTCACTTATATTTGTTAGAGCATGGGCATATCTTTTGTAGAAAGAATTAAACTCTCTTTCTTCACTTATATATGTTTAGAGAGATGACAGGAATTGGTCATTCACATGGTTAGTCATAAAATCCTACATAAAACTTGTAGATCACTGAATATGATGTGTTATATTCCTTGCAATAGTTTTGCAATATAAATATGGTGATATTAGAGTCATGCTAGTGGGTAGTTGTGAATTGTAGAAATACTTGTGTTGAGGTTTGTGATTCCCGTAGCATGCACGTATGGTGAACCGTTATGTAACGAAGTTGGAGCATGAGGTATTTATTGATTGTCTTCCTTATGAGTGGCGATCGGGGACGAGCGATGGTCTTTTCCTACCAATCTATCCCCCTAGGAGCATGCGCGTAGTACTTTGTTTTGATGACTAATAAATTTTTGCAATAAGTATGTGAGTTCTTTATGACTAATGTTGACTCCATGGATTATACGCACTCTCACTCTTCCATCATTGCTAGCTCTCTAGTACCGCGCAACTTTCGCCGGTACCATAAACCCACCATATACCTTCCTCAAAACAGTCACCATACCTACCTATCATGGCATTTCCATAGCCATTCCGAGATATATTGCCATGCAACTTCCTGTTGGGGAACGTAGTAATTTCAAAAAATTTCCTACGCACACGCAAGATCATGGTGATGCATAGCAACGAGAGGGGAGAGTGTTGTCTACGTACCAACGCAGACCGACTGCGGAAGCGATCACACAACATAGAGGAAGTAGTCGTACGTCTTCCCGATCCGACCGATCCAAGCACCGTTACTCCGGCACCTCCGAGTTCTTAGCACACGTTCAGCTTGATGACGATCCTCGGGCTCCGATCCAGCAAAGCGTCGAGGAAGAGTTCCGTCAGCACGACGGCGTGGTGACGATCTTGATGTACTACCGACGCAGGGCTTCGCCTAAGCACTACAACGGTATGATCGAGGTGGAATTTGGTGGCAGGGGGCACCGCACACGGCTAAGGAACGATCTCAAGGATCAACTTGTGTGTCTAGAGGTGCCCCCTGCCCCCGTATATAAAGGATCCAAGGGGAGGGGCTGGCCGGCCAAGGTGGGAGGCGCAGGAGGAGTCCTACTCCTACCGGGAGTAGGACTCCCCCCTCCAATCCTAGTCCAACTAGGTTTTCTCAAGTGGGAAAGAGAGAGGGGGTGGCCGGCCACCTTCCCTAGTCCTAATAGGACTAGGGGAAGGGGGGGAGGCGCGCAGCCCATGGGGCAGCCCTTTCACCTTTCTACCAAGGCCCATGTTGGCCCATTTGGCTCCCGGGGGGTTCCGGTAACCCTCCCGGTAATCCGGTAAAATCCCGATTTCACCCGGAACACTTCCGATGTCCAACCATAGGCTTCCAATATATCAATCTTTATGTCTCGACCATTTTGAGACTCCTCGTCATGTCCGTGATCACATCCGGGACTCCGAACAACCTTCGGTACATCAAAATGCATAAACTCATAATAACTATCATCGTAATGTTTAAGCGTGCGGACCCGACGGTTCGAGAACAATGTAGACATGACCGAGACACGTCTCCGGTCAATAACCAATAGCGGGACCTGGATGCCCATATTGGCTCCTACATATTCTACGAAGATCTTTATCGGTCAGACCGCATAACAACATACGTTGTTCCCTTTGTCATCGGTATGTTACTTGCCCGAGATTCGATCGTCGGTATCCAATACCTAGTTCAATCTCGTTACCGGCAAGTCTCTTTACTCGTTCCGTAATACATCATCTCACAACTAACATATTAGTTGCAGTGCTTGCAAGGCTTATGTGATGTGCATTACCGAGAGGGCCCAGAGATACCTCTCCGACAATCGGAGTGACAAACCCTAATCTCGAAATACGCCAACCCAACATCTACCATTGGAGACACCTGTAGTACTCCTTTATAATCACCCAGTTACGTTGTGACGTTTGGTAGTACCCAAAGTGTTCCTTCGGTAAACGGGAGTTGCATAATCTCATAGTTATAGGAACATGTATAAGTCATGAAGAAAGCAATAGCAACATACTAAACGATCGGGTGCTAAGCTAATGGAATGGGTCATGTCAATCAGATCATTCAACTAATGACGTGACCTCGTTAATCAAATAACAACTCTTTGTTCATGGTTAGGAAACATAACCATCTTTGATTAACGAGCTAGTCAAGTAGAGGCATACTAGTGGCACTCTGTTTGTCTATGTATTCACACATGTATTATGTTTTCGGTTAATACAATTCTAGTATGAATAATAAACATTTATCATGATATAAGGAAATAAATAATAACTTTATTATTGCCTCTAGGGCATATTTCCTTCAGTCTCCCACTTGCACTAGAGTCAATAATCTAGATTACACAGTAATGATTCTAACACCCATGGAGCCTTGGTGCTGATCATGTTTTGCTCGTGGAAGAGGCTTAGTCAACGGGTCTGCAACATTCAGATCCGTATGTATCTTGCAAATCTCTATGTCTCCCACCTGGACTAGATCCCGGATGGAGTTGAAGCGTCTCTTGATGTGTTTGGTCCTTTTGTGAAATCTGGATTCCTTTGCCAAAGCAATTGCAGTATTGTCACAAAAGATTTTCATTGGACCCGATGCACTAGGTATGACACCTAGATCGGATATGAACTCCTTCATCCAGACTCCTTCGTTCGCTGCTTCCGAAGTAGCTATGTACTCCGCTTCACATGTAGATCCCGCTATGACGCTTTGTTTAGAACTGGACCAACTGACAGCTCCACCGTTTAAAGTAAACACGTATCCGGTTTGCGATTTAGAATCGTCCGGATCAGTGTCAAAGCTTGCATCAACGTAACCTCTTACGGTGAGCTCTTTGTCACCTCCATATACGAGAAACATATCCTTAGTCCTTTTCAGGTATTTCAGGATGTTCTTGACCGCTGTCCAGTGATCCACTCCTGGATTACTTTGGTACCTCCCTGCTAAACTTATAGCAAGGCACACATCAGGTCTGGTACACAGCATTGCATACATGATAGAGCCTATGGCTGAAGCATAGGGAACATGTTTCATTTTCTCTCTATCTTCTGCAGTGGTCGGGCATTGAGTCTGACTCAACTTCACACCTTGTAACACAGGCAAGAACCCTTTCTTTGCTTGATCCATTTTGAACTTCTTCAAAATCTTGTCAAGGTATGTGCTTTGTGAAAGTCCAATTAAGCGTCTTGATCTATCTCTATAGATCTTTATGCCTAATATGTAAGCAGCTTCCCCGAGGTCTTTCATCGAAAAACTTTTATTCAAGTATCCCTTTATGCTATCCAGAAATTCTATATCATTTCCAATCAGCAATATGTCATCCACATATAATATCAGAAATGCTACAGAGCTCCCACTCACTTTCTTGTAAATACAGGCTTCTCCAAAAGTCTGTATAAAGCCAAATGCTTTGATCACACTATCAAAGCGTTTATTCCAACTCCGAGATGCTTGCACCAGTCCATAAATGGATCGCTGGAGTTTGCACACTTTGTTAGCTTCCTTTGGATCGACAAAACCTTCTGGTTGCATCATATACAACTCTTCTTCCAGAAATCCATTCAGGAATGCAGTTTTGACATCCATCTGCCATATTTCATAATCATAAAGTGCGGCAATTGCTAACATGATTCTGACGGACTTAAGCATCGCTACGGGTGAGAAGGTCTCATCGTAGTCAACCCCTTGAACTTGTCGAAAACCTTTTGCGACAAGTCGAGCTTTATAGATAGTAATATTACCGTCAGCGTCAGTCTTTTTCTTGAAGATCCATTTATTCTCAATTGCTTGCCGATCATCGGGCAAGTCAACCAAAGTCCATACTTTGTTCTCATACATGGATCCCATCTCAGATTTCATGGCCTCAAGCCACTTTGCGGAATCTGGGCTCACGATCGCTTCTTCATAGTTCGTAGGTTCATCATGATCTAGTAGCATGACTTCCAGAATTGGATTACCGTACCACTCTGGTGCGGATCTCACTCTGGTTGATCTACGTGGTTCAGTAGTATCTTGTCCTGAAGTTTCATGATCATCATCATTAGCTTCCTCATTAATTGGTATAGGTGTCGCAGAAACAGTTTTCTGTGATGTACTATTTTCCAATAAGGGAGCAGGTACAGTTACCTCGTCAAGTTCTACTTTCCTCCCACTCACTTCTTTCGAGAGAAACTCCTTCTCTAGAAATGATCCATTCTTAGCAACGAATGTCTTGCCTTCGGATCTGTGATAGAAGGTATACCCAACAATCTCCTTTGGGTATCCTATGAAGACACATTTCTCTGCTTTGGGTTCGAGCTTATCAGGTTGAAGCTTCTTCACATAAGCATCACAGCCCCAAACTTTAAGAAATGACAACTTTGGTTTCTTGCCAAACCATAGTTCATAAGGCGTCGTCTCAACGGATTTTGATGGTGCCCTATTTAACGTGAATGCGGCCGTCTCTAAAGCATAACCCCAAAACGATAGCGGTAAATCAGTAAGAGACATCATAGATCGCACCATATCTAGTAAAGTATGATTACGACGTTCGGACACACCATTACGCTGTGGTGTTCCGGGTGGCGTGAGTTGCGAAACTATTCCACAATTTTTCAAATGTACACCAAACTCGTAACTCAAATATTCTCCTCCACGATCAGATCGTAGAAACTTTATTTTCTTGTTACGATGATTTTCAACCTCACTCTGAAATTCTTTGAACTTTTCAAATGTTTCCGACTTATGTTTCATTAAGTAGATATACCCATATCTGCTTAAATCATCTGTGAAGGTGAGAAAATAACGATATCCGCCACGAGCCTCAATATTCATCGGACCACATACATCGGTATGTATGATTTCCAATAAATCTGTTGCTCTCTCCATAGTACCGGAGAACGGTGTTTTAGTCATCTTGCCTATGAGGCACGGTTCGCAAGTACCAAGTGATTCATAATCAAGTGGTTCCAAAAGCCCATCGGTATGGAGTTTCTTCATGCGCTTTACACCGATATGACCTAAACGGCAGTGCCACAAATAAGTTGCACTATCATTATCAACTCTGCATCTTTTGGCTTCTACATTATGAATATGTGTATCACTACTATCGAGATTCAACAAGAATAGACCACTCTTCAAAGGTGCATGACCATAAAAGATATTACTCATATAAATAGAACAACCATTATTCTCTGATTTAAATGAATAACCGTCTCGCATTAAACAAGATCCAGATATAATGTTCATGCTCAACGCTGGCACCAAATAACAATTATTTAGGTCTAATATTAATCCCGAAGGTAGATGTAGAGGTAGCGTGCCGACCGCGATCACATCGACTTTGGAACCGTTTCCCACGCGCATCGTCACCTCGTCCTTTGCTAGCGTCCGCTTATTCCGTAGTCCCTGTTTCGAGTTGCAAATATTAGCAACAGAACCAGTATCAAATACCCAGGTGCTACTACGAGCTCTAGTAAGGTACACATCAATAACATGTATATCACATATACCTTTGTTCACGTTGCCATCCTTCTTATCCGCCAAATACTTGGGGCAGTTCCGCTTCCAATGACCAGTCTGCTTGCAGTAGAAGCACTCAGTTTCAGGCTTAGGTCCAGACTTGGGTTTCTTCTCCTGAGCAGCAACTTGCTTGCTATTCTTCTTGAAGTTCCCCTTCTTCTTCCCTTTGCCCTTTTTCTTGAAACTAGTGGTCTTGTTGACCATCAACACTTGATGCTCCTTCTTGATTTCTACCTCCACAGCTTTCAGCATTGCGAAGAGCTCGGGAATAGTCTTGTTCATCCCTTGCATATTATAGTTCATCACGAAGCTCTTGTAGCTTGGTGGCAGTGATTGGAGAATTCTGTCAATGACGCAATCATCTGGAAGATTAACTCACGTCTGAATCAAGTGATTATTATACCCAGACATTTTGAGTATATGCTCACTGACAGAACTGTTCTCCTCCATCTTGCAGCTATAGAACTTATTGGAGACTTCATATCTCTCAATTTGGGCATTTGCTTGAAATATTAACTTCAACTCCTGGAACATCTCATATGCTCCATGACGTTCAAAACATCGTTGAAGTCCCGATTCTAAGCCGTAAAGCATGGCACACTGAACTATCGAGTAGTCATCAGCTTTGCTCTGCCAGACGTTCACAACATCTAGCGTTGCTCCAGCAGCAGGCCTGGCACCCAGCGGTGCTTCCAGGACGTAATTCTTCTGTGCAGCAATGAGGATAATCCTCAGGTTACGGACCCAGTCCGTGTAATTGCTACCATCATCTTTCAACTTTGCTTTCTCAAGGAACGCATTAAAATTCAACGGAACAACAGCACGAGCCATCTATCTACAATCAACATAAACAAGCAAGATACTATCAGGTACTAAGTTCATGATAAGTTTAAGTTCAGTTAATCAAATTACTTAGGAACTCCCACTTAGATAGACATCCCTCTAATCCTCTAAGTGATCACGTGATCCAAATCAACTAAACCATAACCAATCATCACATGAGATGGAGTAGTTTTTGTTGGAAATATGCCCTACAGGCAATAATAAATTGGTTATTATTATATTTCCTTGTTCATGATAATCGTTTATTACCCATGCTAGAATTGTATTGATAGGAAACTCAGATACATGTGTGGATACATAGACAACACCATGTCCCTAGTAAGCCTCTAGTTGACTAGCTCGTTGATCAATAGATGGTTACGGTTTCCTGACCATGGACATTGGATGTTGTTGATAACGGGATCACATCATTAGGAGAATGATGTGATGGACAAGACCCAATCCTAAGCATAGCACTAGATCGTGTAGTTCGTATGCTAAAGCTTTTCTAATGTCAAGTATCATTTCCTTAGACCATGAGATTGTGCAACTCCCGGATACCGTAGGAGTGCTTTGGGTGTGCCAAACGTCACAACGTAACTGGGTGGCTATAAAGGTACACTACGGGTATCTCTGAAAGTGTCTGTTGGGTTGGCACGAATCGAGACTGGGATTTGTCACTCCATGTGACGGAGAGGTATCTCTGGGCCCACTCGGTAGGACATCATCATAATGTGCACAATGTGATCAAGGAGTTGGTCACGGGATGATGTGTTACGGAACAAGTAAAGAGACTTGCCGGTAACGAGATTGAACAAGGTATTGGTATACCGACGATCGAATCTCGGGCAAGTATCGTACCGCTAGACAAAGGGAATTGTATACGAGATTGATTAAGTCCTTGACATCGTGGTTCATCCGATGAGATCATCGTGGAACATGTGGGAGCCAACATGGGTATCCAGATCCCGCTGTTGGTTATTTACTGGAGAGTCGTCTCGGTCATGTCTGCATGTCTCCCGAACCCGCAGGGTCTACACACTTAAGGTTCGGTGACGCTAGGGTTATGGAGATATTAGTATGCGGTAACCCGAAAGTTGTTCGGAGTCCCGGATGAGATCCCGGACGTCACGAGGAGTTCCAGAATGGTCCAGAGGTAAAGAATTATATATAGGAAGTGCTATTTTGGCCATCGGGACAAGTTTCGGGGTCATCGGTATTGTACCGGGACCACCGGAAGGGTCCCGGGGGTCCACCGGGTGGGGCCACCTGCCCCGGGGGGCTACATGGGCTGTAGGGGGTGCGCCTTGGCCTACATGGGCCAAGGGCATCAGCCCCAAGAGGCCCATGCGCCAAGAGAAGAGAAAAAGAGGAGAGTCCTAAAGGGGGAAGGCACCTCCGAGGTGCCTTGGGGAGGATGGACTCCTCCCCCCTTGGCCGCACCCTTCCTTGGAGGAAGGGGAAAGGGCTGCGCCTCCCCCCTCTCCCTTGGCCCTATATATAGTGGGGAAAAGGAGGAGCAAACATACCTAAGGCCTGGCGCCTCCCTCTCCCTCCCGTGACACATCTCCCTCCTCCCGCGGCGCTTAGCGAAGCCCTGTTGGAATCCCGCTACTTCCACCACGCCGTCGTGCTGCTGGATCTCCATCAACCTCTCCCTCCTCCTTGCTGGATCAAGGCGTGGGAGACGTCTCCGTTCCGTATGTGTGTTGAACGCGGAGGTGCCGTCCGTTCGGCGCTAGGATCATCGGTGATTTGAATCACGACGAGTACGACTCCATCAACCCCGTTCACTTGAACGCTTCCGCTTAGCGATCTACAAGGGTATGTAGATGCACTCTCCTTCCCCTCGTTGCTAGTCTCTCCATAGATAGATCTTGGTGACACGTAGGAAAATTTTGAATTTCTGCTACGTTCCCCAACAGTGGCATCATGAGCTAGGTCTATTGCGTAGATTCTATGCACGAGTAGAACACAAAGTAGTTGTGGGCGTTGATTTTGTTCAATATGCTTGCCGTTACTAGTCTTATCTTGATTTGGCGGCATCGTGGGATGAAGCGGCCCGGACCAACCTTACACGTACTCTTACGTGAGACCGGTTCCACCGACAAACATGCACTAGTTGCATAAGGTGGCTGGCGGGTGTCTGTCTCTCCCACTTTAGTCGGATCGGATTCGATGAAAAGGGTCCTTATGAAGGGTAAATAGAAATTGGCATATCACGTTGTGGTCTTGGCGTAGGTAAGAAACGTTCTTGCTAGAAACCCATAGCAGCCACGTAAAACATGCAAACAACAATTAGAGGACGTCTAAGTTGTTTTTGCAGGGTATGCTATGTGATGTGATATGGCCAAAGGATGTGATGAATGATATATGTGATGTATGAGATTGATCATGTTCTTGTAATAGGAGTCACGACTTGCATGTCGATGAGTATGACAACCGGCAGGAGCCATAGGAGTTGTCTTTATTTATTTATGACCTGCGTGTCAACTTAAACGTCATGTAATTACTTTACTTTATTGCTAACCGTTAGCCATAGTAGTAGAAGTAATAGTTGGCGAGGCAACTTCATGAAGACACGATGATGGAGATCATGATGATGGAGATCATGGTGTCATGCTGGTGACGATGATGATCATGGAGCCCCGAAGATGGAGATCAAAAGGAGCAAAGTGATGATGGCCATGTCATGTCACTATTTGATTGCATGTGATGTTTATCATGTTTATACATCTTATTTGCTTAGAACGACGGTAGTAAATAAGATGATCCCTCATAAAAATTTCAAGAAGTGTTCTCCCCTAACTGTGCACCGTTGCTACAGTTCGTCGTTTCGAAGCACCACGTGATGATCGGG
Source organism: Triticum monococcum (assembly GCA_034509565.1). Classification (NCBI taxonomy): domain Eukaryota; kingdom Viridiplantae; phylum Streptophyta; class Magnoliopsida; order Poales; family Poaceae; genus Triticum; species Triticum monococcum. The sequence goes on along the minus strand of CM067845.1, from coordinate 590,164,992 downwards.
TGTGATAGATCCTTACGTTCACATACAACAGGTGTAAGACAGTTTTACACATGCAAAACACTTAGGGTTAACTTGACGAGCCTAGCATGTGTATAGACATGGCCTCGGAACACAGAAGACCGAAAGGTCGAGCATGAGTCGTATAGAAGATACGATCAACATGAAGATGTTCACCGATGTTGACTAGTCCGTCTCACGTGATGATCGGACACGGCCTAGTTGACTCGGATCATGTAATCACTTAGATGACTAGAGGGATGTCTATCTGAGTGGGAGTTCATAAGATGAACTTAATTATCCTGAACATAGTCAAAAGGATTTTGCAAATTATGTCGTAGCTCACGCTATAGTTCTACTATTTAGATATGTTCCTAGAGAAAAATTAGTTGAAAGTTGATAGTAGCAATTATGCGGACTAGGTCCGTAAACTGAGGATTGTCCTCATTGCTTCTTAGAAGGCTTATGTCCTTAATGCACCGCTCAGTGTGCTGAACCTCGAACGTCGTCTGTAGATGTTGTGAACATCTGACATACACATTTTGATAACTACGTGATAGTCCAGTTAAACGGTTTAGAGTTGAGGCACCGAAGACGGTTTTGAAACATCGCAAAACATATGAGATGTTCTAAGGGCTGAAATTGGGATTTCAGGCTCATGCCCACGTCAAGAGGTATAAGCCCTCCGACAATTTTCTAAACCTACAAACTAAGGAGAAAAGCTCAATTGTTGAGCTTGTGCTCAGATTGTCTGAGTACAACAATCACTTGAATCGAGTGGGAGTTGATCTTCCAGATGAGATAGTGATGTTTCTCCGAAGTCATTACCACCAAGCTGCTAGAGCTTCGTGATGAACTATAACATATTAGGGACATATATGATGATCCTTGAGATATTCGCGATGTTTGACACCGCAAAAGTAGAAATCAAGAAGGAGCATCAATTGTTGATGGTTGGTGAAACCACTAGTTTCAAGAAGGGCAAGGGCAAGAAGGGATACTTCATGAAACGGCAAATCAGCTGCTGCTCTAGTGAAGAAACCCAAGGTTGAACCCAAACCCGAGACTAAGTGCTTCTGTAACAAGGGGAACAGCCACTGGAGCAGAATTACCCTAGATACTTGGAAGATGAGAAGGCTGGCAAGGTCGATAGAAGTATATTGGATATACATTATGTTAATGTGTACTTTACTAGTACTCCTAGTAGCACCAGGGTATTAGATACCGGTTCGGTTGCTAAGTGTTAGTAACTCGAAATAAAAGCTACGGAATAAACGGAGACTAGCTAAAGGTGAGCTGATGGCATGTGTTGGAAGTGTTTCCAATGTTGATATGATCAAGCATCGTACGCTCCCTCTACCATCGAGATTGGTGTTTGCGTTGAGCATAGACATGATTGGATTATGTCTATTGCAATACGGTTATTCATTTAAGGAGAATAATAGTTACTCTGTTTATTTGAATAATACCTTCAATGGTCTTACACCTAAAATGAATGGTTCATTGAATCTCGATCGTAGTGATACACATGTTCATGCCAAAAGATATAAGATAGTAATGATAGTACCACCCACTTGTGGCACTGCCACGTAAGTCATATCGGTATAAAACGCATGAAGAAGCTCCATGTTGATGGATCTTTGGGCTCACTCGTTTTTGAAAAATTTGAGACATGCGAACCATGTCTGTTGGTATATATGCATGAAGAAACTCCATGCAAATGGACCGTTTTGTACTCACTTGATTTTGAATCACTTGAGACATGCAAATCATACCACATGGGCAAGATGACTGAAAGCCTCGGTTTCAGTAAAATGGAACTAGAAAGCAACTTGTTGGAAGTAATACATTTTGATGTGTGCAATCCAATGAGTGCTGAGGCATGTAGTGGATATCATTATGTTCTTACTTCACAGATGATTTGAGTAGATGTTGAGTATATTTACTTGATGAATCACGAGTCTGAATTATTGAAAGGTTCAAGTAATTTCAGGGTGAAGTTGAAAGATCGTCGTGGCAAGAGGATAAAAGATCTATGATATGATCATAGAGATGAATATCTGAGTTACAAGTTTGGCACAGAATTAAGACATTGTGGAAATTGTTTCACAACTAATACAGCCTGGAACACCGTAGTGTGATGGTGTGTCCGAACATCATAACTGCACCTTATTGGATATACCATGATGTCTCTTATCGAATTACCACGATAGTTTATGGGTTAGGCATTAGAGACAACCACATTCACTTTAAATAGGGCACCACGTAATTCCGATGAGATGACACCGTATGAACTATGGTTTAGAGAAACCTAAGCTGTCATTTCTTAAAAGTTTGGGGCTGCGAAGCTTATGTGAAAAGTTTCAGGCTGATAAGCTCGAACCCAAAGCGGATAAATGCATCTTCATAGGACACCCAAAACAGTTGGGTATACCTCCTGTCTCAGATCCGAAAGCAATAAGGGATTGTTTCTAGAATCGGGTCCTTTCTCGAGGAAAAGTTTCTCTCGAAAGAATTGAGTGGGAGGATGGTGGAGACTTGATGAGGTTATTGAACCGTCTCTTCAACTAGTGTGTGGCAGGGCACAAAGAGTTGTTCCTGTGGCACCTACACCAATTGAAGTGGAAGCTTATGATATTGATCATGAGACTTCAGATCAAGTCACTACCAAACATCGTGGGATGACAAGGATGCATACTACTTCAGAGTGGTACGTAATCCTGTCTTGGAAGTCATGTTGCTAGACAACAATGAACCTACGAGCTATGGAGAAGCGATGGTGGGCCTGGATTCCGATAGATGGCTCGAGGCCATAAAATCCGAGAGAGGATCCATGTATGGAAACAAAGTGTAGACTTTGACAGAACAGCTCGATGGTCGTGAGGCTGTTGAGTATAGATGGATTTTAAAAGGAAGACGGACACAGATGGTAAATGTCACCATTAAGAAAGCTCGACTTGTCGTTAAGATGTTTTCGACAAGTTCAAGGAGTTGACTACGATGAGACTTTCTCACCTGTAGCAATGCTGAAAAGTCTGTTGGAATTATATTAGCGATTACTGCATTATTTATGAAATCTTGCAGATAGGATGTCAAAAACCATTGTTTCCTCACGATTTTCTTGAGGAAAGGTTCTATGTGATACAACCGGAAGGTTTTGTCAATCCTGAAATATGCTAATAAGTATGCAAAGCTCCAGCAATCCTTCTAAGGACTGGAGTAAGCATCTCGGAGTTGGAATGTATGCTTTGATGAGATGATCAAAGATTTTGGTTTATACAAAGTTTATGAGAAACTTGTATTTCCAAAGAAGTGAGTGGGAGCACTATAGAATTTCTGAAGAGTATATGTTGTTGACATATTGTTGATCAGAAATGATGTAGAATTTCTAAGAAAGCATATAGGGTTATTTGAAAAGTGTTTTTCAATTGAAAGCCTGGATTAAGCTACTTGAACATTGAGCATCAAGATCTATAAGGATAAATCAAAACGCTTAATGGTACTTTCAAATGAGCACATACCTTGACATGATCTTGAAGGTGTTCAAGATGGATCAGTCAAAGAAGGAGTTCTTGCCTGAGTTGTAAGGTATGAAGTTAAGACTTAAAGCTCGACCATGGCAGAATAGAGAGAAAGGGCGAAGGTCGTCCCCTATGCTTAAGACGTAGGCTCTACAGTATGCTATGTTGTGTACCGCACCTGTAGTGTGCCTTGCCATGAGTCAGTCAAGGGGTACAAGAGTGATCCAAGAATGGATCACAGGACAGCGGTCAAAGTTATCCTTAGTAACTAGTGGACTAAGGAATTTTTCTCGATTATGGAGGTGGTAAAAGAGTTCGTCGTAAAGGGTTACGTCGATGCAAGCTTAACACCTATCCGGATAGCTCCGATAGAGATATCGGATACGTATAATGGAGCAACAATTTAGAATAACTCCAAGTAGAACAGTTATTTGGAATAGCTCCAAATAGAACGTGGTAGCTACATCTAGGAGATGACATAGAGATTTGTAAAGCACACACGGATCTGAAAGGTTCAGACCCGTTGACTATAACCTCTCTCACAAGCATAACATGATCAAACCTAGAACTCATTGAGTGTTAATCACATAGTGATGTGAACTAGACTACTGACTCTAGTAAACTCTTGGGTGTTAGTCACATGGCGATGTGACCTGTGAGTGTTAATCATATGGCGATGTGAACTAGATTATTGACTCTAGTGCAAGTGGGAGACTGTTGGAAATATGCCCTAGAGGCAATAATAAATTGGTTATTATTATATTTCCTTGTTCATGATAATCGTTTATTACCCATGCTAGAATTGTATTGATAGGAAACTCAGATACATGTGTGGATACATAGACAACACCATGTCCCTAGTAAGCCTCTAGTTGACTAGCTCGTTGATCAATAGATGGTTACGGTTTCCTGAACATGGACATTGGATGCCGTTGATAACGGGATCACATCATTAGGAGAATGATGTGATGGACAAGACCCAATCCTAAGCATAGCACTAGATCATGTAGTTCGTATGCTAAAGCTTTTCTAATGTCAAGTATCATTTCCTTAGACCATGAGATTGTGCAACTCCCGGATACCATAGGAGTGCTTTGGGTGTGCCAAACGTCACAACGTAACTGGGTGGCTATAAAGGTACACTACGGGTATCTCTGAAAGTGTCTGTTGGGTTGGCACGAATCGAGACTGGGATTTGTCACTCCGTGTGACGGAGAGGTATCTCTGGGCCCACTCAGTAGGACATCATCATAATGTGCACAATGTGATCAAGGAGTTGGTCACGGGATGATGTGTTACGGAACGAGTAAAGAGACTTGCCGGTAACGAGATTGAACAAGGTATTGGTATACCGACGATCGAATCTCGGGCAAGTATCGTACCGCTAGACAAAGGGAATTGTATACGGGATTGATTAAGTCCTTGACATCGTGGTTCATCCGATGAGATCATCGTGGAACATGTGGGAGCCAACATGGGTATCCAGATCCCGCTGTTGGTTATTGACTGGAGAGTCGTCTCGGTCATGTCTGCATGTCTCCCGAACCCGTAGGGTCTACACACTTAAGGTTCGGTGACGCTAGGGTTATGGAGATATTAGTATGCGGTAACCCGAAAGTTGTTCGGAGTCCCGGATGAGATCCCGGACGTCACGAGGAGTTCCAGAATGGTCTGGAGGTAAAGAATTATATATAGGAAGTGCTATTTCGGCCATCGGGACAAGTTTCGGGGTCATCGGTATTGTACCGGGACCACCGGAAGGGTCCCGGGGGTCCACCGGGTGGGGCCACCTGCCCCGGGGGGCCACATGGGCTGTAGGGGGTGCGCCTTGGCCTACATGGGCCAAGGGCATCAGCCCCAAGAGGCCCATGCGCCAAGAGAAGAGAAAAAGAGGAGAGTCCTAAAGGGGGAAGGCACCTCCGAGGTGCCTTGGGGAGGATGGACTCCTCCCCCCTTGGCCGCACCCTTCCTTGGAGGAAGGGGCAAGGTCTGCGCCTCCCCCCTCTCCCTTGGCCCTATATATAGTGGGGAAAAGGAGGAGCAAACATACCTAAGGCCTGGCGCCTCCCTCTCCCTCCCGTGACACATCTCCCTCCTCCCGCGGCGCTTAGCGAAGCCCTGTTGGAATCCCGCTACTTCCACCACGCCGTCGTGCTGCTGGATCTCCATCAACCTCTCCCTCCTCCTTGCTGGATCAAGGCGTGGGAGACGTCTCCGTTCCGTATGTGTGTTGAACGCGGAGGTGCCGTCCGTTCGGCGCTAGGATCATCGGTGATTTGAATCACGACGAGTACGACTCCATCAACCCCGTTCACTTGAACGCTTCCGCTTAGCGATCTACAAGGGTATGTAGATGCACTCTCCTTCCCCTCGTTGCTAGTCTCTCCATAGATAGATCTTGGTGACACGTAGGAAAATTTTGAATTTCTGCTACGTTCCCCAACAATTTTCAATGGTGAACATCGTCGTGTTGATCATATCTACTATATGATTCACGCTCGACCTTTCGGTCTCTGTGTTCCGAGGCCATATCTGCATATGCTAGGCTCGTCAAGTTTAACCTGAGTATTCAGCGTGTGCAAAACTGGTTTGCACCCGTTGTAGATGGACGTAGAGCTTATCACACCCGATCATCACGTGGTGTCTGGGCACGACGAACTTTGGCAACGGTGCATACTCAGGGAGAACACTTCTTGATAATTTAGTGAGAGATCATCTTATAATGCTACCGTCAATCAAAGCAAGATAAGATGCATAAAAGATAAACATCACATGCAATCAATATAAGTGATATGATATGGCCATCATCATCTTGTGCTTGTGATCTCCATCTCCGAAGTACCGTCATGATCACCACTGTCACCGGCGCGACACCTTGATCTCCATCGTAGCATCATTGTCGTCTCGCCAATCTTATGCTTCCACGACTATCACTACCACTTAGTAATAAAGTAAAGCATTACATCGCGATTGCATTGCATACAATAAAGCGACAACCATATGGCTCCTGCCAGTTGCCGATAACTTGGTTACAAAACATGATCATCTCATACAATAAAATTTAGCATCATGCCTTGACCATATCACATCACAACATGCCCTGCAAAAACAAGTTAGACGTCCTCTACTTTGTTGTTGCAAGTTTTACGTGGCTGCTACGGGCTTAAGCAAGAACTCATCTCACCTACGCATCAAAACCACAACGATAGTTTGTCAAATAGACTCCGTTTTAACCTTCTCAAGGACCGGGCGTAGCCACACTCGGTTCAACTAAAGTTGGAGAGACAGTCGCCCGCAAGCCATCTATGTGCAAAGCACGTCGAGGGAACCGGTCTCGCGTAAGCGTACGCGTAAGGTTGGTCCGGGTCGTCTCGTCCAACAATACCGCCGAACCAAAGTATGACATGCTGGTAGGCAGTATGACTTGTATCGCCCACAACTCACTTATGTTCTACTCGTGCAAATAACATCAAACCATAAAACCTAGGCTCTGATACCACTGTTGGGGAACGTAGTAATTTCAAAAAAATTCCTACGCACACGCAAGATCATGGTGATGCATAGCAACGAGAGGGGAGAGTGTTTTCTACGTACCAACGCAGACCGACTGCGGAAGCGATCACACAACGTAGAGGAAGTAGTCGTACGTCTTCCCGATCCGACCGATCCAAGCACCGTTACTCCGGCACCTCCGAGTTCTTAGCACACGTTCAGCTCGATGACGATCCTCGGGCTCCGATCCAGCAAAGCATCGAGGAAGAGTTCCGTCAGCACGACGGCGTGGTGACGATCTTGATGTACTACCAACGCCGGGCTTCGCCTAAGCACTACAACGGTATGATCGAGGTGGAATTTGGTGGCAGGGGGCACCGCACACGGCTAAGGAACGATCTCAAGGATCAACTTGTGTGTCTAGAGGTGCCCCCTGCCCCCGTATATAAAGGATCCAAGGGGAGGGGCTGGCCGGCCAAGGTGGGAGGCGCAGGAGGAGTCCTACTCCTACCGGGAGTAGGACTCCCCCCTCCAATCCTAGTCCAACTAGGTTTTCTCAAGTGGGAAAGAGAGAGGGGGTGGCCGGCCACCTTCCCTAGTCCTAATAGGACTAGGGGAAGGGGGGGAGGCGCGCAGCCCATGGGGCAGCCCTTTCACCTTTCTACCAAGGCCCATGTTGGCCCATTTGGCTCCCGGGGGGTTCTGGTAACCCTCCCGGTAATCCGGTAAAATCCCGATTTCACCCGGAACACTTCCGATGTCCAACCATAGGCTTCCAATATATCAATCTTTATGTCTCGACCATTTCGAGACTCCTCGTCATGTCCGTGATCACATCCGGGACTCCGAACAACCTTCGGTACATCAAAATGCATTAACTCATAATAACTGTCATCGTAACGTTTAAGCGTGCGGACCCTACGATTCGAGAACAATGTAGACATGACCGAGACACGTCTCCGGTCAATAACCAATAGCGGGACCTGGATGCCCATATTGGCTCCTACATATTCTATGAAGATCTTTATCGGTCAGACCGCATAACAACATACGTTGTTCCCTTTGTCATCGGTATGTTACTTGCCCGAGATTCGATCGTCGGTATCCAATACCTAGTTCAATCTCGTTACTGGCAAGTCTCTTTACTCGTTCCGTAATACATCATCTCACAACTAACATCTTAGTTATAATGCTTGCAAGGCTTATGTGATGTGTATTACCGAGAGGGCCCAGAGATACCTCTCCGACAATCGGAGTGACAAACCCTAATCTCGAAATACGCCAACCCAACATCTACCATTGGAGACACCTGTAGTACTCCTTTATAATCACCCAGTTACGTTGTGACGTTTGGTAGTACCCAAAGTGTTCCTCCGGTAAACGGGAGTTGCATAATCTCATAGTTATAGGAACATGTATAAGTCATGAAGAAAGCAATAGCAACATACTAAACGATCGGGTGCTAAGCTAATGGAATGGGTCATGTCAATCAGATCATTCAACTAATGATGTGACCTCGTTAATCAAATAACAACTCTTTGTTCATGGTTAGGAAACATAACCATCTTTGATTAACGAGCTAGTCAAGTAGAGGCATACTAGTGACACTCTGTTTGTCTATGTATTCACACATGTATTATGTTTTCGGTTAATACAATTCTAGTATGAATAATAAACATTTATCATGATATAAGGAAATAAATAATAACTTTATTATTGCCTCTAGGGCATATTTCCTTCACTTCCATCATCATCATATACATGACTTGAGTATTCATTGTTATATTGCTTTGCATGATCGTAAGATAGCTAGCATGATGTTTCCATGGCTTGTCCGTTTTTTTGATGTCATTGCTACGCTAGATCATTGCACATCCCGGTACACCGCCGGAGGCATTCATATAGAGTCATATCTTTGTTCTAGATATCGAGTTGTAATATTGAGTTATAAGTAAATAAAAGTGTGATGATCATCATTATTGGAATATTGTCCCATGTGAGGTTATCAAAATAAAAGTGGCCAAAGAAGCCCCCCCCCCAGCCAAAAAAAAGAGAGAGGCCAAAGAAGCCTACAAAAAAATGAGAGAAAAAGAGAGAAGGGGCAATGTTACTATCCTTTTACCACACTTGTGCTTCAAAGTAGCACCATGTTCTTCATATAGAGAGTCTCTTGGGTTATCACTTTCATATACTAGTGGGAATTTTCATTATAGAACTTGGCTTGTATATTCCAACGATGGGCTTCCTCAAATGCCCTAGGTCTTCATGAGCAAGCAAGTTGGATGCACACCCACTTAGTTTCAGTTTGAGCTTTCATATACTTATAGCTCTAGTGCATCCGTTGCATGGCAATCCCTACTCACTCACATTGATATCTATTGATGGGCATCTCCATAGCCCGTTGATACGCCTAGTTGATGTGAGACTATCTTCTCCTTTTTGTCTTCTCCACAATCACCATTCTATTCCACCTATAGTGCTATGTCCATGGCTCACGCTCATGTATTGCGTGAAAGTTGAAAAGGTTTGAGAACGTCAAAAGTATGAAACAATTGCTTGGCTTGTCATCGGGGTTGTGCATGATGTGAGTATTTTGTGTGAAGAAGATGGAGCATATCCAGACTATATGATTTTGTAGGGATAACTTTCTTTGGCCTTGTTATTTTGAAAAGACATGGTTGCTTGATTAGTGGGCTTGAAGTATTATTGTTTTTATGTCAAATGATAGACTATTGCTTTGAATCACTCGTATCTTAATATTCATGCCATGATTAGATTACATGATCAAGATTATGCTAGGTAGCATTCCACATCAATTTTTTTTATCATTTACCTACTCGAGGACGAGCAGGAATTAAGCTTGGGGATGCTGATACGTCTCCGTCGTATCTATAATTTTTTTATTGTTCCATGCCAATATTATTCAACTTTCATATACTTTTGGCAACTTTTTATACTATTTTTGGGACTAACATATTGATCTAGTGCCCAGTGTCAGTTCCAGTTTGTTGCATATTTTTTGTTTCATAGAATATCCATATCAAACGGAGTCCAAACGGGACAAAAACTGGCGGAGATTTTTTTGGAATATATATGATTTTTGGGAAGAAAATCCATGCGAGACGGTGCCTGAGGTGGCCACGAGGCAGGGGCGCGCCCCTGACCCTCGTGGGCCACCCGTAAGGCGGTTGATGCCCTTCTTTCTCCGCAATAAAGCTAATTTCCGGATAGAGATCGTGTCAAAATTTCAGCCCAATCGGAGTTACGGATCTCCGGGAATATAAGAAACGGTGAAAGGGAAGAATCTGGGAACGCAGAAACGGAGAGAGACAGAGAGACAGATCCAATCTCGGAGGGGCGAGAGCGCCCCTCCCGTGCCATGGAGGCCATGTACCAGAGGGGAAACCCTTCTCCCATCTAGGGAGGAGGTCAAGGAAGAAGAAGGAGGAGGGGGCTCTCTCCCCTCGCTTCCGGTGGAACCGGAGTGCCACCGGGGACATCATCATCACCGCGATCTACACCAACACCTCCGCCATCTTCACCAACATCTCCATCACCTTCCCCCCTCTATCTACAGTGGTCCACTCTCCCGTAATCTGATGTACCCTTTACTTGAACATGGTGCTTTATGCTTCATATTATTATCCAATGATGTGTTGCCATCCTATGACGTCTGAGTAGATTTTCGTTGTCCTATCGGTGGTTGATGAATTGCTATGATTGATTTAATTTGCTTGTGGTTATGTTGCTATCCTTTGGTGCCCATCATATGATTGCGCGCGTGGATCACACCCTAGGGTTAGTTGTATGTTGATAGGACTATGTATTGGAGGGCAAGAGTGACAGAAGCTTCAACCTAGCATAGAAATGGATGCATACGGGATTGAAGGGGGACCAATATATCTTAATGCTATTGTTGGGTTTTACCTTAATGAACATTAGTAGTTGCGGATGCTTGCTAATAGTTCCAATCATAAGTGCATAGAATTCCAAGTCAGGGATGACATGCTAGCAGTGACCTCTCCCACATAATACTTGCTATCGGTCTAGTTGTTGGGGAACGTAGCAGAAATTCAAAATTTTCCTACGTATCACCAAGATCTATCTATGGAGAGACCAGCAACGAGTAGAAAGAGAGTTGCATCTACATACCCTTGTAGATCGCTAAGCGGAAGCGTTCAAGTGAACGGGGTTGATGGAGTCGTACTCGTCGTGATTCAAATCACCGATGACCAAGTGCCGAACGGACGGCACCTTCGCGTTCAACACACGTACAGCCCGGTGACGTCTCCCACGCCTTGATCCAGCAAGGAGAGAGGGAGAGGTTGAGGAAGACTTCATCCAACAGCAGCACAACGGCGTGGTGATGATGGAGGAGCGTGGCTATCCTGCAGGGCTTCGCCAAGCACTACAGAAGAGGAGGAAGAAGAGACGCAGGGCTGCACCAACGAGATTGAATCGCGTGTCTTTTGGGGCAGCCCTAGGCCTCATATATATAGGGGAAGGGGAGGGCTGCGCCCCCTCTAGGGTTTCCCACCCCTAGGGGGGGCGGCAGCCCTAGATGGGGCCAAGGGGTGGCGGCCAAGGGAGGGGAGAAGGGGGAGGCGCAGCTAGATGGGCCCTAAGGCCCATCCCCTTTAGGGTTTGCCCCCTCCCACCTCTTTAGGCGCCATGGGCCCTTGTGGGGCTGGTGCCCTTGGCCCATGTAGGCCAAGGAGCACTCCCTACAGCCCATGTGGCCCCTTGGGGCAGGTGGCCCCACTTGGTGGACCCCCGGGACCCTCCCGGTGGTCCCGGTACGTTACCGATAAACCCCGAAACTTTTCCGGTGTCCAAAACAGGACTTCCCATATATAAATCTTTACCTCCGGACCATTCCGGAACTCCTCGTGACGTCCGGGATCTCATCCGGGACTCCGAACAACATTCGGTAACCACATACTAACTTCCTTTATAACCCTAGCGTCATCGAACCTTAAGTGTGTAGACCCTACGGGTTCGGGAGACATGCAGTCATGACCGAGACGTTCTCCGGTCAATAACCAACAGCGGGATCTGGATACCCATGTTGGCTCCCACATGTTCCACGATGATCTCATCGGATGAACCATGATGTCAAGGACTTAATCAATCCCGTATACAATTCCCTTTGTCTATCGGTACGACACTTGCCCGAGATTCGATCGTCGGTATCCCGATACCTTGTTCAATCTCGTTACCGGCAAGTCTCTTTACTCGTTCCGTAACACATCATCCCGTGATCAACTCCTTGATCACATTGTGCACATTATGATGATGTCCTACCGAGTGGGCCCAGAGATACCTCTCCATTTACACGGAGTGACAAATCCCAGTCTCGATTCGTGCCAACCCAACAGACACTTTCACAGATACCCGTAGCGTACCTTTATAGCCACCCAGTTACGTTGTGACGTTTGGCACACCCAAAGCATTCCTACGGCATCCGGGAGTTGCACAATCTCATGGTCTAAGGAAATGATACTTGACATTAGAAAAGCTTCAGCATACGAACTATACGATCTAGTGCTATGCTTAGGATTGGGTCTTGTCCATCACATCATTCTCCTAATGATGTGATCCCGTTATCAACGACATCCAATGTCCATGGTTAGGAAACCGTAACCATCTATTGATCAATGAGCTAGTCAACTAGAGGCTCACTAGGGACATGGTGTTGTCTATGTATCCACACATGTATCTGAGTTTCCTATCAATACAATTATAGCATGGATAATAAACGATTATCATGAACAAGGAAATATAATAATAATCAATTTATTATTGCCTCTAGGGCATATTTCCAACAGTCTCCCACTTGCACTAGAGTCAATAATCTAGTTCACATCGCCATGTGATTAACACTCACAGGTCACATCGCCATGTGACTAACACCCAAGAGTTTACTAGAGTCTAGTTCACATCACTTATGTGATTAATACTCAATGAGTTCTAGGTTTGATCATGTTGCTTGTGAGAGAGGTTTTAGTCAACGGGTCTGAACCTTTCAGATCCGTGTGTGCTTTACAAATCTCTATGTCATCTCCTAGATGTAGCTACCACGTTCTATTTGGAGCTATTCCAAATAACTGTTCTACTTGGAGCTATTCTAAATTATTGCTCCATTATACGTATCCGGTATCTCTACTCAGAGCTATCCGGATAGGTGTTAAGCTTACATCGACGTAACCCTTTACGACGAACTCTTTTACCACCTCCATAATCGATAAAAATTCCTTAGTCCTCTAGTTACTAAGGATAACTTTGACCGCTGTCCTGTGATCCATTCTTGGACCACTCTTGTACCCCTTGACTGACTCATGGCAAGGCACTCTACAGGTGCGGTACACAGCATAGCATACTGTAGAGAGCCTATGACAAAAGCATAGGGGACGACCTTCGTCCTTCCTCTCTCTTCTGCCGTGGTCGAGCTTTAAGTCTCAACTTCATACCTTACAACTCAGGCAAGAACTCCTTCTTTGACTGATCCATCTTGAACACCTTCAAGATCACGTCAAGGTATGTGCTCATTTGAAAGTACCATTAAGCATTTTGATCTATCCTTATAGATATTGATGCTCAATGTTCAAGTAGCTTAATCCAGGCTTTCAATTGAAAAACACTTTTCAAATAACTCTGCATGCTTTCCAGAAATTCTACATCATTTCTGATCAACAATATGTCAACAACATATACTCTTCAGAAATTCTATAGTGCTCCCACTCACTTCTTTGGAAATACAAGTTTCTCATAAACTTTGTATACACCAAAATCTTTGATCATCTCATCAAAGCATACATTCCAACTCCGAGATGCTCACTCCAGTCCTTAGAAGGACTGCTGGAGCTTTGCATACTTATTAGCATATTTCAGGATAGACAAAACCTTCCGGTTGTATCACATACAACCTTTCCTCAAAAACATCGAGGAAACAATGTTTTGACATCCTATCTGCAAGATTTCATAAATGATGCAGTAATTGCTAATATAATTCCAACAGACTCTTAGCATCGCTACGAGTGAGAAAGTCTCACCGTAGTCAACTCCTTGAACTTGTCAGAAAACATCTTAACGACAAGTCGAGCTTCCTTAATGGTGACATTTACCATCATTATCTGTCTTCCTTTAAAAATCCATCTGTACTCAACAGCCTTAGGACCATCAAGTAGTTCTTCCAAAGTCTACACTTTGTTTTCATACATGGATCCTCTCTCGGATTTTACGGCCTCAAGCCATTTATCGGAATCCGGGCCCACCATCGCTTCTCCATAGCTCGTAGGTTCATTGTTGTCTCGCAACATGACTTCCAAGACAGGATTACGTACCACTCTGAAGTAGTACGCATCCTTGTCATCCCACGAGGTTTGGTAGTGACTTGATATGAAGTTTCATGATCACTATCATAAGCTTCCACTTCAATTGGTGTAGGTGCCACAGGAACAACTTCCTGTGCCCTGCCACACACTAGTTGAAGAGACGGTTTAATAACCTCATCAAGTCTCCACCATCCTCCCACTCAATTCTTTCGAGAGAAACTTTTCCTCGAGAAAGGACCCGATTCTAGAAACAATCCCTTATTGCTTTCGAATCTGAGACAGGAGGTATACCCAACTGTTTTGGGTGTCCTATGAAGATGCATTTATCCGCTTTGGGTTCGAGCTTATCAGCCTGAAACTTTTTCACATAAGCGTCGCAGCCCCAAACTTTTAAGAAATGACAGCTTAGGTTTCTCTAAACCATAGTTCATACAATGTCATCTTATCGGAATTACGTGGTGCCCTATTTAAAGTGAATGTGGTTGTCTCTAATGCCTAACCCATAAACTATTGTGGTAATTCGATAAGAGACATCATGGTATGCATCATATCCAATAGGGTGCAGTTATGATGTTCGGACACACCATCACACTATGGTGTTCCAGGCTGTATTGGTTGTGAAACAATTTCCACAATGTCTTAATTCTGTGCCAAACTCGTAATTCAGATATTCATCTCTATGATCATATCATAGATACTTTATCCTCTCGTCACGACGATCTTTAAACTTCACACTGAAATTACTTGAACCTTTCAAATAATTCAGACTCGTGATTCATCAAGTAAATATACTCAACATCTACTCAAATCATCTGTGAAGTAAGAACATAACGATATCCACTACATGCCTCAGCACCTATTGGACCGCACACATCAAAATATATTACTTCCAACAGGTTGCTTTCTAGTTCCATTTTACTGAAAACGAGGCTTTCAGTCATCTTGCCCATGTGGAATGATTTGCATGTCTCAAGTGATTCAAAAATCAAGTGAGTACAAATGGTCCATTTGCATGGAGTTTCTTCATGCATACACACCAATAGACATGGTTCGCATGTCTCAAACTTTTCAAAAATGAGTGAGCCCAAAGATCCATCAACATGGAGCTTCCCCATGCGTTTTATACCGATATGACTTACGTGGCAGTGCCACAAGTAGGTGGTACTATCATTACTATCTTTTGGCATGAACATGTGTATCACTACGATCGAGATTCAATAAACCATTTATTTTAGGTGTAAGACCATTGAAGGTATTATTCAAATAAACAGAGTAACCATTATTCTCCTCAAATGAATAACCGTATTGCGATAGACATAATCCAATCATGTCTATGCTCAACGCAAACACCAATCTCGATGGTAGGGGAAGCGTACGATATTTGATCAACCTTGGAAATACTCCCAACACATATCGTTATCTCACCTTTAGCTAGTCTCCGTTTATTCCGCAGCTTTTATTTCGAGTTACTAACACTTAGCAACCGAACCGGTATCTAATACCCTGGTGCTACTAGGAGTACTAGTAAAGTACACATTAACATAATGTATATCCAATATACTTCTATCGACCTTGCCAGCCTTCTTATCTACCAAGTATCTAGGGTGATTCTGCTCCAGTGGCTGTTCCCCTTATTACAGAAGCACTTAGTCTCGGGTTTGGGTTCAACCTTGGGTTTCTTCACCAGAGCAGCAGCTGAATTGCCGTTTCACGAAGTATCCCTTCTTGCCCTTGCCCTTCTTGAAACTAGTGGTTTCACCAACCATCAACAATTGATGCTCCTTCTTGATTTCTACTTTTGTGGTGTCAAACATCGCGAATATCTCAAGGATCATCATATATGTCCCTGATATATTATAGTTCATCACGAAGCTCTAGCAGCTTGGTGGTAATGACTTCGGAGAAACATCACTATCTCATCTGGGAGATCAACTCCCACCCGATTCAAATGATTGTTGTACTCAGACAATCTGAGCACAAGCTCAACAATTGAGCTTTTCTCCTTAGTTTGTAGGCTAAGAAAATCGTCGGAGGTCTTATACCTCTTGACGTGGGCACGAGCCTGAAATCCCAATTTCAGCCCTCAAAACATCTCATATGTTTCGCGATGTTTTAAAACTGTCTTTGGTGCCTCAACTCTAAACCGTTTAACTGAACTATCATGTAGTTATCAAAACGTGTATGTCAGATGTTCGCAACATCTACAGACGACGTTCGAGGTTCAGCACACTGAGTGGTGCATTAAGGACATAAGCCTTCTAAGAAGCAATGAGGACAATCCTCAGTTTACGGACCTAGTCCGCATAATTGCTACTATCAACTTTCAACTAAATTTTCTCTAGGAACATATCTAAACAGTAGAACTATAGCGTGAGCTACGACATAATTTGCAAAATCCTTTTGACTATGTTCAGGATAATTAAGTTCATCTTATGAACTCCCACTCAGATAGACATCCCTCTAGTCATCTAAGTGATTACATGATCCGAGTCAACTAGGCCGTGTCCGATCATCACGTGAGACGGACTAGTCAACATCGGTGAACATCTTCATGTTGATCGTATCTTCTATACGACTCATGCTCGACCTTTCGGTCTTCTGTGTTCCGAGGCCATGTCTGTACATGCTAGGCTCGTCAAGTCAACCTAAGTGTTTGCATGTGTTCCGAGGCCATGTTTGTACATGCTAGGCTCGTCAACACCCGTTGTATGTGAACGTTAGAATCTATCACACCCGATCATCACGTGGTGCTTCGAAACGACGAACTATAGCAACGGTGCACAGTTAGGGGAGAACACTTCTTGAAATTTTAATGAGGGATCATCTTATTTACTACCGTCGTTCCAAGAAAATAAGATGTATAAACATGATAAACATCACATGCAATCAAATAGTGACATGATATGGCCAATATCACTTTGCTCCTTTTGATCTCCATCTTCGGGGCTCCATGATCATCATCGTCACCGGCATGACACCATGATCTCCATCATCATGATCTCCATCAGCGTGTCTTCTTGAAGTTGTCACGTCATCTATTACTTCTACTACTACAGCTAACGGTTAGCAATAAAGTAAAGTAATTACATGACGTTTAAGTTGACACGCAGGTCATAAATAAATAAAGACAACTCCTATGGCTCCTGCCGGTTGTCATATTCATCGACATGCAAGTCGTGATTCCTATTACAAGAACATGATCAATCTCATACATCACATATATCATTCATCACATGCTTTGGCCATATCACATCACATAGCATACCCTGCAAAAACAAGTTAGACGTCCTCTAATTGTTGTTTGCATGTTTTACGTGGCTGCTATGGGTTTCTAGCAAGAACGGTTCTTACCTACGCAAAGACCACAACGTGATATGCCAATTGCTATTTACCCTTCATAAGGACCCTTTTCATCGAATCCGATCCGACTAAAGTGGGAGAGACAGACACCCGTTAGCCACCTTATGCAACTAGTGCATGTCAGTCGGTGGAACCAGTCTCACGTAAGAGTACGTGTAAGGTCGGTCCGGGCCGCTTCATCCCACAATGCCGCCGAATCAAGATAAGACTAGTAACGGCAAGCATATTGAACAAAATCAACGCCCACAACTACTTTGTGTTCTACTCGTGCATAGAATCTACGCAATAGACCTAGCTCATGATGCCACTGTTGGGGAACGTAGCAGAAATTCAAAATTTTCCTACGTATCACCAAGATCTATCTATGGAGAGACCAGCAACGAGTAGAAAGAGAGTTGCATCTACATACCCTTGTAGATCGCTAAGCGGAAGCGTTCAAGTGAACGGGGTTGATGGAGTCGTACTCGTCGTGATTCAAATCACCGATGACCAAGTGCCGAACGGACGGCACCTCCGCGTTCAACACACGTACAGCCCGGTGACGTCTCCCACGCCTTGATCCAGCAAGGAGAGAGGGAGAGGTTGAGGAAGACTTCATCCAACAGCAGCACAACGGCGTGGTGATGATGGAGGAGCGTGGCTATCCTGCAGGGCTTCGCCAAGCACTACAGAAGAGGAGGAAGAAGAGACGCAGGGCTGCACCAACGAGATTGAATCGCGTGTCTTTTGGGGCAGCCCTAGGCCTCATATATATAGGGGAAGGGGAGGGCTGCGCCCCCTCTAGGGTTTCCCACCCCTAGGGGGGGCGGCAGCCCTAGATGGGGCCAAGGGGTGGCGGCCAAGGGAGGGGAGAAGGGGGAGGCGCAGCTAGATGGGCCCTAAGGCCCATCCCCTTTAGGGTTTGCCCCCTCCCACCTCTTTAGGCGCCATGGGCCCTTGTGGGGATGGTGCCCTTGGCCCATGTAGGCCAAGGAGCACTCCCTACAGCCCATGTGGCCCCTTGGGGCAGGTGGCCCCACTTGGTGGACCCCCGGGACCCTCCCGGTGGTCCCGGTACGTTACCGATAAACCCCGAAACTTTTCCGGTGTCCAAAACAGGACTTCCCATATATAAATCTTTACCTCCGGACCATTCCGGAACTCCTCGTGACGTCCGGGATCTCATCCGGGACTCCGAAAAACATTCGGTAACCACATACTAACTTCCTTTATAACCCTAGCGTCATCGAACCTTAAGTGTGTAGACCCTACGGGTTCAGGAGACATGCAGTCATGACCGAGACGTTCTCCGGTCAATAACCAACAGCGGGATCTGGATACCCATGTTGGCTCCCACATGTTCCACGATGATCTCATCGGATGAACCACGATGTCAAGGACTTAGTCAATCCCGTATACAATTCCCTTTGTCTATCGGTACGACACTTGCCCGAGATTCGATCGTCGGTATCCCGATACCTTGTTCAATCTCGTTACCGGCAAGTCTCTTTACTCGTTCCGTAACACATCATCCCGTGATCAACTCCTTGATCACATTGTGCACATTATGATGATGTCCTACCGAGTGGGCCCAGAGATACCTCTCCATTTACACGGAGTGACAAATCCCAGTCTCGATTCGTGCCAACCCAACAGACACTTTCAGAGATACCCGTAGCGTACCTTTATAGCCACCCAGTTACGTTGTGACGTTTGGCACACCCAAAGCATTCCTACGGCATCCGGGAGTTGCACAATCTCATGGTCTAAGGAAATGATACTTGACATTAGAAAAGCTTCAGCATACGAACTATACGATCTAGTGCTATGCTTAGGATTGGGTCTTGTCCATCACATCATTCTCCTAATGATGTGATCCCGTTATCAACGACATCCAATGTCCATGGTTAGGAAACCGTAACCATCTATTGATCAATGAGCTAGTCAACTAGAGGCTCACTAGGGACATGGTGTTGTCTATGTATCCACACATGTATCTGAGTTTCCTATCAATACAATTATAGCATGGATAATAAACGATTATCATGAACAAGGAAATATAATAATAATCAATTTATTATTGCCTCTAGGGCATATTTCCAACACTAGTAAACTAGTCAATTGCTTAGGGGCAATTTCACAACTCCTACCACCACTTTTCCACACTTGCTGTATTTACTTTATTGTTTCTTTATCTAAACAACCCCTACTTTTTATTTACGTACTCTTTATTATCTTGCAAACCTATCCAACAACACCTACAAAGTACTTCTAGTTTCATACTTGTTCTAGGCAAAGCGAACGTCAAGCGTGCGTAGAGTTGTATCGGTGGTCGATAGAACTTGAGGGAATATTTGTTCTACCTTTAGCTCCTCGTTGGGTTCGACACTCTTACTTATCGAAAACTGTTGCGATCCCCTATACTTGTGGGTTATCAGGGGGTATGGCGCGCCCTCCACCCTTGTGGGCAGGTGGTTGACCCCCCTGCTGTGTTCCTAGTGCCAAATATTCTCAAATATTTCAGAAAAAAATCATATTTAAATTTCAGGGCATTTGGAGAACTTTTATTTTCGGGGTATTTTTATACTGCACGGTGCTGGGGAACGTAGTAATTTCGAAAATTTTCCTACGCACACGCAAGATCATGGTGATGCACAGCAACGAGAGGGGAGAGTGTTGTCTACGTACCAACGCAGACCGACTGCGGAAGCGATCACACAACATAGAGGAAGTAGTCGTACGTCTTCTTCCCGATCCGACCGATCCAAGCACCGTTACTCCGGCACCTCCGAGTTCTTAGCACACGTTCAGCTCGATGACGATCCTCGGGCTCCGATCCAGCAAAGCGTCGAGGAAGAGTTCCGTCAGCACGACGGCGTGGTGACGATCTTGATGTACTACCGACGCAGGGCTTCGCCTAAGCACTACAACGGTATGATCGAGGTGGAATATGGTGGCAGGGGGCACCGCACACGGCTAAGGAACGATCTCAAGGATCAACTTGTGTATCTTGGGGTGTCCCCTGCCCCCGTATATAAAGGTTGGAGGGAGGGGGGCTGGCCGGCCAAAGAGAGGGAGGCGCAGGAGGAGTCCTACTCCTACCGGGAGTAGGACTCCCCCCTCCAATCCTAGTCCAACTAGGTATCCTTACAGGGGAGAGAGAGAGAGGTGGCCGGCCCCTCTCCTAGTCCTAATAGGACTAGGGAGAAGGGGGGAGGCGCAGCCCTATGTGGGCTGCCCTCTCACCTTTCCACTAAGGCCCATGTTGGCCCATTTGGCTCCCGGGGGGTTCCGGTAACCCTCCCGGTAATCCGGTAAAATCCCGATTTCACCCGGAACACTTCCGATGTCCAAACATAGGCTTCCAATATATCAATCTTTACGTCTCAACCATTTCGAGACTCCTCGTCATGTCCGTGATCTCATCCGGGACTCCGAACAACCTTCGGTACATCAAAATGCATAAACTCATAATAACTGTCATCGTAACGTTAAGCGTGCGGACCCTACGGTTCGAGAACAATGTAGACATGACCGAGACACGTCTCCGGTCAATAACCAATAGCGGGACCTGGATGCCCATATTGGCTCCTACATATTCTACGAAGATCTTTATCGGTCAGACCGCATAACAACATACGTTGTTCCCTTTGTCATCGGTATGTTACTTGCCCGAGATTCGATCGTCGGTATCCAATACCTAGTTCAATCTCGTTACTGGCAAGTCTCTTTACTCGTTCCGTAATACATCATCTCACAACTAACATATTAGTTGCAGTGCTTGCAAGGCTTATGTGATGTGCATTACCGAGAGGGCCCAGAGATACCTCTCCGACAATCGGAGTAACAAACCCTAATCTCGAAATACGCCAACCCAACATCTACCATTGGAGACACCTGTAGTACTCCTTTATAATCACCCAGTTACATTGTGACGTTTGGTAGTACCCAAAGTGTTCCTCCGGTAAACGGGAGTTGCATAATCTCATAGTTATAGGAACATGTATAAGTCATGAAGAAAGCAATAGCAACATACTAAACGATCGGGTGCTAAGCTAATGGAATGGGTCATGTCAATCAGATCATTCAACTAATGATGTGACCTCGTTAATCAAATAACAACTCTTTGTTCATGGTTAGGAAACATAACCATCTTTGATTAACGAGCTAGTCAAGTAGAGGCATACTAGTGACACTCTGTTGGTCTATGTATTCACACATGTATTATGTTTCCGGTTAATACAATTCTAGCATGAATAATAAACATTTATCATGATATAAGGAAATAAATAATAACTTTATTATTGCCTCTAGGGCATATTTCCTTCAGTCTCCCACTTGCACTAGAGTCAATAATCTAGTTCACATCGCCATGTGATTTAGCAGCAATAGTTCACATCGCCATGTGATTAACACCCATAGTTCACATCGTCATGTGACCAACACTCAAAGGGTTTACTAGAGTCAGTAATCTAGTTCACATCTCTATGTGATTAACACCCCAAGAGTACTAAGGTGTGATCATGTTTTGCTTGTGAGATAATTTTAGTCAATAGGTCTATCATATTCAGATCCGTAAGTATTTTGCAAATTTCTTTGTCTATAATGCTCTGCAAGGAGCTACTCTAGCTAATTGCTCCCACTTTCAATATGTATCCAGATTGAGACTTTTAGATTCATCTAGATCAGTGTCAAAAACTTGCATCGACGTAACCCTTTACGATGAACCTTTTTTGTCACGTCCATAATCGAGAAACATATCCTTATTTCACTAAGGATAATTCTGACCGCTGTCCAGTGATCTACTCCTAGATCACTATTGTACTCCCTTGCCAAATCAGTGCAGGGTATACAATACATCTGGTACACAGCATGGCATACTTCATAGAACCTATGAATGAGGCATAGGGAATGACTTTCATTCTCTTTCTATCTTCTGCCGTGGTCGGGCTTTGAGTCTTTACTCAACTTCACACCTTGTAACACAGGCAAGAAACTTTTTCTTTGACTGTTCCATTTTGAACTACTTCAAAATCTTGTCAAGGTATGTACTTATTGAAAAACTTATCAGGCGTCTTGATCTATCTCTATAGATCTTGAAGCTCAATATGTAAGCAGCTTTACCGGAGTCTTTCTTTGAAAAACTCCTTTCAAACACTCCTTTTATGCTTTACAGAATAATTCTACATTATTTCCAATCAACAATATGTCATTCACGTATACTTATCAGAAATGTTGTAGTGCTCCCACTCACTTTCTTGTAAATACAGGCTTCACCGCAAGTCTGTATAAAACTATATGCTTTGATCAACTTATCAAAGCGTATATTCCAACTCCGAGATGCTTGCACCAGTCCACAGATGGATCGCTGGTGCTTGCACATTTTGTTAGCTCCCTTTGGATCAACAAAACCTTCTGCTTGTATCATATACAACTCTTCTTCCAGAAATCCATTCAGGAATGCAGTTTTGACATCCATCTGCCATATTTCATAATCATAAAATGCGGCAATTGCTAACATAATTCTGACGGACTTAAGCATCGCTACGGGTGAGAAGGTCTCATCGTAGTCAACCCCTTGAACTTGTCGAAAACCTTTTGCGACAAGTCGAGCTTTATAGACAGTAACATTACTGTCAGCGTCAGTCTTTTCTTGAAGATCCATTTATTCTCAATTGCTTGCCGATCATCGGGCAAGTCAACCAAAGTTCATACTTTGTTTTCATACATGGATCCCATCTCAGATTTCATGGCCTCAAGCCACTTTGCGGAATCTGGGCTCACCATCGCTTCTTCATAGTTCGTAGGTTCATCATGATCTAGTAGCATGACTTCCAGAACTGGATTACCGTACCACTCTGGTGCGGATCTCACTCTGGTTGATCTACGTGGTTCAGTAGTATCTTGTCCTGAAGCTTCATGATCATCATCATTAGCTTCCTCACTGATTGGTATAGGTGTTGCAGAAACAGTTTTCTTTGATGTACTATTTTCCAATAAGGGAGCAGGTATAGTTACCTCGTCAAGTTCTACTTTCCTCCCACTCACTTCTTTCGAGAGAAACTCCTTCTCTAGAAAGTTTCCGAATTTAGCAACAAAAGTCTTGCCTTCGGATCTGTGATAGAAAGTGTATCCAATAGTTTCCTTTGGATATCCTATGAAGACACATTTCTCCGATTTGGGTTCGAGCTTATCAGGTTGAAGTTTTTTCACATAAGCATCGCAGCCCCAAACTTTAAGAAATGACAACTTTGGTTTCTTGCCAAACCATAGTTCATAAGGTGTCGTCTCAACTGATTTTGATGGTGCCCTATTTAACGTGAATGCGGCCGTCTCTAAAGCATAACCCCAAAACGATAGCGGTAAATCAGTAAGAGACATCATATATCGCACCATATCTAGTAAAGTACGATTACGACGTTCGGACACAGCATTACGCTGTGGTGTTCCGGGTGGCGTGAGTTGCGAAACTATTCCACAATTTTTCAAATGTACACCAAACTCGTAACTTAAATATTCTCCTCCACGATCAGATCGTAGAAACTTTATTTTCTTGTTACGATGATTTTCAACCTCACTCTGAAATTCTTTGAACTTTTCAAATGTTTCCGACTTATGTTTCATTAAGTAGATATACCCATATCTGCTTAAATCATCTGTGAAGGTGAGAAAATAACGATATCCGCCACGAGCCTCAATATTCATCGGACCACATACATCGGTATGTATGATTTCCAATAAATCTGTTGCTCTCTCCATAGTACCGGAGAACGGTGTTTTAGTCATCTTGCCCAAAAGGCATGGTTCGCAAGCATCAAGTGATTCATAATCAAGTGATTCCGAAAGCCCATCAGCATGGAATTTCTTCATGCGCTTTATACCAATATGACCTAAACAGCAGTGCCACAAATAAGTTGCACTATCATTACTAACTTTGCATCTTTTGGTTTCAATATTATGAATATGTGTATTATTAAGATCGAGATCCAATGAACTATTTTCATTGGGTGTGTAACCATATAAGGTTTTATTCATGTAAACAGAACAACAATTTATTCTTTTACTTAAATGAATAACCGTATTATAATAAACATGATCAAATCATATTCATGCTCAACACAAACACCAAATAACACTTATTTAGGTTCAACACTAATCCCGAAAGTATAGGGGAGTGTGCGATGATGATCATATCAATCTTGGAACTACTTCCAACACACATCATCACATCACCCTTAACTAGTCTCTGTTTATTCTGCAACTCCCGTTTCGAGTTACTACTCTTAGCAACTGAACTAGCATCAAATACTAAGGGGTTTCTATAAACAATAGTAAAGTACACATCAATAACATGTATATCAAATATACTTTTGTTTACTTTGCCATCCTTCTTATCCGCCAATCATTTGGGGTAGTTCCGCTTCCCGTGATCAGTCCCTTTGCAGTATAAGCACTTAGTCTCAGGCTTAGGATCAGACTTGGGCTTCTTCACTTGAGCAGCAACTTGCTTGTCGTTCTTCTTGAAGTTCCCCTTCTTCCCTTTGCCCTTTTCTTGAAACTAGTGGTCTTGTCAACCATCAACACTTGATGTTTTTCTTGATTTCTACCTTCGTTGATTTCAGCATCACGAAGAGCTTAGGAATTACTTTTGTCATCCCTTGCATATTATAGTTCATCACAAAGTTCTACTAACTTGGTGATGGTGACTAGAGAATTCTGTCAATCACTATCTTATCTGGAAGATTAACTCCCACTTGATTCAAGCGATTGTAGTACTCAGACAATCTGGGCACATGCTCACTAGTTGAGCGATTCTCCTCCATCTTTTAGCTATAGAACTTGTTGGAGACTTCATATCTCTCAACTCGGGTATTTGCTTGAAATATTAACTTCAACTCCTGGAATATCTCATATGTTCCATGATGTTCAAAACGTCTTTGAAGTCCCGATTCTAAGCTATTAAGCATGGTGCACTAAACTATCAAGTAGTCATCATATTGAGCTAGCCAAACGTTCATAACGTCTGCATCTGCTCCTGCAATAGGTCTGTCACCTAGCGGTGCATCAAGGACATAATTCTTCTGTGCAGCAATGAGGATAAACCTCAGATCACGGATCCAATCCGCATCATTGCTACTAACATCTTTCAACACAATTTTCTCTAGGAACATATCAAAATAAACACAGGGAAGCAACAATGCGAGCTATTGATCTACAACATAATTTGCAAAATACTACCAGGACTAAGTTCATGATAAATTTAAGTTCAATTAATCATATTACTTAAGAACTCCCACTTAGATAGATATCCCTCTAATCCTCTAAGTGATCACGTGATCCAAATCAACTAAACCATAACCGATCATCACGTGAGATGGAGTAGTTTTCAATGGTGGGCATCGTTATGTTGATCATATCTACTATATGATTCACGCTCGACCTTTCGGTCTCCGTGTTCCGAGGCCATATCTGTATATGCTTGACTCGTCAAGCATAACCTGAGTATTCTGCGTGTGCAACTGTTTTGCACCCGTTGTATTTGGACGTAGAGCTTATCACACCCGATCATCACGTGGTGTCTGGGCACGACGAACTTTGGCAACGGTGCATACTCAGGGAGAACACTTCTTGATAATTTAGTGAGAGATCATCTTATAATGCTACCGTCAATCAAAGCAAGATAAGATGCATTAAAGGATAAACATCACATGCAATCAATATAAGTGATATGATATGGCCATCATCATCTTGTGCTTGTGATCTCCATCTCCGAAGCACCGTCATGATCACCATCGTCACCGGCGCGACACCTTGATCTCCATCGTAGCATCGTTGTCGTCTCGCCAATCTTATGCTTCCACGACTATCACTACCGCTTAGTAATAAAGTAAAGCATTACATCGCGATTGCATTGCATACAATAAAGCGACAACCATATGGCTCCTGCCAGTTGCCGATAACTCGGTTACAAAACATGATCATCTCATACAATAAAATCAGTATCATGCCTTGACCATATCACATCACAACATGCCCTGCAAAAACAAGTTAGACGTCCTCTACTTTGTTGTTGCAATTTTTACGTGGCTGCTACGGGCTTAAGTAAGAACTCATCTCACCTACGCATCAAAACCACAACGATAGTTCGTCAAATAGACTCCGTTTTAACCTTCTCAAGGACCGGGCGTAGTCACACTTGGTTCAACTAAAGTTGGAGAGACAGTCTTCCGCAAGCCATCTATGTGCAAAGCACGTCGAGGGAACCGGTCTCGCGTAAGAGTGCGCGTAAGGTTGGTCCGGATCGTCTCACCCAACAATACCGCCGAACCAAAGTATGACATGCTGGTAGGCAGTATGACTTGTATCGCCCACAACTCACTTGTGTTCTACTCGTGCAAATAACATCAAACCATAAAACCTAGGCTCGGATGCCACTGTTGGGGAACGTAGTAATTTCGAAAATTTTCCTACGCACACGCAAGATCATGGTGATGCACAGCAACGAGAGGGGAGAGTGTTGTCTACGTACCAACGCAGACCGACTGCGGAAGCGATCACACAACATAGAGGAAGTAGTCGTACGTCTTCTTCCCGATCCGACCGATCCAAGCACCGTTACTCCGGCACCTCCGAGTTCTTAGCACACGTTCAGCTCGATGACGATCCTCGGGCTCCGATCCAGCAAAGCGTCGAGGAAGAGTTCCGTCAGCACGACGGCGTGGTGACGATCTTGATGTACTACCGACGCAGGGCTTCGCCTAAGCACTACAACGGTATGATCGAGG
The DNA here is from genome assembly GCA_034509565.1 of Triticum monococcum. Taxonomy (NCBI): domain Eukaryota; kingdom Viridiplantae; phylum Streptophyta; class Magnoliopsida; order Poales; family Poaceae; genus Triticum; species Triticum monococcum. Next base: position 590,137,524 of record CM067845.1, on the reverse strand, counting down.
TGGAATATGGTGGCAGGGGGCACCGCACACGGCTAAGGAACGATCTCAAGGATCAACTTGTGTATCTTGGGGTGTCCCCTGCCCCCGTATATAAAGGTTGGAGGGAGGGGGGCTGGCCGGCCAAAGAGAGGGAGGCGCAGGAGGAGTCCTACTCCTACCGGGAGTAGGACTCCCCCCTCCAATCCTAGTCCAACTAGGAATCCTTAAAGGGGAGAGAGAGAGAGGTGGTCGGCCCCTCTCCTAGTCCTAATAGGACTAGGGAGAAGGGGGGAGGCGCAGCCCTATGTGGGCTGCCCTCTCACCTTTCCACTAAGGCCCATGTTGGCCCATTTGGCTCCCGGGGGGTTCCGGTAACCCTCCCGGTAATCCGGTAAAATCCCGATTTCATCCGGAACACTTCCGATGTCCAAACTGTTGGGGAACGCAGTAATTTCGAAAATTTTCCTACGCACACGCAAGATCATGGTGATGCACAGCAACGAGAGGGGAGAGTGTTGTCTACGTACCAACGCAGACCGACTGCGGAAGCGATCACACAACGTAGAGGAAGTAGTCGTACGTCTTCTTTCCGATCCGACCGATCCAAGCACCGTTACTCCGGCACCTCCGAGTTCTTAGCACACGTTCAGCTCGATGACGATCCTCGGGCTCCGATCCAGCAAAGCGTCGAGGAAGAGTTCCGTCAGCACGACGGCGTGATGACGATCTTGATGTACTACCGACGCAGGGCTTCGCCTAAGCACTGTAACGGTATGATCGAGGTGGAATTTGGTGGCAGGGGGCACCGCACACGGCTAAGGAACGATCTCAAGGATCAACTTGTGTGTCTTGGGGTGTCCCCTGCCCCCGTATATAAAGGTTGGAGGAGGGGGGCCGACCGGCCAGGGAGAGGGAGGCGCAGGGGGAGTCCTACTCCCACCGGGAGTAGGACTCCCCCCTCCAATCCTATTCCAACTAGGACTCTCGGGGAAAAGGAGAGAGAAGGGGGGGCCGGCCCCTTATCCTAGTCCCACTAGGACTTGGGGAAAGGGGGGGTGCCGGCCAGCTATGGGCTGTCCCTTTTCTCTTTTTCCACTAAGGCCCAATAGGCCCATTAGTCTCCCGGGGGGTTCCGGTAACCCTCCCGGTATTCCGGTAAAATCCCGATTTCACCCGGAACACTTCCTATGTCCAAACATAGGCTTCCAATATATCAATCTTTACGTCTCGACCATTTCGAGACTCCTCGTCATGTCCGTGATCTCATCCGGGACTCCGAACAACCTTCGGTACATCAAAATGCATAAACTCATAATAACTGTCATCGTAACGTTAAGCGTGCGGACCCTACGGTTCGAGAACAATGTAGACATGACCGAGACACGTCTCCGGTCAATAACCAATAGCGGGACCTGGATGCCCATATTGGCTCCTACATATTCTACGAAGATCTTTATCGGTCAGACCGCATAACAACATTGTTCCCTTTGTCATCGGTATGTTACTTGCCCGAGATTCGATCGTCGGTATCCAATACCTAGTTCAATCTCGTTACTGGCAAGTCTCTTTACTCGTTCCGTAATACATCATCTCACAACTAACATATTAGTTGCAGTGCTTGCAAGGCTTATGTGATGTGCATTACCGAGAGGGCCCAGAGATACCTCTCCGACAATCGGAGTGACAAACCCTAATCTCGAAATACGCCAACCCAACATGTACCATTGGAGACCCCTGTAGTACTCCTTTATAATCACCCAGTTACGTTGTGACGTTTGGTAGTACCCAAAGTGTTCCTCTGGTAAACGGGAGTTGCATAATCTCATAGTTATAGGAACATGTATAAGTCCTGAAGAAAGCAATAGCAACATACTAAACGATCGGGTGCTAAGCTAATGGAATGGGTCATGTCAATCAGATCATTCAACTAATGATGTGACCTCGTTAATCAAATAACAACTCTTTGTTCATGGTTAGGAAACATAACCATCTTTGATTAATGAGCTAGTCAAGTAGAGGCATACTAGTGACACTCTGTTGGTCTATGTATTCACACATGTATTATGTTTCCGGTTAATACAATTCTAGCATGAATAATAAACATTTATCATGATATAAGGAAATAAATAATAACTTTATTATTGCCTCTAGGGCATATTTCCTTCACAAACATAGGCTTCCAATATATCAATCTTTACGTCTCGACCATTTCGAGACTCCTCGTCATGTCCGTGATCTCATCCGGGACTCCGAACAACCTTCGGTACATCAAAATGCATAAACTCATAATAACTGTCATCGTAACGTTAAGCGTGCGGACCCTACGGTTCGAGAACAATGTAGACATGACCGAGACACGTCTCCGGTCAATAACCAATAGCGGGACCTGGATGCCCATATTGGCTCCTACATATTCTACGAAGATCTTTATCAGTCAGACCGCATAACAACATACGTTGTTCCCTTTGTCATCGGTATGTTACTTGCCCGAGATTCGATCGTCGGTATCCAATACCTAGTTCAATCTCGTTACCGGCAAGTCTCTTTACTCGTTCCGTAATACATCATCTCACAACTAACATATTAGTTGCAGTGCTTGCAAGGCTTATGTGATGTGCATTACCGAGAGGGCCCAGAGATACCTCTCCGACAATCGGAGTGACAAACCCTAATCTCGAAATACGCCAACCCAACATCTACCATTGGAGACACCTGTAGTACTCCTTTATAATCACCCAGTTACGTTGTGACGTTTGGTAGTACCCAAAGTGTTCCTCCGGTAAACGGGAGTTGCATAATCTCATAGTTATAGGAACATGTATAAGTCATGAAGAAAGCAATAGCAACATACTAAACGATCGGGTGCTAAGCTAATGGAATGGGTCATGTCAATCAGATCATTCAACTAATGATGTGACCTCGTTAATCAAATAACAACTCTTTGTTCATGGTTAGGAAACATAACCATCTTTGATTAACGAGCTAGTCAAGTAGATGCATACTAGTGACACTCTGTTGGTCTATGTATTCACACATGTATTATGTTTCCGGTTAATACAATTCTAGCATGAATAATAAATATTTATCATGATATAAGGAAATAAATAATAACTTTATTATTGCCTCTAGGGCATATTTCCTTCACACGGATAATCAGATAACAGACAGAAAATACTTTTATTTTATTTTATTTAATATAAATAACAGAAAGTAAAAGGAGGGTACAGAAGGTTGTGCCTTCTAGTTTCATCCATCTCATGATCATCAAAAGGAATCCACTAACAAGGTTGATTAAGTCTTGTTAACGAACTCATTCTGAATAACATGGAACCGGAGAAATTTCGAATAGCACTATGTTACCTCAACGGGGATATGCACATCCCCAATAATAAGAATATCATATTTCTTCTTGACAGTAGGAAGAGGAAATTCAAAACCTCCAAATATAATCGATGGAATTTTTCCAATAGAGTTGATACTATGAACTTGAGGTTGTTTCCTCGGAAAGTGTACCGTATGCTCATTACAATTAACATGAAAAGTGACATTGCCTTTAGTGCAATCAATAACAGCCCCTGTAGTATTCAAAAAGGGTCTTCCAAGAATAATAGACATACTATCGTCCTCGGGAATATCAAGAATAGCAAAGTCCGTTAAAATAGTAACGTTTGCAACTACAACAGGCACATCCTCACAAATACCGACAGGTATAGCCGTTGATTTAATAGCCATTTGCAAAGATATTTCAGTCGGTGTCAACTTATTCAAATCAAGTCTACGATATAAAGAGAGAGGCATAACACTAACACCGGCTCCAAGATCACATAAAGCAGTTTTAACATAGTTTCTTTTAATGGAGCATGGTATAGTGGGTACTCCTGGATCTCCAAGTTTCTTTGGTATTCCACCCTTAAAAGTATAATTAGCAAGCATGGTGGAAATTTCATCTTTCGGTATCTTTCTTTTATTTGTAACATTATCTTTCATATACTTAGCATAAGGATTCATTTTGAGCATATCAGTTAATCGCATACGCAAAAAGATAGGTCTAATCATTTCAGCAAAGCACTCAAAATCCTCATCATTCTTTTTCTTGGATGGTTCGGGAGGAAAAGGCATGGGTTTTTGAACCCATGGTTCTCTTTCTTTACCATGTTTCCTAGAAACAAAGTTGTTCTTATCACAACGTTGATTCTTTGATTGTGGATAATCAAGATCAACAGCAGGTTCAATTTCTATATCATTATCATTACTAGGTTGGGCATCATCATGAACATTATTATTAACATTATTACTAGTTTTAGGTTCATTACCAGATTGAGTTTTAGCATCAGAAATAGAAATATCATTTGGATTCTCAGGTGTTTCAATAACAGGTTCACTAGAAACATGCAAAGTCCTATCATTTTTCTTTTTCTTCCTTTTAGAAGGACTAGGTGCATCTATATTATTTGTCTGAGAATCTTGCTCAATTCTCTTAGGGTGGCCTTCAGGATACAAAGGTTCCTGAGTCATTCTACCACCTCTAGTCATAACTCTAATAGCATTACCATTATCCTTACTATTCAATTCATTGAGCAAATCATTTTGAGCTTTAAGTACTTGTTCTACTTGAGTGGTAACCATAGAAGCATGTTTACTAATAAGTTTAAGTTCACCTTTGACATTAGCCATATAATCACCCAAGTGTTCAAGCATATTTGAATTGTATTTCAATTGTCTACCAAAATAAGCATTATAATCTTCTTGCTTAACCATAAATTTATCAAACTCATCTAAGCATGGGCTAGCAAACTTAGTAAATGGGATTTCAGCTTTATCATATCTATAGAGAGAATTTACCTTTACTACCTGTGTCGGGTTATCAAGACCATAAGTTTCTTCAATAGGTAATGGATTAAGGTCATATGTTTCTTCAACAGGCGGTAAATTAAGACCATGTATTTCTTCAATAGGAGGTAAATTCTTAACATCTTCAGCTTTAATACCTTTTTCTTTCATAGATTTTATTTGCCTCTTGCATATCTTCAGGACTGAGAAATAGAATACCCCTTTTCTTCGGAGTTGGTTTAGGAATAGGCTCAGGAATTGGCTCCGGAGGTGTCCAATTATTTTCATTTGTTAACATGTTATTCAATAGAATTTCAGCTTCATCCGGTGTTCTTTCCCTGAAAACAGAACCAGCACAACTATCCAGGTAATATCTGGAGGCATCGGTTAGTCCATTATAAAAGATATCAAGTATTTCATTTTTCTTAAGAGGATGATCAGGCAAAGCATTAAGTAATTGGAGAAGCCTCCCCCAAGCTTGTGGGAGACTCTCTTCTTCAATTTGCACAAAATTATATATATCCCTTAAAGCAGCTTGTTTCTTATGAGTAGGGAAATATTTAGTAGAGAAGTAATAAATCATATCCTGGGGACTACGCACACAACCAGGATCAATAGAATTAAATCATATCTTAGCATCACCCTTTAATGAGAACGGAAATATGTTAAGGATATAAAAGTAGCGAGTTCTCTCATCATTAGTGAATAGGCACTACACCACGGTAAAGTTTAAGTGACACACTTCTGTGGGGAAAGGCCCATTAATCCCTACAAGAGATCAGTCGGCGTAGCTCCGAAGCTTGGCCCTCAAATCATCTGTCGGCAAGTGTGCACGGTAGTTGACCAATTATGTGTCGGCGATCACTTAGCGACTATGTATCTGTCGGCAACCATATAGCGACTTATCATCTGTTGGCAGATGTCTAGGCCTAACAGATTTATAGTCGGCATAGGTAGTGTATGGACACAAATTATGTGTCAGCGTAGATAGGGTGTACATGCACAAATTAAGTGTCGGCGTATGTGTACACGTGTCAAGCAGCGAAGCCACGAAACAATTGAGGCTGACTTAGGCACGAGAACAGGACTTGGCGGGCTGGTCGGGCAAATTTTTGGGCTGCACCGCGGCCCAATTTTGACTTAACCCTTAAAATCCAGTACCCAACCCAAATACACCCCCGTTCCATCCCCACTTCCCTACCGCCACCGTCGCACTCCATCCCCGCCGCCCTGCCGGCGCTCCACCACCTATGGCCCCGCCGCCCTCTCGTCGCCGTCCTCGCGCTCCATCGTCACCCTCGTCCTTGCTGCCATCGTCTTCATGTTTCCCCCCACCCCATCGACACATGTTCCCTACCACCGCACCAGGGCCGCAGCCGCCGATAGACCGACCCCGAGATCCTTCCGTCCGCCGCCCCCAACCCCATTCCACGTCCCCGACCCCATCCCTCCTTCCTTCCTTGGAGTCACAGCCGCCGGCAGCTCCGTCCGCCGTCGCCTTCACCGAGCACGCCCAACCCCCCTTCCCCACCCAAAGACCAAGTCAATGTCGTTTAGATATTCTAGCGCCGCCGCCAACCAGCGTCGGAAACTGCCATCTGCAAGCGCTAGCATCTCCATAACTACGGAAGCACCTCCGGCTGGAGGGAGTGTGCGTTGCTAGGTATGCACCGATGGTGGGATCCCCAATTTGTTTTCTTTGTTCTTGTTCTTCCCTGTGTCTTGAGTAGATCGAACTGCTAGGTTGCTGCAAATTGAGAGTTGTACTATTGGTAGTTACTGTGGAATGGTTTGGACATGTTGTTGATCTGAAGCATAACCTGATCCCTACTCACTTAATCAGCCCCTTTTTGTTTAAGGTTACTAGTTGGATCTGTATAGTACTGACAAGCAAAGAATTCATACCTTGTTAATGTTTCTAATTCTTTGGCCTGATCGATGGCTAGAGGGACATGGTACTTTAGTTCCTGAATTCGAAGCTTGCAAATTTCTGAATTCTAGGTCTGCATCGGCATGATGAGTTAATCAGATATATGCGTAACCTTCTATACTGATGCTATTGCTATAATAAATATTAATTCTGGAGTAACACTTCTTTTTGTAACTAGCATGTAGGCTATAAGCTCTCGTTGATGCTATAGATGGTCGGGTCGGTTTCAAATTTTTTGGGAGAAAATTAGATTCCAACCTAGTTTATAGCAGGTTTGATAAATGTATAACTCACTATAAAAAAGTCAGTTGCACAGTCAAAGGACTGAAGTGAAATATTCTCATTGGACAAATTTGCAACTGTAAATTATCAAATTGCAAATGCAGAATGAGATAATTGTAAGCTTAGCACTACACACTCAGCGTTTTATAAATATTGTTGGACTATCAAGTATGCAGTAGGGGATGAATTTTTTAACGGGCTGCCTATAATGCCAACATTGTCTAGGTAAATAACACGTTCCTTTCTGTTCTTTTTTTCCAGATGAGATAGAAGATAGATATATTTATGTGTCAGATACTACTGTCTAACTACTTGTGGTAATAAGTATTGGTGTTAAGTAGAATCTCCATTTGTGTTACCATCACAGGACCAGTAAACAGTCAGATGTGAGCCATATATTTGATATTAAGCAAGTTGTCTAAGGATGTTCACTACCCAGCTAATTTGAGCTACCCGTTTCCATATGCAGGTAAATCCAGAATTTTCACCACTTTTTAGTTCTAATTTTGCCACTCTCCTTCTTGCTTGCTTAAATGGGGTGCCTTCTCATAATACCTTTCTTGCTTTGAAGAATATAGCATTTTGCATGTTTATTCTAAAAACAAGTCACAAGTCACAATACCATTTAGAATGTCACAACTCAGAATGCTGGGATATATTGACATGTGCAGCTAGACATTCCCTTGGCATTCGTGATATTTATAGCTGGATTCACCCTGCAGATATGGCATAATTATTTCTCTTACTCACTTCTTTCACTTCAAAATATCCAGGCCTTGGTTTCCCTAGGTACCCTATCGTTGTTTCTGTTGGGTATTTGATAATTCCATAGGTGCCATATAATAATGTTGTGAACTATGGACCTAATGGGTATGCTGCTACTGGTGGTGGCAGGAACCAAAGCAACAAGGTTCGTGTCTGTTGTCCTGCTTGTTGGAGGGGGGGGGGGGGGGGGGGGGGGGGGGCTGATGTAGCATCAATCACTAATAGGCCAGGCTATTAATTCTAACATGTCTGTTTAAAATGGAAAAGATGGATAGTTTGTGGTTTGAGCAGATTTATAACTAGCTGTAGCCTATCAACCCCATTCTGACTGTAAGCACCAGGAAGATAAGAACTTGAATTATAATAATGACGATTTAGTTCAAGAATAAGGTAGTACTTAAATCTTAATAATCTCCGTACATGGTGCTTTTATGAGATATTCGTGTTTATTTTGGTGATGGCCTAATATTACCTGAACATCATTAGTGCATTTGAAAAGTTCATCCATTAAACATACCAAGGACATAACTTGCAGTCCCTTGGCCTACTTTCTAATTTGATTGATGGTCAGCCTAGTTATCTATATTATTAAACATAGTTTTCATTTTTACAGGGTGGTTGATACATGTCTTCACATTTTTCAGAGCAACATGCAGTGGAAGAAGCAGCCTATGAACTGGAATAGTTTGCATAAGAAATAGGTGATGTGAGTATGTTTTGTGTCTTGTATATAAGAAATAGGCATAAGAAATAGCATCACTAGATTACTTTTTGTGTCTTGTATATAGAACTGAACTCCACATACTGCAGTTTTAAAATTAAAAATATGAAATCACATGATGTAATCTGATGCTCATATACATTGCTTAGTAATTAGCATATATGTAAGACATGCTTGCAGTCCCTTGGCCTACTTTCTAATTAGTTTGGTGTTAACACTTTGATGGCCACAATCTAATGATGACATGGCATATACAGAACTTCACATACTGCAGTTTGTTTGGTCTAAAGCTGTACATTTTAATTCTAGTTCATCAAATAACATACGACCACAATTCTTTTTCACATTTATTTTCAAACTTTGAAGTGCACAAAATCATTGGGGTGAATATATGAGAATTTGACCATTTATGTTCACCCACACATTTATGTTTGCAGCCCCATTCAGTTTGAACATATGAGTATTTGACCGAAAGCCTGAAGATACCTATGACAATTTCCTCCATATTATTAATAACTTTTATGAATCCACTTTGGAATAAAACATTTGATACATGTCTGTCTTAATTAGGTGTCAATACAAAATGATATTTGCACTTATGTTAGATACTAACTGAGCATATTTTCATTAGACTCTTATCATTAAGATCGTGTGGAATATTTTTAGGTACTCAGCCACCTACTGCGCATGGATGTGATGACTTCGGAGTGTTCTGCAGCATTTGGCTGTTTCAAGTATTTTGGACCAGCCAACTTGTGATCATGAATCTTATGTGTGTTCTGGACCATTTTCTACTTCAAGTGTTTTGGAGCATATATCTTGTGCTCATGGGTGTGACTTAAGTGTTTTGGACCATTTAGTGGCTGAACACTTTTAGAACAGTAAATAGTGGTCTTTTTATGTGGCTTGTGTTTTCTGGATGGTGGTCAAAATGGCCAAATTTTACTTTGTCAAGATTGTCTTGTTTCTGAACTTCTGATCAATATATATGTATGTTTGTGAAGATATCATCAATGCTTGTGCAATATGTGTTCATTTTGATCATGTTTGTGTATAACATTTGAGCATTGTATAATATTTAAATCAGAGCAGTATCCAATTGTTGTTTTGGCTGTACACCATCTTATCAACAATTAATCTATTCCGAAAAACATTCCAACAGACAAACTGTCGACAAAGGTACACCTCTAGCCATGCCGAGAAAGTGTCGGCAGAAGTACACCCATAGCTAGACAAACCATGTGTCGGCAATGCTAAAGACCTTCCTAGACAGACCAAGTGTTGGCATAAGTAGGGTGTATGTTGACTTACCATCTGTTGGCATAGGTAGGGTGTACACAGACAGACCTTGTGTCGGCGTATGTAGGGTGTACACAGACTGACCATGTGTCGGCGTAGGTAGGGAGTATGTCAACTAAAAAAGTGTCGGCAAGTGAACTTCTGTCGGCAATACCTTTGCCCACAGCAAGTCTTCCGACTCTTTAATCTTCTGTCAGCATATGTGTGTTAGCTACAAGTTATGTGTCGGCAAAGGTACCATATGCCAACAGATTGATGTGTCGCCAAACCTTGACCGTGGTGTAGTGAGGATAGCTATATCGTTTAATTTAGTAAGATGTGCCACAACAGTTTCAGATTCATAGCCATGAAAAGGATCAGATTCAACCAAAGTAATTATATCAGGATCAACAGAGAATTCATAATCCTTATCGATAACACAGATAGGTAAAGTAGCAAAAGCAGGGTCAGGTTTCATTCTAGCATTTAGAGATTTCTTATTACATTTAGCTAATAACCTCTTGAGTTCGTATCTATCTTTGCAAGCTAAAATAGCTAAAGAAGCTTCTTTATCAAAAACATAACCCTCGGGAATAACAGGCAAGTCTTCATCATCAATTTCATCAGTATTACCAGATTCAATATTTTCAATCTCTCTAGCCCTAGCAAGTTGTTCATCAAGAAATTCACCAAGTGGCATAGTAGTATCAAGCATAGAAGTAGTTTCATCATAAGTATCATATATAGCAGAAGTGGCATCATCAATAACATGCGACATATCAGAACGAATAGCAAAAGCAGGTTTAGGTGTCACAAGCTTACTTAAAACAGAAGGTGAATCAAGTGTAGAGCTAGATGACAGTTCCTTACCTCCCCTCGTAGTTGAGGGATAAATCTTAGTTCTCGGATATTTCAAGTTCTTCATAATGATAAGCAGATATAAATCCCAAGTGACTCAAAGAATAGAGCTATGCTCCCCGGCAACGGCGCCAGAAAATAGTCTTGATAACCCACAAGTATAGGGGATCATAACAATTTTCGAGGGTAAAGTATTCAACCCAAATTTATTGATTCGACACAAGGGGAGCCAAAGAATATTCTCAAGTATTAGCAGCTGAGTTGTCAATTCAACCACACCTGGAAACTTAGTATCTGCAGCAAAGTATTTAGTAGCAAAGTAATATGATAGTAGTGGTAACGGTAGCAAAAGGTAACAGTAGTAAAAGTAATGTTTTTGGTATTTTGTAGTGATGATAGCAATAGCAACGGGAAAGTAAATAAGCGAAGAACAATATATGGAAAGCTCATAGGCAATGGATCGGTGATGGAGAATTATGCTGGATGCGGTTCATCATGTAACGGTCATAACCTAGGGTGACACAGAACTAGCTCCAGTTCATCAATGTAATGTAGGCATGTATTCCGAATATAGTCATACGTGCTTATGAAAAAGAACTTGCATGTCATCTTTTGTCCTACCCTCCCGTGGCAGCGGGGTCCTTACGGAAACTAAGCGATATTAAGGCCTCCTTTTAATAGAGTACCGGAACAAAGCATTAACACATGGTGAATACATGAACTCCTCAAACTACGGTCATCACCGGTAAGTATCCCGATTATTGTCACTTCAGGGTTAACGGGTCATAACACATAATAGGTGACTATAGACTTGCAAGATAGGATCAAAAACTCTCATATATTGATGAAAACATAATAGGTTCAGATCTGAAATCATGGCACTCGGGCCCTAGTGACAAGCATTAAGCATAGCAAAGTCATAACAACATCAATCTCAGAACATAGTGGACACTAGGGATCAAACCCTAACAAAACTAACTCGATTACATGATAGATCCCATCCAACCCATCACCGTCCAACAAGCCTACGATGGAATTACTCACGCACGGCGGTGAGCATCATGAAATTGGTGATGGAGGATGGTTGATGATGACGATGGCGACGGATTCCCCTCTCCGGAGCCCCAAACGGACTCCAGATCAGCCCTCCCGAGAGGTTTTAGGGCTTGGCGGCGGCTCCGTATCGTAAAACGCGATGAATTCTTCTCTCTGATTTTTTCTCCCCGAAACACAATATATAGAGTTGGAGTTGGAGTCGGAGGAGCTCCAGGGGGCCCACTAGGTAGGGGGCATGCCCTAGGGGGCAGGCGCGCCCCCACCCTCGTGGACAGGTGGTGGGCCCCCTAGCCTTCATCTGTTTGCAGGTATTTTTTATATTTTTTAAAAAGTTGCTCCGTGAAGTTTCAGGTCATTTCGAGAACGTTTGTTTCTGCACATAAATAACACCATGGTAATTCTGCTGAAAACATCTTCCATTATCGTGCAAGTTAGAGTCCAAAACAAGGGCAAAAGTGTTTGGAAAAGTAGATACGGCGGAGACGTATCAACCCCCTGCCCATTTCGGGGCACACACAATATCCCATGCCACCGCACAGTTGCCGCCATTTGCCTCCGCTTTTCGGCACCACAGAAACCCGCGTCATACTTAATTCATGGCAGTAACCATTTCGATGCAAGGTGTTGGTTGGTGCTGTCTTAGAGACAGTAAAGGGAAGTTTATTACAGCTGCAAATGAAAGATTTGAGGTGTGTTATGATGCATTCACAGTGGAGGCTATCTCTTTGAGGTTTGGTTTGAATGTAGATTGCCTGATTGGCTGCAATAAAATTGAGATCAATTCCAATAATATGGATGTGATCACAACCATGCATGAGGGGAACTCTATCAATGGCACTAATTCCTTCTTCATTACAAAACTTCATTATTTTGATTTTGTTTTAGTTTTTATTTTATTTATTTTTTCTTAAAGGGTAATACCAATGTCACTAATTCATCGTTTCTTTAGAAAAATTCATTAATTTGATTTAGTTTTAGTTTTTATTTTGTTAGAAAACTTCATTATTTTATTTTTGAGTAGTACGGAAGACATGGATCAAATACCGATGCCACTAATTCATTATTTTTTAGAAAACTTATTTTTTGCAACAATTTCACTGTTATATACTCCCTCTGTCCCAAAATTCTTGTATAACTAGATACATCCATATTTAGACAAATCTAAGATAATAATTTTGGGACGGAGGGAGTAGTATTTATTTCTGCATATTATAAAAAGCATAATTTCCGTGTAAATTGTGTGCAGATTTCATCATTATTTGTTTTAGTTCTTTCCATTTTCTTACCAATGCTAGTAAATTCATTCTTCCTTAGGAAAACTTTGTTTGTTGTTATTTCTTATTTTAGTATATTAGCTTGGTCTATGGGGAATGAGAAGGCTAGAGAAACTAGAAGTTTTTGTGTTCTGTTATGTTACACATAGTTGCATTATATTATTTTTATTTTTAAATTTGTATTTGTTAATCTACTCTCATGATTCATTTTTCCTTACAAACGAATTTGTTCTTCTTTGTTTTTACTTTGTTTAAGTTGTTGTCTGTCACTTCTCGCCGGATGCCTAGAAGTAATGATGACATGTGAAAGTATGCATCAAGTAGTGGACTTTTGGCATGCATGGTAGTACATAAATAACCCAACTCATAACATTAGGGCATGCACATAGTCTAAGTTGGCATGTCTCTGTTGTTAGCTCATTCATGTGTCCTTCCGCTCCAGTACTCTATACGATCAACCAGACCGATCTCTTGACATTGATGTTGAGTACGTGTGTAGCGTCGCTGAGTATGTAGGATTTGGAGGTGACATGAATTTGAATGCGAGTCTCACCTGATCGAGCAACACAAGGGCCAAGGTGCTTTTATTTACGGTCTGGTTGCTCCAATGTGTTTTGCAAAACTCGATTCTATGACTACGGACAATTGTTTTGTTAAATATTTAGCAAGTTTCAGCTTAGCATCTTCGACAAATAAGATGTCGACAAGTAAGTAGGAATACATTACAAGGTCACTCGGTGGCGGGGCGTGAAGCAAAAATGAGAGGGGGGCAATTTGTTCAGATTTACTACCAAGCAACAAGAAGAAAAATGCAAGTTTTTGCCTGTATCAGCTATTCGGAATCATATGACATACTGTACAACATAATTACAATGGCTTTTCGAGTTGATCTCCCAGCTTGCAACTTGAAAAAAAATCACCACCCCCACGAATTTGCAGCTATAGCCTGCAGATTCAGTTCATTGCTTGATTTGAGAAAGAATTTAGGAGAAAAAAGGGGCACACCAGTTAAGAAGATGGGGACATGGGATTTAGATTTAAAGGCGGCTTAGTGCAGTTGCTTAGGCGAAACAATGAGAAGGAAGAAGACATGAAAGGTTCCACCATGGTCACTTAGGGATAGCCACTTTTCAGGTAGTTGCCAAGCATTTGGTTGAGAGATGGCTAGGGATATGGGCAGCCAAGATTCCTAGAATATGCTCTTAAAATGTGGCTGAGCCCATCCGCGATAATTTGGTGGATATAGCCAACCACCCCGCTTGCGAAACATTTTCTTCGTCTCTCTTTCTCTCTCTCTCTCACCTATCTAATTTCCCCATCTCATCTCTTTCTCTGGCCTCGTGCGGCGGCATAGGTCACGGCGGCGACACATCAAGGGCGAGATTGGTGGCCGGATTTAAGCGGCGGTGACTGCTTCCAGGGCGCGTGGTGGTAGAGCCAGCCATGTCACGGTGGAGGCGCCAGCCAAAGAGCGCGGGAAGGCAGCCATGTTTTTAATTGGCGATGGTGTGTTCGATCTTGGGCGGCGACGCGGTCAAGGTGCAGCCGCTCTCCCTTCTCCTTTCACCTTCCTCCGGTCCTCTCTCACTATCCCGAAGCTCTCTATTGTGAGATGGTGAACTAGTGCGGCAGGGAACAACGAACCACAGTGCATGATGGGCGAGTCGCGCTAATTTGCATGAGAGGTGGTGGCCACCGGCTAGATCTCCTCCACTGCCGGTCACTGGTGCCCCTGCGATGCCATCCCGTTCTCAAAGTGCTTCTGCTCACATCGGTTGCATGTTCTAGAGCAGTGAAGCCTGATGTGTCCATATGTTTGAGTCGTCAGGCTATGAGTTTGAGGTGTAAAATGGACGCCGTATTTCTTTGACAAATATGTTCATACATGTGTGATATAATTGATGCACGCAAATTTATGTAGCTTATTTTCTTAATACATATAGTCATATTGTTTGACAACTCATGTGTCAATGTGAGAATTAATTATTTTAAACAAATAATAATTAAATTTGTCTGTGAAGAGGTAATCTCATTATTTCCAAAAAGAAAAAGTAATCGTAGTCATCCATGCACTTTTTATCAATGCAACCAAAAAAACATGTCTATCTTTCTATCTCCCATCCTTATAATCAAACAAGCAAAATAAGTTGTCCCCAACCATGTGGCTAGGGATATCACCAGACAATCCCTCGCCGCCCTCAAGCCAAACACCATTTTAAAGGATTCAGGGAGTGGGAGCGGCTGGGAGGAGGAAGAAGACTCCACAATCGCCATGGGGAAAACCGGAGGAGAGTGAGGGGAGTAGGGGATGCTGTGAGAAACTAAGGGCTCAGCCTGCTCTCCCCGAACCATGTATATAGAAGGTCTGCACTTTCGGAAGGGGTGACCACATCCCGAAATTGTCCCCGCATAGCTTCGCCAGTGAGGTCACACTACTTCAACAAATCAAAGACCGCAGAAGGTAAAATGGTGAACAAACCATCACCTATTTATACCAAATATTTTTATCTTTTCATAGATCATTTGTTTGCTAAAAATTAACTTTAATTTTTGATGGTACATGCATTAACTTGCAATTCTATTATAATAATAACCACAACACACATTGTAACTCAAAGTGTGATGTTATACAATCCAAATGTTCGTGCTTTCAAATACGAAGTGTATAAGTATAGTGTTATTAGCCATGCGGGTTATGTTATTTTATCTCAAAGGTAGTACAAAAATATCTTAGTTAATCAGAATCCCATCTAAATTTAAGAATTTTGATATATCCACAAATGCAAGAAATACCCTAATAGAGTTTCTAGAGTAAGATTTTTATAGATTAGTTGTGACCAATAGGAAATTCTAGAGTATATGTGTTATCTAGTGGTTTCTCCCTGATTTCCGCCCCTTCCCTTAGAAGTTGGCACCACTTTTTTGCTTCATCCTTTCCACTAACAAATCTTTCATCATTCTTGTCCTTGAGGTATATAATTGGTGGGTGTGCATCTATATTTCGTCAATGATCACTTAAGTTTCCGAGTGTCTCGCCGATCCATGCATGGACATGATTATTGTTCGAACCCTCGCAAGTTGATAAACATTCTGGATATGATTATATGTTTAGAGTTCAAGCCAAAAAGCCAATAACGCGTGCATGTGATAAGCATGGCAAAAACTATCACATTTTTGCCTAGAATTGTATTTTTGATTTAGGTCCCGAAGGAAGAAATTCATTGTCATGCCGACAAGAGACGAGAGACAAGTTCAACCCACAATATGGCACATCAAATGTACTAGCATACATGCACACGTCAGATGAAAACTTGTATAAACCCTCCGTCGGTTTCGTATGTGCCTGATATAGTTTGTGCCGTTTGTGCCATTGTCCATTAAGGAAAATGGCTAAATGCTGCAAATTCCATAAAAACCAGGTTTACAAAAATTTCCAACTTTGTAGTAAGGGCCTGTTTAGAAACTTTCCGCTTTCCAAGTCCGTTTCAGGAGTTGATGAAGTTGTAGCTAAAAATAATGGAGCGAAGAAAAAGGAGCTCCACATTATGAGATTTCAGGGAGCCGGAGGACTGCCGAACAGCTCCTAAATACTCCCTAACATCAGGCCTGGCACGAATCTTGGCGCCGCTGGCCGGGTCAAAAGTCAAACCCGGCAGCATCCGATCCCCACCCAACCCAACCCAACCCCTCCCCCCTCCTCCCTACATAGCAACCGGCCTCACACTTTCCCCTTTGGCGCGTTTCCCCCACCTCTCCTCCCGTGCTCCCACCAAATCCCCCGCAATTCGAACCCATCAATGGCGACCAGGTGCGCCGCCGCGGCCGATCTGCCCGCCGGCCGCCCCCGCAAGCGGGCCCGGCACGGATGGGACGTCGCGCCAGCGACCAAGGTAAACAGACGCCCCCATTTCCCCTCCCTTCTACGCGCCCCGCCCTGGCCCGATCCGCCGATTCGGGGCGCGGTTCGACGGAATTCGTCCGCGGTTTCGTTAGCCCTAGCATGATCGGGGACTTTTGTTTCTGTTCCGAGGTGTATTATGAGCTGGACGAGGCGCGGTCCGTGTAGATCTAGCTCGCGCGGGTCGTGCTTAGCGGGAATTTTGGCGCAGAATCCAGCGTTTAGAGTGTCGTGTGTCTGATGCTAGACCTGCTTAGGCTGCGATTGATTGATTGAACTGCAGATACCGTTGGCTCTGCGATTGTGTAGAGCTGTTACAGGCCATCGTCGGTCAAATTAGGATGTTGGACCAAATTACCCCTGTAATTTTCTTTTGTCTGTGGTTCTCCCTCGGGCCTTGTTTGCTTGGGGTTCGGGTGCTTAGTTTCGTACAACTTTCAGCTTATCATGATGTTGTTGAATTTAGTACAATTCATGTTCAACTTGATACACCTGTGTTCACCACCTAAAATATATGTGAAATACCTGGGTGGTTCTACATTATTATTGTCTAACATAAATCGCTTCATCTGGTGAGAACTATGGGTGGCATTTTCAGAATATTCTGTGGCTCAAATTTACGCGTACGAATAGCGTGTAGCATACTAAGTGTCATTTTCTTTGTTAACACGAATGCTTTCAGGTAAGCTACTTTTGCATGATGCTCTAAATGCTATAGGTTTATTACTGTGTCTGTGCTTTGTTTATTTTGTGTTCCACTTGAGAACATTAACATCAGATGGGTATTATATTTTCTTTTCTGCATGAAAAACTTGAGTGATCGATGTGTGTAGGCTCAGATAACATTTTGTGGGCAAGAAGTTGGCGATATGACCACCCTGGTATTGCCGTCACATCCTCCGGACTATACTTGCTTCTCTCTGCTCTCAAAGGGTGTTGCTCGAAATGCTTCCCCTCCTCGGAGAGAAGACGATAAAGATGGCCATTATGTATTTGCTGTTGGAGAGAATTTGACCTCTCGCTGTAATTACACTTGACCATCATTATTTGAGTATAATGACTGTGTTTGTGACCCTTAGCATGCAGGAAACTTCCTTTTCCATTTCCCTTTTTCCTTTTTAATAAAAAAATGTTTTAGCATTGGTTAAACTGCACTGCAGAAAACTAGAGATGTATCTGTATGTTGAATTTGTTCATTTTGCAGACATATGGTACCTGCTTATGTTCCTTGGTTACTCATCTAATGTTCTGTCAACAAATAACTTTAAATCCATGATTTAACTTCTTTTACAAAAAAAAAACAGGTTGATATAGTTAGTTTCACGTTAACTCAAATTCGTTTTCCATCTTCGAATTTTCAAATAGTTTTTGGATTTCCCCTTTTCTTGTGTAGGGTTTTTACATTTGACTTTATTTCCTTGGTTTCGGGTGGTTTGAAGTCTACAAGGTTTTACATGCTGGCCTATTTTGTAGCTGCACCAGATGATGTTACTGTTATTTCTTAGTGTTAACACAAACATGTCTTTTTGCAAAGTGCATGCTAGTTATCTTTGTTTGCACAAATTGTCTTAAATTATTGAGCTCCTTGGAAGGCTCTGTTCTCATACCCCTTCTCACTATTTTTGCAGATAAAATATACAGAAAGATGGGCGAAGGTTAGTATTTTCTTATGGTCACGAGTATAGTTTTGTGAATTCTTAAGTCAATGAATTTGTGACACCAATGTTGCTCAGATCCACCTGATATTGTCTAGTAACTACCATTTTATATTTGCAATAATATTGGAATGTCTTTGTCTCTGTAGGTACTTTTGGTCAGGTGCTGGAATGTTGGGACAGGGAAAGAAAAGAAATGGTAGCTATTAAAATTGTTCGTGCTGTAAACAAATACAGTGACGCAGCAATGGTAGAGATTGATGTGCTGCAGAAGCTCGCAAGAAATGACGCCACAGGAAAACAGTAAGTTATACATTTAACTCTTCTACCTCCACAAGGAGCTAAATAAATAAGTACGGGATGGAGTAAATTGTGTATTTATTTTTCGTGTCATGTTGCTAAAGAAATAAGTTACATACTCCTGAGTGTTTTTGCAGCTGTGTGCAAATACGGAACTGGTTTGACTATCGTAACCATATTTGTATTGTAAGTTTATATGCTTTGATTCATAGAATTTCCCCAACTTGTTTGTTAGACTTGGGGTCCAGTTAGTCAATAAATTTCAATGACTCAACAGGTTTGCGAGAAGCTTGGCCCAAGCTTGTATGACTTTCTGCGGAAAACTGCCTACCGCCCATTTCCAATCGACCTAGTTCGTGAGCTTGGAGAGCAACTTTTGGAATCTGTCGCATGTGTGTAGAGACAGTACCTTTGCAAACCTCATATATTTTGTACTTGCTTTGTTTTCTATTAAGATTCTCTATTTGTTTGCTTTTCTTTTTCTCAGTGCGCTTATTCTTTTATATCTTATCTTGGACTGGGTTCTTTCTGTCATTTTCGGAAAAAAATGAGTAGATCCACATACGTTTTTCTATTCTCTTTTGTTCCTGATTTTTAGGCTATCTGCTTTTGTGTGTATTTGGGTGCTCATAATTTGGTTCATATGCTTCTGTGTCATGTATCTTGATATGTATCTTACCTCATTGCAGTTATGCATGGCCTGAAGTTAATTCATACTGATCTAAAACCAGAGAACATTCTCCTTGTTTCTTCAGAGGATGCTAAGTTAGCTGAAAACAAGGTATGTATTACCATTGCATAACACCGAATAACTGTTAAGTTGCAGGAAATTTTTTTCCTTAAAATTTGCACCATGTCCAAAGCAGATAAAAGTCATGTTCAGTATAGTTCTGTGTTAAATACAGCACGCTGCATTGTTTTTCCTAATTGTATAATGTTTAAAATCTAGGATGGATCATTCTCAAAGAAGGTGCCAAAATCAAGTGCGATCAAGTTAATCGACTTTGGTAGCACAGCATATGATCATCAAGACTGTAGCTACATTGTCTCTACTAGGCACTACCGTGCTCCTGAGGTTATTTTGGGTATGAATTTGGACATGACTGGCTATTAGGTGCACATACTTTTGATTGTTTATCAAATACTGGAACTGACTTTCCCTGGTCTTGTGTTAGGGCATGGGTGGAGCTATCCATGTGATATATGGAGCATTGGTTGTATACTCGTTGAGCTTTGCTCGGTATGTGTTTGTATATCTTGTCCGTCTTTGTCTTGGGAAAGGTTCATGTGCATGTATGATTGAACTGGCCTCTTATGTTTTACAGGGTGAGACATTATTCCAGACCCATGAAAACTTGGAGCACTTGGCGATGATGGAGAGGGTTCTAGGTCCTCTCCCACGTCACATGCTGGAAAGAGCCGAGTAAGTTTATTAATTATCCGCTACCTGTGTTATTGCCACTATCTGGATCTAATGCCACCTATGCGATTAGTTTTGATGATTTACCTTTTTGCCATGTGTAAATTCAGCCACCATGCGCAGAAGTACATCAGAAGAGGAAGGTTGAACTGGCCAGAAGGTGCAACGACACGAGAGAGCATGAGAGCTGTTCTCAAGCTGCCTCGTCTCCAGGTACGCAAACAGGACGAGCTTCCCTATTAGTTTCTGGGGCATTTCAATTTTTTCTGGCCCTGAAATCCAGTGCCAGTGGCTCTTAAGTTTCCTTGTTTGGATTCAAGATGTATTTGTGTTTCTCCGCGGCAGTGACATGGTATTTGTGTAAGTTTGTCGGATTGTTTTATAACCACCTTCATCCAATCCTGCAATGCAGAACCTGGTGATGCAGCATGTGGATCACTCTGCTGGGGACCTGATCGGGCTGCTGCAGGGCCTCCTGGCGTACGAGCCTTCGGCCAGGCTGACCGCTCAGGAAGCCCTGAGCCACCGCTTCTTCAGGAGGCACCGTGAAAGGCGGTCGCTATGACCAAGCAACAATATCCGCGGCTGACCCAAACAAACACTGACAGAAACCTATGAGGATTTGCAGGCTTGCAGCAAGGAAATAACAAGCTTGAGTTGTATCTGAATCTCCCTGGATATAACAGGACAGGGAGCAGTAGCCATAGTTAAAAGTTCAGAAGAGGCTTCGTGTGTTGTGGCTTTATGTACTATAGCTGAAAGAGAATTCAAAAGTCTCACTGTCTTGTATTCAAACTCTGGCATGTTCCCTCGCAGCGGAAGCTGGGGCAAATTAAAACAAACCGTCGAAGCTGTGTATGTTTACGCCCCTAGAAATGGTATGGTAAAAGATCAAAGTTTGTGCTGAATACTATATCTTCTGGTGTTTTCTGTTTGAGAATCCTAAATCTTGTGGGTGATCTATGGACCAAATTCAAATGCGCTTTCACTATGTCTTAGATGCCATATTCAGATATTTTCTTCCGTTATCTTTAATGATACCATTACTTTTTTGAGGTTGTTAAAACCCAGGTTTAGTCACGGAAGCCATTCAACAGATTGCATATCTACTGCTTACTGTTTTTTGTATGGTCAGGGTTGTTTTGTGTCCACAAAATAAACGAATGGTATTACCAGCCAACCAAAAACGGTCAAGATGGTTACCACTGGTAGGCAATCACACACAAGATTTGTTGGGTTGAATCCATGGATTTTAAAGCGCTAGCTAGTTATTAGCATTGTTGCAAACTGTTCTGTGTAAAGGAGGTGTCCAGTAAAAGGCCAGCCAACTACGACCCTGGTTATCATGTCTTAAGGAACAACACTTCATATTTCTTCAAGTTTTAACTCTGCTTTGCAGATAAAGATTGACCCTGGTTGTTGAACACTGATCAATGATCATGTTTGCTATTTGTAGATGACGTGGCTCTAGAATATGATCCTGTCATGTTGTCCACATATGAAAAGAGAGCGGGCCTGCAACTGGCAGAAGTGCTCAAGGATATAAACCAAGAGTGAAATCATATTCTACGCAAAAGGGCGAATATGAAGAGCATAGCATAGGATCCCTTCCCTTGGACATCGAAGTAGTACCAGGTGGTATGCAGCCACCATCTAAGCAACAACTACTGCTACTCCTACTCACATGATGAAGGGGTGTCGATAGTCCGAGCCTAATACCAAACAAACATCGCACCAAAACCTAACATCTAAAGCCGGAGGCCCCAACCAAGCCACATACTCAAACCGGTCCGACGCACTCTCATGTGTCATCGCCGCCGTCTTCCACCAATCCATCTTCAGAGCAGAAAATAACGCACCGACCTTGCCAGGCCTCTCTGCCATCGACGCCACCATGACACAGACAGTGTCCTCCTCCCGCGCGAGTCCATCTCCGTGCATCGGACGCCGAGTCTCCACTGCGCCACGCTGCCGAGATCTGCTGCCATCAATGTGTAAGATTAGGCACCGCTCCACCAAAGAAGCCGTCCACTGCTCCCTCGAGCCCGCGTACACCTCCAAAAATGACGCCCCCAAGGAGGAAACAACACAGAGGGCTGCCGTCATCCGATCTACCGATTTAGGGTTTCCCCAGAGGTAGCATATAGAGGTCCAAAGCTTCTCCACGGCGATGCCTTCAAGAAGGTAATGACACAAAAGAGTGCCACCATCGCCGGTCTTGGCAACAAGCCGAGAACGAGGTTTTCACCCGAATCCGCTCGATGAACCTCCATCAACCATCGTGTGCACGGCTTGCAACTGATCTGAGCCGCCGCGCAACAAGCAGGCCATACCGGCCAGATCAGATCTGTCAGGAGGCCAGACCACTCATTGCGCCGACACGTCCACCAGGCCCTCCATGTTGCCGCCTAACGCAGCCAACGCCGCAGCCCAAAGCAAGGCAGGCCGCCGCGCCCGCAGCCATCAACACCCGAGGCAGAGCCGGCCGAGGCGCCGCCGGCGGTCAAGGCAGGGACACTCGCCGCGCCGCCAAGGCAGATCGGCCGCGCCTCCTCACACAGCAGGGCTCCGCACCATCCCCATGGCGCAGGAGAGAGGGAGCCCTCCGGCCACCGCCATCGCCCCCCCCCCTCGGGCTGTAGGCCAGCGTCGTCCTTCGGCGGCAGCAGAGGGAGGGAGGGAAGTAGGAAGAGCCCTCGGTGGCTAGGGTTTCGTCCCCACCCGAGTCGCACGAGCGGGGGCGACGCGGGCGTCTTGGCAAGGCTCTCAACAACAAAAAATTAGGTGGGCCAGGAGTGGAGCAGAGTTCAAACGTATTTTATGGCCGGACGCTTCGACAAAGTTTGACAAGATACATCCTGTCGGTAGAAAACAGGTGTTGACAAAAGGAAAAAGAAGACAAGAAGCACGAGCACTACAAGAAGGCCAAGTGCTCTCTGTCGACAAGTGAAGTATATGTTTTTTCTCTCTTTTTTTGATTGATGGGAAGTAAAGTAAAAGATAGATGAGTCTTGTATTCTTTTTGACGGTGTGAGTCTTGTATTCAAACTTTGGTATGTTCCCTCACAGCGGAAGCTGGGGAAAATTCGAACAAACCGTCGAAGCTGTGTATGTTTACGCCCCTAGAAATGGTATGGTAAAAGATCAAAGTTTGTGCTGAATACTATATCTTCTGGTGTTTTCTGTTTGAGAATCCTAAATCTTGCGGGTGATCTATGAACCAAATTCAGCACAGTAGTTCAACTGCACTTTCACTATGTTTTAGTTGTCATATTCAGATATTTTCTTTCATTCTCTTTATTTATACCACGACTTTGTTCAAAGGTGTTGAAAATCAGGTTTAGTCACGGAAGCCACCCAACAGAATGCATATTTCTCACCTCAAAAAGAAAAGAAAAAAAGAATGCACATTTCTACTGTTTTGTGTGTGGCCAGGGTTGTTTTTGTGTCCACAATATAAAACGAATGCTATTACCAGCCTGCCAAAAAGGGTCAAGATGGTTACCACTGGTAAACAATCACACACTCAAGCTTAGTTGGGTTGAATCCATGGATTTTTTAAGCGCTAGCTAGTTATTAGCATTGTTACAAACTGTTCTGTGTAAAGGAGGTGTCCAGTAAAAGGCCAGCCAACTATGACCCTGGTTGTCATGTCTTAAGGAACAACACTTTATGTTTCTTTAAGTTGTAACTCTGCTCTGCAAATAAAGATTGACCCTGGTTGTTGAACACTGATCAATGATCATGTGTGCTATTTGTAGATGATGTGGGCTCTAGAATATGATCCTGATATGTTCTCCACATATGAAGAGAGCGGGCCTACAACTGACAGAAGTGCTCAAGGATATAAACCAAGAGTAAAATCAACCAGTCAGTTTGGCAAGTACAGAGGGCGAATATGAAGAGCATAGCATAGGACCCCTTCCCTTGGACATATACACATTGAGATACATTTCCACTTTGCTAGAGAAAAGTAAGATGAGGTGCATCCATTCAACAAGGAATTTGGAGGAATTCAAACGTATTTTATCCCCGGATGCTTCAGCAAAGTTTGACAAGATACATCCTGTGGGTGGAAAACAAGTGTCGACAAAAGGAAAACGAAGACAAGAAGCCTGAGCACTATAAGAAGGCCAGGTGCTCTCTGTCGACAAGTAAAGTATACGGTTTTTTTCTTTCACTTTTTGATTGATGGGAAGTAAAGTAAAAGATAGATGACGAGGAGGAGGAGTTGGCGCCCACGAATTTCAGCCCAGTGGACAGACACAGATCAAAATCAAATCAATGGCAGGCACTTGCTTGTTCGTGGGGTGGCCACTCACTCTCTACTAGTTGCAACAACGCACATGTTGTAGAAACTATAAATAACGATAGATGCAACACCCAAGCAGTTTGTACACCAAGAGCGCCTGTGAATCACTCACTAGAGCTCAATGAATCCCATGGTGAAATGCTGCCTGCTGCTCCTCCTCTTGGCGGTTCTCTTGCCTGAGGCGCGCGCGACCTCGTGCCACTCCGATGACCTACACGCGCTGCGGGGCTTCGCCGGGAACCTTAGCAGGGGGGCCGTTCTCCTTCGCGCCGCGTGGTCTGGCGCCATGTGCTGCGCCTGGGATGGTGTGGGTTGTGACGCCGCCAACGGCCGCGTCACGTCGTTGCGCCTTCCTGGACATGGCCTTGTGGGGTCCATCCCAGGAGCCTCCCTCGCAGGCCTCGCGTGGCTGGAGGAACTCGACCTCGGCTACAACAACTTGCACAACATCTCAGGGGCGCTCACCATGCTGCGTGGGTGCCAGAACCTCACCACGCTGATTCTCACCAAGAATTTCGGCGGCGAGGAGCTACCAGGCGTTGGCTTTATTGGGTTCAAGAGCCTCGTGGTGTTCGACCTTGGTGATTGTGCTCTCAAGGGCAGGGTTCCGGAATGGTTGTCTCAATGCAAGAACATGGAGGTCCTTGACTTGTCCCGCAACCAACTGGTCGGCACCATCCCATCATGGATTGGTAGGCTTGATCACCTTTGCTACTTGGATCTCTCCAACAATACATTGGTTGGCGAGGTACCCAAGAGTTCTAAGGGCCTCAACACCTTTGGGTGTTCACCAGGTATCAGTTTCACTAACATGTCATTGTATCTGAAGCGTGGCGGAAGAAGCACACTTCGCCGACAACTTAATCATGCCCCAAATGTCATAGCTGGGACCAACAACATTGTCAAATCTGGGAGCAACAACGTTGTGGCCGGGAACGACAACACTATCATATTTGGGAATAACAACGCCGTATCCGGGAGCTACCAGGTCGTATATGGTAATAACCATGTCGTAACTGGGGATAACCATGTCGTATCTGGGAGCAACCATGCCGCGTCTGGGAGCCACCATGTCGTGATTGGGAAACACAATATTGTATCTGGGACCCACAATGACGTAGGTGGGAGCAAAAATATCGTATCTGGTAGCAACAATGTTGTATCTGGGAGCCACAATACCGTGTCCGGTAAGAACCATTTTGTGACTGGGCACCACAAAGTCGTAACCTGAGGTTAATGACTGTACACATCATAGCATAAGTGCGCGTTGCAGCATCCGTCTGTCCATGTTGACAGAAGATGTACTCTTGGGTATGATAAAGAATAAATAACGAGACTCATGTATTCAGGGCAAAATTGATGTATCAGGAGTTTTAATAGCTTGTATGTATGACATATCCAAAACTTATATATGTATGTATGTATGTATGTATGTATGTACCTAAAAGGAAAAGGAGATGTGTCCATTCCCTCCACACCCCCCGACTCATCTCACAGGATACTTTACTTACACATGCACATGACTTAGGAGTTTCACTTGGTTCGAATGAGAAGGAAGTTGCTAAATCGTTAATGACCTATTAGACTTAGAAGCTGAGTGGGCTTCTGAGATTATTCGTAACATCGCGGCCGTAAGACCTATGAATGAGGCCGACATGAAAAATTTAGGGATATCAGCCCTTGAGAGCTTTTGTAATGACCTCATGCCTACTTCGGAAGCCGAAGTTGAAGTAGAAGGGATGGAGTCTGAGGGCAATGTAGAGCCTTTAGCGATAGAATGTAAGGTCCCGAGTCACTCCGGTAATAAGGATATGGAGGTATAGGGGGATAAGCCCGAGCGTTCCTGGAAAAGGAAGGTTTATCCTACTTCGGCTGTTTGTAGAAATGCTAGAGTTAAGCTTAAGAAAAAAATCATAATGATCTATGAAATAAATTTTTTGGAATAGTAGAGGTCTAGCTGACTTAGCTAAAAGAAGATACCTTGCAGAGACATTGATAGATCATAAACTAGACTTTATTGCACTTCTCGAAACAGGAAGAGATAATTTCACCTCCCAGTTCCTTGGAACTTTGTCTGGCGGAATTGATTTTGATTGGCACTGTTTACCTCCTAGAGGAAGATCCGGTGGGATCTTGCTGGGGTTAAGTGCGAAACTCTAGAGGTGATCAATGTGGTTCGGGGGGATTTTACGGTTAAGTTTCGGGTGAGATCAAAGTTGGATGCATTCCGTTGATCTTTGGTAGCTGTGTACAGAACAACCCAACCTGAACTTAAGCCTGATTTCCTAGCTGATCTGGTACGGATCTGCGGGGATGAAAGACTCCCAGTCTTAGTTGGAGGGGATTTTAATATAATTAGAATGAGAGATGAGAAGAACAACGACAATTTTGATGGGCATTGGTCCCTAATGTTCAACATGATTATTGAGAGTCTCAGTCCGAGGGAGATTGAACTCATGGGTAGGCAGTTCACATGGGCCAACTCGTTACCGACTCCAACTTAATTATTAGAAGTTGGATAGGGTGCTCGCTAATGTGGAATGGGAATATAAATACTCACTGGTGTCGGTGCATGCGATGCATATGGCAATCTCAGATCACACACCATTGCAGAGCCTGACACGGTGAGGAAGGAGAAGAGGGCATCGAGCACAACCTCAGGAAGGGGAGAAGCATGGGGGTTCTTCGCCAACAGGAAGATAGAGGCGGCAAAGGCGTGCTTGAGGCCAAGGCGATGGTTGTCCAGGACAAGGTGGTGTACAAAGGGTCGCCTCAGCAGGAGGCGACAGCGAGAGGGAGGCGCCGGAGCTGGCCGAAATCGGCCAGCTACAGCGGCGGCAGAAAGGGGATCGAGAAGTCAGCGAGGCAGCGGGAGCCTTCCGGACGACGGTTGGGGCTTGGCGCATTTTGTTTTGGATTTTCTTGGGAGCCGTAAGTGATGTAAATTTGCATCAGTTGGTGATGTATTTTACATCTAGAGTAAAATCTGAGTTTTTTTTCATCTACATCATCTGTTGGAGGGATGTCTTTGGTCCATCGTGATGTAAACTTTTGGTTATTTATATGTCCATATTATCTATTTTTTATGCAATCTCGAGAAGCCTTTTATTATCTCGGCACAATGTTTACAAGGACGAGAATGAGATCACCATGGTTGCCTAACCATGCATGACGGCCAACTCTCAGTGAGGGATCATGCTTTACTAAATTGTGAGTCTTGATATTTGAGCTTCTAAATTCATGGCTAAAAGAGCAACTAGTACAAAGACTAGAACGATCAATAGTTTCTTAGATAATAGTGCCACAAACTGCCGCATTATCCTGCTTGATGTCAGCGATGACGATCTTGCAGTGTGAAGCAACATAAATTCTTCGTCCATATAGGTCATCAACCAGGGCCATCACTTCTCGGACTACAAGTGCTTCAAGTGTTGTAGGGTTAGAAATTCCCACTAGAGTAATAGCTGAAGCTCCAATGTAAATTCCACTGATATCCTTGTATACGTCGGCCACTACTGCAATTGACCCATTACACAAAAGGGCAGCGCCAACATTGATTTTAACTGTGTCTTGGGGTGATGCAATCTAACGATTCGCCCTAGCCTGAGCATTACCGTATGTAGTCGCTGCTGGTTTGTGAAGTACTTGGAGTTTAGAAATGAAATTTTTAACGAAACCATCAGTATGGAACGGAGTCTGGAATATCTCCTCGTGCAACACCTATCTTCTAGATCCCCAGACTGCCCATAACGTAGCAGCCATCACGATGAACTCATCATGCGACAACAGCTTCTGCATGTGAAATAACCAGTCTCTGGCCTTCGGGTTCCTGTCCATACACATTTTCTCCATTAGTGTCTCTGAGGAAAGCGCCCACACATAACCGGACATCACAAAATCAAGCAAGGCGTGCTGCCACGAGTCGACAGCGCAACAGAAAGGGCACGCCGGCAATGTTGCCATGTTGCGGTGGTGAAGAAGCTCACCTGTCGGTACAGACTCCCGACCAAGGCGCCAGAGGAAGACATGTTGAGTATCACCTCCGCATCAATGAGTATGAAAAGAAATCGAATTAGATCCTCCTTCCATGCCGAGGCAGTCGGCTCAGTCAATTCAAAAACATAAGTCGGTGGATCTTTTTTTCGATAAAGGGTGAATTTTATTGGCTCAAAATGGAGCATCAAGAGGATACAAACAAAATGAGCATACATCCAGTCTCTGCATAGTTAGGATGCACACAGTCAATATGAACACACACGCCGACAAATAGCCAAGCCAACATGAATAAGTCGGTGGATCTGCCACTATAGATGTGATAGGACGAAGTATATCTCCCTGGGAATCCAATTATGCTTCCATATGAGTGTTCTCTCTCCGGTGCCTATTCTATGACTCCCTGCTGCAATATATCTCTGCCATCAATGATTGCACGTCAAATTTGTGATGGGTGAGGTCCCAACTCGCCTTGTAGTATCACACACTTCGGGAAATAAAATTGCTTTCAAAATCCTTGCGCTCAACGAATCAGGGCTATGTAGGAGACTCCATGCTTGCCTGGACAGAAGAGCTAAGTTAAAAATTTCGAGATCATGGAATTCAAGTCTGCGCATATGTTCTGGCCTTGTTTACATCATCTATTGGAGATGCTCTAAGGGAGCTCAGCGCTTTATGCGCCAGTTCGTGTTGAGTAAATAGGCAATTTCTCGATTAAATTAATCCATGAGTAAATCACTAGCATGGCATTGACTAAGTTGATGACGTACTGACTCTGATCCAAACATGCACGTACTAAGCAAACAGTAGACAAATCTACACATACTGCTAGTACTGCTAATATGAAAATAATCAGGAGCGGGATAAACGAGTTATACCCTCCAGTAGGCCACGCAGAGGCCGCGACTTTGGTGGCAGTAGCGGCGTCCTCGGCGGCCTTCTTGTCGGCTTCAGCTTTCTCGGCGGCGGCACGGTCGGTGTCGGTGGACATGGTGATGATGAAGGCGACGCGGACGTAGAGGAAGTAGACGATCGGAAGCGAGCAGTCGCGTAATCGCTGCCCAAAAACCTATTCGCCCCTCACCCCGTACAGGAACCAGAAGGGTGTGGTTTCGGAGACCTGCTCTCCCGTCGACCGTGTACGCGGCGGACGGGATGGAGTCACCGGCGGCAGCAGCAACGAAGGAACGACGGTGGGCGTGCGCAGATGTGATCTGTTCGTGGCGGCTAGGGTTAGGAGACACTGCATACTTATAGGCGCAGCCGCGTGGAGAGACGTGGGCTCGACCCACGTCCGAGTCCGTGACAGCCCATAATCCGACGTCTCAGATCGTGGCCCAGCTGTCAGAAAACTATCCGTTAGTGACTGACAAAAATAAGCGTGTAGGCGTGAGCTCGGCTCGGCTCAATCCCGCAACCCGCGGCGCGGCGTGACGAGGCGTGGCGTGGCGAGGCGGGCGGCGGAGGAGGAGTGCGCGAGGGCCTCTTCTCTTCTCAAGCTCCAATAGCATGTAGAAGAGAAACCCTTATAAACCACTCCAACTCTCCTTCCATTTCCGGGGTGGGACTAAACTTCCCACTACACCTAGTGCCATATAACCCACATGGGCCCTTAGAGATTTTTCAGAAATTGCAATATGGCCCTAGAGCCCACCTCAGATTTCAGCAATCCCCCACCAGATCTCGAGGGCCCATTGTGTCCTCTGTTCCAATTGCTGTTTCGATATACCAGCGTTTCAGTGAAGACCTGTTAAGGTTGAACTTCACCTAGAACAAGTGGCTACACTCCTTCACAACTGAACAATGGACTATGCCTTGAATTGTAAGTTTAGCGTAAAGAAGTTTCACTACATGTCTTACTAGTACTAGGCTGCCGAAGGCTGATCCCTCGGGTGGAGCATATAAGTCACACTCCTGGCCTATTCATGAGCTTACTAGAGATCACCCCAATCTCATAGACTGTGACCAGCAGTCGGGCTCATATAGGTGTGTTCCTCCAAAGATCGCTCTGTAGGATAGCATCTTGCTTTTATAAGCTTTGGAACACATTAAGACCGTAGTCATCCTACCATACAGTATGGAGAGTATTGCATCTCCAAGGGAGTGGGTTAGTATAGTTACTCTCCTCAGTTCACCACTGGCTTGTTTTCCCAGGTCCTAGTTCACGGGATCTCCGATCACATAGGTTGGGTTACCACCATGGCAACTCATGTGGGTCTCATACCCACCTCCCTCGATGCATTATCTATCACAACACGTGATAGCCCTTTTGTAAAAGGATCTGCCAGATTCTTAGCCGTATAGACATAGTCCAACGCTATCACTTCGGAGTTTCTTAATTTTCTGACAGCTTTTAATCTCATTCTTATGTGTTTGGTGGACTTCATGTTGTCCTTTGAACTCTTCACCTTGGTGATGACAGTCTGATTGTCACGGTTCATAAGGATAGCCGGAACCGGTTTATCAACCAATGGCAAGTCCATCAAAAGATTTCGAAGCCATCTCGCTTCAACACTAGATGTGCCTAATGCCGTTAATTCTGCTTCCATTGTCGATCTCGTTAAGATCGTTTGCTTGCAAGACCTCCAGGAAACAACGCCACCTCCAAGAGTAAACATATACCTAGTTGTGGCCTTCATCTCATCAGCATCAGAGATCCAATTCGCATCACTATACCCTTCAAGTACCGATGGGTATCCGGTATAGTGAAATCCATAGTTCATAGTACCTTTCAGATAGCGCATAACTCTCTCAACAGCATGCCAATGTACATCACCCGGTTTGGAAACAAACCGGCTCAGTTTGCTCACAGCAAACGCGATGTCAGGCCTCGTTGCGCTCGCTAGGTACATTAGTGAACCAATGATTTGAGAGTATCTCAATTGATCTTTAGCCATGCCTTTGGACTTTCGAATCAATACGCTAGGATCATATGGTGTTTGAGATGGTGTGCAGTCCGAATATCCAAAACGACTCAACACCTTATCAACGTAATGGGATTGCAGAAGTGTGATCCCACCCTCATTATCTCTCAGTAGCTTGATGTTCAAGATAACATCAGCCACACCAAGGTCTTTCATCTCAAAGTTCTGAGATAGAAACGATTTGACCTCCTCAATGACTTTGAGGTTTGTTCCGAATATCAGTATGTCATCAACATACAAGCAAAGTATAACTCCCTCGCCCCCACCATGGCGATAGTATACACATTTGTCAGCCTCATTAACAATGAAACCAACAGATGTCAGAGTTGTATTAAACTTATCATGCCATTGCTTAGGTGCTTGTTTCAGGCCATATAAAGATTTTATCAACCTACACACCTTTCTTTCCTGACCATCTATCACAAAGCCATCAGGCTGTTGCATGTAGATTTCCTCCTTTAGCTCTCCATTTAGAAAAGCCGTCTTGACATCCATCTGATGGACGAGAAGACCATGTGAGGCCGCCAACGAGAGTAATACTCGAATGGTGGTCAGTCTAGCCACAGGTGAATAAGTATCAAAGAAATCTTCCTCTTCTTGCTGGTCATAGCCCTTGGCCACAAGCCTAGCCTTGTACTTTTCAATCGTACCATCGGGACTAAGCTTCTTTTTGAACACCCACTTACATCCCAGTGGTTTGCAACCATAGGGACGGTCAGTGATCTCCCATGTCCCGTTAGCCATGATGGAATCCATCTCGCTACGGACCGCATACTTCCAGCAGTCAGCTTCTGGAGAGGCATACGCTTCTGAAATAGAAGTGGGAGTATCATCCACGAGGTACACGAAGAAATCATCACCAAAGGTCTTTGCAGTCCTTTGTCTCTTGCCCCTACCAAGGGTTTCCTCGTCATCCTCCTCAGAATTTTCATCATGTGTTTGTTCATAATATTCCATAGGGATGGCAGGTTCAGGAGTCTCCTCAGATTCCTGTCTAGAAGTGCTTTGCATATCTCTCATAGGAAAAATATCCTCAAAGAATGTAGCATCCTTAGACTCCATAATTGTACCGACCTTCTGGTCAGGTACCTCAGATTTCACTACTAGAAATCTATAGCCAATGTTGTTCTTAGCGTAGCCCAAATTAACGCAGTCCACAGTCTTGGGTCCAAGCTTACGCTTTTTGGGGATCGACACGTTGACTTTCGCCAAACAGCCCCAAGTGCGCAAGTACGAGAGTGTCGTCCTTCTCTTTGCCCATTTCTCATAGGGATTGATCTCATTATCCTTTGTCGGAACTTTATTCAGGACATGACATGCCGTCAATATAGCCTCCCCCCACCATGCCTTGGATAAATCCGATGTATCTAACATGGCGTTAACCAAATCAGTTAGAGTATGGTTTTTCCGCTCGGCAACCCCGTTTGACTGGGGTGAATAGGGAGGCGTCCTCTCATGAATAATGCCGTGTTCTGCACAGAAGGAATCAAACTCACTCGAGAAGTACTCTCCACCACGATCTGACCGGACTCGTTTAATTTTATTTTCAAGTTGATTTTCAACTTCTGCCTTATAGATTTTAAAGTAGTGTAGAGCCTCATCTTTAGTATTTAACAGATACACATAGCAATATCTAGTGGAATCATCTATCAATGCCATGAAGTATCTCTTTCCACCTTAGTCAACACACCATTCATCTCGCAAAGATCAGAATGTATGAGTTCTAATGGTGCCAGGTGTCTCTCCTCCGCGGCCTTATGAGGCTTGCGAGGTTGCTTAGCTTGCACACATGAAAGGCACTTAGAACCTTTGGCTAAAGTGAAACTCGGGATTAAATCCAACTTGGCTAGCCGCGTCATAACACCAAAACTAATGTGACAAAGACGTGAATGCCAAACTTCAGATTCATTAACATTCGAATGAATATGGTTCACGACTTTATTACAAAAATCTGCGAGGGAAAGGCGGAACATCCCTCCGCTCTCATAACCTTTTCCAACAAAGAGTCCATATTTTGTAACAACTAATTTATTAGACTCGAAAACCAACTTAAACCCTTCTCTACATAGAAGGGAGCCACTAACGAGGTTCTTCTTGATGGCGGGGACATGCTGCACGTTCTTCAGCTGCACGATCCTTCCCGAAGTAAACTTCAGATCGACCGTGCCAACACCATGAATAGAAGCACTCGCGCCATTCCCCATCAATACGGACCCGTGACCTGTGACCTGGTAAGAAGTGAACAATGAAATGTCAGCACACACATGAACACCTGCACCTGTGTCCACCCACCAATCGTTGGGTTGAAACACTGAAAAAACAGTAAATAAATTACTGTACCCAGATACACCATTCTCATTGTTGCCCACAATCATGTTGACAGACTTGGAGTCCTGTCCTGACTTCTTGTACTTGTTTGGGCACTTGTTGGCCCAATGTTCAACCGAACCACAAGTAAAGCATCCCTCGTCCTTCTTGTTCTTCTTGAAGGTCTTCTTACCCTTCTTCTTAAAGTCGGTATTGTGTTGGACACCGTTTTTTCCCTTGGACTTGTGGGAGTTGAAGTTCTTCTGGTTCACCATGTTGGCAGCAGAAGTCCCTTCGGCCCCTTTTTCGTGCGAGTCTTTTGCCCTCGAATTCTGCTCAACACTCAGATGGCCAATGACATCCTCCACAGAGAATTCACGCCTCTGATGTTTCAGAGTGGTGGCAAAGTTCCTTCAGGAATTAGGGAGCTTAGCGATTATGCAGCCCGTGACAAACTTGCCCGGTAACTCGCACTTGATAAGCTCAAGTTCCTTAACAATGCATATTATCTCATGAGCCTGCTCCAATACAGGACGGTTTTCAACCATCTTGTAATCGTGAAACTGCTCTATAATATACATCTCGCTCCCTGCATCAGCGGCCCCGAATTTAGATTCGAGCGCCTCCCACAAGTCCTTGGCGACATGCACATGTAAATATGCGTCGACCAGTTTATCTCCGATCACGCTAAGAACCGCTCCGAGAAACACAACGGTAGCCTCCTTGAACGCCTTCTCCTGTTCAGGAGCAATCGTTCCCGTGGAGACACCGGTGACCCAGAACACGTTCATAGCCATGAGCCATAACGTGGTCTTAGTCTGCCAACGCTTCAAGTATGTACCGGTAAACTTATCCGGTTTCAGTGCAGCGGCAAAGCCACTTGCCGAGAAATTCCTACACATAATAGGTTTTTGGATTGTTGAGTAAATAGGCAATTTCTCGATTAAATTAATCCATGAGTAAATCACTAGCATGGCATTAACTAAGTTGATGACGTACTGACTCTGATCTAAACATGCATGTACTAAGCAAATAGTAGACAAATCTACACATACTGCTAATACTGCTAATATGAAAATAATCAGGAGCGGGATAAACGAGTTATACCCTCCAGTAGGCCACGCAGAGGCCGCGGCTTTGGTGGCAGCAGCGGCGTCCTCGGCGGCCTTCTTGTCGGCTTCAGCTTTCTCGACGGCGGCATGGTCGGTGTCTGTGGACATGGTGATGATGAAGGCGACGCGGACGTAGAGGAAGTAGACGATCGGAAGCGAGCAGTCGCGTAATCGCTGCCCAAAAACCTATTCGCCCCTCACCCCGTACAGGAACCAGAAGGGCGTGGTTTCGGAGACCTGCTCTCCCGTCGACCGTGTACGCGGCGGACGGGATGGAGTCACCGGCGGCAGCAGCAGCGAAGGAACGACGGTGGGCGTGCGCGTGAGCAGAAGCGATTTGTTCGTGGCGGCTAGGGTTAGGAGACACCGCATACTTATAGGCGCAGCCGTGTGGAGAGATGTGGGCTCGGCCCACGTCCGAGTCCGTGACAGCCCACGATCCGACGTCTCAGATCATGGCCCAGCTGCCAGAAAACTCTCCGTTAGTGACTGGCAAAAATAAGCGCGTAGGTGTGAGCTCGGCTCGGCTCAATCCCGCAACCCGCGTCGCGTCGCGTCGTGCCGAGGCGGGCGGCGGAGGAGTGCGCGAGGGCCCCTTCTCTTCTCAAGCTCCAATAATATGTAGAAGAGAAACCCTTATAAACCACTCCAACTCTCCTTCCACTTTTGGGGTGGGACTAAACTTCCCACTACACCTAGTGCCATATAACCCACATGGGCCCTTAGAGATTTTTCAGAAATTGCAATATGGGCCTAGAGCCCATCTCAGATTTCAACAGTTCGGCCTAGTGGCGCTCAGGTGAAGTTCATTTCGGGCCGGCCCATTTACGTTGGCTCGATCGCTCGACAAAAATACCAAATCGCTCGCTTGTTCGATTCTCGTGGGATTCAAGTTCATCATTGGACCCATTCCCTAGAAAAAAGTTCACCATTGGACCATTGATCGTCACAGTTGACCGTGTTGACTTTTCAAAATTTGAAAAAAATCACAGATTTGATAAAAGTTAGTGGATTTTGAAAAAAAGTTCACGGATTTGAAAAAGTTCATTGATTTTGAAAAACATCATTTATTTTTTGGAAAAGAGTTAATCAATTTCGGAAAAAGTTCACAAACTTAAAAAATTCATCAAATTTGAAAAAAGGTAATTGACTTTTGGAAAAAAGTTCATCGATTTTGAAAAAAGTTCATAAACTTGAAAAAAATCACCAAATTTGAAAAAAAAGATAATTGAATTTGGAAAAAAATCATTGATTTCCAAAAAAGTTCATCTATTTCTTAAAAAAGATCATTAATTTGAAAAAAAAAGTTAATCAATTTGTAAAAATGTTCATAAAATTTGAAAATAGTTCATCAATTTTTTCAATGTTCATAAATTTAAAAAAGGTTCATCAATTTTTGAAAAATTTTGTTAAAATTTTGAAGAAGGTTCATGAATTTGAATAAAAGTTCATGGATTTTGGAAAAAGGTTCATCGATTTTGAAGAAAACCTTCATGGATTTTAAAAGATTCCGCACATTTAAGAAAAAAGAAAAAAGGAAAAAGCAAGAAAAAGGAATAAAAACATTCAAAAAAACCCATGAACTAAACAAAGAAAGAAAAGGAAAGAAAAAGCAAGTGTTTCACAGCGGGTGGGATAGCCGAGTGGTTAGTGTGCTCCTACTCAGCTTGCAGTATCTCACACTTCGAAAAATAAACTGCTTTCAAAATCCTCGCGCTTAGCGAATCAAGGCTACGTAGGGGCCTCCATGCTTTCGTGGACAGAAGAGCTAAGTTAAAAATTTCGAGATTACGGAATTTAAGTCCACCCGTGTGTTTTGGCCTTCTTTACATCATCTATTGGAGATGCTTTAGACCACTCATGGATGGACAGTGGATGTGTGAGCTTTTTTTTGTGGAGAAGTGGAGATACAGATAGTCTGATTTCTTTTTTGAAGGATCGATAGTCTGATACATATGGCGTGGTTTTATAGGGCCGAGGAACCGAGCAGAATTGGACGCGTGCGCCACACTCCCGAGCCTAGACCAGTGTCGGTGGGTGCGTGGATGAGCACAGCCAAATTAAATCATGCATGTGTGCCTATATATGCGTTGATAGTAGGGGCAGCAACAGTATTTTAGCTCTATTATTAGTTGCACCCCGCACCCAGCAAACAGAGAATTCTGTTAGTTGCCTCGTCCCTTGCATATACTCCTATGTGATCTGCATTGTTGTGGCGTGCCGAGCAGTTGCCGGTAGGTACATATCGACTTGCATATAAACATACATGCATATGTCGACAGATAGAGATACAGTACTAGGGTGAGGGAGGGGCCAGATCTAGCCAGGTACAGGTATCCTTGTCACCAGGACGCACGAAACTGACCTCCCATCCGTTTCCCACTGCGGACGAAATTAATCCATCACCGCCCGTGGCCGGCGTTTCAATGCCCACCTGCATCTGTCGTTCCAACAGTCCAGCTCCTGAGAAGTGTCTCAACTTTATAGTAAAGTTAATACAAAATTAAGCTATTTATTTTAAGACGAAGGAAGTATATCTGAATTTTTTGGACATCAAAGATGCTTGACCCTTGTCTAGGTGCTTGCAAAATTTCTTGACGATATGAGTTCGGAGGTGCTCAGAAGGAAAGAAAAGGAGTTCGACATTTTTTTGCAACTTTGGACATTTGGGAGCTCCGATTTTGTGTCATTACCAAGCTCCTCCGATGAAAATTTGCAAGCGGCTAGAAGAGTCGAGCATCTTTGAAGTACAAACATTTCAGACCTTTTTAATATGTTTTTGCTATTTTATCTGAATTTACTATTTACCCTGGAACAGATCAGCTCGGGATGAGCTATGCATTTTCGATCGCTCCCCCACTAATTTTTTTTCATTGTGGCAAGGCACGAGATAGCTACCATGCCAACTCGGCGTATGACGATTAGCATGGTTGGAGTGCCGTACGTACGTCCTGCTCACGCTTTTCTTTTTTGCTGAGTTGTGTCAATCCCTCGTGTCCCTTTTACTTGGATTTGGATTTCCATCTGGCCTAAAACAAGTGCCAAATAGCCAGTCAGTGTTTTCGTCGTAGCTCATCAACGGAGAAAGAATAGCATCGGCAAAAAAAGACAAAAAATATATATATGGTAGGATAGCTCCTGATAAGCTGTGTCGATTTAAAGAGAAAATTGGAGCTTTGATCACACAGGGTGTTTGGTCTAGTGGTATGATTCTCGCTTCGGGTGCGAGAGGTCCCGAGTTCGATTCTCGGAACACCCCTATTTTTTTTGGATTATTATACTACTACAAGAATGAAATTTTGCTATTCCTCTCTCTCCAAATGTGCCACCATACACTCATAACGATCAAGGAGAAAGCTTTTCGCCGATGTTCAGAAATCCTTCGGCCACATGTTAGCATGGATAGTTTATTTCTTTTAATTATTGATTTTATTATCTGTTTTTAGTTTAGTTTACCCAATAGTTTGGTGATCTGATAAGCTAACCCATAGTAGACTAATTTTGAAACCGCATTTTAGGTGTTAAAGCGAGTAGAGATCGTGTCAACTCTAGTTATCGTAACAAGGAATGCGTGACCTTAACTCCTACGGACCGTTATAATATTTGCTCAATACTACCACAAATGGTACAATGGTGATCCTTGCACTTTAGGTCATCAATGAGCCATCTCAGGTCCGCCTTTGTGATTAGTTTTAATTGTTAACCTTTTTGCTTTATGTAAATCCAGCTACCACGCGGAGAAGTACATCAAAACCAAAAATGATTAATTCTCACGTAGCCATCTCAAGAACCACAAACATGATTGACCAATGCAATGAATCATGTGTATTGCTTGCTCAAGAGACACAAGTATACATCGGGTACGGTTTCTCCAACCCATTGAATTGGTCGTGAAGGATTGCAAGTTTGCATTGTGTAGGGTGATGCCCCAACCGACATTTCATCATTGGTTACTAGATCTCGTGTCTAGCGGCGAGTGGCTATTGCGGTATTCAAAGCCTGGTTTGGTGTGGATGTTTTTGCAAGTGTCTCTTTCCCTTACTACTGGTTGTGTGCATTCTTCATGCTCCCCTCGGGGGAACGAAGAAGACATCCAGTATGATTTTTGAAGTACGTTTTATTTTTTGCAAGTCGAGTTGTATCTTGTTATTTCCTTGATAAATGTTAATTATAAGATGCCCTTTGGGTGTATTTTCGCATTTTTTTTAAAGTATACACCTGGCAACAAAGGAGACAACGGACGGTGTTCACGTAATGTTGTGGAGCCGGGGCATGCGGATTCTATCCCTTTTTCCAGAAATATTTCTCCACCGTTCATGCTAGCCGGGAGCCTGAAACCTTT
The DNA here is from genome assembly GCA_034509565.1 of Triticum monococcum. Lineage (NCBI taxonomy): Eukaryota > Viridiplantae > Streptophyta > Magnoliopsida > Poales > Poaceae > Triticum > Triticum monococcum. Next base: position 590,098,288 of record CM067845.1, on the reverse strand, counting down.
CCTTGGCAGATATGTGTGTGTCTTTGGATTGTAGGGTGGTGGAGGTGTCTTCGTTGATGTGGGTGTGTGATGTCAGGGTAGTGGCTTTGGGGCAATTGATTCCCCATGGAACGAAGGGGAGGCTACAACTGCAAGCTTCAAACGAAGTGAAAGTTGTAACAAAAAGGGATAAACTATAGCTGAATCAAACAAGAACTCACACATGGTATGCAACAGTGCTATGACAACACAACCAAAGTAGAACGTTTTTCTACACATCATTTGAAAGGTTGTAACCACCTAGGCTCATATGCGCGTTGGCATGTCTGCCTTATTATGGCCAATATTGTATTGCCATAATGATTGTATTTTAACTGTACAACTAATCAAATTTGTTGCAAGTTATCTTCCAAGCCACATGATGTATCTTTACTTGGTGCTCTCTACAATGTGCAGATGATTAGGTGTCTATGGTCCTTGTGTGCAATTGTGGGGAGACGGTAGCACAAGTTACATTCAACCGGTTTGCCTGACGAGCCAATTGAAGTATTAAATTAACTTTTTTTAGAAAAACACCATTTCAAAAAACACCAGAGCGACATTTAGTGAAGTATTAAATTAACTTTTTTAGACTTCAAACATCACGACCGAATGTAAGGCCTGAAGCATCACCAATCCCGCTCCATGACATATGGGGTCTCATGTTGAGACATATAAACACCCTTCCACTAAAATGAGGGTAGCTTAAAAGACCATTCAATTGGTTAATTTTTTTCATACATTACACACTCGAGACAATTCCAAACAAGTGTTATAAACTTGAAGAAAAATGCAAAATGAATTATGGGTTGTGTCCCATGAGTACGAACATAAAAACGCTCTCAGGAGCCTGGTTTCCCGTCTCTTTTTAGTTTGCGCTGAGTGTTTGGCTAAAATTATGACATGCCTTGGCCTTGATTGAACGGACAATGGGCCCCACCTTATAAGAGACTAAACCACATATTCTTGATTTTACAAAGGAGCCACCTTTCTACCTTTGTTAAAATCTTCCAAAATTTTCATAAGGTTACTTGTCACATATATAAAGTCCAGATATGCAAGAATATCACTTGCTCCAGTGCAATACTCTCCAAATAAATGTTATACTGCATCCCATGGAGAAAAACAACATAGACTGCGGTCCTCTAGACAAAATAACTCATTCATGCGATACACAAATAGAACAACGAGTCACGTACAAAATTGAACTTACACCAACAAGCAAATAACAATTACAAAGTAGTAATACTCATCATGGGTGCATGGAACAGAAACTTTATAAATGTAACGAAATACATAGTAGAATACAGAAAGATGCATCGCTATCGAGCTAGCCGGATAGAATGACATTGTTACTACACCACTTATTCCAGAAATATCACGATTGTGGCCCCGGCCATGATCTCCTTGACCTTTCAGTTGTCATATATATCCCATCAATTGTAAGCTGTTGGCGGCTTGTGCTTCGGTGGTGGCTCTGGTTTCGGGTCAGGTTTAGGCTTGGGCTCCGGTTTAGGCATAGGTTCCGGCTTAGGCTCTGGCTTAGGCATTGGTTTATGCTTGGGCTCTGGCTTGGGTTCAGGTTTGGGCATCGGCTTGGGCTTGGGCTCTGGCTTGGGTTCAGGTTTAGGCATTGGCTTGGGCTTGGGCTCGGGCTTTGGCATCGGCTTGGGTTCAGGCTTCGGCATTGGTTTGGGCATTGCCTCTTGTTTAGGTTTTGGCTTTGGCTCCAGGTCCGCAAACTTCTCGACGGCAGGAAGGCCCCGGCCAGCGGCGGCCGCTTGGTGGAAAGTGGAGGCTGCCACTACCCCGACGAGGAGCATGAGCACGGCAAGGAGGCGATGCCTCGCCATTGCTGCCTGCCCCTTGTGCTCGCAGCTAGGGGCGCACTTGTTTCGCCGCTGCTTCTAGCCTGGATGGATGGATGGTGGATGGGTGTGCTCTGTGTGGAGAAGTGGAGACACATACGTGTGGTTTTATAGGGTGGAGGAGCCAATCAGACCCGGGCGCGTGTGCCACAATCCCTGTAAACCACTGCCGTCGGTGGGTGTGTGGATCGGCACAGCAACATATCCAGTAATAGTATTTCAACTCTATTAGTTGCACCCTGCCGCAAACAGAAAATGCTGTTAGTTGCCTTGTCCCTTGCTCACACCAGACCACACGTCTATGTAGGGCACCCATATATACCTAAGATGTATAGATGTGATATGTATTGTATGGTTGTGTGGCGTGCTGAGCAGTTGCCGGTAGGTACAGACCGACATGCATACAAACATACATATGATAAAGACAGTAGTGGTTTAACGTAAGTAGAGAGGGCCAGCTCTAGCTACGGGTATCCTCTTGTCACAAGGACCAGTGGTGCACACGAAAATGACCCCCCATCCGTTTCCCACAGCATGCATGCACCATGGCCTTTTCTACACTTCACTCACTCACTAATTATTTTCATTGTAGCAGTAGGGCATGGGTTCCAGCCCGGCGTATGTTCCCGTTGATTAGCATGCATGGTTGGACTGCTCACGCTTTTCTTTTGCTAACCATGTGTCAACCTTTCATCTCCTTTTTACTATTTTCTACGTACCTCATCAACGTGGAAATATGGATAGGTAAGATGTGTGTAGTTAAATAACTTGGCGGTTAGACCTAGCATTGACCCACCCAACCCACATATCTAGTGAATTTAAGCAAAATGCAGCAGGGCTGCCTTCTTTCTTGCGTTTCATTCACTAAGAGAGGAAAAACCCCAATACTCATAAACAGAGAGTTGTACACTGTACAAATATAGAAGGAAAAATCAAGAGAAGCATTCTCCTATTCTCGATCGATATGATTGTCGGTTTGCCCATTTGAAGAGAATGGAACAACAAAATTTCCAATATCAAGGCAACGAGCTTTATGGTGATATGTGATCACATTTGTGACTTGTGAGGAGATGCACTTCTTGCTGGTATCAAAGGAGTTTAGTGGATAGGCATGATATGCTATAAGGGGAATGTTTCGCTACAACCCCTCGTCCGCTTCTCTCACTCGCTCGCTGTTGCTGCTCGCCGTGTATTATCGTTCTTTTTTTATTTTGTTTAAAAATAATTAAGTTGTCGCAGCTTCCATGTCTTGAATAACTTTGACACCGTGTTTTTGCTGAGGCCGGGGTGTAATTGATATCATCTTGATATCGACATATTCATTTTTAATTTCTAGTGGAAGTATATACTTTTTTCTAAAAGAAACCTAAGAGATTTAGGAATATTTCAAACAACTAGAGAGAATTGTAGTTTTGTACTTCTAGATAATACACATCACATGCTTGGAACTAGCACACCAAGTACTTGACCATCTTGTCGGTGTTTATGTCTTTCAAAGCTCGATGGGAGGCCGCCCAGGAAACCATCTCAAGGCCTTTGATCATTTCACGGGGAGCTCCTATCTTCAGGCACTCCTGTGAACCGTGCCTAGCTCAGATGGTTAGGTTCTTCGTAGTGAAACCAGCCTATCAGGATTCAAATCTTAGACTTGAAATTGGTCTGCTCATTTCTCTGGATTATTCCAGGCTTCTGATGCTCGTTCAGTGGGAGGAAATGTTCCCATGAACTATGAAGGCGCATGTGGTGGCTTTCTCAATCTCAAAATGATATGTCAGCACAACCATTCGAAGGTGCTCATAGGGATAGGGAGTGTGTGCGATCGTTCATAGAGATGACCGTTTTTTTCAAAAAGGGGGTATGCCCCAACCTCTGCATCTGAATGATGCATACGGCTAATATTATTAAAAAGCAAAATATCCAACATTAGTATCCAAGTCTCGACCAATAAAGGTAAAAGGCTCCACCAGAGCTAAACAGAAATAAGGAAAAACCACAACCGACTGGCATAAAAATAGAATAACACTATATGCCTATCATATTACATGACCGCCATCTAAACCGGTTAAAAATACCCCGTGCTACCATCTCCCATCGGGTAGACGCAGTAACCAAACGCTCCCTGGCCTCCGTCAGAGTGAGTAGCGACCACATACGGATCAACGTAGTGGCCCTGAATATAACCTGCAAAAAGTGAATATTTGTTGTTCTATTAAAAACCAAATCATTTCTGCAATTCCAGACTGCCCATAATAAAGCACACACTCCCACGTGAATGAGTCTCATTGTATCAACATTTATCCCATCAAACCACGTCTCAAATAACGTATTGATGGAATACAGTGGAGTGATGTTAAAAGCTATATGGACCGACCGCCACAAATTTTTTGCCAAAGGACAATCCAGAAAGAGATGTTTGATGGATTCGTGTTGGTCGCAGAAACTACATCTGGTAGATCCTATCCCATTGCGTTTTGCTAAATTATCCTTCGTTAAAATAACTTGTTTATGCACAAACCACATAAACACTTTGATTTTCAAAGGAACTTTGACTTTCCAAAGATGTTTCGATCGAGGAATCGCACTAGAGTTGATAACATCCAAATACATGGATTTAACCGAAAATTCACCATTCTTAGTTAGTTTCGAGCACAACTGATCGGGCAGTTGAGACAGCTGAACATCCATTAATCTTCGGACAAGATTGAGCCACGCTTCCCAACGGGTCCCCACTAGCGTCCTCCTAAACTGGATATTAAGCAGAATGGACTGCATCACTGTTGCAACGTAGGCATCTCTACACTGAACGATGTTATACAAGGGAGGGTATTGGAGTGCGAGGGGCGTCTCCCCTAGCCATGTATCCTCCCAAAACCTCGTAGCAGTACCGTTTCCCACTGTGAATCTTGTCCTATTGAAAAAGAGTGATTTAACTCTCATCGGTCCTTTTCAAAAAGGCGAATCAGTCGGCCTCACTGTCACCTAGGATAAGGTTCTTGAGTGAAGGTACTTGTTCCGCAAGATCTGAGCCCAAGTGGCCATTGTCTCGACAGAAATCTTAAACAACCACTTGCTAAGGAGACATCTGTTCTTCACCTCCATATTCTCAATACCAAGGCCCCCTTGGTTTTTCGGCCTATAGATGATATCCCATTTAGCAAGTCTGTATTTTCTCTTAACGTCATCACTCTGCCAAAAGAATCGTGATCGATAGAAATCTAGCCTCTTCCGGACTCCCACTGGAACCTCGAAGAACGAGAGAAAAAACATGGGCATACTCATGAGAACCGAATTAATACGAATTAATCGTCCTCCGTATGACATCAGCTTGCCTTTCCAGCAGCTCAATTTCTTCTCAAAGCGATCCTCAATACACTTCCATTCTCTGTTGGTTAGCTTACGATGGTGAATTGGTATACCTAAATACGTAAAAGGTAGACCCCCCCAATTCACACCCGAACAATTGCTTGTACGCATCTTGTTCATCATTAGCTCTTCCAAAACAGAACAACTCGCTCTTGTGGAAGTTAATCTTTAACCCGGACAATTGTTCGAACAAGCATAACACGAGCTTCATGTTACGGGCTTTAGCCAAGTCGTGCTCCCTGAAAATGATGGTATCATTGGCATACTGTAGAATGGATACACCTCCGTCTACTAAGTGTGGGACGAGGCCTCCTACCTGACCTGCATCCTTGGCCCTTCCTATAAGAATTTCAACATATCAACCACTATGTTGAAAAGGACAGGAGACATCGGATCCCCTTTCCCCAGTCCTTTGTGTGTTTGGAAATAGTGACCTATGTCATCATTTATTTTAATTTCAACACTCTCTTTTTGCGTGAAGGAGTCTACATGGTGTCTCCAGGCTTGATCAAAACCTTTCATACGTAAAGTCTGCTGAAGGAATGGCCATTTGACCTTGTCGTATGCCTTCTCAAAGTCCACTTTAAAACTACTCCATCTAGTTTTTTTGAGTGGATTTCATGGAGTGTTTCATGCAAAATGATAACCCCTTCTAGGATGTTTCTGTCTGACATGAAAGCAGTTTGGGACGGCTGCACCACAGAGTGCGCAATTTGCGTAAGCCTATTAGTCCCGACCTTGGTGAAAATTTTGACACTTACATTAAAAAGACAGATGGGCCAAAACTGCTCAATACGAACAGCCTCTGTCTTCTTGGGGAGTAAAGTAATCGTTCCAAAATTAAGTTGAAACAACTGTTGTCCAGAGAAAAGATCATGGAGCATTGGGAGTTGATGATGTGCCAACATTTTTTATAAAACTCTGCCGGAAAGCCATCCGGCCCGGGAGCCTTATTGTTCTTCATTTGTGAAATAGCCTCAAACACCTCTTTCTCCGTAAAAGGGGCAGTCAAGACTCCATTCTCGTCCGACGCAAGTTGAGGTACATCCTCAACCCTGGACTCATCTAAGGATACACATTTATCTTCCGGCGGCCCAAACAGCTGCTTATGCATAGAGATGACTGTATGTCCGTATGTATGTGCATCCGCATTTGTACTGTACGCTCACGTGGAACATACGACACACTACGACCCATTAGCGCTCTCGCTCCCCGTTGCCACTTCTCCCGCTCGCTAGCTAAAAACCGACTTCATATTTTTTATAGATTAACTCATGCATTCAAATAATGTTCATGAATTTGAAAAAAAAATCCTGGATTTTTAAAAGTGTACAATTTGTTTTTTTTTTGAAAATTTAAAAATATCTAGTAATTTTTAAGATTTGTGCTTTTTAAACAATCTTCATAAATTTAATAATATGTTCATGAATTTTAAAAACACAGAATTTTGAAAAAATAATTAATTTGAAAATATTCGAAAATTTTAAAAATTTGAAAAACATGCATGACTTTTATAAATAGTAAAATTTCTCAGAACGGTCATCTCCATGGCATCAATCTTTTAAACATTTTCAAAAGTCATGATGTTTTTCAAATTTGTAAAATCATGAATTTAAATTTTTGAGAAAATAGTTTCAAATTCTTAGTTATAGGGCTTAGTTTGTAATTTCTTGTACCATCTCACTATAAGCGAGATATAGCTCTCGCTATGTACCGCTGGTAAGTTTCGTGCGGTTTTGGGAAGGTATTGTCTGCTTTTTCCCTATGTTTTCTTTATTTCTTTCCTTTAGGTTTTTCATTTTCAGTTTTTTACTCTTCTTTTTCGCCAGGTCTTGTCTAGTTACTTTCCAAAGAGGATGCCCACTTTAAAAAGGGAAAAGGCAAGGCTTGATCTTATCTCTTAGAGTACAAGTCTATTCGTATTGTAATCTATCTCTATTAGTCTAGTCTTGGAGCCCAAGCTTTGTAATCTATATAAACAGCCCTTGAGGCCCCAATCAATACAACAATTACTTCTTCAATATCTCAAACTATCATGGTATCCGACGCCTAGGTTTTCCGCACCTGGTATGGCTCCGCCACCCGCGCCGCCGCCCCGGCCGATTCGGCCCCTCTTCTCCATGGCCGAGTTCCGCGCCGCCGGTGCCCCATCCCCTACCTCCTCCTCTACAACTACCCAAACACCTCCCCCTCCACACCCTATGTTCTCCCTAGCCGACACCATTGCCGACGTCTCTCCCTTCATACCAATCTCATTAGACCTCGGCATGCACAACTACTACCATTGGCGCCATCTCGTCATCATCCATCTCGGGCGTTGCAGCCTACGCCACCACATTGATCCCTCCTACCCGCCACAGCCTGCTGATCCTCGTTGGGTGAAAGATGATCTCGCCATCATCTAGTGGATTTACACACGCATCTCCACGGAGCTTTTCAATCTGGTCTCCGACGATGACGCCACCGCCGCCGATCTTTGGGCTTCCCTTCAACAGATGTTTCAGGACAACTCCGACGCGCGAATCAACGCGCTCAACACCGAGCTACGCACAACCATGTAGGGAGATGTCCCAGTCTCCATCTTCTGACAGCGAATCAAGGCTATTGGCGATGAACTCCATGAACTTGGCGATCACGTCGAGGATCGCACTCTCATCAACGCCCTCCTCCAAGGTCTCGGCGATCAATTCAAGAAGCAACAGTGCTTCATCCCCATGCTCAAGCCGTACCCCACCTTCAAGGAGGTCCGCTCGATCCTCCAGCAAGAAGAGAAGAACCAGGCTCGCAAGGCGCAACGGGCGCCGCATGTGTTTCATGCTGCCGCGCCCTCTTCTGCAGCTCACACGCCTGGGCTGCCGCGGCAACCGACCGCCCCTCCAACTCCTGCTGTGGCCGCCGCGGCCTCAACACCACCACCAGGCTGGCACCCGAGCCCCAACTACAAGGGCAAGAACCCCGTCTACCGGCCTCCTGCATATCGCCCTGCCGGACCTGCCCCAGCCTCGTCATCCACCGCTCCCGCGCCACCAGCTCCGTCGCCATGGCCTCCTCAGCATGATCCTTGGACTGGCCTCGTCCAGGCTTGGTCGATGCCATGGTCGGCCCCCTCGCCATATGGTGCCCCTCCTGCGTACACGGGCACGTGGAGCCCCGATCTTCGTCCAGCCACCGGCTCTCCGGGACTCCTTGGACCCAGGCCGCTGGCGCACGTCTACACCGCCACTCCTACTCCGCCTACTAGCACGCCCGGACCGCCGTCGCCCTACAACACCATGCCGGCCTTCTCCGGCAACATGCAGGCCCCAATCGCATACTACCCATCCGCTGTCCCCTACGTCAACATGCAAGCTCCTGGCCCCTCTGCTCCTCCCCAACAGTCGGCTTGGGACCAAGCTGCCTTCATCAACGCCATGAACAATTTTGTCCTCAACGACGCAGGTACGGATTGGGTTTTCGATTCTGGTGCATCCATGCATATGTCTTCAAATATGAATTTATTGTCAGCTTGTTTTCCTTCTGCTTTTTCCACTATCACCATTGGCGATGGCTCCACCATCCCTGTTTCATGCACCGGTCACTCTTACATCCCTTCCTCTCATGCCAATTTTCTTCTACGCAATATTCTTGTGGTTCCTTCCATCATCAAAAATCTTATTTCTGTTAGACAATTTTGCATTGACAACAAAGTTATCCTGGCCTTTGACCCTTTTGGTTTGTCTGTGAAGGATCTGACAACGGGGGCGGTCCTCGCTCGGTACAATAGCACGGGCGATCTTTATCCTCTTCATGGCACGCCCACATCCACCCCTCGTGCCATGCTCGCATCCGTTGATCTATGGCATCGTCGTCTCAGTCACCCCAGCAAAAACACTTTGACGTCTTTACTCCAAGAATTGTGTATCCCTGGTTCTAGCAGTCCTCATAATCCCTCTCTCTGTAATGCATGTCAATGTGGCAAACATGTTAGATTACCTTTTGGAACCTCTACTACCATTAGTACTTTTCCTTTTGAGTTACTTCACTGTGATTTATGGACCTCTCCAGTCCCTAGTGTTTCTGGTTATAAATATTATCTTGTGATCTTGGATGATTATTCTCACTATACTTGGAACTTTCCTCTTCGCGCTAAATCTGAAGTACCTGCAATCTTTCTCAACTTTAGACAATATGTAATCACACACTTTGGCTTGCCAATTCGATTTATTCAATGTGATAACGGTCGTGAATTTGATAATATCCAAAACCGCACCTTCTTTCTCTCTCAAGGCATTCTTCTTCGTTTTTCATGCCCTTATACATCTTCTCAAAATGGTAAAGCTGAACGCTGTCTTCGCTCTATTAATGATGTTCTTCGCACATTGCTTTTACAAGCTTCGCTTCCTTCCCGTTTTTGGGTTGAAGCCATTCGCACCGCCACATTACTTCTTAATATTCGACCAACTAAAACTTGCCCTCTTTATTCGCCTTTCCAATCTCTTTTTCTCTCCCACCCTGACTATTCTTTTCTGCGTGTTTTTGGCTGTCTATGCTTTCCCAACATCGCCTCTACCGCCTCCAACAAACTAGAACCACGCTCCCTACCTTGCATTCACCTTGGTCTTTCTGATGATCACAAAGGATATCGTTGTTTCGATCCATCTTCTGGTCGTATCATTCTCTCTCGTCATGTCACATTCGATGAAAATACTTTTCCTTTTTCTGTCACTACAACCACAACACCAATTCCACCACAATCCGCCACCACCAAAACCCCTTCCCTAGTCCGTCCTTCGGTCATCTCTGTTGCCATGGAATCTTGTTCCGTCTCTCAGCCGGAATCGCCCACCGTCAGCCACCCTCCTGCCCCGTCCCCCACCTCTCCCGCAACTGCATCCTCTACCCCAGCCGTCTTTCCCTCACCACATCCTACCACAGCAACCACCTCGACACCCACCACCTCTGATTCTTCTTCCTCACCGTCTTCTTCAACCGAAAACCCACTGCCACCCAATGCCGTTCTTATCCCACCGCTCACCAATGATCATGTCATGTGCACCCGTGGAAAATGAGGATTTCTTCTCCCCACCAAACGTCTCAATCTTACCGCCACCCCAACCATCTCTCCTATTCCAACCAGTTATAAGCGAGATCTTCTTGACCCTCTCTGGCTTTTCGCTATGCGCGATGAATTTGAAGCTCTTCAGCAAAATAATACATGGACTCTTGTTCCCAAACCTCCTGGTGTTAACATTGTTTCTGGCAAATGGGTTTTTCATCATAAATTTCATTCCGATGGCACTCTCGCTCGTTACAAAGCTCGTTGGGTGTGTCGTGGTTTCTCCCAACAGCATGGTATTGACTTTGATGAGACTTTTTCTCCTGTTGTTAAACCAAGCACTATTCGTGTTGTTCTTAGTCTTGCTGTTTCCTCTTCTTGGCCTATTCATCAACTAGATGTTAAAAATGCTTTTCTTCATGGCACTCTCAATGAAACTGTTTATTGTCAGCAACCCTCTGGTTTTGAGAATCCCTCCTCTCCAAATTTTGTTTGTCTCCTCAAAAAATCTCTTTATGGCCTTAAACAAGCTCCTCGTGCATGGTTTCAATGCTTTGCTACTTTTATTCAAACCATAGGCTTTATTCCCTCCAAATCCGATTCTTCTCTCTTTGTTTATCGGTCTCCTACTCACACTGCCTACCTCTTGCTTTATGTTGATGATATCATTCTCACGGCTAGTTCTGATTCTTTCCTTCAACATACCATCTCTTCTCTCAATCGAGAGTTTTCCATCACTGATCTTGGTCCTCTTCATCATTTTCTAGGTATTCATGTTTCTCGCACAAAATCTTCCCTCTTTCTTTCTCAACGGTCATACATTTTGGACTTGCTTTCTCGTTCTGGTATGTCTGATTGTCAACCCTCTCGTACTCCAGCCGACGTTGGTGCTAAACTGTCGGCTGATGATGATCCTCTTTCTGATCCCACTTTATATCGTAGCATCAGTGGCGCTCTTCAATATGCCACTCTTACTCGTCCTGAAATCTCCTATTCTGTTCAGCAAGCCTGTCTCTTTATGCATGATCCTCGTGCTCCTCATCTGGCTCATGTCAGACGTATTCTCCGCTATTTAAAAGGCACTCTTGATCATGGTCTCCTTATTAATTCTTCTTCACCTACAAGCTTGACAGTTTATTCTGATGCAGACTGGGCAGGTTGTCCAGATACTCGACGATCTACATCCGGATTTTGCGTTTATTTGGGTGATAATCTTGTTTCTTGGTGTTCTAAAAGGCAGGTAACAGTTTCCAGGTCTTCTGCTGAGGCTGAGTATAGGGCGGTTGCTCACGCTGTGGCCGAGGCGGTGTGGCTACGGCAGCTTCTCGTTGAACTTCATCGTCCGCTCCCACGTGCTACCATTGTTTACTGTGATAACATCTCTGCAGTCTACATGGCTTCCAATCCAGTTCAACATCGTCCCACAAAGCACATTAAGATTGACATTCACTTTGTTCGTGAAAAGGTGGCTCTTGGCGAGGTTCGCGTTCTTCATGTTCCTACAAGTGCCCAATTTGCTGACATTTTTACCAAAGGACTCCCGACTGCATCGTTCACCGACATACGCTCCAGTCTCAACATTGTTTCACCTGACATTGAGACTGCGGGGGGGGGGGGGGGGGGGGGGATCTTAGAGTACAAGCCTATTCGTATTGTAATCTATCTCTATTAGTCTAGTCTTGGAGCCCAAGCTTTGTAATCTATATAAACAGCCCTTGAGGCCCCAATCAATACAACAATTACTTCTCCAATATCTCAAACTATCATTATCCACCAGCCTCAGCAGCCCCTTTTCCTCTAATCCAGTACTAAGCGCTATCGAATTGACATAGATAAACATGGAGAGAGAAATCAAGTCCCGGCAGTCCAGTCTTTTATACTTTTCCTGTTATTTTTTGTGTGTTTATTTTACTTTATTTTATTTTAATTTATTAAAATTTCAAATGCAAGTTAACAATTTTTCAAATACACGTTGAACTTTCCAAATAAATGGTAACTATTTTTTAAATACACCTTGCACATTTTTGGAATGCATGTTTGAACATTTTTATATACCACGAACATTTTTCAAAAACCGTATGAACAATTTTTAATATTTCATGAACATTTTTTTATTATTGCCATGAATACTTTTAAACATGTGACAAACATTCTTCGGAACAATGCGAATATATTTGTAAAATCTCATGAACATTGTTTAAGACTGGTCGAACATTTTGTAATGTTCATTGTGTCTTAACAAAATGTTCATTTTCTGTGAAAAAATATTTACTGTTCATTCTAAAAAAATTCATGTGTTTAAAAATTACTCATTGTTCAACCTCTACAATTTTCCTCATAGTGAGAAGTGCAATCTCTGCGACCAATAAGACGAGCCCCTCTGCACCTTATTCTCCAATGCCCCTTTGCCCGAGTCATCTTGTTTCTTGTGAACGGTGACCCGGGCATTCCCTCTCTTATTCCTCCAGCCTAGCATGCAACCTCCATTGCTCTTTGGTGGAACGACTTCGCCTCCAGTCTAGGCAAAGAGGCTAAAACTGCAGCAATCTACACTGCCTGGAACATTTGGAAGGAAAGAAATCGACGCATCTTCGATCACAAGGCCTAACAAGAGTCTGCCATCCTTCAGCTCATCCATCCATTGGCTCTTGGAGTCGAGAACTGACCGGAACCTGAACCTGATTGATGTATTTTACCTCTTTTTTGGTGGGGGATACCTAAAAAACCAGCTATATAATGCAACTTTTGTATTTCTTTTTCTCCTTCTTAATACATAGGTAGTACAAAGCTGCCAATTCCTCAAAAAATAATATGAAACAACCCCATAGAAAAAAATAAACAGATTCTGTACCCCACAGAGAAAACAACATAGACAGCAGTCCACTGGACAAAATAGTTCATTCATGCGAATGAATACAATCATGCATTGATACTCAAAAGAACTATGAGTCAGGTCATATACAAAGTAGATGAACATATACCAACAAGCAAATAATAATTACAGAGTACTAATACTCATCACGCGTGCATGGAACAATAGAAAGAAATTGAATACAGGGAATAATGCATTACTTATTCTAGAAATAGCACAGTGTGGCTCCCTACGGGTTCTCCTCCATCAAGTGTCATATATAAGTATCCCATCAATTGTGCGTTGCCGGTGGTTTGCACTTTGGAGGCGGCTTCGGTTTCGGTTCAGGTTTAGCCTTGGGCTCCGGCTTTGGTTCGGGTTTTGGCATCGGCTCAGGCTTCGGTTTGGAGCAGGGCTTGGGCTTTGGTTTTGGCATCGGCTTGGGCTTGGGTTCTGGTTCAGGCTTCTGTCCAGGCTTTGGTTCGGGTTTGGGCATCGGTTCAGGTTTGCAGGGCTCTGACTCTGGGTGGGGCATAGGTTTAGGCATTGGCTTTGGTTTGGGTTTCGGCTTTGGCTCTAGCTCTGTGAACTTCCCAACGACAACAAGGCCTCGGCCAGCCGCAGCTGCTTGGTTGAAAGAGGAGGCTGCAACTATCCCGATGAGGAGCACGGCGAGGAGGCGATGCTTCGCCATTGCTGCCTACTTCTTGTGCTTGCAGCTAGTGTTTTGTGTGTGTGTTGTGTGAGAACTGGAGGTACATATTGTGTGGTTTTATAGGCTGGGTGAAACAAAGCAGATCTGGAGGCTGCATTAATTAGCATTGCAGTTACCTAGCTGCAGTGGAGTTATATTGGTTGATTAGTTGATTACAAATGAAGCAACCTACGTACGTAGGTAGCTAGAGGTGTTAATAAGCACAGCTGGATTCTGCGTGTGTGTCTCTGTGATGATAGCACGTGTGAGTAACAATATTTTTACTCTATTAGTTGCAACCTCGTGGTAATAGAAATTATGTTAGTTGCCTTGTCCAGTGGATTATGTTTGTGTGTCTTCATCTGATGATAGTAGGGCGAGTAACAATATTTTTACTTTATCAGTTGCCTCCTCGTAGTAGTAGAATTCTGTTAGTTGCCTTCTCAATCCCGTGCTCACACGCCCATGTGACCGGCCATCATTTAGAGCAACTCTAATGAGGCAACCCATTTCGTCCGCCGCCGTTCATTTAGATTGACGCGGACAAAAACGATGACCCAACGCATAGACCTATTTTTATTTTGCGTCTGCTTTATGTCCGTGTGGACCCATTTCCGGCTCAAATTGGGGACTGATTTGGGTCCGAAACAAACACAGAGCGGACACTTTCTACCTACCCCACCTGCCATGCCCGCGCTACCCCACCTGCCATCCACCCACCCATCCCATCTTGCCTTTTTCTCTCTCCCACCCACCATGCGACTCTGTGGATCTCGCCACAGCACAGAGCACACCCGTCCATGCCGACAAGCTCGAGTTGCTACTAGCGTCGAGCTCTGCATCAAGCTGCTGCGGGCACGCAGCGTGGGGAGCGGGCGAGGCGTGAGCGGCGGCGGGTGCGAGCTGCTGGTGGCGCAGCAGGGGCGTGAGCTGCTACAGCCCCGGCGAGCTGTTGCGGGGGGCGGACGGGGCGTGAGCTGCTGCGGGCGCGCAGCGTGAGGGGTGTGCGGGGCGCGACCGAAACGAGAGCTCGCAGCGGCACGGGGAGAGCCGCGGGGCGGGCGCAGCAAGCGGCAACACGGGGGGAGCCAAGCGGCGAGCAACACCGACAGGAGCAGCACCGAGCAAACCATGCCCCATTGCCGCCTCTGACCTCGATACATCACGGAGACACTAGTGTGAGCTAGCTCGTTTCCTCATGATTTAACGAGTCTGTGCCACACCCAAAGCGAGCGGCGAGCATTGCCATTGTTTTGGCGGCGAGCACGGAGCAGCTATGTATGACCGGATGCATAGCCACGTCCAAGTATCCAGCTCCACGTTCATCGCGCCTCGCGACGCCCCGCCGGCGCCGTTCCTGCCGGCCCGCGTCGCGCTCGTCCCTCTCCCCTCCGGTGCTCGTCCCTGCAGGTGATGCCCGTCCAGGCCGCGCCTTGCCGCGCCCAACAGGCGACGCCCGGCCACCGGCCTCGCCTCGCCCTGCGCCGGGCCGATGCCGCCGTCGGCCGCTGCCAGCCCCGTTGCCTGCTATGTGTTTGTTTGACAAAATGCCAGAGCGGACATATTAAAAATGCGCCAGCCACCTGTTGGGCGCATGTATCGACCCAAAATAAAAAGCGGACACGGACGTCCGCGCGGCCGATCCAAATGGACAAAATGCGCGTCCGTTTAAGTCGCCTCATTAAAATTGTTCTTAGAAATCAAGATAGACAGTGTACACGTTTGTGCAATGCAATACAAAAGTAAAAAGCAATCGCTTCAGTTCAATTCACAATGAATGGAAAAGAAAGGTCTCCGGAAAGGAACTGGCCCAATCGTGCAGCCACCTCGTGCGTGAGCTTCACCACAGAAGCCCCAAGGCTCCATGGTCTGCTTCGTACACCGAGTTTTCGCTGACTCAGTGTTTTCTGAAGCTCTCCCTCTGGCCCGGTATACTGGGCCCAATTTCAAAATTGTACTCCTCCATCTCACAATATAGGAGCATTTTTGACACTGCGCTAGTGAGAATTTTATTATGCGTATTGTCTCAAATTATTAAATCTTATAACTTCCGACAAAGTAACCTATTTTGATGTTGCATGCCCCTCATTCTCCAGTCTCATGCACGCGTGTGTTTTAGTTATTAATGCATGATTTTCCAAAAAAAGGCTCCATGAAACCGGAGCTCCAAAACTAATGGGGTTGCTGAGTTTAGCTCCGCCATATATTCGGATAGAGTAAAGATTATATGTGCTAATGTTTTTTCCTCTGTTTAGCATATTTTGACTCAAGAGGGTTTCATTGTAATTCTTACTTATATGAGTTATTTTGTAATTTCTTGTATCTATGATCCAAAGCATTGTACCTATAATTTTGTTGAGTTTGAATTAAGTTACATGTCTTTCTAATAACTAGCTGGCCGACAGTTTGTTCAATTCGTGAGGTCATTTTGCGCAAATGCTATGTCTCGTGCGGTCATTTTTTGAGCATCAGTACAGACACAAGCGCTCATATACACGCGCATACACTCACCCCTATGAACGCACACACGCACACCCTACCTCTATGAGCACCTCCGAGAGACTGAGCCGGCATATCATCTTGAGATTTACGAAGTCACCGTAGGCGCCTCGTCGTCGACGGGAACGTCTCCTCCCACTGAAAGCGTATCGCCGGAAATCCTGAAATAAATCCAGGAATAATGCGAGCACCAGGATTTGAATCCTGATGGGTTGGGGATACCACTGTCCACCTAACCAACTAAACCACAGGTTGATTCGCCTCGTGCGGTCATTTTGCGCAAATGCTATGGCGCTCACCTCTGGCGATGCGGTGTGGGCTGTGGCCCAGTAGTGTGAGGTGTGTAGCATTTGTTTGTTTCTTATGATCTCATAACGTTTTGTCAGGGTTTATTTAGGTTTTTCATTTTTGGTTTCTCTTTTACTTTTCCTGTTCATTGCTTCATGTATTGTTTTTCATTTTTCTATTTTTCAAATACATATTGAAATTATTAAAAATAATAAACATTTTTAACATACACATAGAATATTTTTAATACAAGTTTGATTGTTTTATAAATACATGATGAACAATTTTTATATACCACAAACATTTTTCCAAAACTGTAATAACACATTTTTTATAAGCATGTGAAAAAATTGAAATGCAATGTTCTTTTTAGAAAATGCGAATATATTTTTCTTAATCTTCGGAACAATTTGTAAGACAAGTTGAACATTTTTCTTAAAAAATTATTGAAAAAATCCGATCTACTTATCAACCATCATGTCAATACAAGAACACCAGAGGTAATAGAACTTATGTTCAGGTCCGTAGACCATCTAGCGATGTCTGTAATCACTCGAGAAAGCCGAAGGCGTACTACCATCATCGCCCCTTCCTCGTCGGATTTGGGCAATGTTCACTCATGTTTTTACAAAATGTTCATCGTGTATGAACAACATATTTATTGTGTATATAAAAATCAATGTGTATTTTTAGAAAATATTGTGATATCAAAGGTTCATCATGTATTAAAATAAATCTTCATCCGTATTGTTCAAAATGTTCATAGTGTATATTTTCAGAAAAGTATGGACACTTTTTGTAATTGTATTTGTATTTTAAAAACGTTCCATATTTTGAAAACGTTTTATAAATAGGTGATGGACATTTTTAAAGTACATGAACACTTATTAAATTATATGATCCCCCATATATGTTATAGAGCGTTTTCTAGAAAATTAGAAAAAATGAAAAGAAAAATGTGAAAATAAGAACAAAAAAAAATCCTACTCGTTAGAGTGAGACATCTGCCCCAATAGAAAAAACTAGCTTGTTAGAAAAACATGTTGAGATTGGCCCATACTGTGGATCTGTGGTCGAATTCCGTTCTACGCCACGCTAAAAGTGGAAATATGCTATTTACCATTGGTTTCCAAGTTATTGATAGAAAGCGCACACACCTCTTGCTTCACTAGATTGTAAAAGGGCTGCCCAATCTATGGCATTTACATGAGCGGAAGCTCCCTCCTGTCGGTTTTAGGAAGCTTCCAGAAGCTTCTGGGCCAACTTTGGTTATGGAAACTTTCGTCCTTTTTTTCTTTTTTACTCTTCCGCCTTTTTCCTCTTTTTTCGATTATTTTAAATTTAAACTTCTCTAACATTTTTTTTCAAATTTGTGACCATTTTTTCATATTCATGAGATTTTTTTCAAATTTCATAAACTTTTTTGAATCACCTTTTTTCAAATTCACAAAAAATGAATTTGTGATTTTTTTTCAAAACTGTCAACGTTTTTCAATTCATTCTCTTCAAACTGTAATTGTTTTTCAAATTTTTCATATTCATAAACTTTTAAATTTAGAAAACCGGTGGGATTTTTTTCATTGAATAACAAAGCAATCCCAGAAAAAAACGGCTTGCAAAAAAAGAGTGTAGTGGGTGGCCAAGCGAGCAACCGCTTTGCCTTTTAATGCGATGACCCATGCGCGCGAGCTCTTGTGCGCTGCGGCACTAATGAGCACTGAGGCTACTATCAATGCAAATGTGCTTAGATAAGGTGCTAAGTGCATTAAATACCTTAACAACCCAACTTCCCAATGCATAGGTGCTTAACTTGTTGTTGCTAAGCGCACTTTATTTAATGAGTTAGCACCTAAAGTCTTTCATGCATTGGTCAAATTGTTTCATTTAAGTGGTTTGCCTAGGTTCTCGTGCTTGGCATTGGTTCTTCCAGGGGTCACCAAAGTGCTCTCTCTCCTCCTTAAATGTAGTGCCATGTCATTTTTTTGCTTATGTGGCATCCTTAGCACCTGTCCATGGTGAAGCATTGGGAAGGGTCTGAGAAGAAGCTCTCCTAAAATTGAGGTATACACGCTCTCCAAGAAGCGAGCTTTAGGCCTTTAGCCGTTGGTTGAACTGGTCCATAAAAAGGAAAAGAATCATAATTGGTGTGCGACACAGACACATGGCATCACCAGTTTTCCTAATTGTAATTCGTGATCTTCATCTTCACAGGTTTGTCTCGTAGCTTGACGACATGAGCGTCTCGCCGCCTCCTCAGATGTATGTGACAATGAAGCATGAGCCTGTCACTCTCTAGGCCTTTCATTCCTCGTACCCATAGCCATATTACGAAAGCCACCCGCTCGTCGAAGCATGTTAAATGTTAGTGCTCTGATTTCTAAAATTCTACTTATGTACTTTATTTACTTTCCTTGTCAGTTTTAGGGTTACTATAATGTTGCTTTAAAGGAGTTTTCATGCGCAATAAAAGAAAAAACAAGACTATCAATTTGCCAATTTCACACTAGGGCTCTCAAAATTATTATTTTTGAACACAGTACAAACACAAGCGCTCATATACGCGCGCATACACTCACCTCTATAAACGCACACACGCACACCCTACCCCTATGAGCACCTCTGAAAGACTGAGCCGACATATCATCTTGAAATGTTGACCTTGCCAGCACCATGGGATGGGTGAGAGATTATTGTGGTCTCTCGTATGTTGCGCAGCACTATCAGTGAGAGATTTTTCCTATTGTAAATTGAGTCAGAGAAAATCTGTTATCATAATTTTCATGGTACCTTTTCTTGATAGTCTTGATCATTGTTGGAGCTACAGCAAGGCCAGATAGGCCATAGCCGGCCCAGCCTTGAGAGAGAAAAATGTGTTACAATTTTTGGGTAGCTCCGCCACTAATTTGACCAGGGGGTGCAGTTACCTTTCACACACATATCCTATATATCTAATTAAGCCATCCCATTTAAATGCACATGCAAATTAATCACATCACGAAGGACATGCAACCAATCAACTCTCACTTACCATTTTTCATCACATGCAAGTCTTCCACATCATTAAGGGTGCATGTAATCATTCGATTTTTCATTTTCCATCATATGCAAGCCCTCCACATAATCAGACACACGCAAGCTCTTCACCTCATTATTTTTTTTACTATTTATTATCTTTCAACAACAAATAGTTAAACTTGAAGGTCACAAGACAATATAACATGCATCCACCCTCCAGTTACATCTAGGTTTTCTATTGTCATATGTTGAGAATGTTGTGTGGTATTATTCACATATATGGTATTTTTTTATAATTTAATTGCTATAAATTTCCGTAGCAATGTATGTGACGTTTACCTAGTATGGCTGGTCATAGTGGGGAGTAACTTATACTAGTGTCATGCATATGACACTAGTCTAAGTTACTACCTCAATAGTGCAAAGTAACATAGTAGTAGTGTCATAGATGGCTTCCTTTATTAGCTCACAGACTCATGTTGCCTCAGAAAGCGCTATGTTACGGTAACATATTATGTTACCACAAGCACCTCTTTCCTCATTAAATACGTGTCACATAGTCAAAATTATCTAGGAATGTGTTAAGTTACTACCTAAGACTAGTCACAATGGGAGTAACTTAACTAGTAACATCACATATTTCAATACAAGATTGCTTATGTGACAGCTAATTAATAAAGAGAGAGGGGTTTGTGGTAACTTAGGTAGTTACTGTAACATCACACATTTCAAGGCTATGGAGGTAGTAACATAGACTAGTAACATCGGTAAGTTACTACTCTATGTTACTCCTCGCCGTGAGCAGTCTAAGGGCATCTTCAATAGATTGTATGTTAGTCTTGTTGGTAAAATGTCCATGTCATCTACCAACAAGCTATCATACAACTACTTCAATAGGTTGTATCTAAGCTATCCAATACATGATGAGAAAATAATTATGATTGCTCTCTATTTCTCATTGAAGCTTGTGCAAAGGTTGTTGGTTATTCTACATACAACTTTGCTTTCTCTTCACATTTATTACATGTCACATTATCACTATGTACTAGGTGGCAAATTTACCAACACCTATCTTACAGCTGTTGGGGATGTCCTAAGTTACCCCAACTATGGCTGGCCTAACTAGCAACGGAGCCAGCTCACTCATAGAGCCTGGGTATAAATACTAACGCACCTGATCGGGACTTAGTTCATAGGCGAAGGGTAGAGAACAAAACCGCTGTCTGGCGTGTGAGTACACTTTATACATCTAGAACACCAGACACGTACGCGCATACTATATACATTTCTTATGTGTGCTGCAATCCATAGAAAACAACAACATGGACTGCAGTCCACTAACAAAATAGCTAATTCATGTGAATGAATACAATCATGCATAGATACTCAAAAGAACAACGAGTCGAGTCACATACAAAGTAGATGAACGTATACCAACAAGCAAAAACAAATACAGAGTACTAGTAGTCATCACGGGCGCATGGAAAAATAGAAAGAAATGGAATACAGGGAATACTACACCACTTATTCTAGAAATAGCATAGTGTGGCTCGGTACGGGGTCTCCTCCATCAACTCTCATATATAGTATCCCATCAATTGTGAGTTGTCGGTGGTTTGCACTTCGGAGGCGGCTTCGGTTTCGGTTCAGGTTTAGGCTTGGGCTCCGGCTTTGGTTCGGGTTTGGGCACTGGCTCGGGCTTAGGACCTGGCTTTGGTTTGGAGCAGGGCTTGGGCTTTGGTTTTGGCATAGGCTTGGGCTTGGGTTCTGGTTCGGGCTTCTGTCCGGGTTTTTGTTCGGGCTTTGGTTTGGGTTTGGGCATCGGATCAGGTTTGCAGGGCTCTGGCTCTGGGGGTGGCATAGGTTTGGGCATTAGCTCTTGTTTAGGTTCTGGCTTTGGCTCTAGCTCTGCAAACTTCTCGACGACAGCAACGCCTCGGCCAGCCGCAGCAGCTTGGTTGAAGGCAGAGGCTGCAACTATGCCGATGAGGAGCACGGCGAGGAGGCGATGCCTCGCCATTGCTGCCTACTTGTGATTGTAGCTAGTGTTGAACCTGCTGCGTTTTGTGTGTGCGCGCGTGTGTGTTGTGTGGAGTGCTGTAGATACATATTGTGTAGTTTTATAGGCCGGGTGAAACAAAGCAGATCTGGAGGCTGCATTAATTAGAATTGCAGCTAGGTAGCTGGAGTGACAAGTAGTACTGGGTAACATGTCAATGGAGTTATATTGGTTGATTAGTTGATTGCAAATGAAGCGACCTACGGAGGTAGCTAGAGGTGTTAATAGCACAGCTGGATTTGCGTGTGTGTCTCTGTGATGATAGTAGCTAGGGTGAGTGGCAATATTTTTACTCTATTAGTTGCCTCCTCGTAGTAATAGAAGTCTGTTAGTTGCCTTGTCAATCCCGTGCTCACACGTACATGTGACCGGCCATCATTTAGAAATCAAGATAGACCGTGTACACGTTAGTGCAATGCAATACAAAGTACGTACAAAGCAAATGCTTCAGTTCAATTCACAATGGAAAGCAAAGGTCTCTGGAAAGGAACTGGCCGTACCGTGCACCTCGTGCGTGAGCGTCACCACCTGTTGGAAGCCCTAAGGCTCCGTGGTATGCTTTCGTGGACCGAGTTTTCGCGGACTCGTGTTTTCTCAACCACTCTTACTGGCCCCGTATACTCGGCACAGTTTCAAAATTGTATATATCAATGAGGATTTTATCATGCGTATCGTCTCAAAATTATTAAATCTTTATAACTCTCTGACAAACTAACCTATTTTGATGTTGCATGCCCCTCAGTCTCCAGTCTCATGCATGCTTGTGTTTTAGT
Organism: Triticum monococcum; assembly: GCA_034509565.1. NCBI lineage: Eukaryota > Viridiplantae > Streptophyta > Magnoliopsida > Poales > Poaceae > Triticum > Triticum monococcum. Next base: position 590,075,825 of record CM067845.1, on the reverse strand, counting down.
CAGTGTTCAAGAATTCACCCGATTAATTAGTTAATGGGCCAGTTAATCGCTACTCATAGCATGGCCGAATCGAATAACACCTATTCATCATGTTAACTTGTTAGGCCGATTAATTGGCCAGTTAGACCGATTAATCAGTTGTCATGCCGATTAATCCATGCTGGCCCATTAACAGGTGGGCAAACAAAGCCCAAAATTTTGGCCCATAACCCCTTCCGGACCCATGCCGCTCCTTAATAGATAGGATTAATAATTTTACCTCCTCTCTATGCTTTTCATATATGTATGGCAGCATATTTTCGTATACTACATAGCTGGGAGCATGAGAGTATGGTATAATTCATTAAAAAATCTAGATATATGTTGGCAAGTTTCTATTCAATTTACCGATTAATGGTTGACCGATTAATCCAGTTAATAGGCTGATTCACCGATTAATCGCTACTCCTAAACTGACCGAGCAGCTACCAGTTAACGATTTCTTGAACATTGGTTTTAGTTATGCATGTATGATTTTCCAAAAAAGGCTCCATGGAGCCGGAGCTCCAAAACGAATGGGGTTCCCGAGTTTAGCACCGCCATATATTCGAAAAGAGTAGGATTATATGAGCTACAATGTTTTTTCCTCCGTTTATCATATTTTGACTCAAGAGGGTTTCATTGTAATTCCTAGTTATATGGGTTATTTTGCAATTTCTTGTATCATATTTTGGCATTGTAGCTATAATTTTGTTGAGTTTGAATAAAGTTGCATGTCATTCTAATAACTAGCCAGCCAACAGTTGGTTCAATGCGTGCAGTCATTTTGAGCAAATGCTATGTCTCTACGTACTGCGAGGCGCTCACCTTTGGCGATGCGGTGCGGGCTCTGGCCCAGTAGCAGTGGAGGCGGTGTAGCATTGGTTTGCTTCATGCGATTTTCAGAATGTTTTATCTGTTTTCTTTATCGGGTTTGTTTAGGTTTTTCATTTTTGTTTTTTCCCTTTTACTTTTCTGTTCATTTTATTTCAAGTTTTGTTTTTCATTTTCCATATTTCAAATACACGTTGATTGTTTTCAAAATATTAAACATTTTTTAATTACACATAGAATATTTTTCCAATACATGTTTGGACGTTTTCTAAACATCATGAACAATTTTTATATACCACGAACATTATTATAAACTGTAATACAACTTTTTTATATTTCCTGAACGTTTTTAATATTGCCATGAACAATTTTCTAAACATGTGAAAAAAATGAAATGTAATGTTTTTTTGAAACAATGCGAATTTTTTTTAAATCTCAGGAACAATTACTAAGACAAGTTGAACATTTTTCTTATTTTTTACGAAAAAAATTCGGATCTATTTATGAACTGACATGTCAGTATAAGATTACCAGAAGAAATAGAATATACATCCAGGTCCATAGACCACCTAGCGATGTCTAAAATCACTCGATCAAGCCGAAAGTGCACCACCATCATCGCTCCTCCCTCACCGGCGTCAGACATTGTTCACTCATGTTTTGCCAAAATGTTCATCGTGCGTGAACAAAATATTTACTGTGTAGTTAAAAATTATCATGGATTAAAAAAATCATTTTGTATTTTCAGAAAATATTGTTATTTCAATGGTTCATCATGTATTAAAAGAAATCTTCATCCTGTATTGTTCAAAATGTTCACACTGTGTATTTTTGGAAAAATATGAACACTTTTTAGTTCTATGTGTATTTGCAAAATGTTTGATATTTTGAAAACATTTTACAAATACGTGATGAACATTTTCTTATGGCATCACCAGTTCTCCTAATTGCAATTCGCGATCTTCGTCTTCACGGGTAAGCTTGACGACGTGAGTCTCGCCGCCTCCTCAGATGCCTATGACACCGAGGCACCAACATGTCATTCTCCAGGCCTCTCATTCCACACACCCATAACCATATTACTAGTGCCACCCATTTGTTGAAGCATGTTAAATGTTAGGGCTCTAATATCTAAAATTCTATTTTATGTGTTTACTTTCCTCTTCAGTTTTAGGGTTACTCTAATGTTGCTTAAAAAGGATTTGTCGGGTGCTGAAACGAAAGACAATCAATTCGCCAACTTCACGCAACGGCTTTCAAAACCATAGGGCAGGCCCTGCCAGTACCATGGGGCGGTGAGAGATTATTATGGTCTCTCGTATGTTGCCTAGCACCATCACTGTGAGATTTTTCTTGTTGCAAATTGAGTAAGAGAAAATGTGTTAATAATAATTTTCATGGTGCCTTTAATTGGCAATCTTGACCTAGGGGGTGTAGCTACCTTTCACACATATGCTATATATCTAAGTAATTCATCCCATTTAATTGCACATGCATGTCAATCACATTATGAAGGGCATGCAACCAATCAACTTTCACTAACCACTTTTCAACACACGTAAGTCCTCCATATCATCAAGCGTGCATGTAATCATTCAAATTTTCACTTTCCATCATATGCAAGTCCTCCACATCATCAAAAGACATGAAAGCTCTTCACCACATTATATTTACTATTTATATTTCAGCAAAAAATAATTAAACTTGAAGGTCACAAGACAATATAACATGCATCCACCTCCAGTTACATCTAGGTTTTCTATCGTCATATGGTGCGAATGTTGTATGGTATTATTCCCATAGATGCTATTTTTCATAATTTCATTGCTATAAATTTCCGTAGCAATGTGTGTGACGTTTACCTAGTATAACCGTTAACCGGCAGCGGAGCCAGCTCACTCACGGAGCCTGGGCATAAATACTAATGCACTCGGTCGGGACTTAGTTCATAGGTGAAGGGTAGAGAACAAAGGCCGCTGTCTGGCGTGTGAGTACACTTTATACATCTAGAACACTAGACACGCACACGCACACTATACACTTCATATGTGATATATGTGCTGCTATTTGGGGAATCCTTCTCTTCCTTTTTGTTGACATCATCTTTCCCCCCAAAAAAGAAAAACAATCCCATAGAGAAAATAACTGAGACTGCACACCATAGAGAAGACAACATAGACTGCAGTTCACTGACAAAATAGTTCATTCATGTGAATGAATACAATCATGCGTAGATACTCAAAAGAACAACGAGTCGAGTCACATACAAAGTAGATGAACATATACCCACAAGCAAAAAAGAAATTACAGAGTACTAATACTCATCACACATGCATGGAACAATAGAAATAAATGGAATACAAGAAATACTACACCACTTATTCTAGAAATAGCACAGTGTGGCTCCGTATGGGGTCTCCTCCATCAACTGTCATATATAAGTATCCCATCAATTGTGAGCTGTCGGTGGCTTGCACTTAGGAGGAGGCTTCGGTTTTGATTCAGGTTTAGGCTCGGGCTCCGGCTTTGGTTCGGGTTTCGGCATTGGCTCGGGCTTAGGACCTGGCTTTGGTTTGGAGCAATGCTTGTGCTTTGGTTTTGGCATAGGCTTGGGCTTGGGTTCTGGATCGGGCTTCTGTCCGGGTTTTGGTTCGGGCTTTGGTTTGGGTTTGGGCATCGGTTCAGGTTTGCAAGGCTCTGGCTCTGGGTGCGGCGGCATAGGTTTGGCCATTGGCTCTGGTTTGGGTTCTGGCTTTGGCTCTAGCTCTGCAAACTTCTCGACGGCAGCAAGGCCTCGGCCAGCCGCAGCTGCTTGGTTGAAGGCGGAGGCTGCAACTATTCCAATGAGGAGCACGGTGAGGAGGCGATGCCTCGCCATTGCTGCCTACTTCTTGTGCTTGCAGCTAGTGTTGCACCTGCTGTGCTTTGTGTGTGTGTGTGCTTTGTGTGTGTTGTGTGGAGAACTGGAGGTACATATTGTGTGGTTTTATAGGGTGGGCGAAACAAACCAGATTTGGAGGCTGCATTAATAAACATCGCAGCTAGCTTAGCTGGAGTGACAAGTACTGTGTAACATGGCAATGGAGTTATATTGGTTGATTACAAATGCAGCAACCTAGAACCTACCTAACAGGAGCTGTTAATAAGCACAGCGCTGGATTTTGTGTGTGTGTCTCTCTATGTGATGATAGTAGGGTGAGTAACAATATTTTTACTCTATTAGTTGCCTCCCCGTAGTAATAGAATTCTGTTGGTTGCTTTGTCAATCCCGTGCTCACACGTATATGTGACCGGCCATCATTTAGAAATCAAGATAAACCGTGTACACGTTAGTGCAGTTTACAAAGTAAAAAAGCAATCGCTTCAGTTTCAATTCACAATGCAAAGGAAAGGTCTCCGGGAAGGAACTGGCCCAATCGTGCAGCCACCTCGTGCGTGAGCTTCACCACCTCAAGGCTCCGTCGCATGCTTCGTCAGCCGAGTTTTCGCGGACTCATGTTTTCTCAAGCACTCCCTTTGTCTGGGTATACTGGGCACAGTTTCAAAACTGTAGATACCAATGAGGATTTATCATGCTTATTGTCTGAAATTATTAAATCTTGTAACTCCCCGACAAGCTAACCTATCATGACGTTGCATGCCCCTCCTTCTCCAGTCATATGCATGCGTGTGTTTTAGTAATGCGGGTATAATTTTAACTGCTAGGGCTACATGCATTGGCTAACCATTATATTCACCTAGAGTTTTCAAAAAAAAAAATCCAAAAAAGGCTCCATGGAGCCGGAGCTCCAAAACTGACGGGGACGCTGAGTTTAGTACCATATACTATTAGGATAGATTAAGGATTATATTGTGCTAATGTTTTTGCCTCCGATTGTCGTACTGCCCGGTTTAGAATGGACAATGTTGATAGTATGAAACGATATAAATTGCTTGTCTCCGCCTCTCAAATTCTCTTTCCAGACCACTTCCTTTGTTTAACAACTACAACCCCATTTCACATGCGCAAATTCTTAATTTGGAAATCGGGAAAATGTCAAAATTAAAATGTCATGTATCCGAGATCATATCCCAATCCCAGTATAAACCAAAACGACGTGGAAAACATGAAAATATGAAAACTTGAAGATTATTGTTTCGATATCGAGTAGAAAAAACATAGGAATTCTGAACATGAAGAGAAGAGAACATATGAATTCTATCTGGATGTAAAAACAATTAAAAATGAGATGGCACCTCATGTTTGATTTCCCCTAAATTTCTTTTGACTAGTCTAGGATTTTCAAATAAATCCATGATGGACAATCCTTTGTTCCAAACAGCACCAAAGAAAAAAAATCTATATGATTTCTATCCTCCAAATTTCGTACCCTTTTCATGTGTTGCATATATTTAATAAAAAACTTGACTTTCCATGCCAGCTTAAGAAATTATTATTTGCCATTCAACAAATGTGCAACTGACCAATTATGTATATATCTAAATCTTAAGTTACACTTAATATTGAAATATGCAGTTGGTCAATAGACCTTTATATCAAACGTCCAAGATCATCACCCCCTCCTTGAGAAATAAACACTCTCTTCTAAAATTCATACCACTATACAATAATTAGTGTCATATAGAGAGAATACAACAAATATTTGTGTTCTTTAATGACCTTCTGCGCATTCTCCTTCCGTAGATTTCCCAAGGATACTTCAACTTTCTAAACATAACCTCGTTATGAACAACCACTATCAATAATATATGGCCATGTTATGTTTTATACGTTGGTTTTATGGTTTACTTGTATATGTTGCGAATACTTTCCAATGATTTGATACATACGTTATATTTTTGTTGCATTCGTGTGTTCAAAATATTGCCATGTTCTTGCACCATTTTTTTCAGTCGGTGGAGGAAAATGCAGCAAAAAATTCAGCGGGAGATTTTTGTTGCGTCGGTCAAACACTCCAGGATCGTGACATACATAAGAACGGACTTCATGGTAGGCGGTCAATCCCTCTCCCCATCCCATCCCTTAAAGTCTTGACAAAAAATTGATGATATCACTATCAAGTGGTTTTCAACTTTTCATACAGGTACAATGATATCAATTTTGCACCATGGAATCGAAATATATATTTTTAACAAAATAGTGGATTGAAGACAAATTCAAAATGTAGGCACACCTTACGATTCTGAACGTAGAGTATTGGGTAAGGTGTGCAACCATTCGCAAGTTGGTCAGATCAGAGATATAACTAAAAATACCAGAACGACATGTGTATCAAATGCATACACAAATGGTTCTGCTTTTTCTAAGTACACAAACTACTTGTACAATCATATAAAAATTTATTACAAATAATATACTAGTATAAATGTGTCAAAATACAGAGATATCATGCCCAATCAATACATTATTTTATGTAGTCTAGAGAAATAGTAAATCTATTTACATGAACAAGCGTCACTTTATCTAAACAAAATAGTACAATAATAAACCCATGGAGAATATATGTATGTAGGTTGCACCGCATGAATATAAGGCTGGGGCTGCGCCATTTCCAAGTGGTCCCTGTAGTGCGTTATTCTGTCGGCCGGGCGTGTTTGAGTCCGGCAATGGTTGTACCTGCGGATATGAGCCTGGGGCATCCGGTTGCGGCAGCGGCTGTGGGTTTGGGCCCGGCGGTGGTAGGGGCAGAGGCGGCGGTAATGGCAGCGGTGGCGCGTTTGGGCCCGGCGGTGGTAGTGGCAGGGGCTGTGGTAATGGCAGCGGTTGCGCGTTTGGGCCCGGCAGTGGTTGTGGCAGAGGCTGTGGTGGTAAAGGCTGTGGCTGTGGGTTGGGGTTCGGCAGTGGTTGTGGTTGTGGTAGAGGCTGCGGCAATGGCTGTGGCTGCGGGTTTGGGTCCGGCTGTGGCTGCGGTAATGGCTGTGGGTTAGGCAAAGGCTGTGGGTTCGGGTCGGGCTGCGGGTTCGGAATCGGTAGTGGCACCGGCTGTGGCCCTGGCTGTGGGCGTGGGTTTGGTAGTGGCAGCGGCTGTGGCCCTGGAACTTGCTGCAATTTCCGCTGTCCCGCCTGCGCGCACCCCGCACCCTCCGCTGCCATGGCAGCGACGAGGAGGAAGAGGACGCATAGGAGACCGGAGGAAGAGTGGCGGCTCCTCGCCATGGCTGGCACCTTTCGTGCTGGTATGCAGTGGGAGAGATGATGGATGGCCGGCTGAGTGCTTCCCCTGGACACCGCAGCCTGGTGTTTATAGCCCCGGCGAGCCAATCAACGGGCGGCGTAAGGTCCAGCGTCCATTGGCTATCAATTCAGAGTAACTAATACTGCTCCACTAGCGTAAAGTGCACCCGTATGAGCTACGGCTGTGTGTGTGCAGATACGATATTTCTGATTGGCACCTTCTGAATGTGGCTGTAACTTTCAAGCCCACACTCCATATATCTATCTGTGCTGTGCGTATAAAGAGAAGTTAAGTTACATGGATGGATAGGTGGTGCTCATTGCTCAGCCGGTTAGCTAGCCCAGGGTTATCCTTTCCTTCTCACCTTTTTTGTGCGAGTAAAAAAGGCACGTAGTTATCCTATCTAACTGCTCTCCGGCTTCACTCTCACCACAGACATGAAATCTGCGGATGTCGACATGCTGTCCTCAAGATCAGCAAGGTCTTTGCGACATTAATTTCAGCCTGTCATGTACAAGTTGTTGTCCAAAAGTAATGTTCAAAATGACATCATGGCAGATGATACGATTAAACCTTGAGCACCAAGAGATGTCTTGATTGGATCGAGGGCCGCTTTTCGATTTCTTCTCGGATATTGCTTGCCGGCCTATGTAAAGCAACGGTTGTACGGAGCTTTAATTCGCAGCATACATAATAGTCAAAAAGCTAATTGAGGATGTCCATCCGTTTCTGTTTGATGATGTGTATGTAGCCGTGTTGTTAAATAAAATGTCAAGTTGAGAGTTAATCGCACGGTCGAGTACTGTCCTCCTGGTGGCTCATTTTTTGTGTTTACTTCGCTTCCACTCAATGGAACCATGTGAAAATCGCGCCTGACTATGGTCTTGATGGACGATGGCGGCGTCTCTGACATCGGTTCCTTCTCGAGGCATCGTCGTTGCAGGTCACGTCAACTCTATTGGGATGTTCCGGGAGGAAACTCTAGATCTGGGTCTACCGGATCGAATGATGACGGCGCCTTCGGCCTCGTTCTCCCTTCTGGGGGCATCGTTTTGGAGTAGGAGCTGCCTGGAGGGGGCAAGAGGAGGAGCGGTGTTACATCTACCGCAAGACCGATGACGGATCCCGGCGGCATGGCGCTGCAGAGTTTCGCCGTCGGGCGCGTGTGGATGGATACGTGCAGGATGGTGGCGTTGTCTAGCATCGTGGTGGCGTCGACGGCGGGCCTGGCAAGGTCGGTGCGTCAGTACCTGCTCTGGAGGTGCAACCGTGGAAGATGGCGGCCTCTGATAGTGCGCCAGACCGGTGTGTGACCTACTCCCGATATTGTGGCTGGGCTAGGGCATCCGACTTTGATGTGATGTTTGTTTGGTATTAGGCTCGGACATTTGGCACCCTTCATTAAGGGGATAGGAGTAGCGACAGTTATTGCTAAGATGGTGATTTCAGGCTTACTGATGTACAATTTTGTAATGTCACCGTGAATAATTAATAAAATGACTGCATGCATTGTCCAGATGCAGAGGCGCGAGTATATCCTCCCTTTCTAAAAAAACTCAATGGAACCATGTGTTTTTGTGCTAAAGTTAGTAGATGAAGTAGTAGTGTCCAGTACAAAATACACTCTCTACTCACGAATATTCAATTCTCTTCCCGTAAATTCTCACGCCTATCTCTCACACTAGTTTTCTTTTAGCTGCATGCGTCTCCCTTGTTGAGTCGAAGGATTAAAAGTTTACATTCTAGATGACATGCTTATTGTGAGTGCATAGTACAAATAATAATTTTGTACAAAGTAAGAATTCAGAGTAAATTTCACTAACGAGAGTATAAATGATACATTTAATATGTTGCTATTTGTCCTTACAAAAAATTATTACTATTATTAGTCGCTATTTATCGCACAGTCGATTGCTAGTTTCAAGTGGGTCAGAATTAGAATCCGCACTCGGCTTATGACCTCCGCACTATCCTCTTGGCCCATAGGGGTGGGTTCGGACGTGTCTTATGGCAGTGTGTTGGGGCGCTTTTATGGGCGCTGTGGAGTACTATAAACAAAATGATTATAGAGTACAAATTTCCTACTCACCCTGCTGACATTATTTTCAAATATCACTTGTTCCTTCAGACTTGGACGCGGTTGGAGAAACGGCGTGACGCGAACCGGGTGACGGAGGCCATGGAGCGGATTCGTTTGATCCAGATTGCTGCCCGTCACTAAGGCGTTGTGTTACGACTTCATTTTGGGCCGGCTGCCGTTGTGCTATAGTTCTTTTCCATCTTATTCAGGCTTTAGGCCGGTTGCATGTATCGTATTTGGGCTTTGGTTGTAAAACTTTCTACTGTTTATTTCGCTATATCTGTTGGATGCTGTCTGTCGAAGGGCTTTATTAATTTAAAGCCGAACGCTTCTTGCGTCTTCGTTCTAAAAAAAGTTTCATGTGAATGGATACAAACTGGTTTTTCACATACGAACTAACTATGATAACAATCGAAAATGATCTCTTTTATAGAAGGTTGCCGATGAATATATAGTAAAGATTAGCAAGGCTGGATTCTTAGCGAAAATTGAAACTAGTATATATGAATCTTAATGTATTTTTACTTTGCCTAGATTTTAGTTCTTGTACGTATGTAGGGCCTGGCTTAGCTTTTACATGGCCAAGCACAAACAGTAAAACAAAAGAGTATCCTCAAATACAAAATGGACATCTCTTCAACCCCTCCTATATATAAAGTTCACATCCGAACTTAATTATGGGCACTATCTGCTACTTTCATCCGTGTCCTGCTGGCTATGGTTCCAACCCAAGCTGCATCTTATCGCTCACAAACTAGCTACCACATCCCTAGCTAGCTTATTCAGAGACACCCCCTTCGCCCTAAAATAAGTGTCGTGGTTTTAGTTCAAACCACAACACTTATTTCGGGGTGGAGGGAGTATTTGGAAATCCTATTTGCATCATAGCCCCTGCCTATATCAAGAGTTCTCTTGGCGCTCTACTCGCCCACTTTTCTGAATAGTCTTGTTTCTCATGTCAACAGCCAAGCACCTATGTCGTATGATCGTTGCTGTGGTAGTCAATTTTTATGAGGAACTAAACAACGACATCATCTTGCAGGCTCAGGTTGGGGCGGCGATACTAGCGTCGACCTTCAACTCAGGAAGCAATGATTTGAGCATATCCGTGAAATCAAGTTGGTGATCCATGCATCAATCCTTCTCCAAGGAGCAACGAGCTCTGATGCTCCATACCGCAGCCTCCCGAAGACGGGAGGCTTCTTTGATCTTCTTATTTCTTCACCGTCTTTCATCGGCATTTCTCTTTATACTTGGTTTTCTTTTTTTCTTTTTTATTTGATTTTTTGTCTCTTTCTTGTTTTTAACAGTTTTTCTTTTCTTTCTCATTTTTCTTCAGTTTTCTTTGTTTCTTTCTTGGTTTTCATTGGGTTTTTTTTGTTTCTTTCTCGGTTTTCACTATAATCACTCTTTTACACTTGTTTTTGGTATAATTTTTCATATTCTTTTGTCTTTGGTTTTCTTTGTTTCTTTTTTGGTTTTATTTTGGTTTCGTTTTTGGTTTTCTTTAGACATTTTTTTTTGTATATTTCAACAACATTTTTTATACATGTTCATTATTTTCATTCATATACATGTTTAACTTTTTTCCCAAATAAAATTTTCAATGTCTATTATTTTCATACACATTGTACATTTTTTGTACATCTAAAATATTTTCTAATACAGGTTTCAAAAATCATATATATGATTAAGATTTTTTCAAATAAATGTTTTGATGTCTAATTATTTTACATATTATACATTTTTCTTATACATCATGTAGATTTTTATACATGTTTAACATTTTCCACATACATGTTTAACTTTTTTAAAACATATACATTTTGGTATCTACTGTTTCCATACACATCATACTTTTTTTGTGCACATCAAAAACATTTTTATATACATGTTTAACCTTTTCCAAACACATGAATAATGTTTTTGAATGCGTATGTTTTTATGTTTACTTTTCTCCATACACATTATATATTTTCATATACATCGAAAATATTTATCAATACACATCTAACATTTTTCTAAAGAACGATTAACATTTTATAAAAAATGTGTAAAGTGATTTTTGAAATACATATATTTAGAATATTTGGAAGTATATTAAAATTTAAATAAAGAAAGAAAATTTGAAAAAATAATGAAAACGAGTGCCTTTGAGGCATGTGGCCTCCCGCACGCTGGATCGGTCCAATCTGGCGCCTTCTTCACGCGTGACAGCCATATGTCTCGCTATAAGCGAGACATAAGCACGCCCACACATTCCGTCCGATTGTCGTGCACCGCATTTGGGGACAACAACCTGACTGGGTCGGCCCATTGGCAGGCAAGCGTGCGATGCTATATTGCCGAAATCACTAGTTAAGGCTTACCTTGGCAAAGGTCACTCCCACATTCTCAGGTGCTGACAAGTAGCGCACTGCATGTGCACCACTTGTCGCAACTGAGATTTTTTTTCTTTTTCGTAGATTCATTTATTCAAAATGTTTTATCTTAAACCGTGCGTCTAAATCTCGTACTTTTTTCATACATTTCTCGTGTCAAGATCTTCAAAACTAGATCCCATGTTAATAGGGTTCGATGAACTTTTTTTCCTTCATGAGAACCGAAAATCGACCGGTGGGGGGGGGGGGGGGGGGGGGAGGGGGGGCTAGTAATACAGAAAAGATATAAAAAACGGCAACTGTAAAAAACGAATGATGAAGAAAACCTGGAGCCGGAAGCACCATTGCGGTTTTTCACTTTTTATCCTTTCCGAAAGGGAAAAATATGTGATTCCATGAGAAGCACCATTGCGCCATGCTTAGCACAGTTCATGGAAGTAAATATGTGCCTCCACGAGAAGCATATTTTTTCCATAGAAAAATAGATTTCTGCAAGACCTAGGGAAAACCATGAAAAAAATAGAAAAGTAAAAAAAATCCATCAAAAACCAAGAAACACATACAGAAAAATAAAAAATAAAATCCAAAGGCAGCTTCAAGCACATGACATGTGGCGGCGGCTGGAGGCACCACTTTGGGTGCTCCTAGGCCACCAAAAGTGACCCTTCAAGGACCCTCACAAGGGGTAAATTCCAGTTAATCGTTGTAGCAAATCACAACGGGTAAACTTGTGACTTCTCACTATTGAGTTCTTGTTGCAAGCCACTGAAGATGATGGTATTTATGACTGGTAGGCACCGCGAAACTCTAAAGAATTATCTCTGACGGTAGATCAAACATATTTTAAGAGCTACTTTTCTTAACATGTGAACAATGTTTTAAATTTGTGAGTTTTTTTAATTCTAAACATTTTTTGAAAATGGTGAATAGAAAAAATATGAACAAAAAAGTTAATGGCCACGAACATTTTTTTGAAAAACCGTTTTTTTAATCGGAAGGTTTTTGAAATTTATGAAAGAAAAAAAGGGAAAATGAAATTGCAAACAACTTTTTAAAAATATAAATTTATGAAAAATGCAGAAACAACGAAAAAAAAGAAAAAAAGAATAGTAAAAGAAACGAAAAGAAAAAAAGGGTTCAGAAACATTCTAGAATGGTCCCAAAAACCGGTACAAAAACTGTAAAAAAAACAGTATACGAAGCAAATGGGCCGCCTCAATCAGTCACTCGCTTGCGCATCCGTGTTTGTTTTAGCCACATTACATCACAGTGAGCGTCGTATAGGGAATTTGGGAAACCATGGATGTACGGGAAGCTACCGCAACTGCTGGACAAGAAGAAATTGTGTACAGGCGCGGTAATTACATCACAACGAGCTCTGATGCTCCATACCGCAGCCTCCCAACGACGGGAGGCTTCTTTGATCTTATTTCTTCATCGTCTTTCATCGGCATTTCTTTTTTCTTTGTTATGCTTGGTTTTCTTGTTATTTTCTTTGTTTTTATTTGCCTTTTGTCTCTTTCTTGTTTTTGACAGTTTTCTTTCTTTCTCATTTTTCTTCGTATTTTTTGTTTCTTTCTTGGTTTTCTTTTTTGTTTCTTTCTCGGTTTTCACTATAGTCACTCTTTTGCACTTGTTTTTAGTTTAATTTTTCTTTATTCTTTTTTATTTGTTTCTTTTTTGGTTTTATTTTTCTTTCGTTTTTGGTTTTCTTTCGACTTTTTTTGTATATTTTAACAACATTTTTTTATATATTTTTATTATTTTTCATTCATATACATGTTTCATATGTTTTACAAATAATTTTTTAATGTCTATTGTTTTCATACACATTGTACATATTTTTTGTACATCTAAAATATTTTCTAATACAGGTTTCAAAAATCATATATATGATTAAGATTTTTTTCCAAATAAATGTTTTTGTTTCTAATTTATTTACATATTATACATTTTTCTTATACATCCTGTACAATTTTATACATGTTTAACATTTTATATATGCCAGGTCTAACATTTTCCGCATACATGATTAACTCTTTTTAAACATATACATTTTCGTATCTAGTGTTTCCGTATACATCATACATTTTTTGTGTACATCAAAAATATTTTTAGATACATGTTTAACCTTTTCCAAATATATTAATAATTTTTTAACACGTATAATTTTATGTTTACTTTTCTCCATACACATTATATATTTTTTGTATATATCTGAAATATTTATCTATACACATCTACAGTTTTCTAAAGCATGTTTAACATTTTAGAAAAAAATGTAAAATGATCATATATGTATATATTTAGAATATTTGGAAGTATATTAAAATTGAAATAAAGAATTATTTTGAAAAAATAATGAAAACGAGTGCTTTTGAGGCATGTGGCATCCCGCGCGCTGGGTCGGCCCAATCTGGCGCCTTCTTCACGCGTGACTGCCATATGTCTCGCTATAAGCAAGACATCAGCGCACCACGCGTTCCGTCCGATTGTCGTGCACTGCATTTGGGGACAACAACCCAACTGGGTCGGCCCATTGGCAGGCAAGTGTGCGATGCTATATTGCCAAAATCACTAGTTAAGGCTTACCCCTGGCAAATGTTGCTCCCACCTTCTCAAGTGTTGACAAATAGCGCACTGCATATGCACCACTTGTCGCAACTGAGACTTTTTTTTTGTAGAATCCAAAATGTTTTTATCTTAAACCATGTGTCTAAATCTCGTACTTTCTTCATACATTTCTCGTGTGAAGATCTTCAAAACTAGATCCCATATTAATAGGTTTCGACAAACTTTTTCTCTTCGCGAAAACCAAAAATCGACAGGGAAGGGGGGAGGGGGTAGTAATACAAAAAATATATTAAAACGGCAACTGTAAAAAAACCAATGATGAAGAAAAAACCGGAGCCGGAAGCACCATTGCGTTTTTTCACATTTTATCCTTTCCAAAAGGGACAAATATGCGATTGCATGAGAAGCACCATTGCGCCGTGTTTAGCATAGTTTATGAAAGTAAATATGTGCCTCCACAAGAAGCATATTTTTTCCACGAAAAAATACATTTCTCCAAGACCTAGGGAAAACCATGCAAAAATAGAAAAGTGAAAAAAAATCCATCAAAAACCCAGAAACACATACAAAAAAATAAAATCCAAAGGAAACATCAAGCACATTACATGTGGTGGCGGCTGGAGGCACCACTTTGGGTGCTTCTAGGCCACCAAAAGTGACCCTTGAAGGTCCCTCGCAAGGGATAAACTCTAGTTAATCATTGTAGCAAATCACAAGGGGTAAACTCGTGACCTGTCACTATTGAATTCCTGTTGCCAGCCACTGGAGATGATGGTATTTATGACTGGTAAGCACCGTGAAACTCTAAAGAATTATCTCTGGCGGTAGATCAAACATATTTTAAGAGCTACTTTTCTTCAAATGTGAACAATATTTTAAATTTGTGATTTAGTTCTGAACATTTTTTGAAAATGGTGTATACAAAAAACATGAGCAAAAAAATTTAATGACCACGAACATTTTTTTGAAAAACTGTTTTTTAATGGGAACGTTTTTTGAAATTTATGAAATAAAAAAGGGAAAAGGAAATTCCAAACAATTTTTTGAAAATATGAATTTATGAAAAAAATGCAGAAACAATGAAAGAGAAAAGAAAAAATCAGAATAGTAAAAGAAACGAAAAGAAAAAAGGGTTCAGAAACCTTCTAGAATGGTCCCAAAAACTGTACAAAAAAACACTATGCTAAGAAAATGGGCCGGCCCACTCAGTCACTCGCTCGCGCATCCGTGTGAGTTTTAGCCACATTACATCGCAATGAGCGTCGTATAGGGAATTCGGGAAAAAGATCCATGGATGTACGTGAAGCTACCGCAACTGATGGACAAGAAGAAATTGTGTACAGGCGCGGTAATTCTATCCGGAACCCGACCTCATATGCACCCTGTGAACAATAAAATCAAAAATATAAAGAAATATAAAAAATCCAAAACTTTTTGTGGTGCAAGACGCTCCTATGCATGAAATCTGGTTAGTAGGTTGGACTAGACATTCTTACGAATCGATGTGAGGTCAGAATAGAAGATGCCAATGATTTCAATGACAATGACATATGAGTGTGATGCTGATGGTGGCCGACTTTTGAGGCATGGAAACATGTGCCACATGCCCGAGGGCTTGTGTGCTTCGACAAGACTATGACACGGGGTTGATTCAAGACGGTCTACATGAGAGCTTGTAGTCGAGGGGGCCCGTGGGTGGGCTGGTCATCTACCATGGAGTCATGTTGAAGGTGAAGTTGGAGTCTAACAGAAGACTTCACTCGGTGCTGATGGAGGGGCTATGACGTAAGGGCTCGAAGAGTCGAAGCCTATTTCACCAAATAAAGCGAATGACATGTAGTTCCGACAGGGCCCAGTGGTCTGATGGAAATGTGAAACTCTGCATCGGTCGATGATGATCGATGGTTCTCTGGTACTGAGGGTTGAGTGGTGTTGGTTCGCAACCCTAGAGACTTAACCGGGACAGTAGAGGCTCAACACGGTAATAGTGGTGGGGTGAGCAGTAAGCATGGGACACGGTAATAGACCAAGGCACTGATGGTCAGAAAAAGTCTGCAGAGGGTGCTGATGCAGTGTTGGTGAGTACCGGATTCAAGTTGGTGACTAGGTTTATTGGTACCGAGAGATGGACGAGAGTCGACCATGGAGAATCTAAGAAAGTGATGGAAAGTCTAAAATGTCAAAAGCTTGAAGAGCACATGGTCATATATTCTATGATGTTAGGTGCACATGGAAAATGTGGATAGCAAGGGCAGAAGGAGGCAAAGTGTTATAGCTATGGGGCATGTAAAATATTATCTAGAAAATAGGTTAAGACAACTGCCAATTTGACTTAAGGCAACGTTAAAATTCCTTCAAGTTTCGGGTAGATAGTTAAGAAAGAGCGAGGATGTTGAGTTCAGGAACTCTTAAATGTGGCATCCAATATGAGTTATTCACTTTCCCATAGATCTGATCAGTGTGTGGTGATGTTGAATGGATAATCCAAAAGTGGAGAGCTCAAACTAGAGTAAAGAGAAACTTTTTTTTAGTGTTGGTCGTGAAGCAGAAAAGAAGGGACTATAAGTTGTTGGTGGAGTCACATGGAGTCTGGGAGTCACAGCGTACTCACGGTATAATCTCAAGTCCAACCATGGAAATTTGACATATATACGAATTCAAGTTTTTTGGAGTTGCGTTAAATATTGTGTACAAGATATGTTACAGTTGGACTCTGAAATGTATGGTGTGAAGACATGGTATGTTGTACTGTCATGTCCTAGTAGGACTCTTGTATTCTAGACCTCCTATATAATCTGAGGACGAATACGGGGTGTAACATATGAGAAGATGTAAGTGCATCTAGTGCCCCTTAGTGATTTTGGTGTATTGAAGACTTATAGGTTAAAGTGTTGGGGAACGTAGCAGAAATTCAAAATTTTCTACGCATCACCAAGATCAATCTATGGAGTAATCTAGCAACGAGGGAAGGAGAGTGCATCTACATACCCTTGTAGATCGCTAAGCGGAAGCGTTCAAGTGAACAGGGTTGATGGAGTCGTACTCGTCGTGATCCAAATCACCGATGATCCTAGTGCCGAACGGACGGCACCTCCGTGTTCAACACACGTACAGCCCGGTGACATCTCCTACGCCTTGATCCAGCAAGGGGAGAAGGAGAGGTTGGGGAAGACTCCATCCAGCAGCAGCACGACGGTGTGGTGGTGGTGGAGGAGTGTGGTACTTCAGCAGGGCTTCGCCAAGCACCGCAAGAGACGAGGAGGGAGAGAGGTAGGGCTGCGCCAGGGAGAGGTCAAAACTCATGTGTAGGCAGCCCCAAAGACCTCAACTATATATAGAGGAAAGGGAGGGGGGTGTGCCCCCTTTAGGGTTTCCACCCCAAGGGGTGCGGCAGCCCCAAACCCATCTAGGGTGGCGGCCAAGGGGGGAGAGGGGGAAACTTGCCCCCCCAAGCTAGGTGGAGGCGCCCCCTCCCCAAACCCTAGGTGCCTTGGGCCCTTGTGGGGGGGGCGCACCAGCCCACCTGGGGCTGGTCCCCTCCCACACTTGGCCCATGCAGCCCTCCAAGGCTGGTGGCCCCACTTGGTGGACCCCCGGGACCCTCCCGGTGGTCCCGGTACATTACCGATAGCAACCGAAACCTTTCCGGTGACCAAAACAGGACTTCCCATATATAAATCTTTACCTCCGGACCATTCCGGAACTCCTCGTGATGTCCGGGATCTCATCCGGGACTCCGAACAACATTCGGTAACCACGTATATCTATTCCCTATAACCCTAGCGTCATCGAACCTTAAGTGTGTAGACCCTACGGGTTCGGAAAACATGCAGACATGACCGAGACACCTCTCCGGTCAATAACCAACAGCGAGATCTGGATACCCATGTGGGCTCCCACATGCTCCACGATGATCTCATCGGATGAACTACGATGTCAAGGACTTAATTAATCACGTATACAATTCCCTTTGTCTAGCGGTACGATACTTGCCCGAGATTCGATCGTCGGTATCCCGATACCTTGTGCAATCTCGTTACCGGCAAGTCTCTTTACTCATTCCGTAACACATCATCCCGTGATCAACTCCTTGATCACATTGTGCACATTATGATGATGTCCTACCGAGTGGGCCCAGAGATACCTCTCCGTTTACACGGAGTGACAAATCCCAGTCTCAATTCGTGCCAACCCAACAGACACTTTCGGGGATACCTGTAGTGTACCTTTATAGCCACCCAGTTACGTTGTGACGTTTGGCACACCCAAAGCACTCCTACGGTATCCGGGAGTTGCACAATCTCATGGTCTAAGGAAATGATACTTGACATTAGAAAAGCTTTAGCATACGAACTACATGATCTTGTGCTAGGCTTAGGATTGGGCATATTTATTATTGCCTCTAGGGCATATTTCCAACAGTCTCCCACTTGCACTAGAGTCAATAATCCAGTTCACATCGATATGTGATTAACATTCAAGGTCACATCCCCATGTGACTAACACCCAAAGAGTTCTGGGTTTGAACATGTTATGCTTGTGAGAGAGGTTTCAGTCAACGGGTCTGCAACATTCAGATCCGTATGTACTTCGCAAATTTCTATGTCATCTTGTAGATGCAACTACTACGCTACATTTGGAGCCATTTCAAATAACTGTTCTATTTGGAGCTATTCTAAATTGTTGCTCCATTATACGTATCCGGTATCTCTACTCAGAGCTATCCGGATAGGTGTTAAGCTTGCATCGACGTAACTCTTTACGTCGAACTCTTTAACCTCCATAACCGAGAAACATATCCTTATTCCTCTAAGGATAATTTTGACCGCTATCTGGTGATCTACTCCTAGATCACCTTTGTACCCTCTTGCCAGATATGTGGCAAGGCACACATCAGGTGCGGTACTCAGCATGGCATACCGTATAGAGCCTATGGCAAAAGCATAGGGGACGACCTTCGTCCTTCCTCTTTCTTCTGTCGTGGTCGAGCTTTAAGTCTTAACTTCATACCTTACAACTCAGGCAAGAGCTCCTTCTTTGACTGATCCATCTTGAACACCTTCAAGATCATGTATGTGCTCATTTGAAAGTACCATTAAACGTTTTGATCTATCCTTATAGATCTTGATGGTCAATGTTCAAGTAGCTTAATCCAGGCTTTCCATTGAAAAACACTTTCCAAATAACCCTATATGCTTTCCAGAAATTCTACATCATTTCTTATCAACAATATGTCAACAACATATATTCATCGGAAATTCTATAGTGCTCCCACTCACTTCTTTGGAAATACAAGTTTCTCATAAACTTTGTATACACCCAAAATCTTTGATCATCTCATCAAAGCATACATTCCAACTCCGAGATGCTTACTCCAGTCCTTAGAAGGATTGTTGGAGCTTTGCATACTTGTTAGCATCTTTCAGGATTGACAAAACCTCCCGGTTATATCACATACAACCTTTCCTCAAGAAAATCGTTGAGGAAACAATGTTTTGACATCCTATCTGCAAGATTTCATAAATAATGTAGTAATCGCTAATATAATTCCAACAGACTCCTAGCATCGCTACGAATGAGAAAGTCTCATCGTAGTCAACTCCTTGAACTTGTCGGAAAACATCTTAACGACAAGTCGAGCTTTCTTAATGGTGATACATACCATCATTGTCCGTCTTCCTTTTAAAATCCATATGTACCTAACAGCCTTACGACCATCAAGTAGTTCTTCCAAAGTCTACACTTTGTTTTCATATATGGATCCTCTCTCGGATTATATGGCCTCGAGCCATTTTGGAATCCAGGCCCACCATCGCTTCTCCATAGCTCGTAGGTTCATTGTTGTCTAGCAACATGACTTCCAAGATAGGATTACGTACCATTCTGAAGTAGTACGCATCCTTGTCATCCCACGAGGTTTGGTAGTGACTTGATCTGAAGTTTCATGATCACTATCATAAGCTTCCACTTCAATTGGTGTAGGTGCCACAGGAACAACTCCCTGTGCCCTGCCACACACTAGTTGAAGAGACGGTTCAATAACCTCATCAAGTCTCCACCATCCTCCCACTCAATTCTTTCGAGAGAAACTTTTCCTCGAGAAAGGACCTGATTCTAGAAACAATCCCTTATTGCTTTCGGATCTGAGATAGGAGGTATACCCAACTGTTTTGGGTGTCCTATGAAGATGCATTTATCCGCTTTGGGTTCGAGCTTATCAGCCTGAAACTTTTTCACATAAGCATCGCAGCCCCAAACTTTTAAGAAATGACAGCTTAGGTTTCTCTAAACCATAGTTCATACGGTGTCATCTCATCGGAATTACGTGGTGCCCTATTTAAAGTGAATGTGGTTGTCTCTAATGCCTAACCCATAAACTATCATGGTAATTCGATAAGAGACATCATGGTATGCATCATATCCAATAGGGTGCAGTTATGATGTTCGGACACACCATCACACTATGGTGTTCCAGGCTTTATTAGTTGTGAAACAATTTCCACAATGTCTTAATTCTGTGCCAAACTCGTAATTCAGATATTCATCTCTATGATCATATCATAGATATTTTATCCTCTTGTCACGACGATCTTTCAACTTCACCCTGAAATTACTTGAACCTTTCAATAATTCAGACTCGTGATTCATCAAGTAAATATACTCAACATCTACTCAAATCATCTATGAAGTAAGAACATAACGATATCCACTACACGCCTCAGCACTCATTGGACTGCACAAATCAAAATGTATTACTTCCAACAAGTTGCTTTCTAGTTCCATTTTACTGAAAATGAGGCTTTCAGTCATCTTGCCCATGTGGTATGATTTGCATGTCTCAAGTGATTCAAAATCAAGTGAGTCCAAACGGTCCATTTGCATGGAGTTTCTTCATGCATATACACCAATAGACATGGTTCGCATGTCTCAAACTTTTCAAAAACGAGTGAGCCCAAAGATCCATCAACATGGAGCTTCTTCATGCGTTTTATACCGATATGACTTACGTGGCAGTGCCACAAGTAGGTGGTACTATCTTATATCTTTTGGCATGAACATGTGTATCACTATGATCGAGATTCAATAAACCATTCATTTTAGGTGCAAGACCATTGAAGGTATTATTCAAATAAACAGAGTAACCATTATTCTCCTTAAATGAATAACCGTATTGCGATAGACATAATCCAATCATGTCTATGCTCAACGCAAACACCAATCTCGATGGTAGAGGGAGCGTGCGATGCTTGATCACATCAAGCTTGGAAAAAACTTCCAACACATATCGCTAGCTCACCTTTAGCTAGTCTCCGTTTACTCCACAGCCTTTTATTTCGAGTTTACTAACACTTAGCAACCGAACCGGTATCTAATACCATGGTTCTACTAGGAGTACTAGTAAAGTACACATTAACACAATGTATATCCAATATACTTCTATCGACCTTGCCAGCCTTCTCATCTACCAAGTATCTAGGGTAATTCCGCTCCAGTGGCTGTTCCTCTTATTACAGAAGCACTTAGTCTCGGGTTTGGGTTCAACCTTGGGTTTCTTCACTAGAGCAGCAGCTGATTTGCCGTTTCATGAAGTATCCCTTCTTGCCCTTGCCCTTGCCCTTCTTGAAACTAGTGGTTTCACCAACCATCAACAATTGATGCTCCTTCTTGATTTCTACTTTTGTGGTGTCAAACATCGCGAATATCTCATGGATCATCATATATGTCCCTGATATATTATAGTTTATCACGAAGCTCTAGCAGCTTGGTGGTAATGACTTCGGAGAAACATCACTATCTAATCTAGAAGATCAACTCCCACTCGATTCAAATGATTGTTGTACTCAAACAATCTGAGCACAAGCTCAACAATTGAGCTTTTCTCCCTTAGTTTGCAAGCTAAGAAAATCGTCAGAGGTCTTATACCTCTTGACGTGGGCACGAGCCTGAAATCCCAATTTCAGCCCTCGAAACATCTCATATGTTTCGCGACGTTTCAAAACGTCTTCGGTACCTCAACTCTAAACTGTTTAACTGAACTATCACGTAGTTATCAAAATGTGTATGTCAGATGTTCCCAACATCCACAGACAACGTTCGAGGTTCAGCACACTGAGCGGTGCATTAAGGACACAAGCCTTCTATGAAGCAATGAGGACAATCCTCAGTTTACGGACCTAGTCCGCATAATTGCTACTATCAACTTTCAACTAAATTTTCTCTAGGAACATATCTAAACAGTAGAACTGAAGCGCGAGCTACGACATAATTTGCGAAGATATTTTGACTATGTTCAGGATAATTAAGTTCATCTTATGAACTCCCACTCAGATAGACATCCCTCTAGTCATCTAAGTGATTACATGATCCGAGTCAACTAGGCCGTGTCCGATCATCACGTGAGACGGACTAGTCATCATCGGTGAACATCTTCATGTTGATCGTATCTTCTATACGACTCATGTTCGACCTTTCGGTCTTCTGTGTTCCGAGGCCATGTCTGTACATGCTAGGCTCGTCAAGTCAACCTAAGTGTTTGCATGTGTAAATCTGTCTTACACCCGTTGTATGTGAACGTTGGAATCTATCACACCCGATCATCACATGGTGCTTCGAAACAATGAACTGTCGCAACGGTGCACAGTTAGGGGGAACACTTTCTTGAAATTATTATGAGGGATCATCTTATTTACTACCGTTGTTCTAAGTAAACAAGATGCAACAACATGATAAACATCACATGCAATCAAATAATAGTGACATGATATGGCCAATATCATATAGCTCCTTTGATCTCCATCTTGGGGCTCCATGATCATCTTGTCACCGACATGACACCAGATCTCCATCATCATGATCTCCATCATCATGTCTCCATGAAGTTGCTCGCCAACTATTACTTCTACTACTATGGCTAACACGTTTAGCAATAAAGTAAAGTAATTTACATGGCGTTTCTCAATGACACGCAGGTCATACAAAAAAATAAAGACAACTCCTATGGCTCCTGCCGGTTGTCATACTCATCGACATGCAAGTCGTGATTCCTATTACAAGAACATGATCCCATACATCACATATATATCATTCATCACATCCTTTGGCCATATCACATCACAAAACACTTGCTGCAAAAACAAGTTAGACGTCCTCTAATTGTTGTTACAAGTTTTTATGTGGCTGCTATAGGTTTCTAGCAAGAACGTTTCTTACCTACGCCAAAACCACAACGTGAATTGCCAATTTCTATTTACCCTTCATAAGGACCCTGTTCATCGAATCTGATCCGACTAAAGTGGGAGAGACAGACACCCGCCAGCCACCTTATGCAACTAGTGCATGTCAGTCGGTGGAACCGGTCTCACATAAGCATACGTGTAAGGTTGGTCCGGGCCGCTTCATCCCACGATGCCGCCGAATCAAGATAAGACTAGTAACGGCAAGATAATTGACAATATCGACGCCCACAACTACTTTGTTTTCTACTCGTGCATAGTAACTACGCATAGACCTAGCTCATGATGCCACTGTTGGGGAACGTAGCAGAAATTCAAAATTTTCTACGCATCACCAAGATCAATCTATGGAGTAATCTAGCAACGAGGGAAGGAGAGTGCATCTACATACCCTTGTAGATCGCTAAGCGGAAGCGTTCAAGTGAACGGGGTTGATGGAGTCGTACTCGTCGTGATCCAAATCATCGATGATCCTAGTGCCGAATGGACGGCACCTCCGTGTTCAACACACGTACAACCCGGTGACGTCTCCTACGCCTTGATCCAGGAAGGGGAGAAGGAGAGGTTGGGGAAGACTCCATCCAGCAGCAGCACGACGGCGTGGTGGTGGTGGAGGAGCGTGGTACTCCAGCAGGGCTTCGCCAAGCACCGCAAGAGACGAGGAGGGGGAGAGGTAGGGCTGCGCCAGGGAGAGGTCAAAACTCATGTGTAGGCAGCCCCAAAGACCTCAACTATATAAAGGGGAGAGGGAGGGGGTGCGGCCCCTTTAGGGTTTCCACCCCAAGGGGTGCGGCAGCCCCAAACCCATCTAGGGTGGCGGCCAAGGGGGGAAGGGGGGAAACTTGCCCCCCAAGCTAGGTGGAGGCGCTCCCTCCCCAAACCCTAGGCGCCTTGGGCCCTTGTGGGGGGCGCACCAGCCCACCTGGGGCTGGTCCCCTCCCACACTTGGCCCATGCAGCCCTCCAGGGCTGGTGGCCCCACTTGGTGGACCCCCGGGACCCTCCCGGTGGTCCCGGTACATTACCGATAGCAACCGAAACCTTTCCGGTGACCAAAACAGGACTTCCCATATATAAATCTTTACCTCCGGACCATTTCGGAACTCCTCGTGATGTCCGGGATCTCATCCGGGACTCCGAACAACATTCGGTAACCATGTATATCTATTCCCTATAACCCTAGCGTCATCGAACCTTAAGTGTGTAGACCCTACGGGTTCGGGAAACATGCAGACATGACCGAGACACCTCTCCGGTCAATAACCAACAGCGGGATCTGGATACCCATGTTGGCTCCCACATGCTCCACGATGATCTCATTGGGTGAACCACGATGTCAAGGACTTAATCAATCCCGTATACAATTCCCTTTGTCTAGCGGTACGATACTTGCCCGAGATTCGACCATCGGTATCCCGATACCTTGTTCAATCTCGTTATCGGCAAGTCTCTTTACTCGTTCCGTAACACATCATCCCGTGATCAACTTCTTGATCACATTGTGCACATTATGATGATGTCCTACCGAGTGGGCCCAGAGATACCTCTCCGTTTACACTGAGTGACAAATCCCAGTCTCGATTCGTGCCAACCCAATAGACACTTTCGGAGATACCTGTAGTGTACCTTTATAGCCACCCAGTTACGTTGTGACGTTTGGCACACCCAAAGCACTCCTACGGTATCCGGGAGTTGCACAATCTCATGGTCTATGGAAATGATACTTGACATTAGAAAAGCTTTAGCATACGAACTACATGATCTTGTGCTAGGCTTAGGATTGGGTCTTGTCCATCACATCATTCTCCTAATGATGTGATCCCGTTATCAACAACATCCAATGTCCATGGTCAGGAAACCGTAACCATCTATTGATCAACGAGCTAGTCAACTAGAGGCTTACTAGGGACATGGTGTTGTCTATGTATCCACACATGTATCTGAGTTTCCTAACAATACAATTCTAGCATGGATAATAAATGATTATCATGAACAAGGAAATATGATAATAACTAATTTATTATTGCCTCTACGGCATATTTCCAACATAAAGGACTAATGTGTTTATGAGTGTACACAGGTCCATAAGTCTATGAGGAGTTTTATATTTACAGAGATAGTCGACCCCTAAAAATGAAGTTCTTCGACTGAAGACTTTGGACTTCTGAAGACTTTCTGAAGACTTTGAAAGTGAAGAAATTGGTGCAATCCTGAAGACTTGGTATTCATTCGAGGAACATGAAGCATGAAGACTTTTGTTTTCGTAGTTTCATTTTCTCTTTCTTGAGTCGTAGGAAACACCGTACTGTTAAAGGGGGTCGAGGAAATACTATGGAAAAATTTCTATGTGATGCTCAAGTCAAATCCTACACCTACCAATCCCTTCGAGTGAAGCCATTGGAAATCTCATACAGCTCAGTCAATTTCTTTAGTGATAGAGACGAAGTTCTTCTTGTCTCTAAGGAATTTGTTCTGACTGAGGAATTAGGAATTCGCCAGTGCGGATTGCCTACACAGTGAGGAACATGATAGCCCTGAGGATTTTGCTACTCAAAATTCCGACCGTTGTTGTGCTATGCGCCAGCTGTCCCAAAATATCTACCCACCTAACGGTCATATCATTGAAGGGCATTTATGTCTTATCATGTCGGACTGCTCCCTAGGCTATAAATAGCCGCCCCCTACAACCACTAGCTGGTTGGCTGCTCCAAGAGAAACTGGCACTTGTCATTTGAGAGCATCCCATCCTCCGAGGACTTTGAGTGAAAATCATCAAGTGAGGAAAACCCAAACCCAAACACCTACAAACCCCAAGTGATTGAGCATCACTGAGGAGATTGATCCTGCATGGATCCGACGCTTGTTACCTTTGAAGACTGTGCATCTTCCAGACGGTTAGGCATCATGGTCTAGAGCATCCAAGAGGAAATTGTGGATCGCCGAGTGACCAAGTCTGTGAAGGTTTGGAAGTCACCTGAAGACTTACCACGAGTGATTGGGCGAGGTCTGTGTGACCTTAGCTCAAGGGGAATACGGTGAGGACTGAGTGTCCTGAGCTACGTGTTCAGGACTGGGTGTCCGGACTATGTGTCCTCAAGTTTAAATACCTAGCCGCCCTAACCAGACGTACAACTGTCACAGCTATTGGAACTGGTCTACCAAATCATTGTCTTCACCAAGCTACCTGGTTCCATTTCCTCAACCCTTCCATTTCCTCATTTATGTGTTGAGTGCTTGTTCATATCTGTTTGAAGACTTTGACTGAAGACTCTCTATTTTCCCAGTTCAATTTCTTTAGTCTGTTTGTCTTATCCTGTGTTATCCTGTGTTTACGCTTTCTGTACTCTATACTTGTTTTCATTTCATCATGAAGACCATGCTCATCCACTGCTATGTTTACTTCTGAGTACTTATTTCACTGCAAGTAGTTCTTCACTCAGGAATTTCCTCACCCGCAAATTCCTCAGTGAAGAATTCATAAAAATTGCCTATTCACCCCCCTCTAGTCGATATAACGCACTTCCACAAGATAATAGCACGGACACGCAGGGGAGGAGCAGACAGAACGTGATGTCGTTCGGTGTGCTGTATTGTAGAGGTCTCATGAGAAGGAGCACACATAGTCATGCCTCGGGTATTTGTCGATGTTCAGTCAACCTCATTAACAAATCTCGGTGTTGTGTCTTATGTGATTGTTTGGTCTTTGATATATTGGAATGCACCTCAGATTATTCCAACAAATAGCAGTCTTGATGCTCCATATTGTGGCCTTCCAACCATCAGCACTAGACTGCCGCTCGAGATGCTTCATGAAGCCAAGGACCAAAACTTCCCAAACAACTAGTGATCCAGTTGCTTTTCTCGGTATTCTTAAGAACTGAAGCTTGGGGCATTTGTCCAGCACTTTGCAGAGGATGATCACATGCGAGAGATCGACCCCTGACACTAAGCCTCAATCTCCTACGATGGTGATTGCCTTGTATGTGGTGTGTTCATAGGAGGCTGAATCGACATTCCCGTCAAATTGCTCTAGGAGTTACTACCAGGGTGATAGAGGAAGAGGTTTTTTGGAAAAGGAGGTTAAACCCCGGCCTCTGCATCAACCGATGCATGCAACCATCTTTATTAATTATTCCATAAAGGTGATGGAAATATACCCAAGAGGCCATAATAAATTTGTTATTTATATTTCCTTATATCATGATAAATGTTTATTATTCATGCTAGAATTGTATTAATCGGAAACTTAGTACATGTGTGAATATATAGACAAACAAAATGTCACTAGTATGCCTCTACTTGACTAGCTTGTTGAATCAATGATGGTTATGTTTCCTAACCATAGACATGAGTTGTCATTTGATTAACGGGATCACATCATTTGAGAATGATGTGATTGACTTGACCCATTCCGTTAGCTTAGCACTTGATCATTTAAGTTTACTGCTATTGCTTTCTTCATGACTTATACATGTTCCTATGACTATGAGATTATGCAACTCCCGATTACCGGAGGAACACTTTGTGTGCTACCAAACGTCACAACGTAACTGGGTGATTATAAAGGTGCTCTACAGGTGTCTCCGATGGTACTTGTTGAGTTGGCATAGATCGAGATTAGAATTTGTCACTCCGATTGTCGGAGAGGTATCTCTGGGCCCTCTTGGTAATGCACATCACTATAAGCCTTGCAAGCAATGTGACTAATGAGCTAGTTGCAGGATGATGCATTATGGAACGAGTAAAGAGACTTGCCAGTAACAAGATTGAGCTTGGTATTGAGATACCGACGATCAAATCTCGGGCAAGTAACATATCGATGACAAAGGGAACAACGTATGTTGTTATGCGATTTGACCGATAAAGATCTTCGTGGAATATGTAGGAACCAATATGAACATCTAGGTTCCGCTATTGGTTATTGACCAGAGACGTGTCTCAGTCATGTCTACATAGTTCTCGAACCCGTAGGGTCCGCACGCTTAAAGTTCTGTGATGATCGGTATTATAAGTTTATATGTTTTGATGTACCGAAGGTAGTTCCGAGTCCCGGATATGATCATGGACATGACGAGGAGTCTCGAAATGGTCGAGACATAAAGATTGATATATTGGAAGCCTACATTTGGGCATCGGAAGAGTTCCGGGTGAAATCGGGATTTTACCAGAGTACTGGGGGGGGGGGGGTTACCAGAACCCCCCGGGGAAGTAATGGGCCTATTGGGCCTTAGTGGAGAAGAGAGAGGGCAGCCAGGACGTGGCGCGCGGCCCCCCTTGCCCCAGTCCGAATTGGACAAGGGAAGGGGGCGGCAGCCCTTCTCCTTCCTTCTCTCCACCTCCTCCTTCCCCCTTCTCCTACTCCTACTAGGAAAGGAGGAGTCCTACTCCCGGTGGGAGTAGGACTCCCCCCTTGGCGCGCCCTCCTTTGCCGGTCGTCTTTCCCCCTTTCTCCTTTACATACGGGGGCAAGGGCACCTCTAGACACACAAGTTGATCATTGATCTCTCCCAGCCGTGTGCGGTGCCCCCTCCACCATAATCCACCTCGGTCATGTCGTAGCGGTGCTTAGGCGAAGCCCTGCGACGGTAGCTTCATCAACATCATCAACACACCGTCGTGCTAGCGAAACTCTCCCTCGAGCTCTACTGGATCGTGAGTTCGCGGGACATCACCAAGCTGAATGTGTGCTAAACGCGGAGGTGCCGTACATTCGGTACTGAGGATCGGTCGATCGTGAAGACGTACGACTACATCAACCGCGTTGTTATAACGCTTCCGCTTAATGGTCTACGAGGGTGCGTGGACGACACTCTCCCCTCTCGTTGCTATGCATCACCATGATCTTGCGTGTGCGTAGGAAAATTTTGAAATTACTACGTTCCCCAACAGTGGCATCCGTGCCAGGTTTATGCGCAGATGTTATATGCACGAGTAGAACACAAGTGAGTTGTGGGCGATACAAGTCATACTTCTTACCAGCATGTCATACTTTGGTTCGGCGGTATTGTTGGATGAAGCGGCCCGAACCGACATTACGCGTACGCTTACGCGAGACTGGTTCTACCGACGTGCTTCGCACACAGGTGGCTGGCGGGTGTCAGTTTCTCCAACTTTAGTTGAACCGAGTGTGGCTACGCCCGGTCCTTGAGAAGGTTAAAACAGCACTAACTTGACGAACTATCGTTGTGGTTTTGATGCGTAGGTAAGAACGGTTCTTGCTCAGCCCGTAGCAGCCACGTAAAACTTGCAACAACAAAGTAGAGGACGTCTAACTTGTTTTTGCAGGGCATGTTGTGATGTGATATGGTCATGACGTGATGAGATATAAATTGTTGTATGAGATGATCATGTTTTGTTAAAGTTATCAGCAACTGGCAGAAGCCTTATGGCTGTCTCTTTATTGCATAAGATGCAAGTGCCATGTAATTGCTTTACTTTATCACTATGCGATAGCAATAGTTGCAAAAGCAACAGTTGACAAGACGACCATGTGACGACACATTGATAGAGATCAAGATGATGGAGATCATGGTGTAAAGCCGGTGATGATAGTGATCATGACGGTACTTTGGAGATGGAGATCAAAGGCGCAAGATGATCATGGCCATATCATGTCATATATTTTGATTGCATGTGATGTTTATCCTTTATGCATCTTATTTTGCTTAGTTCGACGGTAGCATTATAAGATGATCTCTCACTAAATTTCAAGGTATAAGTGTTCTCCCTGAGTATGCACCATTGCGTTAGTTCGTCGTGCCGAGACACCACGTGATGATCGGGTGTGATAAGCTCTACGTTCACATACAACGGGTGCAAGCCAGTTTTGCACACGCGGAATACTCGGGTTAAACTTGACAAGCCTAGCATATGCAGATATGGCCTCGGAACACTGGAGACCGAAAGGTCGAGCGTGAATCAAATAGTAGATATGATCAACATAGTGATGTTCACCATTGAAAACTACTCCATCTCACGTGATGATCGGACATGGTTTAGTTGATTTGGATCACGTGATCATTTAGATGACTAGAGGGATGTCTATCTAAGTGGGAGTTCTTAAGTAATATGATTAATTGAACTTAAATTTATCATGAACTTAGTCCTAATAGTATTTGCATATCTATGTTGTAGATCAATAGCTCGCACATAGCTTCCTCGTTTTTTTTGATATGTTCCTAGAGAAAAATAAATCGAAAGATGTTAGTAGCAATGATGCGGATTGGATCCGTGATCTGAGGATTATCCTCATTGTTGCATAGAAGAATTATGTCCTTGATGCACCACTAGGTGATAGACCGATTGCAGGAGCAGATGCAGACGTTATGAACGTTTGGCGAGCTCGATATGATGACTACTTGATAGTTTAGTGCACCATGCTTTACGGCTTAGAATCGGGACTTCAAAGACGTTTTGAACGCCACGGAGCATATGAGATGTTCCAAGAGTAGAAATTAGTATTTCAGACTCATGCCCATGTCGAAAGGTATGAGGCCTTTGACAAGCACTTTGCCTACAAGATGGGGAGAATAGCTCAGCTAGTGAGCATGTGCTCAGAATGTCTGAGGACTACAATCACTTGAATCAAGTGGGAGTTAATCTTCCAGATAAGATAGTGATTGACAGAATTCTCTAGTCACTATCACCAAGTTACTGGAACTTCGTGATGAACTATAATATGCAAGGGGTAACAAAAACGATTCCCAAGCTCTTTGTGATTCTGAAATCGACAAAGGTAGAAATCAAGAAAAGCATCAAGCGTTGATGATTGACAAGACCACTAGTTTCAAGAAAAGGGCAAAGGGAAGAAGGGGAACTTCAAGAAGAACGGCAAGCAAGTTGCTGCTCAAGTGAAGAAGCCCAAGTCTAGACCTAAGCCTGAGACTAAGTGCTTCTATTGCAAAGGGACTGGTCACTGGAAGTAGAACTACCCCAAGTATTTGGCGGATAAGAAGGATGGCAAAGTGAACAAAGGTATATTTGATATACATGTTATTGATGTGTACTTTACTAGTGTTTATAGCAACCCCTCAGTATTTGATGCTAGTTCAGTTGCTAAGATTAGTAACTCGAAACGGGAGTTGTAGAATGAACAGAGACTAGTTAAGGGTGAAGTGACGATGTGTGTTGGAAGTGGTTCCAAAATTGATACGATCATCATTGCACACTCCCTATACTTTCGGGATTAGTGTTGAACCTAAAATAAATGTTATTTGGTGTTTGCGTTAAGCATGAATATGAGTGGATCATGTTTATTGCAATACGGTTATTCATTTAAGTCAAAGAATAATTGTTGTTCTATTTACATGAATAAAACCTTCTATGGTCATACACTCAATATAAATGGTTTATTGAATCTCGATCGTAGTGATACACATATTCATAATATTGAAGCCAAAAGATGCAAAGTTAATAATGATAGTGCAACTTATTTGTGGCACTGCCGTTTAGGTCATATTGGTGTAAAGTGCATGAAGAAACTCCATGCTGATGGGTTTTTGGAATCACTTGATTATGAATCGCTTGATTCTTGCGAACCATGCCTCATGGGCAAGATGACTAAGACTCCGTTCTCCGGAACAATGGAGCGAGCAACTGACTTATTGGAAATAATACATACTGATGTATGCGGTCCGATGAGTGTTGAGGCTCGCAGTGGGTATCATTATTTTCTGACCTTCACAGATGATTTGAGCAGATATGGGTATATCTACTTGATGAAACAGAAGTCTGAAACATTTGAAAAGTTCAAAGAATTTCAGAGTGAAGTGGAAAATCATCATAACAAGAAAATAAAGTTTCTGCGATCTGATCGTGGAGGAGAATATTTGAGTTACGAGTTTGGTCTTCATTTGAAACAATGCGGAATAGTTTTGCAACTCACGCCACCTGGAACATGATACGTTTCCAACGTATCTATATTTTTTATTGCTCCATGCTATTATATTATCTATTTTGGATGTTAATGGGCCTTATTTTACACTTTTATATCATTTTTGGGACTAACCTACTAACCGGAGGCACATCCCAAATTGTTGTTTTTTGCCTATTTTAGGGTTTTGAAGAAAAGGAATATCAAACGGAGTCCAAACGGAATGAAACCTTCGGGAACGTGATTTTCTCAACAAACGTGATCCAGGAGACTTGGAGTGGCCGTCAAGAAACAAGGAAGGAAGGCATGAGGCAGGGGCGCGCCTACCCCCTGGGTGCGCCCTCCACCCTCATGGGCCCTCCATTGCTCCACCGGCGTACTTATTTCTCCTATATATATCCACGTACCCCCAAACATCCAGGAGCACCACGAAAACCTAATTCCACCGCCGCAACCTTCTGTACTCGAGAGATCCCATCTCGGGGCCTTTTCCGGAGCTCCACCGGAGGGGGCATTGATCATGGAGGGCCTCTACATCAACTCCATGGCCTCTCCGGTGATGTGTGAGTAGTGTACTTCAGACCTACGGGTCCATAGTTATTAGCTAGATGGCTTCTTATCTCTCTTTGGATCTCAATACAAAGTTCTCCTCGATCTTCTTGGAGATCTATTCGATGTAATCTTCTTTTTGCGGTGTGTTTGTCGAGATCCGATGAATTGTGGGTTTATGATCCAGATTATCTATGAACAATATTTGATTCTCCTCTGAATTCTTTTATGTATGATTTGTTTATCTTTGCAAGTCTCTTCGAATTATCAGTTTGTTTTGGCCTACTAGATTGATCTTTCTTGCAATGGGAGAAGTGCTTAGCTTTGGGTTCAATCTTGCGGTGTTCGATCCCAGTGACAGAAAAGGGAACCGATACGTATTGTATTGTTGCCATCGAGGATAAAAAGATGGGGTTTATATCATATTGCATGATTTTATCCCTCTACATCATGTCATCTTCCTTAAAGCATTACTCTGTTCTTATAAACTTAATACTCTAGATGCATGCTGGATAGCGGTCGATGTGTGGAGTAATCGTAGTAGACGCAGAATCGTTTCGGTCTACTTGTCTCGGACGTGATGCCTATATACATGATCATACCTAGATATTCTCATAACTATGCTCAATTCTATCAATTGCTCGACAGTAATTTGTTTACCCACCGTAATACTTATGCTCTTGAGAGAAGCCACTAGTGAAACCTATGGCCCCCGGGTCTATCTTTCATCATATTAATCTTCCAATATGCAATTATTTCCTTTGCCATTTATTTTACTTTGCATCTTTATCATAAAAATACCAAAAAAATTTATCTTATCATATCTATCAGATCTCACTCTCGTAAGTGACCGAGAAGGCCTTCACAACCCCTTTATCGCGTTGGTTGCGAGGTTCTTATTTGTTTCTTTGTTTCTATGTGTTGTTTGCTTATTTTGATGAATCTATGAGTAGTATCAGAGGGTATGAACCATAGATAAGTTGGAATACAGTAGATATTACACCAATATAAATAAATAATGAGTTCACAATAGTACCAGAAGTGGTGATTTATTTTCTTATACTAACGGAGCTTACGAGTTTTCTGTTGAGTTTTGTGTTGTGAAGTTTTCAAGTTTTGGGTAAATATCCGATGGACTATGGAATAAGGAGTGGCAAGAGCCTAAGCTTGGGGATGCCCAAGGCACCCCAAGGTAACATTCAAGGACAACCAAGAGCCTAAGCTTGGGGATGGCCCCGGATGGCATCCCCTCTTTCATCTTCGTTCATCGGTAACTTTACTTGGAGCTATATTTTTATTCACCGCATGATATGTGTTTTGCTTGGAGCGTCATTTTATTTTCTTTTGTTTTGCTTG
The DNA here is from genome assembly GCA_034509565.1 of Triticum monococcum. Classification (NCBI taxonomy): domain Eukaryota; kingdom Viridiplantae; phylum Streptophyta; class Magnoliopsida; order Poales; family Poaceae; genus Triticum; species Triticum monococcum. Next base: position 590,041,753 of record CM067845.1, on the reverse strand, counting down.
CTGTTTGAATAAAATACCAAGATCTGGAATTCTTAAATGTTAGAGAGTCTTCACATAGTTGCATAATTATTCTACTACTCATTGATCTTCACTTATATCTTTCGGAGTAGTTTGTCGTTTGCTCTAGTGCTTCATTTATATCTTTGCAGAGCACGGCAGTGGTTTTATTTTGAAGAAATAGATGACTCTCCTGCTTCACTTATATTATTTTGAGAGTCCTAAACAACATGGTAATTTGCTTTGGTTATGAAATTAGTCCTAATATGATAGGCATCCAAGATGGGTATAATAAAAACTTTCATATAAAGTGCATTGAATACTATGAGAAGTTTGATACTTGATGACTGTTTTGAGATATGAAGGTGGTGATATTAGAGTCATGCTAGTGAGTAGTTATGAATTTGAGAAATACTTGTGTTAAAGTTTGTGATTCCCGTAGCATGCACGTATGTTGAACCGTTATCTGATGAAGTCGGAGCATGATTTATTTATTGATTGTCTTCCTTATGAGTGGCGGTCGGGGATGAGCAATGGTCTTTTCCTACCAATCTATCCCCCTAGGAGCATGCGCATAGTACTTTGTTTAGATAACTAATAGATTTTTGCAATAAGTATGTGAGTTCTTTATGACTAATGCTGAGTCCATGGATTATACGTACTCTCACCCTTCCACCATTGCTAGCCTCTCTAGTACCGGCAGCTTTCGCCGGTACCATAAACCCACCATTTACCTTCCTCAAAACAGCCACCATACCTACCTATTATGGCACTTCCATAGCCATTCCAAGATATATTGCCATGCAAATTTCCACCGCTCCATTTATTATGACACGCTTCATCATTGTCATATTGCTTTGCACGATCATGTAGTTGACATCGTATTTGTGGAAAGCCACCATTCATAATTTCATACATGTCACTCTTGAATCATTGCACATCCCGGTACACCGCCGGAGGCATTCACATAGAGTCATATTTTGTTCTAAGTATCGAGTTGTAATTTTTGAGTTGTAAGTAAATAAAAGTGTGATGATCATCATTATTAGAGCATTGTCCCATGTGAGGAAAGGATGATGGAGACTGTGATTCCCCCACAAGTCGGGATGAGACTCCGGACAGAAAAAAAGAAGAAGAAAAAAGAGGCCATAAAAAAGGGAGAGAAGGCCCAAATAAAAAAATAAAAAATAAAAAAATGAGAGAAAAAGAGAGAAGGGACAAGGTTACTATCGTTTTCCCACACTTGTGCTTCAAAGTAGCACCATGATCTTCATGATAGATAGTCTCCTATGTTGTCACTTTGATATACTAGTTGCATGTCTATCGGTGGAACCAGTCTCATGAACATGGTGATGTAAGGTTGGTCTGGGCCGCTTCATCCAACAATACCGCTGAATCAAAATAAGACTTTGTGGTAAGCAGCATGATGATCACCGCCCACAACTCTTTGTGTTCTACCCGTGCATATCATCTACGCATAAACGTGGCGCGGATGCCACTATTGGGAAACGTAGCATGCAATTTCAAAAAAGTTCCTACGCTCATGCAAGATCTATCTAGGAGATTCATAGCAATGAGAGGGGGAGAGTGTGTCCATGTACCCTCATAGACCGAAAGTGGAAGCATTTGACAACACGGTTGATGTAGTCGAACTTCTTCTCGTTCCGACCGATCAAGCATCGAACGTACAACACCTCCGAGTTCTGCACACGTTCAGCTCGATGATGTCCCTCGAACTCTTGATCCAGCAAAGTGTCAAGGGAGAGTTCCGTCAGCATGATGGCATGGTGACAGTGATGGTGAAGTGATCTGCGCAGGGCTTCGCCTAAGCACTACGTGAATATGACCAGAGGCGTAAACTATGGAGGGGGGGGGGGCACCGCACACGACTAGGAATCAATGCTGTGTGTTCTAGTGGTGCCCCCCACATATATATAGGTGGGAGGGGAGGGGAGCAGCAAGGGGCACCCCAAGTAGGAGGGATCATACTTGGGCGCTTCCTCCAAGTCGGCCTCCCCCTTCCATATGCATCGGAGGGGGAGGGAAGGAAAGAGGGAGGCCAAATCCTCCCCTTTCCTTCTCCCTTCCCTTCCTTTCCTTCTCCCCCTATTCGGCCTATAGGGGGGCGCACCAGCCCCTTAGGGGCTGGTCTGTCCCTCTCTTGGCCCATTAGGCCCATATAGTTTTCCGGGGGGTGCCCGAAACCCCTTCTGGTGCCCCGATATGTACCCAGTACCCCCAGAGCACTTCCGGTGTCCGAAGATCATTGTCCTATATATGAATCTTTACCTCTCGACCATTTAGAGACTCCTAGTCATGTCTGTGATCTCATCCAGGACTCCGAACAACATTCGGGCACCAAATCACATAACTCATATAATACAAAAATCATCATCGAACATTAAGCGTGCGGACCCTACGGGTTCGAGAACTATGTAGACATGACCGAGGCACCTCTCCGGTAAATAACCAACATCGGAACCTGGATGCTCATATTGGTTCCCACATATTCTACGAAGATCTTTATCGGTCGTACCGTAATGACAACATACATTATTCCCTTTGTCATCGGTATGTTACTTGCCCGAGATTCGATCGTTGGTATCTTCATACCTAGTTCAATCTCGTTACCGGTAAGTCTCTTTACTCGTTCCGTAATACATCATCCTGTAACTAACTCATTAGTTACTTTGCTTGCAAGGCTTCTTATGATGTGCATTACCGAGAGGGCCCAGAGATACCTCTCTGATACTCAGAGTGACAAATCCTAATCTCGATCTATGCCAACCCAACAAACACCTTTTGAGATACCTATAGAGCATCTTTATAATCACCTAGTTACATTGTGACGTTTGATAGCACACAAGGTATTCCTCCGGTATCCGGGAGTTGCATAATCTCATAGCCAAAGGAATATGTATTTGACATGAAGAAAGCAATAGCAATAAAATTGAACGATCATTATGATAAGCTAACGGATGGGTCTTGTGCATCACATCATTCTCCTAATGATCTCCTAATGATGTGATCTCGTTCATCAAATGACGACACATGTCTATGGTTAGGAAACTTAACCATCTTTGGTTAACGAGCTAGTCTAGTACAGGCTTACTAGGGACACGGTGTTTTGTCTATGTATCCACACATGTATCAAGTTTCCGGTTAATACAATTCTAGCATGAATAATTAAAATTTATCATGAATAAGGAAATATAAATTAATAACTTTATTATTGCCTCTAGGGCATATTTCCTTCACGTCGCGCATGCACACTCTGCCGTACCCCATCGACAACACCCCGGAGGAGCAGTGAAGGGCGCTCGAAGGAGCGAGATGGAGGAGGAGCGAGGTGGATAAGGCGGCGGCTAGGGTTTAGAACCCTCTATCTTTTTTTCTTTTTTTTGAATCTATGTTATGTTATTAAGTTGTAAGTGAACTATATGATCGTGCTATGGGCTTGTTGGCCCTATCTTTGTTATGTTATTAAGTTCTATTATTAAGTTTTCTATCCATCCTATTATTAAGTTCTTGTTAGTTTGTACTTTTTTTGAATTATTGATTGTTTTTTGAGAGAGCTCGTTTTGTTCATAAGAACCTAGTGCATGCATAGCTACACAAGCCACCAGCACGTTGAGGAAGCTTCCTCGGTGACGAGGGTTTTGAGTTCCTTAATGGCGATGGTGTGCTTACTCACCATCTCCACAAGCATACGAAACATAGTGAGCTTCTTTCCTTTGAGGGAGCACATGCACTTATTTAGTTAGCAAGCATAGGATCATCTATACCATCATCATAATAATTATCCTCCGCATCAAGATATTCATCACAAGGAGTAGAAGGAGTGAAAATAGGAGGGTTTGACCATGGGGTTACCTTGACCTTGTCAGGAGAGTTTTGGTCCTCTCCATCTTCTACCACGGCCTTTGACTAGCCTCAAAGTGTTTTGAGAATCTTGAGCTATGTAGCCACCTAGTGCGTGCAGCTAAAAACAATAAAAAAATATTGTTCAATTTATTTGTCGTAGCAAAACAGGTGCAGATGCGAGTGGATCGAAAAGGATCAAACAATGTTCTAAATCAAGGAAACAAGCATCGACGCATGCATGCAGTGACCGTCGCTGCGTCCGTGGCGGCTGGCGTGCACGAAAGCGGCTCGGTCGGCACGCAACGGCGCATGCATGTAGTCTAGCTGCGTGCATGCATAGCAGGCTAGCTGGATATGTCGTGCATGCATTGCAGGCTTCTGTCGTGGCAGCGCACGCAAGCGTTTCATGCAATTTCCCAACAGGCTAACGAAACCATGACCCAACGGTCGAACAACGCCACCATCCAAGGCCGCCCCACTTGTCAGGTCCAACGAGCGACACAGTCTAGCGAGGCCCCACTCGTCAGAGTTAATGGTAAAAGCACTGACCCGAGGGTGCTACCTCTTGAGCACTGCATTGGTTTTCCCCGAAGAGGAAGGGATGATGCAGCAAAGTAGCGTAAGTATTTTCCTCAGTTTTTGAGAACCAAGGTATTGTTGGGGAACGTAGTAATTTCAAAAAATTTCCTACGCACACGCAAGATCATGGTGATGCATAGCAACGAGGGGGAGAGTCTGATCTACGTACCCTTGTAGATCACAACGGAAGCGTTGACACAACATAGAGGAAGTAGTCGTACGTCTTCTTCCCGATCCGACCGATCCAAGCACCGTTACTCCGGCACCGCCGAGTTCTTAGCACAGGTTCAGCTCGATGATGATCCTCGGGCTCCGATCCAGCAAAGCTTCAGGGAGGAGTTCCGTCAGCACGACGGCGTGGTGACGATCTTGATGTACTACCGACGCAGGGCTTCGCCTAAGCACTACAACGATATGATCAAGGTGGAATTTGGTGGCAGGGGGCACCGCACACGGCTAAGGAACGATCTCAAGGATCAACTTGTGTGTCTAGAGGTGCCCCCTGCCCCCGTATATAAAGGTTGAGAGGGGGAGGGCTGGCCGGCCAAGCTAGGGAGGCGCAGGAGAGTCCTACTCCCACTAGGAGTAGGATTCCCCCTCCAATCCTAGTCCAACTAGGATTCCTCGGAGGGGAAAAGAGGAGGAGGTGGCCGGCCACCCTTTCCTAGTCCTAATAGGACTAGGGGAAGGGGGAGGCGCGCAGCCCATCTAGGGCAGCCCCTTCTCTTTTCCACTAAGGCCCATTATGGCCCATCTAGCTCCCGGGGGGTTCCGGTAACCCTCCCGGTATTCCGGAAAAATCCCGATTTCACCCGGAACACTTCCGATGTCCAATCATAGGCTTCCAATATATCAATCTTTACTTCTTGACCATTTCGAGACTCCTCGTCATGTCCGTGATCACATCCGGGACTCCGAACAACCTTCGGTACATCAAAATGCATAAACTCATAATAACTGTCATCGTAACGTTAAGCGTGCGGACCCTACGGTTCGAGAACAATGTAGACATGACCGAGACACGTCTCCGGTCAATAACCAATAGCGGGACCTGGACGCCCATATTGGCTCCTACATATTCTACGAAGATCTTTATCGGTCAGACCGCATAACAACATACGTTGTTCCCTTTGTCATCGGTATGTTACTTGCCCGAGATTTGATCGTCGGTATCCAATACCTAGTTCAATCTCGTTACTGGCAAGTCTCTTTACTCGTTCCGTAATACATCATCTCACAACTTAACATATTAGTTGCAGTGCTTGCAAGGCTTATGTGATGTGCATTACCGAGAGGGCCCAGAGATACCTCTCCGACATTCGGAGTGACAAATCCTATTCTCGAAATATGCCAACCCAACATCTACCATTGGAAACACCTGTAGTACTCCTTTATAATCACCCAGTTACATTGTGACATTTGGTAGCACCCAAAGTGTTCCTCCGGCAAACGGGAGTTGCATAATCTCATAGTCATAGGAACATGTATAAGTCATGAAGAAAGCAATAGCAACATACTAAACGATCGGGTGCTAAGCTAATGGAATGGGTCATGTCAATCAGATCATTCAACTAATGATGTGATCCCGTTAATCAAATAACAACTCTTTGTTCATGGTTAGGAAACATAACCATCTTTGATTAACGAGCTAGTCAAGTAGAGGCATACTAGTGACACTCTGCTTGTCTATGTATTCACACATGTATTATGTTTCCGGTTAATACAATTCTAGCATGAATAATAAACATTTATCATGATATAAGGAAATAAATAATAACTTTATTATTGCCTCTAGGGCATATTTCCTTCAGTCTCCCACTTGCACTAGAGTCAATAATCTACTTCACATCGCCATGTGATTTAACAGCAATAGTTCACATCACCATGTGATTAACACCCATAGTTCACATCGTCATGTGACCAACACTCAAAGGGTTTACTAGAGTCAGTAATCTAATTCACATATCTATGTGATTAACACCCAAAGAGTACTAAGGTGTGATCATGTTTTGCTTGTGAGATAATTTTAGTCAACGGGTCTGTCACATTCAGATCCGTAAGTATTTTGCAAGTTCTATGTCTACAATGCTCTACACGGAGCTACTCTAGCTAATTGCTCCCACTTTCAATATGTATCCAGATTGAGACTTTAGATTCATCTGGATCAGTGTCAAAAACTTGCATTGACGTAACCCTTTACGACGAACCTTTTTGTCATGTCCATAATCGAGAAACATATCCTTATTTCACTAAGGATAATTCTGACCGCTGTCCAGTGATCTACTCCTAGATCACTATTGTACTCCCTTGCCAAATCAATGCAGGGTATACAATAGATCTGGTATATAGCATGACATACTTTATAGAACCTATGGCCAAGGCATAGGGAATGACTTTCATTCTCTTTCTATCTTCTGCCGTGGTCGGGCTTTGAGTCTTACTCAACTTCACACCTTGTAATACAGGCAAGAACTCTTTCTTTGCTTGATCCATTTTGAACTTCTTCAAAATCTTGTCAAGGTATGTGCTTTGTGAAAGTCCAATTAAGCGTCTTGATCTATCTCTATAGATATTTATGCCTAATATGTAAGCAGCTTCCCCGAGGTCTTTCATCGAAAAACTTTTATTCAAGTATCCCTTTATGCTATCCAGAAATTCTATATCATTTCCAATCAGCAATATGTCATCCACATATAATATCAGAAATGCTACAGAGCTCCCACTCACTTTCTTGTAAATACAGGCTTCTCCAAAAGTCTGTATAAAGCCAAATGCTTTGATCACACTATCAAAGCGTTTATTCCAACTCCGAGATGCTTGCACCAGTCCATAAATGGATCACTGGAGTTTGCACACTTTGTTAGCTCCCTTTGGATCGATAAAACCTTCTGGTTGCATCATATACAACTCTTCTTCCAGAAATCCATTCAGGAATGCAGTTTTGACATCCATCTGCCAAATTTCATAATCATAAAATGCGACAATTGCTAACATGATTCTGACATACTTAAGCATCGCTACGGGTGAGAAGGTCTCATCGTAGTCAACCCCTTGAACTTGTCGAAAAACTTTTTGCGACAAGTCGAGCTTTATAGACAGTAATATTACCGTCAGCGTCAGTCTTTTCCTTGAAGATCCATTTATTCTCAATTGCTTGCCGATCATCGGGCAAGTCAACCAAAGTCCACACTTTGTTCTCATACATGGATCCCATCTCAGATTTCATGGCTTCAAGCCACTTTGCGGAATCTGGGCTCACCATCGCTTCTTCAAGGAGCGATTCAAGTTTAACTCTACACCCCCCAGAAGAGCTGTGTTGCGTGGGACTCCGTCGCTTGAAGAATCCGAGTTCTCTTCCTCTGCTGCCACCGTGACGGGAAAAATCATTGAGGAAGAAGACGACGCTACATCACCACCAATGTCTTCAGCGCGCGTCGTCACTGCACCAAGCTCGCCTGCACCACCAAACGCCTCCACCGACCCTGCTGCGCCTGGGAACGCATAGAAAACTCTATGTCTTCAAACCTTTTTGGTCATCACTGACAAAAGGGGGAGAAGCATTTGATGTTTATAGTCTTCAAGTGGGTCAATAATATGGGCGGGTGCTTTATATTTTGCATTTTGCTTCGTGCTTACAACTCTCGTTTTGCTACATTTGGTTCTTTGAGTTGTAACACTTAAACTTGATGGTCGTCTGCTACTATGTTTGCCACTGTGTTCTTGCGAAGATAAATTCCGCATGTACGATGATAATTTCCGCACTCTTATCATTTCGCAGACGTCCATTTTTCATTATGCATATCATTATCTTCATATATCTTTACGTGCATGATGGATTGTCATCATAAGTTGAAGTGGATTCCCACAAATACAACCTGCTGTGTGCATTTGCATTCCAGAAGCAAATCACTTATATGCACATCTTCAGGGGGAGCCCTTGCAGCTTATGAAGACAATCCCTTTACAATTTCTCAAATTATATTCCCCGTTGAAAACTTCAACTAGTTTGTCATCAATCACCAAAAAGGGGGAGATTGTAAGTGCATCTAGTGCCACCCCTAGTTGGTTTTGGAGTATTGACGACAAACCTAGTTGAGGGACTAATGTGTTTGTGAGAATTGCAGGATAACACAGGTAGAAGTCCCTCATTGATTCGGTTTAGCTACCAGAGATGACCCCCAAAAATGTACGAAGACATTGAAGACAATGGTGGTTCATGAAGACATTCATGTCGAAGACAATGACATATGAAGACTCCCCATGAAGCCTTTGGAACTCGAAGACTTAGATCCTTCGTAGTTTACTTTATTCATGTTGTGTCATAGGAACCACCGTACTGTTAAGTGGGGTCCAAGAGAACCAGTCAGGATGACTGAAGTGATGCCTAATTCAAATCCTATGTCTTCGAGTGAAGACAATGAGAGAAAATCTTGTCCAGAGTCAGACAAGTCAGCTTTACTTGCAGCCCAAGTAAAGTTGCCGTGAGAGTTCAAAATCCGACCGTTAGTACACGTGTCAGTTCCTTAGTGACCCAGGGTCATTTCGGACAAATCAGGTCAGGGTTGCCAAGTGGCTATAAATAGTCCACCCCCACAACCATAAACGGTTGGCTGCTCAGATTTCAGTGCACGGCTTTTGTCGTTTGAGAGCAACCCACCTCGAAGCCTTTGAGAGAAAATCCTTAGTGAGGAGAAAAGCCCTAACCACCCAGAGCCAGAGTAATTGGGCATCACTTAAGTCTTCTTGTCTGTGTGATCTGAAGACTTATTACACTTGAGGACTGTGCATCCTCCAGACGGTTAGGCGTCGCGTTCTGAGCATCCAAGAGAAATTGTGGAGTGCCGGTGAACGAAGTCTGTGAAGGTTTGGGAGTCTACCTTGAAGACTTACCAGAGTGATTGGGCGAGGTCTGTGTGACCTTAGCTCAAGGAGAATACGGTGAGGACTGGGTGTCTTGGACTAAGTGTCCTTGACTGGGTGTCCGGGACTGTGTGTCCTTTGGTTTAAATACCTAGCCGCTCCAACCAGACGTACAGTTGTCACAGCAACTGGAAGTGGTCCAATAAATCATTGTCTTCAACGTGTCACTGGTTTCATCTTCACTTCCCTTCAACTTACTGTTATTCATTGTGAAGCCACTGCATGCTTGCTCTATCTTTTGTCTTCACAACATAACCGTATGATTTGATTGGCTTCATAACTTCTTCCTACCTGATCCTTATTACACTGAAGCTATTGTTACTGTGCTTTCACTCTATTGAATACTTAACCATAGCTTGCTTGTGTAATCTAACTTCCGCTGCATAGTGATAGGCATATTTTCTCTGTTTGTCTTCATAACTTCCACGTTTTGAAGACTTTCATAAAAATCGCCTATTCACCCCCCCTCTAGTCGATATAACGCACTTTCAATTGGTATCAGAGCAAGGTGCTCCCTTGTTCTGTGTGATTCGGTTTAACCACCTGGAGTTTTAGCTATGTCGACTGCAGGGATAATTAAAGTCTCCGCTGCGTGCCCCGTCTTCGATGGAACTGAATATCCCTACTGGAAGAATAAGATGTGCATGCATCTTGAAGCCATTGACGTCGACCTATGGTATGTCGTCGAAAACGGCGTTCCCAAGGCTGGAGAAGGTGTCACTGCGGCTGATGTCAAGAAGTTCACTCAACTGGACTCCACTGCCAAGAATATTATCTGTGGTCATCTGACCAAGGGACAGTACGGCCGTGTGAGTGCCTTGAAGACATCCAAGCTGGTCTGGGACTAGCTCTGCAAGGTCAATGAAGGCATCTCAACCCAGAGAGATCAGAGAATCAGTGTTCTTCGCAATCTCTTCAACCGCTTCAAGCGAAATGACAATGAGAATGTCCAGCACACATTTGACCGGCTCACTGACATCACAAATGAGCTTCAAGCCCTCGGCGCCACTGAGATCACCAAACATGAAATCGTCAAGACGCTGCTAAGATCACTTGACAATTCATTTGACATCCTAGCCCTGATGATTCAAGAACGTCCAGACTTCAAGACACTCGATCCGTCTGACATACTTGAGAGGCTCAACACACATGAGTTTCAGCTTTCTGAGAAAAGAGATATCTACGGTCCAAACTATGGGCGAACTCGTGCCCTGAAGGCAAGAGCTGTGTCATCATCTGAAGAAGAATCTGACAGCAGTTCCGATGATCCTGAAGACATTGGACGGGAACTTGCAATGCTAGTGAAGAAGTTCCAGAGATTCACCAAGAAGAAAGGCTTCAGAAAGCCTTCACGATCAAGCTCAAGGAATGATGAAGCTTCTGCGCATGACTACAAGAGGAAAACTTGTCACAAGTGCAAGAAAACTGGACACTTCATCTCTGAGTGTCCACAATGGGACAATGAGAACAGAAAGAAGAAGAAGAGCAAGGAATATGACTCTGACGATAAGAAGACGAAGAAATACTCAAAGTCTTCGTCCAAGTCTTCCTCAAAGTCTTCATTACACAAGAAGAGTTCATCTGGCAAGGCTCGTGCGTTTGTTGGCAAGGAAATGGATTCAGAGGAGGAGTCCGCTTCTGAGGAGGCAGAGGTGGAGTCTGAGGAGGAGTCTGATTCAGGCATTGCAAGTTTGGCTACAGCCTATGTCACCAAGTCCATCTTCAATACTGAAGACAATGACTCCATCACCATCACCTGTGCAAATGACAAGGACGACTCTACTCCCACCTACTGCTTCATGGCACGTGGTGCCAAGGTAAACACACGCACTACTCACTATCGAACATCTAGTGACGATGACTCTGATTTTGATTCAAAACCCAGTTACAAAACACTTGCTAAAATTGCAACTGAACAACAAAAGGCCATGGAACATATTCAAAAACTGTTAGACAGAAGCGATGATCTGTTGGGTGCTGAAATGACTCGTTCTGAATCCTTAATTGAAGACATAAAAAATCTTCATGTTAAGTATCAGGAACTCGAAGATCGTCTTGAGACTCTCTCAACTACTCATGAAAAGCTCTCCTATGATTATCTTCAGAAGAAGCAAGATCTTGAGAAGTTGAGAGCAGATCATGAAGATCTTCAAAAGGAAAACGAGTCACTTCGAGCCGAACAGATCAGTTCTGCTAAGGAAGGATTTGAACCACCATGCCTTAAATGCATTGAGCGTGATAATGCTATTTCTGTTGCTGAATGTTCCACTGCTACTGCTGTTGCAATATCTTCAACTGTTGAAGTGGTAACTAACCCCTCTGCTGAGGATACCACTGCTATTGCTGATGAAAATGCTAGGTTGAAGACATTGCTTGAAACAGGGATGTACAAAAGTCTCAAAGGACATCAGACACTATGTGATGTCCTCAAGAAGCAGATTCTGAACCGAAACCCTAGCAAAGAGGGTGTTGGGTTCGTGAGGAAAATTAATGCAGATGGCTCTTACTGGAAACCTGAGCAGTACCCCAAAACCACATGGGTTGCTGCAAAGGAATCCTCAGCAGATCCATCCAATCTGTCTGGCTTCACTTGTGCCAACCCCATTATTATTGATGACTCCTTTGATGCAAACTATAAACTGTTTAAGAATCAGAATGGTGAAGTGTTTGCCAGATACATTGGCACTAACTGCAGGAATGGACCGCCTATGAAGAGGATCTGGGTTCCAAAAACGTGTCTGGAAAATCTTCCTGTGAATGTCTTCATGACACCTCACATGAAGAAGACTAACCCCAGACCAAAGGCTTCATACGGTCCAAAGGCTTCATACAGACAGAGGACTCACCTGAGTCATACTAACGCAAATGTTTTGCAGGGAAACCATACTCAGGCATATGAATATAAGAGCGGTTCGTCAAACCGTCATGTTCATATGACCAAGAACTATTCTGCCTATTCTTATGAGTACTATTGTCCTCCTGCTAGACTATTTGCTAGGGCCCCAAAGCCAAAATTCTCAGATGCTGCACTTAGACTTATTGCTTCTAAACCACCCTTGAAGATGTGGGTGGTTAAGAAAGCTTAACTCTCTTTTGCAGGGAATGGTCTCCAACTCAAAACCAAAATCTTCTGATGCTATTGCTGGGGACCTTAAGAAACTTGTGGGGCGCAAGATCAAATGCCCAAATGGCATCACTATGTATTTCATATCTGAATCGCATGCTACTCTCCCTGCTTGTCCTAACCTGGATCTCAGCTTTCATAATCCACTGGTTCGTCAAATGTTTTTGCTTCACAACACTCTTCGTGAAGCCTATCCCCCTAACTGCACTGTAGGGTACGACACCAGTGACTTCAAAGTCTTCAGAATGGATTATTGACAGCGGGTGTACAAATCACATGACTGGCAAGAGAAGTCTCTTTATGGACTCAACCTTACGTCCATCTGACAAGAGCCACATCACATTCGCTGACACTGGTAAAAGTAAAGTACTGGGTCTAGGTAGAGTTGCAATCTCAAAGGATCAACACATGGATAAAGTCATGTTTGTTGAATCCCTTGGCTTCAACTTAATGTCTGTCTCAATGCTTTGCGATTTAAACATGATTGTAATCTTTGGAAAATATCGTTGTCTGGTACTAATGGAATCTGACAAGTCTCTAGTGTTTGAAGGGTATCGAAAAGATGATTTGTACGTGGTAGATTTCTCAGCAGGGCCACAGCTTGCAGTTTGTCTTCTCGCAAAGGCTTCAAAATGCTGGCTTTGGCATCAAAGACTTGGGCATGCTGGCATGAGGAACCTCCACACCCTTGCGAAGAAGAAGCACATCATAGGCATCGAGGGCGTCAAGTTCAAGAAAGATCACTTATGCGGTGCCTGTGAAGCTGGGAAGATGACAAGGGCAAAACATCCTTCGAAGACAATCATGACCACTACTCAACCCTTCGAACTGCTTCACATGGATCTCTTCGGTCCTACCCACTACTCAACTTTCTCCACTACTGCTTGCCTCTATGGATTCGTCATTGTTGATGATTACTCTAGATATACTTGGGTGCACATAATCCTTTACAAGACTGAAGTGCAGGATGTCTTCAGACGCTTCGCAAATCGGGCAATGAACAATTATGGCGCCAAGATAAAGCACATCAGAAGTGACAATGGCACAGAATTCAAGAACACCGGCCTTGACACATATCTTGATACATTGGGCATCACTCATGAATTCTCAGCTCCATACACGCCACAACAGAATGGCATCGTCGAACGCAAGAACAGAACACTCATTGAGATGGCCAGAACAATGTTAGATGAGTACAAGACACCAAGAAAATTCTGGACTGAAGCCATTGACACTGCATGCCATACTATCAACCGTGTATATCTTCACAAGCTGCTGAACAAGACATCTTATGAACTTCTGACTGGCAAGAAGCCAAATGTAAGTTACTTCAGAGTATTTGGATCAAGATGCTGGATCAAGGACCCTCAGCACACCTCAAAATTTGCTCCAAAAGCACATGAGGGCTTCATGCTTGGATATGGAAAGGATTCGCACTCCTACAGAGTCTTCAATCTCTTTCACTACAAAGTGGTTGAAACAGTGGATGTGCGGTTTGATGAGACCAATGGGTCACAAAGAGAGCAACTACCAGATGTACTAGATGAAGTTCCAGCCAGTGAATCAATCAAGCTAATGGGAACTGGAGAAATTATACCGTCTGAAGCTCGTCCTGAAGAAGAACTTATCATCTCAGCACCTGATCCACATGAAGACAATGCTCAGCCTGAAGACATTCCTCCCCATGACAACGTAGATCAGCAAGAGCAAAGTCTTCGACCCCTACATCCTCGTGTTGCCAATGAAGTGCAGATTGACAGAATAATTGATAGCATCAATGCACCTGGTCCACTGACTCGTTCAAGGGCAACTCAACTGACAAACTTCTGCGGACACTTCGCATTCGTTTCGATCACTGAACCCAAGAAAATTGATGAAGCCTTTATGGAACCTGAATGGATTCAAGCTATGCAAGAAGAGCTTCAACAATTTGAGCTGAATAATGTATGGGAGTTGGTTAAGCGTCCTGATCCACGGAAGCATAACATAATAGGCACCAAATGGATATACCGCAACAAGCAAGATGAGCATGGCCAAGTCGTCAGAAACAAGGCTCGTCTCGTTGCTCAAGGATATACTCAAGTGGAAGGCATTGACTTCGATGAAACATTTGCTCCTGTGGCCAGACTTGAAGCCATCCGTATACTGCTGGCCTATGCAAATCATCACAACATAATCCTGTATCAAATGGATGTAAAAAGTGCTTTCCTCAATGGCAAAATTGAAGAAGAAGTGTATGTTGCACAACCACCTGGGTTTGAAGATCCAAAACATCCTGACATGGTGTACAAGCTCAAAAAGGCACTATATGGCCTCAAACAAGCCCCTCGGGCCTGGTATGATACACTCAAATACTTCCTGAAGAGCAAAGGCTTCATACCTGGTTCCCTGGATCCCACTCTCTTCATGAAGACATATGATGGTGAACTGTTTGTGTGCCAAATTTACGTGGATGACATTATCTTCGGCTGCACCAATCAGAAGTACAGCGAGGAGTTCGGATATATGATGCAAGAGCAATATCAGATGTCTATGATGGGGGAGCTGAAATTCTTCCTCGGTCTTCAGATACGGCAACAACGCAATGGCATCTTCATATCTCAAGAGAAATATCTCAAAGACTGCCTGAAGAAGTTCGGTATGCAAGACTGCAAAGGCTTCACAACACCAATGCCAGCCAGACATCATCTGGGTCCTGACGACAATGGTAAAGAGTTCGATCAAAAGGTATACCGCTCCATGATTGGTTCTTTGCTTTATTTATGTGCATCTAGGCCAGATATTATGCTTAGTGTTTGCATGTGTGCTCGGTTTCAAGCGGCACCAAAGGAGTCGCATCACTTAGCAGTGAAGCGAATTCTTCGATATTTGGCTCACACACCAACTCTAGGGTTGTGGTATCCAAAGGGCTCAGAGTTTGATCTGGTTGGATTCTCGGATGCTGACTATGCTGGTGACAAGGTTGATCGAAAGTCCACATCAGGCACATGTCACTTTCTGGGACGATCACTTGTATGTTGGTCTTCAAAGAAGCAGAACTGTGTATCTCTCTCCACTGCTGAATCTGAATACATTGCTGCTGGATCCTGCTGCGCTCAGCTTCTATGGATGAAGCAAACCCTCAAGGATTATGGCATTCATCTGAAGCAAGTGCCACTTTACTGCGACAACGAAAGCGCCATCAAGATCGCCAACAACCCAGTACATCACTCGAAGACAAAGCACATTGAAATTCGTCATCATTTTCTCAGAGATCATGTGGTAAAGGAAGATATTGATATCATACACGTCAACACTGAAGAGCAATTGGCAGATATCTTCACCAAGCCCTTGGATGAGAAGAGATTTTGCAAGTTACGGTGTGAGCTAAATATCTTGGAATCCTCAAATGTCCTGTGATCAGGCACACATCCTAACACTTATGCATATTGATGACTTAGGTGTACAACACACGAAGTAACGTATATCTTCAATCAATGAAGACATACACTCTAAGTGTGAATACATTAATGCGGAAATAGACTTCGGAGCGCCACGATAATTGTGCGCCGTGTCTGGGTCTAATACTTCCTATACGGTGGGTAACGCCACCACCAAACGTTCTATTTGAAGTGTTTCACTCATGGCGTTACCTCGCAATGTCTTCACATTTGGTTTGGCTTCAATCTCAAATATGTCTTCATGATCATCTTCACCATGTTGATTGCATATATACTAGTGTTCTGTCCTCCACATCATTCACTTATAGCTATGTCTTCTTGTTTGAATCTTTTTGAACTAAGTGAATGTGATCGGACCCTAACCTCTCTCTGCTTTCCACCTCAAACTCTATCTCTCCAAGTCGTATGCATTCTATTGAAACTGTCGAATGTCTTCACTGCATCCTAGTCAGCTGAAGACAGAGAGACGAACTTTAAAACCGTTTTCAATGCTCCGGAGAAGTAGGAACGACTCCCGACAATCCAGGCGTGCGTGGGATGTGGAACTGCCCCCGATATTCCGCATGATGGCCACGTGCTGATCAGATGCGAACCGCCAGGGGCACCTGAGTAATAGCGCAGTGCCGCCTCTATCCCTATAAGTACAAGATTCACTGCGGTCACTATCTCTTCTTCCACCCTCGCTCGCACGAACCCTAGCGCCACCGCTTGCCCTAGACGACGCCGGCGACGAAGCGCTTCACTGCCGCGACCTCTCCGACGCCGTTTTCACGCCGACCGCGGACCTCAACCTTTCCGCCGTCGCCGTAGGTGTCTTCCGTCGCCAAGTTAGGGCACGGAGGATCGAACTGCTCGGCCTCACCTCTCATCTCGTCTAGCAGTTCCAAGTCTGGTAAATAACAAGCCTTTTACAGCCTCTTTTGATCCTATTGATCCATCACTTTCTGCCAAAAGAGGTTTCTATTCCTTCAAGTTTCATTCCTCTTGTCTGAATCTCATAACTTGCCTAGCATATTCACTTGTTCTTCATGAAGTAGTTAGATTCCTCACTTGTACCGATCTATGGGTTCGTACAAATCTGGAACCAACTTCTTTTCTATAAAGTG
This sequence comes from Triticum monococcum, assembly GCA_034509565.1. Classification (NCBI taxonomy): domain Eukaryota; kingdom Viridiplantae; phylum Streptophyta; class Magnoliopsida; order Poales; family Poaceae; genus Triticum; species Triticum monococcum. Next base: position 590,024,723 of record CM067845.1, on the reverse strand, counting down.
AATGTCTTCGCATGATGAGGTCAATGTCTTCTAAACTGATTTATCTTCAAAATCTTCTGAGAATGCATATGACCTCTTCCCCTTCCCTCGCACCTCAATGCTGTCACAAGTACATGTCTGTGGGAGAATCTTTTGGTTCTCATAGTCTGCATTCATTTGCAGAGTTCCTACAGTGTCACATCAATTCACCCGAAGCAAGTTCCTGTTGGTCAAGCAAAAGGAAGCCTTTGAAGCCTTTGAATCCTTTGAAGCCTTTGAATCTTTTGAAGCCTTCCAAGTTAAGCTTCATGGCATCCGAGAAACAATCAAGGAAGGGAGGCAGACAGAGACGGGGTGACACATCTAAGGATCTGCCTGAAGATTTGGCAGAAATGTACCAAACAGATCCTGAAGAAAGCTATGGTCAGCGCAAGACACGAATCCAATGGATTCGCAGGTATTGGGCAGAGCAGTGGTTCCTATACCGCTTCGTCACCAAAGAATATGCAGAGAAGTGCGCCATCAAGAGGCCATGGGGAGATGCCTTGTACAAGAATCTCGTACCCCGAACCAGAGACGAAGCCATTGCTCAAGGCTTCTTTCCATGCATGGTCAGGGGACAATAGCCAGCTGATGCACATCCATCATCCCTTCTCTGGTGTTGCGATGACACTCTGTTCAAGCGCAACTTTCAATTTGCCCAGAACTCTGCGAAGCAAAACAAGAAGGAGTTTGGGTTGGACTTCAACCCTGGTCCCTCCAAACCAAGGGCAGATGGCACACGCGACGCTAATCCCAATGTCATCGGGCCATTTTCTAATCTCGACGGCCTCATCACTCACATTATAGTCCAAGGGACTGCCGTGAACGACCCTCCAGCAGACACTGAGTCTGATGATGCTCCTACTGCCCCAGAGCCGAAGCAGATGAAGAAGAAGCCAAAAGCTTCCAAGCTAGTCGCCTCTCCCAAGATCTCCAAAGCGAAGCCATTGGCCACTGCACCTCCTGAAGCCAGTGTGCAGTCTGAAGACTTATCAAGAGTCTCCAAGCCTCAAGAAGCAAAGAAACCGCAGCCACACACCAGCAAAGAGCTAACTGCCGCTGCCGTTCTTCGCTGCGAAGCCATTGATCTGTCCAGTGACGAAGATCTTGGTGATGACGCTCTTGAGCAACTCATCAAGAGCAAGGAGGAGGCTGAAATCTTCAACTCCATAGGCGTCGCCTACATTCCGTAGGCTTCGCAAAGGTCCAAGGGCTCAAGCTGCTGACGACATTCCGGCTACATCAGCCGAAGACAATGAAGAAGCACCACAGGAACCCCAAGCTCCACCTCCACTACCCCAACAAGAGGCCGTTCTCCAAGAGAACGTGCCTGAGTCCGTTCCTCTCACTGCACGTGCTGAGGATGAAAACATTGAGGCTGCCACACACAACGCTGAAGCCAATGTGGAGCCCTCTCCAACAATAGCTTCAGAAGATACTGAAGCTCCTGTCCTTGAACCTTCTGCACCAGAGTCTGCTGCCGGTCCGCAATTCAACTATCACATTGCGCACAGGCCTCAGGTTCAGAAGCCAATCCCACGACTGCCAAGGTTCCCAGGTCCTGCATCAGCTCCTGGTTCCTTCAACATTAACAGCTTCAGGGCCGACAATACCTTCTTTAACAGCTCCAAAAACCCATATTCCAGGGAACGGATTGCATCAGATAGGTTCTGGAGCTACCCACAACGCAGTTACTATTCATGCATCCTCTACAACCAAGGCCGCATCTTTCCCCACCAGCGCCTTGAGGTTGAAGCTGTTGCTGGTCTGCCTTGTCTGGAAGAAGCCATTGATTGCTTCAAGCAAGTGGGTTTGCTGCCGTTCATCACTGACGAAGAGCACTGGAACGAAGAGCTTATGCTTCAATTCTATGCCACTCTGCATATCAAAGGCTACAACCGAGATCCGAAGACTTGGGTCCTGGAGTGGATGACCGGCAACGTCCATCATGAAGCCAATGCATTTGATATCATTGAGCTCACCGGCCTACCCATTCCAGGCGAACTCTTCGAAGAAGGCTGCCAACTCCATACTGAAGCAGTTGAGAGCATATTTAAGCGACCTGAGCCAAATATGAGTCAGATGCTCTCAATGATGAAGCCATTGCCTTCTGACGCACCTTACCCAACGGAGTTCTTCGTTGAAGACTTAGAGTACCTGCCTAGAACTATCTATCACATCATCAGGCGGACTCTATGGCCCATTAAGGGGCACTCTCGATATGCCAAGGTTGAAGGTGCCATGAAGACTCTCATCTTCTGTATTATGCATGGCAAATGCTTCAACGCATAGGATCTCTTCATCCGTTAACTTGTAGCGTCAGCCTCAGATCTCTTTGGTTTGAAGATTTATGCTCCATGGGTTATGAGGCTAATCAAGCTCCACTCTGCAATATCATATCAGCCCTCAGCCCGCAACCACAGAATCTTCTTACCCGATGTGGACACCTCTGCTGAAGCTATTTATCCTGAGCCTGCCAAACAGCCACTAAGTCTTCAGAATGCAGAACACCAAAGCTTCACTCAACATGATGAAGGTGTTGAAGCCATTTCCAGAGTCTATCCAATGGCTGGCACCACACGTGCCCCTGCATCCACTGAAGCCACTGACAGCGAAGCTGGACAGAGACCCAAGAAACGCGCTCGTACACTCACTGATCGTGAACTTCTTGTGGCTCTGCATCAAAAGCAAGATAGGCATCACGACTGGCTCAAGAGGCAGATGCACAGTATCATGCAAGACGTCAATCGCATCAGGAATCTGGCCACCAAGAACGCCTTCGTCGCACATGAAACCTGTCGCCGCACTTGGAAAGGCCTCACAATGATGTGCACTGAAGCTGAATTGCAAGAGGATGGCTTCAAGGAGCGATTCAAGTTTAACTCTACACCCCCCAGAAGAGCTGTGTTGCGTGGGACTCCGTCGCTTGAAGAATCCGAGTTCTCTTCCTCTGCTGCCACCGTGACGGGAAAAATCATTGAGGAAGAAGACGACGCTACATCACCACCAATGTCTTCAGCGCGCGTCGTCACTGCACCAAGCTCGCCTGCACCACCAAACGCCTCCACCGACCCTGCTGCGCCTGGGAACGCATAGAAAACTCTATGTCTTCAAACCTTTTTGGTCATCACTGACAAAAGGGGGAGAAGCATTTGATGTTTATAGTCTTCAAGTGGGTCAATAATATGGGCGGGTGCTTTATATTTTGCATTTTGCTTCGTGCTTACAACTCTCGTTTTGCTACATTTGGTTCTTTGAGTTGTAACACTTAAACTTGATGGTCGTCTGCTACTATGTTTGCCACTGTGTTCTTGCGAAGATAAATTCCGCATGTACGATGATAATTTCCGCACTCTTATCATTTCGCAGACGTCCATTTTTCATTATGCATATCATTATCTTCATATATCTTTACGTGCATGATGGATTGTCATCATAAGTTGAAGTGGATTCCCACAAATACAACCTGCTGTGTGCATTTGCATTCCAGAAGCAAATCACTTATATGCACATCTTCAGGGGGAGCCCTTGCAGCTTATGAAGACAATCCCTTTACAATTTCTCAAATTATATTCCCCGTTGAAAACTTCAACTAGTTTGTCATCAATCACCAAAAAGGGGGAGATTGTAAGTGCATCTAGTGCCACCCCTAGTTGGTTTTGGAGTATTGACGACAAACCTAGTTGAGGGACTAATGTGTTTGTGAGAATTGCAGGATAACACAGGTAGAAGTCCCTCATTGATTCGGTTTAGCTACCAGAGATGACCCCCAAAAATGTACGAAGACATTGAAGACAATGGTGGTTCATGAAGACATTCATGTCGAAGACAATGACATATGAAGACTCCCCATGAAGCCTTTGGAACTCGAAGACTTAGATCCTTCGTAGTTTACTTTATTCATGTTGTGTCATAGGAACCACCGTACTGTTAAGTGGGGTCCAAGAGAACCAGTCAGGATGACTGAAGTGATGCCTAATTCAAATCCTATGTCTTCGAGTGAAGACAATGAGAGAAAATCTTGTCCAGAGTCAGACAAGTCAGCTTTACTTGCAGCCCAAGTAAAGTTGCCGTGAGAGTTCAAAATCCGACCGTTAGTACACGTGTCAGTTCCTTAGTGACCCAGGGTCATTTCGGACAAATCAGGTCAGGGTTGCCAAGTGGCTATAAATAGTCCACCCCCACAACCATAAACGGTTGGCTGCTCAGATTTCAGTGCACGGCTTTTGTCGTTTGAGAGCAACCCACCTCGAAGCCTTTGAGAGAAAATCCTTAGTGAGGAGAAAAGCCCTAACCACCCAGAGCCAGAGTAATTGGGCATCACTTAAGTCTTCTTGTCTGTGTGATCTGAAGACTTATTACACTTGAGGACTGTGCATCCTCCAGACGGTTAGGCGTCGCGTTCTGAGCATCCAAGAGAAATTGTGGAGTGCCGGTGAACGAAGTCTGTGAAGGTTTGGGAGTCTACCTTGAAGACTTACCAGAGTGATTGGGCGAGGTCTGTGTGACCTTAGCTCAAGGAGAATACGGTGAGGACTGGGTGTCTTGGACTAAGTGTCCTTGACTGGGTGTCCGGGACTGTGTGTCCTTTGGTTTAAATACCTAGCCGCTCCAACCAGACGTACAGTTGTCACAGCAACTGGAAGTGGTCCAACAAATCATTGTCTTCAACGTGTCACTGGTTTCATCTTCACTTCCCTTCAACTTACTGTTATTCATTGTGAAGCCACTGCATGCTTGCTCTATCTTTTGTCTTCACAACATAATCGTATGATTTGATTGGCTTCATAACTTCTTCCTACCTGATCCTTATTACACTGAAGCTATTGTTACTGTGCTTTCACTCTATTGAATACTTAACCATAGCTTGCTTGTGTAATCTAACTTCCGCTGCATAGTGATAGGCATATTTTCTCTGTTTGTCTTCATAACTTCCACGTTTTGAAGACTTTCATAAAAATCGCCTATTCACCCCCCCTCTAGTCGATATAACGCACTTTCAATAACATGTATATCAAATATACTTATGTTCACTTTGCCATCCTTCTTATCCGCCAAATACTTGGGGCAGTTCCGCTTCCAGTGACCAGTCCCTTTGCAGTAGAAGCACTTAGTCTCAGGCTTAGGACCAGACTTGGGCTTCTTCACTTGAGCAGCAACTTGCTTGCCGTTCTTCTTGAAGTTCCCCTTCTTCCCTTTGCCCTTTTCTTGAAACTAGTGGTCTTGTCAACCATCAACACTTGATGTTTTTCTTGATTTCTACCTTCGTTGATTTCAGCATCACGAAGAGCTTGGGAGTTGTATCCGTTATCCCTTGCATATTATAGTTCATCACGAAGTTCTACTAACTTGGTGATGGTGACTAGAGAATTCTGTCAATCACTATCTTATCTGGAAGATTAACTCCCACTTGATTCAAGCGATTGTAGTACTCAGACAATCTGGGCACATGCTCACTAGTTGAGCGATTCTCCTCCATCTTTCAACTATAGAACTTGTTGGAGACTTCATATCTCTCAACTCGGGTATTTACTTGAAATATTAACTTCAACTCCTGGAACATCTCATATGGTCCATGACGTTCAAAACGTCTTTGAAGTCCCGATTCTAAGCCATTAAGCATGGTGCACTAAACTATCAAGTAGTCATCATATTGAGCTAGCCAAACGTTCATAATGTCTGCAACTGCTCCTGCAATAGGTCTGTCACCTAGCGGTGCATCAAGGACATAATTCTTCTGTGCAGCAATGAGGATAAACCTCAGATCACGGATCCAATCCGCATCATTGCTACTAACATCTTTCAATACAATTTTCTCTAGGAACATATCAAAGTAAACATAGGGAAGCAACAGCGCGAGCTATTGATCTACAACATAATTTGCAAAATACTACCAGGACCAAGTTCATGATAAATTTAAGTTCAATTTAATCATATTACTTAAGAACTCCCACTTAGATAGACATCCCTCTAATCCTTTAAGTGATCACGTGATCCAAATCAACTAAACCATAACCGATCATCACGTGAGATGGAGTAGTTTTCAATGGTGAACATCGTTATGTTGATCATATCTACTATATGATTCACGCTCGACCTTTCGGTCTCCGTGTTCCGAGGCCATATCTGCATATGCTAGGCTCGTCAAGTTTAACCTAAGTATTCCGCGTGTGCAAAACTGGCTTGCACCCGTTGTAGATGGACGTAGAGCTTATCACACCCGATCATCACGTGGTGTCTGGGCACGACGAATTTTGGCAACGGTGCATACTCAGGGAGAACACTTCTTGATAATTTAGTGAGAGATCATCTTATAATGCTACCGTCAATCAAAGCAAGATAAGATGCATAAAAGGATAAACATCACATGCAATCAATATAAGTGATATGAAATGGCCATCATCATCGTGTGCTTGTGATCTCCATCTCCGAAGCACCGTCATGATCACTATCGTCACCGGCACGACACCTTGATCTCCATCGTAGCATCGTTGTCGTCTCGCCAATCTTATTCTTCCACGACTATCACTACCGCTTAGTAATAAAGTAAAGCATTACATCGTGATTGCATTGCATACAATAAAGCGACAACCATATGGCTCCTGCCAGTTGCCGATAACTTGGTTACAAAACATGATCATCTCATACAATAAAATTTAGCATCATGTCTTGACCATATCACATCACAACATGCCCTGCAAAAACAAGTTAGACGTCCTCTACTGTGTTGTTGCATGTTTTACGTGGCTGCTTAAGCAAGAACTCATCTCATCTACGCATCAAAACCACAACGATAGTTTGTCAAATAGACTCCGTTTTAACCTTCTCAAGGACCGGGCGTAGCCACACTCGGTTCAACTAAAGTTGGAGAGACAGTCGCCCGCAAGCCATCTATGTGCAAAGCACGTCGAGGGAACCGGTCTCGCGTAAGCGTACGCGTAATGTTGGTCCCGGTCGTCTCGTCCAACAATACCGCTGAACCAAAGTATGACATGCTGGTAGGCAGTATGACTTGTATCGCCCACAACTCACTTGTGTTCTACTCGTGCAAATAACATCAAACCATAAAACCTAGGCTCTGATACCACTGTTGGGGAACGTAGTAATTTCAAAAAATTTCCTACGCACACGCAAGATCATGGTGATGCATAGCAACGAGGGGGAGAGTCTGATCTACGTACCCTTGTAGATCACAACGGAAGCGTTGACACAACATAGAGGAAGTAGTCGTACGTCTTCTTCCCGATCCGACCGATCCAAGCACCGTTACTCCGGAACCTCCGAGTTCTTAGCACACGTTCAGCTCGATGACGATCCCCGGGCTCCGATCCAGCAAAGCTTCGGGGAGGAGTTCCGTCAGCACGACGGCGTGGTGACGATCTTGATGTACTACCGACGCAGGGCTTCGCCTAAGCACTACAACGGTGTGATCAAGGTGGAATTTGGTGGCAGGGGGCACCGCACACGGCTAAGGAACGATCTCAAGGATCAACTTGTGTGTCTAGAGGTGCCCCCTGCCCCCGTATATAAAGGTTGAGAGGGGGAGGGCTGGCCGGCTAAGCTAGGGAGGCGCAGGAGAGTCCTACTCCCACTGGGAGTAGGATTCCCCCTCCAATCCTAGTCCAACTAGGATTCCTCGGAGGGGAAAAGAGGAGGAGGTGGCCGGCCACCCTTTCCTAGTCCTAATAGGACTAGGGGAAGGGGGAGGCGCGCAGCCCATCTAGGGCAGCCCCTTTTCTTTTCCACTAAGGCCCATTATGGCCCATCTAGCTCCCGGGGGGTTCCGGTAACCCTCCCGGTATTCCGGAAAAATCCCGATTTCACCCAGAACACTTCCGATGTCCAATCATAGGCTTCCAATATATCAATCTTTACTTCTCGACCATTTCGAGACTCCTCGTCATGTCCGTGATCACATCCGGGACTCCGAACAACCTTCGGTACATCAAAATGCATAAACTCATAATAACTGTCATCGTAACGTTAAGCGTGCGGACCCTACGGTTCGAGAACAATGTAGACATGACCGAGACACGTCTCCGGTCAATAACCAATAGCGGGACCTGGATGCCCATATTGGCTCCTACATATTCTACGAAGATCTTTATCGGTCAGACCGCATAACAACATACGTTGTTCCCTTTGTCATCGGTATGTTACTTGCCCGAGATTTGATCGTCGGTATCCAATACCTAGTTCAATCTCGTTACTGGCAAGTCTCTTTACTCGTCCTGTAATACATCATCTCACAACTTAACATATTAGTTGCAGTGCTTGCAAGGCTTATGTGATGTGCATTACCGAGAGGGCCCAGAGATACCTCTCCGACATTCGGAGTGGCAAATCCTAATCTCGAAATACGCCAACCCAACATCCACCTTTGGAGACACCTGTAATGCTCCTTTATAATCACCCAGTTATGTTGTGACGTTTGGTAGCACCCAAAGTGTTCCTCCGGTAAACGGGAGTTGCATAATCTCATAGTCATAGGAACATGTATAAGTCATGAAGAAAGCAATAGCAACATACTAAACGATCGGGTGCTAAGCTAATGGAATGGGTCATGTCAATCAGATCATTCAACTAATGATGTGATCCCGTTAATCAAATAACAACTCTTTGTTCATGGTTAGGAAACATAACCATCTTTGATTAACGAGCTAGTCAAGTAGAGGCATACTAGTGACACTCTGCTTGTCTATGTATTCACACATGTATTATGTTTCCGGTTAATACAATTCTAGCATGAATAATAAACATTTATCATGATATAAGGAAATAAATAATAACTTTATTATTGCCTCTAGGGCATATTTCCTTCAGGTATCAATCCAGTAGTAGGCTACGCCCGAGTCCCTCGTACCTGCACAAAACAAATAAATCCTCGCAACCAACGCGATAAGGGGTTGTCAATCCCTACACAGACACTTATGAGAGTGAGATCTGATAGATATGATAAGATAATATTTTTGGTATTTTTATGATAAAGATGCAAAGTAAAATAAAAGCAAAGGAAATAAATAATTATTGGAAGATTAATATGATGAAGATAGACCCGGGGGCCATAGGTTTCACTAGTGGCTTATCTCAAGAGCATAAGTATTCTACGGTGGGTGAACGAATTACTGTTGAGCAATTGACAGAATTGAGCATAATTATGAGAATATCTAGGTATGATCATGTATATAGGCATCACGTCCGAGACAAGTAGACCGACTCCTGCCTGCATCTACTACTATTACTCCACTCATCGACCGCTATCCATCATGCATCTAGAGTATTAAGTTCATGAAAACAGAGTAACGCCTTAAGCAAGATGACATGATGTAGAGGGATAAACTCATGCAATATGATGAAAACCCCATCTTGTTATCCTCAATGGCAATAATACAATACGTGCCTTGCTGCCCCTACTGTCACTGGAAAAGTGCGTATAATCCAAGCAAAACACATATCATGTGGTGAATAAAAATATAGCTCCAAGTAAAGTTACCGATAGAAGTAGACAAAAAGAGGGGATACCTTCGGGGCATCCCCAAGCTTTGGCTTTTAGGTGTCCTTAGATTATCTTGGGGGTGCCATGGGCATCCCCAAGCTTAGGCTCTTTCCACTCCTTGTTCCATAATCCATCAAATCTTTACCCAAAACTTGAAAACTTCACAACACAAAACTTAAAGTAGAAAATCTCGTGAGCTCCGTTAGCGAAAGAAAATAAAAGACCACTTCAAGGTACTGTAATTAACTCATTATTTATTTATATTGGTGTTAAACATACTGTATTCCAACTTCTATATGGTTTATAAACTATTTTACTAGCCATAGATTCATCAAAATAAGCAAACAACACACGAAAAACAGAATCTGTCAAAAACAGAACAGTCTGTATTAATCTGTAGCTAGCGCAATATCTGGAACCCCAAAAATTCTAAAATAAATTTTTGGACGTGAGGAATTTATCTATTAATCATCTTCAAAAATAATTAACTAAATATCACTTTCCAAATAAAAATGGCAGCAGTTCTCGTGAGCGCTAAAGTTTCTGTTTTTTACAGCAAGATTAACAAGACTTTCCCCAAGTCTTCCCAACGGTTCTACTTGGCACAAAAACTAATTAAACACAAAAAAACACAACCTAAATAGAGGCTAAATAAATTATTTATTACTAAACAGGAGCAAAAAGCAAGGAATAAAAATAAAATTGGGTTGCCTCCCAACAAGCGCTATCGTTTAACGCCCCTAGCTAGGCATAAAAAGCAAGAATAGATCTAGGTACTGCCATCTTTGGTAGGCAATCCATAAGTGGCTCTCATAATAGATTCATAAAGTAATTTAATTTTATTTCTAGGAAAGTTTTCCATGCCTTTCCTTAATGGAAAGGAATCTAATATTTCCTTCCTTCATATCAATAATTGGACCAATCGTTCTAAGAAAGGTCTACCAAGAATAATAGGACATGAAGGATTGCAATCTATGTCAAGAACAATAAAATATATGGGCACATAATTCCTATTTGCAACAATAAGAACATCATCAATTCTTCCCATAGGTTTCTTAATAGTGGAATCCGCGAGGTGCAAGTTTAGAGAGCAATCATCAAAATCACAGAAACCTAACAAATCACACAAAGTCTTTGGAATTGTGGAAACACTAGCATCCAAATCACACAAAGCAGATCATTCATGATCTTTAATTTTAATTTTAATAGTAGGTTCCCACTCATCATAAAGTTTTCTAGGGATAGAGACTTCTAATTCAAGTTTTTCCTCATAAGATTACATCAAGGCATCAACGATATGTTTAGTGAACGCTTTATTTTGACTATAAGCGTGAGGAGAATTTAGCACAGATTGCAACAAGGAAATACAACCAGTCAAAGAACAATTTTCATAATTAAATTCCTTGAAATCCAAAATAATGGGTTTAGCAACATCTAGGGTTTTAATTTCTTCGATCCCACTTTCATCAATTTTAGCATCAAGATCTAAAAACTCCGAATTCTTGGAACGCCTTCTAGATAAAGGTGGATCATATTAAGTCCCAACATTATTAAGATTCATATTGCAAAACAAAGATTTAATAGGGGACACATCAATAACTTTTAGATCTTCATCTTTATTTTCATAGGAACTAGAGGAACACGCTCTTATAAAGGCATCTTTTTTAGCACGCATCCTAGCGGTTCTTTCTTTGCACTCATCAATGGAAATTCTAATGGCTTTGAGAGACTCATTGATATCATGCTTAGGTGGAATAGATCTAAGTTTCAAAGAATCAACATCAAGAGAAATTCTATCAACGTTCCTAGCCAACTCATCAATCTTAAGCAATTTTTCTTCAATCAAAGCATTGAAATTCTTTTGTGAAGTAATAAATTCTTTAATATTAGATTCAAAATCAGAGGACATCTTATTATAATTTCCATAAGAATTGTTGTAGAAATTACCATAATTATTAGAGGGATTACTAGGATAAGGCCTAGGATTAAAATTTCCTCTATATGCGTTGTTACCAAAATTGTTCCTACCAACAAAATTCACGTCCATAGATTCATTATTATTCTCAATCAAAGTATACAAGGGCATATCATTAGGATCAGAATAAACACTTTTACGAGCAAATAATTTCATAAGTTCATCCATCTTTCCACACAAGACATTAATTTCTTCTATCGCATGCACCTTTTTATTAGTAGATCTTTCAGTATGCCATTGAGAATAATTAACCATAATATTATCTAGGAGTTTAGTAGCTTCTCCTAAAGTGAATTCCATAGAAGTGCCTCCCGCGGCCGAATCTAAAAGATTTCTAGAAGAAAAATTCAATCCGGCATACAAATTTTGTATAATCATCCACAAATTCAAACCATGAGTAGGGCAATTATGTATCATTAATTTCATCCTCTCCCAAGCTTGTGCAACATGTTCATGATCAAGTTGCTTAAAATTCATAATATCATTTCTAAGGGAGATGATCTTAGCGGGAGGAAAATACTTAGAGATAAAAGCATCTTTGCACTTATTCCATGAATCAATACTATTCTTAGGCAAAGACGAAAACCAAGCTTTAGCACAATCTCTAAGCGAAAAAGGAAATAGCTTCAATTTAACAATATCATTATCCACATCTTTCTTCTTTTGCATATCACACAAATCAACGAAGCTATTTAGATGGGTAGCGGCATCTTCGCTAGGAAGGCCGGAAAACGGATCTTTCATGACAAGATTCAGCAAAGCAGTATTAATTTCACAAGATTCAGCATCGGTAAGAGGAGCAATCGGAGTGCTAATAAAATCATTGTTGTTGGTATTGGTAAAGTCACACAATTTAGTATTATCTTGAGCCATCGTGACAAGCAAGCAAACTATCGCACAAGCAAACAAAAAGCAAGCAGGCAAAAAGAGGCAAATAGAGAAAGAGAGGGAGGATAGAGAGAGAGGGCGAATAAAACGGCAAGGGTGAAGTGGGGGAGAGGAAAACGAGAGGCAAATGGCAAATAATGTAATGCAGGAGATAGGTATTGTGATGGGTACTTGGTATATTGACTTTTGCGTAGACTCCCCGGCAACGGCGCCAGAAATCCTTCTTGCTACCTCTTAAGCACTGCGTTGGTTTTCCCCGAAGAGGAAGGGATGATACAACAAAGTAGCGTAAGTATTTCCCTCAGTTTTTGAGAACCAAGGTATCAATCCAGTAGGAGGCTACGCGCGAGTCCCTCGTACCTGCACAAAACAAATAAATCCTCGCAACCAACGCGATAAGGGGTTGTCAATCCCTACACGGCCACTTCCGAGAGTGAGATCTGATAGATATGATAAGATAATTTTTTTGGTATTTTTATGATAAAGATGCAAATTAAAATAAAAGCAAAGGAAATAACTAAGTATTGGAAGATTAATATGATGAAGATAGACCCGGGGGCCATAGGTTTCACTAGTGGCTTCTCTCAAGAGCATAAGTATTCTACGGTGGGTGAACGAATTACCGTTGAGCAATTGACAAAATTGAGCAAAATTATGATAATATCTAGGTATGATCATGTATATAGGAATCACGTCCGAGACAAGTAGACCGACTCCTGCCTGCATCTACTACTATTACTCCACTCATCGACCGCTATCCAGCATGCATCGAGAGTATTAAGTTCATGAAAACAGAGTAACGCCTTAAGCAAGATGACATGATGTAGAGGGATAAACTCATGCAATATGATGAAAACCCCATCTTGTTATCCTCGATGGCAACAATACAATACGTGCCTTGCTGCCCCTTTTGTCACTTGGAAAGGACACCGCAAGATCGAACCCAAAGCTAAGCACTTCTCCCATTGCAAGAACAACCAATCTAGTAGGCCAAACCAAACTATAATTCGAAGAGACTTGCAAAGATAACCAATCATACATAAAAGAATTCAGAGAAGATTCAAATATTGTTCATAGATAGACTTGATCATAAACCCACAATTCATCGGTCTCAACAAACACACCGCAAAAACAAGATTACATCGAATAGATCTCCACAAGAGAGGGGAGAACATTGTATTGAGATCCAAAAAGGGAGAAGAAGCCATCTAGCTAATAACTATGGACCCGTAGGTCTAAGGTAAACTACTCACACTTCATCGGAGGGGCTATGGTGATGATGTAGAAGCCCTCCGTGATCGATGCCCCCTCCGGCGGAGATCCGGAACAGACCCCAAGATGGGATCTCGTGGATACAGAAAGTTGTGGCGGTGGAATTAGGGTTTGGCTCCGTATCTGATAGTTTGGGGGTACGTAGGTATATATAGGAGGAAGGAGTACGTCGGTGGAGCAACAGGGGGCCCACGAGGGTGGAGGGCGTGCCTGGGGGGTAGGCGCCCCCCCTACCTCGTGGCCTCCTCTTTTGTGTCTTGACGTAGGGTCCAAGTCTCCTGGGTCTTGTTCGTTGGGAAAATCACGTTCCTGAAGGTTTCATTCCATTTGGACTCCGTTTGATATTCCTTTTCTTGAAAACCCTAAAATAGGCAAAAAAACAACAATTCTGGGCTGGGCCTCTGGTTAATAGGTTAGTCCCAAAAATAATATAAAAGTGTATAATAAAGCCCAATAATGTCCAAAACAGTAGATAATATAACATGGAGCAATCAAAAATTATAGATACGTTGGAGACGTATCAAACGACATCCACCGTTTGTGACCATTTCTGAGGGTTTCAGACAAGAGACTGGATAAAAGTGTGTTGGGGAACGTTGCAGAAAACAAAAAAATTCCTACGGTTTCACCAAGATCCATGTATGAGTTCATCTAGCAACGAGTGGTTGGATGCATCTACGTACCTTGTAGATCGCGAGCGGAAGCGTTCAAAGAACGGGGATGAGGGAGTCGTACTCGACGTGATCCAAATCACCGGAGATCCTAGCGCCGAACGGACGGCACCTCCGCGTTCAACACACGTACGGTCAGCGTAACGTCTCCTCCTTCTTGATCCAACAAGGGGGAAGGAGAGGTTGAGGAAGATGGCTCCAGCAGCAGCACGACGGCGTGGTGGTGATGGAGCTGCAGTACTCCGGCAGGGCTTCGCCAAGCTCTATGGAGGAGGAGGAAGTGTTGGAGAGGGAGAGGGAGGCACCAAAGGCGTAGGTAAGAGGCCCTCCCTCCCCCCACTATATATAGGGGGCCTAGGGGGGGGCGGCCCTAGGAGATGCAATCTCCTAGGGGGCGGCGGCCAAGGGGTGGGGCTTGCCCCCCAAGCAAGGGGGCGCCCCCCCTTTAGGGTTTCCCCCCACCCTAGGCGCATGGGCCCTTGGGGAAGTGGCGCCCCAGCCCACTTTGGGCTGGATCCCTTCCCACTTCAGCCCATGGGGCCCTCTGGGATAGGTGGCCCCACCCGGTGGACCCCCGGGACCCTTCCGGTGGTCCCGGTACAATACCGGTGACCCCTAAACTTGTCCCGATGGCCGAAATAGCACTTCCCATATATAATTCTTTACCTCCGGACCATTCCGGAACTCCTCGTGACGTCCGGGATCTCATCCGGGACTCTGAACAACATTCGGGTTACTGCATATACATATCCCTACAACCCTAGCGTCACCGAACCTTAAGTGTGTAGACCCTACGGGTTCGGGAGACAGGTAGACATGACCGAGATCGCTCTCCGGTCAATAACCAACAGCGGGATCTGGATACCCATGTTGGCTCCCACATGCTCCTCGATGATCTCATCGGATGAACCACGATGTCGAGGATTCAAGCAACCCCGTATACAATTCCCTTTGTCAATCGGTATGTTACTTGCCCGAGATTCGATCGTCGGTATCCCAATACCTTGTTCAATCTCGTTACCGGCAAGTCACTTTACTCGTACCGTAATGCATGATCCCATGACCAGACACTTGGTCACTTTGAGCTCATAATGATGATGCATTACCGAGTGGGCCCAGTGATACCTCTCCGTCATAAGGAGTGACAAATCCCAGTCTTGATCTGTGTCAACCCAACAGACACTTTCGGAGATACTCGTAGTATACCTTTATAGTCACCCAGTTACGTTGTGACGTTTGGTATACCCAAAGCACTCCTACAGTATCCGGGAGTTACACGATCTCATGGTCTAAGGAAAGGATACTTGACATTGGAAAACTCTAGCAAATGAACTATACGATCTTGTGCTATGTTTAGGATTGGGTCTTGTCCATCACATCATTCTCCTAATGATGTGATCTCATTATCAATGACATCTAATGTCCATAGTCAGGAAACCATGACCATCTGTTGATCAACGAGCTAGTCAACTAGAGGCTTACTAGGGACGTGTTGGTGTCTATTATTCACACATGTATTACGATTTCCGGATAACACAATTATAGCATGAATAAAAGACAATTATCATGAACAAGGAAATATAATAATAATGCTTTTATTATTGCCTCTAGGGCATATTTCCAACAGTCTCCCACTTGCACTAGAGTCAATAATCTAGTTACATTGTGATGAATCGAACACCCATGGAATTCTGGTGTTCATCATGTTTTGCTCTAGGGAGAGGTTTAGTCAACGGATCTGCTACATTCAGGTCCGTATGTACTTTACAAATATCTATGTCTCCATCTTGAACATTTTCACGAATGGAGTTGAAGTGACGCTTGATGTGCCTGGTCTTCTTGTGAAACCTGGGCTCCTTGGCAAGTGCAATAGCTCCAGTGTTGTCACAGAAGAGTTTGATTGGCTCTGACGCATTGGGTATGACTCCTAGGTCAGTGATGAACTCCTTCACCCATATTGCTTCATGTGCTGCCTCCGAGGCTGCCATGTACTCCGCTTCACATGTAGATCCCGCCACGACGCTCTGCTTGCAACTACACCAGCTTACTGCCCCACCATTCAAAATATACACGTATCCGGTTTGTGACTTAGAGTCATCCAGATCTGTGTCGAAGCTAGCGTCGACGTAACCCTTTATGACGAGCTCTTCGTCACCTCCATAAACAAGAAACATTTCCTTAGTCCTTTTCAGGTACTTCAGGATATTCTTGACCGCTGTCCAGTGTTCCTTGCCGGGATTACTTTGGTACCTTCCTACCAAACTTACGGCAAGGTTTACATCAGGTCTGGTACACAGCATGACATACATAATAGAACCTATGGCTGATGCATAGGGGATGACACTCATCTCTTCTATATCTTCTGCCGTGGTCGGACATTGAGCCAAGCTCAATTTCACACCTTGCAGCACAGGCAAGAACCCCTTCTTAGACTGATCCATATTGAACTTCTTCAATATCTTATCAAGGTATGTGCTTTGTGAAAGTCCTATGAGGCGTCTCGATCTATCCCTATAGATCTTGATGCCTAATATATAAGCAGCTTCTCCAACGTCCTTCATTGAAAAATTCTTATTCAAGTAGGCCTTAATGTTGTCCAAGAGTTCTATATCATTTCCCATCAAAAGTATGTCATCTACATATAATATGAGAAATGCTACAGAGCTCCCACTCACTTTCTTGTAAACGCAGGCTTCTCCATAAGTCTGCGTAAACCCAAACGCTTTGATCATCTCATCAAAGCGAATGTTCCAACTCCGAGATGCTTGCACCAGCCCATAAATCGAGCGTTGGAGCTTGCACACCTTGTCAGCATTCTTAGGATCGACAAAACCTTCCGGCTGCATCGTATACAATTCTTCCTTAAGGAAACCGTTAAGGAATGCCGTTTTGACATCCATTTGCCATATTTCATAATCGTAAAACGCGGCAATTGCTAACATGATTCGGACGGACTTGAGCTTCGCTACCGGTGAGAAAGTCTCATCGTAGTCAACCCCTTGAACTTGTCGATAACCCTTAGCGACAAGCCGAGCTTTATAGATGGTCACATTACCATCCGCGTCTGTCTTCTTCTTAAAGATCCATTTATTTTCTATGGCTTGCCGCTCAACGGGCAAGTCAGTGAAAGTCCATACTTTGTTTTCATACATGGATCCTATCTCGGATTTCATGGCTTCCAGCCATTTGTCGGAATCCGGGCCCGCCATCGCTTCTTCATAGTTCGAAGGTTCACCGTTGTCTAACAACATGATTTCCAGGACAGGGTTGCCGTACCACTCTGGTGCGGAACGTGTCCTTGTGGACCTACGAATTTCAGTAGGATCTTGATCAGAAGTATCTTGATCATCATCATTAACTTCCTCTCTGGTCGGTGCAGGCACCTCAGGAACATTTTCTTGAGTTGCGCCTTTTTCCGGTTCAAGAGGTAATACTTCATCAAGTTCTACTTTCCTCCCACTTACTTCTTTCGAGAGAAACTCCTTCTCTAGAAAGGATCCATTCTTGGCAACAAAGATCTTGCCTTCGGATCTGAGGTAGAAGGTATACCCAATAGTTTCTTTAGGGTATCCTATGAAGACGCATTTTTCCGACTTGGGTTCGAGCTTTTCAGGTTGAAGTTTCTTGACATAAGCATCGCATCCCCAAACTTTTAAAAACGACAGCTTAGGTTTCTTCCCAAACCATAATTCATACAGTGTCGTCTCAACGGATTTCGACGGAGCCCTATTTAAAGTGAATGCGGCAGTCTCTAAAGCATAGCCCCAAAAAGATAGCGGTAAATCGGTAAGAGACATCATAGATCGCACCATATCTAATAGAGTGCGATTACGACGTTCGGACACACCATTACGCTGAGGTGTTCCAGGCGGCGTGAGTTGTGAAACTATTCCACATTTTCTTAAGTGTGTGTGCCAAATTCGTGACTCAAGTATTCTCCTCCACGATCTGATCGCAGGAACTTGATTTTCCTGTCACGTTGATTTTCAACCTCACTCTGAAATTCCTTGAACTTTTCAAAGGTCTCAGACTTGTGTTTCATTAAATAGATATACCCATATCTACTCAAGTCATCAGTGAGGGTGAGAACATAATGATAGCCACCGCGAGCCTCAACACTCATTGGACCGCATACATCAGTATGTATGATTTCCAATAAGTTGGTTGCTCGCTCCATTGTTCCTGAGAACGGAGTCTTGGTCATTTTACCCATGAGGCATGGTTCGCACGTGTCAAATGATTCGTAACCAAGAGACTCTAAAAGTCCATCTGCATGGAGCTTCTTCATGCGTTTGACACCTATGTGACCAAGGCGGCAGTGCCACAAGTATGTGGGGCTATCATTATCAACCTTACATCTTTTGGTACTCACACTATGAATATGTGTAGCATTGCGCTCGAGATTCATTAAGAATAAACCATTCACCATCGGAGCATGACCATAAAACATATCTCTCATATAAATAGAACAACCATTATTCTCGGATTTAAATGAGTAGCCATCTCGTATCAAACGAGATCCTGATACAATGTTCATGCTCAAACTTGGTACTAAATAACAATTATTGAGGTTCAAAACTAATCCCGTAGGTAAATGAAGAGGCAGCGTGCCGACGGCGATCACATCGACCTTGGAACCATTCCCGATGCGCATCGTCACCTCGTCCTTCGCCAGTCTCCGCTTATTCCGCAGCTCCTGCTTTGAGTTACAAATGTGAGCAACTGCACCGGTATCAAATACCCAAGAGCTACTACGACTACTGGTAAGGTACACATCAATTACTTGTATATCACATATACCTTTTGTGATGCCAGCCTTCTTGTCCGCTAAGTATTTGGGGCAGTTCCGCTTCCAGTGACCACTTCCCTTGCAATAAAAACACTTAGTCTCGGGCTTGGGTCCATTCTTTGGCTTCTTCCCGGCAGCTTGCTTGCCAGGCGCGGCAACTCCCTTGCCGTCCTTCTTGAAGTTCTTCTTACCCTTGCCCTTTTTGAACTTAGTGGTTTTATTCACCATCAACACTTGATGTTCCTTTTTGACTTCTACCTCTGCTGATTTCAGCATAGCAAATACTTCAGGAATGGTCTTTTCCATCCCCTGCATATTGAAGTTCATCACAAAGCTCTTGTAGCTCGGTGGAAGCGACTGAAGGATTCTGTCAATGACCGCGTCATCCGGGAGATTAACTCCCAGCTGAGTCAAGCGGTTATGCAACCCAGACATAGTGAGTATGTGCTCACTGACAGAACTGTTTTCCTCCATCTTACAGCTGAAGAACTTGTCGGAGACTTGATATCTCTCGACCCGGGCATGAGCTTGAAAAACCATTTTCAGCTCTTCGAACATCTCATATGCTCCGTGTCTCTCAAAACGCTTTTGGAGTCCCGGCTCTAAGCTGTAAAGCATGCCGCACTGAACGAGGGAGTAGTCATCGGTACGTGCCTGCCAAGCGTTCATAACGTCTTGTTCTGCAGGGAGAATAGGTGCGTCACCCAGCGGTGCTTGTAGGACATAATCTTTCTTGGCAGCTATGAGGATGATCCTCAGGTTCCGGATCCAGTCCGTGTAGTTGCTGCCATCGTCTTTCAGCTTGGTTTTCTCTAGGAACGCGTTGAAGTTGAGGACTACGTTGGCCATTTGATCTACAAGACATATTGTAAATATTTTAGACTAAGTTCATGATAATTAAGTTCATCTAATCAAATTATTTAATGAACTCCCACTTAGATGGACATCCCTCTCTAGTCATCTAAGTATAACATGATCCGAGTTAACTAGGCCGTGTCCGATCATCACGTGAAACGGACTAGTCAACGTCGGTGAACATCTTCATGTTGATCGTATCTTCTATACGACTCATGCTCGACCTTTCGGTCTTCTGTGTTCCGGGGCCATGTCTGTACATGCTAGGCTCGTCAAGTCAACCTAAGTGTTTGCATGCGTAAATCTGTCTTACACCCGTTGTATGTGAACGTTGGAATCTATCACACCTGATCATCACGTGGTGCTTCGAAACAACGAACTGTCGCAATGGTGCACAGTTAGGGGGAACACATTCTTGAAATTATTATGAGGGATCATCTTATTTACTACCGTCGTTCTAAGTAAACAAGATGCAAAAACATGATAAACATCACATGCAATCAAATAATAATAGTGACATGATATGGCCAATATCACATAGCTCCTTTGATCTCCATCTTGGGGCTCCATGATCATCTTGTCACCGGCATGACACCATGATCTCCATCATCATGATCTCCATCATCGTGTCTCCATGAAGTTGCTCGCCAACTATTACTTCTACTACTATGGCTAACGCGTTTAGCAATCAAGTAAAGTAATTTACATGGCGTTTCTCAATGACACGCAGGTCATACAAAAAATAAAGACAACTCCTATGGCTCCTGCCGGTTGTCATACTCATCGACATGCAAGTCGTGATTCCTATTACAATAGCATGAACATCTCATACATCACATATATATCATTCATCATTCATCACAACTTTGTCCATATCATATCACAAAGCACTTGCTGCAAAAACAAGTTAGACGTCCTCTAATTGTTGTTGCAAGTTTTACGTGGCTGTAAGAGGGTTCTAGCAAGAACGTTTTCTTACCTACGTGAAAGCCACAACGTGATTTGTCAACTTCTATTTAACCTTCATAAGGACCCTTTTCATTGAATCCGCTCCAACTAAAGTGGGAGAGACAGACACCCGCCAGCCACCTTATGCAACTAGTGCATGTCAGTCGGTGGAACCAGTCTCACGTAAGCGTACGTGTAAGGTTGGTCCGGGCCGCTTCATCCAACAATACCGTTGAAGCAATATAAGACTAGTAGCAGCAAGAAAGTTGACAACATCAACGCCCACAACAAATTGTGTTCTACTCGTGCATAGAGAACTACGCATAGACCTAGCTCATGATGCCACTATTGGGGAACGTTGCAGAAAACAAAAAAATTTCCTACGGTTTCACCAAGATCCATCTATGAGTTCATCTAGCAACGAGTGGTTGGATGCATCTACGTACCTTGTAGATCGCGAGCGGAAGCATTCAAAGAACGGGGATGAGGGAGTCGTACTCGACGTGATCCAAATCACCGGAGATCCTAGCGTCAAACGGACGGCACCTCCGCGTTCAACACACGTACGGTCAGCGTAACGTCTCCTCCTTCTTGATCCAGCAAGGGGGAAGGAGAGGTTGAGGAAGATGGCTCCAGCAGCAGCACGACGGCGTGGTGGTGATGGAGCTGCAGTACTCCGGCAGGGCTTCGCCAAGCTCTATGGAGGAGGAGCAAGTGTTGGAGAGGGAGAGGGAGGCACCAAAGGCATAGGTAAGAGGCCCTCCCTCCCCCCCACTATATATAGGGGGCCTAGGGGGGGCGCCGGCCCTAGGAGATGCAATCTCCTAGGAGGGCGGCGGCCAAGGGGTGGGGCTTGCCCCCCAAGCAAGGGGCGCCCCCCTTTAGGGTTTCCCCGCACCCTAGGTGCATGGGCCCTTGGGGAAGTGGCGCCCCAGCCCACTTTGGGCTGTATTCCTTCCCACTTCAGCCCATGGGGCCCTCCAGGATAGGTGGCCCCACCCGGTGGACCCCCGGGACCCTTCCGGTGGTCCCGGTATAATACCGGTGACCCCGAAACTTGTCCCGATGGCCGAAATAGCACTTCCCATATATAATTCTTTACCTCCGGACCATTCCGGAACTCCTCGTGACGTCCGGGATCTCATCCGGGACTCCGAACAACATCCGGGTTACTGCATATACATATCCCTACAACCCTAGCGTCACCGAACCTTAAGTGTGTAGACCCTACGGGTTCGGGAGACAGGTAGACATGACCGAGATCGCTCTCCGGTCAATAACCAACAGCGGGATCTGGATACCCATGTTGGCTCCCACATGCTCCTCGATGATCTCATCGGATGAACCACGATGTCGAGGATTCAAGCAACCCCGTATACAATTCTCTTTGTCAATCGGTATGTTACTTGCCCGAGATTCGATCGTCGGTATCCCAATACCTCGTTCAATCTCGTTACCGGCAAGTCACTTTACTCATACCGTAATGCATGATCCCGTGACCAAACACTTGGTCACTTTGAGCTCATAATGATGATGCATTACCGAGTGGGCCCAGTGATACCTCTCCGTCATAAGGAGTGACAAATCCCAGTCTTGATCTGTGTCAACCCAACAGACACTTTCGGAGATACCCGTAGTATAACTTTATAGTCACCCAGTTACGTTGTGACGTTTGGTATACCCAAAGCACTCCTACAGTATCCGGGAGTTACACGATCTCATGGTCTAAGGAAAGGATACTTGACATTGGAAAACTCTAGCAAACGAACTATACGTTCTTGTGCTATGTTTAGGATTGGGTCTTGTCCATTACATCATTCTCCTAATGATGTGATCTTGTTATCAATGACATCTAATGTCCATAGTCAGGAAACCATGACCATCTGTTGATCAACGAGCTAGTCAACTAGAGGCTTACTAGGGACATGTTGGTGTCTATTATTCACACATGTATTACAATTTCCGGATAACACAATTATAGCATGAATAAAAGACAATTATCATGAACAAGGAAATATAATAATAATGCTTTTATTATTGCCTCTAGGGCATATTTCCAACAAAGTGAGCAAACGTTAAGAGCGTGGGGATGGATGAGTATGGCTAAGGAACCAGGGGCACATATGTAAAAATCCCTTTTTTGAATGTCATAGTAATGGAAATGCCTTGAATTTTTAACTCTTGTTGTAACTAGCTTGTGGATGTATGGTAGCCACTTGTGCCCAAGTAAATTGGTGAATCTTCAAATGCACTAGGGGGTGGAATTTTCTTAGTTTTTAAGTTGTTATAGGCATTTGATATTTTTACAAAAAAATGTGCATGGCAAATTTGAGATGCCCTGTAGTGATGTTTACAACATGGCGATCTACGTACTATTTGTAGTCACTGTGTGCAGTCAATCTACTAAGTGTTCAGGGGTGGCATTTTTGTGTGTTCAGGGGATGGCATTTTGTGTGTTCATGGGGTGACATTTTTTATCTAATTATTTTCAACAAATACATGGGGAAATACATGAATGTGAATCTGCGAGGTCATGCCAACTATTTTTTTGCACTTGTTGCCAGGTTAAAACTAGTTTCCATGGTTTCTCTAAATTTGCAATGGCATTTTAATAGCTAGCTAAATGAAAAGCACATGGCAACTATGAACCATGTTTTCCTAGATGTCTAGTTTCACCAATCCATAAGCATGACAATATGTGTTGAAAATCTTATGAACTAGATGGTTTCCTCGTGCGTTGCGGCTGACGTGGCACGTTTGGTGTTGTGGAAAGATGCATGTTGAGAAGCTGACGTGGCACATTTAGTGATGTGGAAGGTTGCATGTTGAGAGAACTAGAGGTAGTGGGGATCAACTATTTAGGTATATAGGATGCGAATCTGCCATGTCATGCTTTCTAGAAAACTAGTTCCATGGCATTTTTAGAAAAGCAGCTAACTGGGAACATGTAATCTGCCATGGCAATAATCTACATTTTTTTGCCATGGCATCTTTTATTAAACTTGTGCACATCATTTTACTTTTTTCATCTATAATTTTTTTACAAATTGTGGAAATGCTTTGTAATTAGGTTCATGACAATTTGAAGTATAAAAACACTCCATAACATGGGCATTTTGCTGTTGTAGTATGGTTGCATCACATAAGTGTTCAGAAATTTTTAGATTCAAATCATGGCAATTTTACAAACCAAACCATTAACTCATGATCCATGGCAAACTTTTTTGAGATGTTTTTTTTGCTTTGGGCTATTGGGCAACTATTGTAAGTTAGTACAACATTTCAATAAGTGCTTCCGAAGATTGTTTTTTTGTATTTTGACCATGTAATTTTCACTTATAGTACCATGGTGTCGGGGGGATGACCCCGGGTAGGCTCAAGGAGACAAGACATCATTTCAAAACTTAACCATGGGAGCAACCCCTGGCCGGTTGGAGGCTGGAACCTGGTCGGGTGAAGCCGTCCGGATGGAGGCTGGAACCTGGCCATCCGGGTGGAGCCGTCCGGGTGAAGGCCAGAACCTGCTCGTCCGAGTGAAGGCCGGAACCTAGCCGCTCGGTGGAACCGTCCGGGTGGAGCCCGTCTGGCTCGAGGCCTTCCGGCTGCAGCTTGGCAAAGTCAAACTCAGACGTCCCGTCAGACCTACGCAGACGAGATGGCCATTCTCTACAGTGGAGCACTGTAGATGAGCAGCATACACTGTTCATACGTCATGTGACACCTCAAGTAGTGTAGTTAGGCCATGTGGGCCACCTCTTGTCCCCCAGGCACCTCTTTATAAGGTGACCCAGGGAGCTCTCTCATGCTCATGCTCACACACGATGACTCACATCTCCTCTCACTCTCACTCCCTCACATTCACACGCATGAGGCAAGGAAGAGAGCACACATGTCTCTTCTTCCTTCTCCGGACAGCTCAAGGAGCAACCCTGTACCACCATATACACTCCATATTATACATCCAACATGCATGATTAGGGGTCTTACCTCCATGCGAGGGCCCCGAACCTAGGTAAACCACCGCGTGTTGTTGCCCAATCCCATCCCGGATCTCCACCGTAGCCTTGCAGTCCCCCACTTTTAGCCATCTTATGGCATCTGCCATGAGAATACCACGACACATGGCAGTTTTACTGAGAACACAAGGACATTTCTTTCTCAGTGGTTTTGAGTAACAACAGCCTTACATATGTGTTGCATCTATTGGAATTTCAGGCTTTAAGCATTTGCACCGAGGGTGTTTCTCAAGCTCGACCTGGCAAAGGCCTTTGACACACCATCTCATGGTCCTTCTTGTTTAAGGTGTTGCGCCAATACAGTTTCGGCATCCAGTTCCTGTATTGGTTGGTCGTGCCGCTCTCCACTACGAGCACGAAGGTCTCGATGAATGGTGAACCTGGACTCCATCTTCTTTAGACTTTTGCATATCACAAAGTTCATCGAAATTATTAAGATGAGTAGCAACATCTTCATTGTAATTTCCAGAAAATTGTTCTTTCATAACAAGATTTAGCAAAGTAGGTTTAATTTCATAAGACTCTGCACTAGTGGTGGAAGGAGCAATATGAGTACTAATAAAATCATTATTGCTGGTACTATTAAAATCACGTAGCTTAGTATTTTCAGCCGTACACATGATTGCAGCTAGAACAGAAGACGACAAGTAAAGATAGTTTTTTTTTCAGTATTTTGAGTTTTTAAGCAAGCAAGGAGAAGATAAAGTTTAACAATGCAAGATAGATAACAAGTAGGTAATGAGGTAGTGTGAAGAACATGTTTGTTTGAAAACAAACTCCCCGACAATGGCGCCATAAATCTTTCTTGCTCTCTTATAAGAGGGGTAACCCCCAAATATAAGAGTGAAGTAACCTAGCGGTAAGTATTTCCCTCGGTTAAAGAACCAAGGTTTATCGTATCATAAGGAGTTCTCCTAGCAAACAAAGTGAACAGGTGCCTGCACACAAAACACAAAAAAGCTTGTCCCAAACACGACAAGAGGGCTGTCAATCCCCTTATCTAGCTAGTTACAAGATTAAACTGCAAGTGATAGAGATAGTAGGTAACAAAGTAAAAGTAAAAGCAACAAGACGACAAAGAAAATATTTGTCAGTAAATGAGAATAGACTCAGGGGCATAGGTTCACCAATGTCATCTCTCTTAAGCAAGCAAGTGGTGTGGTGAAAAAATATAGTTGGCCAGCGATCAAATTGTACTCCCTCTGTCCCAAAATAAGTGTCTCAACTTTAGTACAAATTTGTATTAAAGTTAGTAAAATATTGAGACACTTATTTTCAGACGAAGGGAGTAGTATTTATATTTATGACTATGGTCATTCATGGTATAATCTCATATAGGAATTGTGTCAGTGATATGTAGATCATTGCAACTGCATATATAAATAATACTCCACTCTGAGACTACTATCCAGTATGCATCTCAAAGTATTATGTTTACAAGAAACATAGCATTGTAATAAGTATGATGACATAATGTAGATAGTAAAACATCAAGCGACATGAATAGAAATCGTCGTTTTATCCTTAATGGCTACAATACAATATAATACAATACGTCTCTTGTCCTTTTTGTCACTGAGATATAGATCACCGCAAGATTGAACCCACTATAGTGCACAACTCCCTCTAAA
Source organism: Triticum monococcum (assembly GCA_034509565.1). Lineage (NCBI taxonomy): Eukaryota > Viridiplantae > Streptophyta > Magnoliopsida > Poales > Poaceae > Triticum > Triticum monococcum. The sequence continues at coordinate 589,998,161 of CM067845.1, read as the reverse complement.
GAAACACCCATCAAACTTGGCCAAAGTAGACAAATAGATCGAAGAGAATACCAAGCTATTCAATTATACAACAAATAAACCTCAAAAGATTCAATTGAATTCAACGAACAATCTGATCATAAAGTGACAATTCATCATATCACGACAAACACACCATCGATTACATCGACTGAGCATGGTCATGTGAGGCAGCTCAGGGGAACTTGGTATTGAAGATCAAATAGAGAGGGAGAGAGAGAGAGATCTAGCTACTGCTATGGACCCTAAGGCCCTAAGGAAACTACTCCCACATGATCATGGCAGCAACAAGGTTGATGCAGAAGCCTCTCATGGTGAATTTCCCCTCCGGCAGAGTACCGGAACAAGCCTCTAGACTGGATCTCCGTGGAACAGGAACTTGCGGCGGTGAAAAAAATTAATACTAAGGGTTTCAGAAATTATGGAATTTATAGGCAGAGGAATGGCGGTAAGGCGGTGCCTATGGGCCCCATGCAGCCATGGGGCATGCCCTAGGGCCTGGGCGCGCCACCAGGGTGCGTGAGGCCCTATGGGTCTCCTTGCCTCCCCTCAGTGCTTTCCGGAACCTTCCTTGACAGAAAAAAAATTCGTATTAAATCCTCAGTGTTTTTACCACAATAGATATCAATTTTTTGAAAAAACAAAAATATGCAGAAAACAACAATTGGCACCGGGCATGGAATGAATATGTTAGACCATAAAAATAATATAAAATGCTATAAAAAGTATTCCAAAGTGATAATATAATATGATAAAATAATAAAAAAATTATAGATATGTTTAAGACGTATCACACATGCACCTAAAATCGTCCGAAATACAAGAAATAAATCATGGAAATCATTAAGCAACCTATGTGTCCTGAGCCAAAATGAAACACCAGAGTAGAAATCATCAACGAGGAGCACGTGACACAATCAGTAATCGCCATGGAAATCAAAGAAGACATCACACATCCGTGCTATCTCCCTGTAGCTCTGTGTGTGAATCTTTCTAACCTTGGGCTCTGTGTGCGGGTTGGAAATGGGTTAACGGGAGGAGAAAATAAAATAAAACCATCAGAACGAGCAATCTGTCTGAAGAAAGTATAAGATGAGGGAGTTGCGGCATGAATCTCAACGCATAATGGGACAAAGCAGAAATTTGAATGAAGACGAATTGTTTTCAGTCGACTATAAAATAGCAAAAATATTAAAAAATTAGGAAGGCTAGAAGAATAATTTTCGCACAAATCATAGAATTGAGATTTAGGGTATCCAAATTCATAGGTACCTACGCACCATAGTTGGATGATAATGACTGATCAGGTAGCCAGTGAAGGTCGATCGAGAGGCTAGGGCACAACGTTGTCGCGTAGGACCTAGGTTGTCCGCCCTAATTGGCTGTTGACGGTCAAATCATGTTGTTTGTATGCCACCTACCTTAGCCATAGAACGCGACTTCTTTTTGGCTCACCTGGCCCTTTCACATTTCCTCGCTCGCACAACAATTAACATATACAACCTACCATCCAAAAGGCCTACATGCTATGGTCTGTCTGCCGAACAACCGTCGAACCAAAGCTATCGCTGAAACGCTGGCTCGCTGCGGCAAATATCCGCATCTTGGTGCGGGACAGTTAGCGTAACTCGGTGCACAAGCATATTATAAATTCTAATCGTTGCTGAAAAACCCGACCCTGATGCCAGTGCAACTCTGTCCTTGCCTCACCCTCTCTAGTCTGCATTGTTAGTTTCTTTTATAAAAATCATGTCCGGATCTTTTTATAACCGTTAGTGTGTATGGGGTACTTCGTCTATAGTTGTTCCAGGTTTCACTCGATGGTATTCTTTACATGCATAAGAATGCGTCTATGCATAGCTTCAACAAAGATCAAGACATATTTATAGTTTCCATTGATTCTAGATGCAAGCATAAGCTTAAAGGTTGTACTTATGTGATTCAATGACAAGAAAATATCAAAGGAATCTTACACCACAAACAACCATGCCTCCTTTCCATCGCGGCCTCTCTAATTCGTATGATTCAAAAACTATGAACATATATGACAACGTCAGTCGAGAATGCATGTACAAAGATTGAATAACATGCCTATTTGAAATTCATGCTCATATTTTTCCTCAACTAATTTTCTAGGAATCAAAATCAAGTGACCCATCTTTAAAAAAGAAAGAGTTTTCGAGGAAAAAAAAGAAAAAAAAACCTCAAGAGCGTCCAGACTCCAGAATTCTGAACTCCTACCGAACAGTCACGAGTCGTCCCTAATCACGTCACCCACCCCCACCCCACCCTACCCTACCCCCCTCCTCCCGACCCGGCCGGCCACGCCACGCCACGCCGATTCTCCCAATTCTCGCAACCCCCGCCATGGCCGACGACGAGGACGCCGGCGCCCTCTCCGACGTTGACGAGGACCCCCTCCCCCCGCCTCCCCCCTCCACCTCCTCCGCCTCAATCAAACCCCCGCCCGCATCACAGCCCCACCACGCCGATGCGGCGGCGGCGGCCGCCCAGCAGCAGCGCCTGCTCGACCTCGCCGCAGAGCTGGAGGAGGAGCGCCGCCTGCGCCGCGCGGCGGAGGAGTCCCTCGCGAGCTCCGAGACCCGCCTCGGCCGCCTCAAGGCGTTCGCGCAGGACGCGCTGCGGAAGCGCGACGACCTCAAGGCCGAGTCCACCGCGTCGTCCCGGGCGCTGCAGGCGCTCCAGGCCGAGGCGGCCACCGCCTCCTCCATGCTCTCCTCCGGCCTCGAGCGGATCTCCGCCAAGGCGTCCCCGTCCACCCCGCCCGCCCCGCTCCCCACCTCCGGCAAGTACTCCGCCGGCCTCCCGGCGCTCGCCTACGGCGTCCTCAAGCGCGCCAACGACATCGTCGACGACCTGCTCGCGCAGATCGACGCCGCGGGCCGCGACCGCGACCGCGCGCGCCAGGACATGGACCAGCGCAACTACCAGATCGCCATCGAGGTGTCCGAGCTCGAGGCGGCCGTGGCCTCCCGCGCCGCCGAGTCCGAGTCCCTCTCCAGGTCCCTGTCGGATCGGGAGGCGGAGATCTCCGCGCTCCAGGATAAGGTCCGATCCCTCGAGGCGAAGATGGACGCGCAGAGGCCCGTCCTCGCTGAGCAGATCGGGTGCGCCTCCAGGCTCTACGATGAGCTTCGCGAGGTAGTTATGCTGGTGGACGATGCCGCTGCCACAGCGCTGCCCGACTCCGTCTTCGTCTGGAAGGAGACAGACGTGGAGGAGAGCCTCAAGGTTTCGCTGGAAGGGACCAGGATGGCCTACGACATCGCCGCAATGGCGCTGCAGAAGGTCGGGGTGTGGCGGGATAAGGGGAAGAGCAAGGTGACGGAGCTTGAGGAGAGGGTGGAGGAGCTGACCCGGGAGAAGGAGCACATTGGGGTGCTGCTCCGGAGCGCGCTGCAGGCTAACACGACCGAGGTTTTGAAGGTGGCTGAGGATGGGCTGAGGGAGGCTGGAATCGAGATAGGACTCAACGGCCACAGGGATCACAGGCCAGGGAGCACAGAGAAGGATGAAGTCTATACATTGGTAGGTGCACTGTGAATGATGTCATGCTGTTGCAAGTTCATCGACTTCCCATGTATCTAGCCATACTGAATTGTTTGTTCTGTAACAATCAACCAATATTGCAGGCAGGGGCATTGGGGAACAGCATGAAGGAGTCCCAGATTAAGATCATTGAGCTGCAACATCTTGTTGAAGCACAAAGGTAGCTAACTTGATTCATTTTTGTTTACGTGTCATTTTATTTTTTTGCCGCACTGCCGGTTGAACTTGAGCAACATTAATAAAATTACTATCCATTGGATTTAATGTGGAATGGCCATGTGGTTTAAAGCAAACACTTTTTGACCTCTTTTAACCAACAATAAGCTATTCAAAATTATAACTATCCTTCAGTCTGCCACTCTTGGTATCTTGATATAAACAAAAGCTGCAATTCGTTACTAAAGCCAAAGTCAGTAGGAGTACTACTACAAAAAGATTCAGACCTCGGGCTGGAAATTGCCATTTCCTACTTCCCATCTTCTGAAATTGTGGATTTCAGGGCAGAGTCTAGTCTACTAAGGACGAGGATGGAAGGGCAAGAAAAGGAGATTGGTCAGCTACGGAAGCAGATAAAACATCTTGAAGAGAAGGAAAAGATGGCCAATGAAAGCGTAATATTTTCTCCTCATGTCTAATCGGATGTTTTGAGTATATGCATATCACTCTTATGGTCAGAGTCAGTGAGACAACACATAACCGTGTTTGTTGCATTCTTCAGGTTGAGGATCTGATGGTGGACATAACAGCTGCTGAAGAGGAGATTCAAAGGTGGAAGACGGCAGCAGAGGAGGAAGCTAATGCTGGTAGATCAATTGAGCAAGAGTTCCAGACTCAGGTGCGTTTATACTTTATACAGACATGCACCATTACTCTGCATGTCCTTTATGTTTTTGGTGTCTTGTTTGTGTTTTCATGAGTTACATTAGACAACCAATGGCTCGACTCAATTGATCACTTAGCATGCAGTTATCTTATACCTCCTCCTTAAAGAAATATAAGAGCGTTTAGATCACTAAAGTAGTTTTCATGAGTTATCACTAAAGTAGTGATCTAAACACTCTTATATTTCTTTACGGAGGGAGTATTAGATATTTCTTTTGGAGAACAGAGTAAATATTAAGCATGGTGAGCATGTTAGCAAACTAGGACTCCATGAGTTAATTAGACAAGCAAATGCTAGACTGAATTAATCACTTAGCATTGCAGTTATCTGATACTCCCTCCGTCCCAAATTACTTGTCTTAGATTTGTCTAGATACATCAATGTATCTAGACAAATATAAGACAAGTAATTTGGGATGGAGGTAATATTAAATATTTCTTTTGGAGAACGGCGTAATATTAAGCACGGTAAACATGTTAGCAAACTACCATGACTCCATGAGTTAACTAGACAAGCAAATGCGACTGAATTAATCACATAGAATTGGAGTCGTCTGATATTAAATATTTCTTATGGAGAACAGAGTAATATTAAGAATTAAACACAGTGAACATGCTGGCATACTACCATGTGCACTTTTGAAACATATGTTTGGTGTTTTGACAGCAAGGCACTACAGAGAGTGTAAGAAAGTACAGGATCGTAGTAGGCATGCTTGAACACTTAAGTAGCATTCCTGGTTAGTGTTATCATAATATCATTTGACAGAAGTCACACAATGACTTGTTCTTTGCAGTTTAGCTGAAACATCATTATGTATCGACCATATGTTATGCTATACTGATACAGACACATGGTGTTGAGGGTAGCAGGGGTTTTATTCTTATTTAGCATAGTGAGACAAACATATTACTTCTGTTATTGTATGGTGTAGCTTGTGGTTCAATATCAGCTTTATTATGGTTCCATTGTTGTATTCAGTTTCGTCATAATGAATTGTTTCCATGTGGTCTTTGTTGTTACATCTTGGAAGTTAGTTATAGCAATGTTAGAGTATCCTTCAGTTGTTACTGCCAGTTTTAGATATTGCATTGCCACATTGTCCATAGAAAAATTCTTCGGTTGAGAAACAATAATTTTGAAGCCTTAAGCAACTATGCCCGCCAGTATAGATAGGTTGTGTCTAAGTGATGCGCAATAAAGTGCAAGGAAGGGCTTTGCAATCAGTAGTGGCTGGCAGCAGATGTAGCTTAGTCCCACAACTTGGTACTGTGGCTGTATGAAGGATACTTTATTGTGCAAGGTGGCATAAATTTTGATTTATTTTGTAAATAAAAAACTTCTGTAGATAACTTGCAATCAACAGTCTTGAGTGTTGATGATAACTGTAGATAACCAGTGCAAGGAAATGGCTTGTTTCCTATGTAGGGCGAAGTATCCTTTCTGGTTGTAATCAACAGGCTTGATGTTGGTAGCCTGTAATGCCGCTGTGTGAAGGATATATGAATATACAAGGATGCATAGTGTCTTCATGTTTTTTTATTTTCGAAAGAGCATAAGTTGTAAGGAAATGGCTTGTTCTCATATGGGGCGAAGCATCCTTTCTGGTTGCAACTTGCAATCAACAGTCTTCTTGATCCATGAGAAGCTGAACTGAATTATTTTTTTATTTTATTGCACAGATATCGTCTCTCCACAAGGAACTAGAGGAAGCAAGAGAAACAATGGTGGAGCTGGAAAACAAGCTCAAGTTCAAGGAGGAGACAGCGGCCGCCGCAATGGCGGCCCGCGACGCCGCAGAGAAATCCTTAAAGCTTGCCGATACGAGATCCGCGAGGCTGCGCGAGCGGCTGGAGGAGCTCAACAGGCAGGCGGAGGAGTCGGACAATAGGGCGGACCCGAGCAGCCGCATCGGCCACAGGTACGTGTGCTGGCCATGGCAGTGGTTGGGGCTGAACTACGTACGACTGCCGCCTGCCGAGCCAGAGGAGACCTCCAACGAGATGGAGCTCTCCGAACCCCTGATATAGCAGCGGCGTGGTGTTTATACAGGTCGAAACACGGGCCGTCTGCTCCTTTGTTTCGGCAAAAGAAAAAGCAAAGAGAACATTAGATTTTTTTTTAGCTTGGGTTCTTCCTGTAGATGTTTGGGAAATTTGTCCGTGCTTGTTTGTAGTGTGCAGACTCACGAGGGTGTTCGACGGGCGGCGTGTAATTGTAGAGAAAGTTACCGACTCGGGATATAGTGAAGATGTTTCATTCTTTAGGAAAATCGTCTTGTTTCGACACACTTTACCCTGGGTTTCTTTATATGACCACCACAGTTCATTTTTGCTGATTCAGGTGGACTACACAAGCAAAATATATGATTTTCTTCTGTAGCATGTGAAGACTTGCCAAGTATGTCAATAAAGATGTAGCTTTACCTAGAAGCTGTATAATCAAAATAGTACAAATAAACAGGAGATGTGGGCTGGAAAATGAGTTGCTCTGAAGTGTACAAGCACACAGGGGATGGGAACTAAAATGGTAACTTCATCCTCCAACAATGTGACCATATCATGAACCTGACTGTGCAGCAAAACCGTCGGCGAACCGGTTGCTCAGGATGGAGGAGGAAGAGGGGTCCTCGCAGGCGCCATCGCAGCCAGATCGCTGAAAATGGATCATATAAGATTGAGAAAAGAGAGTAAACTTCGAGACTACAGGCTACAGCATTTCTCTCTGACTTGCTGGTTAGTACCTGATCCGCTGGCTGACGATCGCGGCGTACTGGCTCGGGCTCTTCTCCAGCGCCTCGAGCGCGAACCGCTCCTCCTTCTCGGCGCGGGACATCTCCGCCGACATGATCTTGGTGAAATCCACAAACTGCAGTTGGTGTAGGCAACATGAGTGAGGTCAGGTGGGGACTGAGTTAGTTTAGGACATGGCATGAGCATGCCCTCTTGCAGAGACAGTGATAATGGTTCTACTACATACCTGGAAGTTGTCGAATCGGCGTCGGCCGTCGTGGAACCGCATCTGATCGTCGTCCCATGGCCCGTCCCCGACCCCGACGAGGACGATGGAGAGAGGGAAATGGCTGCAAGCATACACATACCATGTGATAATGTCACCAGAACATACGCAAACCAGTCAAGTTTTGGAGACAGATACTTGGCATTCAGCTGTATCAACTGCTAGTACCTAGCATGAATGAGGGCCTGAAGAGTCCTCTCCTCCATGTAGTTCTCCGATCTTGATTCGTCCGGGGAGCTTGTGCGACGAGCACCGCAACCTCTCGGAACCTGGTGTTGATCACGTCAGAAACACAACCACACAAAAATTCAGACAATGTCTGAATTTTTTCAAGAGAAGACACAAAAATGGTGGTCGATCACCTGCCCATCTGCGATTATCAGCAGGATGTGGTACTGATGCCCGGAGCGTTGGACTACGCCCATTGCAGCCTCGATGATCGGCGCCAGAGATGTCGGCCCTGAATCAGAAACCATTTATTTTCCACCATGAGACACAACTCACAAGACCAGTCTTTCTCTTGCAGAATTCAGTGGCAAGATGATGGTACCGGAGAGCTGAACGGTGGCGGCGATCTCCCGGTAACGCAGCAGGGCCTCCGGGATGCCGGCGCACGGCCGCCCGTCCCCGTAGAAGCTGAACACGCCCTGGTCGTGCGTGGACACTGGCGGCAGGGCAGGCAGATGAATGAGATCACCACCAATAAGGCGATCATAAGCCATTTTAGTTCACCACCGGACACCACCATTCCAGAGTGACTTACTGTCCCCGAAGCCGAAGCAGGGGATGTCGTTGTCCTCGTCGTAGGCCGACAGCGTCTCGCCGACGATGCCGATGGCCTCCTCGTACGGGTTCGGGACGGCGCCGAGGTCGTGCAGGCTCCTCCCGCCGAAGCAGCGCTTCCCTGTTCATCCACCCAACCATGAAAAATTCAGAACTAGTACTACTATATGGCAGTAATAACTGAAGAAAAGGGGATGAGGTTCTTCAGACAGGTAAGTAAAGTCTGAAGAGAGAGAGAGAGAGCACCTGTCCATTCGTTGCTCCTGGTGAAATCCACCCCGATGATGAGGTTGGACGACTCGAGCCCCACCCGCTGAAGATCCGCCTTCACCTGCCAAGATACGAGCGATGGATCGACGCGGCGCGACACCGAATGGAAGTGTCAATCAGATTTCTGACTGAATGTATGTAGAAGAGAAAGTTGCAGCAGAGTACAACCAAGCTGCAACTGAACAAGGCGCACACCATCTTGGTTACCTGGTCCAAGGTAGCATAAGCTTGATGATGATGTGCTTCCCTTTCAGATGATGATGGGCTTTCGCTTTGGTGTGCCTTGGCCGGGGACACCGTCCAGGTGGCGACGGCGCAGCAGAGCAGCAGGAAGGCCCAGAGGATCATCGGCGACGACGGTGATGGAATTGGATGTGATTTTTTGGCGAGAGAAGGTAGCAAGAAGCAGCAGAGTTGCTATGCTACCACAATGGCGCCCCGGCCTTTTATGCTGAGAGCGAGCGGGGAGGAGAAGCGGCCCAAGTTATCAGTGAGAAGTTTCCGGCGAATTTACACAGGGAAATAATATTAGTAGAAAAATGGTTTGGTTTGGCTTGGCTTGGCTTGGGTGTGGACGCGGAGAGGGTGTCGAGGGAGACGCTGAAACGAGTGAAGCTATAGAGAGCACCGTCGTCGAGCAGAGCAAAGTGTGGGGGAGGGAGTCCGCGTGGTGTGGTGTGAGACGGGACGGGACGGGAACACGACTTGACTTGACTTGACTCGACTCACGGCGCTCAGGTACGTGCGCACATACGTGTGTGTGACACTTGGCGGCAGCTTAATTCGCACCAAAGGTCTCACGTAAAAAAAGAGGTTCTCTCACATTCCAAGAACACCAATTTTTTTCGGCCCATAAGACTAGCCACAATGGATAGTAACATAGACCAGTAACATGTGGTCTATGTTACTATTTATATAGTGAGGAGTAACATATGTGTAGTAACATGGAACACTTCATTTATTATGCTATAAACTTATCCAGGCCCGTTGACGAGGGAGGCTAAATTGGCCGATCGCACATGTCCCAAATTTTAGAGGCCCCGGTCCAGAAAATATTATGTGTATATATGAGAAAAGGGCCCAGTAAACCAACACCCACGCAGCCCATTCTAGCAACCAAATACATGCACGCAAGCAGCCTCGCAACCTGCCTGTTGGTTTGCCGTAACTCCCGATCACATCGCACGCACACGTTCCAGTTTTATCCCTGGTTTAGCGATCCCTAGATCGAGGAGAGGTCTCTAGCAGCGCAAGGGGCGGCTGGGCGACGGCAGCCGACAGGCGAGGGCGGCAGGAGTAGGATACGTGCGTACGCGGCCGCCGGCTGGCTACGCCCCACGGCGCCGTATTAGGTATTACAGCCGCTACGGCGCATCGTCCCTGCCGGCGTAATTCCTTTTATAAGAAGCCATATTTTATTTTGCTAGTATAGACTCGTTTTGTTTAAACAATTTTTCACAATGTTACATCAAGGTGAAGTATGTTTTATGCGAGGTGAAATATTACATAGAATTTGAAATGATTCATATTATTTTTGTCTGTTTTATAAAACAGAAAGAGTCATGCATAGAAGGATTCTGGTGCTGAAAAGCATAGGAAGAAAACAAAACTATAAGCGGATGCTTGATCCCAAAAGGGTACTCTTGATAAATGTCGTGAAAGAATCTGTTTGCAAAAAAGAGAAGATTAATTATGAAGATATGATCGAAGATTATACTTCTTTTAGCACAAATGATGTCAGTTTATTGCTTCAGTACCATCTTTACTATTTTACAATTAGTATTTGGTATATTTTCTAAATATTGTATCAAATAATACATATTTGAAGTTATATAATTAAATTAGAGTATGCTTCACTTACATTAATTCTTTAGGTATATGATTTATAAAAATTCAGGGCCCTACTTTTATTCTCGTCCCGGGCCCCCAAATTTCTGGAAACGACCTTGAACTCATCTTGCCTTGATATGTGTGATGTTACTCATATTACTAGTAACTATCTATGTTATCACTTTGCTCTCTTTCTTCATTTATTGCTTGTCACATCATATATATTTTTTAGATATGTCTGATGTTACTATCTATATTACTCCCATTGTGGGTAGTTTAAGAGCATCTCTACCCCTTCCTCTGGAAGGAAGGCATTAATCGCCCAAAATATATGGGAAACGTTTACAATCGGCACGACGGCCGAATGCTCGGCCGGTCGCATCCACGCGCGTGCACTCCCACCCATTCAAGGTCTGACACGTAAGGGTGGGGCCCGACCTTATCTTCTATCCTCTCTCTCACGCGTCCACCTCTCTTTCTCTGTTCTTCTCTCTCTCTCTCTCACGCACCCATCTCTCCTTATCTGTACCTTTCTCTCTCCCACCACGGACATGGTCTCAGGCGTTCTCCTGTCGGCGGTCTATCACCGAGCGCCACCGCCGTGGGCCTCCATCAGCGACCCCCTCCTCCGATCAACCTTGTCTCAACGTGGTGGAGCTGACAGGCGATGCAGACGAGCCTTACCGGAAAAACCTGCAACCTCGATGTGAGATGCTGGAAAGCTGCGACCGACACCCGTCGGCGCTGGAGAAGACGCACCCTCAAACTCCCATGGTGCTACAATTGGCAACCACCGTTGCTGGAACGGTGGTCTCCATTTGCTACAACCGGCAGCGCCAAAAAAATGGAATAGTTGGGAATGCGAGTTGCATCCGTGTTGATTTTTGCTGGAACCGCAGTCAACTTTTGCTACATCCACCACGGCGGTGTTGGTCGAGACGACGGTGATGTTGCTTTTTTGCTGCAACCGTGTTTGAATTTTGCTGGAACCGAAGACAACTTTTGCTACAATCCACCATGGTGGTGTTGGTCGCGGCGGCGGCGACGTTTTGTTTTGTTGCAACCGTTTTGGAGTTTGCTACTAGCGGAGGTGTCATTTGCTACTACTGGAGCTTCAACGGTGATGACGGTGAGGCTGCGATGGCGAGGCTACGGTGAGAAGGTTGCAAGCTGCAACGGCGAGGCTGCTACTTGCGACGACGAGGCTACGATGGTGAGGTTGCAAGCTCCAATGGCGAGGCTGTTGTTGGGGAACGCAGTAATTTCGAAAATAAAACCTACGCACACGCAAGATCATGGTGATGCATAGCAACGAGAGGGGAGAGTGTTGTCCACGTACCCTCGTAGACCGTAAACGGAAGCATTATGACAACACGGTTGATGTAGTCGCACGTCTCCATGATCGACCGATCCTAGTACCGAAAGTACGACACCTCCGCGATCTGCACACGTTCGGCTCGGTGACGTCCCACGAACTCACGATCCGGCAGAGTGTCGAGGGAGAGCTTCGTCAGCACGATGGCATGATGACGATGATGATGATGCTACCGGAACAGGGCTTCGCCTAAGCACCGCTACGACATGACCGAGGTGGATTATGGTGGAGGGGGGAACCGCACACGGCTAAGAGATCAATGATCAACTTGTGTGTCTACGGGGTGCCCCCTGGCCACGTATATAAATGATCGAGGGAGAAGGAGGCCGACCCTCATAGGGCGCGCCCAAAGTGTGGAGTCCTACTAGGACTCCCTAGTCCTAGTAGGATTCCACCTGCCACATGGAATAGGAAAAAGGGAAGGGAGAAGGAGAAAGAAGGAAGGGGGTGCCCCCTTTCCCTAGTCCAATTCAGACCAGTCCATGGGGAAGGGGAGCGGCCACCTTGAGGCCTTTCTCTCCTTTCCCGTATGACCCATTAAGGCCCAATACGAATTTCCGTAACTCTCCGGTACTCCAAAAAATACCCGAATCAATCGGAACCTTTCCGATGTCCGAATATAGCCTTCCAATATATCGATCTTTATGTCTCGACCATTTCGAGACTCCTTGTCATGTCCCCGATCTCATCCGGAACTCCGAACAAATTTCGGTACATCAAAACACATAATACCGATCGTCACCGAACGTTAAGCGTGCGGACCCTACGGGTTCGAGAACTATGCAGACATGACCGAGACACGTGCTACCTCTTGAGCACTGCGTTGGTTTTCCCCGAAGAGGAAGGGATGATGCAGCAAAGTAGCGTAAGTATTTCCCTCAGTTTTGAGAACCAAGGTATCAATCCAGTAGGAGGCTACGCGTGAGTCCCTCGTACCTGCAGAAAACAAATAAATCCTCGCAACCAATGCGAATAGGGGTTGTCAATCCCTACACGACCACTTACGAGAGTGAGATCTGATAGATATGATAAGATAATATTTTTGGTATTTTTGTGATAAAGATGCCAAGTAAAATAAAGGCAAAGTAAAAAAGCAAAGGAAGTAACTAAGTAGTAGGAGATTAATATGATAAAGATAGACCCGGGGGCCATAGGTTTCACTAGTGGCTTCTCTCGAGAGCATAAGTATTCTACGGTGGGTGAACAAATTACTATTGAGCACTTGACAGAATTGAGCATAGTTACGAGAATATCCAGGTATGAGCATGTATATAGGCATCACGTCCGAGACAAGTAGACCGACTCCTGCCTGCATCTACTACTATTACTCCACTCATCGACCGCTATCCAGCATGCATCTAGAGTATTAAGTTAAAACCAGAGTAACGCCTTAAGCAAAATGACATGACGTAGAGGGATAGACTCATGCAATATGATGAAAACCCCATCTTGTTATCCTCGATGGCAACAATACAATATGTGCCTTGCTGCCCCTACTGTCACTGGGAAAGGACACCTCAAGATTGAACCCAAAGCTAAGCACTTCACCCATTGCAAGAAAGATCAATCTAGTAGGCCAAACCAAACTGATAATTCGAAGAGACTTGCAAAGATAACCAATCATACATAAAATAATTCAGAGAACATTCAAATATTATTCATAGAGAGACTTGATCATAAACCCACAATTCATCGGTCTCAACAAACACACCGCAAAAGAACATTACATCGAATAGTTCTCCACAAGAGAGGGGGAGAACATTGTATTGAGATCCAAAAAGAGAGAAGAAGCCATCTAGCAACTAACTATGGACCCGAAGGTCTGAAGTAAACTACTCACACTTCATCGGAGAGGCTATTGTGTTGATGTAGAAGCCCTCCGTGATCGATGCCCCCTCCGGCGGAGCTCCGGAACAGGCCCCAAGATGGGATCTCGTGGATACAGAAAGTTGCGGCGGTGGAATTAGGTTTTTGGCTCCGTATCTGATCGTTTGGGGGTACGTAGGTATATATAGGAGGAAGGAGTACGTCGGTGGAGCAACAGGGGGCGCACGAGGGTGGAGGGCGCGCCTGGGGGGGGGGGGGGGTAGGCGTGCCCCCTACCTCGTGGCCTCCTCTTTTGTGTCTTGACATAGGGTCCAAGTCTCCCGGGTCTTGTTTGTTGAGAAAATCACGTTCCTGAAGGTTTCATTCCTTTTGGACTCCGTTTGATATTCCTTTTCTTCGAAACCCTAAAACAGGCAAAAAACAGCAATTCTGGGCCGGGCCTCCGGTTAATAGGTTAGTCCCAAAAATAATATAAAAGTGGATAATAAATCCAATAATGTCCAAAACAGTAGATAATATAGCATGGAGCAATAAAAAATTATAGATATGTTGGAGACGTATCAAGCATCCCCAAGCTTAATTCCTTCTCGTCCTCGAGTAGGTAAATGATAAAAACAGAATTTTTGATGCGGAGTGCTACTTGGCATAATTTTAATGTAATTATTCTTAATTGTGGTATGAATATTCAGATCCGAAAGATTCAAGAAAAAAGTTCATACTGACATAAAAATAATAATACTTCAAGCATACTAACAAAGCAATTATGTCTTCTCAAAATAACATGGCCAAAGAAAGTTATCCCTACAAAATCATATAGTCTGGCTATGCTCCATCTTCACCACACAAAATATTTAAATCATGCACAACCCCGATGACAAGCCAAGCAATTGTTTCATACTTTTGACATTCTCAAAACTTTTTCAATTTTCACGCAATACATGAGCGTGAGTCATGGATATAGCACTATAGGTGGAATAGAATGGTGGTTGTGGAGAAGACAAAAAGGGAGAAGATAGTCTCATATCAACTAGGCGTATCAAAGGGCTATGAAGATGCCCATCAATAGATATCAATGTGAGTGAGTAGGGATTGCCATGCAACGAATGCACTAGAGCTATAAGTATATGAAGGCTCAAAAAGAAACTAAGTGGGTGTGCATCCAACTTGCTTGCTCATGAAGACCTAGGGCATTTTGAGGAAGCCCATCATTGGAATATACAAGCCAAGTTCTATAATGAAAAATTCCCACTAGTATATGAAAGTGATAACATTAGAGACTCTCTACTATGAATATCATGGTGCTACTTTGAAGCACAAGTGTGGTAAAAGGATAGTAACATTGTCCCTTCTCTCTTTTTCTCTCATTTTTTTATTTGGGCCTTTTCTCTTCCTTTTTGGGCCTATTTTCTTTCTCTTTTTTTATTCTTCGTCCGGAGTCTCATCCCGACTTGTGAGGGAATCATAGTCTCCATCATCCTTTCCTCACTGGGACAATGCTCTAATAATGATGATCATCACACTTTTATTTTTCTTACAACTCAAGAATTACAACTCGATACTTAGAACAAAATATGACTCTATATGAATGCCTCCGGCGGTGTACCGGGATATGCAATGAATCAAGAGTGACACGTATGAAAGAATTATGAAGGGTGGCTTTGCCACAAATACGATGTCAACTACATGATCATGCTAAGCAATATGACAATGATGGAGTGTGTCATGATAAACGGAACGGTGGAAAGTTGCATGGCAATATATCTCGAAATGGCTATGGAAATGCCATAATAGATAGGTATGGCGGCTGTTTTGAGGAAGGTATATGGTGGGTGTACGATACCGGCGAAAGGTGCGCGGTATTAGAGAGGCTAGCAAAGGTGGAAGGGTGAGAGCAGTGCGTATAATCCATGTACTCAACATTACTCATAAAGAACTCATATACTTATTGCAAAAATCTACAAGTTATCAAAGCAAAGTATTACAAGCATGCTCCTAGGGGGATAGATTGATAGGAAAAGACCATCGCTCATCCCCGACCGCCACTCATAAGGAAGACAATCAAAAAATAAATCATGCTCTGACTTCATCACATAATGGTTCACCATACGTGCATGCTACGGGAATCACAAACTTTAACACAAGTATTTCTCAAATTCACAACTACTCAACTAGCACAACTTTAATATCACCATCTTTATATCTCAAAACAATTATCAAGTATCAAACTTCTCATAGTATTCAACACACTCATAAGAAAGTTTTATTATTAATCTTCTATACCAAGCATATTAAGACTTTAAGCAAATTACCATGCTATTTAAGACTCTCAAAATAATCTAAGTGAAGCATGGGAAGTCAATAGTTTCTATAAAACAAATCCACCACCGTGCTCTAAAAGATATAAGTGAAGTACTAGAGCAAAACTACATAACTCAAAAGATATAAGTGAAGCACATAGAGTATTCTAACAAATTCCAAATCATGTATGGCTCTCTCAAAAGGTGTGTACAGCAAGTATTATTGTGGTAAACTAACAAATAAAGACTCAAATCATACAAGACGCTCCAAGCAAAACACATATCATGTGGTGAATAAAAATATAGCTCCAAGTAATGTTACCGATAGAAGTAGACGAAAGAGGGGATGCCTTCCGGGGCATCCCAAGCTTTGGCTTTTAGGTGTCCTTAGATTATGTTGGGGGTGCCATGGGCATCCCCAAGCTTAGGCTCTTGGCACTCCTTCTTCCATAATCCATCAAATCTTTACCCAAAACTTGAAAACTTCACAACACAAAACTTAAAGTAGAAAATCTCGTGAGCTCCGTTAGCGAAAGAAAATAAAAGAGCACTTCAAGGTACTGTAATGAACTGATTCTTTATTTATATTGGTGTTATACCTTCTGTATTACAACTTCTCTATGGTTTATAAACTATTTTACTATCCATAGATTCATCAAAATAAGCAAACAACACACGAAAAACAGAATCTGTCAAAAACAGAACAGTCTGTAGTAATCTGTAGCTAGCGCAAGTTCTGGAACCCCAAAAATTCTAAAATAAATTGCTGGAAGTGAGGAATTTATCTATTAATCATATGAAAAAAGAATTAACTAAATATCACTCTCCAAATAAAAATGGCAGTAGTTCTCATGAGCGCTAAAGTTTCTGTTTTTTACAGCAAGTGTAACAAGACTTTCCCCAAGTCTTCCCAACGGTTCTACTTGGCACAAACACTAATTAAACACAAAAAAACACAACAAAAACAGATCAAGATAAATTATTTATTACTAAACAGGAGCAAAAAGCAAGGAATAAAAAAGAATTGGTTGCCTCCCAACAAGCGCTATCGTTTAACGCCCCTAGCTAGGCATAACAAGCATGGATAGATCTAGGTATTGCCATCTTTGGTAGGCAATTCTTCAATGAGGCATCTACCATCTTTAGGAATTTCTTTATTTTTATTAATTATCAAACTTTTAGGCACAAAATCGAAAAATTCATTTGTAACAAATGGTTCCTTAATGATAGCAAAAAGATCGGGATGAATACTTATAGATTTGAGATCCGCATTTTCCTTACTAGAGGATTCACCCGTATTTTTAGGAACATACATAAGCTTGGCAATTTTAGTGGGCGGACTTGGAGTATACTTTACGGAATAAAAAGCGGTTCCCAAGTTGGTAATAATATCCTCAAGTTTATCAATCCTAGTGGAATTGTGATTTATTTTCTCATTAACTATGGGTTCCTTTTCTTTAATATTTTTCAAAGTAACTCCTACTTTAGATCCATATTGAGAGATTCGGCTGTGGATCTTTTTATCCAAATTTTCAATTGACTCTACGGTAGCAACCTTATTTTCAATAATTTCAAGCCTTTGCATTACATGCTCTAAAGTTAATACAGTTCCATTAACCAAAAGAGGGGGTGAGCCAAATAAATCTATCATAGTATTATAAGAATCAAAAGTATGGCTACCCAAGAAGTTCCCTCCGGTAATAGTATCAAGAACATATCTGTGCCAAGGAGTAATGCCTACATAAAAATTGTGAAGAAGAATGGAAGTAGATTGCTTCCTAGTAGATCTATTTTGAGCATTGCAAATTCTATAGCAAGCATCTTTTAGATTTTCTCCCTCCCTTTGCTTAAAATTTAGAATTTCACTCTCGGGAGACAACGGAGAAGATAAGGGACTAGCCATAACGACAAGCAAACAAACTAACACACAAGCAAACAAAAAGCAAGCGGGCAAAAAGAGGCAAATAGAGAAAGAGAGAGGGCGAATAAAATGGCAAGGGTGAAGTGGGGGAGAGGAAAACGAGAGGCAAATGGCAAATAATGTAATGCGGGAGATAAGGGTATGTGATGGGTACTTGGTATGTTGACTTTTGCGTAGACCTCCCCGGCAACGGCGCCACAAATCCTTCTTGCTACCTCTTGAGCACTGCGTTGGTTTTCCCCGAAGAGGAAGGGATGATGCAGCAAAGTAGCGTAAGTATTTCCCTCAGTTTTTGAGAACCAAGGTATCAATCCAGTAGGAGGCTACGCGTGAGTCCCTCGTACCTACACAAAACAAATAAATCCTCGCAACCAACGCGAATAGGGGTTTTCAATCCCTACATGGCCACTTACGAGAGTGAGATCTGATAGATATGATAAGATAATATTTTTTGGTATTTTTGTGATAAAGATGCAAAGTAAAATAAAGGCAAAGTAAAAGCAAAGGAAGTAACTAAGTAGTAGGAGATTAATATGATAAAGATAGACCAGGGGGCCATAGGTTTCACTAGTGGCTTCTCTCAAGAGCATAAGTATTCTACAGTGGGTGAACAAATTACTGTTGAGCAATTGACAGAATTGAGCATAGTTATGAGAATATCTAGGTATGATCATGTATATAGGCATCACGTCCGAGACAAGTAGACCGACTCCTGCCTGCATCTACTACTATTACTCCACTCCTTGACCGCTATCCAGCATGCATCTAGAGTATTAAGTTAAAAACAGAGTAACACCTTAAGCAAGATGACATGATGTAGAGGGATAGACTCATGCAATATGATGAAAACCCCATCTTGTTATCCTCGATGGCAACAATACAATACGTGCCTTGCTGCCCCTACTGTCACTGGGAAAGGACACCGCAAGATTGAACCCAAAGCTAAGCACTTCACCCATTGCAAGAAAGATCAATCTAGTAGGCCAAACCAAACTGATAATTCGAAGAGACTTGCAAAGATAACCAATCATACATAAAATAATTCAGAGAACATTCAAATATTATTCATAGATAGGCTTGATCATAAACCCACAATTCATCGGTCTCAACAAACACACCGCAAAAATAAGATTACATCGAATAGTTCTCCACAAGAGAGGGGGAGAACATTGTATTGAGATCCAAAAAGAGAGAAGAAGCCATCTAGCTACTAACTATGGACCCGAAGGTCGGAAGTAAACTACTCACACTTCATCGGGGAGGCTATGGTGTTGATGTAGAAGCCCTCCATGATCGATGCCCCCTCCGGCGGAGCTCCGGAATAGGCCCCAAGATGGGATCTCGTGGATACAGAAAGTTGCAGCGGTGGAATTAGGTTTTTGGATCCGTATCTGATCGTTTGGGGTACGTAGGTATATATAGGAGGAAGGAGTACGTCGGTGGAGCAACAGGGGCCCCACAAGGGTGGAGGGCGCGCCTGGGGGGTAGGCGCCCCCCTACCTCGTGGCCTCCTCTTTTGTGTCTTGACGTAGGGTCCAAGTCTCCCGGGTCTTGTTTGTTGAGAAAATCACGTTCCCGAAGGTTTCATTCCATTTGGACTCCGTTTGATATTCCTTTTCTTCGAAACCCTAAAACAGGCAAAAAACAACAATTCTGGGCTGGGCCTCCGGTTAATAGGTTAGTCCCAAAAATAATATAAAAGTGGATAATAAAGCCCAATAATGTCCAAAACAGTAGATAATATAGCATGGAGCAATCAAAAATTATAGATACGTTGGAGACGTATCAGCACGTCTCCGATCAATAACCAATAGCGGAACCTGGATGTTCATATTGGCTCCCACATATTCTACAAAGATCTTTATCGGTCAAACCGCATAACGATATACGTTGTTCCCTTTGTCATCGGTATGTTACTTGCCCGAGATTCGATCATCAGTATCCTCATACCTAGTTCAATCTCGTTACTGGCAAGTCTCTTTACTCGTTCCGTAATGCATCATCCCTCAACTAACTCATTAGTCACAATGCTTGCAAGGCTTAGAGTGATGTGCATTACCGAGAGGGCCTAGAGATACCTCTCCAATACATGGAGTGACAAATCCTAATCTCGATCTATGCCAACTCAACAAACACCATAGGAGACACCTGTAGAGCATCTTTATAATCACCCTGTTATGTTGTGATGTTTGATAGCACACAAGGTGTTCCTCCGGTATTCGGGAGTTGCATAATCTCATAGTCAGAGGAACATGTATAAGTTATGAAGAAAGCAGTAGCAATAAAACTGAACGATCATTATGCTAAGCTAAAGGATGGGTCTTGTCCATCACATCATTTTTTAATGATGTGACCCCGTTCATCAAATGACAACACATGTCCATGGCTGGAAACTTAACCATCTTTGATTAACGAGCTAGTCAAGTAGAGGCATACTAGGGACACTCTGTTTGTCAATGTATTCACACATGTACTGAGTTTTCGGTTAATACAATTCTAGCATGAATAATAAACATTTATCATGATATAAGGAAATATAAATAACAACTTTATTATTGCCTTTAGAGCATATTTCTTCAGTCTCCCACTCGTCATGTGATTTAACACCAATAGTGTTGGAAATATGCCCTAGAGGCAATAATAAAAGCATTATTATTATATTTCCTTGTTCATGGCAATTGTCTTTATTCATGCTATAATTGTGTTATCCGGAAATCGTAATACATGTGTGAATAACAGACACCAACATGTCCCTAGTAAGCCTCTAGTTGACTAGCCCGTTGATCAACAGATAGTCATGGTTTCCTGACTATGGACATTGGATGTCATTGATAACGAGATCACATCATTAGGAGAATGATGTGATGGACAAGACCCAATCCTAAACATAGCATAAAGATCGTGTAGTTCGTTTTGCTAGAGTTTTGCAATGTCAAGTATCTTTTCCTTAGACCATGAGATCGTGTAACTCCCGGATACCGTAGGAGTGCTTTGGGTATACCAAACGTCACAACGTAACTGGGTGACTATAAAGGTAGACTACGGGTATCTCCGAAAGTATCTGTTGGGTTGGCACGGATCAAGACTGGGATTTGTCACTCCGCATGACGGAGAGATATCACTGGGCCCACTCGGTAATGCATCATCATAATGAGCTCAAAGTGACCAAGTATCTGGTCACGGGATCATGCATTACGGTACGAGTAAAGTGACTTGCCGGTAACGAGATTGAACGAGGTATTGGGATACCGACGATCGAATCTCGGGCAAGTAATATATCGATTGACAAAGGGAATTGCATACGGGGTTGATTGAATCCTCGACATCGTGGTTCATCTGATGAGATCATCGTGGAGCATGTGGGAGCCAACATGGGTATCCAGATCCTGCTGTTGGTTATTGACCGGAGAGTCGTCTCGGTCATGTCTGCTTGTCTCCCGAACCCGTAGGGTCTACACACTTAAGGTTCGGTGACGCTAGGGTTGTGAAGATAAGTATATGCAGTAACCCGAATGTTGTTCGGGGTCCCGGATGAGATCCCGGACGTCACGAGAAGTTCCGGAATGGTCCGGAGGTAAAGAATTATATATAGGATGTGCAGTTTCGGCCATCGGGACAAGTTTCGGGGTACCCGGTATTGTACCGGGACCACCGGAAGGGTCCCGGGGGTCCACCGGGTGGGGCCACCTATCCCGGAGGGCCCCTTGGGCTGAAATAGGAGGGAACCCAGCCCATAGTGGGCTGGGGCGCCAGCCCACCCAAGGCCCATGCGCCTAGGGTTGGGGGGGAACCCTAAGGGGGGCGCCCCCTTGCTTGGGGGGCAAGCCCCCCACCCCTGGCCGCCGCCCCCCCTGGTAGATCCCATCTACCAGGGCCGGCGCCCCCCCTGGCACCCCTATATATAGTGGGGGAGAGGAGGGACTTGATCCCCACGCCTTTGGTGCTTCCCTCTCTCCCTGTTACTTCTCCCTCTCTCGTAGTACACGGCGAAGCCCTGCTGTCGTGACGCCCTGCATCCACCACCACGCCGTCGTGCTGCTGGATCTTCGTCAACCTCTCCTTTCCCCTTGCTGGATCAAGAAGGAGGAGACGTCTCCCGTCCCGTACGTGTGTTGAACGCGGAGGTGCCGTCCGTTCGGCGCTGGTCATCGGTGATTTGGATCACGTCGTGTTCGACAACATCAACCTCGTTCTAACGAACGCTTCCGCTCGCGATCTACAAAGGTATGTAGATGCATCTCGTGACTCGTTTCTAGATGAACTCCTAGATGATCTTGGTGAAACGAGTAGGAAAATTTTTGTTTTCTGCAACGTCCCCCAACAGTGGCATCATGAGCTAGGTCTATGCGTAGTTCTTCTTGCGCGAGTAGAACACAATTCGTTGTGGGCGTGGATTTGTCAACCTTCTTGCCGCTACTAGTCTTTTCTTGCTTCAGTGGTATTGTGGGATGAAGCGGCCCGGACCAACCTTACACGTACGCTTACGTGAGACCGGTTCCACCGACTAACATGCACTAGTTGCATAAGGTGGCTGGCGGGTGTCTGTCTCTCCCACTTTAGCTGGAGCGGATTCGATGAACAGGGTCCTTATGAAGGGTAAATAGAAGTTGACAAATCACGTTGTGGCTTTCACGTAGGTAAGAAAACGTTCTTGCTAGAACCCTAATTTAGCCACGTAAAACTTGCAACAACAATTAGAGGACGTCTAACTTGTTTTTGCAGCAAGTGGTTTGTGATATGATATGGCCAAAGTTGTGATGAATGATGAATGATCTATATGTGATGTATGAGATGTTCATGCTATTGTAATAGGAATCACGACTTGCATGTCGATGAGTATGACAACCGGCAGGAGCCATAGGAGTTGTCTTTATTCTTTTATATGACCTGCGTGTCATTGAGAAACGCCATGTAAATTACTTTACTTCATTGCTAAACGCGTTAGCCATAGTAGTAGAAGTAATAGTTGGCGAGCAACTTCATGGAGACACGATGATGGAGATCATGATGATGGAGATCATGGAGATCATGGAGCCCCAAGATGGAGATCAAAGGAGCTATGTGATGTTGGCCATATCATGTCACGTTTATTATTTGATTGCATGTGATGTTTATCATGTTTTGCATCTTGTTTACTTAGAACGACGATAGTAAATAAGATGATCCCTCATAACAATTTCAAGAAGTGTTCTCCCCTAACTGTGCACCGTTGCTAAAGCTCGTAGTTTCGAAGCACCACGTGATGATCGGGTGTGATAGATTCTTACGTTCACATACAACGGGTGTAAGACAGTTTTACACATGCAAAACACTTAGGGTTAACTTGACGAGCTTAGCATGTGCATAGACATGGCCTCGGAACACAGAAGACCGAAAGGTCGAGCATGAGTCGTATAGAAGATGCGATCAACATAAAGATGTTCACCGACGTTGACTAGTCCGTCTCACGTGATGATCGGACACGGCCTAGTTAACTCGGATCATGCAATACTTAGATGACTAGAGGGATGTCTAATCTAAGTGGGAGTTCATTATATAATTTGATTAGATGAACTTTACTATCATGAACATTAGTCTAAAAATATTTTACAATATGTCTTGTAGATCAAATGGCCCACGTAGTCCTCAACTTCAACGCGTTCCTAGAGAAAACCAAGCTGAAAGACGATGGTAGCAACTATACGGACTGGGTCCGGAACCTGAGGATCATCCTCATAGCTGCCAAGAAAGATTACGTCCTACAAGCACCGCTAGGTGAAGCTCCCGTCCCACAGAACCAAGACGTTATGAACGCTTGGCAGACACGTGTTGACGACTACTCCCTCGTTCAGTGCGGCATGCTTTACAGTTTAGAACCGGGGCTCCAAAAGCGTTTTGAGAGACATGGAGCATATGAGATGTTCGAAGAGCTGAAAATGGTTTTCCAAGCTCATGCCCGGGTCGAGAGATATGAGGTCTCCGACAAGTTCTTCAGCTGTAAGATGGAGGAAAACAGTTCTGTCAGTGAGCACATACTCACTATGTCTGGATTACATAACCGCTTGACTCAGCTGGGAGTTAATCTCTCGGATGATGCGGTCATTGACAGAATCCTCCAGTCGCTTCCACCAAGCTACAAGAGCTTTGTGATGAACTTCAACATGCAGGGGATGCAAAAGACCATTCCTGAGTTGTTCTCAATGCTGAAATCAGCGGAGGTAGAAGTCAAGAAGGAACATCAAGTGTTGATGGTCAATAAAACCACTAAGTTCAAGAAGGGCAAGGGTAAGAAAGCCTTCAAGAAGGACGGCAAGGAAGTTGCCGCGCCCGGCAAGCAAGCTGCCGGGAAGAAGCCAAAGAATGGACCCAAGCCCGAGACTGAGTGCTTTTATTGCAAGGGGAGCGGACACTGGAAGCGGAATTGCCCCAAGTACTTAGCAGACAAGAAGGCCGGCAAAACAAAAGGTATATGTGATATACATGTGATTGATGTGTACCTTACCAGTAATCGTAGTAGCTCTTGGGTATTTGATACCGGTGCAGTTGCTCACATTTGTAACTCACAGCAGGAACTACGGAATAAACGGAGACTGGCGAAGGACGAGGTGACAATGCGCGTCGGGAATGGTTCCAAAGTCGATGTGATCGCCGTCGGCACGCTACCTCTTCATTTACCTACGGGATTAGTTTTAAACCTCAATAATTGTTATTTAGTACCAGCTTTGAGCATGAACATTGTATCGGGATCTCGTTTAATTCGAGATGGCTACTCATTTAAATCCGAGAATAATGGTTGTTCCATTTATATGAGAGATATGTTTTATGGTCATGCTCCTATGGTGAATGGTTTATTCTTAATGAATCTCGAGCGTAATGCTACACATGTTCTTAGTGTGAATACCAAAAGATGTAAGGTTGATAATGATAGTCCCACATACTTGTGGCACTGCCGCCTTGGTCACATAGGTGTCAAACGCATGAAGAAGCTCCATGCTGATGGACTTTTAGAGTCTCTTGATTATGAATCATTTGACACGTGCGAACCATGCCTTATGGGTAAAATGACCAAGACTCCGTTCTCAGGAACAATGGAGCGAGCAACCAACTTATTGGAAATCATACATACTGATGTGTGCGGTCCAATGAGTGTTGAGGCTCGCGGTGGCTATCGTTATGTTCTTACTCTCACTGATGATTTGAGTAGATATGGATACATTTACTTAATGAAACACAAGTCTGAAACCTTTGAAAAGTTCAAGGAATTTCAGAGTGAGGTTGAGAATCAACGTGACAGGAAAATCAAGTTTCTACGATCAGATCGTGGAGGAGAATACTTGAGTCACGAATTTGGCACACACTTAAGAAAATGTGGAATAGTTTCACAGCTCATGCCGCCTGGAACACCTCAGCGAAACGGTGTGTCCGAACATCGTAATCGCACTCTATTAGATATGGTGCGGTCTATGATGTCTCTTACCGATCTGCCGCTATCTTTTTGGGGCTATGCTTTAGAGACTGCCGCATTCACTTTAAATAGGGCTCCGTCGAAATCCGTTGAGACGACACCGTTTGAATTATGGTTTGGAAAGAAACCTAAGCTGTCGTTTCTAAAAGTTTGGGGATGCGATGCTTATGTCAAGAAACTTCAACCTGAAAAGCTCGAACCCAAGTCGGAAAAATGCGTCTTCATAGGATACCCTAAAGAAACTATTGGGTATACCTTCTACCTCAGATCCGAAGGCAAGGTCTTTGTTGCCAAGAATGGATCCTTTCTAGAGAAGGAGTTTCTCTCGAAAGAAGTAAGTGGGAGGAAAGTAGAACTAGATGAAGTATTGCCTCTTGAACCGGAAAATGGCGCAACTCAAGAAAATGTTCCTGAGGTGCCAGCACCGACTAGAGAGGAAGTTAATGATAATGATCAAGATACTTCTGATCTAGCTCCTACTGAAATTCGAAGGTCCACAAGGACACGTTCCGCACCAGAGTGGTACGGCAACCCTGTCTTGGAAATCATGTTGTTAGACAACGGTGAACCTTCGAACTATGAAGAAGCGATGGCGGGCCCGGATTCCGACAAATGGCTAGAAGCCATGAAATCCGAGATAGGATCCATGTATGAAAACAAAGTATGGACTTTGGCTGACTTGCCCGTTGAACGGCGAGCCATAGAAAATAAATGGATCTTTAAGAAGAAGACAGACGCGGATGGTAATGTGACCATCTATAAAGCTCGGCTTGTCGCTAAGGGTTATCGACAAGTTCAAGGGGTTGACTACGATGAGACTTTCTCACCGGTAGCGAAGCTAAAGTCCGTCCGAATCATGTTAGCAATTGCCGCGTTTTACGATTATGAAATATGGCAAATGGACGTCAAAACAGCATTCCTTAATGGTTTCCTTAAGGAAGAATTGTATATGATGCAGCCGGAAGGTTTTGTCGATCCTAAGAATGCTGACAAGGTGTGCAAGCTCCAACGCTCGATTTATGGGCTGGTGCAAGCATCTCGGAGTTGGAACATTCGCTTTGATGAGATGATCAAAGCGTTTGGGTTTACGCAGACTTATGGAGAAGCCTGCGTTTACAAGAAAGTGAGTGGGAGCTCTGTAGCATTTCTCATATTATATGTAGATGACATACTTTTGATGGGAAATGATATAGAACTCTTGGACAGCATTAAGGCCTACTTGAATAAGAGTTTTTCAATGAAGGACCTTGGAGAAGCTGCTTATATATTAGGCATCAAAATCTATAGAGATAGATCGAGACGCCTCATAGGTCTTTCACAAAGTACATACCTTGATAAGACATTGAAGAAGTTCAATATGGATCAATCTAAGAAGGGGTTCTTGCCTGTGTTACAAGGTATGAAATTGAGCTCGGCTCAAAGTCCGACCACGGCAGAAGAAATAGAAGAGATGAGTGTCATCCCCTATGCCTCAGCCATAGGTTCTATTATGTATGCCATGCTGTGTACCAGACCTGATGTAAACCTTGCCGTAAGTTTGGTAGGAAGATACCAAAGTAATCCCGGCAAGGAACACTGGACAGCGGTCAAGAATATCCTGAAGTACCTGAAAAGGACTAAGGAGATGTTTCTCGTTTATGGAGGTGACGAAGAGCTCGTCGTAAAGGGTTACGTCGACGCTAGCTTCGACACAGATCTGGATGACTCTAAGTCACAAACCGGATACGTGTATATTTTGAATGGAGGGGCAGTAAGCTGGTGCAGTTGCAAGCAAAGCGTCGTGGCGGGATCTACATGTGAAGCGGAGTACATGGCAGCCTCGGAGGCAGCACATGAAGCAATATGGGTGAAGGAGTTCATCACCGACCTCGGAGTCATACCCAATGCGTCGGGGCCGATCAAGCTCTTCTGTGACAACACTGGAGCTATTGCACTTGCCAAGGAGCCCAGGTTTCACAAGAAGACAAGGCACATCAAGCGTCGCTTCAACTCCATTCGTGAAAATGTTCAAGATGGAGACATAGAAATTTGTAAAGTACATACGGACCTGAATGTAGCAGATCCGTTGACTAAACCTCTCCCTAGGGCAAAACATGATCAACACCAGAATTCCATGGGTGTTCGATTCATCACAATGTAACTAGATTATTGACTCTAGTGCAAGTGGGAGACTGTTGGAAATATGCCCTAGAGGCAATAATAAAAGCATTATTATTATATTTCCTTGTTCATGGTAATTGTCTTTATTCATGCTATAATTGTGTTATCCGGAAATCGTAATACATGTGTGAATAACAGACACCAACATGTCCCTAGTAAGCCTCTAGTTGACTAGCCCGTTGATCAACAGATAGTCATGGTTTCCTGACTATGGACATTGGATGTCATTGATAACGAGATCACATCATTAGGAGAATGATGTGATGGACAAGACCCAATCCTAAACATAGCATAAAGATCGTGTAGTTCGTTTTGCTAGAGTTTTGCAATGTCAAGTATCTTTTCCTTAGACCATGAGATCGTGTAACTCCCGGATACCGTAGGAGTGCTTTGGGTATACCAAACGTCACAACGTAACTGGGTGACTATAAAGGTAGACTACGGGTATCTCCGAAAGTATCTGTTGGGTTGGCACGGATCAAGACTGGGATTTGTCACTCCGCATGACGGAGAGATATCACTGGGCCCACTCGGTAATGCATCATCATAATGAGCTCAAAGTGACCAAGTATCTGGTCACGGGATCATGCATTACGGTATGAGTAAAGTGACTTGCCGGTAACGAGATTGAACGAGGTATTGGGATACCGACGATCGAATCTCGGGCAAGTAATATATCGATTGACAAAGGGAATTGCATACGGGGTTGATTGAATCCTCGACATCGTGGTTCATCCGATGAGATCATCGTGGAGCATGTGGGAGCCAACATGGGTATCCAGATCCCGCTGTTGGTTATTGACCGGAGAGTCGTCTCGGTCATGTCTGCTTGTCTCCCGAACCCGTAGGGTCTACACACTTAAGGTTCGGTGACGCTAGGGTTGTGAAGATAAGTATATGCAGTAACCCGAATGTTGTTCGGGGTCCCGGATGAGATCCCGGACGTCACGAGAAGTTCCGGAATGGTCCGGAGGTAAAGAATTATATATAGGATGTGCAGTTTCGGCCATCGGGACAAGTTTCGGGGTACCCGGTATTGTACCGGGACCACCAGAAGGGTCCCGGGGGTCCACCGGGTGGGGCCACCTATCCCGGAGGGCCCCTTGGGCTGAAATAGGAGGGAACCCAGCCCATAGTGGGCTGGGGCGCCAGCCCACCCAAGGCCCATGCGCCTAGGGTTGGGGGGGAACCCTAAGGGGGGCGCCCCCTTGCTTGGGGGGCAAGCCCCCCACCCCTGGCCGCCGCCCCCCCTGGTAGATCCCATCTACCAGGGCCGGCGCCCCCCCTGGCACCCCTATATATAGTGGGGGAGAGGAGGGACTTGATCCCCACGCCTTTGGTGCTTCCCTCTCTCCCTGTTACTTCTCCCTCTCTCGTAGTACACGGTGAAGCCCTGCTGTCGTGACGCCCTGCATCCACCACCACGCCGTCGTGCTGCTGGATCTTCGTCAACCTCTCCTTTCCCCTTGCTAGATCAAGAAGGAGGAGACGTCTCCCGTCCCGTACGTGTGTTGAACGCGGAGGTGCCGTCCGTTCGGCGCTGGTCATTGGTGATTTGGATCACGTCGTGTTCGACAACATCAACCTCGTTCTAACGAACGCTTCCGCTCGCGATCTACAAAGGTATGTAGATGCATCTCGTGACTCGTTGCTAGATGAACTCCTAGATGATCTTGGTGAAACGAGTAGGAAATTTTTTGTTTTCTGCAACGTTCCCCAACAAATAGTTCACATCTCCATGTGACTAACACCCAAAGGGTTTACTAGAGTCAATAATCTAGTTCACATCGCTATGTGATTAACACCCAAAGAGTGATCATGTTTTTCTTGTGAGAGAAATTTAGTCAACGGGTCTGCCACATTCAGAGCGTATGTATTTTGAAAATTTTCCATGTCTATAATTCTTTGCACGGAGCTACTCTAGCTAATTGCTTCCACTTTCGATATGTATCTAGATCGAGACTTAGAGTCATCCAGATCGGTGTCAAAGCTTGCATCGACGTAACTCTTTACGACGAACTCTTTGTCACCTCCATAACCGAGAAACATTTACTTATTCCACTAAGGATATTTTTGACCGCTGTCCAGTGATCCACTCCTGGATCACTATTGTACCCTCTTGCCAAACTTATGGTGAGGTACATAATATGTCTGGTACACAGCATAGCATACTTTATAGAACCTATGACCGAGGCATAGGGAATGACTTTTCATTCTCTTTCTATTTTCTGCCGTGGTTGGGTTTTTAGTCTTTAATCAACTTCACACCTTGCAACACAGGCAATAACTCCTTCTTTGACTTTTCCATTTTGAACTACTTCAAAATCTTGTCAAGGTATGTACTCATTGAAAATATATCAAGCGTCTTGATCTATCTCTATAGATCTTGATGCTCAATATGTAAGTAGCTTCATCGAGGTCTTTCTTTGAAAAACTCTTTTCAAACACTCTATGCTTTCTAGAAAATTCTACATTATTTCCGATCAACAATATGTCATTCACATATACTTATCAGAAATGTTGTAGTGCTCCAACTCACTTTCTTGTAAATACAGGCTTCACCGCAAGTCTGTATAAAACCATATGCTTTGATCACTTTATCAAAGTATATATTCCAACTCCGTGATGCTTGCACCAGTCCATAGATGGATCCCTGAAGCTTGCACACTTTGTTAGCACCTTTAGGATTGACAAAACCTTCTTGTTGCATCATATACAACTCTTCTTTAAGAAATCCATTAAGGAATGCAGTTTTGACATCCATTTGCCAGATTTCATAAAATGTGGCAATTGCTAACATGATTCGGACAGACTTAAGCATCGCTACGAGTGAGAAAATCTCATCGTAGTCAACATCTTGAACTTGTCGAAAACCTTTTGCGACAATTCGAGCTTTGTAGACAGTAACACTACTATCAATGTCCGTCGTCCTCTTGAAAATCCATTTATTCTTAATGGCTCACCGATCTACGGGCAAGTCAATCAAAGTCCACACTTTGTTCTAATACATGGATCTCATCTCAGATTTCATGGCTTCAAGCCATTTCACGTAATCTGGGCTCATCATCGCTTCCTCATAGTTCGTAGGTTCGTCATGGTCAAGTAACATGACCTCCAGAACAGGATTACCGTACCACTCTAGTGCGGAACGTATTCTGGTTGACCTACGAGGTTCAGTAGTAACTTGATCTGAAGTTTCATGATCATCATCATTAACTTCCTCACTAATTGGTGTAGCAATCACTAGAACTGATTTCTGTGATGAACTACTTTCCAATTCGGGAGAAGGTACAATTACCTCATCAAGTTTTACATTCCTCCCAATCACTTCTTTCGAGAGAAACTTCTTCTCTAGAAAGCATCCATTCTTAGCAACGAATATCTTGTCTTCGGATCTGTGATAGAAGGTTTACCCAACAGTTTCCTTTGGGTATCCTATGAAGACACATTTCTCCGATTTGGGTTCGAGCTTATCAGGTTGAAACTTTTTCACATAAGCATCATAGCCCCAAATTTAAGAAACGGCAGCTTAGGTTTTTTTGCTAAACCATAGTTCATATGGTGTCGTCTGAACAAATTTAGATGGTGCCCTATTTAACGTGAATGCAGATGTCTCTAATGCATAACCCCAAAACGATAGTGATAAATCGGTAAGAGACATCATAGATTGCACCATATCCAATAAAGTACGGTTATGACGTTCAGACACACCATTACGCTGTGGTGTTCCAGGTGGCATGAGTTGTGAAATTATTCCGCATTGTTTCAAATGAAGACCAAACTTGTAACTCAAATATTCTCCTCCACGATCAGATCGCAGAAACTTTATTTTCTTGTTGCAATGATTTTCCACTTCACTCTGAAATTCTTTGAACTTTTCAAATGTTTCAGACTTATGTTTCATCAAGTAGATATACCCATATCTGCTTAAATCATCTGTGAAGATCAGAAAATAGATACCCGCCGCGAGCCTCAACACTCATCGGATTGCATACATCAATATGTATTATTACTAATAAGTCAGTTGCTTGCTCCATTGTTTCGCAGAACTGAGTTTTAGTCATCTTGCCCACGAGGCATGGTTCGCAAGCATCAAATGATTCATAATCAAGTGATTCCAAAAGCCCATCAACATGGAGTTTCTTCATGCGCTTTACACCAATATGACCTAAACGGCAGTGCCACATATAAGTTGCACTATCATTATTAACTTTGCATCTTTTGGCTTCAATATTATGAATATGTGTATTACTACGATCTAGATTCAATAAACCATTCACCTTGGGTGTATGACCTCAGAAGGTTTTATTCATGTAAACAGAATAACAATTATCCTTGACTTAAATGAATAACCGTATTGCAATAAACATGATCCAATCATATTATGCTTGACGCAAACACCAAACAACATTTATTTTAGGTTAAACACTAATCCCGAAGGTAAAGGGAGTGTGCGATGGTGATCTTATCAACCTTGTAATCACTTCCAACTAACATCATCACCTTGCCCTTAACTAGTCTCTGTTTATTTTGCAACTCCCGTTTCGAGTTACTACTCTTAGTAACTGAACCAGTATCAAATATTGAGGTGTTGTTATAAACACTAGTAAAGTACACATCAATAACATGTATATCAAATATATACTTTTGTTCTCTTTGCCATCCTTCTTATCCGCCAAGTATCTAGGGTAGTTCCACTTCCAGTGACCATTTCCTTTGCAGTAGAAGCACTCAGTTCCAGGATTGGGTCTATCTTTGAGCTTCTTCATGGGAGTGGCAACTTGCTTGCCTTTCTTCTTTGAAGTTCCTTTTTCTTTCCCCTTTCCCTTTTCTTGAAACTAGTGGTCTTGTTAACCATCAACACTTCATGCTATTTCTTTATTTCTACCTTCACCGATTTCAGCATCGCGAAGAGCTTGGGAATTACTTTCGTCATCCCTTGCATATTATAGTTCATCACTAAGTTCTAGTAACTTGGTGACAGTGACTAGAGAACTTTATCAATTACTATCTTATCTGGAAGATTAACTCCCACTTGATTCAAGCAATTGTAGTACCCAGACAATCTGAGCACATGCTCACTAGTTGAGCTATTCTCCTCCACCTTGTAGGCAAAGTACTATTAGAGGTCTCATACCTCTCGACACGGGCATGGGTATGAAATACCAATTTCAACTCTTAGAACATCTTATATGTTCCATGGCGTTCAAATTGTTTTTGAAGTCCCGGTTCTAAGCCATAAAGCATGGTGCACTAAACTATGAAG
Source organism: Triticum monococcum (assembly GCA_034509565.1). NCBI lineage: Eukaryota > Viridiplantae > Streptophyta > Magnoliopsida > Poales > Poaceae > Triticum > Triticum monococcum. The sequence continues at coordinate 589,965,499 of CM067845.1, read as the reverse complement.
TAGTCATCATACCGAGCTTTGTCAAACGTTCATAACGTGTGCATCTGCTCCTGCAATAGGTCTGTCACCTAGCGGTGCATCAAGGACATAATTCTTCTGTGCAGCAATGAGGATAATCCTCAGATCACGGACCCAGTCCGCATCATTGCTACTATCATATTTCAACTTATTTTTCTCTAGGAACATATCAAAAAATAAACGGGAAGCTACATCGCAAGCTATTGATCTACAACATAGATATGCAAATACTATCAGGACTAAGTTCATGATAAATTAAAGTTCAATTAATCATATTACTTAAGAACTCCCACTTAGATAGACATCCCTCTAGTCATCTAAATGATCACGCGATCCAAAACAACTAAACCATGTCCGATCATCACGTGAGATGGAGTAGTTTTCAATGGTGAACATCACTATGTTGATCATATCTACTATATGATTCACGCTCGACCTTTCGGTCTCCAGTGTTCCGAGGCCATATCTACATATGCTAGGCTCGTCAAGTTTAACCCGAGTATTCCGCGTGTGCAAAACTGGCTTGCACCTGTTGTATGTGAACGTAGAGCTTATCACACCTGATCATCACGTGGTGTCTCGGCACGACGAACTGTCGCAACGGTGCATACTCAGGGAGAACACTTATACCTTGAAATTTAGTGAGAGATCATCTTATAATGCTACCGCTGAACTAAGCAAAATAAGATACATAAAGGATAAACATCACATGCAATCAAAATATGTGACATGATATGGCCATCATCATCTTGTGCCTTTGATCTCCATCTCCAAAACACCGTCATGATCTCTATCGTCACCGGCATGACACCATGATCTCTATCAATGTGTCGTCACATGGTCGTCTCACCAACTATTGCTTTTGCAACTATTGCTACCGCATAGTGATAAAGTAAAGCAATTGTATGGTGCTTGCATCTTATGCAATAAAGAGACAACCATAAGGCTCCTGCCAGTTGCCGATAACTTTAACAAAACATGATCATCTCATACAACAATTTATATCTCATCACATCTTGACCATATCACATCACAACATGCCCTGCAAAAACAAGTTAGACATCCTCTACTTTGTTGTTGCAAGTTTTACGTGGCTGCTACATGTCGTGGTTCTAAGTCTGACAGTAGAATGGGGGTAGGAATGTAGAGGCAAGATCTTAGCTATGGAGGAGTTGTACTTGGGAGTTTTACGAGTTCAGGCCCTTCTCGGAGGAAGTAACAGCCCTACGTCTCGGAGCCGGAGGTGGTCGACTGGATTATATGTGTGTGTTACAGAAAGTGCGAACCCTTGTCCCTGAGGAGGGGGTGGCTTATATAGAGTTCGCCAGACCCCTCCCGCCCTCAGTTACAAAGGGGTTTAAGGTGCATAAAGATGGAAATATTACTGGTAACGCCTACAATAAAGATACATAATGACCATTAAAGCTATGAATTAATTCCCGACCGTTGCAGAGTGGAGAGGCTCTAGATCTTCTGGTAGTCGAGTGATTATCTATATGGTCGAGTGTCTTCAGGATTGTCGAGTGGAACATAACTTCATGGTCGAGTGGATGATGATTTTTCTTCGAATGCTCCTGGTACCTTTAGGGATGTCCTTGGAGAGGGTATCTTGAACAGATCCATGACCCTACCCTAGGTACATAGCTTCGTCATTAGCCCCCGAATGGATCAGGGTTTGAGTGAGGAAGGCGAACTGTCAAGGGGTTCCCATTATAGCCCAACCGTGTGAGGAACGCAAAATCCGGGAACATAACACCGATATGACGGAAACTAGGGCGGCAAGAGTGGAACAAAACACCAGGCATAAGGCCGAGCCTTCCACCCTTTACCAAGTATATAGATGCATTAATTAAATAAGATATATTATGATATCCCAACAAGTAAACAAATGTTCCAACAAGGAACGGCTCCAATCTTCACCTGCAACTAACAACGCTATAAGAGGGGCTGAGCAAAGCGGTAACATAGCCAATCAACGGTTTGCTAGGACATTGGTGGGTTAGAGGCTAAACATGGCAATTTGGGAGGCTGACAAGCAAGTGGTAGGCATCGTAGCAATGGCATAGCAAAGAGCGAGCAAACTAGCATAGCAAAGATAGTAGTGATTTCGAGGGTATGATCATCTTGCCTGAAATCCCGCAAGGAAGAAGAACGAGCCCATGAAGAAGACAAACGCGCGTAGACGAACGGATCCTCACAACACGACGTTACCGGAATCAACCCGAGGAAGCAATCACCGGAAAAGAAGCACACAACATAGTAAACAACCAACACATCAACATGGCATGATGCACAATCAAGTATGATGCATGTCCGGTTTAAATGAGGCATGTCATGGCAAAATGCACAAACAAAACTACAAGTTAAGTGGGGCTCAATATGCAACGGGTTGCATATTGACGAAACACCACGACAAGTTATTTAGTTTGATCCCGTTTATGTACCCAACAATATTAAATGTTGATTAACATGGCAAGAGGTGAAGCACAACAAAACTACCTATCTAGGCAAGTTTAAATGAGGCCGGAAGCAACGAACAACAATTCCGGTAAATCCCCATAGCATATTTTAGATTTGGTACTGATCTGCCCTAAAAACAATTTTAGAGTTGTTAAACATGCAAAACAATGTCACCATGATAAACTAGGCAAAATTCTACCCCATTTACATATAAAGTTTATTAAAATCGGAGTTACGGTTAATTAGTTATGAATTAAATCATTTTAGCATGGCATAGGAGCAAATTAATGCAAACAACATTTTAAATATTTCAAACATAGGTGAAAGTTGGATATTATTAATCTACACAAAATTCTGAGCAAGTTTCATATATAAATCATTTTAATCCGATGCACCATTTGTGAGTTATTAAATGCATGAAGAACAGGGGCTATTTTGCAAAACTGCTGATATCTGGATAAATAGGAAAAACCTAGGCGCGAAAAAAAAACATGACGGCCGAATCGGGGCAAGCCCAACAGCAGGAAGGAAAAAAAAGAGGTGGGGCGCTGGGTGGCTTACCCTGGGCCTGGCCCAGGAAGGAGGGGAAGGCAGGCCGAGGCGGGGCGCTGCGTTGGGCCAGACACGGGGGCGTGGGCGAGCTGGGCCTTCGGGAGGGCGCGGGCCGCTGCGAGGACGATTGGGCCGGCCCACGCGGGCACGGTCAACGGAAGGAGTAGATCGGGTCCCTCCCGATCCATCTGAAGGGCGGTGGCGGCCTGAGGGAGCTCGGCTCCGGCGGCTGTTGCCGGTGACGCCATCGGGCCCGGCGAGGAGGGTGGATCCGGCGAGCTCCATGCCGGATCTGGACGGGGCCGGAGGAAGGGAGGCGACAGCGAGGGAAGGCGGCGTCGGGACGGCGCAAGGCGGCGCCGGCGATGGTGGCCCGCGGCGGCGGAGAAAACCGGTGGCGGCGCGAAGCGCCCGAGGCGGCGGGGACGAAGGAGAGGCGCGGCGGGGAGCCTCGGGCCTGGGAGGGCCTGCGGCGGGCCTCACGGGCTCTGCGGCATGGTGCGGCGAAGTGGGGAAGCTGGCGAGGTGGAGCAGGACACGTGGCGCGATGCCACTGGCTTGGAGCGGCGACTCTGCTGAGGTGGCGGCGCGCGATTGGCTGGGGTGAGGTGGAGGGGAGCGGCGGACATGTCCGGCGCGGCGCATATGCGTCCGGACGCGCGGAAGAGGAGTGGATCTAGGTTTAGACCGTGAATTGATCCGAAATTTCGGGGAGGGGCACATATTTATAGGTAGAGGGAGCTAGGAGAGTCCAAATGAGGTGCGGTTTTCGGCCACGCGATCGTGATCGAACGACCGAGATGATGGAGCAGAGTTAGGTGGGTTTTGGGCCAAAAAGGAAGGGTGTTGGGCTGCAACACACACGAGGCCTTCTCGGTCCCTCGGTTAACCGTTGGAGTATCAAACGAAGTCTAAATGGTATGAAACTTGACAGGCGGTCTACCAGTAGTCAACCAAGGCCGCTTGACAAGTCTCGGTCCAATCCGGAAATGTTTAATCCCCACACAAGAAAGAAAGGTAGAAATGACCACCGGAGGAGAACAGAACGCCGGAATGCCAAAACGGACAACGGGGAAAATGCTCGGATGCCTGAGACGAACACGTATGCAAAAGAAATGCGCATGATGACATGATATGCAATGCATGACACGCAAGCAATGCCAAAGCAACAACAGCGAATAACAGAACGACACGTGGCACATCGGTCTCGAGGCGTTACAGAGCGACACGTTGGTGGATGTGCTGGAGCGCAGATACAGGATGGAAGCTTGCCGCGGCAAGCGCCTTGCCGCAGTTATTATCTTGTCGCGTCCAGGAGCTTGTCGTTCACTGGGTCTTGCCGGGACACATGGTGCGCTGCGGCAAGTTCCTTGAGATGCCTTGGTTGGCCTCCCCGGCAAGCTCCTCTTGCCGGGGTCTTGTCTCCTTCCCGGCAAGCTCCTCTTGCCGGGGCCTTGTTTTCCTTGGTTTGGATACTTCGTTCTTGAATGGCTCCAAAGGAACCACGGAGGATCTTGGCGGTCGCCCGGCAAGCCTTGCCGCGGGATGCTACGACTGCCCGTGCACAAGTTCGGGATACTAAGGTACCCCTACTTTAGTACACCGACAGGAGCCCCCGGGCCTGGGCCATACACGGTGCCGAACGCTGTTGGGCCAGGCCCAAAATAGGGCACGGGCACGCGCGGCCTAGGTTACGCCGTAGCTCACTCCGCATCCACCGCGCCCTCCCCGCATGGCACGCGTCGAACACGGCATCGTGGGAGAGATCATGGGTGGTTGCTTTACTTGAAAAGGCGGAACGTCCGCCCACTCCCCCTTTATAAGCAAGGGGAAGCAGGGGTAGAGAGAGGAGAGCCCTTGTCCGGCGGAATCGCCTGGGTCTCTAGGACCGGCAAGAAGGATTCTTATTTGGAGGGCGAGTTCCGCGGCAAGTGGGAGGAGTGGAGGGCAGATTGGTGCTGGATTGTCGAGGAGAGCCCACAACCGTTCACCGCCCGGCGCCAAGTAGCAGCAGTACGCGGCAGCGACTGGAGTGACGTGGCCCCGGAAGACAGCATGCTGAGGATTGCTGTCACCAGGATCCAACGCCTCAGGCTTGCCGGACTCACCGTAGGTGCCGTTGGCGCAGACTTCCTTCGCCGCCGCATCGCCCCCCTGCAAGAACAGAGGAGGCCTGCTTGGGAGTTTAAGAATGCGGCAGACATCATGAGGCTGTGCCCGGGGCTCAACTATAATTTCACTATCTTGGAGCTCAACGCAATGCTGCAGGAGCTCTTCAAGTATGATCCTGACCACCCAGAAGTCTTCAGGTTGCCACAGGGCGTCGTCCCGCTATGCAACAATTCTGCGCTCGACCGCATTAGGGCAATGATGCCGCTGTGCGATTCGCACGGAATCGTGCCAACTTGGCAGGAGCCAGAAGACGACGTCGTGCAGCAATTCTTCGACACCTTGGTGGAAGTGCCAATCCGCGCCGACGAGAAGGACGGCCTCACCCGCGACACCACCGAGGCGGAGTTGAAGCGCATCGCCACCAGGCTGGAAGAGGCGGCAGCAGCCGCTGCGGCGGGCGAATTTGGCTTTACCTTGGAGGAGGCAGCGGCAGCAGAGGCGGCAAACCGTGCCGAGCGAGAAGACCTTGCCGGCAAGAAAGAGCTTGCCGGCAAGAAGGAGGTTGCCGGGCATGATGCCGAACCGAGCAAGGCTGCCGGTCATGACGCCGAACCGAGCAGGCCTGCCGAGGATGCGAGCGGCTTGTTGGAGGTCGACTCCTCTTCCACTTCGTCCTCAGACAGCACGCCGCCAGCAGCGCCTCCGTCTCCACCAAGAAGGCGTCTTCGCAAGGTCGGGGATGCAACGAGGCGGCAGGCGAGCCGACAGTCGCCGCGCCGTGCGACACGCTCCACCGCGGCGAGCACTGTTGCCGCGGGAGCGCCCCACGCTGCCGCAACAACTGGAGCGGGGTCTTCTCGGACTGCTGCCTCTGCTCTCGCCAAGCGGCCAAGGGAGCCTACTCCTCCACCTTCCCGCGCCGGACACGAGCCGGACTTCGACTTCTCCGCGTTCAGCTCCGACGAGGAAGAAGAAGAAGAAGAGTAAGTTTCTCATGTTTGTTCTTGCAGTTCTTCAATTTTTGTTGTTTTATCTTGCATCTCACTTGCTTTTCTCTGAATCTGTTCCTTTTTAGGACTCTGGCGCAGAGAGCGGCAAAGAGAGCCAAGGCGCCGGTGATTGTCATCGAGGACGAACCCACCGCGTCTGCAGGGGACGCGCCTGAGACAAACTTGCCGGACCCGGCGGCTGATCTTTAGAGCAGCCCCCAACGTAAGTATCTTGTTGTTTTCCGCTGTTGGGCGCGCACGAAGATCCTTGCTTTGCTAATATTTGTTTGTTGACTTGTGCAGGAGCAGAGCAGCCTCATCAGGAGAGCCTGGAGGCCGCCCCTGAAGCGCCAAGGGAGAGTCCTCCGGCAAGGGAGCGCTCTCCAGCAAGGGAGGAGACTCCGGCTAGGGAGGAGCCCCCGGCAAGGGAGGAGGCTCCGGCAAGGGAGGAGTCCCCGGCGAGGGAGGGATCTTCGGCAAGGGACTGCGTCAGCGATCCCCCGGCGACGGAGACCACAGCTGCAGACCCTGGCACAGGTAACTTCCTTGCTTCAAAACTCCCCTTGGCTTCTTCATCTTCTTGATCTTCTTTTTGGATTTTGCTCGAATTTTGCTTGAATCTTCTCCCCTCTTCTGGCTGTCAGATCCATGTGCTGCAGAGCCGATGGAGACTGAAGTCGCCGTCGACGACGCTGTTGCTGCTGAGGAAGCAGCCGGCGCCGGCGAGAAGGTCGCCAGGGCTGCCGCCGCGGGAGCGGGCGGGGAGTCTGGCGGTCGTATTGACGACCCGGAGGCTGCAGGAGCGCCAGGCGCTGCTCCGACCACCGACTCCTCCGCCGCTGCCGCCGCGCCAGGCTTCGAAGAGCCCCAGCCTGGGGTCTACCTGAAGGCCGACGACGACATCTTCATCAACCTCCCCTGGGCGTCATGCTCCAGGGCGCCGGTCGAGGGAGAGATGCTTGACGGAGAGGTGCTTGCCTCCGCCGGGCTGAAGCTGGTCGACGCGCCAAGCAGCAGCAGCAGCAGTGAACCTGAAGAGGAGCGTCTGCTGCGGAAGCTAGTGGCGCTCTACCGTGCCCGGCAAGCCAAGTTGGAGTCCCGCAAAGCACTCGTCGCGAAGGCCGGTGCTAATATCGAGAAGCGCGCGGAGGAGCTCCGGGGCGCCAATCAGGAAGCTGTCCGCTCCCTGGCAAAGGAGCGGGAGCAACTTGCTGAAGCGCAGCAGGCCTTCCTCCTCGAGAAGGCCGACGTCGAAGAGCGCCAACGTCTTGCCGCGGAGATGTTATATTCGCAGGAGGGTGACTTGGTGCAGCGGAAGGTCAACCTCGACAGCCACGAGGAGGAGCTTGCCGCGCGCGAGCGGGCAGTTGGAGGGGCCCTCAAACAACCCGAAGACGCCGCCGCAGCTGCCGAGGCCGCCAAGAACGAGCTGGAGCTAAAGGTGGCGTAGCTAGAGGCGAGTCTTAAGGCGAACGGTGACGAGCTTGCCGCGCTCAAACTTGAGCGGGAGAAGGACGCCAACAGCTACTCGGAGCTGCAGGCCCATCTTGCCGAGAAGGACAAGGAACTTGACGCCGCTAAGAATTCCAACGCTGATCTCGAAGTGAAGCTGGCGGCTCTGACGCAATCTCTGGACGGCGCCAAAGAACAGGAGACGGCCTTGAAGGAGGAAGTCGAGGCCGGCAAGGTGCTGCTGGCGAGTGCTGCTGCCGCCCAGAAGACCTTGTCGGAGAACGTGGAGCACTGGACGGAGGGTCTGGTGAACGTCGCTGCAGATGTCGACAAGGAGCTGGCGCAATTGGGGATGGTGGATCTCGGGTACTCCTCCGACGAGAACCTCCAACCCAGCGCCAAGCTTACTCTGTTCTTCAAAGGCGTGGCGACGGTGCTTCAGCGACTCCGGGAGCAGATCCCAAAGCAGCTTGCCGATGAGTCGCGCAAGATTTGCGCGGGAGCTCTCCAGAAGGTGCTGATGAAGGTGGCCTTCCGCAACCCAGGCCTCTGCCTCACCAACATCGTTAGGAGCCTGCCGCCGGATGCTGATCTGGAGGAGCTCAAGGCCCTTGTCGCACCTATTGTGGACAGGGTGAGCGGCATCAAGAGGGTCGAGGGCGACCGCATAGACTAGGCCGCCTATTTCCTTCTTTCCTTGTCGTTGTTAATCATGTTACGAAAAACAGTCTGTTAGAGGTGCGACACGTTATTTTTTAATATACTCTATCCTGGGTAGTAATGACTATGTTATTTCCTTTACTTGATTCCTTCCCTTGTATGTTTTTACCCTACGCTTTTAGGGAACTTGCCGGCGCGAGCACCTTTGCCGCGAGCGCTAAGTGCGGAACGTCAGCAGCCTGTAGGCGGTGCCGTGGCCGACAAGAAACCTTGTCGCAGAGCTAGTCGCAGCTCACTTAAGTTGTTGAGCGGACTCGAAACAACGGTAAGGGCGCAACTAGCTACGAGTTGGTTCCTCCGCGCACAGGTTTTCCATACAAAGGACGGTCGTTCAAGGAAGATAACTCTATAAATTTAAGAATCTGATTGCTCAAACTTTGGCAAACTTATCTTTTCTGTTGTTTGCTTCCCGGCAAGGCGAAACCTTCTTGAACGATGCCTGGTCCATACCGTATCTGCTCCTTCCCCCGGCAAACTTGTGCGCGAGAGAACCTTCCTTTCCTTGAGAGAAAAAAGAAGAAGGAGAAAAAGCTATGGAGCCTTAAGGCTCGTTGTTGCTCACCGGGTGTAAGTGCTGCACAAAGTGTCAGATAACACATGCAAATAATAAAAAGCATGAAAATCGACAAGGTGTGATGAGCACTTGATTTTTATGCACGGGGTCTGCGCCCGGCTTCGTACAAAGGATTACATGCAACAGCAGCAAGACTTGTACAAAAGGTGGTTGCCGGAACGAGTTCCGGCAACCGCGCCCTACGGGTAAAACTTGTGAAGATGCTCAATATTCCAGGAGTTGCTCACTGGTATGCCATCTTCGGTCTCAAGGCGGACAGCGCCAGGCCTAGTGACTTGTTTCACCCAGTAAGGGCCTTCCCACTTCGGCGTCAACTTGTTGGAATTCTTGGCGGACTAAACGTGCCGAAGAACAAGGTCGCCTTCCTCGAGACTTCTGGCGTTAACTTTGCGGCTATGGTAGTGGCGCAAAGCTTGCTGGTAGCGAGCAGCTCGCACAGCAACCTGAAGACGGTCTTCCTCAAGGAGCAGCGCGTCATCTTGCCGCAGCTGCTCTTGCTCAAGCTCATCATAAGCGAGCACTCGAGGCGACCCGTATACGAGTTCCGTGGGGAGAACTGTCTCCGCTCCATAGACTAGAGCGAAGGGTGTCTGGCTAGTGGCTCGATTTGGTGTCATCCTGATCGACCAAAGAACCACCGGCAGCTCCTCGATCCAGTTTCTTCTGCACTTGTGCAGCCTGTCGAAAGTTCTGGTCTTGAGCCCGCGCAGCACTTCCGCATTTGCCCTCTCTGCTTGACTGTTGCTTCTCAGGTGAGCAACAGAAGCGAAGCAGACCTTGGCGCCAAGATCTTGGACGTATTGCATGAAGGTGCGTCTCGTAAATTGCGTACCGTTGTCGGTGATTATCCTGTTAGGGATCCCGAAACGGCAAACAATCGACCTGAAGAACTTGACTGCTGACTGTGCTGTCACCTTCCTCACTGGTTCCACTTCCGGCCACTTTGTGAACTTGTCGATCGCAACGTACAAGTACTCAAAGCCCCCGATAGCTCGGGGGAAAGGGCCGAGGATGTCGAGCCCCCAGACCGAAAATGTCCAGGATAAAGGGATCGTCTGGAGAGCTTGAGCTGGCTGGTGTATCTGCTTGGAATGGAACTGGCACGCTTCACACTTGGTTACTTGTGCAGTTGCATCCTGGAGGGCTGTCGGCCAGAAGAAGCCTTGCCGGAATGCTTTGCCGACAAGTGCTCTTATGCCAATGTGGTGACCACATATGCCTCCATGTATCTCTGCCAACAGCTTTTGTCCATCTTCCCGGGGAATGCACTTCAATTTCACACCGTTGTGTCTTCTTCTGCACAGTATGTTATCGACAAACTGGTACATACTAGACTGCCGGGCTACTCTTTCCGCTTCTTCTTGCTCTTCGGGAAGTTCTCCCGTCTGAAGGAAATGGACAATCTGCTGCGCCCATGCTGGAGCCTGTGGCTCGACAACAAGGACTAAAGGTCTGCTGCTGCGGGAACATCCGCTTCTACGGCAAGAACCTGCGGCTCTGCCGGAGCTTGACATTCCCCGGCAAGCTTGCCGGAGCAAAACTTGTCGGGACCGTCTGCTTCAACGGAACAAACCCTTGGGCTTGCCGGAGCAGACTGTTCCTCAGCACTGTTGGTGTTGATCTTGGGGACCTTTTGGCGGCGGCTTCGGGAAGCTCTGCCGGAAAATAGTCGCCAGAAATCAACTTCCTCTTCTTGCTCTGTCCATTTGACGGTGTTACGGATGGCTGAGTTAGCTTGAGTACAAAGATCCCTGGTTCCACAGGTAACTTAAGTGCGGCGCACTTTGACAGGCCATCGACAATGTCGTACTGAGCTCTTGGAACATGCTCCATTTGCAGGCCGTCAAAGTTCTCTTCTAGCTTTCTCACTTTGTCAACGTAAGCTTCCATTAACGGACTCTGATAATTCTTGTTCACTTGGCGAACAACAAGCTGCGAGTTACCCCTAACAATGAGCTTCTTAATCCCAAGTTCTGCCGCAATCCTGAGACCGGCAAGCAAGCCTTCATACTCTGCAGTATTGTTTGTCGCTTGCTCCTTGGGAAAGTGCATCTGGACTACGTACTTGAGGTGCTCTCCGGTGGGTGCGACAAGCAGCACACCAGCACCGGCGCCTTGCAGCGAGAAGGCACCGTCAAAGTACATGTGCCACTCTTTGTTTGTTTCCTTGGCGGGGATGCTCGTCTCTGGAATTTCTTCGTCTGGTGTTGGCGTCCACTCTGCTATGAATTCTGCCAATGCTCTGCTTTGGATAGTTGAAGTACTCTCAAAGTTGAGGCCAAAGCTTGACAGTTCCAATGCCCACTCGACAATCCTGCATGTCGCTTCTGGATTCTGCAGTATCCTCTTCAGCGGAAAGCGAGTGACAACTGTGATCTCATGTGCCTGGAAGTAATGGCGCAGCTTTCTCGAGGCCATAAGAAGGCCGAAAAGCAACTTCTGCACACCAGAGTACCTTGACCTAGCCCCTTGCAGAAGGGAACTGACAAAGTAGACTGGGTGTTGCACCATTCTCTTTTGCACCTCTTCGCATTCCCGTGCAGATCTATCCTTGTCGGGACCAGAGTTTGTCGAGGAAGCCCCCTGCTTGTCGCTGGATGCGCTTGCCGCGGTTGCTGGCTCGTCGTCTGCCTCCCTCTCCGCCACTAACGCAGCACTAACCACTTGATTGGTTGTCGCTATATATAACAGCAACTTCTCTTGTGGTTTAGGTGCGACAAGTGTTGGGGTGGAGGACAGGTATCTCTTCAAGTCCTGCAGCGCAGCCTCCGCTTCCGGAGTCCATTTCATTGGACCTGCCTTTTTCAAAATTTTGAAAAATGGCAGGGCGCGCTCAGCAGACCGAGAGATAAACCTGCTGAGAGCAGCCACGCAGCCGGCAAGTCTTCGTACATCCTTGACGCGCTTTGGTGCTTCGATCTGCTCGATGGCCTTGATCTTGTCGGGATTGGCTTCAATTCCCCGCTAAGACACAAAGAACCCGAGAAGCTTGCCGGAAGGGACTCCAAACACACACTTCTCGGGGTTGAGCTTGAGGTTGATCTTGCACAGATTTGCAAAGGTTTCTTCTAAATCTTGAATTAGAGTTGCCCTGTCCTTGCTCTTGACCACTATGTCATCCATGTAGGCTTCTACATTTCTGTGTATCTGTGGCTTCAAAGCGACATGGACTACTCTGGCAAATGTTGAACCAGCATTCTTTAATCCGAAAGGCATCCGTATGAAACAGTACGTGCCACACGGAGTAATGAATGCGTTTTCTCCTCATCCTCTTCTGCCATGAAGATCTGATGGTATCCTGAGTATGCGTCAAGAAATGAAAGCAAATCACATCCGGCTGTGGAGTCAACAATCTGGTCAATGCGCGGCAAGGGAAATGGGTCTTTGGGACAAGCTTTATTAACATCAGTAAAGTCAATACAAAGCCTCCATTTTCCATTTGCCTTGCGCACTACAACAGGATTGGCCAACCACGTGGGATGGAGCACTCCTCTGACAAGGCCTGCTGCTTCCAATATCTTGATTTCTTCTACTATGAATTCTTGGCGCTCCACTGCTTGTTTCCTGACCTTCTACTTGACGGGCCGCGCATGAGGACAAACGGCAAGATGGTGCTCAATTACTTTCCTGGGAACACCAGGGATGTCAGACGGTTGCCACGCAAACACGTCGACGTTCGCCCGCATTAAAGCAACGAGCGCGCTTTCCTATTTAGGGTCAAGCGTGGCACTGATGGTGAAGGTACCACCAGTGCCGTCCTCCTTAGCGGACACCTTCTTGGTATGTGGTGGAGCTGCCATTGCCTTCTTACACTTGCCGGTGGAGCTCGATGGTGCCTCCTCGATGGCAGCGCAGCACTCCGAGGAGGTGCACTTGCCGGAGTGGGCATCAGAGCTCTTGCCGGACTTGGTCTTCTTCTTCCCTCCGGGAGTTTCAGCGGCAAGTGTCTTGCGATCTGTTGCAGCTGCTGCTTCCCGGTAGATCTTGTCGGCGCAGATAAGAGCGTCTTTCTTGTCGCCAGGGACAGAGATGACGCTTATCGGGCCTGGCATCTTGAGCATGTTATATGCATAGTGAGAGGCTGCCATGAACTTGGCGAGTGCTGGGCGGCCAAGTATCCCATTGTAAGGCAATGGAAAATCGGCAACGTCAAAAGTGACCCTCTCAGTCCTGAAATTCAGCTTGCTGCCAAATGTTACCGGCAACGTGACCTTCCCTTTCGGCTTGCTCCTTCCCGGGTTAATTCCTTGGAATGTGCCGGTCTCTTCGAGCTCGCTGTTAGGGATCTGGAGCTTCTGGAGTACAGCGGAGGAGATCAGGTTCAAGCCGGCCCCGCCGTCAACTAGCATCTTTGTGACCTTGAGGTTGCGGATGGTTGGCGAAACCAACAACAGCAAGCACCCGACCGCAGTTGTGCGATCAGGGTGGTCCTCAATGTCAAAGATGATAGGCGTGCTGGACCATTTCAGAAGCTTGCGCGATTCGACAGGTGGCTCTGCCGCATTAACTTCCCGCAGCCACTGTTTGAGTTGGCGGTGGGAAGTATGCAAAGAAGCACCGCCGTCAACGCACAAGACTTCTGTAGCTTTCTGAAACTCCTGCTCACTGTTTTCGACATCATCCATGTCTTCGTCATCGTCTTCGTCTTCATCCTTGTCGCGGCCGCGGGGAGGTCTGTCTCCTTGTCGCTGCTTGGCCTTGCCGCGGCGTCCTCCCCGGCCGGCGTGCTTCTTGCCGGCTTCTCCACCGCCTCCTTGGGCTCTCTCCTTGTCGCGCCGCTCGTACTCAGCCTTTTGTTGCTGGACAAGCTGATCGACTTTCTTGCAGCTCTGGAGGTCATGGCCTTTGGTGCGGTGGATTTTGCAATACTGCTTGTCGGTGCCGTCCTGCTTGTCGGCAGCTGCCACAGCCTGGCAGTTGGTGCACGCGGCAACCTCCTTGCCGGAGCAACCAACTTTGGCTTGCTTGGCGCCACCGTCGTTGCCGGACTGCTCAACGACTAGCACCTCTTTGCCCTTCTTCTTCCTGTTGCGCCGCCGGTTTTTCTTTGCCGGGGCGGCATCCTCACTGTCAGGTCCTCCTGCTCCTGCAGTCTCTCCGGGGAGTTTCCTCCCTTCCTCAGCGCGTGCGCACTTGTCAGCCAGGGCATATAGCTCACTGACGTCTCTGATCCTGCTCATCGCCATCTCGTCCCGCATCCTGCGATTACGCACATTCTGATGGAACGCGCTAATAACCGCGGCAGGGTGGATATCTGAGATGTTGCATTGTACACGGCTGAATCTCTGGATATACTTGCGCAGGGGCTCTCCTTCCTTCTGGGCGAGCAGGTGAAGGTCACTCTCTTGGCCATGAGGTTTGTGGCCGCCTGTAAAGGCGCCGACAAACTGATGGCACAAGTTCGCCCAAGAGGATATGGAGTTGTCCGGCAAGTGCATGAGCCAGGACCTGACTTCGGGCTTGAGCACCAGTGGGAAGTAGTTGGCAAGGACCTTGTCGTCTAGCCCCCCGGCAGCTTGCACCGCAATGGTGTAGATGCTGAGGAACTCCGACGGGTGCGACTTGTCGTCGTACTTCTCCGGTACGTCTGGCTTGAAATGCTTCTGGCTGGGCCACTGGACTTGCCGCAGCTCACGGGTAAACGCAGGGCAACCTACCGCGTACGGCAAGTCGCCTGGTTCTCCGGGCGCATGCATGTCAACAGAGGGCCCAGCGCGCAGGTCTGATTGACGCCGCGCTTCTCTTCGACGCTCGATGCGAGTACGAGCGTCTTCTTGCTATCGTTCATGGAGAACTTGGCGCTGATCGCGATGAGCTCATGGATCTGATGACGCGGTGGAGTCGCTGTCGAGGTGGATCCGACGAGTCGGCGATCTTGGCATTCGAGGCGGAGAGTGCACAGTGGTTGCACCCTCTCCGGTCTTGTCGCCATCGGCTCGCGCCTAACTGACTTGCCGCGGCTGCGATGCGCTCAGCTGCCGTGGGTTGTCGCCGTTGGCGAAGCCGATGAGGCTCTGGATAGTGGCCCTCCAGTCATCGATCTTCTCTGGCGCTGGAGGGTAATCTAGGAGCAGTTGAGCTCGTGCCAAAGCTTCTGCCGGAGTGGCGGGCGGCAGCGGCGAACGGCGCGATGAGCGGGATATGCTCGGACTTCTAACTACGTTAGAAGGAGCAGCATCCCGTCCAGGCGACCGTGCCCCGCTCGCGCCAGCACGTTGGCGTGTATGCTGGTCTTGAGCACTCCGGGATCCGCCAGCTTGATCTTGACCCAACAAACGTATGGTACCGTGAGCACCATGACGCTGCTGGTCCCGCGCCTCCTGAGATGGGCACGGTGCGTGTACGGACGCCGAGGTCTTGGAGTGCGCTCGGTCGTTGTGGGAGCCGACTGCGCCGCCGATGTACAGCACAGTCTTGTCCTTGGACCTGGCAGCACCATGAGCCTCCTCGTCGGCGCCCGTTCTCCCGCCGGCGTCTACTCCACCAGCCGTTCGCTCTTGTGGTGGTGGGCTCGGTGCGGACGGAGCAGCTGCCTCCGAAGCCTTCTTCTTCGGCGGCATGTTGATGAAGATTCGGCTCGTGCGAACGCCGGATCAGATTCACACAGCCTCGATGCACCCCTACCTGGCACGCCAAAGATGTCGGGGGTGCTGATCCCATGGACACCTATGGGACCACGGCAGACCGAGGCCCCTTTCGGTTCGGCAGGGGGGCGGAGGGTGCACGAAGAGCAGATCAAGGCGAAGCGCACGAGCAACGCGATCGGTTTACCCAGGTTCGGGCCGCAAGGATGCGTAAAACCCTACTCCTGCTTGTGATTGTATTGGATTCTTGCTCGAGAGCGCTGATTGCTACAGTACACACCAGCAGCTAGCCAGACCGAGCGTGAGAATGATTGTTTGACCCCCGCCTACGTTGCACATGGGCCTCCTTTTATATGCTAAAGGGGTCACCGACAGGTGGCAACGTAGAGAAGGGCAAAAATGGAAAAGGCACTGCGGTTGGCACCGCCGCCTACAACAGTGTTATCATACCTAATCCTGACGGCAGGGGACAAAGGCATTAAGTGCCTGTTTGCGTCGCCTAGACGGTGCAGAAAGGGACCGCCAGGGACGCCACTGCTTGCCACGATGGCTATCTTGTCAGCGCCGCTCGCCACCGTGTACCTCTAGCTGCACAGCCTTCCGCCACGTACGCCTGGAAGGGTCCCAGAGCGACACGTTGGTGGATGTGCTGGAGCGCAGATACAGGATGGAAGCTTGCCGCGGCAAGCGCCTTGCCGCGGTTATTATCTTGTCGCGTCCAGGAGCTTGTCGTTCACTGGGTCTTGTCGGGACACATGGTGCGCTGCGGCAAGTTCCTTGAGATGCCTTGGTTGGCCTTCCCCGGCAAGCTCCTCTTGCCGGGGTCTTGTCTCCTTCCCAGCAAGCTCCTCTTGCCGGGGCCTTGTCTCCTTGGTTTGGATACTTTGTTCTTGAATGGCTCCAAAGGAACCACGGAGGATCTTGGCGGTCGCCCGGCAAGCCTTGCCGCGGGATGCTGCGACTGCCCGTGCACAAGTTCGGGATACTAAGGTACCCCTACTTTAGTACACCGACAATTAGTAAGGCACACATCAATAACATGTATATCACATATACCTTTGTTCACCTTGCCATCCTTCTTATCCGCCAAATACTTGGGGAAGTTCCGCTTCCAGTGACCAGTCTGCTTGCAGTAGAAGCACTCAGTTTCAGGCTTAGGTCCAGATTTGGGTTTCTTCTCTTGAGTAGCAACTTGCTTGCTGTTCTTTTTGAAGTTCCCCTTCTTCTTCCCTTTGCCCTTTTTCTTGAAACTAGTGGTCTTGTTGACCATCAACACTTGATGCTCCTTCTTGATTTCTACCTCCGCAGCTTTCAGCATTGCGAAGAGCTCGGGAATAGTCTTATTCATCCCTTGCATATTATAGTTCATCACGAAGCTCTTGTAGCTTGGTGGCAGTGATTGGAGAATTCTGTCAATGACGCAATCATCTGGAAGATTAACTCCCAATTGAATCAAGTGATTATTATACCCGGACATTTTGAGTATATGCTCACTGACAGAACTGTTCTCCTCCATCTTGCAGCTATAGAACTTATTGGAGACTTCATATCTCTCAATCCGGGCATTTGCTTGAAATATTAACTTCAACTCCTGGAACATCTCATATGCTCCATGACGTTCAAAACGTTGTTGAAGTCCCGATTCTAAGTTGTAAAGCATGGCACACTGAACTATAGAGTAGTCATCAGCTTTGCTCTGCCAGACGTTCATAACATCTGGTGTTGCTCCAGCAGCAGGCCTGGCACCTTCCAGGACGTAATTCTTCTGTGCAGCAATGGGGATAATCCTCAAGTTACGGACCCAGTCCGTGTAATTGCCACCATCATCTTTCAACTTTGCTTTCTCAAGGAATGCATTAAAATTCAACGGAACAACAGCACGGGCCATCTATCTACAATGAAACATAAACAAGCAAGATACTATCAGGTACTAAGTTCATGATAAATTTAGGTTCAATAAATCATATTACTTAAGAACTCCCACTTAGATAGACATCCCTCTAATCATCTAAGTAATTACGTGATCCAAATCAACTAAACCATGTCCGATCATCACGTGAGATGGAGTAGTTTCATTGGTGAACATCACTATGTTGATCATATCTACTATATGATTCATGCTCGACCTTTCGGTCTCCGTGTTCCGAGGCCATATCTGTATATGCTTGGCTCGTCAAGTATAACCTGAGTATTCCGCGTGTGCAACTGTTTTGCACCCGTTGTATTTGAATGTAGAGCCTATCACACCCGATCATCACGTGGTGTCTCAGCACGAAGAACTTTCGCAACAGTGCATACTCAGGGAGAACACTTCTTGATAATTAGTGAGAGATCATCTTATAATGCTACCGTCAATCAAAGCAAGATAAGATGCATAAAAGATAAACATCACATGCAATCAATATAAGTGATATGATATGGCCATCATAATCTTGTGCTTGTGATCTCCATCTTTGAAGCACCGTCGTGATCATCATCGTCACCGGCGCGACACCTTGATCTCCATCGTAGCATCGTTGTCGTCTCGCCAATCTTATGCTTCCACGACTATCGCTACCGCTTAGTGATAAAGTAAGGCATTACAGCGCGATTGCATTGCATACAATAAAGCGACAACCATATGGCTCTTGCCAGTTGCCGATAACTCGGTTACAAAACATGATCATCTCATACAATAAAATTTAGCATCATGTCTTGACCATATCACATCACAACATGCCCTGCAAAAACAAGTTAGACGTCCTCTACTTTGTTGCAAGTTTTACGTGGCTGCTACGGGCTTAAGCAAGAACCAATCTTACCTACGCATCAAAACCACAACGATAGTTTGTCAAGTTGGTGCTGTTTTAACCTTCGCAAGGACCGGGCGTAGCCACACTCGGTTCAACTAAAGTTGGAGAAACTGTCACCCGCAAGCCACCTATGTGCAAAGCACGTCGGGAGAACCGGTCTCGCGTAAGCATACGCGTAATGTCGGTCCGGGCCGCTTCGTCCAACAATACTGCTGAACCAAAGTATGACATGCTGGTAAGCAGTATGACTTATATCGCCCACAACTCACTTGTGTTCTACTCGTGCATATAACATCAACACATAAAACCTAGGCTCGGATGCCACTGTTGGGGAACGTAGTAATTTCAAAAAATTTACTACGCACACGCAAGATCATGATGATGCATAGCAACGAGAGGGGAGAGTGTGATCTACATACCCTTGTAGACCGACAGCGGAAGCGTTAGCACAACGCGGTTGATGTAGTCGTACGTCTTCACGGCCCGACCGATCAAGCACCAAAACTACGGCACCTTCGAGTTCTAGCACATGTTCAGCTCGATGACGATCCCCGGACTCCGATGTAGCAAAGTGTCGGGGAAGAGTTCTGTCAGCACGATGGTGTGGTGATGATCTTGATGTACTACCGTTGCAGGGCTTCGCCTAAGCACCGCTACAATGTTATAGAGGGTTATGGTGGAAGGGGGCACCGCACACGGCTAAGAATATGATCACGTGGATCAACTTGTGTGTCCTAGAGGTGCCCCCTGCCCCCGTATATAAAGGATCAAGGGGGGGGGTGCGGCCGGCTAGGAGGAGGGCGCGCCAGGAGGAGTCCTACTCCCATCGGGAGTAGGATTCCCCCCCTTTCCTAGTTGGAATAGGATTCGGGAGGGGGAAAGAGGAGAGAGAGAAGGAAGGGGGAGCGCCGCTCCCCTCTCCTTGTCCTATTCGGACTAGGGGAGGGGCGCGCGGCCCAGCCCTGGCCACCTCTCCTCTCTTCCACTAAAGCCCACTAAGGCCCATATACCTCCCGGGGGGTTCCGGTAACCTCCCGGTACTCCGGTAAAATCCCGATTTCATCCGGAACACTTCCGATATCCAAATATAGGCTTCCAATATATCAATCTTTATGTCTCGACCATTTCGAGACTCCTCGTCATGTCCGTGATCACATCGGGGACTCCGAACAAACTTCGGTACATCAAAATGCATAAACTCATAATATAACTGGCATCGAAACCTTAAGTGTGCGGACCCTACGGGTTCGAGAACAATGTAGACATGACCGAGACACGTCTCCGGTCAATAACCAATAGTGGAACCTGGATGCTCATATTGGCTCCTACATATTCTACGAAGATCTTTATCGGTCAGAGCGCATAACAACATACGTTGTTCCCTTTGTCATCGGTATGTTACTTGCCCGAGATTCGATCGTCGGCATCTCAATACCTAGTTCAATCTCGTTACTGGCAAGTCTCTTTACTCGTTTCGTAATACATCATCTCACAACTAACTCATTAGTTGCAATGCTTGCAAGGCTTATGTGATGTGTATTACTGAGAGGGCCCAGAGATACCTCTCCGACAATCGGAGTGACAAATCCTAATCTCGAAATACGCCAACCCAACATGTACCTTTGGAGACACCTGTAGAGGTCCTTTATAATCACCCAGTTACGTTGTGACGTTTGGTAGCACACAAAGTGTTCCTCCGGTAAACGGGAGTTGCATAATCTCATAGTCATAGGAACATGTATAAGTCATGAAGAAAGCAATAGCAACATACTAAACGATCTGGTGCTAAGCTAATGGAATGGGTCATGCCAATCACATCATTCTTCTAATGATGTGATCCCATTAATCAAATGACAACACATGTCTATGGTTAGGAAACACAACCATCTTTGATTAACGAGCTAGTCAAGTAGAGGCATACTAGTGATGTTTGTTTTGTCTATGTATTCACACAATTATTATGTTTCCGGATAATACAATTCTAGCATGAATAATAAACATTTATCATGATATAAGGAAATAAAATAATAACAATATTATTGCCTCTAGGGCATATTTCCTTCAATCGTTTCTCCGGTTTGCGACGAGACTGCCATGAACGTGCTTCGACTGGAATCCCGTGTCGCTAGCGTCACAAGTTATCTCGCACGCCTGAAGGTGGCAGTTTCACGGATCGACTCATCACTCTAGCCAGGGGTGACGCTTCAAAATGACCTGGAATCTCTGATGGCTCGGCTCAACGAGATTCCTGGTCGAGTGCAAGAATGGAAGAAGTCCTCTGCCCGGTGTGGTGCTGACATGGCGTTGTCCTTGGTCAGAGTCCACTGCAAGGAAGCTCGTGAAGACAAGCTGGCGGCGATCAAGGTTGCCAACACCAAAAGGCAGGACTTCTAGTCCTTTATGGAGACTTTCATCGCTGCTGCCACTCGGATCACAGATGGAATCGAGTTGGACGAATTCGTCGAACCCGCCAGCCCTCCTCCTGCCGAGTGAACAAACTATGAGATTTAAACCTATCTTAAATTTGCCTCGGAATGCCAAGTGGTTGCTGTAACCATTAAACTCCTTTGGGCTTGAAGCTCGAATACTTTTGATTTGTTGCTTGGAACTTTAGGATTTATCCGAACTGCTTTTGAGTATACTTGCGATTGCTTTTGGGATCTGCTCCATTGTATTTATGGTGTAGCTCGGAGGAAAAGGTTGCAGTCGACCTGCATCTCGTCATCCTTGAGAACAAGGATGGAGCGTACGTTGTATTTGTGGCGTAGCTCGGAGGAGAAGGTTGCAGTCGATCTGCGCTTCGTCGTCCTTGCGGACAAGGATGGAGCGTACGTTGTATTTGTGGCGTAGCTCTTAGGGAAAGGATTTTACAAACTTAGGCGAGCACTAGACTGCAGCTAAGCCCCCGAGTGGGAGGATTGCTCATCACTCGGTAGAATTTTACAAACTTAGGCGAGTACTGGACTGCAGCTAAGCCCCCGAGTGGGAGGATTGCTCACCACTCGGTAGGATTTTACAAACTTAGGCCAGTACTAGACTGCAGCTAAGCCCCGAGTGGGAGGATTGCTCATCACTCGGTAGAATTTTACAAACTTAGGCGAGTACTAGACTGCAGCTAAGCCCCCGAGTGGGAGGATTGCTCACCACTCGGTAGGATTTTACAAACTTAGGCGAGTACTGGACTGCAGCTAAGCCCCCGAGTGAGAGGATTGCTCACCACTCGGTAGGATTTTACAAACTTAGGCGAGTACTGGACTGCAGCTAAGCCCCCGAGTGGGAGGATTGCTCACCACTTGGTAGGATTTTACAAACTTAGGCGAGTACTGGACTGCAGCTAAGCCCTAGAGTGGGAGGATTGCTCACCACTCGGTAGGATTTTACAAACTTAGGCGAGTACTGGACTGCAGCTAAGCCCCTGAGTGAGAGGCTTGCTCACCACTCGTAGGATTTTACAAACTTAGGCGGGTACTGGACTGCAGCTAAGCCCCCGAGTGAGAGGATTTCTCACCACTCGGTAGGATTTTCTTTCAAACTTAGGCAAAGCGGATTCGCGGCTAAGCCCCCGAGTGAGAGGCTTGCTCATCACTCGGTAGGATTTTCTTTCGAACTTAGGCGAAACGGATTCGCGGCTAAGCCCACCCACTGGGGGATTTCAGAGGTAAATAAAAACAACAACAATCGTGCGAGAAGGCTGTAAAGCTCTTGTCTTTGATGAACAAATTACAAAGGTATTTCTTATTACATTTTATTCGAACGAGTGCTTAAGTATAAAAGGGGCAGAGCAGCTCCGCGTTCCAAGCCCGTGGCTCGTCCTTCTTATGCTTGACACTGTAAAGGTGGTATGCTCCATTGTGGAGCACTCTGGTGACAATGAAGGGACCTTCCCAAGCTGGGGCGGGCTTGTGTGGTTTCTGCTGATCCACTCGAAGAACTAAGTCTCCCTCTTGAAAGGCTCGACCCTTCACGTGTCTAGCGTGGAATCGACACAAGTCTTGTTGATAAATGGTCGACTGGATCAAGGCCATCTCTCGTTCCTCCTCTAGGCGGTCGACCGTGTCTTGGCGAGCTTGTTCTGCTTCATCTTCAGAGAAGAGCTCAACTCGTGGTGCATTATGAAGCAAATCGCTCGGAAGAACAGCTTCAGCTCCATAGACCAAGAAGAATGGAGTTCGACCAATCGACCGATTAGGAGTTGTCCTCAATCCCCAGAGAACTGATGGAAGTTCGTCAACCCAGGCGCCCGCCGCGTGCTTGAGATCTCGCATCAGTAGGGGTTTTAGTCCTTTGAGAATTAGGCCATTTGCTCTTTCTGCTTGTCCATTCGACTGAGGATGGGCGACTGAAGCATAGTCGACCCGTGTGCCTTGTGAGGCGCAGAAGGTTCTGAACTCATCAGAATCGAAGTTCGATCCGTTGTCAGTGATGATGTTGTGCGGAACTCCATATCTGAAAATCAACTCTCTGATGAAACTAACAGCAGTACTAGCTTCAAGGTTCTTAATAGGCTTGGCTTCGATCCATTTGGTAAACTTGTCGATTGCTACAAGCACATGGGTGAAGCCGCTCCTACCAGTCCTCAGTGGACCAACCATGTCCAATCCCCAAACAGCAAAGGGCCAGACGAGCGGGATGGTCTTCAGGGCTGATGCAGGTTTGTGTGACATATTGGAGTAGAACTGGCAGCCTTCACATCTGTCGACTATATCTTTCGCCATTTCATTTGCCCATGGCCAATAAAATCCAGCTCGGTATGCTTTAGCCACAATGGTCCGAGAGGACGCATGGTAACCACAGGTCCCCGAATGGATGTCGTGGAGGATCACTCGGCCTTCTTCTGGCGTTATGCATTTCTGGCTGACCCCAGTTGCACTTTCTCTGAACAGTTGACCTCTTATTACAGTAAAGGCTTTGGATCGACGGACGATCTGTCGGGCCTCTTCTTCATCCTCTGGGAGCTCTTTCCTCAGGATATATGCAATGTATGGCACAGTCCAGTCGGGAGTGATGACCAACACCTCCATGACTAAGTCGACCACGGTTGGGACCTCGACTTTAGTCGGATCCGTGGCACTCCTAGGCTGCGGGGGCTCTTCAGCGAAGGGATCTTCTTGAACTGAAGGTGCATGAATATGCTCCAAGAACACATTACTGGGAATAGCTTCTCTCTTGGAGCCTATCTTTGCTAAATCATCTGCTGCTTGATTTTTCAGTCGGGGTACATGATGGAGCTCTTTTTTTTGCAATGGTAAGAGAGTTTTATTCCAAATGTGTAGGGTTACAATCGAGAGGCACCAACTCCTCAATACATGGTGGAACACTACGAAGCCATACAGCAGTTGTGCTTTCTGTACGGCTATACAATGCCAACCGATGTGCTACCCTATTCTGCTCACGCCTAATTTTTGACGGAATAAACTCTCGAACACCCATGTGATGCCGAATCTCGGCTACTAAATGTCCATAGGCCGACCTGGATAAGCTATCTCCAGCCATTGCCCCAAGTGCCAATGAAGAATCGGACTGCACCACGATCGGACTAGTGCAGTGCTGCAAAGCTAGAGCCATACCTTGCATTATTGCATGTAGTTCTGCCTCAAGAGCGTTGTTGCAATTGAATATGCATCTGTATCCCGCAAAGATCACGCTCCCATCATGTCATCGCAGTATCATACCCGCCGCCGCCGTGCCATCCGCATGCAAGAACGCTCCATCCACAGACAGAGCCACTCGGTCAGGCGCCGGCCTCGGCCACGGCAAGGGAATGCACGGTGCCGGAGCCACCGTAGCCGCTTCCTGAAGCATGGGCATCTTGCCTTTGATTATTTCTTCTATGGAAAATCGCCTGCACACATTCAGCGAATTCATGTAGCTCTGCAAAAAGTCAGCCGTAGCCGCAAGAGGAGGCGACTCTTTCCCATGTGTTAAGTTCGATCTTAGGTTCCAGATCCTCCATATCAACATGATTGTGCAGTCCCGCATCATGTCATCACAAGTTGCCAGAACATTCAGCAGCCAGTCCTTCCCTGTATCCCTTAACAAATCATGGTCGGGCAGCCGCCATATATCTCTCATTTGTGTCCAGACTGCCCTTGCATGCATACATGACACCAGGGCATGGAATCTAGTATCTTTCTCCCTTCCACAAACCGGACAACTATCCCGTGTAGAGATATGTCTGAACTTTTTGCATTCCTTCGTTGCCAGCGCCCCCGACGCAGCTTTCCAGGCCATGATTTTCATTTTGAGGGGAACATTTGCACTCCAAATCCGCTGCCAGATTGGTCTTCGTCCTGAGGGGTTCCCACTCGAAGAGCCTAACCCCACCGCATACTAAGCTTCTGTTGCAAGGTGATATGCACTCCGGACCAAAAATTGACCACTCCGCTCCGGGAACCAAGAAAGGAAATCCTGGCCATTCCGTGGTGAAGTACGGATCTTCAAAATCTCACTAACATCGAGTTCCCAAAAGTGTTCCCTCAACCTTTGTACATTCCATGCCACGTGTTCATTCAAAAAGTCAGCCACCCAATTGAACCGACAGTTCCTCTTTGGTGTGACCGGTCTAAAATTATGTCCTCTCGGGATCCAAGCATCTCTCCACGTCTTGATTAAGGTGCCATCACCAACACGCCAAATAATACCCTTCTTTAGAAGTTCCAGCCCATGAACAATACCTTTCCAGACCGCTGACGCGCTTGAGGAAAAAACAGTGTCGAGTAAATTACCCCGTGGGTAGTATTTAGCTCTCAATAAGCGAGCACAAAGGTTGTCCGGGCAGTCCAATAGGCGCCACGCTTGCTTGGTCAGCAGCGCTTGGTTGAACGCCCGCATATCTCGAAACCCCATGCCCCCCATAGCTTTTGGTAGCATCATTTTCTCCCAGCTTAGCCACGCCATTTTCCTCTTACCATTTTCCACACCCCACCAGTACTGCCTCATCATCTTGGTAAGGTCGTCACATACTGATGCAGGTAGCCGGAACACGCTCATGACATAAGTGGGGATTGCTTGGGCCATGGCCTTTATCAAAATCTCCTTATTTCCCACTGACATGTATTGTTCACTCCAGTCAACTAGCCTCTTCCTTAGCCTTTCTTGTAGCGTTTCAAACTGCCCTTTGTGCACTCTTCCCTCTGGCACAGGAAGGCCTAAGTATTTTGGCTCAAACACTTGTTGTGTTATCTCCATGATGCTCTTCACCTCTTCCGCCACCGGCTCATTGCAATTATCCGAAAAAAATGGAACACTTCTCGGGGTTAGTGAGTTGACCCGTCGCTGAGGAATAAGTGTTCAACAGACCTTTTACCACATTTGCTTGTTTGCCTGAAGCTTCAAAGAACAGCATAGTGTCATCCGCAAACAGGAGGTGCGATATGATCGGCGCACCTCGACAAATACTCACCCCCTTCAAATTCCCCTCGTCCACTGATTTAGAGATCAGGGCAGACAAGGCATCAGCAATAAATAGGAATAAAAACGGGGATAGTGGGTCACCTTGTCGAAGTCCCCTAGATGGGGTAAACACGTCCAAAAGTTTCCCATTGAATTTTACCGAGTATCTTACTGATTTAACACATGTCATAATCCATGCAATCCACTGCTCCGAAAAACCCCATTTACCTAGGGCCTGTTCCAAAAATGCCCAATCAACACGATCATACGCCTTCGAGAGGTCAAGTTTATAAGCACAAGCCGGCCGGCCATTATTCTTCAAACTCTGGATGTGATGGATACACTCAAAAGCAATAATAGAGTTGTCCGAGATGAGGCGGCCCGGGATAAATGCACTTTGGTTCTCCGAAATCAGCTCCGCAAGTAAGGGACAGAGACGATTAACCAAGCACTTGGACACGATCTTATAGATAACATTGCATAGGCTAATTGGCCTAAACTCCTTCAGCTCCTTTGGGTGAGGAACTTTAGGAATTAAAACAATCGCCGTATCATTCACTCCCTCTGGCATTGAACCTAACGTAAAGAACTCCAACACAGCAGGAATAATTTCAACTTTCAGAGATGGCCAATTTCTTTGGTAAAATCTGGCCGGGAAGCCATCCGTTCCCGGAGCTTTCAAGGGTCCTATCTGAAACAGAGCATTCGAAACTTCTTCTTCGGAAAACGGTGCGCATAATGAATCATTCATCTGTTGTGTTACCTTGGGCAGTATCCCAATAAGAACCTCCTCTGGCACTAAGGTCGGGTCCTTCGTGTAAACTTCCTTGAAGTAGGACGTCACCATGCGCTCCATCTCCGTTGGGACCGCACACCAAGTCCCATCCGCACGCCGTAATCTCTGAATATTATTTCTACGAGCCCGCCAAAGCACTCGACGGTGGAGGTAAGCGGTATTCCGTTCTCCTTCCTTCAACCATGTGATGCGTGATCGTTGCAGCCACATCATCTCTTCCCTGTATAGTAGTTCGTCCAGCTGATGCATTTTCTGCCGGATCAACGCTCTATCTGCATCTTGTAGCTGTAAATCAGCCAACTCATTTTTCAATTTCTCCAGTTCCGTTACGACATGGCCAAAATTCTCCTTACTCCACTGCCTTAGGCTACTCATCATCTCCCGCAAGGCATCACGGATAGCGCCCAGGTTGCCCGCAGGTTTACTTCTTGCCCATCTCCTTGCAACCACATCAACCAACGCAGGGTGCCTTTCCCACATGATCTCGTACCTGGGTGCGGCCCTGGTTCTGTTCGGCTCCACCAAGGAGAGCTGAATTAAAACCGGGCTATGATCGGAACATGAAGAAGCCAGGTGAGATATCTGCGAGGATGGGAAGAGCTCCCTCCATGCTTCGTCCGCGCAGGCTCTATCTAGCCGTACCCGAACGTTTCTTTCCCCTGTTTGGCCATTATCATAAGTAAAGGGGTACCCTAAAAGGCCAAGGTCCAACAGCTCACATGTCATCAAACAATCTCGGAACATCATCATTTGGTGCTCTGACCGTTGGGCACGCGACATGTGTTCGTGTTGCCACATCGCTTCGTTAAAGTCACCACAAACTAGCCACGGGTCCGCCGAAGTCGTGCGCAGATGGGCCAGCGCACTCCACATACGATGACGGTTCTCCACCCGCGGTTCGCCATACACAAATGTTGTCCTCCAAGTTTTGTCAACAGCAACATCCACAATCCGCACGTCAATATACCATGCTCCTGAGTCCAATACCGTAACTTGTAGCCTTTCATCCCAGAAGAGCGCAAGTCCACCACTAAGCCCATCGCTTGAAACACCCGCAAAGCCCTTCATTTGCAATCTCCATTTAAGCTTCTCCATCTTCGTTGAGGCCTGTCTTGTCTCAGAGAGAAAGACAAGTCCCGGGGAATTGGCTTTAGAGAGGGCCAAGACCTCGCGAACTGTCCGGCGGTTCCCCCCCCCCCCGGCAGTTCCACACTAGGATATTCATTGCATCCGACGGTCCTCCTCGAGGGAGGCCGCCGATTTCTCTTCAGACACACCATCGTACTCCATTCTTGCTCTCTTGCTGCTACTACTACTAGCCGGTGAGGCATGACCCGTACCATCCTCTCCTTTTCCTTGGGTTAAAGCCAAGACATGCTCCGGGTGGGTTCCACCCAGGTTCCCTTCAAGGCCTTCAACCTCCATTGCCAGTCTCTTCCTCACATTCGGATCCACCTGCATGTCAGCCCGTCAGTTTTTAACTGGGCTTGATGCAGTATCCAAAACCTCAGGATCAGTCACCACTTTTTCTCCCGAGTTCTTCGGTTGCTCCTGCCCAGAAGCCTGCTTCGGATTCCTACCTCGGCTCGGGCCATCTCTCTGCTGAGGCTTATTAAGGCCATCCGCATATAACCAGGTGCCAAACTTCTTATCTTTCTCATCATGAACACCATTGCCACACTCCTTGCAGTCATGCCCAATCAGTCCGCACACGCTGCAGAAGCGTGCAAGTTTCTCATAGCGCACCAGATACACTTGTCGCTCCTTTCCTCTCACAATACTAACAAATTTTGTTAGGGACCGACGGACATCATGACGAACCCTAACCCGGATGTAATCACCACGAGTGTTCCCATTCAATCTCATCTCCAGTATGTCTCTGGAGTTCCTGAGCAGATGTGTTGGGGAACGTAGTAATTTCAAAAAATTTCCGACGCACACGCAAGATCATGGTGATGTATAGCAACGAGAGGGGAGAGTGTTGTCTACGTACCAACGCAGACCGACTGCGGAAGCGATCACACAACGTAGAGGAAGTAGTCGTACGTCTTCCCGATCTGACCGATCCAAGCACCGTTACTCCGGCACCTCCGAGTTCTTAGCACACGTTCAGCTCGATGACGATCCTCGGGCTCCGATCCAGCAAAGCGTCGAGGAAGAGTTCCGTCAGCACGACGGCGTGGTGACGATCTTGATGTATTACTGACGCAGGGCTTCGCCTAAGCACTGCAACAATATGATCGAGGTGGAATTTGGTGGCAGGGGGCACCGCACACGGCTAAGGAACGATCACCAAGGATCAACTTGTGTGTCTATGGGGTGCCCCCTGCCCCTGTATATAAAGGATGGAGGAGGAGGAGGCCGGCCAAGGCTAGGCGCGCCAGGTGTGGAGTCCTACTAGAACTCCAAGTCCTAGTAGGAGTCCACCAAGAGGGGAGGAAGGGAGAAGGAAGTGGAGGAGTAGGAAAGGTGGCCGGCCCCCTTTTCCCTAGTCCAATTCGGACTAGAGGGGAGGGGGGGGCGCAGCAGCCTTTTTCCTCTTCCCACTAAAGCCCATCAAGGCCCATTACTTCTCCCGTAACTACCCGGTACTCCGAAAAATACCCGAATCACTCGGAACCTTTCTTATGTCCGAATATAGTCGTCCAATATATCAATCTTTACGTCTCGGCCATTTCGAGACTCCTCGTCATGTCCGCGATCTCATCTGGGACTCTGAACTCCTTCGGTACATCAAAACTCATAAACTCATAATATAACTGTCATCGAAACCTTAAGCGTGCGGACCCTACGGTTCAAGAACAATGTAGACATGACCGAGACACGTCTCCGGTCAATAACCAATAGCGGGACCTGGATGCCCATATTGGCTCCTACATATTCTACGAAGATCTTTATCGGTCAGACCGCATAATAACATACGTTATTCCCTTTGTCATCGGTATGTTACTTGCCCGAGATTCGATCGTCGGTATCCAATACCTAGTTCAATCTCGTTACCGGCAAGTCTCTTTACTCATTCTGTAATACATCATCTCACAACTAACATCTTAGTTATAATGCTTGCAAGGCTTATGTGATGTGTATTACCGAGAGGGCCCAGAGATACCTCTCCGACAATCGGAGTGACAAATCCTATTCTCGAAATATGCCAACCCAACATCTACCATTGGAAACACCTGTAGTACTCCTTTATAATCACCCAGTTACATTGTGACATTTGGTAGCACCCAAAGTGTTCCTCCGGCAAACGGGAGTTGCATAATCTCATAGTCATAGGAACATGTATAAGTCATGAAGAAAGCAATAGCAACATACTAAACGATCGGGTGCTAAGCTAATGGAATGGGTCATGTCAATCAGATCATTCATCTAATGATGTGATCCCATTAATCAAATAATAACTCTTTGTCCATGGTTACGAAACATAACCATCTTTGATTAACGAGCTAGTCAAGTAGAGGCATACTAGTGACACTCTGTTTGTCTATGTATTCACACATGTATTATGTTTCCGGTTAATATAATTCTAGCATGAATAATAAATATTTATCATGATATAAGGAAATAAATAATAACTTTATTATTGCCTCTAGGGCATATTTCCTTCAGTCTCCCACTTGCACTAGAGTCAATAATCTAGATCACATCACCATGTGATTAACATCGATAGTTCACATCATCATGTGATTAACACCCATAGTTCACATCGCCATGTGACCAACACCCAAAGGGTTTACTAGATTCAGTAATCTAGTTCACATCGCTATGTGATTAACACCCAAAGAGTGATCATGTTTTGCTTGTGAGAGAATCTTAGTCAACGGGTCTGCCACATTCAGATCCACATGTATTTTGCAAATTTCTATGTCAACAATGCTCTGCATGGAGCTACTCTAGCTAATTGCTCCCACTTTCAATATGTATCTAGACCGAGACTTAGAGTCATCTAGATTAGTGTCAAAACTTGCATCGGCGTAACCCTTTACGACGAACCTTTTTATCACGTCCATAATCGAGAAACATATCCTTATTTCACTAAGGATAATTCTGACCGCTGTCCAGTGATCTAGATCACTATTGTACTCCCTTGCCAAATCAGTGCAGGGTATACAATAGATCTGGTATACAGCATGACATACTTTATAGAACCTATGGCCAAGGCATAGGGAATGACTTTCATTCTCTTTCTATCTTCTGCCGTGGTCGGGCTTTGAGTCTTACTCAACTTCACACCTTATAATACAGGCAAGAACTCTTTCTTTGACTGCTCCATTTTGAACTACTTCAAAATCTTGTCAAGGTATGTACTCATTGAAAAAACTTATCAAGCGTCTTGATCTATCTCTATAGATCTTGAAGCTCAATATGTAAGCAGCTTCACCGAAGTCTTTCTTTGAAAAACTCCTTTCAAACACTCCTTTATGCTTTACAGAATAATTCTACATTATTTCCGATCAACAATATGTCATTCACATATACTTATCAGAAATGTTGTAGTGCTCCCACTCACTTTCTTGTAAATACAGGCTTCACCGCAAGTCTGTATAAAACTATATGCTTTGATCAACTAATCAAAGCGTATATTCCAACTCCGAGATGCTTGCACCAGTCCACAGATGGATCGCTGGAGCTTGCACATTTTGTTAGCACCTTTCGGATTGACAAAACCTTCTGTTGCATCATATACAACTCTTCTTTAATAAATCCGTTAAGGAATGCAGTTTTGTTTATCCATTTGCCAGATTTCATAAAATGCGGCAATTACTAACATGATTCGGACAGACTCAAGCATAGATACGAGTGAGAAGCTCTCATCATAGTCAACACCTTGAACTTTGTCGAAAACCTTTTTGCGACAATTCTAGCTTTGTAGATAGTAACACTACTATCAACGTCTGTCTTCCTCTTGAAGATCCATTTATTTTCTATGGCTTGCCGATCATCGGGCAAGTCAACCAAAGTCCATACTTTGTTTTCATACATGAATCCCATCTCAGATTTCATGGCCTCAAGCCATTTTGCGGAATCTGGGCTCATCATCGCTTCCTCATAGTTCGTAGGTTCATCATGGTCAAGTAACATGACCTCCAGAACAGGATTACCGTACCACTCTGGTGCGGATCTCACTCTGGTTTACCTACGAGATTCGGTAGTAACTTGATCTGAAGTTACATGATCATCATCATTAGCTTCCTCACTAATTGGTGTAGTAGTCACAAGAACAGATTTTTGTGATGAACTACTTTCCAATAAGGTAGAAGGTACAATTACCTTATCAAGTTTTCTACTTTCCTCCCACTCACTTCTTTCAAGAGAAACTCCGTCTCTAGAAAGGATCCATTATAAGCAACGAATGTCTTGCCTTAGGATCTGTGATAGAAGGTGTACCCAACAGTCTCCTTTGGGTATCCTATGAAGACATATTCCTCCGATTTGAGTTTGAGCTTATCGAGATGAAACTTTTTCACATAAGCATCGCAACTCCAAACTTTAAGAAACGACAACTTTGGTTTCTTGCCAAACCATAGTTCATAAGGCGTCGTCTCGACGGATATAGATGGTGCCCCTTTTTAACGTGAATGCAGCTGTCTCTAATGCATGACCCCAAAAACGATAGTGGTAAATCGGTAAGAAACATCATAGATTGCACTATATCCAATAAGGTACGGTTATGACGTTCGGACACACCATTATGCTGTGGTGTTCCAGGTGGCGTGAGTAGTGAAACTATTTCACATTGTTTTAACTGAAGACCAAACTCGTAACTCAAATACTCTTTTCCACGATCAGATCGTAGAAACTTTATTTTCTTGTTACGATGATTTTCCACTTCACTCTAAAATTATATGAACTTTTCAAATGTTTCATACTTCTATTTCATTAAGTAGATATACCCATATCTGCTCAAATCATCTGTGAAGGTCAGAAAATAATGATACCTGCTGCAAGCCTTAAATATTCATCGGACCACATACATCAGTATGTATGATTTCCAACAAATCTGTTGCTTGCTCCATTGTTCCGGAGAACGGCGTTTTAGTCATCTTGCCCAAAAGGCATGGTTTGCAAGCATCAAGTGATTCATAATCAAGTGATTCCGAAAGCCCATCAGCATGGAGTTTCTTCATGCGCTTTATACCAATATGACCTAAACGGCGGTGTCACAAATAAGTTGCACTATCATTATTAACTTTGCATCTTTTGGTTTCAATATTATGAATATGTGTATCACTACGATCGAGATCCAATGAACTTGTTTCATTGGGTGTATGACCATCGAAGGTTTTATTCATGTAAACAGAACAACAATTATTCTCTGACTTTAATGAATAACCGTATTGCAATAAACATGATCAAATCATATTCATGCTCAACGCAAACACCAAATAACACTTATTTAGGTTCAACACTAATCCTGAAAGTATAGGGAGTGTGCGATGATGATCATATCAATCTTGGAACCACTTCCAACACACATCGTCACTTCACCCTTAACTAGTCTCTGTTTATTCTGCAACTCCTGTTTCGAGTTACTACTCTTAGCAACTGATCCAGTATCAAATACTGAGGGGTTGCTATAAACACTAGTAAAGTACACATCAATAACATGTATATAAAATATACTTTTGTTCACTTTGCCATCCTTCTTATCCGCCAATCACTTGGGGTAGTTCTGCTTCGAGTGACCAGTGCCTTTGTAGTAGAAGCACTTTAGTCTCAGGCTTAGGACCAGACTTGGGCTTCTTCACTTGAGCAGCAACTTGCTTGCCGTTCTTCTTGAAGTTCCCCTTTTTCCCTTTGCCCTTTTCTTGAAACTAGTGATCTTGTCAACCATCAACACTTGATGCTCTTTTTTGATTTCTACCTTCATCGATTTCATCATCATGAAAAAACTCGGGATTCGTTTTCGTCATCCCTTGCATACTATAGTTCATCACGAAGTTCTACTAACTTGGTGATGATGACTAGAGAATTCTGTCAATCACTATCTTATCTGGAAGATTAACTCCCACTTGATTCAAGCGATTGTAGTACCCAGACAATCTGAGCACATGCTCACTAGTTGAGCGATTCTCCTCCATCTTTTAGCTATAGAACTTGTTGGAGACTTCATATTTCTCAACTCGGGTATTTGCTTGAAATATTAACTTCAACTCCTGGAACATCTCATATGGTCCATGACGTTCAAAACGTCTTTGAAGTCCCGATTCTAAGCCATTAAGCATGGTGCACTAAACTATCAAGTAGTCATCATATTGAGCTAGCCAAACGTTCATAACGTCTGCATCTGCTCCTGCAATAGGTCTGTCACCTAGCGGTGCATCAAGGACATAATTCTTCTGTGCAGCAATGAGGGTAAACCTCAGATCACGGATCCAATCCGCATCATTGCTACTAACATCTTTCAACACAATTTTCTCTAGGAACATATCAAAATAAACACAGGGAAGCAACAACGCGAGCTATTGATCTGCAACATAATTTGCAAAATACTACCAGGACTAAGTTCATGATAAATTTAAGTTCAATTAATCATATTACTTAAGAACTCCCACTTAGATAGATATCCCTCTAATCCTCTAAGTGATCACGTGATCCAAATCAACTAAACCATAACCGATCATCACATGAGATGGAGTAGTTTTCAATGGTGAACATCGTTTATGTTGATCATATCTACTATATGATTCACGCTCGACCTTTCGGTCTCTGTGTTCCGAGGCCATATCTGCATATGCTAGGCTCGTCAAGTTTAACCTGAGTATTCTGCGTGTGCAAAACTGGCTTGCACCCGTTGTAGATGGACGTAGAGCTTATCACACCTCATCATCACGTGGTGTCTGGGCACGACGAACTTTGGCAACGGTGCATACTCAGGGAGAACACTTCTTGATAATTTAGTGAGAGATCGTCTTATATTGCTACCGTCAATCAAAGCAAGATAAGATGCATAAAAAAGATAAACATCACATGCAATCAATATAAGTGATATGATATGGCCATCATCATCTTGTGCTTGTGATCTCCATCTCCGAAGCACCGTCATGATCACCATTGTCACCGACGCGACACCTTGATCTCCATCGTAGCATCGTTGTTGTCTCGCCAATCTTATGCTTCCACGACTATTGCTACCGCTTAGTGATAAAGTAAAGCATTACATCGCGATTGCATTGCATACAATAAAGCGACAACCATATGGCTCCTGCCAGTTGCCGATAACTCGGTTACAAAACATGATCATCTCATACAATAAAATTTAGCATCATGTCTTGACCATATCACATCACAACATGCCCTGCAAAAACAAGTTAGACGTCCTCTACTTTGTTGTTGCAAGTTTTACGTGGCTGCTACGGGCTTAAGCAGGAACTCATCTCACATACGCATCAAAACCACAACGATAGTTTGTCAAATAGACTCCGTTTTAACCTTCTCAAGGACCGGGCGTAGCCACACTTGGTTCAACTAAAGTTCGAGAGACAGTCGCCCGCAAGCCATCTATGTGCAAAGCACGTCGAGGGAACCGGTCTCGCGTAAGCGTACGCGTAAGGTTGGTCCGGGTCGTCTCGTCCAACAATACCGCCGAACCAAAGTATCACATGCTGGTAGGCAGTATGACTTGTATCGCCCACAACTCACTTGTGTTCTACTCGTGCAAATAACATCAAACCATAAAACCTAGGCTCGGATACCACTGTTGGGGAACGTAGTAATTTCAAAAAAATTCCTACGCACACGCAAGATCATGGTGATGTATAGCAACGAGAGGGGAGAGTGTTGTCTACGTACCAACGCAGACCGACTGCGGAAGCGATCACACAACATAGAGGAAGTAGTCGTACATCTTCCCGATCCGACCGATCCAAGCACCGTTACTCCGGCACCTCCGAGTTCTTAGCTCACGTTCAGCTCGATGACGATCCTCGGGCTCCGATCCAGCAAAGCGTCGAGGAAGAGTTCCGTCAGCACGACGGCGTGGTGACGATCTTGATGTATTACTGACGCAGGGCTTCGCCTAAGCACTGCAACAATATGATCGAGGTGGAATTTGGTGGCAGGGGGCACCGCACACGGCTAAGGAACGATCACCATGGATCAACTTGTGTGTCTATGGGGTGCCCCCTGCCCCTGTATATAAAGGATGGAGGAGGAGGAGGCCGGCCAAGGCTAGGCGCGCCAAGTGTGGAGTCCTACTAGGACTCCAAGTCCTAGTAGGAGTCCACCAAGAGGGGAGGAAGGGGGAAGGAAGTGGAGGAGTGGGAAAGGTGGCCGGCCCCCCTTTCCCTAGTCCAATTCGGACTAGAGGGGAGGGGGGTGCAGCAGCCTTTTTCCTCTTCCCACTAAATCCCATCAAGGCCCATTATTTCTCCCGTAACTACCCGGTACTCCGAAAAATACCCGAATCAATCGGAACCTTTCCGATGTCCGAATATAGTCGTCCAATATATCAATCTTTACGTCTCGACCATTTCGAGACTCCTCGTCATGTCCCCGATCTCATCCGGGACTCCGAACTCCTTTGGTACATCAAAACTCATAAACTCATAATATAACTGTCATCGAAACCTTAAGCGTGCGGACCCTACGGTTCGAGAACAATGTAGACATGACCGAGACACGTCTCCGGTCAATAACCATTAGCGGGACCTGGATGCCCATATTGGCTCCTACATATTCTACGAAGATCTTTATCGGTCAGACCGCATAACAACATACGTTGTTCCCTTTGTCATCGGTATGTTACTTGCCCGAGATTCGATCGTCGGTATCCAATACCTAGTTCAATCTCGTTACCGGCAAGTCTCTTTACTCGTTCTGTAATACATCATCTCACAACTAACATCTTAGTTATAATGCTTGCAAGGCTTATGTGATGTGTATTACCGAGAGGGCCCAGAGATACCTCTCCGACAATCGGAGTGACAAATCCTATTCTCGAAATATGCCAACCCAACATCTACCATTGGAAACACCTGTAGTACTCCTTTATAATCACCCAGTTACGTTGTGATGTTTGGTAGCACCCAAAGTGTTCCTTCGGCAAACGGGAGTTGCATAATCTCATAGTCATAGGAACATGTATAAGTCATGAAGAAAGCAATAGCAACATACTAAACGATCGGGTGCTAAGCTAATGGAATGGGTCATGTCAATCAGATCATTCATCTAATGATGTGATCCCATTAATCAAATAATAACTCTTTGTCCATGGTTAGGAAACATAACCATCTTTGATTAACGAGCTAGTCAAGTAGAGGCATACTAGTGACACTCTGTTTGTCTATGTATTCACACATGTATTATGTTTCCGGTTAATACAATTCTAGCATGAATAATAAATATTTATCATGATATAAGGAAATAAATAATAACTTTATTATTGCCTCTAGGGCATATTTCCTTCAAGATGTTCTACTATGTTTTTCTTACAGAAACCCTCAGGTATCTTGTGGATTTGGAGCCACACTGGCATGAAAACCATCGGCACTTCTTCCGCTTTGGTGAATCCATCATAAGGGCACATCAACACAAGCCAATTCCGAAAGAGCCAAGGCCCTTGATCCATCATATGCTCCCAGTCCCCCAAGCAGGATGCGCGCACCACAAACAGGTTCGGACCAACAGGCCGAAAGCTAACTCGCTACGCCGGATTCCAGGCCGCACGCATATCCTTGTAGAAGGCCGCTTGACTAAAGGATTTATCCGTATGAACCCTTGCAAGGGCTAGCCATCGAACACTATCATTGATCTCTGGATCCGCCTCGTCGATCACCAGATCGTCAAAGATTTCATCTTCCAGGTTGAGTTGTTCCAGAAAGTCACCAAGATCCGGCGCCCCATTGGAGCCGCCGCCAGCACTAGTTCCCGACACGGCGTCCTCCAGGGGGTTCATCGTACTCCCAGGAGTAACAAGGCCGGAGGGGAGGACGATCGCCAAACACTCACATGATGGAGCTCTAACCCCTCAAACTTCTTCTCCAACTTCCTCACCGCGTTGCAGTAACCAGTCATGGCTGGGCTTCTGACGTCCCACTCCTTCATCACTTGATTGACTACCAAATCTCAGTCGCCATAGACCATGAGGCGACGGACGCCGAGTGAGATGGCCATACGCAACCCATATAGGAGTGCTTCATATTCTGCTTCGTTATTGGAGGAAGCAAAGTGAATCTGGAGGACATATGTGAGCTTGTCTCCTCGGGGGGATACCAGAACCACCCCAGCACCGGAACCATTCAGCATCTTGGAACCATCAAAGAACATGGTCTAGTGCTCCGAGTGAACTTGAGTCGGCAGTTGTTGTTCAATCCACTCGGCGAGGAAATCTGCTATTGCCTGGAACTTAATAACTTTCTTTGCCTCAAACTTGATATCTAAGGGAAGAAGTTCAATCGCCCACTTTGCCACTCGACCAGTTGCATCTCTATTGTTCAGAATCTCTGATAATAGGGTGTCGCTGACGACTGTAATGGAGTGATAAGAGAAGTAATGTGCAACCTTCTTCGTGGTCATATAAATCCCATAAACAAGCTTATGATAATGCGGATATCTTTACTTTGATGGAGTCAAAACTTCAGAGACATAGTATACTGGGCGTTGAACTTTGTAAGCTTTTCCTTCTACTTCCCGCTCGACCGTAAGTACTGTACTGACGACTTGTCCAGTGGCTGCAATGTAAAGCAGTAAAGGCTCTTTGCTGATTGGAGCAGCAAGCACTGGCTGGGTGGAAAGCAGGGCTTTAAGCTCTGCGAATACTGCATCAGCTTCAGGAGTCCACTCGAACTTATATGACTTCTTCATCAGTCGGTAAAGAGGCAGTGCCTTTTCGCCGAGGCGAGAAATGAATCGACTTAGGGTGGCCAAGCAACCAGTAAACTTCTGGACATCGTGCACACGCACATGGCGTTTCATCCGGAGTATGGCACCCACTTTCTCTGGGTTGGCGTCGATCCCTCGTTCAGAAACGAGAAAGCTGATTAATTTTCCGCCTGGAACTCCAAACGTGCACTTTGATGGATTAAGCTTGATATCATACCTTCTGAGGTTGGCAAAGGTTTCAGCAAGGTCAGCCAGTAGGTCGGAACCTTTACGTGACTTGACCACAATGGCATCCATGTATGCTTCCACATTCCGACTGATCTGAGTGAGCAAGCACTTCTGAATCATCCGCATGAATGTGGCTCTAGCATTCTTCAAACCGAATGGCATAGTGACATAACAGAAGCACCCAAATGGGGTGATGAAAGCTGTTTTTATCTCATCGGGTCCGTACAGACGGATCTGGTGATACCCGGAATAAGCGTCCAAAAAGGACAAACGCTCACACCCCGCAGTCGAGTCGACTATTTGGTCGATGCGAGGGAGAGGAAAGTGATCTTTCGGGCAGGCCCGATTGATATGTTTGAAGTCGATGCACATGCGAAGTGAGTCGTCTTTCTTTGGGACCATAACAACATTAGCTAACCACTCGGAGTGGTAAGTCTCTCAGATAAACTCAGCTGCCAAAAGCCGAGCTACTTCTTCACCGATTGCCTTCCTCTTCTGCACGGCTGACCGTCGAAGATGTTCTTTGACTGGTTTCACTTTTGGGTCGACTCACAAACGATGCTCAGCCAGTCCCCTGGGAACACCTGGCATGTCAGAAGGTTTCCATGCAAAGATTTCCCAGTTCTCACGGAGGAACTGGATGAGCGCTTCTTCCTATTTGGAGTCGAGTGTTGTTGAAATGTGAGTCGGAGCAGCATTGGGATCCATCGGGTGAATGTGAATCGACTTTGTTTCGCCAGACGACTGGAATGCTGAATCCATGGCAGGCTTCTTGGTTCGCAACAAATTTCTGCATTTTTTGATATTCCTGCAATTCCACTACGGCCATCTGTGCATCGGCGATCTTTGAGCTCTTCTAGAAGCACTCTTCCGCCTTCTTCCGACTACCAGTGATGGTGATCACACCTTTGGGACCAGGCATCTTCAATTTGAGTACATGTAACATGGTCGAGCCATAAAACGTGCATAAGCTGGTCTGCCGAGAATAGCATGATAGGCACTTTGGAAATCCACAACTTCAAATGTCAACTTTTCTTTGCGGTAATTCTTGGAGTCACCTAACACTACATCGAGAGCGATCTGACCGAGTGATGCAGCCTTCTTGCCGGGGATGACTCCATGGAAACTCATATTTCTTTCACTGAGTTTGGACATCGGAATGCCCATTCCTTTCAATGTCTCTGCATATAGTATATTCAGTCCACTGCCACCATCCATCAGAACCTTAGTCAATCGGGTACCTTCGACTACTGGGTCGACCACCAATGCTTGCCTCCCAGGGGTGGCTATGTGCGCTGGGTGATCAGACTGGTCGAATGTAATGGCAGTCTGGGACCACTTCAAATAACTGGGTGTCACCAGAGCGACCATGTTCACTTCTCTGTTGATGACTTTCAGTCGACTCTTGCTCTCAATGTTAGCGAAAATCATTAGAGTGGAATTCACGTGGGGATAACCATCATCATCCTCTTCCTCGTCCTCAACCTTGTCTGTTTCTTTCTCCTTTTCCTTGGGTTGTTTCTCTCAGAATTGCTGGATTAGGAGTCGACACTGTTGAGTGGTATGCTTCGGGTAAATGAAATTACCCTCTTCATCTTTTTTGGTGTGAATGTGGCATGGTAAATCCAGCACATCATTTCCATCTTGATCTTTTACTTTCTTGGGGTTCCACGGCCCTTTGGGATTCCCCTTGAACTTTCCTTGAGTCACGGCTAAGGCTTCACCAGGAGCGGCTGGTTCGGCTTTGCGCTTTTGCTTCCGACTGGAATTTCCTCCTCCGGTTTCATGGGCGACTGTTTTGTGCTTGCCACTCCGGAGTCGGTCTTCTTCTTCGCCGTTGGCGTACTTGGTGGCAATTTCCATCATCCGAGGCAAAGTCATATCTCCTGTCCGACCAAATTTCAGATTCAACTCCCGATATTTGACGCCTTCTTTAAAGGCACAAATTGCCTGATGATCAGATACATTCTCCACCGTGTGGTGCAATGTGATCCATCTCTGGATATAATCTCTCAAAGTTTCATTCGGTTTCTGAACGCAACATTGTAATTCTGTCAACCCTGTCGGCCGTTTGCAAGTACCTTCAAATGTTCTGACAAATACTCGGGAAAGATCTTCCCAAGTATAAATGCTACCAGGCGCTAACTGATTCAGCCACGCTCTGGCTGAGCCCTCCAACATCAAAGGAAGGTGCTTCATGGCCACTTCATCATTGCCACCACCGATCTAAACAGCCACTCGGTAATCTTCAAGCCAAGTAGCAGGCTTGGACTCTCCTGTGAACTTACTGACTCCAGTCGCCAACCTGAAGTTGGGAGGAATCACCGCAGCTCTGATGGCTCTGCTGAAGCACTCTGGACCTGAGACAAGCACTCTGCTGCTGGTTGGAAAATCTCTATCGGGACCTTCTCTGTGAGCTCTATTTCTGTCGACCAGACCCTGAATGAGAATAGATCTCGCATCAAAGCCTGGTTCCCTGGGGTCGACTGGAATCCTTCGCCCACCACTGTGAGGGCGTATGTCATCCTATTGCTGAGGCACGTATGATCCACTCCTTGGGGGAGGCGTGGGCACTCGACGACGATCGTCGTGATTGAGTCGGTGATCATACTGCTCACGGCTTCTATACTGGTCTCGCCGGTCTCCACGTCCTTCACGCCTCGGAGGCGATCTCGGACTGTGAGCCGACTGGACAGTGTCTGCCACCACAGATCTGCTATGGATCCTATTCCGTGACTGAGATACTGCTGTATTCTGCTCTCCCGCCGCACGGAGCAAGGCCTGGATCTGCACTAGACCTCGACCAGCTTCTGACTGGGAAGGTTGGATTGACTCTGCTATTCGGGCCGCAGCTACGAGATTCTGGATCCGGGTTTGGTATACCTGAGTCAAAGGCGGAAAAGGTTGGCGTCGACTGGACTCGGGGATACGCTACCGAGCACGCTCGTCGAGTGTGGGCTGGAGGTTCTCCAGTCAAGTGCGCTCAGCCAAGTTGGCTAGGCGCGCCTCCTCCAAGGCCTGAGCCTCAGGGGTTTCTCCAACGATAGGAGTGTGAAGTGCATCCATGTTCCAGCGGTGAAGTTCCTCCCTCCTCTGTGAAGAGAGGGGTTCGGGTCGGTACTCTTCGTGGACACGCGACGGATCGCCGCCACCATCGCCTTCGTCCTCACGGGTGAAGCCAGGAGGGCTACGTGGTCCATTGACCATCAAAACTTCCGCCGCAGGGTCGCTGCTATCGCACTCGGATGCAGTCTCTACGGAGCCAGTCGACAAGTCGAATAGGCCGTAGAGAGTTTCATCGGGCTCGATTGCCGCGACCTGGGGGTGGCCGATTGGCGAGCCACCGCATGCCTCACCCACCACTGAAGCCTCGACCGGAACATTTGCCCCGGCGGGCTGCGGGGAGGAAGGTTGGCACGGGAGCCAACCGATACTGAGTCGACGCCTGCCGAAGGAGGACGCCACGGACCCACACGCGAAAGCGCGTTGCCCCGCGGACGGGAAGTGCCTCGACATCGAGTGGCGCTTCCTGGAGCCAAGCGGAGTCGTCGGCGATGAATACAAGCGCACCGAGACGGATCTTGTGGCCCTTGGCCAAACCTCCGTCTGAAACCATGTCGATGAAGATCGGAAAAAATCACAACTTCTCCAATAAGTCGCTAAGACACCCGCCCCAAGGTGGGCGCCAACTTTCGTGGTTCTAAGTCTGATAGTAGAATGGGGGTAGGAATGTAGAGGCAAGATCTTAGCTATGGAGGAGTTGTACTCGGGAGTTTTACGAGTTCAGGCCCTTCTCGGAGGAAGTAACAACCCTACGTCTCGGAGCCCGGAGGCGGTTGACTGGATTATGTGTGTGTGTGTGTGTGTGTGTGTGTGTGTGTGTGTGTGTGTGTGTGTTACAGAAAGTGCGAACCCTTGTCCCTGAGGAGGGGGTGGCTTATATAGAGTTTGCCAGACCCCTCCCGCCCTTAGTTACAAAGGGGTTTAAGGTACATAAAGATGGAGACATCACTGGTAACGCCTGCAATAAAGATACATAATGACCATTAAAGCAATGACTTAATTCCCGACCGTTGCAGAGTGGAGAGGCTCTAGATCTTCTGGTAGTCGAGTGATTATCTATACGGTCGAGTGTCTTTAGGATTGTCGAGTGGAAC
The DNA here is from genome assembly GCA_034509565.1 of Triticum monococcum. NCBI lineage: Eukaryota > Viridiplantae > Streptophyta > Magnoliopsida > Poales > Poaceae > Triticum > Triticum monococcum. Next base: position 589,922,847 of record CM067845.1, on the reverse strand, counting down.
ATAACTTCATGGTCGAGTGGATGATGATTTTTCTTCGAATGCTCCTGGCACCTTTAGGGATGTCCTTGGAGAGGGTATCTTGAACAGATCCATGACCCTACCCTAGGTACATAGCTTCGTCACTATAGGTTGAGCAAGAACCGTTCTTACCTACGCATCAAAACCCACAACGCGGTGTAGTGATTGCTTTTTGATCTTCAAAAAGAAGCTTGTTAATTGAATCCGATTCAACTAAAGTTGGAGAAACAGACACCCACTAGCCACCTGTGTGCGAAGCATGTCGGTAGAACCAGTCTCACGTAAGCGTACGCGTAATGTCGGTCTAAGCCGCTTCATCCAACAATACCGTTGAATCAAGAATCAACTAGTGACGACAAGCAATATGTATATACCCATGCCCACAACTCCTTTGTGTTCTACTCGTGCATATAACATATACGCATAAACCTGGTTCTGATGCCACTATTGGGGAACGCAGTAATTTAAAAAAAAACCTACGCACACGCAAGATCATGGTGATGCATAGCAACGAGAGGGGGGAGTGTTATCCATGTACCCTGGTAGACCATAAGCGGAAGCGTTATGACAACGCGTTTGATGTAGTTGTACGTCTCCACAATCGACCGATCCTAGTACCGAAAGTACGGCACCTCCACGATCTGCACACGTTCAGCTCGGTGACGTCCCACGAATTCACGATCCAGCAAAGTGTTGAGGGAGAGCTTCGTCGGCACGATGTCATGATGACGTTGATGATGATGCTACCATAATAGGGCTTCACCTAAGCACCGCTACGATATGACCGAGGTGGATTATGATGGAGGGGGGCACTGCACACGGCTAAGAGATCAATGATCAACTTGTGTGTCTATGGGATGTCCCCTGGCCACGTATATAAAGGATGGAGGGAGGAGGAGGCCGACCCTCATAGGGCGCGCCCAAAGTGTGGAGTCCTACTAGGACTCCCTAGTCCTAGTAGGATTCCACCTCCCACATGGAATAGGAAAAAGGGAAGGGAGAAAGAGAAAGAAGGAAGGGGGCGCCCCCTTTCCCTAGTACAATTCGGACCAGTCCATGGGGAAGGGGAGCGACCACCCTTGAGGCCTTTCTCTCCTTTCCCGTATGACCCATTAAGGCCCAATACAAATTCCCGTAACTCTCCGGTACTCTGAAAAATACCCGAATCACTCGGAACCTTTCCGATGTCTGAATATAGCCTTCCAATATATCGATCTTTATGTCTCGGCCATTTCGAGACTTCTTGTCATGTCCCCGATCTCACCCGGGACTCTGAACAAACTTCGGTACATCAAAACACATAATACCGATCGTCACCGAACATTAAGCGTGCGGACCCTACGGGTTCGAGAACTATGTGGACATGACCAAGACACGTCTCCGGTTAATAACCAATAGCGAAACCTGGATGTTCATATTAGCTCCCACATATTCTACGAAGATCTTTATCAATCAAACCGCATAACGATATACGTTGTTCCCTTTGTCATCGGTATGTTACTTGCCCGAGATTCGATCGTCGGTATCCTCATACCTAGTTCAATCTCGTTACTGGCAAGTCTCTTTACTCGTTCCGTAATGCATCATCCCGCAACTACCTCATTAGTCACAATGCTTGCAAGGTTTAGAGTGATGTGCATTACCGAGAGGGCCCAGAGATACCTCTCCAATACATGGAGTGACAAATCCTAATCTCGATCTATGCCAACTCAACAAACACCATCGAAGACACCTGTAGAGCATCTTTATAATCACCCAGTTACGTTTGTGATGTTTGATAGCACACAAGGTGTTCCTCCGGTATTCGGGAGTTGCATAATCTCATAGTCAGAGGAACATTTATAATTTATGAAGAAAGCAGTAGCAATAAAACTGAACGATCATTATGCTTAGCTAACGGATGGGTCTTGTCCATCACATTATTCTTTAATGATGTGACCGCGTTCATCAAATGACAACACATGTCCATGGCTAGGAAACTTAACCGTCTTTGATTAACGAGCTAGTCAAGTAGAGACATACTAGGGACGCTCTGTTTGTCTATGTATTCACACATGTACTAAGTTTCCGGTCAATACAATTCTAACATGAATAATAAACATTTATCATGATATAAGAAAATATAAATAACAACTTTATTATTGCCTCTAGGGCATATTTCCTTCAGCTGCTACCTGACGACGGCAAGGTAGCAACCTGCAATGGCGAGGTGGGTCTTTTTGCTGCAATAGTCATCGGATTTTGCTACCAGTGGCGAAGGATTTAGCTACATCTGTCCTGGTGGAGCTGCAACCCCGCGAGGCGGCGACCATTTTGCTGCAACAGTCGTTAGACTTTGCTACCACCACGAAGGATTTTTTTACATCCATTCAAAATGTCATTTACTAGTGGTTGTCTAGAATCCCGTGCAGCGAGCGTCGACGGTGAGTGGCGGCGGCGGTGCATCATGGTGTTGCATCAATGGAGCATCAACAGCGGGAGTTGCAACCAGTCGGGGCGGAGCTGCAACCGGAATCGAAGAGCGGGGAAGTTTCTTCAGCGAGCAGCGGAGGGCTGCAGGGCGTCGGAGTGCGAGGGGCCAGCGACTGGCGGTCGTTTTTCCCTCGCGGAGCTGCACACGGGAGGCTTGTGGGGCAGAGGTGGTTTTTTTCCTGAGATTCGGTGGGAGGTAGAAGACGAGTCAAGAAGGGGGGAGAGAGCCAGATCGGACGACAGATAGAGGTCAGATCGAACGACTGTGGCTGGACCGGCCCAAAACTAGCACCGGCGCATCGGCGCCTAGCGTTGACCAAATATATTTGGTTCCAGTGATTAAAACCCACCTAGCTAGACCTGATTCCACTAAAAAAACCTAGCTAGACCTGATGCTAAAAAAACCTACCTAGACCTGGGTTTGGACAGCCTGGCCCGGCGACCCGGGCCGGGTTCGAGACTCGTTTTCCAGCCGAGGATGCACACTGGGCCAGTCTCAAGCTTCGGGCCGGGCTTGCACATGCAAGTGACAGAAAAGCGTCATTTGGGTCGGGCTTTGTGCTTGCATTCGGGCGGGGCTCGGCTTTCAAAAGGACTAATTTTTGTTGCAAAAAGGACAAATTTTAGGGCTTCACGACGGGCTCAGTCTTGAAGTTTGAAGGTCGGGCTTATGCAAGCCCAGCCAGAAATCTGGCCTGGCCCGACTAATGACCAGATTTATACCTAGTCCTTTCGTAGAACCATTACTCTTGAGAAAGTGGTTTTTTCTTTATTTTTTTGTGGTTTAGACTAAATTTGCTATAGGAGAGGCAACTCTTGTTAAAAATAAAGCGATGCGAACGACCCGGTTGGGCACAGTCACTATTGTCCGCCTCGCCATTGACCCACCCCGCCATTTGTGGCGCCACCCTCCCCTCTCTTCTCCGGCGAGATTCTGATGATTTTTTCTTCCTTTTTTGGTCTTTCCCATTTTCTGCGGCGAATGCTACAGTTCTCCTCGCCGCCCCGGTCCAACGACACTCCTTCCCATCAACCCTGGCCATGAGCAAAGCAAAACCACATGCAAAGGAGAACCTATAGAGGAAACATCATGTAAAGGAGAAAATGTAAAGACAAACATGACCGCTGACCACCATTGCCAATTTCGATGAATCATTGTGTTTCGGTGCACGTCATCGTGCCATTAGGAGAAGAAAGATGAGAAGAACCTGTTCAAACGAAGAAGTGCCCAAACCGCGGCCCGTGAAGGACGAATTTCTCCTACTTTCTCGACTCCTTTATCGCACGCGTACTCGTGCATAGTGAGCATGTATCAAATTACTTTTGCAGTTCATGTACCCTAGGCCCTACCTAGTTCATGGATAGCATCTAGTAGCGAGAAATCGCCGTTGACCGTGTGAAATGAAGAAGAAGATGAAGAGAGGCTTTCATATGAGATCAAAATCGTTTGAGGGATTAAGTTTAGAAAAAAATAGGTCCATAAAAGTTTAATTCCTCAAATTTTACATTGGTCTTCAGCAGAGACTTTTTCTCCTCTTTGATGAAACTGACCTTAGAAACAACCTTCTTGCCCTTACCACGCGGAACCGAGCAGTGAAGGAACACACGCGAGTGTAGGTGGCGCGCTCATTAGGCCTTAGATTGTGCCCCTTCTTAGGAGCCACATAAGGAGCAGGAGCGGCAATAGTCCAGTTTATATTGCGTTTCAGAATGGATGTCTTGTATTGAGAGATATACCTTGCTAGGTAGGCAGACTCAATCAATGCCTGAATGAACGAAGCATATATCAAGGACTTGTTCTCCTGCACACATTGACGAAGCTCATAGAAGGTGAAGTCCAAAACATTCACTTTCGTTTTTCTCATGAATATACATGAAGATATCCAACATCAAGCTCCTCATGTTATGTGAGTCACCGGCCTTAGGATTGAGAGTGTACCTAAGGATGTGACGCATCAAACCCATTAAGCTACGGGAGAATGGCAGCCAACCAGCATGGCCATGTGGCGCATGCTAGTTGGCCGTGGCAAGAAACTTTTTGATTTTTTTGGAAGATGAAATTAAGAATTTTTTTTATTTTTTTGGAAGATGAGGCCTTTTTTTCCTTTTGAGAAAAGTTTTTTTGGAGATTATTTTTGAAAGATGGAGTGAGACTTTTGTTTTTTTATTTTAAGAATGTTCTTTAGGCTTTTCCTTTTTCTTTTTGAGATGGATGTGATGTTTACGTGTTGTGAGAAAGTTTTCTTTTTAATTTTGAGATGAAATTGAGGTATTTTCTTTGAGAGGGAGAAATACACGCACAGCTTCCTGTCAAGAGACCCACAATGGCGGGGCCCAACCACTAGTAGTATCATACACTGGCAGCAACTTCTTGATAGAACCGGTGACAAAAGACTTCTTCTATTTGTAGGCAAACACAATCTCATCCTTGTGACGTTGGCCAACCTCATGGACATGACCAAAGTCTTCATTCTCCTCCTCCAAAAACTGATATGGAACGACCTCAGAGAACTTGGCCATAAAGGCAGAGCACTGGCGACTCCCAAATATCCGGGTGAGTGTGTGGGCAGTGTCATTGGAGAAAAAGACAGACAATGGCAAAGAACTACATAACAAGATCTTTTGCTTCTCCTCCACCTATAACTCCAGCGGTTGATACCTCGCCAGCATCCCTAGCAAAAGCAACACAAAACCGTCATAGATGCACACCATTGCGCCCATGGGAATCACAAACCCCGAGCACCTACCAGTGTGGAGTTGAATCCATAAAATCCTCTAACAACGCCACTCTAGGCGTGCTGCCGTCGAACGCTGGGTTTAGATGCAGGGCTGTGACGCCAGACACCCTTGAACACCGACTACGAATGCATGTCGATGTAGCCATGACACCCGGTCGAAGCATGACCACCTTTACAGGTGTGCTACCCATGGTACCCCGCCGATTAACCACTACAACGCAGCGGAAAACATGACAACCCTTGAATTCTTGACAACCAATGCGAGAGCATGAACACACTTCTATGAACACACATGCACACCCTACCTTTATGAGCACTTCTGAAAGACTGAACTGTCACATTATTTTGACGAAGTCATGACAGATGCTTCCATTGTCGACGGGGACGTCTTCTTCCATTTAAGGAATATCACCAGAAAGTTTGAAATAAATTCAGAAAAATGCGAGCACCGTAAGTCTAGGACTTGAAACCCATGGGCTGGTTTCCACTGGCGGAGCGTAGTGGAGATCAAACTGGGCTATGACCCCCCCCTTTCCAAAGTGAATTTTTTACTAGGTATGCTTGCGATCTGGCCCAGCCCATCAGGAGATATGTCCACTGTCCAGAAGCCGCAGCCCATTTGCAGCACGGTTCGACAGCACAGATCGAGACACCAATGCCCCGTTGTTAGTCAACGAGTCGTTCCCCAAATCCCCAATCCCCACCCTGTTGCCTCCCTGCCTCCGCGTCGGCGACCTAATTCCTCGACGACGGCGGTCGGCGGCGGCAACTGACGACGGCAGTCGGCGGTGTTCCCCTTCTCAGTCGGCTGCTCAAGCGGCCGCACCCACGAGCGGCGTGCCCAGCGGCCAGCGGCCAGCGGCCACACGCCCACCGGCCCACACCCAGTTTGCCTACGTGCACAGCGGCTCCTCCTCCTTTGCTCGTCAAGTTCACAGCGCCTACTTATCCGCTTCTTGCTATTGCTAGGTACAGTGACTGATTTAGGGCTTCTGTTGATTAATTGGATGCAAATCAACTGCTGCTACTCACTGTTTCTGTTAATTCCGACGAGTTGAGATTTTGTGGTAACTTTGATGTCTACCCAATTGATTATTTGATAGCAAATTTGATGTTGTATAAATATTTGTTTAGGTAGCAATGGTGAAACAACAGAAGATGCAGTCTTTTTTTTAAAAGAAAAGGGGATGAGGGAATAGCTCCAGATGCTCTAGCATTGGTGCCATATATGGATGGAAGACATGCTGAAGATGCACAAGAAGGTCAAATGGAAGATGATAATGTGCAGGAAAATCAAATGCAAGATGATGATGTGCCGGATGTAGAACAAAGAGCAAACAAACATGTCACTTTTCGAGGCATTGAGTTGTTGGAGCGAGATCCTGCACTACGTCCACAAATTTGGCAGTACCCCCCAAACCAAAGAGATGAAGTACGAAGAGCTTACTTGAGGCTGGGTCCCAATCAACCTAAACGAAAGAAATATAAAGCTATTGGAAAACTATGACACAAAAGACGTTTTCAGTACAGCTATTTTCGTGATTTTCCATCATGGCTGGAGTATTCATTGACCTCTCATTGTGCATATTGTCTGTATTGCTTTCTCTTTAGCAAAAATAGAAAGAAAAGAGGTGGGTTTGATGTCTTCACAACACAAGGTTTTAATAATTGGAAGAAAGTTCATGATGGACAAAAGTGTGCACTTTTAGTTCACATGGGATCAAGTCCTTGCTCACAACATAACAATGCAGTGAGAGATGGCCATGCTTTATTGGATCAATCAAACCATTTGGCAAATATCTTTGAGGTGAAGACCATGGGGGATAAAGAAAAGGATCGTTTAAGGCTGAGAACTACGATTGCGGTTGTAAAGTGGCTCACATTTCAGTCTTGTGCTTTAAGAGGCCATGATGAGAGGCCGGAATCAAGAAACAGAGGTAACTTTCTTGAGATGTTGAAGCTTCTTGCAGAATTCTGCCCTGATGTTCAAGCTGTAGTTCTTGGCAATGCTCCACAAGTTTGCAAATACACATCACACGAAATTCAAAATGAGATCTTGAGCATTTATGCTATGAAAGTCAGGGAGCATATTCGAGCAGAAATTGGGGACTCAAAATACTCTATTCTTGTGGATGAAACATGTGATGTGTCCAAAAGAGAGCAAATGGCACTAGTTTTCAGATTTGTTGATAAAGATGGTTATTCCCAAGAAAGATTCTTTCATCTCATACATGTAGCCAACACAAAAGCACTGACACTAAAGATGGAGTTGTGTAAAGTATTATCCAAGCATGGATTTGATGTACAAAATCTTCGACGCCAGGGGTACGATGGGGCAAGCAACATGAGGGGAGAGTTGAATGGATTGCAAGCTCTATTCATTAAAGATTGCCCCTATGCATATTATGTTCATTGCTATGCTCATCGGTTGCAACTCTCCCTTGTTGGTGCAGCAAGAGATGTGGTTCCAATCACCCAATTTTTTCAAAAACTTCACTTTGTTATAAACACAGTTGACTCCTCTTCAAAGCGACATGATGAGTTGCATGACGCCCAGGTGGTTGAGATTGCACGCTTGCTTGCTATCGATCAGATTGAAACAGGCAAAGGAGCCAATCAAATACGCTCATTGAAGCGACCAGGAGAGACTAGATGGGGTTCCCACTTAGGTTCGATTTCTAGTCTTATGCATATGTTCAATCCAGTGAGAGTTGTTCTAGAAAATCTAGCCGCAGATTCATCAGCTGGAGCAAACCGGGCTAATGGTGATACTTCTTTTACTTACCTGACCTCTTTTGAGTTTGTATTTATCCTATGCATGATGAAAGAAATATTGGAAACTAGCGAAGATCTTGGGAAGGCTTTACAGAAGAAAGCACAAGACATAGTAAATGCAGTTCGTCTAGTGCATTCCACAAAAGTACTTCTAGAAGAGATGAGATCAGATGAAGGATGGGAGTTGTTCATTGGAAATGTTGTTGAGTTCTGTGTGGAGCATGATATAGATATTCCAGACATGGAAGAACTATACATTCTGCGTGGTGGGCGTGCTCGTCGTCAACCTGATCACTTTACTAGAGAAAGGTATCTACGAGTGGAGATATTTCGAGCAACAATTGACAACCAACTAAATGAATTGAATCTTAGATTCAATGAGAAAGTGATGGATCTCTTATCCATTAGTGTTACATTGATTCCAAGAAATGGATTTACATCATTCAACGCTAAGGAAATATGTTCAATGGTGGAGAAATATTATCCGGCTGATTTTACATAACAAGAGAGATATGGGTTGGAGATTCAGCTCAACCATTTTGCTGCAGATGCTAAAAACAGTGAAGACTTGAAGAAGCCCATCACCATAACTTCTCTATGCCGATGCCTTGTTGAGACAGGACGAGATAGAATTTACAATTTGCTTGATAGGTTGCTTCGATTGCTTTTTACTCTCCCGGTTTCCACTGCAAGTGCTGAGCGTGCTTTCTCGAGCTTGAAGATTATCAAGTCAAGGCTACGTAATCGAATGGAAGATGATTTTCTTGCAGACAGTTTGTTGCTACAAATTGAACAAGAAATTGCATCAAAAATTCCTTGTGAAGATATAATTGCTGATTTCAAAAATAGGAAGAATAGGAGATCGTATCTTTAGTTGGCAGTAGTGCTAGTTGGTTCTGTTTATTTGTCTTTTGATCATTTGGTGTGGTCTGTTCTTTTGGAGCACCAAAATTTACCTATCAACAATGCTCAGGTATGTATGAACCTGCTTGTGAACCTGCTGTATTTGTGTGTACAAGTACAATATATATATATATATATATATATATATATATATATATATATATATGGTCCTCTAATTGTCCTTGCATATGTTCTACAACTTAGTAATTTTTTATGCATATGATGTGTTCTTACATGAAATCGGCCTCCTCTTGAGATTTGGTCACGCTCCGTCATTGCTGGTTTCACCACGAAAAACCTAGGCATCTATATTTTAGAATTGCCTAAAAAAGAGAGAAAAATCTATACTTTAGAATTTGGTAGACATGTCTGATGGTCTGATATGCTATCAGATACTGTATTCCATGCTATCAGATATTGTATTCCGGTGAATATCTTGCTAAAGTTTTTCACCGCTCAAAAAAAAAGAAAAAAAACTCTGACGATTCGCCCACGACGTAGTCAGGTCAACGCACCTCTCGAGCTCTCTCGCCCGAGACCGACGCCGGCAGTGCCGCACGCCGCCTCCGTCTCTTCTCCCCGACCCTACCTGCACATCCCCGCCGTCGATCTGCTCAGCCCCGCCGCTGTTCGATCTCCTAAGCTCGGCCGCGTATCTGCTCAGCCCCGCCGCCGTCGGGCGTCACCACACCTGCAGCCACCATTGACGCTGGACCACGGCGAGGCGTCGATGCCCTCCATGGCGGGAGCTGGGATGAGGGCGTCCATGACGGGCAGGACCCCGTCCTCCCCCAGTCTCCCACCTCCTCCCTTCAGCGGCCCGACCCAATACGATGGCATCACTCCATCATCCCCATGGCCGCCGCCTTCCTCGGTCGGGGACAACTTCGTCCCCGGGGCCGCCTGAGCCGCTGCTGCGGTACGCCTCTTTATCCACACCCTTTCCTGGTCTCTTCTCTTCCTTCCTCACATCACAGTCTCCAAATTTGTTGTTGCCCATGCCTGATTTAGGAGAAAACAACCAGCTTGTGAGAAAATCTGTCCGGCTCTGTTTGTTTCTACAATTGGCTCCGAATCACTCGTGGACACTTGGACGTGCTTCAGGCAATTGCACTGGAAATGGCCCGAATATAGATTCAGCTTCACTGGCAAAGCTGATTCCAAATGGCTGTTGGTTTCAGCTTTTGATTTTTCCTATGAGAATTCCGCTGCCTAAAGCAGAAACAAACACGGCCGGATGGTTAACTGATACCTTGACGGCAGTGCATCTTAGGAAATTAATTCCCTTTTGTGTATGCGTCATCAAGTACAGTAGGTCGTAGCACGTCAGGGGTTCAGATATGACACATGACGACGATTGCGGCTCCGGCCGCCGGCAGTGATTGATTTCGTTACCTGTGAGATCATCAACGCCTGCAACTTTCCAATTTCTGACTATAATATGTGCAAATGTGCTGATCGAGCATGTGCTGTTAATCGTTCCATCCAATCTTGCTCGTCAGATAGTTTATTCTTGAACTTGGCCGCCAAGCTGCCTCCTTTGTCTAACATGACATGATGAGATTCTTTTACTCCACTTGACCCAGGCACGCTGAAATTGACTGGTTCAGCTTGCCTGCCAAGCGAGTAACTCTGCTTCCTCTTGGTTCGTTACTGAATTTGTCCTCGAGTGGCCGGCCTATACAACATTATTGAGGTTGATTACTACTAGTATATTCATTCACAAACATGATAAATATACCCCCACTTCACTTGTTAACACCTACCTTCTTCACAGCCAGAGCGTTAGATTTCAAGTATGTTGCCAGCCATGGAGGAGCCCCTTGTTGGGGGCAACAGGAGTACCGAGGAGACAGGAGGTCTAAAAGAGAGCTTGGTGGTGACTGAGGTTAAGAAGCAGCTGTACCTCGCCGGGCCCCTCATCGCCGGATGCCTGTTGCAGAGCGTCGTGCAAATGATATCGGTCATGTTTGTCGGCCATCTCGGTGAGCTCGCTCTCTCGAGTGCCTCCATCGCCACCTCCTTTGCCGGTGTCACCGGCTTCAGCTTGTTGGTATATTTTATGTGAATTCGTCACATCTCCTACATATTTTGATCTTCATGAATGAACAACTAACATCAACCTGAATATCTTCTCTTGTATCTGTTTGTAATCATCTTAGTCTGGCATGGCGAGCAGCTTGGACACACTGTGTGGGCAAGCCTTCGGGGCAAGACAGTACCATCTGCTTGGCATCTACAAGCAGAGGGCAATCCTTGTGCTCACTCTGGTGAGCGTTGTGGTTGCCGTGCTCTGGGCGTACACCGGGCAGCTCCTCCTGCTCTTTGGCCAGGACCCAGAGATTGCCATGGGGGCAGGGAGCTACATCCGGTGGATGATTCCAGCACTGTTCGCTTACGGACTGCTGCAGTGCCATGTTCGGTTCCTCCAGACGCAGAATATCGTCCTCCCGGTGATGGCGAGCGCAGGTGTCACGGCGCTGAGCCACGTGCTTGTGTGCTGGTTGCTGGTGTACAAGCTTGGGCTGGGCAACAAGGGCGCTGCCCTGGCCAATGGCATCTCATACCTGGCCAATGTGTCAATCTTGGCTATCTACATCAGGGTCTCTCCATCCTGCAGGAGCACCTGGACAGGCCTCTCAAAGGAGGCGTTTCGCGACATCCTTAGCTTTATGAAGCTTGCCGTGCCATCTGCGCTCATGGTTTGGTGAGTTTTAATTTGTGCCCCTCAGATTTGTAGGTAGATTTTTTTCGCGCTTCATCTTCGACTAAATCTGATCCTACATGTACACAGCCTAGAGTGGTGGTCGTTTGAGCTGCTGGTACTTCTCTCCGGACTTCTCCCAAATCCTAAGCTGGAGGCATCAGTGTTGTCCATTTGGTGAGTTGCAGTTTTTCATGGAGCATTTCACATTCTGTATGCCCTGTTCTGATGGGAAATATGGAACTGCTTGCAGCTTGAACACAGGTTCATTAGCATTCATGATCCCCTTTGGTATTGGGGCAGCCATAAGGTACGACTGAACAACTCTGTCTCATAACCTTTTGCCATGCCTGCACTACAACTTTATCGTAGAGTCATTTTGGCAATGAAACTGTGTTCTTGTCATTGTAGCACCCGTGTTTCAAACGAGCTTGGTGCTGGGCGACCTGAAGCTGCCCGTCTGGCTACTCGTGTGACCATGGTTCTGGGTCTCGTGACAGGTGTGTCGTTAGGACTTATTATGATGTCGGTGCGCAATCTATGGGGGTATGCGTACAGCAACGAGAAGGAGGTGGTGGATTACATTGCGAGAATGATGCCGCTTCTTTCCGTGTCGATCATTTTTGACGATCTGCAATGCGTTCTTTCAGGTAAATATATATGATGCACCAAATAACACAATTCCATGTATTTGGCTTGCAAGACTATTTCCTGAATTTCAACTCTAGTCTTATCTTCTTGCCTCGTATCATTTGGATGAACATCATTGATGAATGATATGTAGCATTTTGGTGAACATTAGTCTCAAGATACCTGATCGTAGAGTGGGGTACTTGATATATTCCAGGTATTGTCAGGGGCTGTGGCTTGCAAAGGGTTGGTGCTTGTGTCAATCTCAGTGCATACTACCTTGTCGGCATTCCAGCGGCGCTATGCTTTGCCTTTGTCTACCATCTTGGCGGCATGGTACTGATTTTACCACCCAAACCATGCATACAGAAAGTTGCAGTTTCACCTGTATTTCATTCTCATGTGAAGAAACCTCTCAAAACATATGTAATGGTATGAACTCCAGGGGCTGTGGTTCGGAATAATCTGCGGGATAGTGGTACAGATGCTGCTGCTGCTGGGCATTACCATGCGCACCAACTGGGATAAAGAGGTAAGGCAAATCAAACCAAAGCCTCTGCCACGCATTACACATTATTTCGTTGGTTGGCTTCTTGGTGTCTCGAATTCTTATAGTGTGTGGCTCATCATCTTCCATTTCTCCTCCCTAGGCTCTCAAGGCAACAGACAGAGTTTTCAGTTCGTCTCTGCCTCTAGACATGACGACATGAACATGGAACATGATGCATAATTGCTCTTGGCCAGGACCAGGACGCTGGTTGGGCAAAGGAGATAAGGAACTCGTTAAGAATTTAGAGTTAAGAATTTAGAATTGGTCAAGGCTTCGTCTCCATGTCACCAACATGGCGCTTCCTCTATGGAAACATCACCCGACGAAATGATCTGTTTTGGTGGTTTTTGTCGAAGGCATGAGATAGGATGGATGTTTTCACAGGCAAATGCATGCCACTCACTTGATACGGTATAAGGGAATAAATCAATAAAGCAAAAATGTGGTGTTTACTAGAAAGTCCGTGAGATAAACGCACCATTCATCATTGAACTCTCGCGGGATGAGCACATTGGTCACACATGTCCCAAAATGTGTAAAAATGGTCACTTTGGTTTGTTTCATGAGCGAATGGGTCAGTCCCCGTTTCCAGCCGTAACGGGCCTACTTGGCTTGCTGACTCAGTGTGGGACCCACTGTCAGAATTTTGTCGGCTAGGAAAAATTGTACAGGAGGGACTCGTTTTATTCAATGCGGCCCTTTAGGTTATTGTTTTGTTTTTTTTCCGCAAAAATGGCCGTCGGTTCTCGGTCAAAATCCCCAATTCACCCAAATCCTGCCAAATCCCTAGCTCTTCTTCTCACTCGGCCATTTCTCTCAATCTGACACCGCCGCCACCTAGCTCGAGATGGACCAGCTCGAGGGAGAGAGCTGACGGCCAGACAACAGAGATGACCAGATGCGAGGCGAGACTCTGCAGGTGCACCTTGTCCGCCTTGTCCTGATTTGCCACCCTGCATCCCAAAATATATTGCAAGTCTGAATGTATGCCCTATCTGGTCAATGATCTTGCTCTCCCTCTCTTCTCCCATGCTATTTTTCTCTTGTTATTTGTGATCTCTGATGTTACATTAATTTCATTCTACCGATGGACATGGTAATCTGCAGGGAGTGGGCATCTAGGAAGAGTGCAGTGAAAAGAATAGATGCACTGATGTTAGTAAAAAAAAAACAGTGCAATGGCAGTTCCCAGTTTCTACGGAAACAAAGTGAAGAGGAATGGCAGTTCCCAGTTTCTACGATGTATATTTTCTGATTCCATTTGTTGTTGATGCAGTGGAAAGCGGGATCAACAGTTGAATATTGTTATGCTAACACATTTCTTGCTGGTGTGTGCTTTTATCAATTAAAATGCATGCTTCTCAAGAGACACAAACTGCAATTGATTCAGAATGAGAGTAGCAACTTCCGCCTTTGCTTCTGCTACATACTTTTGTATATTGGCATTCTACTATTTTGGTATTTCCCATTTACTAGTTTCTAAATTCCAGTTAAGCCTTGTGGAAGTGTAGCATATCATAAATTTGAGACATGGATCCAACTTTCTTATGGTGCATGGAGAAATGCTTACGATGTCAGATTTCAGATCTGGACTTTAGACTTCAAAAGTCCCTCTGGCTCATTCTGTCAAGTCTTTATTTCTTCTTCTCTGGCATTACTTTTCAGATTTGGACTTCTGTACATTTGCTCCCCATTTTAGATCATTATTTGTTGTACTTTTTGTGCATCTTATATATGACATTCTTTCTCAAGTCTTTGTTTCTTCTTCTCTTGCATTACATTTCAGATTTGGATTTCTATAAATTTGCTCCCTATCTTAGATCACTATTCGTTGTACTTTTTGTGCATTTTTCTATGTCGTCACATTGGTGCATTGATTTCTTTTGCACTTCATTCTTCCTAAAAATAGCCCTATGAAGTTTCTACACAAATCTGGAAGACATGTTTTCCTTCACTCTTTTGGAAGAATGGGCCAGATATGACACATGACGACGAGAGCTTCCAACTTTTGACTATAATAGTGCAATCATCAACGCCTGTAGCTTTCCAACTTTTGACTATAATAGGCTCCGGCTCCGGCCATAATCGAGCATGTGCTGTTTACTGTTCCATTCAATCTTGCTCGTCAGATAGTTTATTATGTCAGATATCTTGAACTTGGCTGCCAAGCTGCCGCGTTTGTCTCACATCACATGAGATTCTGTACTCCACTTGACTCAGGCATGCTGAAAATGACTGGTTCAGGGGCACGTTCAGTTCAACTTTTTTTTTCGAAATAACACGTTCAGTTCAACTTGGCTTCCTTACTGAATTAGTCCTCGAGTGGCGGGCCTATACATCATTGATGAGGTTGATTATTGGTACAGACGTGATAAATACACCCTCACCTCACCCACCATCTTCAGAGCCAGAGCTTTCAAGTTTCAAGTATGTTGCCAGCCATGGAGGAGCCCCTTGTTGGGGGCAGCAGCGACACCGAGGAGACAGGAGGGCCAAAGGAGAGCTTGGTGGTGACTGAGGTTAAGAAGCAGCTCTACCTCGCCGGGCCCCTCATCGCCGGATGCCTGCTGCAGAACGTCGTGCAGATGATATCGGTTATGTTTGTCGGCCATCTCGGCGAGCTCGCCCTCTCGAGTGCCTCCATCGCCACCTCCTTTGCGAATGTCACCGGCTTCAGCTTGATGGTATGTCAATTCATCTCCTACATGTTTTGATCCTCATGGATGAACAACTGACGTCGACCTGATTACCTGAATGGTTTTTTCTTTGTATCTGTTGATGATCATCTTAGGCTGGCATGGCGAGCAGCTTGGACACACTGTGTGGTCAAGCCTTCGGGGCAAAACGGTACCATCAGCTCGGCATCTACAAGCAGAGGGCGATTCTTGTGCTCACTTTGGTGAGCGTTGTGGTTGCAGTGCTCTGGGCGTACACCGGGCAGATCCTCCTGCTCTTCGGCCAGGACCCGGAGATTGCCATGGGAGCAGGGAGCTACATCCGGTGGATGATTCCGGCACTGTTCGCTTACGGACTGCTGCAGTGCCACGTCCGATTCCTCCAGACACAAAGCATCGTACTCCCGGTGATGGCGAGCGCAGGCATGACGGCGCTGAGCCACGTGCTTGTGTGCTGGTTGCTGGTGTACAAGCTTGGGCTGGGCAACAAGGGCGCTGCCCTGGCCAATGCTGTCTCGTACCTGGCCAATGTGTCAATCTTGGCTCTCTACATCAGGGTCTCTCCATCCTGCAAGAGCACCTGGACAGGGCTCTCAAAGGAGGCGTTTCACGACATCGTCAGCTTCATGAAGCTTGCCCTGCCATCTGCGCTCATGGTTTGGTGAGTTTTAGTTTGTGCCCCTCAGATTTGCAGGTGGATTTTTTTTTCTGTGTTCCATCTTCGACTGAATCCGATCCTACATGTACACAGCTTAGAGTGGTGGTCGTTTGAGCTGCTGGTACTTCTCTCCGGACTTCTCGCAAATCCTAAGCTCGAGGCATCGGTGTTGTCCATTTGGTGAGTTGCATCTTTCATGGAGTATTTCACATTCTGTATGCCCTGTTCTGATGGGCAATGTGGATCTGCTTGCAGCTTAAACACGGCTTCATTAACATTCATGATCCCCTTCGGGCTTGGGGCAGCCATAAGGTACGACTGAACAGCTCAGCCTCATAACCTTTTGCCATGGCTGCACTACAACTTTATCGCACAATCACTTTGGCAATGAAACCGTGTATCTTGTCATTGTAGCACCCGTGTTTCAAACGAGCTTGGTGCTGGGCGACCTGAAGCTGCCCGTCTGGCTACTCGTGTGACCATGGTTCTGGGTCTCGTGACAGGTGTGTCGTTAGGACTTATTATGATCTCGGTGCGCAATCTATGGGGGTATGCGTACAGCAACGAGAAGGAGGTGGTGGAGTACATTGCGAGAATGATGCCGCTTCTTTCTGTGTCGATCATTTTCGACGATATGCAATGTGTTCTTTCAGGTAAATATAGATGATGAACCAAATAAAGCAAATTCCAAGTACTTGCAGACCATTTCCTGAATTGCTACTCTAGTCTATCTTCTTGCCTCGTATCATTTCGATGAGCATCATTGATGAGCGATATGTAGCATCTCGGTGAACATTACTCTCAAGATACTGATTGCAGCGTGTGGTATATGTACTTGATATTCCAGGTGTCGTTAGGGGCTGTGGCCTGCAAAGGATTGGAGCTTGTGTCAATCTCAGTGCATACTACCTTGTCGGCATCCCAGCGGCGCTATGCTTTGCCTTTGTCTTCCATCTTGGCGGAATGGTACTGATTTCACCACCCACACCAAACCATACCATACCATACAGAAAGTTGCAGTTTCACTTGTACGTATTTCTCATCTGAAGAAACCTCTCAAAACTAACTTATGGGTCTGAACTTCAGGGGCTGTGGTTTGGAATAATCTGCGGATTAGTCGTGCAGATGCTGCTGCTGCTGGCCATCACCATGCGCACCAACTGGGACAAAGAGGTAGGCAGATCAAATGAAACCAAAACCTCTGCCACACATACGCATTGTTCTGTCGGTCGGCTTCTCGGCATCTCGAATTCCTATAGTGTGTGGCTCATCATCTTCCATTTCTCTTGTGTAGGCTCTCAAGGCAAAGGACAGAGTTTTCAGTTCGTCCCTGCCTACAGACATGACGACATGAAGATGGAACAAGATGCACAATTGCTCTTGGCCAGGACCAGGGCGCTGACTGGGCAAAGGAGGCAAGGAACTCGTGAAGAATTAATTGGTCATCACTTAGTCTCCATGTCACCAGCATGGCGCTTTCTTGAGGAAATGTCACCCGACGAATGGTCTGTTTTGGTGATTTTTGTCCAAGACATGAGATAGAAATATAATGGATGTTCTCACAGGCAAAGGCATGACACTCAGTCGATACGGTATAAGGGAATAAATCAATGAAGAAAAAAATGTGGTGTTTACTAGCAAATCTGCAGTATGGATGCAACATTTTCCCTTTGAGAATTTAGTAGAGTAGATTATTATTTTCTTGGTAGCAAAATATTAGGTTGTTTTGTCTCGGTGGTCGCTGATGTGGAAAAACTGAATTACTACACTGCCCAACGACAAGGAAGTGGTGAAATATGGGCGGAGGCGCTTCCATCGTCTAGATTTGCCAAGGATCACTTGATCAAGTACATGATGAATTTGTGACACGTTTTGGGGAAAACAAATTAAACTTGTTCACTGTTTACAACACCAATGAATGCTATGCTTATGTAATCTGTATTGTCTTCTGCACCCATACCACTCGCTTCTTTCACAATTTTTTTCGGGTTAATTATCCTTTTGCCCTCAATGGTGTCCATGTGCTCAGTTTTGCCCTCAAATACGAATTGTCCTCTGTTTTGCCCCTGGTCCGAGCACAGCAACTATGACGAGGCCAAACGGCCATATTTGAGTCCATTCTGTCCGCCGGCGTTTGTGGTTGTGGGTCCGGAGCTTACACGTGGGACCGCGTGGACGTGGGTCCGGAGCTGACATGTAGGCCCGTGCAACTAAATCCCCAAATCATTCTAGCTCACACCCATCCGCCCGGTCGGCTGTCCTACGCCGCCGCCGCCACCTGCGCCGCGGCCAGCGCCTGCCCCGCCACCAGCTGCACGGCCTGCTCAGCCGCTACCTCCCTGTGCCTATGCTCCACGGCTACCTGTGACGCCCACCACCTTCCTGCGACGTCACGGGTGGGGCGCCCGCTACCTGCTCGATCCGCGGCGCGGCCTCCTTCCGTGCGCCCGGCCGGAGCGCTCAAAGGTGGGGGGCTGCTGGAGCTATTTAAACTAGGAGGAAGAACCCTAGGGCGAAATGGTGAGCAGCGGCGACCCCGGAGTATTTGGCGAGGCAGGCATCGGGCCGGAGATCCGCCGCGTCCACGAATGGGTTCCCGAGGGGTAAGTCTCGCCTCTTGTTTAGATTGAGCTTAGTTGTGCATTTGAACACTCGATTCGAGTAGGTTTGCCCAATTAGTGTGCTGATTGCGTCTCTGTTTTTCGCCGGTTAGAATGGAGTTGCGGTTTGCTTTCATGGTGCACATTAGAAGGGACGGGTACATGTTCGATGCAAAGGATAAGAAGAAATACCAAGGAGGTTTTGATTATCGGTTGCCAATGGCTAGTAATTGGAGTTTCAGACAATTTGGGGAGGTAATTTGTAGCCAATATCCTTGGGGTTTGCTTGATGAAGTGGTATACAAATACTATGATGGGGAAAAGAATTGGGTGGCAGTTAGTAATGATGAAGAGCTAGCTACCATGTTTGTTAGGCATAAAGAGAAAGATAATTTTCATGTGAGGCTGCAAGTTGATGTGCTTGAGCAGGCATTTGGACCTAGGATGGCGGGTGCAACATCTCGGGGAGAACCAAGTCGTCGTAATGGCATCTCTAGCCAGAACAGTTCAGTTGGTGCACGACGACGTGGTGGCTCGACAAGTGTGGGCAACAGCAGTAGGGTCCCCCTTGAAGTGGAGCCTGATGGCTACAATTCTGGGGTTGATGAAGAGAAGCTATATTCTGATGTTATTCAGAATTTACGACGGGCACCTCGGACTGAAAATCAAGCTGAGCCTCACAATGCAGTCCGTGTGGATGATGACGCGATGGGTGAGGACGAAGACTTTGCAGCTGTTGAATGGGACCCTTTGAACCCTCATATGAAAGAAGGTACAGTTTTTGCATCCATGAATGAGTGTAGAAATGCACTTGTGATATACTGCATCAAGGTAGAACGTACTTTCAAAGTTGACAAGAGTGATCAAGTACGTTACAGAGTGCACTGTCCGACTGAAGGTTGTACATGGAGGCTGCTTGCATCTAAAATGCGGAATAGCACTAATGTTCAGGTCAAAGTGAACCCTTTTAAGCACACATGCCAGGAATTAACCCTTAGGAAGGATACAATCAGTAGAGCCAAGTCAAGATGGGTGGCAGAAGAAGTAAAGAAGTGGGTGAAAGAAAACCAGCAAGTGGGTCCAAAGGAATTGCAGAAGAACATCAACGATAAGTTCAAGATAGATTTACCATACATGAGGTTGTTCAATGGTAAACAACATGCTATGGATTCTATTTATGGTAACTGGCAGGAAAGTTTTCAATTGTTGTATTCATTCAAAGGTGAAGTGGAGAGGACAAGCCCAGGTAGTATTGTAGATATTGATCACCACACCGTGAAGTACACATTCAGGGAAGTGACAAAGACCAAGGAATGCTTTAGGAGGGTTTTTGTCTGCTTTGAGGCTTGTCGCCGGGGTTTTTTGGCAGGCTGCAGGCCTTACTTGGCTATTGATGCCACTTTTCTCACAGGAAGGTTTAAAGGACAGTTAGTAGCAGCTTGTGCAGTTGATGCACATAATTTTGTATTTCCAGTTGCCTATGGTGTGCTGGAGACAGAGTCTGAGGAGAGCTGGACTTGGTTTTTGTATAATCTCCGCCGGGCTATTGCACATCCCAATGGGTTGGTCATTCATACAGATGCCTGCAAAGGTTTAGAAGTGGCCGTGGACAATGTGTTCCCTGGAGTAGAGCATAGGGAATGCATGCGTCACCTTGCTGCAAATTTCATGAAGAAATTCAAAGGAAAGGTGTATACCGACAATTTATGGCCAGCATCTTTGACATGCAGTGTGAAGAAGCACAACTACCACTTGAGGCAGTTATACATGAATCCCAAAGTGAAAGAATACTTGGAAACACACCACTCCAAGTTATGGGCCAGAAGCCAATTTAGTGAAGTGAGCAAAATTGACTATGTGCACAATAATCTAGCAGAGTCTTTCAACTCAACGATCCGGAAACTAGAGGGTCATCATGTGGTGGATTTGCTTGACAGGATAAGGATAGAATACATGCAGAAATTTCATTATCGTGCAGGAATAGCCGAGGCAAAATTTATGGGCCACATTATCATCCCTGCCGTGATGAATGAACTGAAGCAGAAGACAATAGGCTTGGAAATAAACATGACTCTTTGCTCGGGTACCACAGCAGAGATATCATATTTGGATAAAGAGAAGAGGGAATGGAGATATCCAGTGGATTTAGAAGCTAGAACTTGCAGTTGTAGGCAATGGCAGATAACTGGGTTGCCATGCATTCATGCCTTGTTTTTCATCACTTCTCTCCCAGGTCCAGCAGGGAACATACAGCAGTATGTGCATGATTACTACTCTGTTGCAAGGTTCAAAGCCACATATGCTTATGCCTTGCCTGCTATGGAGGGAAAACAACAATGGGACATGGTGGACCCTGGATTCAAGCTTTGCGCTCCAATTCTAAAGAGAGCAGTAGGTAGACCAAAGAAGAGTCGAATCAGACCTCACAGCGAAGGAGCTGGACTTGGAGCGAGGAAGCGTAAGTGCACAAGGTGTGGTGGGTCTGGTCATTTTGGTAAGTATTTGTTGGGGAACGTAGTAATTTCAAAAAATTTCCTACGCACATGCAAGATCATGGTGATGCATAGCAACGAGGGGGAGAGTCTGATCTACGTACCCTTGTAGATCGCAACGGAAGCGTTGATACAATGTAGAGGAAGTAGTCGTACGTCTTCTTCCCGATCCGACCGATCCAAGCACCGTTACTCCGGCACCTCCGAGTTCTTAGCACACGTTCAGCTCGATGACGATCCTCGGGCTCCGATCCAGCAAAGCGTCGAGGAAGAGTTCCGTCAGCACGACGGCGTGGTGACGATCTTGATGTACTACCGACGCAGGGCTTCGCCTAAGCACTATAACTGTATGATCGAGGTGGAATTTGGTGGCAGGGGGCACCGCACACGGCTAAGGAACGATCTTCATGATCAACTTGTGTGTCTATGGGGTGCCCCCTGCCCCTGTATATAAAGGATGGAGGAGGAGGAGGCCGGCCAAGGCAAAGGTGCGGCCAGGATAGGGAGTCCTACTAGGACTCCAAGTCCTAGTAGGAGTCCACCAAAAGGGGAGAAAGGGAGAAGGAATAGGAGGAGAAGGAGAGGTGGCCGGCCCCCTTTTCCCTAGTCCAATTCGGACCAAAGGGGAGGCGGGGCGCAGCAGCCTTTTCCTCTTCCCACTAAAGCCCATCAAGGCCCATTACTTCTCCCGTAACTACCCGGTACTTCGAAAAATACCCGAATCACTCGGAACCTTTCCGATGTCCGAATATAGTCGTCCAATATATTGATCTTTACGTCTCGACCATTTCGAGACTCCTCGTCATGTCCCCGATCTCATCCGGGACTCCGAACTCCTTCGGTACATCAATACTCATAAACTCATAATATAACTGTCATCGAAACCTTAAGCGTGCGGACCCTACGGTTCGAGAACAATGTAGACATGACCGAGACACGTCTCCGGTCAATAACCAATAGCGGGACCTGGATGCCCATATTGGCTCCTACATATTCTACGAAGATCTTTATCGGTCAGACCGCATAACAACATACGTTGTTCCCTTTGTCATCGGTATGTTACTTGCCCGAGATTCGATCGTCGGTATCCAATACCTAGTTCAATCTCGTTACCGGCAAGTCTCTTTACTCGTTCCGTAATACATCATCTCACAACTAACATATTAGTTGCAGTGCTTGCAAGGCTTATGTGATGTGCATTACCGAGAGGGCCCAGAGATACCTCTCCGACATTCGGAGTGACAAATCCTAATCTCGAAATACGCCAACCCAACATCTACCATTGGAGACACCTGTAGTACTTCTTTATAATCACCCAGTTACGGTGTGACGTTTGATAGCACCCAAAGTGTTCCTCCGGCAAACGGGAGTTGCATAATCTCATAGTCATAGGAACATGTATAAGTTATGAAGAAAGCAATAGCAACATACTAAATGATCGGGTGCTAAGCTAATGGAATGGGTCATGTCAATTAGATCATTTAACTAATGATGTGACCTCGTTAATCAAATAACAACTCTTTGTTCATGGTTATAAAACATAACCATCTTTGATTAACGAGCTAGTCAAGTAGAGGCATACTAGTGACACTCTGTTTGTCTATGTATTCACACATGTATTATGTTTCCGGTTAATACAATTCTAGCATGAATAATAAATATTTATCATGATATAAGGAAATAAATAATAACTTTATTATTGCCTCTACGGCATATTTCCTTCAGTCTCCCACTTGCACTAGAGTCAATAATCTAGTTCACATCGCCATGTGATTTAACAGCAATAGTTCACATCACCATGTGATTAACACCCATAGTTCACATCGTCATGTGACCAACACTCAAAGGGTTTACTAGAGTCAGTAATCTAGTTCACATATCTATGTGATTAACACCCAAAGAGTACTAAGGTGTGATCATGTTTTGCTTGTGAGATAATTTTAGTCAACGGGTCTGTCACATTCAGATCCGTAAGTATTTTGCAAGTTCTATGTCTACAATGCTCTACACGGAGCTACTCTAGCTAATTGCTCCCACTTTCAATATGTATCCAGATTGAGACTTTAGATTCATCTGGATCAGTGTCAAAAACTTGCATCGACGTAACCCTTTACGACGAACCTTTTTGTCACGTCCATAATCGAGAAACATATCTTATTTTACTAAGGATAATTCTGACCGCTGTCCAGTGATCTACTCCTAGATCACTATTGTACTCCCTAGCCAAAATCAATGCAGGGTATACAATAGATCTAGTATACAGCATGACATACTTTATAGAACCTATGTCCAAGGCATAGTGAATGACTTTCATTCTCTTTCTATCTTCTGCCGTGGTCGGACTTTGAGTCTTACTCAACTTCACACCTTATAATA
The DNA here is from genome assembly GCA_034509565.1 of Triticum monococcum. Classification (NCBI taxonomy): domain Eukaryota; kingdom Viridiplantae; phylum Streptophyta; class Magnoliopsida; order Poales; family Poaceae; genus Triticum; species Triticum monococcum. The sequence goes on along the minus strand of CM067845.1, from coordinate 589,899,256 downwards.
CAGGCAAGCACTCTTTCTTTGACTGCTCCATTTTGAACTATTTCAAAATCTTGTCAAGGTATGTACTCATTGAAAAAACTTATCAAGCGTCTTGATCTATCTCTATAGATCTTGAAGCTCAATATGTAAGCAGCTTCACCGAAGTCTTTCTTTGAAAAACTCCTTTCAAACACTCCTTTATGCTTTACAGAATAATTCTACATTATTTCCGATCAACAATATGTCATTCACATATACTTATCAGAAATATTGTAGTGCTCCCACTCACTTTCTTGTAAATACAGGCTTCACCGCAAGTCTGTATAAAACTATATGCTTTGATCAACTCATCAAAGCATATATTCCAACTCCGAGATGCTTGCACCAGTCCACAGATGGATCGCTGGAGCTTGCACATTTTGTTAGCACCTTTCGGATTGACAAAACCTTCTGTTGCATCATATACAACTCTTCTTTAATAAATCCATTAAGGAATGCAGTTTTGTTTATCCATTTGCCAGATTTCATAAAATGCGGCAATTACTAACATGATTCGGATAGACTCAAGCATAGATACGAGTGAGAAGCTCTCATCGCAGTCAACACCTTGAACTTGTCGAAAAACCTTTTGCGACAATTCTAGCTTTGTAGATAGTAACACTACTATCAGCGTCCGTCTTCCTCTTGAAGATCCATTTATTCTCAATTGCTTGCCGATCATCGGGCAAGTCAACCAAAGTCCAAACTTTGTTCTCATACATGGATCATATTTCAGATTTCATGGCCTCAAACCATTTCGCGGAATCTGGGCTCATCATCGCTTCCTTATAGTTCGTAGGTTCGTCATGGTCAAGTAACATGACCTCCAAAACAGGATTACCGTACCACTCTGGTGCGGATCTCACTCTGGTTTACCTACGAGATTCGGTAGTAACTTGATCTGAAGTTACATGATCATCATCATTAGCTTCCTCACTAATTGGTGTAGTAGTCACAAGAACAGATTTTTGTGATGAACAACTTTCCAATAAGGTAGAAGGTACAATTACCTTATCAAGTTTTCTACTTTCCTCCCACTTACTTCTTTCAAGAGAAACTCCTTCTCTAGAAAGGATCCATTATAAGCAACGAATGTCTTGCCTTAGGATCTGTGATAGAAGGTGTACCCAATAGTCTCCTTTGGGTATCCTATGAAGACATATTTCTCCGATTTGGGTTTGAGCTTATCAGGATGAAACTTTTTCTCATAAGCATCACAACCCCAAACTTCAAGAAACGACAACTTTGGTTTCTTGCCAAACCATAGTTCATAAGGCGTCGTCTCGACGGATATAGATGGTGCCCCTTTTTGAACGTGAATGCAGCTGTCTCTAATGCATGACCCCAAAAACGATAGTGGTAAATCGGTAAGAAACATCATAGATTGCACTATATCCAATAAAGTACGGTTATGATGTTCGGACACACCATTATGCTGTGGTGTTCCAGGTGGCGTGAGTAGTGAAACTATTTCACATTGTTTTAACTGAAGACCAAACTTGTAACTCAAATACTTTTTTTCCACGATCAGATCGTAGAAACTTTATTTTCTTGTTACGATGATTTTCCACTTCACTCTGAAATTATATGAACTTTTCAAATGTATCAGACTTCTGTTTCATCAAGTAGATATACTCATATCTGCTCAAATCATCTGTGAAAATCAGAAAATAATGATACTTGTCGCGAGCCTCAATATTCATCGGACCACATACATCAGTATGTATGATTTCCAACAAATCTGTTGCTCGCTCCATTGTTCCGAAGAACAGAGTTTTAGTCATCTTGCCCATGAGGCATGGTTCGCAAGCATCAACTGATTCATAATCAAGTGATTCAAAAAGCCCATCAGCATGGAGTTTCTTCATGCGATTTACACCAATATGACCTAAACGGCAGTGCCACAAATAAGTTGCACTATCATTATTAACTTTGCATCTTTTGGTTTCAATATCATGAATATGTGTATCACTATGATCGAGATCCAATGAACTTGTTTCATTGGGTGTATAACCATCGAAGGTTTTATTCATGTAAACAGAACAACAATTATTCTCTGACTTTAATGAATAACCGTATTGCAATAAACATGATCAAATCATATTCATGCTCAACGCAAAAACCAAATAACACTTATTTAGGTTCAGCACTAATCCCGAAATTATAGGGAGTGTGCGATGATGATCATATCAATCTTGGAACCACTTCCAACACACATCGTCACTTCACCCTTAACTAGTCTCTGTTCATTCTGCAACTCCCGTTTCGAGTTACTACTCTTAGCAACTGAACTAGCATCAAATACTGATGGGGTTGCTATAAACACTAGTAAAGTACACATCAATAACATGTATATCAAATATACTTATGTTCACTTTGCCATCCTTCTTATCCGCCAATCACGTGGGGTAGTTCCGCTTCCAGTGACCAGTCCCTTTGCAGTAGAAGCACTTAGTCTCAGGCTTAGGATCAGACTTGGGCTTCTTCACTTGAGCAGCAACTTGCTTGCCGTTCTTCTTGAAGTTCCCCTTCTTCCCTTTGCCCTTTTCTTGAAACTAGTGGTCTTGTCAACCATCAACACTTGATGTTTTTCTTGATTTCTACCTTCGTTGATTTCAGCATCACGAAGAGCTTAGGAGTTGTTTCCGTTATCCCTTGCATATTATAGTTCATCACGAAGTTCTACTAACTTGGTGATGGTGACTAGAGAATTCTGTCAATCACTATCTTATCTGGAAGATTAACTCCCACTTGATTCAAGCGATTGTAGTACCCAGACAATCTGAGCACATGCTCACTAGTTGAGCGATTCTCCTCCATCTTTTAGCTATAGAACTTGTTGGAGACTTCATATCTCTCAACTCGGGTATTTGCTTGAAATATTAACTTCAACTCCTGGAACATCTCATATGGTCCATGACGTTCAAAACGTCTTTGAAGTCCCGATTCTAAGCCGTTAAGCATGGTGCACTTAAACTATCAAGTAGTCATCATATTGAGCTAGCCAAACGTTCATAATGTCTGCATCTGCTCCTGCAATAGGTCTGTCACCTAGCGGTGCATCAAGGACATAATTCCTCTGTGCAGCAATGAGGATAAACCTCAGATCACGGATCCAATCCACATCATTGCTACTAATATCTTTCAACACAATTTTCTCTAGGAACATATCAAAATAAACACAGGGAAGCAACAACGCGAGCTATTGATCTACAACATAATTTGCAAAATACTACCAAGACTAAGTTCATGATAAATTTAAGTTCAATTAATCATATTACTTAAGAACTCCCACTTAGATAGATATCCCTCTAATCCTCTAAGTGATTACGTGATCCAAATCAACTAAACCATAACCGATCATCACGTGAGATGGAGTAGTTTTCAATGGTGAACATCGTTATGTTGATCATATCTACTATATGATTCACGCTTGACCTTTCGGTCTCTGTGTTCCGAGGCCATATCTGCATATGCTAGGCTCGTCAAGTTTAACCTGAGTATTCTGCGTGTGCAAAACTGGCTTGCACCCGTTGTAGATGGACGTAGAGCTTATCACACCCGATCATCACGTGGTGTCTGGGCACGACGAACTTTGGCAACGGTGCATACTCAGGGAGAACAATTCTTGATAATTTAGTGAGAGATCATCTTATAATGCTACCGTCAATCAAAGCAAGATAAGATGCATAAAAGGATAAACATCACATGCAATCAATATAAGTGATATGATATGGCCATCATCATCTTGTGCTTGTGATCTCCATCTCCAAAGCACCGTCATGATCACCATCGTCACCGGCGCGACACCTTGATCTCCATCGTAGCATCGGTGTCGTCTCGCCAATCTTATGCTTCCACGACTATCACTACCGCTTAGTAATAAAGTAAAGCATTACATCGCGATTGCATTGCATACAATAAAGTGACAACCATATGGCTCCTGCCAGTTGCCGATAATTTGGTTACAAAACATGATCATCGCATACAATAAAATTTAGCATCATGCCTTGACCATATCACATCACAACATGCCCTGCAAAAACAAGTTAGACGTCCTCTACTTTGTTGTTGCAAGTTTTACGTGGCTGCTACGGGCTTAAGCAGGAACTCATCTCACATACGCATCAAAACCACAACGATAGTTTGTCAAATAGACTCCGTTTTAACCTTCTCAAGGACCGGGCGTAGCCACACTTGGTTCAACTAAAGTTCGAGAGACAGTCGCCCGCAAGCCATCTATGTGCAAAGCACGTCGAGGGAACCGGTCTCGCGTAAGCGTACGCGTAAGGTTGGTCCGGGTCGTCTCGTCCAACAATACCGCCGAACCAAAGTATGACATGCTGGTAGGCAGTATGACTTGTATCGCCCACAACTCACTTGTGTTCTACTCGTGCAAATAACATCAAACCATAAAACCTAGGCTCGGATACCACTGTTGGGGAACGTAGTAATTTCAAAAAAATTCCTACGCACACGCAAGATCATGGTGATGCATAGCAACGAGGGGGAGAGTCTGATCTACGTACCCTTGTAGATCGCAACGGAAGCGTTGATACAACATAGAGGAAGTAGTCGTACGTCTTCTTCCCGATCCGACCGATCCAAGCACCGTTACTCCGGCACCTCCGAGTTCTTAGCACACGTTCAGCTCGATGACGATCCTCGGGCTCCGATCCAGCAAAGCGTCGAGGAAGAGTTCCGTCAGCACGACGGCGTGGTGACGATCTTGATGTACTACCGACGCAGGGCTTCGCCTAAGCACTATAACTGTATGATCGAGGTGGAATTTGGTGGCAGGGGGCACCGCACACGGCTAAGGAACGATCTTCATGATCAACTTGTGTGTCTATGGGGTGCCCCCTGCCCCTGTATATAAAGGATGGAGGAGGAGGAGGCCGGCCAAGGCAAAGGTGCGGCCAGGATAGGGAGTCCTACTAGGACTCCAAGTCCTAGTAGGAGTCCACCAAAAGGGGAGGAAGGGAGAAGGAATATGAGCAGAAGGAGAGGTGGCCGGCCCCCTTTTCCCTAGTCCAATTCGGACCAAAGGGGAGGCGGGGCGCAGCAGCCTTTTCCTCTTCCCACTAAAGCCCATCAAGGCCCATTACTTCTCCCGTAACTACCCGGTACTCCGAAAAATACCCGAATCACTCGGAACCTTTCCGATGTCCGAATATAGTCGTCCAATATATCGATCTTTACGTCTCGACCATTTCGAGACTCCTCGTCATGTCCCCGATCTCATCCGGGACTCCGAACTCCTTCGGTACATCAATACTCATAAACTCATAATATAACTGTCATCGAAACCTTAAGCGTGCAGACCCTACGGTTCGAGAACAATGTAGACATGACCGAGACACGTCTCCGGTCAATAACCAATAGCGGGACCTGGATGCCCATATTGGCTCCTACATATTCTACGAAGATCTTTATCGGTCAGACCGCATAACAACATACGTTGTTCCCTTTGTCATCGGTATGTTACTTGCCCGAGATTCGATCGTCGGTATCCAATACCTAGTTCAATCTCGTTACCGGCAAGTCTCTTTACTCGTTCCGTAATACATCATCTCACAACTAACATATTAGTTGCAGTGCTTGCAAGGCTTATGTGATGTGCATTACCGAGAGGGCCCAGAGATACCTCTCCGACATTCGGAGTGACAAATCCTAATCTCAAAATACGCCAACCCAACATCTACCATTGGAGACACCTGTAGTACTTCTTTATAATCACCCAGTTACGTTGTGACGTTTGATAGCACCCAAAGTGTTCCTCCGGCAAACGGGAGTTGCATAATCTCATAGTCATAGGAACATGTATAAGTTATGAAGAAAGCAATAGCAACATACTATACGATCGGGTGCTAAGCTAATGGAATGGGTCATGTCAATCAGATCATTCAACTAATGATGTGACCTCGTTAATCAAATAACAACTCTTTGTTCATGGTTAGAAAACATAACCATCTTTGATTAACGAGCTAGTCAAGTAGAGGCATACTAGTGACACTCTGTTTGTCTATGTATTCACACATGTATTATGTTTCCGGTTAATACAATTCTAGCATGAATAATAAATATTTATCATGATATAAGGAAATAAATAATAACTTTATTATTGCCTCTAGGGCATATTTCCTTCAGTATTGTGATAACACAGTAGATCCAGCGTTCGGAGAGAGTTTCGATGAAGGCTTCGATTAAAATGTTGGGCAACAACCGGTTGCCTCAACAGATGATGAAAATGGTGGTCAATAGCCGGTTGCATCTTATGAGGATTTTGACGTGGTTCCAAATGATGATGGTCAACAGCCGCATGATTTTGACGATGATCCAAAATATCCTCCAAATAATGATTCAAGTGAGGCTCCAAATGGTGATCCAAGTGAGGCTCTAAATGGTGATCATGGTGATCCAAGTGAGGCTTCAAATGATGATCCAAGTGAGGCTCCAAATGGTGACCAACCTTCTGTTGTTGTGAGTTCTGCTAGGTATGTAAATTTTGCAAGGGTCAAATACTACTGTACATCTATCACTTGACATGATCTCATTACCGTTTATGTTTTGCACAGCTCTATGATAGGTTTGAAGAAGATGCGCAAGGTACCGACAACCAAGAGAAGAAGAGAATAAACAATGAGCATAAGGTGCACGAGGAGCAAAGTGATGGCAAGAAGCTCAAGAAACAGACAAAAGCCCCAACACTATCTATGAATAATTATGAAACATTATGAATAAGGGATGATGTTGTATTATGAAACATTTATCACTTGACATGTTGTATTTCTGTTGGATGATGTTGGACCTATGTTAGAAGTATGTTTGACATGATGTTTAAATATATGTTGGATGATGTTTGAATGAGCACATGGTTTTTCCTTTTTTGATTTTTTTGAATTTTGTTTTGCTCATTTAAATTCTGGTCAAACCTAACTTTGACCAAGATTTAAACAAGTCTAAAACATCAAAATGAAAAATTAAGCCTGGATACTTCTTAGTCAATCCAAAATGAAGTTGTGGTGAGCTTTTTGAAATTTTCATGAAAAATGTGCTAAAAAGAGGGGTCCAAAGGTAGGGTAAACGGCCTCATTTCTAAGCAAAAAAAATTTCGACCTTGTCTAAATTAGCCAAATAACTTTCCTACACATATATTCTATATGTACAGACTATGTGCGCTGGTTTTTCCATTTTTTGATTTTTTTTAATTTGTTTTGCTCATTTGAATTCTGGTCAAACTTAACTTTGACCAAGATTTAAACAAGTATAAAACATCAAAATGAAAAACTAAGCCTGGATCCTTCTTAGTCACTCCAAAATGAAGCTGTGGTTAGTTTTTTGAAATTTTCATGTTCATTTCCCCAAAACACTTATCTTCACTTCATACAAGAGAGTTTGAGATACTCGAGATATCATACAATACACATGAACTTATCATTTAAATGTTTGTAAAGCTTGTTTATCAACTTAAATCGTTAGTATATGACATAAGAAGACTATGTGTGCAGGTTTTTTATTTTTCTGATTTTTATTTAATTTATTATACTCATTTGAAATCTGGTCAAACATAGCTTTGACTGCTCCAAACCCCTCCCAAACCACGCTAACCCTAGCGCTGAATAAGGACCGTTCATCTAACCCTAGCGGCGATCAAGGGCCGTCGATCTAACCCTTCTAGAAGGAATCTGCGGGGAGGAGGGGGGCGATCCGCGAGATGCAATCTGATTGGTTGGGAGATTGTTTTTTTAACAAATACCGTGCGCGCTGGATGGACTGTTGGGCCGTCTCGTGCTCTGGGCCTGAGACCGCAGTAAATAGCCCGTCTCAGCCTTCCCAGGCCTTGCATGCATGGAGGCGGCGACGTGGGTTTGCATGCGCGGGAGGCGGCGACGTGCATGCATGCGAGCGAGGCATGCTAGGTGAGCTAGGCTAGCGAGGCGAGCTAGGTGGTTCAGTGCAATGGTTCAGGGCAGCGATTCACATGCATCGCCCGGTCAAAGAGCTATGCAGTGATTCAGATGCACGCACGCGTCCCATGCATAATTTTTGTGAAAAAATTTAAGTGTGCAAAACATAACGGATACACACACGCGTCCGGATTCACACACGCATCATTCTCATCCTTTCTCTCTTCCTCTCCCACCCACAAGCCTATAAATGGGGTGCCTCTCTTCCTCTCCCACCCACAAGCCAGATCCGATCCTCTCCAACTTCAAACACCCAAGCGACCGAGCCCTCCCCAAGCGAGACCAAGTGAAGATGCAGTTCAATGGGCCGACCTTCAACCGTCCGCCTGTCGTGCCGGAGCTGCGCTACCCACCGGGCGTGCTCGTGGAGAGGGAGCTCCGTGTGTGGGCTATTTCAAGGTGGAGGGGTTCCGTCGAACTCACCTGCGCCTTCCTCAGAGCTGGCTATGCCCACCTCCCACGGGGCTCGCCGAGGATGTTCACCCTCAACGAGGTTCGTGACCACGGCGGCATCCTCCTACTGCTCACGGTCACCTTCACCAACCCGTTTGACGCGCGCGAGCTCCTCGGCCAAGTCTTTTGGTGCGGCTGTGAGGCCATCTTCTTCACCGTCTACAACATCTACACCAACTACGAGCGCATCTTCCCCGCTCCAGGCCAGATGCACTCCCTTCCCTACGAGGAGGAGGAGGAGGTGTGAAGATGAAAACGGTGTTGAAGGGGCGCGCGTGGCCAAGGTGGAAGAAGAAGGTCAAGATGAAGATGTTCAAGCCCGGAGTCAAGCTCGTCATGTTTCGTTTTTTATTTTGTTGCTTTTCTATGTCGTGTCGTGTCGTGTCATGTTTCGTCATGTGTCTGTGAACTGTCCGTGAACTTATCTAAGTTATTGCAATGATACGGTGTGTTCCATCTTATCTAAGTTATTAGGGTTTATTATGTGTGTTAAAAAATGTCCGTGCCCAAACATATTATTTCTTCCCTAAACAAGTCATGACGTTCGAGAACTTATGGTTTTCATTAATGAAAATCGGAGGGGGTGAGAAGCCCTCTGTTTCATTCAAACAAAAAGTCATGAACTAACATGCAAATTTATTCCCTTTAAATCCTAAACCAAGTGCCACTCTAACCCTAAACCAAGTGCCACTCTGACCAAAATCATGTGGTAGTGCAACATACATTTTCAACCTTCCAACCCTCCAAAATTTAAGTGCAAAACAATGGAAAACCACTCTCACGCGTGTGCAAACATTCACAGTCTCACTATTTTTTTTAAAAAAAATTCACAATCTCACTATGTATACCTTCCTTCCCTATCCATGTCAAAGTCTTGCCATCTGTCCTAGCGGTTACCAGCGCAGCCCTAAACACCACAAACCCATGTGGTCTTGGGTTCGAGTCCCCAGGCGCACCAATTTTTTGTGCATTTTCCACCCTTCATTTTTTTAGACAAATTATGTTTTTCTCAATGTAATGCCCTTAAAAATTGTTCATTTATTCTGGCACCTGGCGTAAACCTCTACTAGAGCTGAGGCACATTTTCCATGACATTTTGGTCTTTGATTTAAATCACGGTGTATTTGAATTGGATTAATTAATAGCTCCAAAAAATTTCTAACCTTAATTGTTTTGCTCCAGAATAATTCAATTAGCTTTCACAAAAAGTTCCAGCATTATGATTTACTTTCTAAATTAAATCAGAATAGAAAACAGAAAAATACGCAAGAGAACCCCCGAATGGGCCTAATTGGATGCAGTTGGCCCATTAATCTAGCCTGCACTTGGCTCTACGCTCAGAATTTGGCCCAAGAGCAACCTTTTTTTTGACAAAAAGGCAGAGCAGAGAGCTGCATTTCATTGATCAAAAGTTTCTGAATTCCTAATTTCTTCTCTTTTTTTCCAACATATTTAAATGTTGGTCACTTCTTCTCTTTTTGTTTCAACATTTAAACAACTTTAACCAACATTTAAACTAGGTGGATTTCTCAAACAATTTCAAGATTATAAATTCCTCCATAATTCATGCCTTTCCATACATTTTCAACATTACAATCAGTGCGATTACCATACCTACAGATGCCTAAAAGTATTTGCAAATGGGTATTGGTAGTGCTTGATCTTCAAGCTTCCTAACCTTCTTCTTCAACATCCTAAGCTCAACAGCTAGCTCTCTGTCAGTGCATGCTTCGCCCTCCATCTCTTCTTCCGGAGCTCGTGGTGCGGCCACTGCCGTTCGTGGCAGCATGCACAGCCATTCTTCATGCTCTTCTTGCAGTTCATTCATCAGAGTCTTGGTCAGAGCATCGACCCAAAAAAAAAAGCATGTCACCTGCATGAACACCAAACAAATCAACCCACTGCTCAAAGATCCCGACCACGAAAATGGTGCAATTGCCCCGATTCTTACCCCATTCTCGCTGCACACGTAGAACGGACGATTCTTGTTCCTCGGTGTCTGAGAAACCCTCCTCCGATCAACGCCCGGCCGGCACCGCGGACAGACGAAGACAGGCATGTCCACACGCGCCCGGCTCTGCATCCGCGAGGTGGCGCGGGAGCTTGAGGAAGACATGGAGCTCGGAGCCGAAGGGATCTCAACGCCGCCGCGCCCTCCACTGCTAGCTTCCCACCGCCGCGCCCTCCACAGCTAGCTTCCCGCCGCCATGCTCTCTCTCTCTCTCGCCGTGGTCACTGTCGTGCTCTCTATCGCCGTGGTCACCGCCGCTGTCGCCCGCTTATATAGCACACCCGTCAACAGCTCTCTGCTCAACGGCTCTTTACTGGGTCCCACAAGCCACGCGTGTAACGGTCTGAATAAAATTGGCCGTTTCGGCCGCCTGGTCCCACCTGTAAGGGCCGAGTCAAAAGGTTGACCTGACGGAGACGGTAGAGTTCACGGAATGAGTCGGTGCGCACGGACTAGGGGCAAAACTGAGCACAATTCGCATCTGAGGACAAAACTAAGTACATGAACACCACTGAAGGCAAAAGGATAATTAACCCATTTTTTTCCATGAGATGAAAAAAAAATCAAAAATGTATGCATACACGACAACTATACCGTGCTTGAGAAAGATACATAGAAACAAGTAAAAAATGACGCTCTACCAACGGTTCCAAAAGGGGTTCAGTTTAACAGTGCCATATTCTGCCTTGGTGCAGCCAAAATCAACCACTCGCCATCTGTAACATTACACGACGCCAACCTGGCGATCCCTTGTAGATCTCACTTACTATTCGGTCGAGTGTCCAAAATCAAGGATTAATCCAGTTTTTTCAGTGTAAATGGGCACCCGCCCCAGTTCCATTTCATAGAAACGAAACCAAACATCATTCAGTTATTTTCCTCACAAGCTCGTGGGGAATTAGGCTGCGGTGCGTACGCAGCGGAATCATTTCAACATCTCTATGTAGTCCAAAATATTGAAGAAAGATAGGTTCCTCTGTCAAAACATCTCAGCCAATTCCCATAACATGAAAATAAAGTTCAGAATTTCCAGTTTTTCCCATAATGAATTCCCATTACCAACAACACGTAGCATTGCCAATTTACGAATAAAGAGGATCAAGCTATATAGTGTATGCGTAGCTACGCTACTTTGGTGGAAGATGGCCGCCGTCGCCGCGGCCCCACAGAGCTTACCTCAAGTCTACATCCATCCAAAAACAATGTATTCAGAGCATGTAAAGCACCTTCCCTATTGGCATGTGCCGTCGATAATGTTACGAAGCCGATGCCTTGTTAGCGCTTGGTCTTCTTGTAGTAGATCACCTTGGCGCTAGACACGTTGCCGTTGTTGCTAAAGAAGAGTTGTAGTTGTGAGTTCTTCACAGTGAGAGGTAAGTTACGGACGAGCACCCTAAAACTAGGATAGTAAATGTCTCTCGGTGTGAGCAACATGTGTTGGCCTAGTAACTACTAGATCGGCTGCTGCTTCAGCTCTTGAGCCTTCAACGCCCTCTCATTGAGTTCCTGATGTCAGAAAATGAATATAAACTAGCAAAAGGGTCCGTGCGTCAAAAGCTGCATGTACGTTAGAATTTGAGCGATTTGATTATTTGCCATCACTTGCTTTGAACTTTGACATTTTGCCACTCATATCATTGAAATTGACCTGGTGACACTTCTTAGTTTGCGCTTTGATTTTTTGCCACTTTTCAACACAAAACAATTTATACCAATATAAAAAGACCCAAAGAGGCAGATTCAAACCATCTCAACCGTTAAATCATGTTATCTAGCGGTTCAAATCGCTTCAATGTTGAGCACCAAACACGTTTAACGCTCTAATGACCCACCACTGTCATTGGTTATAAACATGTCTTGACTCAACGATATCCCATGAAATCTGCTATGTAATTAATATCCTACCATTCCCGCGAAAAAACTAATTGATATCTTATCAAATACCAACGTGCAACAGATATATCTTACCTAATATAACATGCAACTAATATCCTATCAAATATAATCGTGCATTGTACGTACATTATTACTAGTCTTTGTAAATGACAGATAAAATAAATGCACAAAACTACCCTATTGCCTGTTTGAACGAAACATGGCACTGTTAGAATTCTGTTTAAACCTGTTGTAATCTAAACCCCTCTATCCGAACTTCTCTCGTATCCTTCTCTGTCTTCTCATCGATGTATCCTAGCGATCGTCATAAGCTTGTATGCCACGGCAGGGGTTTTTCCCGTCTCTCATAAATAAACGCAACGCGGCTCCCATCGGGAGTAGGAACGCTTTCACTAGATCAAATCTTACATGGTATCAGAGCTAGCCTCTTCCCTTCTATCTAGCAACACAGAAACCAGAAACCCTATCTTCGCCATGGCCGCAAGCTCAAGCGCCGTCGTCCTCAACCTCGGCGCACCTCCAACAGAAAAGCTTGCAAGGGGGAATTACCTCCTGTGGAAGGCGCAAGTAATGCCGGCACTGCGTGGAGCGCACGTGACCGGCCTCCTTGATGGCAACGACGCCGCACCACCGAAGATGGTGGAAGTCACCAAGGCGGACAAGACCACGACCATAGAGTCTAATCCTCTATATGGTCTGTGGCTGTCAAAGGACCAGCAGGTCCTGAGCTACTTGCTCAATTCGCTGACCCCGGAGATTCTCGCACAAGTCATCGGTAAGGAGAATACCCATGATCTTTGGATTGCCCTTACTACCTTGTTCGCTGCGCAGTCTCAGTCTCAGATAACAAATCTGAGGATTGCAATCTCCAACACCAAGAAGGGCAACATGTCCAGTAATGCGTTCATCGCCAAGATGAAGAGCCTCGGTGATGAACTCGCTGCAGCGGGTCGTCCAGTAACCGATGGAGAGATGGTGGATTCACTACTAGGAAAAGGCCTACTAATGGCGCACCAGTTTTGCCTACTAATGGCGCATCACTGGTGCACCATTACTAGCACGCCATTAGTAATTTTTACTAATGGCGCACCACTGGTGCGCCATTAGTATACCATTCGGTGCTTCACTGGTATTCCCTCCAGGTGCGCCACTAATAACCTTATAGGTGCACCACTAGTAATAAAGGAAGGTGCGCCACTAATAAGGGCTTAAATGCGCCACTACTAATGTATTTGGAAAACAAAAAAAAATCTAAATTTACAGAAAAAAACCTATAAGGAAAAATAATTTAAAAACAAAAAACGAAATAGAATCATAATTTTTATTATAGTAAGAATATTACAATGTCTTTACAAGTTTCCAATAAAAGGAAAATTGCAAGGAAATAAAAAAAATCCTAAAGCTAATCTTCTAGTAATCTTTTCTTCTTTTTCTTCACTTTATCCCTGCAAAATGTAACAAAATAAACAGAAACACAAACAAACTATTTATAACATGTCAATACTGTCATTTTTTCAGACCAAGTAACTAACAACTTCAGTGAGACAGGCACAGTGCAGTGTGAATTTCAATTGGCTAAATCATATAGAGAAATCAGTATCTTCTCTATGAACCTGAAACCGAGATGACTGGACTAATTTTGCACATTTGATTTATGAATTTATTCTTCTTCGACAACCAACTAAACTTCAGATCACCTTCTAAGCATCTGTACATACTACATAGGCTGATTAATCCAACAGCCACAATGCAAATATCGACTATTTCCATTCAACTTCTTCACTTACTCATTATTATCTAATGAAACCATTCATAACTAATGAAGCAGATTGGCTGAAGTTATTATCAAGTCCTAAGTCCTAATTAAAGCAGATCTGCTAGGGTTCTTCTCGCTAGCCCCTCATGGCCAACCGTTTCGGAACAGGCAGGCAGAGCTGCTTGGCCGGTGGCTAGGGAGTCGCTGGTGATATTGGGCATCTCACACGAGCACCTGGCTATTTGAGGAAACCGAAATAGTAGCATAAACAAGATTGATTCCGAGGAAATGATAGAACCTATTCTATCAAAGTGCTACTCCCCCCGTTCCATAATTCCAGTCGTGGTTTTTTAACTAAAACCATGAAGAGAACTATGGAATGGAGGGAGTAGAAAACAATAGCATGCTTAAAATTCTACCATACACAACAGCAACAGACATTACACAAGCATTTATTTATTTATTGCATTTGGCACAAGTTAAAAATTCTCACAAGCAGAGGCGGTCCTATCAGACAAAAAGAACATGGACCGCTCATTACAAAGCACTTCTACTACAGTATCATGGAGTAGGAAAAGGGGCTTAAGCAGCAAAGAAGTATAATAAGAGAAAAAAAACATTGTGGCGGCTGGAACTAGAAGAGCACCATCACAGGTTCGAAACATCACCATGGGGTCGATGGCCGGCATAGCCCATGGCAGGGCTGGATGGGCAGCATAATAACACAATAAAAGTTTGATGTATACTTATTCGTTTGAAAAGATGCAAGCTTATTTACACCCTAGGACTGTTGATTAGGGTCTGGATGGTATTTTTGTTCCTTGCGTAAGTAAGAGAAGGACTAGCATCCATAGTAGAAAGAAAGGTAAACATACATAAAGGAAAGTTTTTATAGCGTCACGACCGAAAAGAGGCTACGTGCGGCTGGGACCGAGGGATGAAGGTGCGGCGCACCGGAGCAGGCAGAGGTGCCTTGTGTTGGCCAAACTCGTGGCCAGCAGCAGAGAAGCGCTTCTCTTGCTCGACGGATGTTGGGTGTGTGTGAGGCGTGCTCCTGCCTGCCTGCCTGCGTGAGGAACGGGAGGACCATTAGAGAAGAGAAGGGAAGGGAAGAAGAGCAGGTAGAGGATGGCAAGGGGAGAGGAGGGAATCAAAATCGAAGATGAGAAGATGACCTTGAGGAGGAGCAGGGGAAGAGCGGAGCAGCAGAAACAGAGGCCTTCCTCTCCCGGTGGTGAGGACCGAGGCGACCTCCGTCACGACCCAGCCAGGTCGACGACTCTGGCGACCGTGGCTGCCAGATCCAGTGTCGCCATGGCCGGCCTCCTCCTGTGGTGCCTGCTAGGTCGCCATGGACGCGGGCTCCTTGTCCGTGGCGGCTGGATCTGGGGCCTTGGGGTGGCGGGGAGCTCCTCCTCCTGCAGCTCGGCGGCCTCCACACCCCGGAGCAACGCCGTCGCCGGAGGACGTGGTCACCTGCTCTCCTCTGGATCCGGTGAGGAGGGTTGGGGAAGGAGCTCACCACGGCTCCATGCCCTGGATCTGGTGTGAGGGAGGGGGAAGGGAGCTCACCGTGGTCAGGAGGGAGAGGAAGAGGTGGGCGGCCGGGGCTTCCCGATCTAAATCAAAGTCGAGGGAGGTGGGTGGGTGTGTCAGGAGGAAGGTGAGGGGAAGGGGATAAGGAGTGATAGCAATAGTGCACTGGTAGGGGTGCGCCATACGTATAGATAGCAATGGCGCATCTCTTACTGGTACGCCATTACTAGTTTTGCAAAAAAAGGAATAAAAATATAATAAAAAAACAACATTAGTGGCGCACTTTTCGACAGGTGCGCCATTACTAGTTACAACTAGTAATGGTGCATTGTGTCTGGATGCGCCATTAGTATGTTTGGACAGGCGCACTAGTTCAAAAAAATTGATACTAATGGCGCACCCTGGGCCAGGTGCGCCATTAGTAGTTTCAACTCTAATGGCGTATCAGAAGGTGATGCGCCATTAGTATATACTAATGGCGCACCGCTTGTCTGGTGCGCCATTAGTGTCAATCACATCTATAGCCCTTTTTCTAGTAGTGATTACATCCTGGCTGGACTCGATCGGGATTATGATCCAATTGTAGCAGCAGTTGGCGCCATCAAGAGTTCTATTACGGTTGATGATCTCTTCTCGCAGATCTCTGCCTTCGACCAGAGGATGGAGATGCTAGGAGATGGACCAGGCGGCTTTCGCTCCTCTGCCAATGCTATTTACAGAGGGCGTGGGCAGTACAGACCAAGAGGTGGCCGTGGGCGAGGAAACAGGGGGCGCGGCCGTGGTGATCGCGGTGACCGCCCCTCCTCTTCTTCTGCTCGCGGTGGCGGCTACGGCGGCCATCAGCAACGCCCACGACAACAACTACAGCAGCCACAACAGCAAGAACGGGATTATCCCGAATGCCAGATCTGCTACAAGCATCACCCCGGCGGCGCAAGGGCCTGCTGGCATCGGTATGATGAGGATCACGAAGAAAAGAAGGCCAACATTGTCACAAACTCCTACGGGATTGACACCAACTGGTACGCAGACTCTGGCGCTACGGAGCACATTATAGGGGAGCTTGACAAGTTGACGATGAGGGAAAGATACCACGGAGGTGACCAAGTGCACATGGCAAGTGGTTCAGGTATGGACATTACCCATGTTGGAAATTCAATTGTTAAAACCCCCTTAAAATACTTGCATCTAAACAATGTTCTACATGTCCCTGATACATCCAAGAATCTTGTCTCTGTTCATCGCTTTACCCTTGACAATAATGTTCTCATAACTTTTTACCCTTACTCTTTTGTGGTCAAGGACTTGGCAACGAGGAGAATCATCCTTAGAGGAAAGTGTGAGGGAGGCTTATATCCACTCATATCATCATCTTCATCATGGTCAAATAAACAAGCTTGGAGTGTCACTAAACCATCTTCGGCAAAGTGGCATAGTCGTTTGGGTCATCCTTCTTCAGTTATAGTTCAGCACGTCCTTAGTAAAAATAAGCTCTCTTATGAGCCTAGTTCTGAGTCAGTTTGTGATGCTTGCCAACAAGCTAAGAGTCATCAGTTACCCTATCCTATCTCTACTAGCATTTTCACTGCTCCATTGCAACTTGTTTCCTCAGATGTATGGGGACCAGCCCCTACCTCAGTTGGAAGATTTTCATACTATGTGAGCTTTATTGATGATTATAGTAAGTTTACCTGGATTTATTTGCTAAAGAAACGATCCGATGTTTTTCAAGTCTTTAGCAATTTTCAGAACCTTGTTGAACGACAATTGAATTCCAAAATTCTCGCCATGCAAACCGACCGGGGTGGTGAGTATGAGAAACTAAATTCTTTCTTTCAAAATATTGGAATTTCTCATCATGTCTCATGTCCCCATGCTCACCAACAAAACGGGTCTGCTGAACGCAAGCACCGCCATATTGTTGAAGTTGGACTAGCATTGCTAGGAAACGCCTCTATGCCTCTAAAATTTTGGGATGAAGCTTTTCTTACTGCCACATATCTCATAAATGTTCGTCCTAGCAAAGTCATCAACTTTGAGAATCCCATTACTCGTCTTTTTGGTATTTCACCAGATTACAAGTCTCTTAGAGTTTTCGGATGTGCTTGTTGGCCCAACCTCCAGCCTTATAACACACGCAAACTTGCGTTCCGTTCAAAAAAATGTGCTTTCATAGGCTATAGCCCTATGCACAAAGGAGTCAAGTGCCTTGACATCTCTACGGGGTGAGTATATATCTCCAGAGACGTTGTGTTTGACGAGTCAGTATTTCCTTTTGCATCTCTTCATCCCAATGCCGGTGCCCTCCTTCGTCAAGAAATACTTCTCTTTCCATCCATGTCTCCTAGTTTTGATCAAGGGGGAGATAACAATTGTACTAACCACCATGATAATGTTCTTGGAAACAGTGCTTCTTCTGTACGTGTGCAGGTCTCTGAAGAAAACGGGGCAGAAAACAGTGTTCAAATTGATCAAAACGCTTCGTTATTTCATGTGCCAGAAGAAGAGGGAGCAGGCGCAGTATTCGAGGGCGATCTGGCGGCGCCTGCTACGCCCGTGCGGGAATCCTCCTCGGATCATGGGCGCATATCTGCCTTGGATCAGGAGCCCGCCAGTCAGGGGCGCGGGCGCGGGCGCATGCAGCTGCGACGCATGCAGCCAATCGCTGCGGAGCGCTCCTCTCACATGCAGCAGACCGCGCCAGGGTTCGGATCAGATGCGGCTGCCGACTCTGCGACCACAGAACAAATGGCCTCCACACCAGAGGCCACTGGATCGTCTACGGCAAGTTCTGAGAGCTCTCCAGGGTCTTCTGTATCTAGCCAATCTGTTCATGTTTCTGCGCAGAATTCAGCACGGCCACAACCTGATGCTACACGAGTCATGACTCGACTTCAAAAAGGTATTAGAAATCCTAAAAAGAGAACGGATGGCACAATACCATATGGCATGTTGTGTATTTCAGGTGAACCGGCAAAATAGATGATGCATTTAGAGATCCTAGGTGGAAAAGAGCTATGGATGAAGAATATGGTGCACTCATGAAGAACAAGACATGGCACTTGGTACCGAATCAGAGAGGTAAAAATATTATTGATTGCAAATGGGTTTATAGAATAAAAAGAAAGACAGATGGCTCCATTGATAGGTACAAGACACGTCTAGTTGCAAAAGGGTTTAAGCAACGATATGGTATTGACTACGAGGATACATTTAGTCCGGTTGTTAAAGCTGCTACTATAAGACTTGTGCTAGCCATTGCTGTTTCCAAAGGATGGAGTCTTAGACAACTAGGTGTTCAGAACGCGTTTTTGCATGGTGTTCTGGAAGAGGAGGTCTATATGAGGCAACCACCAGGGTATGAGAATAAACAAACACCTCATTATGTTTGCAAACTTGATAAGGCTCTTTATGGTTTGAAGCAGTCACCTAGAGCATGGTTCTCCAGGTTAAGTTTACAATTGAAGCATCTTGGATTTGTTCCATCCAAAGCAGATACATCTCTCTTTATTTATAATAAGGCAAACACAGTGGTTTTTGTGCTCATATATGTTGATGACATCATAGTTGCAAGCTCATCACAGAATGCTACTAATGCTCTCTTGCATGATTTGGGTTCAGAGTTTGCATTGAAGGATCTAGGTGACTTACATTTTTTCTTAGGCATTGAAGTTAAGAAGACTCAAGATGGCATAATGTTAAATCAGGAAAAATATGCTACTGAGCTTCTAACTCGTATGGGAATGAAGGATTGCAAGCCTTCACGCACGCCATTGTCTTCTTCAGAACAACTTTCGGCATACCAAGGAGAACCACTTAATGAACAGGAAAGTACAAAGTATAGAAGTGTTGTTGGAGCTTTACAATATTTAACCTTGACACGGCCAGACATATCATTTGCTGTAAACAAGGTTTGTCAATATTTGCATGCTCCTACCTCCACTCATTGGATGTCTGTCAAAAGAATTATAAGATATATCAAGCACACTGTGAGTTTGTGACTTCAGTTCAAGCGTTAGAATTCTACACTTGTTAGTGCTTTTTCTGATGCTGACTGGGCAGGATGTAGTGGTGACAGAAAGTCGACTGGAGGATTTGCAGTGTTCTTTGGGTCAAATCTTATTTGTTGGAGTGCCAGAAAGCAAGCCACAGTGTCAAGATCAAGTACAGAGGCTGAGTATAAATCTCTTGCAAATGCAACTGCTGAAATTATTTGGGTGGAATCATTGCTTCATGAGCTAGGGATTAAGCAACATCGTACATCTTGTTTATGGTGTGATAATTTGGGTGCTACTTATCTGTCTGCTAATCCAGTTTTTCATGCTAGAACCAAGCATATTGAGATAGATTTTCATTTTGTACGAAAAAGAGTTGCTGAGAAAAAGTTAGAGATACGGTTCATTCCATCCAAGGATCAATTGGCAGATGGATTTACTAAAGCTCTTCCAGCAAGGCCATTTGAGAAATTCAAGAGAAATTTGAATGTAGGGTAGTTTAGATTAAGGGAGGGTGTTAGAATTCAGTTTAAACCTGTTGTAATCTAAACCCCTCTATCTGAACTTCTCTCGTATCCTTCTCTGTCTCCTCATCGATGTATCCTAGCGATCGTCATAAGCTTGTATGCCACGGCAGGGGTTTTTCCTATCTCTCATAAATAAACGCAACGTGGCTCCCATCAGGAGCAGGAACGCTTCCATCAGATCAAATCTTACAGGCACAACCTCCTCCCAAATCTGGATGAACTAACTCATAACACAGCCGCCGTCGTCGCCCCTTCTGCCCCACCGATGTTGCCCTGATGCCCCGCCGCTGTCGCCCCTGCTGGCCCGCCGGCGTCGCCCCTGCTATTCCCGGGCGTCCCTGAGAGCCGAACGAAAACAGAGGGGGGGGGGGGGGGGGGGGGGGGGGGGGGGAGTGCAGGAGTGCAGGTGCAAGATGCTTATCAGTTGAGTCCAGCCCACATGGTCCCATCGACGCCGCCGGCCTGTGCGGTGATGCCGGCGGCCCTGAACCACGCGTAGCCGAGCGCACTGCAGTGGCTAGGAAGCTGGAACGGCGCTGGTGAGTGCTTCAGGCTGCTGCGGACTCGCTGAGCCAATTCCACCCGCCTCCTCCTGCTACTCGGTTCGCTCCCGGCTCCCCGCCTAGTGGTACACCAACTGTTGCTGGTCGTCGCTGCCACACGTAGTGTTGTTGGTCCTGCTCACGCCCCTTGCCTTCGCACTGGCCGGCCCCGTAGACTCCTGTGCTCTAAATGAACAGCAACTGATGCGATGCCATGCATAATTCCGGCGCTTGGAGCGAGAGCATTCACTGATGTGTATTAGCGTTACAAAATCCCTCATTTGCTAGTTGTAAAGTAGAGAGTGACAAATTGTCAAAGTCCGAAGTAAGTGGTGGCAAGAAATCAAAATCCCCTTAGAATTTGGTAGGTCCGCTGATAGCCTTGTATTTCCGGTGAACATCATATGACTTGAATAAAGTTTTTCACCACTAAAAAAAACTCTCCCGGTACGCACACACGACGCAGTCAAGTCAACGCACCGCTCCACTCGCCCGAGACCGACGCCGGCAGTGCCGCACGCCGCCTCCGTCTCTTCTCCCCCACATCCCCGCCGTCGATCTGCTCAACCCCGCCGCTGTTCGATCTGCTAGGCTCCGCCGCCGTCGGCCGTCACCACGCCATCCGTCATCGACGCTGGGCCACGGGGAGGCGTCGATGCCCTCCATGGCGGGAGCTGGGATGAGGGCGTCCATGACGGGCGGGGGCTGCGTCCTCTCCCAGCCTCCCACCTCCTCCCTTCAGCGGCGGACGGCGGCCCGGCTTGGACGCTCCGGTGAGGGAGGCGCTCGTGCCATGCCGGCTCGGCACGACGGGCTGGCCGGGCCGACTGGCCCGATGCACCACCACAGGGCCGGGCCGTGCCGTGCTGGCCCGATTCAGCCCAAGTCACAGCATTTTGCCGGTGCTGATCGGCGTACTGTCCCCTGGCGGCCACCTTCCTCGGCCGGGGACAAGTTCGTCCCCGGGGCCGCCGCTGCTGTACGGCTCTCATCCAGACCCTTTCCCGATCTTTCTGCTACATCGCAGAGGTTTGCCTTCCTCTTCTTCTTCTTTTTCTTCTTCTTCTTCTTCTTTTTCTTCTTCAATGTCTCATGAGTTGCCTCTCTCTGTGTGTGTGAGATCCCATTTATTTTCTCTCCCTTTCTCACAAACTCCAAATTTGTTGTTGCCCATACCTGATTTTGAAAAGAAACAACAAACAACGAAAATCTCTTCGGCTTAATGACAGTGCGTGCATCTTGGCAATGTATTCGTCATGAAGTGGTCGTCAGCGTCAGATATGACACATGACGACGACAGCGGCCAGCTCCGGCCATGATCGAGCGTGTGCTGTTAACCGTTCCATTCAATCTTGCTCCTCATATACGTAGTTTATTTTGTCAGATGCCGCCTTTGTCTCGCATGAGATGAGATTCTTTACTCCACTCCACTTGACACAGGCACGCCCAACTTGGCTGCCAAGCCAGTGCCTCTGTTTCCTCTTGGTTTCCTTCCTGAATTTGACCCCGAGTGGCGCACCTATACCGCATTCATAAGGTTGACTTGTAGGAGTAGACGAGTAGTATATTCTTTTACAGACATGATAAGTACACCCTCACCTCACCTACCTTGTTCAGAACCAGAGCGTGAGATTTCAAGTATGTTGCCAGCCATTGAGGAGCCCCTTGTTGGGGGCAGCAGCAGCACTGAGGAGACCGGAGGGCCAACAGAGAGCTTGGTGGTGACCGAGGTTAAGAAGCAGCTGTACCTCGCCGGGCCCCTCATCGCCGGATGCCTGCTGCAGAACGTCGTGCAGATGATATCGGTCATGTTTGTCGGCCATCTCGGCGAGCTCGCTCTCTCGAGTGCCTCCATCGCCACCTCCTTCGCCGGTGTCACCGGCTTCAGCTTGTTGGTATATTATCTGAATTCATCCCCTACATATTCTGCTCCTCATGAATGAACAACTGACATCAACCCGAGTGTTTTTTCTTGTATATCTGTTCATGATCATCTTAGTCTGGCATGGCGAGCAGCTTGGACACACTGTGTGGGCAAGCCTTCGGGGCAAAACGGTACCATCTGCTCGGCATCTACAAGCAGAGGGCCATCCTTGTGCTCACTCTGGTGAGCGTTGTGGTTGCGGTGCTCTGGGCGTACACCGGGCAGATCCTCCTGCTCTTCGGCCAGGACCCGGAGATTGCCATGGGGGCAGGGAGCTACATCCGGTGGATGATTCCAGCTCTGTTCGCTTACGGACTGCTGCAGTGCCACGTCCGGTTCCTCCAGACACAGAACATCGTCCTTCCGGTGATGGCGAGCGCAGGCGTCACGGCACTAAGCCACGTGCTTGTGTGCTGGTTGCTGGTTTACAGGCTTGGACTGGGCAACAAGGGTGCTGCCCTGGCCAATGGCATCTCCTACCTGGCCAATGTCTCGATCTTGGCTCTCTACATCAGGGTCTCTCCATCCTGCAGGAGCACCTGGACAGGCCTCTCAAAGGAGGCATTTCGCGACATCCTTAGCTTCATGAAGCTTGCCGTGCCATCTGCGCTCATGGTTTGGTGAGTTTTAGTTTGTGCCCCCCACAGATTTGCAGGTAGATTTTTTTCACGCTCCATCTTCGACTGAATCTGATCCTACATGTACACAGCCTAGAGTGGTGGTCGTTTGAGCTGCTGGTACTTCTCTCTGGACTTCTCCATAATCCTAAGCTCGAAGCATCGGTGTTGTCCATTTGGTGAGTTGCATTTTTCATGGAGTATTTCATTTCTGTATGCCCTGTTCTGATGGGAAATGTGGAACTGCTTGCAGCCTAAACACAAGTTCATTGGCATTCATGATCTCCTTGGGGCTTGGGGCAGCCATAAGGTACGACTGAACAACTCAGACTCATAACCTTTTGCCATGCCTATACTACGACTTCATCGTACAGTCATCGTGGTAATGAAATTGTGTATCTTGTCATTGTAGCACCCGTGTCTCAAACGAGCTTGGTGCTGGGCGACCTGAAGCTGCCCGCTTGGCTACTCGTGTGATCATGGTTCTGGGTCTCACGGCGGGTCTATCATTAGGACTTATTATGATTTCGGTATGCAATCTATGGGGGTATGCATACAGCAACGAGAAGGAAGTGGTGGAATACATTGCAAGAATGATGCCGCTTCTTTCCGTGTCAATCATCTTCGACAATCTGCAATGTGTCCTTTCAGGTAAATATAGACGATGCACCAAATAACATGAATTCCAAGTACTTGCATACTATTTCCTGAATTTCAACTCAAGTCTTTTTTGAGATGCACGATATGTAGCATTTCGATGAACATTACTCTCAAGATACTGACTGCAGCGTGGGGTATATACTTGATATATTCCAGGTATTGTTAGGGGCTGTGGCTTGCAAAAGGTTGGTGCTTGTGTCAATCTCAGCGCATATTACCTTGTCGGCATTCCAGCGGCGCTATGCTTTGCCTTTGTCTACCATCTTGGCGGAATGGTACTGATTTTACCACCCATACCATGCATACAAAAAGTTTCAGTTTCTCCTGTATTTCATTCACATCTGAAGAAACCTCTCAAAACTAACCTATGGGTCTGAACTTCAGGGGCTGTGGTTCGGAATAATCTGTGGGATAGTGGTACAGATGCTGCTGCTGCTGGGCATTACCATGCGCACCAACTGGGATAAAGAGGTAAGGCAAATCAAACCGAAGCCTCTGTCACGAATTACACATTATTTCGTCGGTTGGCTTCTTGGTGTGTCGAATTCTTATGGCGTGTGGCTCGCCATCTGCCACTTCTCCTCTGTAGGCTCTCAAGGCAAAGGGCAGAGTTTTCAGTTCGTCCCTGCCTCTAGACATGACGACATGAACATGGAACATGATGCATACATGCTCTTGGCCAGGAGCAGGAGCAGGACGCTAACTGGGAACTCGTTAAGAATTTAGAATTGGTCACGGCTTTGTCTCCATGTCACCAGAATGGCGCACAAAATGATCTGTTTTGGTGGTTTTTGTCGAAGGCATGAGATGGGATGAATGTTTTCACAGGCGTGAGATGGGATGAATGGCACTCACTTGATACGGTATAAGGGAATAAATCAATAAAGTAAAAATGTAGTGTTTACCAGAAAGTCCGCGAGATAAATGCACCATTCGTCAATTAACTCTCGCGGGATGAGAACATTGGTCACACATGTCCCAAAATGTGTAAAAATGGTCACTTTGGTTTGTTTCATCAGTCAATGGGTCAGTTCCCCGTTTCCAGCCGTTACGGGGTGACGTGGCTTGCTGACTCAGTGTGGGACCCACTGTCAGAGTTTTGTTGGCTAGGCAAAATCGTACAGGAGGGGCCCATTTTATTCAATGCGGCCCTTTAGGTTATTGTTCTGTTTTTTTTTTTTTTGCAAAATGGCCGTCGGGTCTTGGTCAAGATCCCAGTTCACCCAAATCCCGCCAAATCCTTCTCACTCTGCCATCTCTCTCAATCTGCCACTGCTGTCACCTAGCTCGAGATGGACCAGCTCGAGGGAGAGAGCTGGCAGCCGGAGAACAGGGAAGACCAGATGTGAGGCGACACCTCCGCAGGTGCGCCTTGTCCACCTTGTCCTGATTTGCCATCCTGCTTCCCAAAATATATTGCAAGTGTGCATGTATGGCCTCTCTGGTCAACGATCTTGCTCTCCCTCTCTTCTCCCATGCTATTTTTCTCTTGTTATTTGTGATCATCTAGTAAGAGTGAAGTGAAAAGAATAGATGCACTGATGTTAGTAAAAAAATAGTGCACTAGCAGTTCCCAGTTTCTATGAAAACAAAGTGAAGAGGAATGACTTGCTTTACAGTTATGTTTAGGGAAGTGTCACAAAAGTAAATACTAGTTCAGTCTTGAACTGTATTAGTTGATAGAATAGTTAATTTGGAATTTGATCCTGACTTGCTAATTCAAATTTACTTAATTTTATATTCCATAAGAATTATAAACTGCATACGCTGTACAATGTTGTTCAAGACAGACTCTTTACATCTGGACAGATCACTTTGATGTGACTTAGGTTGTAAGTAGCCTTACAATCTTGAAGCTAGACAACATTTTGATTCTTATAGCCTTTGTTTCCTCAAGTGTATCAACTGATTCCTTGTATTCTTTCTGCTCTAGCATATTTGCATGTATCCTTAAATGTTGCTTCTTTTTCCTTGAGATGCTAGACCACAGTGTTTTTTTGCCGCTACAATGATGTGTATTTTTTGATTCCATTTGTTGTTGATGTAGTGGAAAACGGGATCAACAGCTGAATATTGTTACGCTAACACATTTCTTGCTGGTGTGTGCATTATTCAATTAAAATGCATGTTTCTCAAGAGACACAAACTGCAATTGATTCAGAATGAGAGTAGCAACTTTTGCCTTTGCTTCTGCTACATACTTTTGTATATTGGCATTCAACTATTTTGGTAGTTCCCATTTACTCTCTCCGTCCCATAATATAAGAGCGTCTTCTACATTTATGTAGTGTGAAAAACGCTCTTATATTATGAGACAGATAGAGTAGTTTCTAAATTCCAGTTAAGCCTTGTGGAAGTGTAGCAGATCATCAATTTGAGACATGGATCCAACTTCCTTATGGTGCATGGAGAAATGCTTATGATGTCAGATTTCAGATCTGGACTTTAGACTTCAAAAGTCCCTCTGGCCCATTCTGTCAAGTCTTTATTTCTTCTTCTCTGGCATTACCTTTCAGATTTGGACTTCTGTACATTTGCTCCCCATTTTAGATTATTATTTGTTGTACTTTTTGTGCATTTTATATATGACATTCTTCCATTGATGTAGCAGCATCTTAAGAAATTCCCTTTTATGTATGCGTCATGAAGTACCAGATATGACACATGACGATGAGAGCTTCCAACTTTTGACTCTAATAGTGCAATCATCAACGCCTGTAGCTTTCCAACTTTTGACTATAATAGACTCCGGGTTCGGCCACAGTCGAGCATGTGCTGTTAACTGTTCCATTCAATCTTGCTCATCAAATAGTTTATTATGTCAGATATCTTGAACTTGGCTGCCAAGCTGCCGGGTTTGTCTCAGGACATATTTTTATAGAAGAAGCCCACCCAGGTGAGGCACCAGACATTCGTTTCCGACGGGATTCGAACCCTAGGTGCGGGATACATCATTGTGTACCCTTGCCACTAGGCTCCAACCTAGTTATGAGAGAGAGAGCTACAGTATCATCTACTCCCTTTGTTTCTAAATATAAGTCTTTTTAGATATTTCAATATGGACTACATATGGAGCAAAATGAGTGAATCTACACTCTAAAGTACGTCTATATACATCTGTATGTAGTTCATATTGAAATCTCTAAAAAAAACTTATATTTAGAAACGGATGGAGTATATGTAAAATGGGGAAGGGAAGTCAGAGAACGTGCACTGCTAAAAAAGTTACTATTGTTCACATTTTATTATAGGTAATCACTGTTCTTAAATCATGGCGTTAGGCTGCAAATTACAGGAATCTAGTGAAGGGAAGTAGCTTACCTGACTTCCCTTCCTATGTGATCTGAATCCGAATTTGTGACACGTTCTGCGGAAAAAGTTAAACTTGTTCACTATTTATATATAGAACAACAATGAATGCTATTCCTCTGTATTGTCTTTTGCACCCGTACCACTCGCTTCTTTCACAATGTTTTTCGTGAGACGAAAAATGTGTGCATACAGGAAAAGTATACTGTGCTTGAGAAAAAAACATAGAAACAACTGAAAAATGACGCTCTACAAACGGTTCCAAAGGGGTTCAGTTTAACAGTGCCATATTAAGGAGCCGCCTTGGTGCAGCCAAAATCAACCACTCATCGTCCGTAAACATTCCACGACGCCAACCTTGCGACCCCCTGTTCGCTCGAGCATCCAAAATCAAGAATTAATCCAGTTTTTCAATGGAAATGGGCAACCTGGCCCGGTTCCATTTCATAGAAACGAAATCAAACATCATTCAGTTATTTACTTATTTTCCTCACAAGCTCGTGGGGAATTAGGCTGTGGTGCGTATCCAGCGGAATCATTTTGGGCATGCGTACCCAGCCCAAAATATTGAAGAAATTGCAACTGTCACCATAGGTTTCTGTTTTTTATTTGTCAAAACTTGCCAGCCAATTCCCAAAATAGGAAAATAAAATTCAAAGTTTCCTGTTTTTCGCCACTTGAGTCAGTACACATAATGAATTTTGAGATGTGTACCAACAACACGTTACACATACCATTGTCATTTTATGAACAAAGAGGATCAAGCTATATAGTTTATATGTAGCTACACTACTTTGTTGGAAGATGGCCGCCAACGCCACCACCCCACCGAGCTTACCTCAAGTCTACATCCATCCAAAAACAATGTGTTCAGAGCATCTAAAGCATATTCCTTATTGGCATGTGCCGTCGATAATGTTACAAAGCCGAATGTTACAAAGCAGATGCCTTGCGGGCGCTTGGTCTTTTTGTAGTAGATCACCTCGGCGCTAGACACATTGCCGTGGTTGCTAAAGAAGAGTTTTAGTTGTGAGTTCTCCACAATGAGAGGCAAATTAGGGATGAGCACCCTAAAACTAGGCTGGTAATGTCTCTCGGTGTGAGCAACATGTTTTGGCCTAGTAACTAGATCGGCCGCTGCTTCAGCTCTCGAGTCTTCAACGCCCTCTCATTGAGTTCCTGATGTAGGAAAATGAATACAAAATAAATACGAATTAATCAAGAGATGCTTATGAAGAGTATCGAGGTTAAAGTTAAAACTCTTGATATCCGCAAATAAAAAGTTAAACTCTTGATGTGGCGATAATTTTAACTGGTATTATTTGTCAAACATACCTGAATTGGAGCAATAGCAGGTTGGGGTACTAGCCACGTGCACCTCGCCTCGTCCAACCCTTGAGGCAGTCGCTCGATGATCTCAAGATTGTTTTGACGACCGTAGTACCAATACTTGATCTTGTCATCGACGAGGTTGTACCTGAACACGCCGACCTCTTCACGTTCATGTGGCAAGTCCATATTTTCACGGTAGACGAAGTAGACACACCCGCCGTCCCTACCGCCCAGCCGCGA
The DNA here is from genome assembly GCA_034509565.1 of Triticum monococcum. Lineage (NCBI taxonomy): Eukaryota > Viridiplantae > Streptophyta > Magnoliopsida > Poales > Poaceae > Triticum > Triticum monococcum. The sequence continues at coordinate 589,870,470 of CM067845.1, read as the reverse complement.
GGCATCCATGGCGAAGCTGTTGGGCCACCCGAGGAACAGCACGCGGTCGGTCAGGCTATGGCCATCTTTCCTCACCCACCGTGTCTTCTTCTCCGGTGACGATGTTGTCTCCTCCCCTAGCGCGTGCACAAGCACTGAGAGCACAGGTCTGAGGCCACTCATAGGAGTGTAACTACGCAACTGGACCTGGACAACCACCCACAAAAGCTCGCCGCAAGACTCGAGGACATGGCTGTACTGGCGCGAGGAGGGCTCTTCCTCCGACGGCAGACATGGTGGCGGACTTGGTACCAACATGTCGTCACCATCATCACCATCAGGCGTGACTACGTGCCACAGGCTAGCATCGGCGGTCACCATGATCCTGCCACCGTGGTACGTGGCGCAGAACTCACGGTACCAAATCGAAGGTGCTTCAAGGGTCCTCTCGACGGCCGTCCACTCGGCATCACCGGGACGCAGGAGAGCCGCCCTGAACCATCCACGTTCATTGTAGCTGTGGAGGAAAGTGGTGCCGTCGTCGTAGATGACGCCGCAGGGGTTGAACCCCTCCCCCCACGGGAAGGTGGGCAGGTGGGCGATGGCTCCGGTGAGAGGATCGTGGAGGCTAGGGCGGAGGTGTTCGTCGACGGCCAGATACCACACGCCGGCGCCGTCCGTGCTGCACACCCAGTTTCGCCGGGGCACGGGCGACGGGGGCACCACGCGGTAGCTGGCCTTGGAGAAGACGCACCTGAACTTCAGGTGGTCGGGTTCTTCGTTCGGCGGCGCGAGGAGCCATGGCAGGAATTGCGTCCTGGTTGCCCTCGCCCGGGACGGCGGGTCGCGCGAGCCGCGCCATTTGTTTGCAGACGGCGTGGAAGCTGACGAAGTCGGCCGCGGCGCGCACGCGGCCGGATACCTCGCGGAGCACGTCCGCTGGGAGGTCCGACCATCGCCTCCCGTCCATGTCGCCGCGGCTTCCAGATGCCATCTTGAGAGAGAGATCGGCGAGAGATGTCATATGATGGCGTCTTGTTTTTGTTTGTTTGAGTCCGTGATGAGCGTAACTATGGGCCGCTGAATGGCATTAGAACTGATGCTTCAAACATGCAGCCCACCCACTTTGAGCCCAACCAAAGGACCAGCGCACCACCCACTTTGTTTTTAAAGACAAGTTCTACTTCGTCAGGGTTTGAGGGTATTAAGGTGGCAGCGTCCGCACCACCTATTAATCATCTTCTGTTTGCTGACGATAACCTGCTGTTTTTCAAGGCAAGTGATCAAGGTGCGACTAGGGTTTCAAACCTTCTCGAAACCTATTGTAATGCTTCCGGTCAGAGAATCAACCATGCAAAATCGTTCATATTTTTTTAGCAAGGGGTGCCCGCAAGCTCTATGAGATAGTATCAAGCAGATTTTGAATGTCCAGAATGAATCGTTGAGTGAACGACACTTGGGAATGCCTACAGATGTTGGACAGTCCAAGATGTGCAGGTTCAAGTATTTGTGCGACAGAGTTTGGGAAAAAGTAAGAGGTTGGATGGAGAAGTTGTTATCGGCAGCAGGGAAGGAAGTGCTAATAAAATCGGTGGCGCAAGCTATTCCGGTTTACTCCATGGCTTGTTTCAGATTACCCCGAGGCCTGTGCGACAACATCAATGCTATTATCCGCCAACTTTGGTGGGGTAGTAAAAGGGGTAAGAGAAAGCCCGCTTGGGTCTCGTGGGATGTTATGAAAAAACCGAAATATTTGGGAGGAATGGGCTTTAGAGACATCGAGATTTTCAACCCGTCCTTGTTGGCTCGGCAAGCGTGGAGGCTGCTCGATGATCCACTATCTCTCAGTGCAAGAATGCTTAAAGCAGCCTATTAACCAAATACGGAGTTCATGGAAGCAGAGTTGGGTAGTAACCCTTCGCAAATTTGGCGAGCGGTATTGGATGGAAGAGAGATATTGAAGCAAGGCCTCATCAGGAGAATTGGGAACGGGGCGACAATAGACATCTAGAACACAAACTGGATTCCCAGGATTGGGCCGATGTGGCCGATCATCTCGTTAACGGATAACCCTCCGTCTAGGGTTGCGGAGCTGATTGACAACACTACGGCGACCTGGCGGGAAGATGTTATTCGGGCAACCTTTCTGCCTTTCGATGCTGAAGCGATTCTTTCCTTGCCCCTGTGCACGAGGCCGATCGAGGATTTCTGGGCTTGGACAGGAGAGCGCAGTGGCAGATTCTTGGTAAAGTCAGCCTATCGCTTAGTGCAAAACAAAAAGGAGCACAGGGAGAATTGGATGGAAGAGAATGCAGGCGCATCTGATCTTCGCGATAACGGTATAGCATGGACTAAATTATGGCACACAAAGGTACCATCCAAGCTGAAGGTTTTTCTCTGGCGCTTAGCAAGGCACTCGATGCCTACAGCGGACCTCCTCCACCACCACCGAAATATGTCCACAACGAGAACATGTGCGCTGTGCGGGCGAGATGATTCCTGGAGACACGCTCTTCTGGAATGTACAAACTCACGGTGCATCTGGGCATTTTCTGATCAATATCTGGTAGAACAAATAAGCCTGAATGATGAGACCAATGCAAGAAATTGGCTCTTTAATCTTCACGATACATTGAGCCAGGAGGAGTATACTGTTTTAGTGGTGACACTGTGGGCCATTTGGCGAGCAAGACGTAAAGCGATCTATGAGGACGTCTTTCAGAGCCCCCAAGCCACAAATCAGTTCATCAAAGCCTATTTGAGGGATCTTCAAATCATACAGGAGCTAGGGCCAGTGAGAAGGCAACAAACTGCTGCACGACCGACGCGCTAGCTTCCTCCCATGGATGAATGTAACAAAATTAACGTGGATGCCGCGGTCGCGCGAGGCCGAGGGGTGGCGGCTGCAATCTGCCGCGACCACAGTGGCTGTTTTCAGGGGGCATCAGCAATCGTGATCAGGGGGATGAACGACCCTCCAACTTTGGAATCCCTAGCTATAAGGGAAGGGCTTGCACTTGCAGATGATCTAAATGTGCAACATGTTCATCTTGCTTCGGACTGTAAGGTTGTAATTGATGATCTCAAGCAAAGGAATCCAACTAGATATGGTGCTATTCTACATGAAATCACGGAGCATAAAGCCACTTTTGGGGTCTGTAACATTGTGCATGAGTTTAGGAGCTCGAATTTCGAAGCTCACAATCTAGCGAAGCATGCTTTGAAGTTAGGGGTGGGTCGCCATGTTTGGTTAGGACACCCCGACAACTTATCTTTTATCTCTGTAAACATTGATGCAGTTTAAATAAAGCTTCGCGAGAATGTCTCAAAAAAACCACTTTGTTTTTTTTCTCTAAAAAAACCCACTTCGTTTTTTATGAAGTACTTACCTACACGCACAGAAACATATGACAATGACCCCGCAAAAAATACGTGTGAATTACAGATGTACATTTCAAATGATTTAATTTTAATGATTCCAAGATGACTCACCATGCCTGCCACGTGATAAACTATCAAAACTGATAGAATAAATCCAAGGCCACCGTCGATCTACCGAGGACCAAGTAATTACACGAGGCACGACACCGAGATTTGTTAACGAGGTTCACCGATATGGCTACATTCCCGGGGCCTGACTACGGGCGATCCTCCCCGTGACACCGTCACAATACCGCACTCCGGCCGCCCGGGCGCCGGCACACGCCGCCGACTCCCCCGCGTGCCCGTGCTATTATGTTGGTATATGTTACATCGTGTGTCTACCCCCGATATATATGAGAGTCCTAGGATACAGGTGTCCTATTAGGACACAACTTCTGCCCTGTCTACACACAGTCCAAAATCAAGTCCAACTGTAACCTACCTTGTACAATAATATTCGACACAACTCTAACAAACTCCACCTTGGCGAATATGCTTCACCACCTTGAATTCATCCATGCGTCGAACCTCCATGTACATCGGACTTGAGATACGTCATGAGCACCGCTGCTACTCCCAAGACTCCATATGACTCCACCTACAACTGTAGTCCCTTCACGTCTTCTTCACAGTCAACACTCGAGCAAAATTAAGTTTCTCATTACTCTACTTTGTGCTCCCAACTTCCGGAGTTTCCGTTCAACACCATCACACACCGATAATTTATCTGCGTGAAAATGAACAACTCACATATTGGATGTCACATACAAGAGTTATCTGAACTCAACATCACCGCTCTTTCTTGACCATCTGTCTGAAACTTGAAGGAATTTCACCGTCACCCTGTATCACCCTGAGTCAAATTCGCAGTTGTCTCATCTTTTTTTTTCCCGGATAGTCTCTGTGATGTCCCACAGCTATAGCACTCCACCTCCTTCTGTCTTGTCATCCGCACTTTGCCATGTGCACCGAACACCACAGAATATACGGTCATGTAGTCTCTCTGTTTTGACAATTTCAGACTTTCCGCCACTTTCTCAGATTTCCCATGGTCAACTCTCGTCTATCAACCAGCACCAATAGACCCAGTCACCAACTTGAACCTGGTACTCGTCAACACTGCTTCAGCACCCCCTACACAATTTGTCTGACCACATGTCTGACCACCAATGCCTTGGCCTGTCGCTGTGTCCCGTGCTTACCGCACGCCTTGCCGCTATCACCGCGTCGAGCCTCTGCTGTCCTGGTCGAGTCTCCCGGGTAGCTAGCCCACACTGCCTCAACCCCCACTACAGAGAATCATCGATCATCACCGACCGATGCCGAGTATCACGTCTTTATCAGACCATTGGGCCCCAGTCCGATCCACGTGTCTCTCGCTATCGCGCTGAAATAGGCTTCGATTCTCCGATCTTACACCGTAGCCCCTCAGTCAGCACAGAGTGAAATCATCCATCAGACTCCAACTCCACCTTCAACCTGACTCCATGGTGGTTGTACGTGCCACCCCTGCGCCCTGTCGACTTCAAGCTCTCATGTGCGCACCACCTTGAATCAACCCCGCGCCATAGTTCGTCGAAGCCGCACAAGTCCTCAGGCCTGCACCACGTGTTTCCACGCCTCAGAAGTCGGCCACCATCAGCATCACGCTCCTATGTCGTCGTCGCTGAAATCACCACCATCTTCTGCTTTGACCGACATCCCCGTCGATCCATCAGACTGTCCAGTCCGACCCAGCCGAAACTATCCGACTGCACCATGCTCCACCCCGCGTCATGTCCGCCTTGCACATTTGTGCATTGCCTTGACGCCCTGTGTATACATAATCCCTGTCACGACGCACTCCAGACTTCTTCAAGCCTTATACTCACGTCGTTGTTCTCAGTTTCCGTCTGACTGCCTCCGTTGAACAACAACATCACTACCAACCAGTGTACAAAGCAAAGAACCCAAACATAGTCTTCCTGGTAGTCTTCTCGTGTAGGTGTAGCAACTAGCAAATTCACTCCACAACCTAACACCTCGTGACCCTCCTGACTAGTTTCTTATTTCTTTTCTTAATCACACTTCAAATCAATCTGATAACAGCTAGCGACTGCATGTCTAACCACACTGCCATGCGTGGAAACCGATCTTTTCTTCAAACAAACTCGTACTTGTAGCTACAGCTGCACACGACCACCTGCTGCACTCTGCCCTGCACGCCCTCGCGCCAGCTCCGATTAGGCTCTGCGCCCGCGCGCATGGGCCTTAAGCGCCCTGTTGCCTTCCGCCGCTAGACCCGTAGGCACGTTTGCCTTGCGCTTCGTTCCGTATCACGATCGTCCTCGGCGATACCCAATCGACTAGAACACGTGCCGCCTTCTTGAGCCAGAATCTGCACCCGATCCGAATAGGCATTGTAGGTGTGCGTCCCGATTGATCCGATCAGCTCGTAGCTACTGCCGTCGCTGCCTGCTTCCTTGAAGATTTATATCACCATGAATCCATCTGCCTCTAGATCGTGCCTGCATCAACTCATCGATGATGCCATGCCGATTTCTTTTGCTTCAACGATCGCCTCGTAGAATTTCATAGATACTTTCTTCCTCTCCTCTAGATCAACTCCTCCGCGACCTCCGAACAACCTAGCTCATGATACCACTTGATAGAATAAATCCGAGGCCACCGTCGATCTACGAGGACCAAGCAATCACACGAGGCACGACACTAAGATTTGTTAACGAGGTTCACCGATATGGCTACATCCCCGGGGCCTGACTACGAGCGCTCCTCCCCGTGACACCGTCACAATACCGCACTCCGGCCGCCCGGGCGCCGGCACACGCCGCCGGCTCCCCCGCGTGCTCGTGCTATTATGTTGGTATATGTTACATCGTGTGTCTACCCCCGATATATATGAGAGTCCTAGGATACAGGTGTCCTATTAGGACACAACTCTAACAAAAACGTTTTACATTTAGAGACGAAGGATGTACATTTTAGACGGTTTCATTTGGATCAAGCAAAGCAAAGCAAGGAAGCAGCCGCCACCTCCTTCTCCAAGAAAAGCTAGAGTTCGTGCCTCTCGCCGGCTCCGCCGCAGGTTCGCCTCGTCTCCGGTGACCCTAAGGCCATGGGGGTGCGATGGATTCTGACAAAGGGCCGGCGAGAGGGCTCCGTTGTCAGTCGTTCATTTGAAATTTGTTACGGTTTGTGTCCTACTCAGGAAGGCGAGACGGCAGCGGCTCCCTGAAGATGGAATAAAAGTCTCCCTGCCTAGTCCCGTTCCGGTGGTGCGTCGTCTAGCATTGTTGGTGGGCCTATGGAGGTGTGTCTTCGACGGATCTATCCTCGATGGATTTGCTCGGATCTGGTTGTGGTTCGTCTATATTTGTGTGTTTTCAGGTTGGATCCTTTCGATCTACGCTATTATTCATCGGCGACGGTTGCTGTTCTGGTGCGCTGGTCCTATGGGGCCTTAGCACGACGACTTTCGGACTGTCTACTACAACATGTTGTGCCCGACTCCGGCAAGGGAGGGGTGACGACGGCGGCGCGCCTTCGGCTCGCTTCACTGCTTATAGTCGTCACTAGGTGGTCTACGGACCTGGATGTAATTTTTATTATTTCTGGTGTTCGTTGTACTACCACGATTGAAGATGAATAGATTAAAAGTTTTCTCGAAAAAAAAGAAGGATGTACATTTTAAACACATAGTACTTTTCATGGGAAAAATATATCAATTTCAACACATACTAATAGATGTCCCATATCCTTTGGAAAATGATTCTCTCCAACTGCTGATCTTGTGTGAGTGTCCGCCGCCTCCATATCTGTTGGATGGGCTCTTAATCAGATGCCCGGGAGTCAATCCCTCCGTGTCCACCTTCTCTAACTGGTCCATTATTTCAGAAAGGGGTTCTGCAACTACAGTAGCTCTTGTTGCAAACCGACCAGAGATTGAATCCCGCAGTAACCCATGTTTTGGGGAAAACAAATTAAACTTGTTCATTGTTTATATAGATCAACAATGAATGCTATGCTTCTGTATTGTCTTCTGCACCAGCCACTCGCTTCTTTCACACAAAAAATAGTTTTTTGTGAGACTGAAAAATGTGTGCATGCACGACAACTATACTGTGCTCGTGAAAAATACATAGAAACAACTAAAAAATGACGCTCTACCAATGGTTCCAAAAGGGTTCAGTTTAAGAGTGCCATGTTAAGGAGCCGCCTTGGTGCAGCCAAAATCAACTTGCGATCCCCTGTAGATCTCACTTACTATTCGCTCGAGCATCCAAAATCAAGAATTAATCCAGTTTTTTCAATGGAAATGGGCACCCGCCCAGTTCCATTTCATAGAAACGAATCCAAACATCATCCAGTTATTTTACTCACAAGCTCGTGGGGAATTAGGCTGCGGGAAACCAGAGCACAACCTTACGATACAAGTCTGATGATATAAAAAGCAACTTAGCCTAGATGGCTAGATATGACAAAGAAACTAAAGCATCCGAATGAAGAGGACAACGTGTTCATGCACCAGGCGCGATCTTGACGACATGCTCATCTTAAATCAACTTCAGGGAGAACACATGAGCCCCCCTCGCTAGCCCAGCAATGGTATCCTACCAACTCTCGAATCTATGTGAAGGAATTATTGGATCTCTCATCATTGAAGCAGGAATCCAGTGACAAATCAGATGGATCAATGCGAAAGAACTATTGATTCTCTTATCACTGAAGAAGGAATTATTTCAACATCCTCTATATGGCCCAAAATATTGAAGAAATCGCAAGTATCACCATGGGTTTCTATCTTTTTTTTTTGTCAAAACTTCTCAGCCAATTCCCAAAACAATGATTGAGATCAGTTGGTTAGAACTAAGATTCAAAGTACATTGTAATAGGCTCCACACCAGTAGCAACAGAGCATGTAAAGAACAGTTGCTACTCTGCATGAACTTGCCTATCCTCGTGTACTTAATCAGCGTTATGTTGCTTTACTTGTTCAATCTCCTCTTCTCTATTTAAGCACGATGAGATAAATTGAATACAAGAAAGGTCGTGTTGTGGTAACTCTGGTCTTGTATCACAAACTACTCATCGACCAAGCTAACCTTTCAAATGCATGTATGTATTGATGGTTTGTGTCCATAATAGTAGTATTTATTTATTTTTACAGTACCCTGGTACTCCATAGATAGAGATGGGAGTACCAACAAAATCTCACCGTTGATTTGAGAGGGCACTTTAGACTTTTTTGTTTCCTTGATTTAGGTATAATGTTGAGATATTCCCGTGATCTAATTTCCTAATTCGATCAGCTAAAAAAAACACTCATCCGATCAAGCGCACGCCCGTCGCCTCTGACCGTGCACAATGACGGTTGCCGGCTTGCCGCATCCTCCTGGAAGAGCCGTCCCCAGGCCCTATCACGCACATGCATGAAAATTTGACAACTTAGCCGCCGGCGACCTGGCCCTCGGCTGGATCTGCGCACTGCATGCACCTCTGTTCCTAGCGTTGTCAAGCAAACAATTCATGTCCCAATTCCAACAATCACATAATTACTAATAGTTACATTGCGTTTTATCTCTTTTGAGATCTGATCTATTGATTTTGTTTTTGGGATGTGATGAAGAAATCCTTCTCTATGCATCCCGTGAATCATGGCTCGGTCGTCAGCTTAATCGCCGGTTGCATGTTGATTTTATCCCTTAATTAGTAGAGAATTAACGATCTAGTCCTAGATTACCAAATTACCCTCGAAGTGGTGGTACTCCCCAACTTTTAACGGTAGTACTCAAGGCATCTACACTGGAGTGCCAAACAATCCTATCCATCAAATCAGAACAAATGGAGGGCTTATATTTGTTTGAGGGTACCATAAAACAACTCGCAAAAAAATGGTAGTATTTATTTCAAATAATACAGCATTTGTACATGGGGACAAGCTTCGATGCTTTAGTAGAAGCCTACAACTTTTACAACCTGAATGTGGAAAGGACTAAGCAGTGCATGCAAGAAATTGTTTGCTGGTGATTACGAACTGATTTTGCATTGTGTGAATGGCCACCAGGGGAAGCCAATTGTTGAGAACACTAGGTCTTGCCGGTGTGAGCAGCACAACCATTCACTAATCACTATCTTCAACATTCGGGCAGATAATAGACTGGCCTTCCCTTCCCACAAGCATATCGATGTTTACATTTGAAAACTCACACACACCGCTTCAAGGAATCATCAATCAGATCAAGATTGACGCGATGCATTGGGCAGAAGCAAGTCTAGGTCGTTTCGTATTATTTTAGTTTCATTCTATCTGAGGCTTTTGTAGACAGTTGTGGTGGTCAGGGTTTTGAGTCTTTTTGTTTGCTGAAGTTTAGATTGTCCTTCTGGTAACTCTACACTGGTCGTGTATTTCTCCTTCTTTCTTTAATATAATACATGCAGTCCTCCTGCATGGTTCGAAAAAAATATATCTATGTTTACAACCGTGATTTGGTAAAGCAGCTTCGGCAGAACAGCCCCATGCATGATTTTTTTTTGAACTTAGCCCCATGCATGATTTGGTATAGTAGCTTCGACATAATGTGAACCTTGCTAAAGTACACAACATTACAGGTAGTTTTTTGGATCAATGGAAAATGTACGTTTTTTAGAAGAAAGCCCTAAGGAATTTGGGCCGGTCGACGCGCTATTGACTGATTTGTCCCGTTACAACCGTGAGATCCGGTTCCTCTCTCCTTCCTTCCTTCTGTCAACACACGCGACCTAAAAATGAGTTAGTCCCCCGTGTTCGCTGGCCGCCGCGTTCGTCCCCTCGCGGATATGCTCCCCGGCGCCCCTGAGCCACAAGTGCCTGCCGTTTTGCAGCTCGTGCTCGCCGGCCACCCTTGCCAATCGTGCTCGTCCCTCAGCCGTCACATGCTTCTGACATTGAAGACTGCAGCTCACCCGCCGACCGGGTCCAGCTCATGGCCACAGTGGTTGCAGCATCCCCCTACGATGGTGCCTTCGCTCGTCGCCGTTGTCTGCTCGAACCACCGTGCTCCTCTATAAAATAAAATCTCAGCCAAAACAAAAACTCCGCTGGTTTACCGGTAGCAGCAAAAACGCATGCCGGTTCCAGCAAAAGGATCCTTGATTCCAGCAAAAGCAAGTCGCCGCCGCCATTCACAACAAAAACTCTCATGTGCCCACGCAGCAAAAATCTTTCATGTGCCATGATTTTTTTTGCGGTTCCAGCAAAAACAAACTCGACGCCGTCTGACTGCAGCACCGGCAAAAAGTGGTTGCAGCTTTTCTGCCACCCGATTCCAACAAAAGAAGATCAGGGTTGCAGCACCAGAGCCCGTCTTCTTCGCGGCCGGCAGGTGATGGTTGCAGCAAGCATGGCCTTTCATTCTAGCATGTCCAGATTCTGGTTGCAGCACCGGAGCCCTCCCTGCCTCTATCGCCGGTAGCTGCTCCCACCCCGGCGGTGCCTACGTTTTCCCCTAATGAAGCACCGCCGATTAGCGCGGCTCCGAAGGTCGCTGGAGACGTGATCGTCCCCAGCAGCACCGCCACGGCAGCTTGCATCACAGGTGATGCCTCCCCCTCCTCACGACGGCGGCCAGTGTGGAAAAAGGAAAGAAGAGAAAGGAAGGGAAGGAAATGGAGTGGATCTTGGGGTGTGACTAGGAAGAGATAAGGGAGAGGAGGTTGGCGGTCCGTGGGAATGCCGATGCATCCGAGGAGACACCTATGGTCCATAGCCCAGTGCGTGGGAGCGAGCGCGACCGACCGAGCGCTCGGCCGGTCTGTCGGCGCGAAACGTTTACCTTGCAGAACTGTGTGAAGTCCGCCTATACCTGGGCCTATATACTAGTTCGGACAAACATCTCGAAGCGAGGCAATGACAAAGATATCGAGTGTACATGTGCTTCAGCTCATAGTAGCACTTTTGATACTTAATACTACTATATACTCCCTCCGTAAAGAATATGGAGGGAGTATATAAGAGTATACCTTTTTATTATAGGAGTATCTTTTTTATTCGTTTCGTCCCTTCTTGGCTATCCATCAGTCATCGTTGAAGTGTACTTTGTACCCGGGTCTGCATAGAAGGTGATCTAAGAGGTCCTCGCCACAGAAATAGGGAGTATGTATTTTTTTACGGGTCCTGGTCATGTGTTTATGTGCATGTACGTAATAATAATTCACAAAAAACAACAAAACCGGCATGAGAAAAAAGAAACTCTAGCTGATGGTCTTTTTTTTGTGTGAGACAGGGCTCTCGCTGTTTCTGTCGGTGAAACTCGCTGCCGCTTGGTTGGGCTCAAACTGGGTGGGCTTCACGTTTGAAGGCTCAACGTACGGCCCATAGTTACGCCCATCACCGACTCAAACAAGACGCCATCATATCTCTCGTCGATTTCTCTCTCAGGGCTTGTTCGGTTAATCCCTCCCACAAGGGGATTGGAGAGGATTGAGGTGAATTTTGACTTGTGAGGAATTTAATCCCTCTCAATCCCCTCCAAACCCCTTCAAATCTGAAGGAACCGAACAAAGCCTCAGGCTTCGTTCGGTTGTTGGGGTTTCCTTCCATGTGACTGTGAGGATCCAACCCCTGCAGGGATTGGGTGAATCCGCTCATGTCAATTGTCACCCAGCCCTCGCCAACACCTTCCCCACAAATGGCGGTTACTCCCTCCCATCAGCAACATTTCTCACTAAAAAATGTAGTGAAACTATGAGACACTAGCTCAACATAGTAGCAGCTAACTAAACTGTCAGATCTAGCTCATCACAGTAGCAGTTAACAATAGCATCAAATCATACAATATATATGCGTTGTTTCATCAAGCAAAAAGACAAGCTGGATTTAGAGTTCATCAATCACACCAGATTCGCCTGATCAACGGAAGAGTCGCGGCTGACTTATTTGCTTGCGCACTTGCTAGCAGCCGCCACAACGACACCAAACGCTCATGGCTTCATCAAATTTTACGTCGAAGACGACCCCACGGTGTCAAGTTAGAGCGCAGCGCCTCAATCACTGCCCTATCGGCGTCCAAAAGTGGTTTCTAGCAAAACTTGCTAGGTCGGAGAGGATGTGCCCGTTTATTGCTGGTGATGTCGGCCATGAATTCCTCCACAAACATGGCCACTTATATATGAGCTCTTTGTTCCTGCATAGATACGGCATCAATGATTGCTAGCAGTACATCATAAGTATAATTGCAATGAATAATTTAGACATCAACACAAGTAAACATGGTAAATAAGCATGTCATGGACTTCTCACATAAAAGAAAAAACCATTGATCTGCAGTAAGTGAGATGAAAGAAAGTAAACTGGAGGTTGAAAGAATGCAACGGTAACATATTTTCCTCCAGTAGCGCTGCTGCTGTCCCTCCTTCTCCGGCGTCGTCGCAATCGCCGTCGCCGGTCGGGGCAACAGAGAGCGTACTGTTTTGCGAGAGACGGGGTTTGCTTCCACGAGGTGGGACGCGTGGGTCATTTCCCGGCGGTTTCCACGGGGTTTAGAAGGGATTTGACTGAGGCTTAATCCAGACCAGGTCTAACCGAAGGCTCTTATAAACCAGACCGGGATTCGACCCCGGCTGGGGCCAAACCCACGGGGTTTGGGTTCAATCCCTGCGGGGGTGGGGCTAACCGAACATAGCCTCAAGAAGTCAAGATGGCATCTGGAAGGCGAGGCGACATGGACAGGAGGCGATGGTCGGACCTCCCGGCGGACGTGCTCCGAGAGATATCCGGCCGCGTGCACGACGCCGCCGGCTTCGTCAGCTTCCACGCTGTCTGCAAGCAATGGCGTGGCTCGCGCGACCCGCTGTCCCGGCGGCGGCGGGCGAGGACAACCAGGACCCAATTCCTGCCATGGCTCCTCGCGCCGCCGGACAAAGAACCCGGCCACTTGAAGTTCAGGTGCGTCTTCTCCAAGGCCAGCTACTGCGTGGTGTCCCCGTCGCCCGTGCCCCGGGGAAACTGGGTGTGCAGCACGGACGGCGCCGGCGTATGGTATCTGGCCGTCGATGAACACTTCCACCCTAGCCTCCACGATCCTCTCACCGGAGCTGTCGCCCACCTGCCCACCTTCCCATGGGAGGAGGAGTTTGACCCTTGCAGCGTCATCTACCAGGACGGCACCACTTTCCTGTACAGCATCGGCTATCTGATTGTCGGTGGTAATTATAGTGAATGGTTCAGGGCGGCTCTCCTGCGTCCCGGTGATGCCGAGTGGACGGCCGTCCAGAGGACCATTCAAGCACCTGATCATGGTGAGTTCTGCGCCATGTACCATAGTGGCAAGATCATGGTGGCCGTTGAAGCTGGCCAGTGGCACGTAGTCAAACGCCTGATGGTGGTGACGACGTGTTGGTGCCAAGGCCGCCACATTTGCGGTGGGAGAAAGGGCCCTACTCGCGCCAGTACAGCCATGTCCTCGAGTCTCGCGGCGAGCATTTGTGGGTGGTTGTCGAGGTCCAATTCTGTAGGTACACTTGTAGGCTCTCAGTGGTGTGCATGCGCTAGGGGAGGTGACAACGTTACCGGAGAAGACACGATGGGTGAGGAAACATGGTCATAGCCTGACCGACCGCGTGCTGTTCCTCGGGTGGCCCAACAGCTTCGCCATGGATGCCTCGCGGCTGGACGGTTGGGACGGCGGGTGTGTCTACTTCGTGTACTGTGGAAATAAGCCCTTGCCACGTGAAGAGGTTGGTGTATTCAGCTACAACCTCGTCCATGACAACATCAAGGATTGGTACTTCAGTCGTCAAACAATTTTGAGAGTATCGAGCGGCTGCCTCAAGGATTGCACAATTGGAGGTGCACGTGGCTAGTACCCCGACCTGCTATTGCTCCAATTCTTGATTCTTTGCCGGTTCCTACTTACGAGAAATTGAACAGGGTTCTCTCTAGTGTCGAGTGGGAACAAAAATATTCACTGGTTACGGTTCAGGCCTTACAGAGGGCCATCTCTGACCACACCCCACTATTGGTTGATTCCGGGGAAGCGACCCATGTGAAAAACAAAAATACTTTCTCTTTCGAACTGGGATGGTTTGAGAGGGAAGGATTTATGGAGCTCATTGCGACTGAATGGGCCAGAGACATGGGGTGGTGAGGGGGGGGGGGGGTCTTCTAGTGTGAAGAGATGGCAAAATAATATTAGACATCTCCGCCAGTTTTTGAGAGGCTAGGCCAAACACCAAAGTGGTTTATATAAAGTGAAAAAGGAAAGATTGATAAGAATTATTAATGAACTTGATGTGAAAGCAGAATCGATCCTTCTTAATAGTTCTGGGAGTGATATTAAGAATGAGGCCGAGAAGAAGTTGCAAACCCTCATGAGAGAAGAGGAGATGAAATGGGAGCTTAGAGCAAAAGTGTCTAAAATCGTCCAAGGGAATGATAATACATAATTCTTTCACATGATTGCTAATATGGGAACCATAGGAAGAAAAAGATAATGCAACTAGAACAAGATGAGTGTACAATTGTAGGACAGGAGAATCTAAAACTATACATTTTTGAATATTACAAGAAACTTTTCGAAGCACCCGAAGAAAGTTGTCTCTTTTGATGAGAATGTGACCGGGGACATACCACAACTCAACTTTAGAAGAGAATGAGGTGTTGTTTGCCCCGTTCACTGAGAAAGAGGTGTTCGATGCCATAACACAAATGAAACATAATAAAGCGTCCGGGCCAGATGGGTTGCTGGCCGAATTCTATCAAAGATGTTGGCATATCATAAAGAGTGATCTCATGCCTATGTTCCATGATTTATTTGAAGGCCACCTAAATTTGTTCCACCTCAATTTTGGAACAATAACGTTGTTGCCAAAGAAGGTGTAAGCCGTTTGCATTGAGCAGTAGATCAATATGTCTTCTCAATGTAAGCTTTAAGATCTTTACAAAGATTGGCACGAATAAGTTGACGCAGGCTGCACATTCGGTTGTGCAACCCACTCAAACTGCTTTCATGCCAGGACGCAAATCCTAGAAGGGGTGGTAGTCCTACATGAAATGTTGCATGAAATCTACTCGAAGAAACTCGATGGGGTTGTCTTCAAAGTGGATTCATGATAAGGTCAAATGGCCTTTCCTACAACAAGCCTTACATATGAAGGGATTCAATGATACCTGGAGGTCTCAAGTGGATTCATGCATACAGAAAGGCAGTGCCAGGATAAAGGTCAATGATGACACCGATCATTATTTCCATACTCGTAAGGGACTAAGACAGGGAGACTCCATGTCTCCTGTGTTGTTTAATATTGTAGCAGATATGTTGGCAGTACTTATTAGTCGGGCTAAAGAGAGTGGCCAAGTAGGAGGTCTCGTTCCCCATCTTGTAGAGTGGGGCGTCTCCATCTTACAATACGCAGATGATACTATTATTTTCATGGAACACGATCTTGCAAAAGCTAGCAATATGAAGCTTATTTTATGCCTTTTCGAGCAATCATTACTGCAGGATGCTGCTAACGCGACACTACGATCAGAGACCCTTCGAGAAACTGTGTGCGATGCAATAATCGCAAACGGTGGTGTATGACAACCGTCAAAAAAGGTGCAAAACATTTGCGATGGAGGATGCATCAAACACGGTTCAGATTTTAGTTGCGTGTGCGATGAAGGGCATACGGTTTAGTTCAATTAACTGTTTGCGATGAGGAGGAACAAAAGAAACGGGCATCCAGATGAAGGCGTATGGGATACACATCATACAGTTTACTCGGATGAACTGTTTATGATTAGGAAAAACAAAAGAAATGGGCAGTCAAATGAAGGTGTGTGCGATATACAGCATATGGTTCACTCGGATGAACTGTTTGTGATTAGGCAACACAAAAGAAACGGTCAGCGAGATCAAGGTATGTGTGATATACGGCATGCAGTTCACTCGGATGAACTGTTTGCGTTGACACAAGAGAACAAAAACGGTTCAACTTAACAAGACGTGTGTGTTGTGCGATGGATTGCATACAGGACAACACACACACACACACACACAGATATATATATATATATATATATATATATATATATATATATATATATATATATATATATATATATATATATATATATATATATATATATATATATATAGGCACATACACACTTATAAGAACATGCTTGCATAACCAAATTAAACATTCACTTACATAGGTGGCTACTACAACCATGGCATTTGCACACACCAAACTAAACTATTACATGCATAATTACATAGGTGGCTACTACACACATGACATTTCCACACACCAACAATAAAGTAAACTATATATTACATGCATGATTAACTAGCATAAACAATCATCTGATCATCATCTACTTCTTGTGACGCTTGCTCTGTTTGTGGCTCGATCCGGGCTCGTCGATTTTGGTAACGAGGCACTTCCTCATGTCAACGATCCGCCTGTGCATCTCGTAGCATGTGTACATGCTCTTGGCCGCGAACCTGAGGTGAGGTTCATCCAGTTGCCGCATCCAGGCCTCGTGCCAGGATACATGACTTGTTCTCTGGGCATCCTGCTTCATCTTTTCGTAGTTGGGGTCGATGATGGCCGAGGCGAGTTCAACCAGGGAGTCCTTCTTCGTGCTGCCCCAGACCCTGTAGTGGTCACGGATTTTGACAAGGTTCTTGCAGGACAAGCCCGTAACACTGAGCGCTTTTACATCGTTGGTGGTATCCACCGTGGCGAACTTGTAGTCAGTGATGTTAACAAACCTGTTGAAACGGTCGCAAGGCTCTGTGGCCATGCAGTAGTGGTAGATGAGGACATGATGGCACACACACAACTGGGCGATGGTAACCTTCTGATCTATGCCGGGACGACCGATGATGTACTGGAGGTCGATGCCGACCACCTTTTACTTGTCTCCAGCAAGCAACTGCTCAACGTTGTTGATGTAGTCGTCCACCACGGCCGGGTCGATGGTGTACAACACCGAGAGATCCGTCTCCCTCGTGTGGGTCTCCACTCTATGCTCGCCGAACTCCATTGGAGCGCTGTCGGACATCCCCTCTCTATGTGTAGTCGTGGGTGTGCTTGTTGTGTTGTGGGGCGCAATCGAAAGGTTGAAGAGATTAAGGTTATATTGGTCGTGGGAATTAAAGGGGAAGCCGGATGGCCAGGAATATCGGTAGGCCCTAATGGCAGTTCTAATTTGCAGCGCATAACTCCAACATGCCGCACATAACTGCATCGCGTGGCAACGCGCGCGGCGCAACCGCATGCATATGGGGCCCCCGACATGATCGTGCGCACGCCCAACCGCTGGTAGAGCGTGCACAGAGGGACGCGAGCAGAGTGCTCCGCAGAACGCTCCGCATATAGCAGTTGAACACGCAAGGAAAAGCTGTCCACAAGCCGAGCGCGCTGACGGACACGAGCAGAGTGCGCCAACAGACGCGAGCATAGCACGCCGCGGCGCCTAACGGCGAGCACAGCGCGCTGCGGCGCCTAACAACGGGATAGACCTTCATTCAAGCCAATCAAAATAAGATTGGAACGGACATGTCTGTATTGAGCAAAAGGGTCGCACATGTCTGTATTGACTGGAACAAGAATGCAATAGCAAAATAAGAATTAAGGCCACGATGATGTGATTGCAGTGGTGGTTACAGGAGGCGAGAAGAGAGATGCATCCATCAACGTACGACCTCCTCCTCCTCAACTCAGTGCGCCGGCCGGGCTACCGACCGGTGGCTAAGGAGCGTCGACTTTTGTGGCGAGGTCAAGGTGCTTCTACAAAGGCATCCAAGGCTTCCAGCTGGCTTAAGAAGGCCAACGTCGTAGCGTCCTCACTGGCCTTGTAGATACCTATGTACACAATTCGCTCATACACATGAATGTGTAGGTCGACGGTTTCTTGCAGGACGAGGCGTCTCGAGGCGAGCGCGACCTCCAGGTGGACATTCTTCGTGGCGTCGCTGGGCAGTCGCAGGGCCAACAGTGCTTGAAAGAGGTTCCAACCATGGATGCCGATTAGGGTGGCAGGCAATAAGGAGCCCGGGTGCGCAGGCTGGAGGAGTACAACGATGTCGTCCGCGAGCTTCTTGACGACGGCGAACCTGTTGGTGGTGCGAACGATCATCTGGTGCAACTGAGAGTCGTAGCTGGCCTCGACGGCGGCCATCCACCAGCCGGTCGCCAACACCGTATGGAGACGATCCATGGTGCCATGCTGCAGGCCGGCATCGTGGACCATCTAGCACAGCCGCTGGCTGCTCGCGTGCACCGCCGCCATGGGTCTGGAGTGGGCACTTTTGCGCTTATTAGTGTAGGTGCTTAGGCAAATGCTTAGGTGCGTACGATGTGGTAGATGCATTGGAATGGAGGGGCGCCTTTATATGAGTGCAAACAACGTTGCATTCACATTGTGCTGCCTCTCTTTTCCCGGTCCTCCCATTACTTCCCTCATGCATTCACACGATCCTAATTGAAGGAGGATGCATCATTGGCCGTTCAACATTTCAGGAACAGCTACCCTCTCCCTCGTCTGCATTAAAGCCGTATCGGGAACTGCGCCGCCAGCTACACGCCTGGCTGAACATGCCTCCTCGCCTCCATCTATGCTTAATTACTGAATTTTAGTTGCAAAAATTAGATACTGCTAGTGATTTTTAGCTTCATATTTTGATAAATCGGAGTGTTACAAGGTTGGCAAATGACAATGTTACTAGATCAACAAATGTCAATCTTTCTAGTTTGACAAATGGCAACATACCCAGTATGATAGATGCAAATCGCACCAAATTGTTTGTAAGGGGTTCACACGGGTCATCCAAAAGAACCGTTAGTGTTCAAGAGATGCACAAATCCTGCTCTCACTTTGCATACTGGTGTTCTATCTGAAACCATCATGCTTGTTGTAAGAAACTCCGGATTGTGAGAAGCATATACCCAAACCTGCCCCAGATGGGACAAAAAATTTACCACGACATGTTGATGCCGCTCCATGATAACATGCCAAGTTTCATGAATTTCAGACGAGTTTTGGATTTACTAGAATTTAAAAACTAGGCATCTCAATGTTTGCGGCCGAGTGACGGTGGCAGGGTGTTTGACATTCATTCCCATTTTTTGCATGGGACCTAAGCATGCACCAAATGATAAAAGATTTATTTTTTCAACCAATTTATATGCACCGGAGCATGTGCATGTAGTTCAAATTTGAATTATGCACATAAATGCATTGAAAACTCACTTAATGCATAAAAATGTCCAAACGAACCCCAAAAAATCACAAAAACTAACACGCCACTCCTGTTGTTCTATGTTGACACGGGAAAAAAATTTGAAAGCAATAAGAGACAATGGATATCGTTTCGTCCCTAAAGGTGGGGCGGTCCCTATCGAAACCATCATGCTTGTTGTGACAAGCTCTGGTATGTGAGAAGCGTATACCCAAACTAGCCCAAATGGGATAAAAAATTTACCATGGCATGTTGATGCCGCTCCATGATAGCCTGCCAAGTTTCATGAATTTCAAACGAGTTTTGAATTTACTAGAATTTAAAAACCAGACATCTCAATGTTTTGCTGGCAATCAACGGTGCCCTGGTGTTTGAAATTCATTCCCATTTCTTGCATGGGACCTAAGCATGCACCCAAGGACAAAGATTTGATTTTTCAACCAATTTATATGCACCGGAGCATGTGCATGTAGTTCAAATTTGAATTATGCACATAAATGCATTGAAAACTCAGTTAATCCATAGAAATGTCCAAACGAACCCCGAAAAATCATAAAAAATAACACAACACTCCTGTTGTTCTATGTTGACACGAGGAATTTTTCGAAAGCAATAAGAGGCAATGAATATCGTTTCGTCTCCATGGTGGGGCGTTCCCTATCAAAAGCATCATGCTTGTTGTGAGAAGCTCTGGTTTGTGAGAAGCATATACCCAAACCTGCCCCAAATGGGACAAAAAAATTTAGCATTGTATGTTGATGCCGCTCGATGATAGCATGCCAAGTTTCATGAATTTCAGACGAGTTTTGGATTTACTAGAATTTAAAACCAGGCATCTCTATGTTTTGCCGGCAATCAACGGTGCCTGGTGTTTAAAATTCATTCCCATTTCTTGCATGGGACCTAAGCATGCACCCAAGGACAAAGATTTGATTTTTCAACCAATTTATATGCACCGGAGCATGTGCATGTAGTTCAAATTTGAATTATGCACATAAATGCATTGAAAACTCACTTAATGCATAAAAATGTCAAACGAACCCCGAAAAATCACAAAAAATAACACAACACTCCTGTTGTTCTATGTTGACACGAGAAATTTTTTGAAAACAATAAGAGGCAATGGATATCGTTTCGTCCCCAAAGGTGGGGCGTTCCCTACCGAAACCATTATGCTTGTTGTGAGAAGTTCTGATTTGTGAGAAGCATATACCCAAACCTGCCCCAAATAGGACAAAACATTTACCACGGCATGTTGATGCAACTCCACGATAGCATGCCAAGTTTCATGAATTTCAGACGAGTTTTGGATTTACTAGAATTTAAGAACCAGGCATCTCAATGTTTTGCCGGCAATCAACGGTGCCCTGGTGTTTGAAATTCATTCTCATTTCTTGCATGGGACCTAAGCATGCACCCAAGGATAAAGATTTGATTTTTCAACCAATTTATATGCACCGGAGCATGTGCATGTAGTTCAAATTTGAATTATGCACATAAATGCATTGAAAAATCAGTTAATCCATAAAAATGTCCAAACAAACCCCGAAATATCACAAAAAGTAACACAACACTCCTATTGTTCTATTTTGACACGAGAAATTTTTTGAAAGCAATAAGAGGCAATGGATATCATTTCGTCCCCAAGGGTGGGGCGTTCCCTATCCAAACCATCATGCTTGTTGTGAGAAGCATATACCCAAATCTGCCCATAATGGGACAAAAAATTTACCACGGCATGTTGATGCCGCTCCATGATAGCATGCCAAGTTTTATGAATTTCAGACGAGTTTTGTATTTACTAGCATTTGAAAACCAGGCATCTCAATGTTTTGCCAGCAATCAACGGTGCCCTGGTGTTTGAAATTCATTCTCATTTCTTGCATGGGACCTAAGCATGCACCCAAGGACAAAGATTTGATTTTTCAAGCAATTTATATGCATTGGAGCATGTGCATGTAGTTCAAATTTGAATTATGCACATAAATGCATTGAAAACTCACTTAATGCATAAAAATGTCCAAACGAACCATGAATAATTCCAATTCTTTTATGACAGATATATAGTGGCATGATCACTGCAGATAAAAGGTCTAGCCATTCAAACACCGTCCATGGCCGCTGTGACGCCATTATGTAATTCAAATCAAGATGAAAAATTAAGTAGATCCCACACAGTTTATTATAACCAACCGTGTGAGATGCAGCATAAAATATCTTTGGACCGTGTCTGAATAAGGGACCGTGTTTGATGACACTTTGCGCGCCAGTTTTTTGGCTGAAACGATTCCAAATTTTTGGCTTCCACGGAAATATCTACCTCCCCGCCCCCCCTTACCAAAAACCACATTTCCCCTGTTTCCACCTTCTTTTCCAAGTTGAAGCCTTCGCTCCTTGCTTGCAGCGCCGCCGCCTCCTCGCCGGCGACCCTCCTTCACGCTGCTCGGCCTCGCCTATCCAGGCAGGTAATCCACACCCGACCCCCATCCTCCTCCTCCTTCCACGTCCCACATGCCCCGACCGCCAGCGCTAGTGCGACACCTTCCACCCAAATCCCCGACCCCTGCACCAAATAAGCACCGGCCTAAGCCATGGTGCACGCAGTATAGCGAGGACCTCAAGGAGCATTTGGCAGCGGAGAAGCAAATCGCGGCCGCATGCACGGATGAGGTTGCGATGGCTGCCATTCGTGCCGACCCCCAGATCTTGGAGGAGCACCGCCGTCGAGGCCACCCTCGACGCCTCGCGTGCCGATGCCGCGATGCGGTTGGCTGCTTTAAATGACAGTTCGTGGCGTTTTCTCGAGGACATTGTCGGTGCCTTCGTGAAAACTACGAGGTGTTTTCTCAGCGTGCATGTGCTTACCTCATCTCGAGAGCCAGCAGGTTGGTGCCCGGAGCGGCTCAGGCAACTCACCACTACAACGAGGGCACCCACGATGCGGAGTCCTCGCCCTCTTCCATGTCCAAGGAGCCAATCATCATCGATTTCTCCGACAATGAGGAGTAGCTTGTCTTATTAGCTCACTATAAGGACCCATGTTCAGTTTGCTAGCTACTGCCTTTCCTTAACAAATTCTACTGAATTGTGCTATCTACTTTTACCATGCAATCTTCTGCTATAGTGTATATGTTCTATATGTCATGCAATGTGGTGTTCAATTAACTATTTGGTCGTTTAATTCTGCAAATGTGATGTTCAATTCCCGAAGGTGCAATATTTCCAAGTTGTTAAGCATGCTTGGTTTGGTTAACTGTCTGATCTTCTATTAGGAGTATGTTATATTGTTCAATTGGTGTTTAGTTAACTGATTGGTTCATTTGTTGTGGCTTGGTTCACTTGTTGTGGTGTTTAGTTAACTGCTTGGTTCAATTCTACAATGTGATGTTCAATTATTGTGGCTGCATTCTGTTATTGTATACCATGTGAGAAATAAATCGAATTTGGCTGTACTAAATACATGAGAAACAAATATAATTGCTATACTTCCAAGTTGTTAAGCATGCTTGGTTTGGTTAACTATCTGATCTTCTATTAGGAGTATATTATATTGTGCAATGTGGTGCTCAGTTAACGCTTGGTTCATTTGTTGTGGTGTTTAGTTAACTGCTTGGTTCAATTCTTCAATGTGATGTTCAATTGCCGTGGCTGCATTCTCTTATTGTATACCATGTGAGGAATAAATCAAATTTGGCTGTACTAAATACATGAGAAACAAATACAATTGCTATATTTCCAAGTTGTTAAGCATGCTTTGTTTGGTTAAATGTCTGATCTTCTATTAAGAGTATGTTATATTGTGCAATGTGGTGCTCAGTTAACGTTTGATTCATTTGCTGTGGTGTTTAGTTAACTTCTTGGTTCAATTCTGTAATGCGATGTTCAATTGCTGTGGCTGCATTCTGTTATTGTACACCATGTGAGGAATAAATCGAATTTGGCTGCACTTAATACATGAGAAACATATACAAGTGCTATATTTCCTAGTTCTTAATCATGCTTGGTTTGGATAAATGGGATTTCCATATGGCTTGGATTAAACTGATGAATCTGCAATGTGCTTATTTTTCATCAACATATTTTACTGATAGCATGCGAACCCTTACTTAACCTGATGACTAACTACCTTATATGTGTTGTAGGGAAACAATGGGAAGCACTGAGGTTCACAAGATGGTACTAACTATTATGCCTTGCCTTTTTTTATTCCTTTGCCCCGTTTCCAATATAGAGACGATATTTGTGCACATCCTTGTTTTCAGTGTTCACTGATGATTACCTCTCAAACCACCTCTGTGGTCAGGAGGCAAGGAAAGTTTTCATATAACACCCACGATTCAATATTGAAGTGTTCCTGAAGAGGTCGAAGGATGAGCGGTCAATCATCCACAGGCACTGGCCTAAAGTTGCAAAGACCTTCAACATGAATGAAGGCTCAATATTCGCCTTCCGCTTCAGCAGTTTTCCAGATGAGATGCATCTCTCTATGTACCATCTATGATTCTAATTTCGAAAGGTTCTAGATGTTGCATGTGAAACTTGCTGGTGGTGCAGTTGTGTAATGGGGTAACTGAGTGCTGAAGCTATATCATGTTGTACTCCGATGTATTTCAATTATAAAATCCTACTTCCTTAATATGGAAATGGAATATATTATGTGCTTAATATGAATGTCAATTAGATTAGTAAATGGATTATTAATAATAGGGCAATTAGCCTGCTAATTGGCCAATTAGCTTGCTAATTGGGTTTTCCTATTGCAAACGGTTAATGAGAAAACGCCGTGGGCAATGACCTCAGGCAACGCACATAGTTTCTATGAATAAACCGTGTTGGATCAATGAACAATCACACACGACATTCTTTTTAAAACTGTTTGCGTTATGCCATCTTGCGCAAACATTTTCCTTGTAGCGACTGTGTGGGATGTATATACGAACGAAAACGTTTAGTGGAGACTGTCTGTGTGGGATGTACTTGCGTCCGGAAACAATTTCGCTGTATAATTGTATTTTTTAGCACTACTGTACGTATTTCCGTATTTGAGCGCTCGCCGGTCGCACACGACCTCATTTTTGCCGAGCGTGCATGTGTGCTAGGAGGGCATATCCCCAACGGTTTCTGGGTCGTGTGGGAAGGACCCCCCTATTGCCCACATTCACTTGGCGAGGGTTCCAAATGCCATCGCGGAAAGGGGTTAAAAACGTTTGTTTAGGACCGACGTGTATCAGTGAATTCTCTGGACTCAAAATCAATTTCAATAAAAGCGAACTGTTCTGCTTTGGGAGAGCTAAAGAAGAACATGATAATTACATAAGCTTATTTGGTTATGAAATGGGATCCCTACCGTTTAGTTATCTAGCTAGGGATCCCAATTCACCATATACGGTTAACGAACAAAGAATGAAAATGTATAGAAGATAGATTTGAAAAAAAATTGAGCTGCTGAAAGGGCAAGCTCATGTCCTACGGAGGAAAGTTGGTGTTGATTAACTAGGTTTTGACGAGTTTGCCAATGTTTCTTCTATCTTTCTTTGAAGTACCGGTAGGGGTACGGAAAAGATTGGACTTTTACAGATCCCGTTTCTTCTGTCAAAGTGACGAGGCCAAGAAGAAATATAGACTGGCTAGATGGGATATTATGTGTAGACCCAAATACCAGGGCGGGTTAGGGATCGAGAATTTAGAGGTAAAGAATAGATGTTTACTTAGCAAATGGTAATACAGATTATCGACGGAGACCGAAGGCATGTGGGTACAAATCTTGCGGAATAAATACCTACATACTAAGACTTTGGCCCAGGTGAATGCAAGACCAACAGACTCACCCTTTTGGAAAGGGTTAATGAAGACAAAAGTAACTTTCTTCCAGCGGGTGAAGTTCCTAATTGGTAGTGGTACTTCTACTAGGTTTTGGGAGGACACTTGGCTAGGAGAGACGCCCCTGTCCTTACAATACCCCTCTCTATATAATATTGTGCAACGTAAGGAAGATTATGTCGCCACAATATTAAACTCAGTACCACTTAATATCCAATTTAGGAGATCTCTTGTAGGGGAACGTTGGAATGCTTGGTTACACCTGGTACGTAGGTTGATGGATGTTCAACTTTCAGATCAGGCAGATACAATTAGTTGGAAGTTAACCACGAATGGAGTATTCTCTGTCAAATGCATGTATTTGGACTTAATTGATTCCGGGCCATTGTCGATGTCTTTGCACATATGGAAGATTAAAGTTCCCCTTTGCATCAAGATCTTTATGTGGTTTGTCCACAAAGGAGTCATCTTGACCAAAGATAATCTGATGAAAAGGAATTGGGTCGGTCAATCTAGATGTTGTTTTTGTGATCAAAACGAGACAATTAAACACCTGTTTCTCGAATGTCCACTTGCAAAACAGTTATGATGATCCATTCATATCGCTTTTAACGTTAATCCTGCAATGAGTATCAACATGTTATTTGGGACGTGACTTAATGGAGTAGACATACACACAGCTAAATATATTCAGATAGGAATATGTGCACTATTATGGGCTATATGGAACACTCGAAATGATATGATTTTTAATGGGACAAAATTCACTAATTTTTTGCATGTTATCTACAGAGCTACAATTTGGATCCATATGTGGTCGTTACTCACTCATGCGGACTACAGGGAGATTATGGTTATTGGGTGCAGCCGATGGGAGACTGTAGCACGGGCTATCTTCAGCCAATTTGGATGGCGAGCTAATAATAGGCTAGGTGTGTAGGCATCGTAGCCCATTTTTTATAGCCGGATGTGGCGCTTTCTCGCCGGGTGTGGCGTTTTACAGAATTATTTATCTTTCTTACTCAGATTTTGAGTTTCCGTGAAACTTAAGACCTTGTTTTGATTTTAATAATATGGCTGCATGCATCGATTGATGCAGAGGCCGTAGGTAAGCCTCCTTTTAAAAAAAATTGCTCCAATTCAGGTACTCCATCCATTCCTAAATATACGTCTTTTAAGAGATTCCACTTAAAGACTATATTCAAATGTATATAGACGAGTATAGGTTCACTTATTTTACTTTGTATGTAGCCCATAGCGAAATCTCTTAAAATACTTATATTTAGAAACGGAGGAAGTATGTTTGACAAATAATACGAGTTAAAATTATCGCCACATCAGGAGTTTAACCTTAACCTCAAGACTCTTCATAAGCATCTCAAATTGATTAATTTATATTCATTTTCCTACATCAGGAACTCAATGAGAGGGCGTTGAAGGCTCAAGAGCTGAAGCGGCAGCCTACTCTAGTTATAGGCCAACCCACATCGCTCACACCAAGAGACATTAACAGCCTAGTTTTAGGGTGCTCGTGCTTAATTTGCCTCTCACCGTGATAAACTCACAACTACAACTCTTCTTTAGCAAGCACGGCAACGTGTCTAGCGCCTGAGTGATCTACTAGAAAAATACCAAGCGCTCACAAGGCAACATTATCGACGGCACATTCCAATAAGGAAGATGCTTTAGATGCTCTGAACACACTATTTTTGAATGGATGTAGACTCGAGGTAAGCTTTGGTTGGAAGGTGGTGACGGCGGCCATCTCTTCCACCAAAGTAGCATAGCTACATATATATGGACTATATAGCTCGATCCTCTTTGTTATTCTAAATAGTGAACAAGTTTAATTTGTTATATCCCCAAAAACATGTCACAAATTCATCATGTACTTGATCAGGTGATCGGCAAATACAGACGATGAAAAGCCGGTACATTCCATCACTTCCTTGTCGTTGGCAGTGTAGTAATTCAGTTTTTCCACATCAGCGGCCACCGGGACAAAACAACATAATATTTTGTATAATCAAGAAAATAATAATCTATAGTACTCAGAAGGAAAATGTTGCATCCGTACTGTGGATTTTCTAGTAAACACACCACTTTTTTTTTTCACTTTATTGATTCATTCCCGCATCGACTGAGTGCCATGCCTTTGCCTGTGAAAATATCCATTCTATCTCATCTTGGACAAAAATCACCAAAACAGATAATTCTTCGCGTGACGTTTCCTTCGAGGAAGCGCCATGCCGGTGACTAGGCGGTGACCAATTAATTCTTCATGAGTTCCTTATCTCCTTTGCCCAGCCATCGTCCTGCTCCCGGTCCTACCCAAGAGAATTTGTGCATCTTGTTCCACACGTTCATGTCGTCATGTCTAGAGGCAGGGAAGAACTCAAAACTCTGTCCTTTGCCTTGAGAGCCTACAGAGGAAAAATTGGAAGATGACGAGCCACACATTACCATAATTCAAGATGCCGAAAAGCCGACCGACGGAATAATGCATATGCATGACAGAGGTTTTGGTTTGCCTACCTCTTTGTCCCAGTTGGTGCGCATGGTAATGGCCAGCAGCAAAAGCATCTGCACAACTACCCCGCAGATTATTCCCAACCACAGCCCCTGGAGTTCATACCATTACATTGGTTTTCAGAGGTTTCTTCAGATGAGAATGAAATACAAGTGAAACAGCAACTTTCTGTATGCATGGTATGGGTGGTAAAATTAAATCAGTACCATTCCGCCAAGATGGAAGACAAAGGCAAAGCATAGCGCCGCTGGAATGCCGACAAGGTAGTACGCACTGAGATTGACACAAGCTCCAATCCTTTGCAAGCCACAGCCCCTGACAATACCTGGAATATATCAAGTGTATACCCCACGCTGCAATCAGTATCTTGAGAGTAATGTTCACCAAAATGCTACATATCGTTCATCGAAATGATATGAGACAAGATAGACGGGTGCATCTAAAAAAAAGATAGATAGACTAGAGTTGAAATTCAGGAAATAGTCCGGAAATACTTGGAATTTGAGTTATTTAGTGCATCTTCTACATTTACCTGAAAGAACACATTGCAGATTGTCGAAAATGATCGACACGGAAAGAAGCGGCATCATTCTCGCAATGTACTCCACCACCTCCTTCTCGTTGCTGTATGCATACCCCCATATATTGCGCACCGAGAGCATAAGAAGTCCTAAAACCACACCCGTCGCGAGGCCCAGAACCATGATCACACGAGTAGCCAGACGGGCAGCTTCAGGTCGCCCAGCACCAAGTTCGTTTGAAACACGGGTGCTACAATGACAAGATACACGATTTCATCGCCGCAATGACTCTATGATAAAGTTGCAATACAGGCATGGCAAAGTTGTTTAGTCGTACCTTATGGCTGCCCCAAGACCGAAGGGGATCATGATTGCTAATGAAACTGTGTTCAAGCTGCAAGCAGTTCCACATTTCCCATCAGAACAGAGCATACAGAATGTGAAATACTCCATGAAAAATGCAACTCACCAAATGGACAACACCGATGCCTCCAGCTTAGGATTTGGGAGAAGTCCGGAGAGAAGTACCAGCAGCTCAGACGACCACCACTCTAGACTGTGTACATGTAGGATCAGATTCAGTCGAAGATGGAGCGCGAAAAAAATGTACCTGCAAATCTGAGGGGCACAAACTAAAACTCACCAAACCATCAGCGCAGATGGCACGGCAAGCTTCATGAAGCTAAGGATGTTGCGAAACGCGTCCTTTGAGAGGCCTGTCCAGGTGCTCCTGCACGATGGAGAGACCCTGATGTAGAGAGCCAAGATTGACACATTGGCCAGGTACGAGATGCCATTGGCCATGGCAGCGCCCTTGTTGCCCAGCCCAAACCTGCACACCAGCAACCAGCACACAAGAACGTGGCTCAGCGCCGTGACGCCTGAACTCGCCATCACAGGGAGGACGATGTTCTGCGTCTGGAGGAACCGGACGTGGCACTCCAGCGGTCCGTAAACGAACAATGCCGGAATCATCCACCGGATGTAGCTCCCTGCTCCCATGGCAATCTCTGAGTCCTGGCCGAAGAGCAGGAGGATCTGCCCGGTGTACGCCCAGACCACCGCAACCACAACGCTCACCAGAGTGAGCACGAGGATTGCTCTCTGCTTGTAGATGCCGAGCAGATGGTACTGTCCTGCCCCGAAGGCTTGCCCACACAGTGTTTCCAAGCAGCTTGCCATGCCAGACTAAGATGATTACGAACAGATACAAGAGAAGATATTCAGGTTGATGTTAGTTGTTCATTCATGACGATCAAAATATGTAGGAGAGGTGATGAATTCACATAAAATATACCAACAAGCTGAAGCCGGTGACACCGGCAAAGGAGGTGGCGATGGAGGCACTCGAGAGAGAGAGCTCACCGAGATGGCCGACAAACATGACCGATATCATCTGCACGACATTCTGCAACAGGCATCCGGCGATGAGGGGCCCGGCGAGGCACAGCTGCTTCTTAACCTCAATCACCACCAGGCTCTCTTTTGATCCTCCTGTCTCCTCAGTGCTGCTGTTGCCCCCAACAGGGGGCTCCTCCATGGCTGGCAACATGCTTGAAATCTCACGCCGTGGTTCCGAAGAAGGTGAGTGTTAACAGGTAAAGTGGGGTATATTTATCATGTTTGTGAAAGTATATACTAATACTTCGTCAGTAAACTAATATAAAAGCGTTTGGATCACAACATTAGTGAGTATTTAGATCACTACTAAATGCTCTTATATTACTAGTTTACACAGGGAGTATTAATCAACCTTATCAATGCTGCATAGACCCGCCACTCGAGGAAAAATTCAGTAAGGAAACCAAGAGGAAACAGACGCACTCGCTTGGCAGCCAAGAGGAGCGTGCCTCCGAACCAGTCAATTTCATCGTGCCTGGGTCAAGTGGACTGAAGAATCTCATCATCTCATGTGAGACCAAGGAGGCCAAGTTCAAGTCATCTGACACAATAAACTATCTGACGAGCAAGATTGGATGGAATGCGTTAAGCACATGCTTGATCAGCCCGTTTGCACTATTATAGTCGAAAAGGCTCGAAAGTTAACGAAATCAATCACGGCCGGCGGCCGGAGCCACTCTCGTCCTCATTTGTCATATCTGAACCTCGGACGTGCTACGACCTACTTCATGACGCATATACAAACAAAACGGAATTTCCTAAGATGCACTGCCACCAAGGTATCGGTTAACCACCCCGTGGTTTATGAGAGCGTTTTTTATAGTTCGGCCTACGTGGTACCCACTATCACAACCATTCATTCTAGGCTGGGTTTCATATGGATGTGTGCATCGATGGAAAATTAGCAGCAGTTGCCAGGCGCTCGAATCTTAATCTACTGCCGCAGGAACAGTACCTCACTACTAGGAAAAGGGCTATAGATGAAATTGACACTAATGGCGCACCAGACATGTGGTACGTCATTAGTATATACTAATGGCGCACCATGTGTTGGTACGCCATTAGTGTCCAAATACTAATGGCGCACCACATCTACGGTGTGCCATTAGTAAAATTTTTTTTTAATTTTTTTCAAAATACTAATGGCGCACCACATCCGATGCACCGTGGCATGAGATGATGAAAAGTTACCTTGGCCACCACTTCCACCGAATGCACCCCCCTGGATCGCCTTTTCAGTTTTAAAAAAAATAAAAGAAAATGATGAAAATGTCAAAAAAATAAAAGAAAATAAGTTTCCCATGTGATATGTGGTCTAGTTGTTGGGAAAATTTGCAAATATGAATTTCGACTTCATTTGCAAAATCTCTCGAGAATTTGTAAAAATGGGCATAACTTTTGCATACTAACTCGGATGAAAAAGTTTTTTATATGAAAAATCATCTACTCGAAAAGTTATATCCAAATTTAACGGGGGAACCCCGTTAAACATTTTCAAAATCCTCAAAAACCTAACAGAAAAAAAGATACGGGGCTTTTAAGATCTGGAGGTAAAAAAATTAAAAAAAAAATTAAATTTACTAATGGCGCACCAGCCCATGGTGCGCCATTAGTATCTTCCCGCCTTCAAAATTCAAAATAAGTCAATAAAATAAAAAAAGTTACTAATGGCGTGCGCCATTAGTATCTTCCCACCTTCAAAATTCAAAAAAAATAAAAAAAATAAAAAAAGTTACTAATGGCGCACCTGCCCACGGTGCGCCATTAGTATCTTCCCGCCTTCAAAATTCAAAATAAAAAAAATAGTAATGGCGCACCTGGCCACGGTGCGCCATTACTATGTCGTATACATGGCTGGGCGCACCTCCTCCACTCCATCTCCTCCTCTCCTCCACTCCATCTCCTCCTCTCCGGCGACCTCCTTCTCCTTTCCGGCGACCTCCTCCTCCTCCTCCTCCTCCTCCTCTCCGGTGACCTCCTCCTCTCCGGGAACCTCCTCCTCCCTCCTCTCCTCCCCTTCCCTCACGGTTTCTCCTCCCTCCTCTCCGGTGAGCTCCTCCTCCCTCCTCTCCTCCCATTCCCTCATGGTTTCTCCTTCCTCCTCTCCGATGCTTCGGTGAACTCCTCTCCGGCGACCTCCTCCTCCTCTCCGGCGATGTAGGCGAGCGCCTCTCCGGTGACCTCCTCTTCCTCCTCTCCGGCGAACTCCTCTCCGGCAAAAGAACACGGCAAAAGAACGTACAAGATCCAAAAACAGGAACACAATTTGAAATAATATCGTGCCAAAAAACGAGCAAAAAAAACTAGCAAAAAATGGGCAAAAAAATCACGATCCAGATCCAAATTCAAAATTCAAAAATACTAATGGCGCACGGTGGGGGTTAGACGGTGGGCCACTACTATTTTCCCGCCTTCAAAATTCAAAAATACTAATGGCGCACCGTGGCCTATAGTAATGGCGCAAGTGTGGCCTATACTAATGGCGCACCGTGGCCTATACTAATGGCGCACCAGTAATGCACCATTAGTAAAAATTACTAATGGCGTGCTAGTAATGGCGCACCAGTGATGCGCCATTAGTAGGCAAAACTGGTGCGCCATTAGTAGGCCTTTTCCTAGTAGTGCCTGACATGACGTAACGTGCCATTGTCGATCTCCTGTCAGACTGAGACCAGGCTCATTTCTCTCTCTCAGTCACTTCGCTCTCAGGAGTAGATTAACCTCCGGCTCTCTCCCTCTCTCATCAAGGATGCACTGTTATGAGCAGCTCTGACTTTTCACCTGAAGTAAAAAAAACACCCTGACAGAGTCATACATTTTCATGGGAGAGAGAGTTGAGAGAGTTGCTCGCAAAAAAAAGAGTTGGGAGAATTGTCGCCTTTCTCTATGTGTAAACACACTGATACGCAAAGTTCTTTCCTTGAAGAACAGCTACACTTTTCACATGAGCGCATGCATTTCAACTACACAATAACTTTTCATGTGCATGCATGCATGTCAGAGTCGAAGTGCGAGGCAAGAAAGTGACAGGGAGGGAGTGGTTCACATGAGCGCGGAATAAAATAATTATGTCTCACCGGGCAAAGTTACAGCTAACAGCTACAGTCTTCTAGTAATTGTCTGATCCTACCTTTGACCATTACATGTATCTCGAAGTGAACTGATGGTAGTGATAGTGGGTACCGTGAAGCTCAGTCTATGCAGGAACTTTGTGGTGGTTTATTCATACCATGATTGTTTCTGCTTTAGGCAGCAGATTCTCATAGGAAAATTCAAAAGCTGAAACCCAATAGCTATTTGAAATCAGCTTTGCCAGCGAAGCTGAATCTAGATTTGGCCTATTTTCAGTGCAATTGACTGAAGCACGTTTGTAATGCCCCAAATATTACTTTCCCAATTTGTACTCCAACTCTTGCCGTTTCCGCCGTTAAGTTATATTTATTTTTCGGGTTCGGGTCTTTATCTCCGTGTATTGTTTTCGTTTTCATGCATCTCATATCATGTCATCACGTGCATTGCATTTGCATACATGTTCATTTCATGCATTCGAGCATTTTCCCTGTTGTCCGTTTTGCATTCCGGCGCTTCGTTCTCCTCCGGTGGCCATTTCTAGCTTTCTTTCGTGTGTGGGGATTAAACATTTCCGGATTGGACCGAGACTTGCCATGCGGCCTTGGTTTACTACCGGTAGACCGCCTGTCAAGTTTCGTATCATTTGGACTTCGTTTGATACTCCTACGGTTAACCGAGGGACCGAAAAGGCCTCGTGTGTGTTGCAGCCCAACACCCCTCCAATTTGGCCCAAAACCCACCAAACTCTGCTCCATGTCCTAGAGCGTTCGATCACGATCGCGTGGCCGAAAACGGCACCTCATTTGGACTCTCCTAGCCCCCTCTATGCCTATTTAACCCCCTCCCCCCCGTTTTCGGATCTTCCCCTACCTTCGAACCCTAAAAAAAATCGCGCCACGTGGCGCATCCCTCCGCCCGCCGCCGCGCGGCCCGGGGAGCCCGGAGCCGGCCCCCGCGGCCCATCTCCTCCGCCGCGCGCCCCGCGCCCTTCTCCTCCCGAGACGGCCGCCACTCCGCCGCCTCCGCCGCGGAAGCTCGCCGCCGTCGCCGGTCTTCGTCGTCGCCGACCGCCCCGGCCGCCACCTCGCCGCCACCTCGCCTCCACCGCCCCGGCAAGGCGTGCCACCGCGCCGCCCCTACCTCCCCAACGCCGCGCCCGCCGGCGCGTGCTCCGGTGAGGGCTACTCTGGCGGCTCCCCACGCTCTCCGGCGAGATCCGGCCACCGCGGCCGCCATTCCGGCGATCTTCTCCGCGCAGCTACAGTACCCCGGGCAAACCCTAGATCTGAGATCCAACTGACGGTTGACTTTTCTTCCCTCTCCCCCTGATTTTTGTGCTATCTTTGACTGATCATATCTCTGCATCCGTAGCTCCGTTTTGGGCATATAATATATCAAAATCTTTGTCTCGACATGTACATCATTTCATTCCATTGCATCATTTTCATTCGAGTTCATCTTGATGCCCAAAATGCTGTTAGAAGGAGGCTTCATGAGTTAAGTTGCAGATCCGGTAGTTCATCATAGACTTTTGTCATTTTTGCCATGATTATTGTGTGCATGATATGCCTGTGAGTCTTTGGGATGAATTTTTAAGCATTTTGTCTTCTTTCCAGAGGTGCCACCGATGCATTTTTAGGATGTGTGTGGTGAGTTGGGCAAGCTTGCAAAGTGAGGCACTTGGTAGATCTGTTTTCAGGGACTTAGTGGATTTCACTAAGTCTGGGAAATTTTAGTTCATGATGTCATGTGTTCAGCTTGTTCCTAGTGATCCGTGCCTCTTTTGAGGATGATCAGTAAGGGAGTTTTGTTATTCATGTTATGCTCTATCCATCCATGTCTTTGTTTGTATATGTGGAGTACTCTAGCTTGAGTCAATCGAGCTCTACTTTTGCTTCGTGGTAAATCTGGGCAGATCGTCAACTTGTTTGTGATTTTGCCGATGCTATTGTTAGTGATCCGTGCATGCTATGCCATTGTTCTTGCCATGTCTAGCTAGCATTTTGTGCCTTCTTAATGGATATATGCTTGCCTTGCCATGACTTGCTCCGTAGTGAGTGCGGCCTTGGTTTACTACCGGTAGACCGCCTGTCAAGTTTCGGGTCATTTGGACTTCGTTTGATACTCCAACGGTTAACCGAGGGACCGAAAAGGCCTCGTGTGTGTGCAGCCCAACACCCCTCCATTTTGGCCAAAAACCCACCAAACTCTGCTCCATCGTCTCGGTCGTTCGATCACGGTCGTGTGGGCGAAAACCGCACCTCATTTGGACTCTCCTAGCTCCCTCTAGGTCTATAAATAGACCCCCCCTCAAAATCCCGGGTCTCTCCTCCCCCAAACCCTAGCCTCTTTCGTCCTCCGCGCCGCCGGACAAAAACCGGACGGCCGGACGTGTCCGTCCGCCCCACCGCACCAGTCCGGAGCCGACACGTGGCAGGACCACATCACCGCAGCCGCCGGCCCGCTCGGCCCGGGGCGGGCCCTCCCGGCCCACGACGCCCGCGCCGCCGCCCGGGGAGCTGCACCGCCCGACCCCGTCGCCTCTCCGATCTCCGGTGGCCCGCGCCGCCACCGCGGCATTGTCGCCACCCGCCGGAACTTCACCGGCCGACCCCGCCGCACCGGATCCCCGCCGTGCCGCTCGTCGCCGACCCCGCCCGAGGCTCGCCAGGGCTCGCCTCCCTCGTCGTCGCGCCGCCCCGGGGGTGCCCCGCCTCCCCTCGCCACCGGCCGGGCTCGCCGGAGCCGGAGCCGGCCGCCGCCACCGCCGGATCGGCTCGGATGTACAGTGCGCGCGCGCCGATGAACAGTAAAACCCTAGATCCATAGGTTGACTTTCTCCCCTGTTTTCCAGAATTTTATGCTACGTTTGACCTGCCATATCTTTGCATCCGTGGCTCTGTTTTGGGCATATGATATGTCAAAATCTTCGACTCGATGAGTACATCATTTCATTCCATTGCATCATTTGCATTTGAGGTCATCTTGGTGCCCAAAATGCTGTTGGTAGGAGGCATCATGAGTTAAATTGCAGATCCGATAGTTCATCATGCACTTTTGTCATTTTTGCCATGTTTAATCCGTGCATGATATGCCTGTGCCCCTTTGGGATGAATTGTTAAGCATGTTGTCTTCTTTCCAGGGGTGCCTCCCATGCATTTTTAGGATGTGTATGTTGTCTTGTGCAAGCTTGCGAAGTAGGCTACCTGAGTTTACTGATTTCAGGGACTTAGTGAAAATCACTAAGTCTGGGATGTTTTAGTTCACGATGCTATATGTCCGGCTTGTTTCCTAGTGATCCGTGCCTCTTTTGAGGATGATCAGTAAGAGTGATTTGTTATGCTTGTTGTGCTTAATCCATCCATGTCTTTACTTGTTATGTTGGAGCACCCTAGGTTGACTCAATCGAGCTCAACTTTTGGATAGTTATTGTTTTGCGCAGATCGTGAACTCTTTTGCGATTTTGCCGGAGTTATTGCTAGTGATCCATGCATGCTATGCCATTGTTCTTACTATTTCTAGCTAGAATTTTGTGCCTTCTTAATGGATATATGCTTGCCTTGCCATGACTTACACCGTAGTGAGTGCATCGAGCTCGTTTACATGCCTCCGGGAGTTATTATTTCAGCATGTCCCAGTTTTCACTAAGTCTGAAAACTGATTGTGTTTCATCGATGTTCGTGTGCTCGGTAGAGTATTTTGTGAACCCTTTTGGCCCTAGGTCATTTTGGGTGTTTTGTTAAGCTTGTTGAGTAGCTCCATTCCATGCTCTTACTTGCCATGTTCAGGTTATTCTTCATGTTGTTTTGCTGCTCCGAAGAGAGCATCGTGGTCTGAAATTCCAGACTAGCGTTAATTTCGCTAAGTCTGAAATCTGTTTTGCTTATTCAGTTTTGCCATGCTTGTTTGAAGCCCTTAATGGATGAATTTGCCTATGCCTCAGTCCTGATGATTTGTTAAGCTTCTTGAGTACATCACTGCCATGCAATTTGTTTTCATGTTGGGTGGCTGTAGCATGTTCATTTTGTTGCATTTAGGAGCCTACTTGCTGTAAATCGCAGATCGGTTCGTTTAGTAAATCGCTTGTCATTTCTAAACCGTAGCTCCGATTGGCATGATCTTTATATCCTTTTCGGGGGATTTCTTCCCCTCTATCCAGTGGCACACTTGTTTTTCCAAGTTGAGGCCAGGTTCATGCATTTCCTGTTACATCTTGCATTTTGCATCCTGCATCGCATCCCGCATAGCATATCATCTTTGCATGTTATTGGTTGCCCTTGCACGTGGTTGATTGTATCCTTGTTGCTTGTTTGTGTTGTTGGGTAGAGCTGGGAGACGATTTCGCTAACGAGGAGCCCGTTGAGTTTGCTTTTGAGGATCCAGTCAACTCTGACAACTGTGCAGGCAAGATGATCATACCCTCGAAATCACTACTATCTTTGGTATGCTAGTTTGCTCGATCTTTTGCTATGCCAATGCTACGATGCCTAGCACTTGCTTGTCAGCCTCCTAATTGCCATGTTCAGCCTCTAACCCACCATTGTCCTAGCAAACCGTTGATTGGCTATGTTACCGCTTGTCTCAGCCCCTCTTATAGCATTGTTAGTTGCAGGTGAAGATTGGAGCCGTTCCTTGTTGGAACATTTATTTACTTGTTGGGATATCATTATATTGCCATGTTATCTTAATGCATCTATATACTTGGTAAAGGGTGGAAGGCTCGGCCTCTCGCCTAGTGTTTTGTTCCACTCTTGCCGCCCTAGTTTCCGTCAAATCGGTGTTATGTTCCCGGATTGTTGCGTCCCTTACGCGGTTGGGCTATAATGGGAACCCCTTGATAGTTCGCCTTGATTAAAGCTTTTCCAGCAATGCCCAACATTGGTTTTACCATTTGCCACCTAGCCTCTTTTTCCCTTGGGTTTCCGGAGCCCGAGGGTCATCTTATTTTAACCCCCCCGGGGCCAGTGCTCCTCTGAGTGTTGGTCCCACCGAGCGATGTCCGGGGCTACCAGGGGCAACTCTGGGCTGGCCTACCCGACGTCTGGCTCATCTGAGTGTGCCCTGAGAACGAGATATGTGCAGCTCCTATCGGGATTTGTCGGCACATTCGGGCGGTGTTGCTGGTCTTGTTTTAACCTGCCGAATCGTCTTGTTGTACCGAGATACCGAGTCTGATCGGTGTGTCTTGGGTGGAGGTCTATTCCTTCGTTGACCGTGAGAGCTTGTTATGGGCTAAGTTGGGACCCCCTGCAGGGATTGATCTTTCGAAAGCCGTGCCCGCGGTTATGGGCAGATGGGAATTTGTTAATGTCCGGTTGTAGATAACTTGAACCTTAATTAATTAAAATGAATCAACTGAGTGTGTTGCCATGATGGCCTCTTCTCAGCGGAGTCCGGGAAGTGGACACGGTGTTGGAGTTATGTTTGCGCAGGTTGCTCTCTAGTTCCTCGCTCGCGCCTTGCTCTCTCTTCTCGCTCTCTTTTGTGAATAAGTTAGCCACCATATATGCTAGTCGCTTGCTGCAGCTCCACTCATACATTACCCCTTTCCTACCTATTAAGCTTAAATAGTCTTGATCGCGAGGGTGCGAGATTGCTGAGTCCCTGTGACTCACATATTACTATTACACCAGATGCAGGGACAGATAATACAACTCCAGATGGCGCGCTTGAGCTCAAGTGGGAGTACGACGAGGACTCTCAGCGTTACTATGTGTCTTTTCCTGATGATCGGTAGTGGAGCCCAGTTGGGGTGATCGGGACCTATGTCGCTTGTTGGGTTGTCTTTTATTTTGGCGCCGTAGTCGGGCCATGAGTGTTTGGATGATGTATGTTATTTATGTACTTTGATGTGACGTGGCGAGTGTAAGCCAACTATTGTACCTCCCCTTTATATTATTTATGTACATGGGATGTGTGATGATTTCCTAACTTGCGACATTCCTTTCAATGCGGTTATGCCTCTAAGTCGTGCCTCGACACGTGGGAGATATAGCCGCATCGAGGGCGTTACAAGTTGGTATCTGAGCCTTCCCCGACCTTAGGAGCCCCCATTGCTTGATCGTTTTTAGCAGCCGAGTTGTGTCTACAAAAAATGTTTTGGGTCATTTTGGAATTATATATCGGAGAGCTTAGGAATTCTTTTTACTTCCCAGTCTCCTCATCGCTCTGGTAAGGCATCCTGACGTAGAATTTTGACTCTTCTCTTCTCAAATTTCACTAAAAAACATTTAGGGTCACGCGAGTATCTTGGATTTGTTCCGATGACTTATGATGAGAATACTGTCTTGGTGCCTCCTGTCAGGGGTTTAGTGGAAGTGTCCCGGGGAGTTGAGCTCTGAGGTGTTGTCATCACAATTTTATCGTTGCAATTCTGGAATACTTGAGATATGTTCGTCGACATCGAAAATCTCTTTTATGCAGTTCGTTGGTGAGATAACCTCGACGCCACCCAGTACTGGGGCGGGAGTTCGGGAGTATCGCCATAACTTGTATAACGGATGCTTTTCGAAGGTTGAGGCAGATGGTTTCCGAAGGTTTCTTGGTTATGTGTTGAAGGATGGATACAGCTGGATGTAGGATTTGCTAGTTTGGGTGAGATATTATGCTTCCCCTGTATCCCCAACACCTGATTGCATAACCGGAAAGTTTCGGGAGTTTCATAGGTGGGAATTCAAGTAGCTCTTAGGATATCTTTTCCGACAGATGTATGATATGAAATTGGGGTTCGACGTCTAGTGGTTCGCCTATTCACGGTCGATTTTACAGTGGTCTCGTTGTGTCTTAAAGAGTCCTTGGCTATGCTGACTCGGGGACACTTCGTATGTCATGTGCACTGCCTTGTACATGATGGTGCTGTACGATCGAGCCCGTGTAGGTCCCACCACGAAAACTTCGGACGAAATCTCTATCATATGTTTGTTCCGGCTTATTTCGCAAGCCAATCCTTGGTTTTTATTTTCAGTTGTGGTATTCGAATCGCTTCGAAGTCATATGTTGATTCCATCCCTTGTTGATTTAACTCTTCTACCTAATTCTTCGTGGCTTCGCAATTTAGGAATATGTGACCACTTCAAGAGAAGTGCATTCGTTCATTTTGTTCGGATGTGAAGACTTTATGTTGCAATTTTCATTCCGTTGGATTCACCTTCAATATTTGTCTATCTATGTGCTAATGGTGATCAACCTCTTCAGGATGGCTCCTCCAACGCGCACGACTCCGAATCCTGATCCGCCACCACCTCCACCTCCTCCGGAGGCTTGGCAAGCTGTGATGGCCGCAACCAATGCAAATACACAGTTGATCATGCAAATCCTCCAAGAGCGCAATCAAGGCATTCAAGGGAATCAAGGCAACAATCAGAACCATTTTGCTACTCTGAACCAGTTCCTCGCTAATGGTCCAAAGACGTTCAGCAATTGTGTTGAGGCTACCGATGCTGACGATTGGCTAGTGGATCTGGGCAAGCATTTTGAATGCAGCAACGTCAGGCCTGAAGATTTCGTCAAGTTCGCTTCTTTCCAGCTCAAAGATCAGGCTGCAGAGTGGTTCCAGCAGTACAAGGATTCCAGAGGTGGACGTTTGATCACTTGGGATGATTTCCGTCGAGATTTCCAAGCTCATCACATCCCCCAGAGTGTGACTGAAAGCAAACGCGAGGAATTCCGCAATCTGGAGCAAGGCTCTTTGTCTGTCTATGACTACAACAAGTTGTTCCAGAAGCTCGCCCGTTTTGCCAAGCAGGATGTTCCTGATGAGAAGAGCATGATCTATCAGTTCAGGGGTGGTCTCCGTGAAGAAATTCAGCTCGCTCTTGTCCTCTTTGAGCCGCTGAGATACGATGAGTTCTACAACATGGCACTGAAGCAAGAGGCTGCTCAGTTGAGGTGTGATGCTTCCAGGAAGCGAGTCAGAGACACTACGCCTTCTTCCTCTACTCAAGTGGCCAAGCAGCAGAAGTATTGGCTTCCTCCTCCTCTGTTCCGTCAGCCGTATCAGCAGAAGAGCAAAGGTGGCAGTGGTTCTTCCCACCCACCCAACCCAGGCTTTCAGAACAAGACTTCGTCTCAAGCTCCAAGATCAAGTGCTCCGTACCACCGTACGCTTTCAGAGGTCACGTGCAACAAGTGCCAACAGAAGGGTCACCACGCCAACAAGTGCTTCAACCAGAGGCGTCTTCCTCCTCCTCCTCCTGTCAGATCGGCAAGTACAGCTGTGGTCAAGCATAACCCCAAGTCCGCCAAGGTCAACTTGATGAACGCAGCTCAGGCAGAGGATTCGTCAGATGTCATCATGGGTAACCTTCCTGTTAACGATATTCCTGCAGAAGTTCTTTTTGATACGGGTGCATCGCATTGTTTCATCTCGAGGCCATTTGTTTCTAAGCATGAGTTTCCTTTGCAAGATTTGCCTAGACAGTTGTCTGTTGTTTCTCCGGGCAAATTCATGAATGCAAACGCTATTGTTCCGGATATTTCTATCACGTTGGGCGATTACAAGTTTCTCTCTTCTCCGGTGGTTCTTGGTAATTCGGATATTGATCTTATTCTTGGGATGGACTGGCTCTCTAAGCACAAGGCTCACCTTGATTGTGCAGCCAGGCAGATTCAACTGACTCATTCGTCTGAGGATGTAATTGTCTTTGCCGCTCGGGATGATACAATCCGGTTGTTTTCTCTCAATGAGAAGGGTGAATTGGATGCTATTTCGCAGATTCCGGTTGTTTGTGAGTATCAAGACGTCTTCCCAGAAGAACTCCCAGGAATGCCTCCGCACCGGCCCGTTGAATTTGTTATTGAACTTGAGCCCGGTACGGAACCTGTGTGCAAAAGTCCCTACAAGCTTGGCCCTGAAGAGTTGAAGGAGTTGAAGAAACAACTCGATGTTCAAGAAAATATGGGTCTCATTTGGCCTAGTACTTCTCCGTGGGGTTGTGGTGTTCTTTTTGTGAAGAAGAAGGATGGAACGGACCGACTTTGTGTTGATTATCGTCCATTGAACAAGAAGACCATCAAGAACAAATACCCACTTCCCAACATCAATGAGCTGTTCGAACAACTCAAGGGTCCCCAAGTATTCTCCAAGCTTGATCTCCGTATGGGTTATCATCAGATTCGCATTCGTGAGCAAGATATTCCCAAGACGGCTTTCAGCACAAGCTAAGGGTCATATGAATACACTGTCATGTCTTTTGGCCTCGCCAACGCTCCTCCGACGTTTCTCGTATGATGAACTTCATCTTCAACCCCTTCACCAATGACTTTGTTTTGGTCTATCTCGACGACATTCTGGTTTTCTCCAAGAACAAGGAAGATCATGCCAAGCACTTGCATTTGGTTCTTGACAAGCTCAGGGAACATCAGTTCTACGCCAAGTTCTCCAAGTGTGAATTTTGGCTCGATGATGTTCTTTATCTTGGTCATATCATCTCTGCCAAGGGCATTGCCGTGAATCCTGAGAAGGTGTCTGCAATTGTTAATTGGGAACCTCCTCAGAACGTGAAGCAACTCCGTAGTTTCCTCGGTCTCGCAAGCTACTGCCGAAGATTCGTTGAAAACTATTCTAAGATCGCGAAGCCTCTCTCAAATCTTCTTCAGAAGCATGTCAAGTACGTTTGGTCTCTGGAGTGTGATATTGCTTTCAACACTTTGAAAGAGAAGTTGATCACTGCTCCAGTTCTGACTCCGCCTGATGAAACCAAGCCGTACGAGGTCTTTTGTGATGCCTCTCTCCAAGGTCTCGGTGCTGTACTGATGCAAGAGAAGAAAGTTGTTGCTTATACCTCTCGCCAGTTGAAGCCTAATGAGAAGAACTACCCCACTCATGATCTCGAGTTGGCGGCAGTTGTGCATGCTTTGTTGACTTGGAGACATCTTCTATTGGGAAGGAAAGTGGATATTTTCACTGATCACAAGAGTCTCAAGTACATCTTCACCCAGCCTAATCTCAACCTCAGGCAAACTCGATGGGTCGAAATGATTCAAGAGTACAATCCGAGTATCGAGTATACTCCAGGCAAGGCCAATGTGATTGCTGACGCTTTGAGCAGGAAAGCATATTGCAACAGTCTGATTCTGAAGCCTTATCAACCCGAGCTTTGTGAAGCTTTCCGCACACTTAATCTGCAAATTGTTCCTCAAGGTTTCCTCGCCAACCTTCAAGTTTCTCCTACCCTGGAAGACCAGATTCGCCAAGCCCAGCTTCTTGATGCTATGGTGAAAAAGGTGAAGATTGGTATCGCAAAGAGTCAGTCCAAGTACAAGTGCTACCGCCTTGATGACAAAGACTCTCTCTTCTTCGAGGATCGAATTGTGGTACTGTAACGCCCCATATGTAACCTTCCCGAATTGTACTCCAACTCTTGCCGTTTCCAGCATTAAGTTATATTTAATTCTCGGGTTCGGGTCTTTGTCTCCGTGTGTTGTTTTTGTTTCGTGCATCTTATATCATGTCATCACATGCATTGCATTTGCATACATGTTCATCTCATGCATTCGAGCATTTTCCCCGTTGTCCGTTTTGCATTCCGGCGCTTCGTTCTCCTCCGGTGGCCATTTCAAGCTTTCTTTCGTGTGTGGGGATTAAACATTTCCGGATTGGGCCGAGACTTGCCATGCGGCCTTGGTTTACTACCGGTAGACCGCCTGTCAAGTTTCGGGTCATTTGGACTTCGTTTGATACTCCAACGGTTAACCGAGGGACCGAAAAGGCCTCGTGTGTGTGCAGCCCAACACCCCTCCATTTTGGCCCAAAACCCACCAAACTCTGCTCCATCATCTCGGTCGTTCGATCACGGTTGTGTGGGCGAAAACCGCACCTCATTTGGACTCTCCTAGCTCCCTCTAGGTCTATAAATAGACCCCCCCTCAAAACCCCAGGTCTCTCCTCCCCCAAACCCTAGCCTCTTTCGTCCTCCGCGCCGCCGGACAAAAACCGGACGGCCGGACGTGTCCGTCCACCCCACCGCACCAGTCCGGAGCCGACACGTGGCAGGACCACATCGCCGCAGCCACCGGCCCGCTCGGCCCGGGGCGGGCCCTCCCGGCCCACGACGCCCGCGCCGCCGCCCGAGGAGCTGCACCGCCCGACCCCGTCGCCTCTCCGATCTCCGGTGGCCCGCGCCGCCGCCGCGCCATTGTCGC
Organism: Triticum monococcum; assembly: GCA_034509565.1. Classification (NCBI taxonomy): domain Eukaryota; kingdom Viridiplantae; phylum Streptophyta; class Magnoliopsida; order Poales; family Poaceae; genus Triticum; species Triticum monococcum. The sequence continues at coordinate 589,826,371 of CM067845.1, read as the reverse complement.
CACCCGCCGGAACTTCGCCGGCCGACCCCGCCGCACCGGATCCCCGCCGTGCCGCTCGTCGCCGGCCCCGCCCGAGGCTCGCCGGGGCTCGCCTCCCTCGTCGCCGCGCCGCCCCGGGGGTGCCCCGCCTCCCCTCGCCACCGGCCGGGCTCGCCGGAGCCAGAGCCGGCCGCCGCCACCGCCGGATCGGCTCAGATGTACAGTGCGCGCGCGCCGATGAACAGTAAAACCCTAGATCCATAGGTTGACTTTCTCCCCTGTTTTCCAGAATTTTATGCTACGTTTGACCTGCCATATCTTTGCATCCGTGGCTCCGTTTTGGGCATATGATATGTCAAAATCTTCGTGTCGACGAGTACATCATTTCATTCCATTGCATCATTTGCATTTGAGGTCATCTTGGTGCCCAAAATGCTGTTGGTAGGAGGCATCATGAGTTAAATTGCAGATCCGATAGTTCATCATGCACTTTTGTCATTTTTGCCATGTTTAATCCGTGCATGATATGCCTGTGCCCCTTTGGGATGAATTGTTAAGCATGTTGTCTTCTTTCCAGGGGTGCCTCCCATGCATTTTTAGGATGTGTATGTTGTCTTGTGCAAGCTTGCGAAGTAGGCTACCTGAGTTTACTGATTTCAGGGACTTAGTGAAAATCACTAAGTCTGGGATGTTTTAGTTCACGATGCTATATGTCCGGCTTATTTCCTAGTGATCCGTGCCTCTCTTGAGGATGATCAGTAAGAGTGATTTGTTATGCTTGTTGTGCTTAATCTATCCATGTCTTTACTTGTTATGTTGGAGCACCCTAGGTTGACTCAATCGAGCTCAACTTTTGGATAGTTGTTGTTTTGGGCAGATCGTGAACTCTTGCGATTTTGCCGGAGTTATTGCTAGTGATCCATGCATGCTATGCCATTGTTCTTGCCATATCTAGCTAGAATTTTGTGCCTTCTTAATGGATATATGATTGCCTTGCCATGACTTACACCGTAGTGAGTGCATCGAGCTCGTTTACATGCCTCCGGGAGTTATTATTTCAGCATGTCCCAGTTTTCACTAAGTCTGAAAACTGATTGTGTTTCATCGATGTTCGTGTGCTCGGTAGAGTATTTTGTGAACCCTTTTGGCCCCAGGTCATTTTGGGTGTTTTGTTAAGCTTGTTGAGTAGCTCCATGCCATGCTCTTACTTGCCATGTTCAGGTTATTCTTCATGTTGTTTTGCTGCTCCGAAGAAAGCATCGTGGTCTGAAATTCCAGACTAGCGTTAATTTCGCTAAGTTTGAAATCTGTTTTGCTTATTCAGTTTTGCCATGCTTGTTTGACGCCCTTAATGGATGAATTTGCCTATGCCTCAGTCCTGATGATTTGTTAAGCTTCTTGAGTACATCACTGCCATGCAATTTGTTTTCATGTTGGGTGGCTGTAGCATGTTCATTTTGTTGCATTTAGGAGCCTACTTGCTGTAAATCGCAGATCGGTTCGTTTAGTAAATCGCTTGCCATTTCTAAACCGTAGCGCCGATTGCCATGATCTTTATATCGTTTTCGGGGGATTTCTTCCCCTCTATCCAGTGGCACACTTGTTTTTCCAAGTTGAGGCCAGGTTCATGCATTTCCTGTTACATCTTGCATTTTGCATCCCGCATCGCATCCCGCATAGCATATCATCTTTGCATGTTATTGGTTGCCCTTGCACGTGGTTGATTGTATCCTTGTTGCTTGTTTGTGTTGTTGGGTAGAGCCGGGAGACGAGTTCGCTAACGAGGAGCCCGTTGAGTTTGCTTTTGAGGATCCAGTCAATTCTGACAACTGTGCAGGCAAGATGATCACACCCTTGAAATCACTACTATCTTTGCTATGCTTGTTTGCTCGCTCTTTTGCTTTGCCATTGCTTCGATGCCTACCACTTGCTTGTCAGCCTCCCAATTGCCATGCTTGAGCCTCTAACCCACCTTTGTCCTAGCAAACCATTGATTGGCTATGTTACCGCTTTGCTCAAGCCCCTTCTTATAGCGTTGCTAGTTGCAGGTGAAGATTGGAGCCGTTCCTTGTTGGAACCTTTATTTACTTGTTGGGATATCACTATATTGCTATGTTATCTTTACTCATCTATATACTTGGTAAAGGGTGGAAGGCTCGGCCTCTCGCCTAGTATTTTGTTCCACTCTTGCCGCCCTAGTTTCCGTCATATCGGTGTTATGTTCCCGGATTGTTGCGTCCCTTACGCGGTTGGGCTATAATGGGAACCCCTTGATAGTTCGCCTTGATTAAAGCTTTTCCAGCAATGCCCAACATTGGTTTTACCATTTTCCACCTACCCCTTTTTCCCTTGGGTTTCCGGAGCCCGAGGGTCATCTTTATTTTAGCCCCCCACGGGCCAGTGCTCCTCTGAGTGTTGGTCCGACCGAGTAGACTGTGGGGCCACCTCGGGGCAACTTGAGGGTTGGTTTTACTCGTAGGATGTCTCATCTGAGTGTGCCCTGAGAACGAGATATGTGCAGCTCCTATCGGGATTTGTCGGCGCATTCGGGCGGTGTTGCTGGACTAGTTTTGACCTGTCGAATCATCTTGTTGTACCGGGATACCGAGTCTGATCGGTGGGTCCTGGGTGGAGGTCTATTCCTTCGTTGACCGTGAGAGCTTTTTATGGGCTAAGTTGGGACCCCCCTGCAGGGATTGATCTTTCGAAAGCCGTGCCCGCGGTTATGGGCAGATGGGAATTTGTTAATGTCCAGTTGTAGATAACTTGAACTTAAATAATTAAAATGAATCACCTGAGTGTGTTGCCGTGATGGCCTCTTCTTGGCGGAGTCCGGGAAGTGGACACGGCGTTGGAGTTATGTTTGCGTAGGCTGCTCTATTTAGTTTTCCGCCCGTGCTTTGCTTCCTCTTCTCGCTCTATTTTCCGAATAAGTTAGCCACCATATATGCTAGTCGCTTGCTGCAGCTCCACTTACCTTACCCCTTTCCTACCTATTAAGCTTAAATAGTCTTGATCGCGAGGGTGCGAGATTGCTGAGTCCTTTGTGGCTCACAGATTACTATTACACCAGATGCAGGGACCGATGATACTTCTCCGGATGGCGCGCTCGAGCTGAAGTGGGAGTACGACGAGGACTCTCAGCGATATTATGTGTCTTTTCCTGATGATCAGTAGTGGTGCCTATTCGGGGTTCGATTCAGGTTTTAGTCGCTTGTTGGGGGTCTTTCTATTTTGGCGCCGTAGTCGGGCCATGAGTGATTGTATGATGGATGTTATTTATGTACTTTGATGTGACGTGGCGAGTGTAAGCCAACTATGCTATTATTTTCCCCTCTTATATTATATATGTACATGGGTTGTGTAATGATTCCCGACTTGCGACATTGCTTTCCATGCGCCTATGTCTCTAAGTCGTGCCTCGACACGTGGGAGACATAGCCGCATCGAGGGCGTTACAAGTTGGTAATCAGAGCCTTCCCCGACCTTAGGAGCCCCATTGCTTGATCGTTTTTAGCAGCCGAGTTGTGTCTAGAAAAATGTTTTGAGTCCTTAGGAATTATATATCGGAGAGCTTAGGAATTCTTTTTACTTCCCAGTCTCCTCATCGCTCTGGTAAGGCATCCTGACGTAGAGTTTTGACTCTTCTCTTCTCAAATTTCACTAAAAATTTTTTTTAGGATCACGCGAGTATCTTAGTTTTGTTCCGATGGCTTATGATGAGAATACTGTCTTGGTGCCTCCTGTCAGGGGTTTAGTGGAAGTGTCCCGGGGAGTTGAGCTCTGAGGTGTTATCATCATAATTCTATCGTTGCAATTCTGGCATACTTGAGATATGTGCGCGACATCAAAAATCTCCTTTATGCAGTTCGTTGGTGAGATAACCTCGACGCCACCCAGTACTGGGGCGGGAGTTCGGGAGTATCGCCATAACTTGTATAACGGATGTTTTTTGAAGGTTGAGATAGATGGTTTCCGAAGGTTTCTTGGTTATGTGTTGAAGGATGGATGCAGCTGGATGTAGGATTTGCTAGCTTGGGTGAGATATTATGCTTCCCCTGTATCCCCAACACCTGATTGCATAACCGGAAAGTTTCGGGAATTTCATAGGTGGGAATTCAAGTAGCCTTAGGATATCTTTCCAACAGATGTGTTATATGAAATTGGGGTTCGACGTCTAGTGGTTCGCCTATTCACGGTCGATTTTACAGTGGCCTCGTTGTGTCTTAAAGAGTCCTTGGCTATGCTGACTCGGGGACGCTTCGTATGTCATGTGCACTGCCTTGTACATGATGGTGTTGTACGGTCGAGCCCGTGTAGGTCCTACCACGAACACTTCGGGCGAAATTTCTATCATGTGCTTGTTCCGGCTTATTCTGCAAGCCAACCCTTGGTTTTATTTCGAGTTGTGGTATTCGTTCTTCTTCGACGTCATATGTTGATTCCATCCCTCGTTGATGTACCTCTTCTACCTGATTCTTCGTGGCTTCGCAATTTAGGAATATGTGACCACTTCAAGAGAAGTGCATTCGTTCATTGTGTTCGGATGTGAAGACTTTATGTTGCAATTTTCATTCCGTTGGTTTCACCTTCAATATTTCTCTATTTGTGTGCTAACGGTGGTCAACCTCTTCAGGATGGCTCCCGCTAAGAGCACCAGTCAGAACCAGAATCAAGATCCTCCGCCTCCTCCGGAAGCATGGCAGGCTGTGATGGCTGCTACTAATGCAAATACTCAGCTGATCATGCAATTCATCCAAGAGCGGAATCAAAGCAGTCAAGGAAATCAAGGCAACAACCAGAACCAATTTGCAACTCTGAATCAGTTCCTCGCAAATGGTCCAAAGACGTTCAGCAACTGCGTTGAGGCTACCGATGTTGATGATTGGTTAGTCGATCTGGGCAAGCATTTTGAATGTAGCAACGTCAGACCTGAAGATTTCGTCAAGTTTGCGTCTTTCCAGCTCAAGGATCAGGCCGCGGAGTGGTTTCAGCAGTACCGGGATTCCAGAGGTGGACGTTTGATCACTTGGGATGATTTCCGTCATGATTTCCGGGCTCATCACATTCCTCAAAGTGTGACTGAAAGCAAATGTGAAGAATTCCGCAATCTGAAGCAAGGCTCTTTGTCTGTCTATGACTACAACAAGTTGTTCCAGAAGCTCGCCCGTTTTGCCAAGCAGGATGTTCCTGATGAGAAGAGCATGATCTACCAGTTCAGGGGTGGTCTTCATGAAGAAATTCAGCTCGCTCTTGTCCTCTTCGAGCCGCTGAGATACGATGAGTTCTACAACATGGCACTGAAGCAAGAGGCTGCTCAGCTAAGGTGTGATGCTTCCAGGAAGCGAGTCAGAGACACTACGTCTTCTTCCTCTACTCAAGTGTCCAAGCAGCAGAAGTATTGGCTTCCTCCTCCTCCGTTCCGTCAGCCATATCAGCAGAAGAGCAAAGGTGGCAGTGGTTCCTCCCACCCACCCAACCCAGGCTTTCAGAACAAGACTTCGTCTCAAGCTTCAAGATCGAGTGCTCCGTACCACCGTCCGCTCTCAGAGGTCACGTGCAACAAGTGCCAATAGAAGGGTCACTATGCCAACAAGTGTTTCAACCAGAGGCGTCTTCCTCCTCCTCCTCCTGTCAGATCGGCAAGTACAGCTGTGGTCAAGCATAACCCCAAGTCCGCCAAGGTCAACTTGATGAACGCAGCTCAGGCAGAGGATTCGTCAGATGTGATCATGGGTAACCTTCCTGTTAACGATGTTCCCGCAAAAGTACTTTTTGATACTGGTGCATCGCATTCTTTCTTGTCATGCCCGTTTGCATTGAGGCACAATGTTGATACTGAGATTATGCCCAAAGCCATGCAAGTTGTTTCTCCAGGCAAGCTGTTGACTTCAAGTTTGGTTGCTCCCGATATTTCTATCACATTGGGCGATTACAAGTTTCTCTCTTCTCCGGTGGTTCTTGGTAATTCTGATATCGACCTCATTCTTGGGATGGACTGGCTCTCTAAACACAAGGCTCACCTCGATTGTGCAGCCAGGCAGATTCAACTGACTCATTCATCTGAAGATGTCATTGTCTTTCCTGCTCGGGATAATACCATCCAGTTGTTCTCTCTCAATGAAAAGGGTGAATTGGATGCTATTTCGCAGATTCCGGTTGTTTGTGAGTATCAAGATGTCTTCCCTGAAGAACTCCCATGCATGCCTCCAAACCGGCCGGTTGAATTTGTTATTGAACTCGAGCCCGGTACGGAACCTGTGTGCAAACGGCCTTACAAGCTCGGCCCCGAAGAGTTGAAGGAGTTGAAGAAACAACTCGATGTGCAAGAAAGGATGGGTCTCATTCGGCCTAGTACTTCTCCGTGGGGTTGTGGTGTTCTTTTTGTGAAGAAGAAGGATGGAACGGACCGACTTTGTGTTGATTATCGTCCATTGAACAAGAAGACCATCAAGAACAAATACCCACTTCCCAACATTAATGAGCTGTTCGAACAACTCAAGGGTGCCCAAGTATTCTCCAAGCTTGATCTCCGTATGGGTTATCATCAAATTCGCATTCGTGAACAAGATATTCCAAAGACGGCGTTCAGAACAAGCTATGGGTCATATGAATACACTGTTATGTCTTTTGGCCTCGCCAATGCTCCTCCGACGTTCTCTCGCATGATGAACTTCATCTTCAACCCCTACACCAACAACTTTGTTTTGGTCTATCTCGATGATATCCTGGTTTTCTCGAAGAACAAGGAAGATCATGCCAAACACTTGTGTTTGGTTCTTGACAAGCTAAGGGAACATCAATTCTACGCCAAGTTCTCCAAGTGTGAGTTTTGGCTCGATGAGGTTCTTTATCTTGGTCATATTATCTCTGCCAAGGGCATTTCCGTGGATCCTGAGAAGGTGTCTGCAATCGTTAATTGGGAACCTCCTCAGAATGTGAAGCAACTCCGCAGCTTCCTCGGTCTTGCAAGTTATTGCCGAAGATTCGTTGAAAACTTCTCCAAGATCGCGAAGCCTCTCTCAAATCTTCTTCAGAAGCACGTCAAGTACGTTTGGTCTCCGGAGTGTGATATCGCTTTCAACGCTTTGAAAGAGAAATTGATCACTGCTCCAGTTCTGGCTCCGCCTAATGAAACCAAGCCGTACGAGGTCTTTTGTGATGCCTCTCTCCAAGGTCTCGGTGCAGTACTGATGCAAGAGAAGAAAGTTGTTGCTTATACCTCTCGCCAGCTGAAGCCTAATGAGAAGAACTACCCCACTCATGATCTCGAGTTGGCGGCAGTTGTGCACGCATTGTTGACTTGGAGACATCTTCTCTTGGGAAGGAAAGTGGACATTTTCACTGATCACAAGAGTCTCAAGTACATCTTCACTCAGCCTAATCTCAACCTCAGGCAGATTCGATGGGTCGAGATGATTCAAGAGTACAATCCGAGTATCGAGTATACTCCAGGCAAGGCTAATGTGATTGCTGACGCTTTGAGCAGAAAAGCATATTGCAACAGTCTGATTCTCAAGCCTTATCAACCCGAGCTTTGTGAAGCCTTCCGCAAACTTAATCTGCAAGTTGTTCCTCAAGGTTTCCTCTCCAACCTTCAAGTTTCTCCTACCTTGGAAGACCAGATTCGCCAAGCCCAGCTTCTTGATGCTATGGTGAAAAAGGTGAAGATTGGTATTGCAAAGAGTCAGTCCAAGTACAAGTGCTACCGACTTGATGACAAGGACACTCTCTTCTTCGAGGATCGAATTGTTGTGCCCAAAGGTGAACTTTGTAAAGTGATCATGAATGAGGCTCACAACTCTCTCCTCTCCATCCACCCTGGGAGCACGAAGATGTATCAAGATCTGAAGCAAACTTATTGGTGGACTCGAATGAAGCGCGAGATCGCTCAATTCGTGAATGAATGTGATGTCTGCAGAGGAGTGAAAGCAGAACACCAAAGGCCAGCAGGTCTCCTCCAACCTCTCGCCATTCCAGAATGGAAGTTTAACCACATTGAAATGGACTTCGTGACTGGGTTTCCTAAGTCCAAGCGTGGCAATGATGCTATATTCGTTGTCATCGACAAGCTCACCAAAGTGGCTCATTTCCTGCCTATCAAAGAGTCAATCACTGCAGCTCAATTGGCGGAGCTCTACACCTCTCGAATTGTCTCTCTGCACGGTATTCCTCAAGTGATATCTTCAGACCGTGGCAGCATCTTTACCTCCAAGTTCTGGGATTCTCTTCAGAAGGCCATGGGCACCAACATTCGCTTCAGCACTACTTTCCATCCTCAAACAAGCGGTCAAGTCGAGCATGTCAACCAGATTCTTGAAGATATGCTCAGGGCTTGTGTGATCTCCTTCGGCATGAAGTGGGAGGATTGCCTTCCTTATGCTGAATTCTCGTACAACAACAGTTTCCAAGCAAGTTCGGGCAAGGCCCCATTTGAAATTCTGTATGGTAGGAAGTGCCGTATACCTCTCAACTGGTCTGAAACCGATGAACGTCAGCTGCTGGGTAATGACCCGATCACAGAGGCAGAAGAAATGTGCAAGGTCATTCGTGATAACCTCAAAGCAGCCCAATCTCGTCAGAAGAGCTACTATGACAGCAAGCACCGTGATTTGGCCTTCGAGATCGGAGATCATGTCTACCTCCGCGTCTCTCCTATGAAAGGGACTCGTCGCTTCGGTATCAAAGGGAAGCTTGCCCCCAGATACGTCGGGCCTTTCAAGATCGTCAGCAAGAGAGGCGACCTCGCCTATCAACTCGAGCTTCCTGCAACCTTTGCCAATGTTCATGATGTGTTCCATGTCTCGCAACTCCGAAAGTGCTTCAAGACGCCTGAGCGCACCGTCAACTTCGAGGACATTGAGCTCCACGAAGATCTCTCCTACCGTGAGCACCCAGTTGCAATCCTTGAAGAGACTGAACGCAAAACTCGCAACAAGTCAATCAAGTTTCTCAAAGTAAAGTGGTCACACCATTCCGACCGTGAAGCTACCTGGGAACGTGAGGATCACCTCCGTTCTGAGTACCCGGAGTTCTTTCAGTCCTAGATCTCGGGACGAGATCTTTTCGTAGTGGTGGAGTGTTGTAACGCCCCATATGTAACCTTCCCGAATTGTACTCCAACTCTTGCCGTTTCCGGCATTAAGTTATATTTAATTCTCGGGTTCGGGTCTTTGTCTCCGTGTGTTGTTTTTGTTTTCATGCATCTTATATCATGTCATCACATGCATTGCATTTGCATACATGTTCATCTCATGCATTCGAGCATTTTCCCCGTTGTCCGTTTTGCATTCCGGCGCTTCGTTCTCCTCCGGTGGCCATTTCAAGCTTTCTTTCGTGTGTGGGGATTAAACATTTACGGATTGGGCCGAGACTTGCCATGCGGCCTTGGTTTACTACCGGTAGACCGCCTGTCAAGTTTCGGGTCATTTGGACTTCGTTTGATACTCCAACGGTTAACCGAGGGACCGAAAAGGCCTCGTGTGTGTGCAGCCCAACACCCCTCCATTTTGGCCAAAAACCCACCAAACTCTGCTCCATCGTCTCGGTCGTTCGATCACGGTCGTGTGGGCGAAAACCGCACCTCATTTGGACTCTCCTAGCTCCCTCTAGGTCTATAAATAGACCCCCCCTCAAAATCCCGGGTCTCTCCTCCCCCAAACCCTAGCCTCTTTCGTCCTCCGCGCCGCCGGACAAAAACCGGACGGCCGGACGTGTCCGTCCCCCCCACCGCACCAGTCCGGAGCCGACACGTGGCAGGACCACATCACCGCAGCCGCCGGCCCGCTCGGCCCGGGGCGGGCCCTCCCGGCCCACGACGCCCGCGCCGCCGCCCGGGGAGCTGCACCGCCCGACCCCGTCGCCTCTCCGATCTCCGGTGGCCCGCGCCGCCACCGCGGCATTGTCGCCACCCGCCGGAACTTCACCGGCCGACCCCGCCGCACCGGATCCCCGCCGTGCCGCTCGTCGCCGACCCCGCCCGAGGCTCGCCAGGGCTCGCCTCCCTCGTCGTCGCGCCGCCCCGGGGGTGCCCCGCCTCCCCTCGCCACCGGCCGGGCTCGCCGGAGCCGGAGCCGGCCGCCGCCACCGCCGGATCGGCTCGGATGTACAGTGCGCGCGCGCCGATGAACAGTAAAACCCTAGATCCATAGGTTGACTTTCTCCCCTGTTTTCCAGAATTTTATGCTACGTTTGACCTGCCATATCTTTGCATCCGTGGCTCTGTTTTGGGCATATGATATGTCAAAATCTTCGACTCGATGAGTACATCATTTCATTCCATTGCATCATTTGCATTTGAGGTCATCTTGGTGCCCAAAATGCTGTTGGTAGGAGGCATCATGAGTTAAATTGCAGATCCGATAGTTCATCATGCACTTTTGTCATTTTTGCCATGTTTAATCCGTGCATGATATGCCTGTGCCCCTTTGGGATGAATTGTTAAGCATGTTGTCTTCTTTCCAGGGGTGCCTCCCATGCATTTTTAGGATGTGTATGTTGTCTTGTGCAAGCTTGCGAAGTAGGCTACCTGAGTTTACTGATTTCAGGGACTTAGTGAAAATCACTAAGTCTGGGATGTTTTAGTTCACGATGCTATATGTCCGGCTTGTTTCCTAGTGATCCGTGCCTCTTTTGAGGATGATCAGTAAGAGTGATTTGTTATGCTTGTTGTGCTTAATCCATCCATGTCTTTACTTGTTATGTTGGAGCACCCTAGGTTGACTCAATCGAGCTCAACTTTTGGATAGTTATTGTTTTGCGCAGATCGTGAACTCTTTTGCGATTTTGCCGGAGTTATTGCTAGTGATCCATGCATGCTATGCCATTGTTCTTACTATTTCTAGCTAGAATTTTGTGCCTTCTTAATGGATATATGCTTGCCTTGCCATGACTTACACCGTAGTGAGTGCATCGAGCTCGTTTACATGCCTCCGGGAGTTATTATTTCAGCATGTCCCAGTTTTCACTAAGTCTGAAAACTGATTGTGTTTCATCGATGTTCGTGTGCTCGGTAGAGTATTTTGTGAACCCTTTTGGCCCTAGGTCATTTTGGGTGTTTTGTTAAGCTTGTTGAGTAGCTCCATTCCATGCTCTTACTTGCCATGTTCAGGTTATTCTTCATGTTGTTTTGCTGCTCCGAAGAGAGCATCGTGGTCTGAAATTCCAGACTAGCGTTAATTTCGCTAAGTCTGAAATCTGTTTTGCTTATTCAGTTTTGCCATGCTTGTTTGAAGCCCTTAATGGATGAATTTGCCTATGCCTCAGTCCTGATGATTTGTTAAGCTTCTTGAGTACATCACTGCCATGCAATTTGTTTTCATGTTGGGTGGCTGTAGCATGTTCATTTTGTTGCATTTAGGAGCCTACTTGCTGTAAATCGCAGATCGGTTCGTTTAGTAAATCGCTTGTCATTTCTAAACCGTAGCTCCGATTGGCATGATCTTTATATCCTTTTCGGGGGATTTCTTCCCCTCTATCCAGTGGCACACTTGTTTTTCCAAGTTGAGGCCAGGTTCATGCATTTCCTGTTACATCTTGCATTTTGCATCCTGCATCGCATCCCGCATAGCATATCATCTTTGCATGTTATTGGTTGCCCTTGCACGTGGTTGATTGTATCCTTGTTGCTTGTTTGTGTTGTTGGGTAGAGCTGGGAGACGATTTCGCTAACGAGGAGCCCGTTGAGTTTGCTTTTGAGGATCCAGTCAACTCTGACAACTGTGCAGGCAAGATGATCATACCCTCGAAATCACTACTATCTTTGGTATGCTAGTTTGCTCGATCTTTTGCTATGCCAATGCTACGATGCCTAGCACTTGCTTGTCAGCCTCCTAATTGCCATGTTCAGCCTCTAACCCACCATTGTCCTAGCAAACCGTTGATTGGCTATGTTACCGCTTGTCTCAGCCCCTCTTATAGCATTGTTAGTTGCAGGTGAAGATTGGAGCCGTTCCTTGTTGGAACATTTATTTACTTGTTGGGATATCATTATATTGCCATGTTATCTTAATGCATCTATATACTTGGTAAAGGGTGGAAGGCTCGGCCTCTCGCCTAGTGTTTTGTTCCACTCTTGCCGCCCTAGTTTCCGTCAAATCGGTGTTATGTTCCCGGATTGTTGCGTCCCTTATGCGGTTGGGCTATAATGGGAACCCCTTGATAGTTCGCCTTGATTAAAGCTTTTCCAGCAATGCCCAACATTGGTTTTACCATTTGCCACCTAGCCTCTTTTTCCCTTGGGTTTCCGGAGCCCGAGGGTCATCTTATTTTAACCCCCCCGGGCCAATGCTCCTCTGAGTGTTGGTCCCACTGAGCGATGTCCGGGGCTACCAGGGGCAACTCTGGGCTGGCCTACCCGACGTCTGGCTCATCTGAGTGTGCCCTGAGAACGAGATATGTGCAGCTCCTATCGGGATTTGTCGGCACATTCGGGCGGTGTTGCTGGTCTTGTTTTAACCTGTCGAATCGTCTTGTTGTACCGAGATACCGAGTCTGATCGGTGTGTCTTGGGTGGAGGTCTATTCCTTCGTTGACCGTGAGAGCTTGTTATGGGCTAAGTTGGGACCCCCCCTGCAGGGATTGGTCTTTCGAAAGCCGTGCCCACGGTTATGGGCAGATGGGAATTTGTTAATGTCCGGTTGTAGATAACTTGAACCTTAATTAATTAAAATGAATCAACTGAGTGATGGCCTCTTCTCGGCGGAGTCCAGGAAGCGGACATGGTGTTGGAGTTATGTTTGCGCAGGTTGCTCTCTAGTTCCTCGCTCGCGCCTTGCTCTCTCTTCTCGCTCTCTTTTGCGAATAAGTTAGCCACCATATATGCTAGTCGCTTGCTGCAGCTCCACTCATACATTACCCCTTTACTACCTATTAAGCTTAAATAGTCTTGATTGCGAGGGTGCGAGATTGCTGAGTCCCTGTGGCTCACAGATTACTATTACACCAGATGCAGGGACAGATGATACAACTCCAGATGGCGCGCTTGAGCTCAAGTGGGAGTACGACGAGGACTCTCAGCGTTACTATGTGTCTTTTCCTGATGATCAGTAGTGGAGCCCAGTTGGGGTGATCGGGACCTTTGTCGCTTGTTGGGTTGTCTTTTATTTTGGCGCCGTAGTCGGGCCATGAGTGTTTGGATGATGTATGTTATTTATGTACTTTGATGTGACGTGGCGAGTGTAAGCCAACTATTGTACCTCCCCTTTATATTATTTATGTACATGGGATGTGTGATGATTTCCTAACTTGCGACATTGCTTTCAATGCGGTTATGCCTCTAAGTCGTGCCTCGACACGTGGGAGATATAGCCGCATCGAGGGCGTTACAACGTCCAAGCGTCCACAAGTGATTCAGAGCCAATTGTAGAAACAAACAGAGCCAGCTCTAAGGGCATGGCTAGTGCATAGCCTGCCCCACATGTCATGTAGGATCAGATGTCAGGAGAAATAGGTTCGGATGGAGAAGCGGGATCCACTTCAGAAGGCGGATGCTTGGGAAAATACAATGTGATCCGGTGTAAAAAGCTACTCCCTCTGTTTCTAAATAGAAGTCTTTTTTATAGATTTCAATAAGGACTACATACGAATGTATATAGACATATTTTGGAGTGTAGATACACTCATTTTGCTCCATATGTAGTCCACATTGGAATCTCTAAAAAGACTTTTATTTATGAAGCGAAGAAGTAAAAAAGTTGAAGTGGAGAGTAGAGATGCATGTGTACTAGAGTTTATATTTTTCTATTCTTTGATGAGGCCCACTAGTGGTAGCTTGATTTGGGAGATTTTTTTTAATGTAGATGCCTCAAACTAATTTTTTTCATGGGGCATCTATATCCATATGCCACCATATTTCATGCCTTGAATGGGCTCCTGAATTTCGTGTTGAGCTGAACAGATTTTGTGACGCCCCTCTCTCGTAAGCTTGTTGTTTTTCCTAAATCTGGCATGGGCAACAACAAATTTGGAGTCTATGGAAAAAGAAGGGAAAAAGACCATGAAAGGGCGCGGATAAGAACCGTACAGCAGCAGCGCCTGAGGCGGCCCCGGGGATGAGGGCCCAAAGAAGTTGTCCCCGGACGAGGAAGGAGGCTACGGGGATGATGGAGTTGTGTTGTATTGGGCCAATACACGGATCAGCAGATTACAACAGATAGAACACCATGGAGATCATGGAGAACATGGTATTTAAGATCGGAGAGAAAGAAGAAGCCATCTAGCTACTAGCTATAGACCCATATGTCTGTGGTAAACTACTCGCACATCATTGGAGATACAACAAGGTTGATGTAGAAGCCCTCCATAACCAATTCCCCCTCCGACGGAGTACCGGAAAAGGCCTCCAGATGGGATCTGGAAGAACAGAGACTTGCCACGGCGGAAAAAGTGTCTCGGGTGGTTCTCTGTTGGTTTGAGGATTTTAGGGAATTTATGGAGGGGGATTCAGGTCAAACGGAGCTGCGTGGGAGGGCGCATCAGGTGAGCTCGTCGTTCTTCTATAGATCTTCTGGCCTCTTCCCGAACCTTCTAGGGCCCCTTCTGGTTTAGAAAAAATCATCGTAAAGTTTCATCGTGTTTGGACTTCCTTTGGTATTGATTTTCTGAAAAGCTGAAAAAACAAGCAAAAAACAGCAACTGATACTTGGCACTGAATTAATAGGTTAGTCCTAAAAATGGTATAAAATTGCATCTAAAGTATCTAAGAATGGCAATATAATAACATGAAACAATCAAAAATTATAGATACATTGGAGATGTATAAGTCACCATGACAATGGCATCTGATTCTAAGCGGTGATCATGGCCTTGAAGACACAGGACGGTAATCTATGCCAAAACCTTCCACATAAGACTTCTAGTTGGCTTTGAAGACAGGACGGTATGTTTTTTTACATTGGTTGTTCTTTCATTCATGGCGTGCCTGAATTGATGTTAGTTACTTCATGAAACTGTACTAGTGTTCTATGATTTAGGCCTTTATTAAGGTCATGACCATGGCTGCCCTGCATGCAACTGGCTAACAGTCAAATTGATACGTGAACATACACACAGGTTGTTTACATGATTGCTTCATAGTTACAAAGGAGTACCGATCAGATTTTAGATCATTCATAGTGTTTTATGAAAAAACCTAACAATAGTTATCCATGCATAAACTAGGAAAGATGCTAAACATAAAACAATATGTTTTTCTAAAATTTATGCCACATAGTGCACATTTTTGTTAATGCTTGAATAGGCATAATGATCTCTTGGACATTCATCTAGTTGTTTTGTGCAAGTATGTAAAAAGAGCATGCCATTGTTTAATTTGTGAACATGCTCACATAAGCCACTGTGAATTAATGGACAATTGGTATATGTAGTTATTTATAACTTGCAAGCATAACTATTCCAATCCTTCAATTTGTCCACAGTTCATCCCGCGCTCTACAAGAAAACAAGTCCTAATAAAGCTAGGCGTTTATTCATTTCAACACTCCTTTGCTAAGCCTTGGCTTAAAACAAAGCATGGCTTTATTTTCTATTGTTGCATCCAAAACTTTGAAGAAAAAACCTTTTTCACCGGACCAACTTGAAGAGAATTTGCCAAAGTATACATATTTCAAGTTGGTATGAAGCTATACTTCGATATTAGCACACATGAACATTAAATTGATGTGGAACTGGATAATGTTCCAATGGTTCATCCTTGCAAGTGTTCTTAGACATACATACCTTGCTTACGTGAACTTGTGTTTACTTGCCTGTTCTTAATAGTCCTAACTATAGATATCTGTCAATGTTGTCATTCTTGTTTATGTATACCTACTCAGCTTATTTTGCGATATCATAAGGAACAAAAGAGATACTTGACAAAATGAACCTCGTTGCTGGAACCACATGTATGTGGAAAGACATGCGGTACATCGTCATTTTTGCTGACAATATTGAAACGTTTGTACGGTGGTACGCACATGAACCAAGTTCTGGACCGTACAAGGTACTGATGCAAACTCTGACCGAGACCAACGTTAAGAAGAAACTGCTGGTAATAATTCTATTTTTTTCATCATTCATAGTACAACATTTGTTATTTAAAATATGCCATCATACCATGTAACTTGCAACAGAGACTCCCTAGTCGTGTTCTTTCTGATCAGACGGACCCACATGATGAAATGAGAATTATTATGTTTCCTGATGCTGCATATGGTTGTTATACTTGATGTTAGAAACAGATGGACGCCTCATCGTAATGGATGGCTAGAAGGATTTGCTTTCTTGTCTAAATTGGCAGTTGGAGACATGCTGCTCTTCGTGATCCACCACGGAGGTGATGCGGTTATCCTCTTTGTAACTATGCCCGGGCAATCTGTGTAATCTTCTAAAGAGTAGTTCTATGATGTTGCTGCACTTCATGTTGATGCTCGAACGCTCCTACTCGTGATGTGCGGTACTTTTGGGAATGACGGTGCTGATGTACCAAATATTTGTTCCATGTCTACTTATAATGCTATATTATTATCTGTGATCATATATATTTTCCGGTTCATGTTTTATTTAAGAATTAGTATGGCATCTCATAGTTCAGTAAAATGATAGCATAAACGGAAATAATGTAATAGATTTCATTACGAGCATCTCAACTAATATCCATCAGATATACCCAAATATTTGTTTTCAAGTCCACTATACCATTTTTCCTTTCCAGCATGCTGAACATCTCAAGTAATACCCTAAAAATTTATTTTAATATGTTATAAATTCTGCAATGGCAGAAATTATAAGGTACTACGTTCTGATCACCAACTCGCTATTTTTAAATCATTTTGCTAACCAGCTGATCATTTTTTGTGACACCAAACATTTTGGTGACATTATGAATCGTCCGAGAAAATGGACATGCGTAGTGACGCCGGCGAAAATCAGGCTAGAATGTCGCCAAAGTTGGCTAGGGCGCTGCCCTGGGAGGAAAATACCTCGTGACGGTGGACTGTCACAGAAAATGATTTTACGCGATGGTTCATGTTTCGTCAGCAGGGTTTTGTCCCTAAATAGAGCAAACTTTGTAGTGTGGGCATGTTTATCCCTTAATGTAACCATAAGTACCCTCGGTGCCTATATAAGCTGAGGGGTTTAGACCGTAGGAGAGGGATATTCAAATACGATCTCGAGGTAGATCATCCTATACTTTGTGTAAGTTTTGGAAGCGTCCCTACACCTTGAGGGAGCCGGGTGGTGTCTATATATTGGGACGAGAAGAAGCCCTCGTCGTGGCGTACATGCAAGGGTTCGATTGATCTGATTGTTACAGGAGATAGAAGATATTAAACAGAGTTACAGGAGGTTGAGATTACATGGACTCCATAACTTAATATATCTAACACCCTCCCTTAATCTCAACTATCTTGCATTCAGATTCTCTTGAATTCTTCGAATGGCTTGACTGGCAAAGCTTTAGTAAAATCGTGTGCCACTTGATCTGTGGAAGGAATGAACCATATATCCAACTTCTTCTCTGTAACTCTTTCACGCACAAAATGAAAATTAATCTCAATGTGCTTGGTTCTGCCATGAAACACTGGATTTGCAGAAAGATAGGTTGCTCCTAGATTGTCACACCATAGACATGATGTACGATGTTGCTTGAGTCCTAACTCATGAAGCAATGATTCCAACCAAATGCTTTCAATAGTAGCATTTGCTAGAGATTTATACTTAGTTTCTGTACTTGATCTCGAGACTATAGCCTATTTCCTGGCACTCCAGGAAATAAGATTAGAGCCAAAAAATATTGCAAATCCTCCAGTAGATTTTCTAGCATCACTTCATCCTGCCTAGTCAGTATCAGGAAAAGCACTAACAAGGGTAGAATTAGAGCGTCTAAACTGAAGACCTAGACTTGAAGTATGTTTTATGTATCTCATAATTCTTTTAAATGTTGTCCAGTGTGCAGAAGTAGGCGCATGCAAATATTGACAAACCCTTGTTAATAGCAAAGATATGTCTAGTCGTGTTAATGTTAAGTATTGCAAAGCTCCCATGGTACTTCTATATCTAGTGTTTTCTTCTTCCTCAAGTGGTTCTCCTTCAAAAGATGAAAGTTTTTCTGACGAAGACAATGGTGTGGGTGAAGGTTTACAGTCATTCATCCCCATACGAGTAAGAAGTTCAGTAGCATATTTTTCTTAACTTAACATTATGCCATCTTGAACTTTTTTAACTTCAATGCCTAGGAAGAAGTGTAGATCACCAAGATCCTTGAGAGCAAATTCTGAACTTAGATCATGAAGAAGAGCATTAGTGGCACCTTGTGAAGAGCTTGCAACTATAATGTCATCAACATATATCAACATAAATATAATTGCATTTGCCTTGTTATAAATGAAAAGTGATGTGTCAAATTTGGATGCAACAAAACCAAAATGCCTTAACTGAGAGCTCAACCTTGCATACCATGCTCTTGATGCCTCTTTCAAACCATAAAGAGCCTTATCAAGCTTGCACACATAGTGGGGTGTTTTCTCATTCTCATACCCAGGTGGTTGTCTCATGTAAACCTCCTCTTCTAGAACACCATGCAAAAACGCATTCTCAACATCTAGCTGTCTGATACGTCTCCAACGTATCTATAATTTTTGATTGTTTCATGTTGTTATATTATTAATCTAGGATGTTTTATAATCATTTATAGTCATTTTATATCATTTTTTGGTACTAACCTATTGGCATAGTGCCAACTGCCAGTTGCTGTTTTTTTCCATGTTTTTTACATCGCAGAAAAACAATATCAGACGGAGTCCAAATGCCTCGAAACTTTACGGAGAATTTTTATGGGCCAGAAGGAACACAACGGGCCCTGGCTGCGCCTGGGGGTGCCCCGAGGGAGGCACAACCCACCAGGGCATGCCAGGAGGCCCATGCGCGCCCTGGTGGGTTGTGCCCACCTCGGGTGCCCCCCAGACCACCTCTTTGCTCTATAAATACCCCAATATTCCAGAAACCCTAGAACAAGCGAGGAAATATTCATCCAGCTGCCGCAGAGTCCAGAACCACCAAATCCAATCTAAAAACCATCTCGGATGGGGTTCACCACCTCCATTGGCGCCTGACTGACGATGCGTGAGTAGTTCTTTGTAGACCTTCGGGTCCGTAGTTAGTAGCTAGATGGCTTCCTCTCTCTCCCTAGATTCTCAATACAATGGTCTCTTGGAGATCCATATGATGTAACTCTTTTTGCGGTGTGTTTGTTGGGATCGTTGAACTTTGAGTTTATGATCAGATCTATCTTTTTATATCGATGAAAGTTATTTGAGTTTCTTTGATCTCTTATATGCATGATTTCTTGTGGCCACGTATTTCATCTCCGATATTTGGGTTTGTTTGGCCAACTTGATCTATTTATCTTGCAATGGGAAGAGGTGCCCGGTAGTGGGTTCGATCTTATGGTGCTTGATCCCAGTGACAGAAAGGGAAACAACACGTATGTATTGTTGCTACTAAGGATAAAACGATGAGGTCTATCTCTACATAGATAGGTCTTGTCTACATCATGTCATCATTCTTATTGCATTACTCCGTTTCTCCATGAACTTAATACACTAGATGCATGCTGGATAGCGGTCGATGTGTGGAGTAATAGTAGTACATGCAGGCAGGAGTCGGTCTACTAATCTTGGACGTGATGCCTATATAATGATCATTGCCTAGATATCGTCATAATTATTTGAAGTTCTATCAATTTCCCAACAGTAATTTGTTCACCCACCATTTGCTATTTTTCTCGAGAGAAGCCACTAGTGAAACCTACGACCCCCGGGTCTTCTTTCTCATATATTTGCCTTTGCGATCTACTTTTCTCTTGCATTTATTTTCAGATCTATTAAACCAAAAATGCAAAAATACTTTGCTGCACATTATTTTATTTGTGATCTATTTATTTAATCTATTACAACTTTCTCCCGTCCACGCACCAATTTCTGGCGCCGTTACCCGAAAGGGATTGACAACCCCTTTAATACGTCGACTTGCGAGTGGTTGTTATTTGTGTGCAGGGGCTGTTTACGTTGTGTTGTTGGGTTCTCCTACTGGTTAGATAAGCATGGTTTCATATCTGAAGGAAATACCTACCGCCGTTGTGCTGCATCATCCCTTCCTCTTTGGGGAAATACCGACGTAGCTTCAAGTGACATCAAAAGGAATTTCTGGCGCCGTTGCCAGGGAGACATCATCAACATCTACCAGGTTCTTAATCACAAATCTCATCTCCTCGCAATTTACATTATTTTCCATTTGCCTCTCGTTTTCCTCTCCCCCACTTCATAAAAATTTGTCATTTTATTCACCTCTTTTTCATTCGCCTTTTTCTCGTCAGATCTCTTGTTTGCTATCTCTACTTGTGTTACCATGTGCCTTGTATTTGCTTGAATCTTTGCTTGCTAATAATCTATTATTATGGATCCCCATCCACTTGCTAATCTCTTCAAAAGATCCTATTATGATGAACCAATTGCTAGTGAAATGAGTTCACTAGATTATCTTTATGAAGTTTTGCTTGGGATCTATGAATCTGAAAATTGTGATGAAGACATTTATGAAGTGATTCATGATAGCTCCTTGAATGAAAATCATGATTGCAATGATTTTACTATAAATGTTGTTAATGTCAATTGTGCTAATAATATGCAAAACCCCAAGCTTGGGGATGCTAATTTTGCTATGAACACTATTTGTTGCAATGATTATGATTGGGGTGATTCTTCTTATGATCTTGAAATTTTATTTAAGCCTCACGATGACTATGTTCTTTGAAATAATTTTGGAAGTGGGTTTGGAAGAGTGTCAACTTTAGGTTAAAATAATCCCACATATTTGGAGAGTGTTCAATCTTGTGAAATTTTTGATGAAAGTGGGTTTGGAGAGGTCATGACTTTAGATGATGTTAACCCCACTATCTTGGAAGATCATAAAATTTTTATGCATGTGGATCGTGAAGAGAAAATTTTATATGATAGCTATATTATTGAATTTTATTATGATCATACATATAATTATTATGAGAGAGGAAAATATGGTTGTGGAAATTTTCATGTCATTAAATTTCCTCTCATTATGTTGAGATTGTCAATGTTTTATTCCTCTCGTTTGCGTATGCTAGATATTTCTTGCCTTGACAATTTGTTTTCCTATAAAATTCCTATGCATAGGAAGTATGTTAGAATTAAATGTGTTTTCCACATGTTTCATGATGCTCTCTTTGTATTTCAATTATTATCTTTCGTGTGAGCATCGTTGAAATCCTATGCCTAGCTAGGGGCATAAAACGGTAGCGCTTGTTGGGAGGCAACCCAATGAATAATAATTTTTTTGTTTTTTGCTTCCTGTTTTTGAGTGTTAACACAATTATTCTACTGTTATGATTTTTTTTATGTTTTAATTAGTGTTTGTGCCAAGTAAAGCCTTCAGGATCTTCTTGGGTGATAGTTGTTTGATCTTGCTGAAAAAACAGAAACTTTTACGCTCACAAAATTAATTTTCATTTTTTACCAGAGAGCTATAAAATACCCATTCCACTTGCATTAGATCAATATACAAATTTCTCAGGTCTTCCTAACTTTTCAGAAGTTTTGGACTTACATAAGTATTCGAAGTAGTCAGATTGCTACAGACTGTTCTGTTTTGACAGATTATGTTTTCTTTGTGTTGTGTGCTTATTTTGCTGGCTCTATGGTTTTATTTGATGATTTTTTGCCATAGAAAAGTTGGAATACATTAGATATAATTCAAGAACAAAATATGAATTGGTTTGATACAACA
The DNA here is from genome assembly GCA_034509565.1 of Triticum monococcum. NCBI lineage: Eukaryota > Viridiplantae > Streptophyta > Magnoliopsida > Poales > Poaceae > Triticum > Triticum monococcum. The sequence continues at coordinate 589,804,594 of CM067845.1, read as the reverse complement.
CTTATAGTAGTGGTTTATTATTCTTATACTAACGGATCTCACGAAGATTTTGTTGAGTTTTGTGTGATTGAAGTTTTCAAGTTTTGGGTTATCTTACGATGGATGAAGGAAGGATTGAAGAGCCTAAGCTTGGGTATGCCCCGGCATCCCAAGCTATTATCCAAGAATGACCAACCAACTAAGCTTGTGGATGCCCCCGAGTGGCATCCCCGCTTTCTTCCAACGATCATTGGTATTTTACTCGAAGCTGTATTTTTATTCGTCACATGATATGTGTTTTGCTTGGAGCGTCTTGTATGATATGAGAATTTGCTTGTTTTATTTTGTATTTTAAGTCATCAATCCTTGCTGGACACGCCTATTTTAGAGAGCCAAAATTATGTCATGACTTGTTAGAATTGCTCTCTATGCTTCACTTAAATTTTTATGAGCAATGGACTTGCTCTAGTTCTTCACTTGTATCTTTTTGAGCATGGTGTGTTTTATTATTTTTAAAGAAATGCTCTCTTGCTTCACTTAGATTTATTTGGGAGTTAGTAAATTTTCAAGAAATTTCTCTTGCTTCACTTAAATTATTTTGATAGAAAGAAAAAGAATTATGCTCATGATCTTCACTTATATTTGTTTGAGCTTATGAAAAGCAACACATGAAAATTAGTCCCAAAGTGATAGATATCCAAGAAGGATATAATAAAAACTTTCATGAAGATCATTGGACAAAATAAACTTGATTCTTAGTAATAGTTTTGAGAAATGATGATGTGATATGTGAGTTATGTTGGTGAGTAATTATGCTTTAGTAAGAATATTGGTGTTAAGTTTTGTGATTCCCTATGCAAGTACGAAAGTCAATAGTCATGCAATGAAATTATATCCTACTTGTGGTGCATTATTCGGTGTTAATTATGCTTAATGCTTGCTTATGAGATTATTCGTTTCTTGGTTGGTCGCTTCCCAATCTTTTGCTAGCCTTTATTTTGCACTAAGTATGACCTCTACTTGTGCATCCAAAAACCCTTAAACCAGTTTTGCCACATGAGTCCACTATATCTACCTATATGCGGTATTCTTTTGCCGTTCTAAGAAAATTTGTATGTGCCATCTCTAATTTTCAAAATAAACTTCTCTTTTGTGTGTTTGTTTCGCTCGCGGAGCGGTGAAGGGTGGCTAATATTTTCCATGCTAGATATGTTATTCTCAAGATGAGTGTTTATTCACTTTTCATTGCACGAGAGTAAGGCAAAGGTATTAGGGATGCCCAGTCCCGAATGCAAAAAATGAACTTATTTTATGTTGTCAAATAAATTCCTTGGAAAGTGTTGGTATGGAGGGCACCCGTGGATACGGTTAGCCATGGAAAGTGAAAGTATGGTGGAAAAATGAATAAACTTTATTTTCTGTTTGGGAACCGTCTATGGCATTGTTGGAAATATGCCCTAGAGGCAATAATAAAAGCATTATTATTATATTTCCTTGTTCATGATAATTGTCTTTATTCATGCTATAATTGTGTTATCCGGAAATCGTAATACATGTGTGAATAACAGACACCAACATGTCCCTAGTAAGCCTCTAGTTGACTAGCTCGTTGATCAACAGATAGTCATGGTTTCCTGACTATGGACATTGGATGTCATTGATAACGAGATCATATCATTAGGAGAATGATGTGATGGACAAGACCCAATCCTAAACATAGCTTAAAGATCGTATAGTTCGTTTGCTAGAGTTTTCCAATGTCAAGTATCTTTTCCTTAGACCATGAGATCGTGTAACTCCCGGATACCGTAAGAGTGCTTTGGGTGTACCAAACGTCACAACGTAACTGGGTGACTATAAAGGTATACTACGGGTATCTCCAAAAGTGTCTGTTGGGTTGACACGGATCAAGACTGGGATTTGTCACTCCGTATGACGGAGAGGTATCACTGGGCCCACTCGGTAATGCATCATCATAATGAGCTCAAAGTGACCAAGTGTCTGGTCACGGGATCATGCATTACGGTACAGGTAAAGTGACTTGCCGGTAACGAGATTGAACGAGGTATTGGGATACCGACGATCGAATCTCGGGCAAGTAACATACCGATTAACAAAGGGAATTGTATACGGGGTTGCTTGAATCCTCGACATCGTGGTTCATCCGATGAGATCATCATGGAGTATGTGGGAGCCAACATGGGTATCCAGATCCCGCTGTTGGTTATTGACCGGAGAGTCGTCTCGGTCATGTCTACATGTCTCCCGAACCCGTAGGGTCTACACACTTAAGGTTCGGTGACGCTAGGGTTGTAGGGATATGTATATGCAGTAACCCGAATGTTGTTCGGAGTCCCGGATGAGATCCCGGACTTCATGAGGATTTCCGGAATGGTCCGGAGGTAAAGAATTATATATAGGAAGCGCTATTTCGGCCATCGGGACAAGTTTCGGGGTTATCGGTATTGTACCGGGACCACCGGAAGGGTCCCGGGGGCCCACCGGGTGGGGCCACCTGCCCCGGGGGGCCACATGGGCTGTAGGGGGTGCGCCTTGGCCTACATGGGCCAAGGGCACCAGCCCCAAGGGGCCCATGCGCCTAGGGTTTCCAAAGGGGAGAAGTCCTACTAGTGGAAGGCACACCCTAGGTGCCTTGGGGGGGGGGGGGGAACCTCCCTTGGCCGCCGCCCCCCTAGGACATTGGATCTCCTAGGGCCGGCGCCCCCCTAGGCCCTCCTATATATAGTGGGGGAAGGAGGGCTGTTTGATACACACGTTTGGTTGCCTCCCTCTCCCTCTCCAACACCTCCTCCTCCTCCATAGTGCTTGGCGAAGCCCTGACGGAGTACTGCAGCTCCACCATCACCACGCCGTCGTGCTGTTGCTGGAGCCATCTTCCTCAACCTCTTCTTCCCTCTTGCTGTATCAAGAAGAAGGAGACGTTACGCTGACCGTACGTGTGTTGAACGCGGAGGTGCCGTCCGTTCGGCGCTAGGATATCCGGTGATTTGAATCACGTCGTGTACGACTACTACATCCACGTTCTTTGAACGCTTCCGCTCGCGATCTACAAAGGTATGTAGATGCATCCGATGACTCGTTGCTAGATGAACTCATAGATAGATCTTGGTGAAACCATAGGAAATTTTTTGTTTTCTGCAACGTTCCCCAAAGTGGCATCATGAGCTAGGTCTATGCGTAGTTCTTCTTGCGCGAGTAGAACACAATTTGTTGTGGGCGTAGATGTTGTCAACTTACTTGCCGCTACTAGTCTTATCTTGCTTCGACGGTATTGTGGGATGAAGCGGCCCGGACCAACCTTACACGTACGCTTATGTGAGACCGGTTCCACCGACTAACATGCACTAGTTGCATAAGGTGGCTGACGGGTGTCTGTCTCTCCTACTTTAGTTGGAGCGGATTCGATGAAAAGGGTCCTTATGAAGGGTAAATAGAAGTTGACAAATCATGTTGTGGCTTTCACGTAGGTAAGAAAACGTTCTTGCAAGAACCCTATTTGAGCCACGTAAAACTTGCAACAACAATTAGAGGACGTCTAACTTGTTTTTGCAGCAAGTGTTTTGTGATATGATATGGCCAAAGTTGTGATGAATGATGAATGACATATATGTGATGTATGAGATGTTCATGCTATTGTAATAGTAATCACGACTTGCATGTCGATGAGTATGACAACCGGCAGGAGCCATAGGAGTTGTCTTTATTTTTGTATGACCTGCGTGTCATTGAGAAACGCCATGTAAATTACTTTACTTTATTGCTAAACGCGTTAGCCATAGTAGTAGAAGTAATAGTTGGCGAGCAACTTCATGGAGACACGATGATGGAGATCATGGTGTCAAGCCGGTGACAAGATGATCATAGAGCCCCAAGATGGAGATCAAAGGAGCTATGTGATATTGGCCATATCATGTCACTATTATTATTTGATTACATGTGATGTTTATCATGTTTTGCATCTTGTTTACTTAGAACGACGGTAGTAAATAAGATGAGCCCTCATAATAATTTCAAGCAAGTGTTCCCCCTAACTGTGCACCGTTGCGACAGTTCGTTGTTTCAATGCACCACGTGATGATCGGGTGTTTGATTCAAACGTTCACATACAACGGGTGTAAGACAGATTTACACATGCAAACACTTAGGTTGACTTGACGAGCCTAGCATGTGTATAGACATGGCCTCGGAACACAGAAGACCGAAAGGTCGAGCATGAGTCGTATAGAAGATACGATCAACATGAAGATGTTCACCGATGTTGACTAGTTCGTCTCACGTGATGATCGGACACGGTCTAGTTGACTCGGATCATGTTATACTTAGATGACTAGAAGAGGGATGTCTATCTAAGTGGGAGTTCATTGAATAATTTGAATAGATGAACTTAATTATCATGAACTTAGTCTAAAATATTTACAATATGTCTTGTAGATCAAATGGCCAACGTAGTCCTCAACTTCAACGCATTCCTAGAGAAAACCAAGATGAAAGACGATGGCAGCAACTACACGGACTGGGTCCGGAACCTGAGGATCATCCTCATAGCTGCCAAGAAAGATTATGTCCTATAAGCACCGCTAGGTGAAGCTCCCGTCCCACAGAACCAAGACGTTATGAACGCTTGGCAGACACGTGCTGATGACTACTCCCTCATTCAGTGCGGCATGCTTTACAGTTTAGAGCCGAGGCTCCAAAAGATTTTGAGAGACATGGAGCATATGAGATGTTTGAAGAGCTGAAAATGGTTTTTCGAGCTCATGCCCGGGTCGAGAGATATGAAGTCTCCGACAAATTCTTTAGCTATAAGATGGAGGAAAATAGTTCTGTCAGTGAGCACATACTCACTATGTCTGGGTTACATAACCGCTTGACTCAGCTGGGAGTTAATCTCCCGGATGATGCCGTCATTGACAGAATCCTCCAGTCGCTTCCACCAAGCTACAAGAGCTTTGTGATGAACTTTAATATGCAGGGGATGGAAAAGACCATTCCTGAGGTATTTGCAATGCTGAAATCAGCACAGGTAGAAGTCAAGAAGGAACATCAAGTGTTGATGGTCAATAAAACCACTAAGTTCAAGAAGGGCAAGGGTAAAAAGAACTTCAAGAAGGACGGCAAGGGAGTTGCCGCGCCCGGTAAGCAAGTTGCCGGGAAGAAGCCAAAGAATGGACCCAAGCCCGAGACTGAGTGCTTTTATTGCAAGGGAAGCGGTCACTGGAAGCGGAACTGCCCCAAATACTTAGCGGACAAGAAGGCCGGCAAAACAAAAGGTATATATGATATACATGTAATTGATGTGTACCTTACCAGTGCCCGTAGTAGCTCCTGGGTATTTGATACCGGTGCAGTTGCTCACATTTGTAACTCAAAGCAGGGGCTGCGGAATAAGCGGAGACTGGCGAAGGACGAGGTGACGATGCGCGTCGGGAATGGTTCCAAGGTCAATGTGATCGCCGTCGGCACGCTACCTCTACATTTACCTTCGGGATTAGTTTTAAACCTTAATAATTGTTATTTAGTGCCAGCTTTGAGCATGAACATTGTATCAGGATCTCGTTTAATTCGAGATGGCTACTCATTTAAATCTGAGAATAATGGTTGTTCTATTTATATGAGAGATATGTTTTATGGTCATGCTCCTATGGTGAATGGTTTATTCTTAATGAATCTCGAGCGTAATGCTACACATGTTCATAGTGTGAGTACCAAAAGATGTAAGGTAGATAATGATAGTCCCACATACTTGTGGCACTGCCGTCTTGGTCACATAGGTGTCAAACGCATGAAGAAGCTCCATGCAGATGGACTTTTAGAGTATCTTGATTATGAATCATTTGACACGTGCAAACCATGCCTCATGGGCAAAATGACCAAGACTCCGTTCTCGGGAACAATGGAGCGAGCAACCAACTTATTGGAAATCATACATACTGATGTGTGCGATCCAATGAGCGTTGAGGCTCGCGGTGGCTATCGTTATGTTCTCACCCTCACTGATGACTTGAGTAGATATGGGTATGTCTACTTAATGAAACACAAGTCTGAAACCTTTGAAAAGTTCAAGGAATTTCAGAGTGAGGTTGAGAATCAACGTGACAGGAAAATCAAGTTTCTACGATCAGATCGTGGAGGAGAATACTTGAGTCACGAATTTGGCACACACTTAAGAAAATGTGGAATAGTTTCACAACTCACGCCGCCTGGAACACCTCAGCGTAATGGTGTGTCCGAACGTCGTAATCGCACTCTATTAGATATGGTGCGGTCTATGATGTCTCTTACCGATTTACCACTATCTTTTTGGGGCTATGCTTTAGAGACTACCGCATTCACTTTAAATAGGGCTCCGTCGAAATCCGTTGAGATGACACCGTTTGAATTTTGGTTTGGGAAGAAACCTAAGCCGTCGTTTCTAAAAGTTTGGGGATGCGATGCTTATGTCAAGAAACTTCAACCTGAAAAGCTCGAACCCAAGTCGGAGAAATGCGTCTTCATAGGATACCCTAGAGAAACTGTTGGGTATACCTTCTACCTTAGATCCGAAGGCAAGATCTTTGTTGCCAGGAATGGATCCTTTCTAGAGAAGGAGTTTCTCTCAAAAGAAGTAAGTGGGAGGAAAGTAGAACTTGATGAAGTGTTACCTCTTGAACCGGAAAATGGCACAACTCAAGAAAATGTTCCTGAGGTGCCTGCACCGACTAGAGAGGAAGTTAATGATGATGATCATGAAACTTCGGATCAAGTTGCTACTAAACTTCGAAGGTCCACAAGGACACGTTCCGCACCAGAGTGGTACGGCAACCCTGTCTTGGAAATCATGTTGTTAGACAACGGTGAACCTTCGAACTATGAAGAAGCGATGGCGGGCCCGGATTCCGACAAATGGCTAGAAGCCATGAAATCCGAGATAGGATCCATGTATGAAAATGAAGGATGGACTTTGACTGACTTGCCTGTTGATTGGCGAGCCATAGAAAATAAATGGATCTTTAAGAAGAAGACAGACGCGGATGGTAATGTGACCATCTATAAAGCTCGGCTTGTCGCTAAGGGTTATCGACAAGTTCAAGGGGTTGACTACGATGAGACGTTCTCACCGGTAGCGAAGCTAAAGTCCGTCCGAATCATGTTAGCAATTGCCGCATTCTACGATTATGAGATATGGCAAATGGACGTCAAAACGGCATTCCTTAATGGTTTCCTTAAGGAAGAATTGTATATGATGCAGCCGGAAGGTTTTGTCGATCCTAAGAATGCTGACAAGGTGTGCAAGCTCCAACGCTCGATTTATGGGCTTGTGCAAGCATCTCGGAGTTGGAACATTCGCTTTGATGAGATGATCAAAGCGTTTGGGTTTACGCAGACTTATGGAGAAGCCTGTGTTTACAAGAAAGTGAGTGGGAGCTCTGTAGCATTTCTCATATTATATGTAGATGACATACTTTTGATGGGAAATGATATAGAACTCTTGGACAACATCAAGGCCTACTTGAATAAGAGTTTTTCAATGAAGGACCTTGGAGAAGCTGCTTATATATTAGGCATCAAAATCTATAGAGATAGATCAAGACGCCTCATAGGTCTTTCACAAAGCACATACCTTGATAAGATATTGAAGAAGATCAATATGGATCAGTCCAAGAAGGGGTTCTTGCCTGTGCTGCAAGGTGTGAAATTGAGCTCAGCTCAATGTCCGACCACGACAGAAGATATAGAAGAGATGAGTGTCATCCCCTATGCCTCAGCCATAGGTTCTATTATGTATGCCATGCTGTGTACCAGACCTGATATAAACCTTGCCGTAAGTTTGGTAGGAAGGTACCAAAGTATCCCGGCAAGGAACACTAGACAGCGGTCAAGAATATCCTGAAGTACCTGAAAAGGACTAAGGAAATGTTTCTCGTTTATGGAGGTGACAAAGAGCTCGTCGTAAAGGGTTATGTCGACGCTAGCTTCGACACAGATCTGGATGACTCTAAGTCGCAAACCAGATACGTGTATATTTTGAATGGTGGGGCAGTAAGCTGGTGCAGTTGCAAGCAGAGCGTCGTGGCGGGATCTACATGTGAAGCGGAGTACATGGCAGCCTCGGAGGCAGCACATGAAGCAATTTGGGTGAAGGAATTCATCACCGACCTCGGAGTCATACCCAATGCGTCGGGGCCAATCAAGCTCTTCTGTGACAACACTGGAGCTATTGCACTTGCCAAGGAGCCCAGGTTTCACAAGAAGACACGGCACATCAAGCGTCGCTTCAACTCCATTCGTGAAAATGTTCAAGATGGAGACATAGATATTTGTAAAGTACATACGGACCTGAATGTAGCAGATCCGTTGACTAAACCTCTCCCTAGAGCAAAACATGATCAACACCAGAATTCCATGGGTGTTCGATTCATCACAATGTAACTAGATTATTGACTCTAGTGCAAGTGGGAGACTGTTGGAAATATGCCCTAGAGGCAATAATAAAAGCATTATTATTATATTTCCTTGTTCATGATAATTGTCTTTATTCATGCTATAATTGTGTTATCCGGAAATCGTAATACATGTGTGAATAACATACACCAACATGTCCCTAGTAAGCCTCTAGTTGACTAGCTCGTTGATCAACAGATAGTCATGGTTTCCTGACTATGGACATTGGATGTCATTGATAACGAGATCACATCATTAGGAGAATGATGTGATGGACAAGACCCAATCCTAAACATAGCTTAAAGATCGTATAGTTCGTTTGCTAGAGTTTTCCAATGTCAAGTATCTTTTCCTTAGACCATGAGATCGTGTAACTCCCGGATACCGTAAGAGTGCTTTGGGTGTACCAAACGTCACAACGTAACTAGGTGACTATAAAGGTATACTACGGGTATCTCCGAAAGTGTCTGTTGGGTTGACACGGATCAAGACTGGGATTTGTCACTCCGTATGATGGAGAGGTATCACTTGGCCCACTCGGTAATGCATCATCATAATGAGCTCAAAGTGACCAAGTGTCTGGTCACGGGATCATGCATTACGGTATGAGTAAAGTGACTTGCCGGTAACGAGATTGAACGAGGTATTGGGATACCGACGATCGAATCTCGGGCAAGTAACATACCGATTGACAAAGGGAATTGTATACGGGGTTGCTTGAATCCTCGACATCGTGGTTCATCCGATGAGATCATCGTGGAGTATGTGGGAGCCAACATGGGTATCCAGATCCCGCTGTTGGTTATTGATCGGAGAGTCGTCTCGGTCATGTCTACATGTCTCCCGAACCCGTAGGGTCTACACACTTAAGGTTCGGTGACGCTAGGGTTGTAGGGATATGTATATGCAGTAACCCGAATGTTGTTCGGAGTCCCGGATGAGATCCCGGACGTCACACGGAGTTCCGGAATGGTCCGGAGGTAAAGAATTATATATAGGAAGTGCTATTTCAGCCATCGGGACAAGTTTCGGGGTTATCGGTATTGTACCGGGACCACCGGAAGGGTCCCGGGGGCCCACGGGTGGGGCCACCTGCCCCGGGGGGGCACATGGGCTGTAGGGGGTGCGCCTTGGCCTACATGGGCCAAGGGCACCAGCCCCAAGGGCCCATGCGCCTAGGGTTTCCAAAGGGGAGGAGTCCTACTAGTGGAAGGCACCCCCTAGGTGCCTTGGGGGGGAGGGAAACCTCCCTTGGCCGCCGCCCCCCTAGGAGATTGGATCTCCTAGGGCCGGCGCCCCCCCTAGGCCCTCCTATATATAGTGGGGGAAGGAGGGCTGTTTGATACACGCCTTTGGTTGCCTCCCTCTCCCTCTCCAAGACCTCCTCCTCCTCCATAGTGCTTGGCGAAGCCCTGACGGAGTACTGCAGCTCCACCATCACCACGCCATCGTGCTGTTGCTGGAGCCATCTTCCTCAACCTCTTCTTACCTCTTGCTGGATGAAGAAGAAGGAGACGTTACGCTGACCGTACGTGTGTTGAACGCGGAGGTGCCGTCCGTTTGGCGCTAGGATCTCCGGTGATTTGAATCACGTCGTGTACGACTACTACATCCACGTTCTTTGAACGCTTCCGCTCGCGATCTACAAAGGTATGTAGATGCATCCGATGACTCGTTGCTAGATGAACTCATAGATAGATCTTGGTGAAACCGTAGGAAAATTTTTGTTTTCTGCAACGTTCCCCAACAGGCATATCTAGCATGGAAAGTGTTTGGAACTCTAAGTCGTTTTCGTTGGTGGGATGGATACACCTCCCAAAATGTTTTTGTCTCTAAGTTTTTTGCTTTGAGCTCTGGCACCTCTACAAATCCCTACTTCCCTCTGCAAAGGGCCTTTCTTTTACTTTATGCAATTTTTATTTTGAGTCTCCATTTTCTCTTATAAAAGCACCAACTAGGAGGCAATATGATCGTGCTTAAGTATTGGGTGTAGCTAATATTCGAGTGTGTTTCATGAATGGATCAATGTTTGAGCATGATGGGCTAGGGATAACTTATTTTAGCGTTGATATTTTGAAAGACATGGTTGCTTATTGATATGCTTGAGTATCTAAATTATCATGTCAAAACTAGAATATTGCTTTGAACAACTAAAAGTCCAAAATGTCCATGCTATAAATAAAGAAATATGATATGACATATTAGGTAGCATTCCACATCAAATTTTTTGTTTTTATCACTTACCTACTCGAGGACGAGTAGGAGTTAAGCTTGGGGATGCTGATACGTCTCCAACGTATCTATAATTTTTGATTGTTCCATGCTGTTATATTATCAATCTTGGATGTTTTACAATCATTTATAGTCATTTTATATCATTTTTTGGTACTAACCTATTGACATAGTGCCAAGTGGCAGTTGCTGTTTTTTCCATGTTTTTTACATCGCATAAAATCAATATCAGACGGAGTCCAAATGCCTTGAAACTTTACGGAGAATTTTTATGGGCCAGAAGGAACAAAAAGGGCCATGGCTATGCCTGGGGGTGCACTGAGGGAGGCACAACCCACCAGGGCGCGCCCTGGTGGGTTGTGCCCACCTCGGGTGCCCCCGGACCACCTCTTTGCTCTATAAATACCCCAATATTCCAGAAACCCTAGAACAAGTGAGAAAATATTCATCCAGCCGCCGCAGAGTCCAGAACCACCAGATCCAATCTAGACACCATCTCGGATGGGGTTCACCACCTCCATTGGTGCCTCTCCGATGATGCGTGAGTAGTTCTTTGTAGACCTTCGGGTCCGTAGTTAGTAGCTAGATGTTTTCCTCTCTCTCCCTAGATTCTCAATGCAATGGTCTCTTGGAGATCCATATGAATGAACTCTTTTGCGGTGTGTTTGTTGGGATCGATGAACTTTGAGTTTATGATCAGATCTATCTTTTTATATCCATGAAAGTTATTTGAGTTTCTTTGATCTCTTATATGCATGATTGCTTGTAGCCTCGTATTTCTTCTCTGATATTTGGGTTTTGTTTGGCCAACTTGATCTATTTATCTTGCAACGGGAAGAGGTGCCTGGTAGTGGGTTCGATCTTACGGTGCTTGATCCCAATGACGGAAAGGGAAACAACACGTATGTATCGTTGCTACTAAGGATAAAACGATGGGGTCTATCTCTACATAGATATATCTTGTCTACATCATGTCATCGTTCTTATTGAATTACTCTGTTTCTCCATGAACTTAATACACTAGATGCATGCTGGATAGCGGTCGGTGTGTGGAGTAATAGTAGTAGATGCAGGTAGGAGTCGGTCTACTAATCTTGGACGTGATGCCTATATAATGATCAGTGCCTGGATATTGTCATAATTATTTGAAGTTCTATCAATTTCCCAACAGTAATTTGTTCACCCACCGTTTGCTATTTTTCTCGAGAGAAGCCACTAGTGAAACCTACGGCCCTCGGGTCTTCTTTCTCATATATTTGCCTTTGTGATCTACTTTTCTCTTGCATTTATTTTTAGATCTATTAAACCAAAAATACTTTGTTGCACTTTATTTTATTTGCGATCTATTTATTCAATCTATTACAACTTTCTCCTGTCCATGCACCAATTTCTGGCGCCGTTACCCGAAAGGGATTGACAACCCCTTTAACATGTCGAGTTACGAGTGGTTGTTATTTGTGTGCAGGGGCTGTTTATGTTGTGTTGCTTGGTTCTCCTACTGGTTCGATAACCTTGGTTTCATATCTGAGGGAAATACTTACCGCCGCTGTGTTGCATCATCCCTTCCTCTTTAGGGAGATACCGACGTAGCTTCAAGCGACATCACTGTCTCAAGATCCACCCCTGGACACAACAATAGATAGCATAAGTCTGATGGTTGCAGCTTTAACAACGGGACTGAAGGTATCCTCACAATCTAAACCATAGCGTTGGTTAAAACCCTTTGCAACTAGAAGTGCTTTGTACCTATCAATTGAACCATCTGCTCTTTTCTTGATTCTATAGACCGACTTGCAGTAAATTATATTTTTACCTCTTAGATTTGGTACAAGATGCCATGTTTTGTTTCTCATGAGTGCAGAGTATTCTTCATCCATTACCTTCTTCCATTTGGGATATCCAAATGCATCTTCAAGCTTTATTGGTTCTCCTGTAACACACAACATGCCCCATGGTATAGTACCATCAATTCAAACTTTTGGATTACTTATACCTTCGTGTAGTCGGGTTGCAACACGCGAAGTCACAATTGATTGAGGCCTAGCAGGTTGTGGTGGTTGTTGCACAGGAGATGCTACAGGAGATGAAACCACAGATGATCCAGGTGAAGAATTAGATCCACTTTGCACATCGGATGTCGATCTAGAGGCAATAGCCTCTTGTGTGTCCAACAAGCTACTGGTTGTTGAGCCTTGACGCACAGAAGATCCTGACCTAGGGGCTGTCTCCTGCGTGCGCGTGGGCTACTGTGATCCCGAGCTGGCAGCTATCACGGGCCCGTGCGTGGGACGCGGGATCTCGCACCGTGATTGGCCCAGCTAGCTCCTGCGGCACACTGGGGATTCTGATCCAGTCGATGTTGTACCGGTCGTTGTCACGGGCCCGCGCGTGGGACGCAGGGTCTGATTCCTGTGCGCTGACGTGTCCCGTTGCGGTTGGCCTGGCCTATCGCTGCAGTGCGCCAGATCCGAGGGAGATTCCTGGTGAACGTGATCTGAGGCCTGATGCGTAGGAGTTCCAGGTGGCTCCAAATCCACCTCGTGTCTAGCGGCTATTTCTTCTTCCTCTAGCACATGAAATATGCCTTCGTTTTCAGCGATATTTTGATCATTTTCTGCACTGTTTTCTTCTGCGTTTTCTCCATAAACCTGCACAGGTGTAGGAAGAACACTTGAACTAGCAAAATCATTAGTTGGGCCAGTACAATTGTCGCCCCCATGATCAAAGTCTCAGGGATTTGGTGGAACAAGAAGAATTTCTTTCTTGAGAGTTGCTCCGGCATTAGGATGAAGGGACTCAAAAGGGAAAATAGACTCGTCAAAGACAACATCATGAGATATATAGACCCTGCCTGTAGATATGTCAAGACATTTTACTCCCTTCTGAATTGTCTTATAGCCTAAAAAGACACGTCTTTTAGAATGAAAAGCAAGCTTAAGTGTATTATATGGTCAAAGATTGGGCTAGCATGGATAATCAAATACACGAAGTGAACTGTAATTAGGAGCAATGCCAAAATTATGTGTGATAGGTGTTGGGGATATAACCCCACAATATAACCTGCCACGATGGGCCGGTGCTACCTCTTGAGCACTGCGTTGGTTTTCCCTTGAAGAGGAAAGGGTGATGCAGTAGAGCAGCGTAAGTATTTCCCTCAGTTTTTGAGAACCAAGGTATCAATCCAGTAGGATACCATGTGCGAGTCACCTCGTACCTACACAAACAAATAAGAAGCTCGCAACCAACACGATAAAGGGGTTGTCAATCCCTTCACGACCAGTTGCAAGAGTGAGATCTGATAGAGATGATAATAATAAGATAAATATTTTTGGTATTTTTATGATATAGATTGAAAGTAAAGATTGCAAAATAAAATAGATTGGAAACTTGTATGATGGAGAATAGACCCGGGGGCCATAGGTTTCACTAGTGGCTTCTCTCAAGATAGCATAAGTATTACGGTGGGTGAACAAATAACTGTTGAGCAATTGATAGAAAAGCGAATAATTATGAGAATATCTAGGTATGATCATGTATATAGGCATCACGTTCGAGACAAGTAGACCTTCTGCACCTACTACTATTACTCCACACATCGACCGCTATCCAGCATGCATCTAGAGTATTAAGTTCATAAGAACAGAGTAACACCTTAAGCAAGATGACATGATGTAGAGGGATAAACTCATGCAATATGATGTAAACCCCATCTTTTTATCCTCGATGGCAACAATACAATACGTGTCATTTCCCTTTCTGTCACTGGGATCGAGCACCACAAGATTGAACCCAAAGCTAAGCACTTCTCCCATTGCAAGAAAGATCAATCCAGTAGGCCAAACCAAACTGATAATTCGAAGAGACTTGCAAAGATAAACTAATCATACATAAAAGAATTCAGAGAAGATTCAAATATTGTTCATAGATAAACTTGATCAAAAACCCACAATTCATCGGATCTCGACAAACACACCGCAAAAGAAGATTACATCGAATAGATCTCCAAGAGAATCGAGGAGAACTTTGTATTGAGATCCAAAGAGAGAGAAGAAGCCATCTAGCTACTAGCTATGGACCTGGAGGTCTGAAGTAAACTACTCACACGTCATTGGAGGGGCCATGGAGTTGATGTAGAGGCCCTCCGTGATCAATGCCCCCTCCGGCGAAGCTCCGGAAAAGGCCCCAAGATGGGATCTCTTGGGTACAGAAGGTTGCGGCGGTGGAAATAGGGTTTCGTGGTGCTGCTGGATGTTCTCGGGGTATATGGATATATATAGGAGGAAGAAGTAGGTCGGTGGAGCAACGAGGGGCCCACGAGGGTGGAGGGCGCGCCCAGGGGGGTAGGCGCGCCCCCCTGCCTCGTGGCCTCCTTGATTGTTTCTTGACGTCCACTCCAAGTCCCCTGGATCACGTTTGTTCCAAAGATAACGCTCTCGAAGGTTTCATTCCATTTGGACTCTGTTTGATATTCCTTTCCGGCGAAATACTAAAATAGGCAAAAAACATCAATTTGGGCTGGGCCTCCAGTTAATAGGTTAGTCCCAAAAATAATATAAAAGTGTATAATAAAGCCCATAAACATCCAAAGTTGATAATAGAATAGCATGGAACAATCAAAAATTATAGATACGTTGGAGACGTATCAAGCATCCCCAAGCTTAATTCCTGCTCGTCCTCTAGTAGGTAAATGATAAAAACAGAATTTTTGATGTGGAATGCTTCCTAACATATTTCTCAATGTAATTTTTCTTTATTGTGGCATGAATGTTCAGATCTGAAAGATTCAAGATAAAAGTTTAATATTGACATAGAAATAATAATACTTCAAGCATACTAACTAAGCAATCATGTCTTCTCAAAATAACATGACCAAAGAAAGTTATCCCTACAAAACCATATAGTCTGGATATTCTCTATCTTCATCACACAAAATATTAAATCATGCAAAACCCCGATGACATGCCAAGCAATTGTTTCATACTTTTGATGTTCTCAAACTTTTTCAATCTTCACGCAATATATGAGCGTGAGCCATGGATATAGCACTATAGGTGGAATAGAATGGTGGTTGTGGAGAAGACAAAAAGGAGAAGATAGTCTCACATCAACTAGGCGTATCAATGGGCTATGGAGATGCCCATCAATAGATATCAATGTGAGTGAGTAGGGATTGCCATGCAACGGATGCACTAGAGCTATAAGTGTATGAAAGCTCAACAAAAGAAACTAAGTGGGTGTGCATCCAACTTGCTTGCTCACGAAGACCTAGGGCAATTTGAGGAAGTCCATCATTGGAATATACAAGCCAAGTTCTATAATGTAAAATTCTCACTAGTTTATGAAGGTGACAACATAGGAGATGTTGGAAATATGCCCTAGAGGAAATAATAAATTGGTTATTATTATATTTCATTGTTCATGATAACTGTTTATTATCCATGCTAGAATTGTATTGATAGGAAACTCAGATACATGTGTGGATACATAGACAACACCATGTCCCTAGTAAGCCTCTAGTTGACTAGCTCGTTGATCAATAAGATGGTTACGATTTCCTGACCATGGACATTGGATGTCGTTGATAACGGGATCACATCATTAGGAGAATGATGTGATGGACAAGACCCAATCCTAAGCCTAGCACAAGATCGTGTAGTTCGTATGCTAAAGCTTTTCTAATGTCAAGTGTCATTTCCTTAGACCATGAGGTTGTGCAACTCCCGGATACCGTAGGAGTGCTTTGGGTGTACCAAACGTCACAACGTAACTGGGTGGCTATAAAGGTGCACTACAGGTATCTCCGAAAGTGTCTGTTGGGTTGGCATGAATCAAGACTGGGATTTGTCACTCCGTGTAATGGAGAGGTATCTCTGGGCCCACTCGGTAGGACATCATCATAATGTGCACAGTGTGACCAAGGAGTTGATCACGGGATGATGTGTTACGGAACTAGTAAAGAGACTTGCCGGTAACGAGATTGAACAAGGTATCGGGATACCGACGATCGAATCTTGGGCAAGGGCTAGAAGGGAAACTTCATGGATGGCAAACCAGTTGCCGCTCCAATGAAGGAACCCAAGGTTGAACCCAAACCCGAGACTAAGTGCTTCTATTGTAAGGGGAACGGTCACTGGTAGCGGAATTACCCCAAATGCATGGTAGATAAGAAGGCTGGCAACTTCAAAGTATATACGTGTTATTAATGTGTACCTCACTAATACTCCTGGTAGCACCTGGGTATTGGATACCGGTTCAGTTGCTATTATTGGTGACTTGAAGCAAAAGCTACGGACTAAACGGAGACTGGCTAAGGGCGAGGTGACGATGTGTGTTGGAAGTGTTTCCAAAGTTGATGAGATCACCATCGCATGCTCCATCTGCCTTCGGGATTAGTATAGAACCTAGATAAATGTTATCAGGTGTCTACGTTGAGCATGAATATGATTAGATCATGTTCATTGCAATATGGTTATTCATTTAAGTTAGAGAATAATGGTTATTCTGTTTACATGAATAATACCTTTCATGGTCATGCACCCTATGTGAATGGTTCATTGAATCTCGGTCGTGGTAATACACATGTTCACGCCAAAAGATGTAGAGTTAATAATGATAGTACCACTTTCTTGTGGCACTGCCGCTTAGGTCATATTGGCATACGATGCATGAAGAAACTCCATGTCGATGGATGTTTGGAGTCACCTGATTTTGAATTGCTTGACACATGCGAGCCATGCCTCATGGACAGGATGACTAAGACCCCGTTTTCAGGTACAATGAAACGAGCAAGTGACTTGTTGGAAATCATACATGCTGATGCGTGTGATCCAATGAGAATTGAATCCTCGACATCGTGGTTCATCCGATGAGATCATCGTGGAACATGTGGGAGGCAACATGGGTATCCAGATCCCGCTGTTGGTTATTGGCCGGAGAGTTGTCTCGGTCATGTCTGCATGGTTCCCGAACCCGTAGGGTCTACACACTTAAGGTTCGATGACACTAGGGTTATTAGGAAGACTTGTATGTGATTACCGAATATTGTTCCGAGTCCCGGATGAGATCCCGGACGTCACGAGTAGTTCCGGAATGGTACGAAGGTAAAGATTTATATATGGAAAGTTGTTGTTCGGGTTCCGGGAAAAGTTCGGTTTTTTCGGTATTGTACCGGGAAGCTTCCGGAAGGTTCCGGAGGATTCCGGAGGGGTCCGAAGGTCCGGAAAATGTTCCACCATGTCCAATACAGTAGCATGGGCTGTAGGGGGCGCCCTAACCTTAATGGGCCAAGGGCACCAGCCCCCCCCCAAGGCCCATGCGCATGGGAGAAGGGAAACCCTAAAGGGGAGGGCCTCCACTTGACTTGGGAGGCACTCCTCCCCCCCCCCTTGGCCGCCGCCCCATCCCTTGATGGGATCTAGGGGGCCGGCCCCCTCTCTCCCCACCTATAAATAGTGGAGGGGTGGGAGGGTGGCCACACCCTTGAAACTGGCGCAGCCCCTCCCCTCCAATACCTCTCCTCCTCCGCGTGAGCTTGGCGAAGCCCTGCCGGAGAACTGCCACTCCATCACCACCACGTCGTCGTGCTACAGTTGGACTCTCTTCCTCAACCTCTCCCTCCTCCTTGCTGGATCAAGGCATGGGAGACGTCTCCGTTCTGTAGGTGTGTTGAATGCGGAGGTGCCGTCCGTTCGGCGCTAGGATCATCGGTGATTTGGATCACGACGAGTACGACTCCATCAACCCCGTTCACTTGAACGCTTCCGCTTAGCGATCTACAATGGTATGTAGATGCACTCTCCTTCCCCTCGTTGCTAGATTACTCCATAGATTGATCTTGGTGATGCGTAGAAAATTTTAAACTTCTGCTACGATCCCCAACAGTGGTATCAGAGATAGGTCTATGCGTAGTTTTATGCACGAGTAGAACACAAGTTGTTGTTGGCGTCGATTTTTTCAATTCACTTGCCGTTACTAGCCTTATCTTGATTCGGCGACATCGTGGGATAAAGCGGCCCGGACCGACCTTACACGTACTCTTACGTGAGACTGGTTCCACCGACTGACATGCACTAGTTGCATAAGGTGGCTAGCTGGTGTCTGTCTCTCCCACTTTAGTCGGATCGGATTCGATGAAAAGGGTCCTTATGAAGGGTAAATAGAAATTTGCATATCACGTTGTGGTTTTCGCGTAGGTAAGAAACGTTCTTGCTAGAAACCTATAGCAGACACGTAAAAACTTGCAACAACAATTAGAGGACGTCTAACTTGTTTTTGCAGCATATGCCTTTTGATGTGATATGGCCAAAAGGATGTGATGAATGATATATGTGATGTATGAGATTGATCATGTTCTTGTAATAGGAATCACAACTTGCATGTTGATGAGTATGACAACCGGCAGGAGCCATAGGAGTTGTCTTAATTTATTTATGACCTGCGTGTCAACTTAAACGTCATGTAATTACTTTACTTTATTGCTAAAGCGTTAGCCATAGTAGTAAAAGTAATAGATGACGAGACAACTTGAAGAAGACACGATAATGGAGATCATGGTGTCATGCCGGTGACAACGATGATCATGGAGCCCCAAAGATGGAGATCAAAAGGAGCAAAATGATATTGGCCATATCATGTCACTATTTGATTGCATGTGATGTTTATCATGTTTTACATCTTATTTGCTTAGAACGACGGTAGCTTAAATAAGATGATCCCTCACTAAAATTTCAAGAAAAGTGTTCCCCCTAACTGTGCACCGTTGCGAAGGTTCATTGTTTCGAAGCACCACGTGATGATCGGGTGTGATAGATTCTAACGTTCAAATACAATGGGTGTTGACGAGCCTAGCATATACAGACATGGCCTCGGAACACATGCGAAACACTTAGGTTGACTTGATGAGCATAGCATGTACAGACATGGCCTCGGAACACGGAAGACCGAAAGGTCGAGCATGAGTCGTATAGAAGATACGATCAACATGAAGATGTTCACCGATGTTGACTAGTCCGTCTCACGTGATGATCGGATACGACCTAGTTGACTCGGATCATGTTTCACTTAGATGACTAGAGGGATGTCTATCTGAGTGGGAGTTCATTAAATAATTTGATTAGATGAACTCAATTATCATGAACATAGTCTAAATTGTCTTTGGAAATATGTTGTAGATAAATAGCTCACGTTGTAGCTCCCTGTTTCAATACGTTCCTAGAGAAAGATTAAGTTGAAAGATATTGTAAGCAATGATGCGGACTGGGTCCGTAGTCCGAGGAGTGTCCTCACTGCTACACAGAAGGGTTACGTCTTTGATGCACCGCTCGATGTGCAAACCCCTACAACGTCGTCTGTGGATGTTGTGAACACCTGACTGACACATCCTGATGACTACTTGATAGTTTATTGCACCATACTTTACGGCTTAGAATCGGGATTCCAATGACGTTTTGAATGCCATAAGACATATGAGATGTTCGAAGAGCTGAAATTGGGATTTCAGGCTCATGCCCGTGTTGAGAGGTATGAGACCTCTGACAAGTTCTTTTACCAACAAGATGGAGGAGAATGGCTCAGCTAGTGAGCATGTGCTCAGAATGTCTGGGTGCTACAATCACTTAAATCAAGTGGGAGTTAAACTTTCAGATAAGATAGTGATTGATAGAGTTCTCTAGCCACTATCACTAAGCTACTAGATCTTCGTGATGAACTATAACATGCAAGGGATGGAGTTGATCCCGGAGCTGTTCGCGGTGCTTAAGACCGCAAAAGGTAGAAATCAAGAAGGAGCATCAAGTGTTGATGGTTTAACAAGACCACTGGTTTCAAGAAGGGCAAGGGCTAGAAGGGAAACTTCCACTACACCACGCACTAGATTTCCCTACCGCTGTGTGTTGGGAAAAGTTTCTTTCGCCAACGGACTATTGGTCGGAAAAATTTCTATCAAACTGTTGGTCGGTAATACTTACGTAGCACGACCAACCGTCGATCGGGAATACTTTGATATTTGACGTCCGACTGTCGGTCAGGAAAGCTCTTGTTTCCATCACAATGTTGGTCGGCGAATATTGCCGACCGACTGTCAGTTGCGAATTGGGCCGGCCCATCTTTGCGCGCGAGCGGGCCGAAAACTTAGCGCCAACGGGTGTCACGACCGCGTCCAAATTCCCCAAACCTACGCCGTCGGCCGTCGCCAGCACGGGCTCACCGACGCTGAGAGGCCAAGGAGCGGTGGTGAACGCCGCCGCCCCTCTCAGATCCGGGGGTGAGATAGAGAGGTGGGTCAGCTGGGAGAGGGGGAACTAGCCCCCGCTCTCGTCACCAAGGCGCCTCCACCGCCGCCGCCACGCCAGGGGCCTCCATCGATCTGCACTTGCCGGATCTGTTCAAGGAGAATCTGGCCATTGACTGCCGGTGCTTTCCCTCCCCCGACGGTGAGTGGTATTTTCCCTCCCCTGCTCCCTCTCCACCCCTTCCCAATCAGTGCTACCGTGGTTTGATTTGTTCCATTTCCTTTTTCTCTTCAGATCCGCCATGACTTGTGGTAATTCTTCTATCCAGCAAGCAGCTCTTCGGTTGGGAGTTGGAGCAGAATGTAAGATTTGGTTTAGGTTATACGGTATTTTGTTTAACTGTCCAGAATCTATTAAACAATTGCAAATTTGTACTACTAATTCTTATAGTGAAAAGTTAGACGTCAGGTCATGGTTTGATAGGTGTAAGGTTGTGGTTTGGTAGTTTCTAGCGATTCTGTAGTATAATCGATAAAATCTAGTAGACATACAAACAAACAACAACAAAGCCTTTAGTCCCAAACAAGTTGGGGTAGGCTAGTAGACATACAAGAGTATGAAATTTGGCTTTATGCTCTTCTTTCCTGATGATGACTTCGGCGGCAATTTTATTTTCTTCTATTGCTTTTAATGTTTGTCTGCAGTGGTGGAGCTGCAAAGAAAAGCCTGGGTGGGCCAATCTAAAAAACACGAAAAAAAAATCAACCCAAGGAAAGGATGATGAGCTGCTGCTGAAAAGTCTTCCTCAACTTAATCTGTAACGTACATCTCTTTTTTCACTTGAAAACCAAATCGATTTTGCGTTGATCAGCCTTGCTACCCAGTGCCTATGGAAATTATCTACTATCCAAATTAGGATGTGTATTATCAATTCACTGAATTTCAGAGTGCTATAGCCTACATTTTATAGGAAAATTAGACTGCCTGGGAGATGAGAGTTTGTGGGTTGTGCATGTGCCTGTGCTAGTGCAGCAGCGCTCGTCGCCTAGGTCTGCACTTGCCGTCACCCGGCTGGGCGCAGCCGCTGCTAGTTGCCGCCTGGGGCGTGGCCAAGCCACCGCAGCATGGGTCGCCCTGGAGCATCCGCAGTCCGCATCGCTCTAGTTCTACGCTGCTACTCGCTGCGGCCGTCAGCTAGACCTTAATTTGCGGCTCCGCCCCACCTCTCTCTGTCCCTCTGTGCAGCTGTACGTGTGGCTCGTGCCCTAGCATGGAGGGTGACTGAGGCTGGATGCAAGGAGAGAAGCCTGACGAGGCGAGACAGCATGCGAGTGAGGCTGTCGTGGGCTGGCCTGCACGTATATAGCTATATTTTTACCTCAGCGGCTGGGTGGGCCATGGCACGCTTTTGCCCTCACGATGCTCCGCCAGTGGTCTGCACCATTCGAGCTAGCATGTTTTGCACCAAGAAATTAAAGTGCACAGTGTTTTTTCATCAAATATTCATCTATAGGCGTATGGCCTTTATTTTGTTTATTAAAGGCAGAACCAATTGGCAGGCGCAACAGCTGCACCATTTATGTAGGCAACCTCCCTGCAGACATTCTTAAGAGGGAGGTTGAGGATATCTTTTACACGGTCCATATTCAATTTTGTGTAATGATTTTGGCATTAGCTTTCCTTGTGGCTTTGGCAATTATGTAAAGATAATTGACTATATCACAAACTAATGAAGTTTTTGACCAAGTTTTCACTGTAAGTTGTACATAGTAAGGAAACTATGCTATAGGTTGCAGCTCATTTACAAGGCATTGTAAGGAATTAAAATGGATTTATTCATGCCTTAATTTTATTTATCGTTATGCAGCATAGACGTATTGTGGATATTGACTTGAAGATTCCTCCATGACCTCCTGGTTATGCTTTTCTTGAGGTTAGTATTTTGTCATGGTCATGTAGAATTTTCACTGTAATGTGAGGCTTATACTTAGAATTTGTAATAGAAGTCTTATTGTTATTATTTGGGATTCAAAATAGTCTCTTAACTATGTGTATAATTTTTGGGTTGATATAACTAATGATCTTTTTAGTCTGAGGATCCTTGTGATGCCGATGATTTAATTTATGGTCGTGATGGGTATGACTTTGATGGCTACGGGCTGCGGGTATGCATGTAGTGCGTGTTGCCTTTTTTTTTGCTGAAAGCAAAGACTGATTTCTGGTGCCTGTTTTTTGAAAAGGTATTTTTCAGGTGGAATTCACATATCATGGTATTCCTGTATCGCGCACATATTGTCATATCATGGTATTCTTATCTCGCACGCATATCGGATACATATTTGGAAGTAGCAAAATGTACTGGTGGTATAACTGCACATATACATGTATTGTTCATATGCATTGTATGTTTCTCTAATGTGTTCTTGTAATATAATTGTTTTACAAGCACACAAACTGAGTTTCAGATCTTTATTTTATATATAGGTCTTAGATTTCAATTATAGGTCCTACATTTTTATTAAAAACACAAATGTAGAGTTGTAGGGATTTTTAGTTCTGGATTATTTAGCTCTCATGTCGTGGACTACAAATATTGTGGTTGGACGAGAACATTTTTTTGTTGTATTTTAAGTCAATGCAGACTGTTGTAGTTTTGATATCATGATATCTGTTTTGTAAACAACCTTCGATAACCTAGTGTTTTTGCTTGGGTTGGATAAAAGATACTTGTGGCGTATAGCAGAAAACCCTGCTTGATCGAATGCTCTTGATTTGTTTTCTTTTCTGCTGAAGCCTACTATTTTATGTTGTGCGTATTTCCAAATTCCGTTTGACATACCTTTACAGTGCGCTGATTTCCATAGCTGCTAAACGTTTCCTGTAATATACCCTTATTATCCTCTAGGCTTGGTAAGATCGGATCTCAGCCTAATGCTAGAGCTCTCTTCAGATGGTTTCGACAATTGAGCCTGACTCGGGATATCAGTCCTGAATCTTTATTTTTTTCTCGTGAAATACTTACAACTTGGCAACTTGGCACGAGCCGCTATTGCCTTGCGCTCTTGAAGATAGTTGGTGATTTTTCACGTGGGGATTTCTAACAAGCAATGACTATGCCATCTGTATTTAAAGTTTCTATTTGTTTTCTAGATTTGTTTGTAATCCTGCTGCTACTGCTGTCTCTCTAATTTCTAGACTTATGAGGTTGTTGTGAATGGTCTGATTACAAGGGATGCTACACTGCCTTATCAGTATGATGGTTTATGATATGTTGGCGAGGCTGTGCAAGGTCCATTGCATGGCCATCTAGCAAGGTAAACACCAACCATGTATTCAGTATATTACTCCGAATACCTTGATAATTTGTGTAATGACCCTATGCCATTGCAGAAGTTCTTGTCAACATCCTGTTGGGAAGGAAATGCATAAAGAACCTAGTATTCGGTTGTCCGCATCAACTGGATGATTTTGTAACGGAGGACATTCCTTGCTATTTGGAGATGCTGCATCTTTAGCTTTCATTTTGTAAAACTGGATCTATGTCGTGTCTTTTGACACTCAACCAATATGTGTAATGCACTTAATTATCTTTGTTTTTGTAGCAATCTAGGAGTAGTGACTCATTAGAACGAATGAACTATTTGTATGTGTGATGAGCTAATGTATGATGCTATCATTTTTTCCGTTGTGTCCTTCTGGATTTAAGATTATGCATGTTGGCAATTTATGGATTTAAATGTACATCTTATATAGCATGCAGAATGTCGATGTAGTGAGTGCACCATGCCGTTGTGGTTGTTTGGATGGCCCAACTGAATGTTGGTCGGAAAAAATTACCCTATCTGATAGTCCGTTGGGAAAGGCCCATGGCAACCCTGATGAATTGTTGGTTGGGAAAGATTATCCTATCTGATAGTTGGTCGGGAAAGGCCCATAGCAGCCCCAATGGACTGTTGGTCGGGAAAGGCCCATGGCAGGCCCAATAGAATGTTGGTCGGGAAAGATGCTCCATAGCCAACAAGCAGTCGGTCGGGAAAAGTATGTCGGTCGGGAAAGGGTTTTCCCATCTGGACTTACCCCAACAGATATGATCGGTCGGCAATAGTTTTTCCCGACCGACTAGTAGTCAGCGGAAGCTGTTTTCCCATCTAACTTGGTTGTGAGGAATGAAGTGTCATGGTGTAATTCATGGATGGCAAACCAGTTGCCGCTCCAGTGAAGGAACCCAAGGTTGAACCCAAACCCGAAACTAAGTGCTTCTATTGTAAGGGGAACGGTCACTGGTAGCGGAATTACTCCAAATGCATGGTAGATAAGAAGGCTGGCAACTTCAAAGTATATACGTGTTATTAATGTGTACCTCACTAGTACTCCTGGTAGCACCTGGTATTGGATATCGGTTCAGTTGCTATTATTGGTGACTTGAAGCAAAAGCTACGGACTAAACGGAGATTGGCTAAGGGCGAGGTGACGATGTGTGTTGGAAGTGTTTCCAAAGTTGATGACACCATCGCACGCTCCATCCGCCTTCGGGATTAGTATAGAACCTAGATAAATGTTATCAGGTGTCTACGTTGAGCATGAATATGATTAGATCATGTTCATTGCAATACGGTTATTCATTTAAGTTAGAGAATAATGGTTATTTTGTTTACATGAATAATACCTTTCATGGTATTGCACCCTATGTGAATGGTTCATTGAATCTCGGTCGTGGTAATACACATGTTCACGCCAAAAGATGTAGAGTTAATAATGATAGTACCACTTTCTTGTGGCACTGCCGCTTAGGTCATATTGGCGTAAGATGCATGAAGAAACTCCATGTCGATGGATGTTTGGAGTCACCTGATTTTGAATCGCTTGACACATGCGAGCCATGCCTCATGGACAGGATGACTAAGACCCCGTTTTCAGGTATAATGAAACGAACAAGTGACTTGTTGGAAATCATACATGCTGATGCGTGTGATCCAATGAGAATTGAATCCTCGACATCGTGGTTCATCTGATGAGATCATCGTGGAACATGTGGGAGCCAACATGGGTATCCAGATCCCGCTGTTGGTTATTGGCCGGAGAGTTGTCTCGGTCATGTCTGCATGGTTCCCGAACCCGTAGGGTCTGCACACTTAAGGTTCGATGACGCTAGGGTTATTAGGAAGACTTGTATGTGATTACCGAATGTTGTTAGGAGTCCTGGATGAGATCCCGGACGTCACGAGGAGTTCCGGAATGGTTCGGAGGTAAAGATTTATATATGGAAAGTTGTTGTTCGGGTTCCGGGAAAAGTTCGGTTTTTTCCGGTATTGTACCGGGAAGCTTCCGGAAGGTTCCGGAGGATTCCGGAGGGCTTCGGAGGTCCGGAAAATGTTCCACCACGTCCAATACAGCAGCATGGGGTGTAGGGGGGGCCTAACCTTAATGGGCCAAGGACACCAGCCCCCCCCCCCAAGGCCCATGCGCATGGGAGAGGGGAAACCCTAAAGAGGAGGGCCTCCACTTGACTTGGGAGGCACTCCTCCCCCCCTTGGCCGCCACCCCAACCCTAGATGGGATCTAGGGGGGCCGGCTCCCTCTCTCCCCACCTATGAATAGTGGAGGGGTGGGAGGGCGGCCACACCCTTGAACCTGGCGCAGCCCCTCCCCTCCAATACCTCTCCTCCTCCGCGTGAGCTTGGCGAAGCCCTGCCGGAGAACTGCCACTCCATCACCACCACGTCATCGTGCTGCTGTTGGACTCTCTTCCTCAACCTCTCCCTCCTCCTTGCTGGATCAAGGCATGGGAGACGTCTCCGTTCTGTACGTGTGTTGAACGCGGAGGTGCCGTCCGGTCGGCGCTAGGATCATCGGTGATTTGGATCACGACGAGTACGACTCCATCAAACCCGTTCACTTGAACGCTTCCGCTTAACGATCTACAAGGGTATGTAGATGCACTCTCCTTCCCCTCGTTGCTAGATTACTCCATAGATTGATCTTGGTGATGCATAGAAAATTTTAAATTTCTGCTACGATCCCCAATAGTGGTATCAGAGCTAGGTCTATGCGTAGTTTTATGCACGAGTAGAACACAAGTTGTTGTTGGCGTCAATTTTGTCAATTTACTTGCCGTTACTAGCCTTATCTTGATTCGGCGACATCGTGGGATGAAGCGGCCCAGACCGACCTTACACGTACTCTTACGTGAGACTGGTTCCACTGACTGACATGCACTAGTTGCATAAGGTGGCTAGCTGGTGTCTGTCTCTCCCACTTTAGTCGGATCGGATTCGATGAAAAGGGTCCTTATGAGGGGTAAATATAAATTGGCATATCACGTTGTGGTTTTTGCGTAGGTAAGAAACGTTCTTGCTAGAAACCTATAGCAGACACGTAAAAACTTGCAACAACAATTAGAGGACGTCTAACTTTTTTTGCAGCATATGCCTTGTGATGTGATATGGCCAAAAGGATGTGATGAATGATATATGTGATGTATGAGATTGATCATGTTCTTGTAATAGGAATCACGACTTGCATGTTGATGAGTATGACAACCGGTAGGAGCCATAGGAGTTGTCTTAATTTATTTATGATCTGCGTGTCAACTTAAACGTCATGTAATTACTTTACTTTATTGCTAAAGCGTTAGCCATATTAGTAGAAGTAATAGATGACGAGACAACTTGAAGAAGACACGATGATGGAGGTCATGGTGTCATGCCGGTGACAACGATGATCATGGAGCCCCAAAGATGGAGATCAAAAGGAGCAAAATGATATTGGCCATATCATGTCACTATTTGATTGCATGTGATGTTTATCATGTTTTACATCTTATTTTCTTAGAACGACGGTAGCTTAAATAAGATGATCCCTCACTAAAATTTCAAGAAAAGTGTTCCCCCTAACTGTGCACCTTGCGAAGGTTCGTTGTTTCGAAGCACCACGTGATGATCGGGTGTGATAGATTCTAACGTTCGAATACAACGGGTGTTGACGAGCCTAGCATGTACAGACATGGCCTCGGAACACATGCGAAACACTTAGGTTGACTTGACGAGCCTAGCATGTACAGACATGGCCTCAGAACACGGAAGACCGAAAGGTCGAGCATGAGTCGTATAGAAGATACGATCAACATGAAGATGTTCACCGATGTTGACTAGTCCGTCTCACGTGATGATCGAACACAGCCTAGTTGACTCGGATCATGTTTCACTTAGATGACTAGAGGGATGTCTATCTGAGTGGGAGTTCATTAAATAATTTGATTAGATGAACTCAATTATCATGAACATAGTCTAAATTGTCTTTGGAAATATGTTGTAGATAAATAGCTCATGTTGTAGCTCCCTGTTTCAATACATTCCTAGAGAAAGATTAAGTTGAAACATATTGTAAGCAATGATGCGGACTGGGTCCGTAGTCCGAGGAGTGTTCTCACTGCTACACAGAAGGGTTACGTCTTTGATGCACCGCTCGATGTGCAAACCCCTACAACGTCGTCTGTGGATGTTGTGAACACCTGACAGACACATCCTGATGACTACTTGATAGTTTATTGCACCATACTTTACGGCTTAGAATTGGGATTCCAATGACGTTTTGAATGCCATAAGACATATGAGATGTTCCAAGAGCTGAAATTGGGATTTCATGCTCATGCCCGTGTTGAGAGGTATGAGACCTCTGACAAGTTCTTTTACCAACAAGATGGAGGAGAATGGCTCAGCTAGTGAGCATGTGCTCAGAATGTCTGGGTGCTACAATCACTTAAATCAAGTGGGAGTTAAACTCCAGATAAGATAGTGATTGATAGAGTTCTCTAGCCACTATCACTAAGCTACTAGATCTTCGTGATGAACTATAACATGCAAGGGATGGAGTTGATCCCGGAGCTGTTCGCGGTGCTTAAGACCGCAAAAGGTAGAAATCAAGAAGGAGCATCAAGTGTTGATGGTTTAACAAGACCACTGGTTTCAAGAAGGGCAAGGGCTAGAAGGGAAACTTCATGGATGGCAAACCAGTTGCCGCTCCAGTGAAGGAACCCAAGGTTGAACCCAAACCCGAGACTAAGTGCTTCTATTGTAAGGGGAACGGTCACTGGTAGCGGAATTACCCCAAATGCATGGTAGATAAGAAGGCTGGCAACTTCAAAGTATATACGTGTTATTAATGTGTACCTCACTAGTACTCCTGGTAGCACCTGGGTATTGGATACCGGTTCAGTTGCTATTATTGGTGACTTGAAGCAAAAGCTACGGACTAAACGGAGACTGGCTAAGGGCGAGGTGACGATGTGTGTTGGAAGTGTTTCCAAAGTTGATGAGATCACCATCGCACGCTCCATCTGCCTTCGGGATTAGTATAGAACCTAGATAAATGTTATCAGGTGTCTACGTTGAGCATGAATATGATTAGATCATGTTCATTGCAATATGGTTATTCATTTAAGTTAGAGAATAATGGTTATTCTGTTTACATGAATAATACCTTTCATGGTCATGCACCCTATGTGAATGGTTCATTGAATCTCAGTCGTGGTAATACACATGTTCACGCCAAAAGATGTAGAGTTAATAATGATAGTACCACTTTCTTGTGGCACTGCCGCTTAGGTCATATTGGCATAAGATGCATGAAGAAACTCCATGTCGATGGATGTTTGGAGTCACCTGATTTTGAATCGCTTGATACATGCGAGCCATGCCTCATGGACAGGATGACTAAGACCCCATTTTCAGGTACAATGAAACGAGCAAGTGACTTGTTGGAAATCATACATGCTGATGCATGTGATCCAATGAGAATTGAAGCGTGCGGTGGATATCTCTATTTTCTCATCTTCACTGACGATTTGAGTAGATATAGGTATATTTACTTAATGAAGCACAAGTCTGAAACATTTGAAAAGTTCAAGTGATTTCAGAGTGAAGTTAAGAACCATCATAATAAGAAGATCAAATTCCTACGATCTGATCGATGAGAATTTCTGAGTTATGAGTTTGGCAATCACTTAAGACATTGTGGAATTGTTTCACAGTTGAAGCCACCTGGAACACCACAGGGTAATGGTGTGTCCGGACATCGTAATCGAACCCTATGAGATATGGTGTGATCTATGATGTCTCTTACCGATCAACCGTTTTCATTTTGAGGTTGTGCGTTAGAGACAGTTGCATTCACTTTAGATAGGACACCATCTAAGTCCGTTGAGACGACGTCATATGAACATTGGTTTGGCAAGAAACCAAAGTTGTCGTTTCTTAATGTTTGGGGCTGCGATGCTTAAGGCTTCAGCCGAAGAAGCTCGAACCCAAAGCGGACAAACACATCTTCATAGGATACCCAAAGGTGACTGTTGGGTACACCTTCTATCTCAGATCCGATGGCAAATTGTTTGTCGCTAAGAACGGGTCCTTTCTCGAGAAGGAGTTTCTCTCGAAAGAATTGAGTGGGAGGAAGATAGAACTTGATGAGGTTGTCGAACCTTTATTTCAACCAGAGAGTGATGCAACACAAAAAGATGTTTTCTGTGGCGCCTACGTCTGTTGAAGAGGAAGTTAATGATAGTGATCATGAAGCTTCGGATCAAGTTGCTATCAAACCTCATAGGTCGACCAGGATATGCACTACTCCTGAGTGGTACGGTAATCCTGTCTTAGATATCATGTTGTTAAACAACAATGAACCTACGAGCTATGGAGAAGCGATGGTGGGCCCGTATTCTGACAAATGGTTAGAAGCCATGAAATCCGAGATAGGATCCATGTATCAGAACAAAGTATGGACTTTGGTGGACTTGCCCGATGATCGGCGAGCCATTGAGATAAATGGATCTTTAAGAAGAAGACGGACGTGGTTGGTAATGTTACCATCTATGAAGCTCGACTTGTGGGAAAGAGTTTTTTCACAAGTTCAAGGAGTTGACTACGATGAGAATTTCTCACCCGTAGCGATGCTTAAGTCCGTCGGAATCATATTAGCATTAGCTGTATTTTTCGATTATGAAATCTGACAGATGGATGTCAAAACGAGTTTTCTTACCAGTTTTCGTAAGAAAGAGTTGTATGTGATACAATCAAAGTTTCGTCGATCCTAAGGATGCTAAAAGGTATGCTGGCTCCAGCGATCCTTCTATGGACTAGAGCAAGCATCTCGGAGTCAAAATATATGCTTTGATGGAGTGATCAAAGATTTTAGGTTTATACAATGTTTGCTAGAAACTTGTATTTACAAGAAAGTGAGTGGGAGCACTACAACATTTCTGATAAGTATATGTGGATGACATATTGTTGATCCGAAATAATGTAGAATTTCTGGAAAGCATAAACGGTTGTTTGAAGAGTGTTTTTCAAAGGAAGACCTGGATAAAGCTGCTTACATATTGGGCATCAAGATCTATAGAGATAGATCAAAACGCCTGATGATACTTTCAAAGAACGCACACCTTGACATGTTTTTGAAGGAGTTCAAAATAGATCTGTCAAAGAAGGGGTTCTTACCAGAGTTGTAAGGTGTGAAGTTGAGTAAGACTCGAAGATTGACCACGGCAGAAGAAAGAGGAAGGACGAAGGTCATCCCTTATGCTTTTGTCATAGGCTCTATACGGTATGCCATGCTGAGTACCGCACCTGATGTGTACCTTGCCACATGTCTGGCAAGAGGGTACAAAGGTGATCTAGGAGTGGATCATCAGATAGCAGTCAAAATTATCCTTAGAGGAATAAGGAAATGTTTCTCAGTTATGGAGGTGATAAAGAGTTTGACATAAAGAGTTACGTCGATGCAAGCTTAACACCTATCCAGATAGCTCTGAGTAGAGATACCGGATACGTATAATGGAGCAACAATTTGGAATAGCTCCAAGTGGAACGTGGCAGCAGCATATACGATATAAAATTTTGCGAAATACATAGGGATCTGAATATGGCAAGACCCCTTGACTACAACCTCTCTCACAAGCATAACATGATCAAACCCAGAACTCATTGAGTGTTTATCACATAGTGATGTGAACTAGATCATTGAGTCTAGTAGACTCTTGGATGTTGGTCACATGGCGATGTGACCTGTGAGTGTTAATCACATGCCGATGTGAACTAGATTATTGACTCTAGTGCAAGTGGGAGACTGTTGGAAATATGCCCTAGAGGCAATAATAAATTGGTTATTATTATATTTCATTGTTCATGATAACCGTTTATTATCCATGCTAGAATTGTATTGATAGGAAACTCAGATACATGTGTGGATACATAGACAACACCATGTCCCTAGTAAGCCTCTAGTTTACTAGCTCGTTGATCAATAAGATGGTTACGGTTTCCTGACCATGGACATTGGATGTCGTTGATAACGGGATCACATCATTAGGAGAATGATGACAAGACCCAATCCTAAGCCTAGCACAATATCTTGTAGTTCGTATGCTAAAGATTTTCTAATGTCAAGTGTCATTTCCTTAGACCATGAGGTTGTGCAACTCCCGAATACCATAGGAGTGCTTTGGGTGTACCAAACGTCACAACGTAACTGGGTGGCTATAAAGGTGCACTACAGGTATCTCCGAAAGTGTCTGTTGGGTTGGCATGAATCAAGACTGGGATTTGTTACTCCGTGTAACGGAGAGGTATCTCTGGGCCCACTCGGTAGGACATCATCATAATGTGCACAATGTGACCAAGGAGTTGATCACGGGATGATGTGTTACAGAACGAGTAAAGAGACTTGCCGGTAACGAGATTGAACAAGGTATCGGGATACTGACGATCGAATCTCGGGCAAGTACTATACCGCTAGACAAAGGGAATTGAATACGGGATTGATTGAATCCTCGACATCGTGGTTCATCCGATGAGATCATCGTGGAACATGTGGGAGCCAACATGGGTATCCAGATCCCGCTGTTGGTTATTGTCCGGAGAGTTGTCTCGGTCATGTCTGCATGGTTCCCGAACCCGTAGGGTCTACACACTTAAGGTTCGATGACGCTAGGGTTATTAGGAAGACTTGTATGTGATTACCGAATGTTGTTCGGAGTCCCGGATGAGATCCCGGACGTCACAAGGAGTTCCGGAATGGTCCGGAGGTAAAGATTTATATATGGAAAGTTGTTGTTCGGGTTCCGGGAAAGTTCGGTTTTTTCCGGTATTGTACCGAGAAGCTTCCGGAAGGTTCCGGAGGATTCCGGAGGGGTCCGGAGGTCCGGAAAATGTTCCACCACGTCCAATACAGCAGCATGGGCTGTAGGGTGGTTCCCTAACCTTAATGGGCCAAGGGCACCAGCCCCCCAAGGCCCATGCGCATGGGAGAGGGGAAACCCTAAAGGGGAGGGCCTCCACTTGACTTGGGAGGCACTCCTCCCCCCCTTGGCCGCCGCCCCAACCCTAGATGGGATCTAGGGGGGCCGGCCCCCTCTCTCCCCACCTATAAATAGTGGAGGGGTGGCAGGGCGGCCACACCCTTGAACCTGGCGCAGCCCCTCCCCTCCAATACCTCTCCTCCTCCGCGTGAGCTTGGCGAAGCCCTGCCGGAGAACTGCCACTCCATCACCACCACGCCGTCGTGCTGCTGTTGGACACTCTTCCTCAACCTCTCCCTCCTCCTTGCTGGATCAAGGCATGGGAGACGTCTCCGTTCTGTACGTGTGTTGAACGCGGAGGTGCCGTCCGTTCGGCGCTAGGATCATCGGTGATTTGGATCACGACGAGTATGACTCAATCAACCCCGTTCACTTGAACGCTTCCGCTTAGCGATCTACAAGGGTATGTAGATGCACTCTCCTTCCCCTCATTTCTAGATTACTCCATAGATTGATCTGGGTGATGGGTAGAAAATTTTAAATTTCTACTACGATCCCCAATAGGAGACTCTCTATCATGAAGATCATGGTGCTACTTTGAAGCACAAGTGTGGAAAAAGGATAGTAACATTGTCCCTTCTCTCTTTTTCTCCCATTTTTGGGCCTTCTTTTTTTAGCCTCTTTTCTCCTTTTTTTTATTTTTCGTCCGGAGTCTCATCCCGACTTGTGGGGGAATCATGGTCACCATCATCCTTTCCTCACTGGGACAATGCTCTAATAATGATGATCATCACACTTCTTTTTACTTACAACTCAAGAATTACAACTCAATACTTAGAACAAAATATGACTCTATGTGAATGCCTCCAGCGGTGTACCAGGATATGCAATGAATCAAGAGTGACATGTATGAAAAAATTATGAACGTGACTTTGCCACAAATACGATGTTAACTACATGATCATGCATGGCAATATGACAATGGTGAAGCGTGTCATAACAAATGGAACGGTGGAAAGTTGCATGGCAATATATCTCGGAATGGCTTTGGAAATGCCATAATGGGTAGGTATGGTGGCTGTTTTGAGGAAGGTATATGGTGGGTTTATGGTACCAGCGACAATAGCGCGGTACTAGAGAGGCTAGCAAATGTGGAAGGGTGAGGGTGCGTATAATCCATGGACTCAACATTAGTCATAAAGAACTCACATACTTATTGCAAAAAACTATTAGTTATCGAAACAAAGTACTACATGCATGCTCCTAGGGGATAGATTGGTAGGAAAAGACCATCGCTCGTCCCCGACCGCCACTCATAAGGAAGGCAATCAATAAATAAATCATGCTCCGACTTCATCACATAATGGTTCACCATACGTGCATGCTACGGGAATCACAAACTTCAACACAAGTATTTCTCAAATTCACAACTACTCAACTAGCATGACTCTAATATCACCATCTCCATATCTCAAAACAATTATCAAGCATCAAACTTCTCATAGTATTCAATACACTTATATGAAAGTTTTTATTAGGCCTAAAAGCAAATTGCCATGTTGTTCTAAAGGACTCTCAAAATAATATAAGTGAAGCATGAGAGATTAATTATTTCTATAAAATAAAACCACCACCATGCTCTAAAAGATATAAGTGAAGCACTAGAGCAAAAACTATATAGCTCAAAAGATATAAGTG
Organism: Triticum monococcum; assembly: GCA_034509565.1. Lineage (NCBI taxonomy): Eukaryota > Viridiplantae > Streptophyta > Magnoliopsida > Poales > Poaceae > Triticum > Triticum monococcum. Next base: position 589,769,725 of record CM067845.1, on the reverse strand, counting down.
AAGCACATAGAGTATTCTAATAAATTCCGATTCATGTGTGTCTCTCTCAAAAGGTGTGTCCAGCAAGTATGATTGTGGTAAACTAAAAATCAAAGACTCAAATCATACAAGATGCTCCAAGTAAAACACATATCATGTCACGAATAAAAAATATAGCTCCAAGTAAAGTTACCGATGAACGAAGACAAAAGAGGGGATGCCTTCCGGGGCATCCCCAAGCTTAGGTTTTTTTGGTGTCCTTGGATTTTACCTTGGGGTGCCTTGGGCATCCCCAAGCTTAGGCTCTTGCCACTCCTTGTTCCATAATCCATCAAATCTTTACCCAAAACTTGAAAACTTCACAACACAAAACTTAACAGAAAATCTCGTGAGCTCCATTAGCGAAAGAAAACAAAACACCACTTCAAGGTATTGTAATGAACTCATTCTTTATTTATATTGGTGTTAAACTTACTGTATTCCAACTTCTCTATGGTTTATAAACTCTTCTACTAGCCATAGATTTATCAAAATAAGCAAACAACGCACAAAAACAGAATTTGTCAAAAACAGAACAATCTGTAGTAATCTGTAACTAACGCAAACTTCTGGAACCCCAAAAATTCTAAAATAAATTGCTGGACGTGAGTAATTTATCTATTAATCATCTTCAAACATAATTAACTAAAAATCACTCTCCAATAAAAAATGGCAGCAATTCTCGTGAGCGCTAAAGTTTCTGTTTTTTACAGCAAGATCAAAAAGACTTTCCCCCAAGTCTTCCCAACGGTTCTACTTGGCACAAACACTAATTAAACACAAAAAACACAACCAAAATAGAGGATAGATAATTTTTTTATTACTAAACAGGAGCAAATTAAAGGCAAGGAATAAAAATAAAATTGGGTTGCCTCCCAACAAGCGCTATCGTTTAACGCCCCTAGCTAGGCATAAAAGCAAGGATAGATCTAGGTATTGCCATCTTTGGTAGGCAATACATAAGTGGCTCTCATAATAGATTCATATGGTAATTTAATTTTCTTTCTAGGGAAGTGTTCCATGCCTTTCCTTAATGGAAATTGGAATCTAATATTCCCTTTCTTCATATCAATAATTGCACCAATCGTTCTAAGGAAAGGTCTACCAAGAATAATAGGACATGAAGGATTGCAATCTATATCAAGAACAATGAAATCTACGGGAACATAATTCCTATTTGCAACAATAAGAACGCCATTGATCTTTCCCATAGGTTTCTTAATAGTGGAATCCGCATGGTGCAAGTTTAAAGAACAATTATCAAATTCACGAAAACCTAGCAAACCACACAAAGTTTTTGGGATCGTGGAAACACTAGCACCCAAATCACACAAAGCATAGCACTCATGATCTTTAATTTTTATTTTAATCGTAGGTTCCCACTCATCATAAAGTTTTCTAGGGATAGAAACTTCCAACTCAAGTTTTCTTCATAAGATTGCATCAAAGCATCAACGATAAGTTTAGTAAAAGCTTTATTTTGACTATAAGCATGAGGAGAATTTAGCACGGATTGCAACAAGGAAATACAATCTATCAAAGAGCAATTATCATAATTAAATTCCTTAAAATCCAAGATAGTGGGTTCATTGCTATTTAAAGTTTTGACCTCTTCAATCCCACTTTTATCAATTTTTGCATCAAGATCTAAAAACTCCGAATTTTTGGGACGCCTTCTAACTAGATTTGACTCATCTCCAGTCCCATCATTATCAAGATTCATATTGCAAAACAAGATTTAATAGGGGGCACATCAATTACTTTTAGATCTTCATCCTTATTATCATGAAAACTAGAAGAACACGCTTTCACAAAGCAATCTTTCTTAGCACGCATCCTAGCGGTTCTTTCTTTGCACTCATCAATGGATATTCGCATGGCTTTGAGAGACACATTGATATCATGCTTAGGTGGAATAGATCTAAGTTTCAAAGAATCAACATCAAGAGAAATTCTATCCACGTTCCTAGCCAACTCATCAATCTTAAGCAATTTTTCTTCAATCAAAGCATTGAAACTCTTTTGCGAAGTAATAAATTATTTAATACTAGATTCAAAATCAGAGGTCATATTATTATAATTTCCATAAGAATTGTTGTTGGAATTACCATAATTATTAGAGGAATTACTAGGAAACGGCCTAGAATTAAAATTACCTCTATATGCGTTGTCACCAAAATTGTTCCTACCAACAAAATTCACATCCATAGATTCATTATTATTCTCAATCAAAGTAGACAAAGGCATATCATTAGGATCAGTAGGAGCACTCTTATTAGCAAACAATTCCATAAGTTCATCCATCTTTCCACTCAAAACATTAATCTCTTCAATTGCATGCACCTTTTTACTAGTAGATCTTTCAGTGTGCCACTGAGAATAATTAACCATAATATTATCTAGGAGTTTGATAGCTTCCCATAAAGTGATTTCCATAAAAGTGCCTCCCGCGGCCGAATCTAAAAGATTTCTAGAAGCAAAATTCAATCCGGCATAAAAATTTTGTATAATCATCCAAAGATTCAAACCATGTGTAGGGCAATTACGTATCATTAATTTCATCCGCTCCCAAGATTGTGCAACATGCTCATGATCAAGTTGCTTAAAATTCATAATATCGTTTCTAAGAGAGATGATCTTAGCGGGAGGAAAATACTTAGAGATAAAAGCACCTTTGCACTTATTCCATGAATCAATACTACTTTTAGGCAAAGACGAAAACCAAGCTTTAGCACGATCTCTAAGCGAAAACGGAAATAGCTTAAGCTTAACAATATCATTATCCACATCTTTCTTCTTTTGCATATCACACAAATCAACAAAGTTGTTTAGATGGGCAGCTGCATCTTCACTAGGAAGGCCAGAAAACGGATCTTTCATGACAAGATTCAGTAAAGCAGTATTTATTTCACAAGATTCAGCATCTGTAAGAGTCGCAATCGGAGTGCTAATAAAATCATTATTGTTGGTATTGGCAAAGTCACACAATTTAGTATTAGCATGAGCCATCATGACAAGCAAGAAACCCAACACACAAGCAAACAAGCGAAGAAGCAAAAGAGGCAAACTGGGAAAGTGAAGGGGAACGGAAAAGGAGGGCAAATAAAACGGCAACGGTGAAGTGGGGGAGAGGAAAACAAGAGGCAAATGGCAAATAATGTAATGCGAAGGATAAGAGTTGTGATGGGTACTTGGTATATCTTGCCTTGGCGTAGATGTCCCCGGCAACGGCGCCAGAAATCCTTCTTGCTACCTCTTGAGCACTGCGTTGGTTTTCCCTTGAAGAGGAAAGGGTGATGCAGTAGAGCAGCGTAAGTATTTCCCTCAGTTTTTGAGAACCAAGTTATCAATCCAGTAGGAGACCACGCGCGAGTCACCTCGTACCTACACAAACAAATAAGAACCTCGCAACCAACGCGATAAAGGGGTTGTCAATCCCTTCACGACCACTTGCAAGAGTGAGATCTGATAGAGATGATAATAATAATAAGATAAATATTTTTGGTATTTTTATGATATAGATTGAAAGTAAAGATTGCAAAATAAAATAGATTGGAAACTTGTATGATGGAGAATAGACCCGGGGGCCATAGGTTTCAGTAGTGGCTTCTCTCAAGATAGCATAAGTATTACGGTGGGTGAACAAATAACTGTTGAGCAATTGATAGAAAAACGAGTAATTATGAGAATATCTAGGTATGATCATGTATATAGGCATCACGTCCGAGACAAGTAGACCAAAACGATTCTGCATCTACTACTATTACTCCACACATCGACCGCTATCCAGCATGCATCTAGAGTATTAAGTTCATAAGAACAGAGTAACGCCTTAAGCAAGATGACATGATGTAGAGGGATAAACTCATGCAATATGATGTAAACCCCATCTTTTTATCCACGGCGGCAATAGTACAATATGTGTTGTTTCCCTTTCTGTCACTGGGATCGAGCACCGCAAGATTACCCAAAGCTAAGCACTTCTCCCATTGCAAGAAAGATCAATCTAGTAGGCCAAACCAAACTGATAATTCGAAGAGACTTGCAAAGATAAACCAATCATACATAAAAGAATTCAGAGAAGATTCAAATATTGTTCACAGATAAACTTGATCATAAACCCACAATTCATCGGATCTCGACAAACACACCGCAAAAGAAGATTACATCGAATAGATCTCCAAGAGAATCAAGGAGAACTTTGTATTGAGATCCAAAGAGAGAGAAGAAGCCATCTAGCTACTAGCTATGGACCCGAAGGTCTGAAGTAAACTACTCACATATCATCGGAGGGGCCATGGAGTTGATGTAGAGGCCCTCCGTGATCAATGCCCCCTCCGGCGAAGCTCCGGAAAAGGCCCCAAGATGGGATCTCTTGGGTACAGAAGGTTGCGGCGACGGAAATAGGGTTTCGTGGTGCTGCTGGATGTTCTAGGGGTATATATATATATATATATATATATATATATATATATATATATATATATATATATATATATATATATATATATATATATATATGGATATATATATATATGTATATATATATATCCATATATATATATATATCCATATACCCCTAGAATAGTTATTTGGATCACATCCAGCCCTATAAGGGCCCAACAGCTCCCTCCCGAACTTCCTGAACTTGCAGATAAAAAAAAGCAATGCCCCACGCCCACCACTTCCCCTCCCCGATCCAGCGCCTCCCCTCACCCCCCCGGCAACCGCCACCGCCCCTGGCTCCGGCACGCGGCCACCCCGGCCCCCACGGCTGTCCTCCGCCGCCGGCGAGCCCCCACGGATGTCCTCCGCCATGGCCACCACGCACCTTCGCCAGCCGCCGCGCTCCAGCCACCTTCTCCCACCAGCGCAGCCTCCCACCATCTTCCACGGCCACCGCGCCTCCCCAGGACCTCCACCCGCCGCCGACGCAGTTCCCCGTCGCCTCCATCCACTGCCGCCGCCATGGATCCCCGTCTTCACCGCGGCTCCCCAACACCCCCACCCGAGCAACCGGTGTGGTCCAGGATCCCGCGCCGCCGCCGCCCTCCATGGATGCGGATCCGGTAACCAAGGCCGTCCACGGGCGCGGATCCGCCCAGGGCCGGCGAGCCCCACCCTCCCAATCCCCCTATCTGCCTCCCCCTGCAGGGTGCTCTCCTTCCCAGGCGTGCGTCTAGCGTGAACTTCCTGCTACGCCGCCGTGACCTTCCCTCCCTTCTGGCGTGGCCTGCCCTTTGGTCCAGTGTCGCCCTCCTACTCCTCCTCCACAGCTCCATCCCCACCCTCCCTCCCCCGAACAACTTCCTCCTGCCTACTCACTCCATCTTCCTCCTCTCTTCTCCCAACTTCCTCCTCCCATCTCGTCTGATGGTCAATTTTTTTCCAGAAAAATTGATCATGTTGCTCCCTGTAATGTTCAAAGCTTCATGATTTCTTTGGGATTTGCTACACTGTAATGTGACCAGAGGTTTGCATATGTTTAGATGAGAGGTTGCGCGCACAAAAAGGGAAAAATTTGGGTGTAGAAATTGACACTAGTTTCACCCAGACTTGTGTTTCTTATTTTGTTTATGTGAGAAAACAAAATTGTGTTTTAGAAGTTCATTTATTATTTCCCCAAAAGTTCATATATTACTACCTGTATGTATTTTGACATTTCACAACACCAGCATTAGAATTTTGAAGAAAAAACCGTGTAGAAGTTCATGTACAAAAATTAATGAACCTCCCTACGCCGATGGGACGTGACTCACACCCACAACTCCGTCTGCACTGCTCCTAAGCGCCTCCACCAGCGTAATGTGTGTACTAGAGTGTTGTGCATACTACGAATTGGTGTACCGTGTACGTGTATTCTTGTGTGTAATTTTTTTATTTTCAAAAGCATGTGAAGTTCATGTTTCAAGAAAATTCGAAGTTCGGAGGTATAACATATAGATGAATTTCATCCAAAAAAAGAATTGCCTAGGCCATTTCATCGAGAATAAAAAATGCATAAAAAGTGTCACACGAAAAATAAAAAAGTCACAATAATATACAATATATTAAGTTCTTAGAAAGTAGAGAATTCTTTTTTAGTAACTTTAGTTGTTTCTTAAAAAAAGGGACTCTAAGAAGTTCAGGTTTAGAAAACTAAGCAGTTCAAGGTGAAAACAGCGGGAAGTATAACTAGTACATGAAATGTGTTTTAGATAGGAATATAAGAATAGAAAATAAAAAGCTTGGAAAGTTTGTTGCAAGAAGTTGTGCTCCTCATGGTGAAGTTCAAGATCTCTAGTGCGAGACGTCCAACCTTCAATTACATGTAAAAAACGACGTTGTTTTTTCCATTTTTAAAACTACTCTCAAAAGACAAAAAAATTGTAACGTTTGTCTATATGAAAAAGATGCTCCTATTCATAAGCTTTCCAACGGTATATTATATGTTACATTCCGATGTACAGTTTAAAAGTTTCATGTATACCAATTAAAACACGTTTTTGTGTAATTAAAAAATTATTTTGAACCGTCACAAGTATGAAAAAGTGATAAACGCGGGAAAGTTGTGTGTTTTCAACAGCTTTTCATTGATATATCATTTTCTCAATTCTGGTAAGTGGTTGGGGAGTTACGGGTAAAAAATAACACGTGAAAAATAGAGTGAAGTTCAAAAAGAACTGATCCAAAAGTTCAATCTCTTCACGGAGTGCTTTTTCAGAGACTCTGTTATTTCGATGAAGGCAGAACGCGTGATCTCAGAAGTTCAGATCGATAACTGCCAGAAGTTCACATAGTACATGGTGTGCATTTTGTATTAAAAAGAATGAAAATGCAAAGCCTAAAGTTTTCTTGCTAGAAGTTCAAGTGCTCAGCCGAAGAAAGTTTAAAAATTCTTGTGATAGAGGTGAAAACAACACAGAAGTTCAATTACTGCAAACGAAAATACGTCACAGAAGTTCAACGTGAAAACAGCAGGAAGTTCACCTACTACACTGAATGAATTTCAGATGAAAAACTTTCAAAATCGCCGCGAGTATGAAAAAATGATTAACACGGGAAAGTTGCGTGTTTACAGCAGCTTTCCATTGGTATATCACCCGCTCAATTCTCGTGAGTGAGATGGAGAGCTACGAGCAGTGGATGAAGATCTACGAGCAAAAAAATCACGTGAAAAATAGAGTGAAGTTCAGGTACACGCGCCGAGAAGTTCAGGTTCTTCACGCGGTGCATTTTTGAAGAATCTGTTTCGCGATATAGGCAGAACGCATGATCCTGCCGTTTTCGAAATTACTTGAAAACGGCTAGTAATCAGAGAAAACCATCAACATGAAAAGTTTTGTTTTTTCCGTAGCTTTTCAGCGGTATATTATTTGCCCCATTCCGATAAAGTTTGTAGAAATTACGGCGAAAATACGTTTTTCACCATTTTCAAAACTGACTTAAAATCGTAAAGAATTGGGAGAAACAAGACATACCAAAAAGTTTCACATTTGTTCAAGCTTTCCAACGCCATATCATTTGCTGCATTCGGACGAACGGTTAAAAAATTAGCTCGAAAATACGAACTCGGTAGGACTTGGACCATTTTCTAAATTACTCATAAACCATTCAAAATTAGAAAAAAACTTTCAAGATGAAAAAGTAGCGCATTTTCATAAGCTTTCCAATGCCGTATCATATGCCTCCATTGGATTAGCCGTTTAGAAATGACATCGAAAAAACGAACTCAGCTGTTCGGTTTACGAAAATTTACGTTTCTTCAAATTACTCTTTAACCATAGGAAATTAGAGAAAACTTTCAACATGTGGAAGGAGCGGTTTTGCAGCATCTTTCCAACGCCATATTATATGCCTCATTCCGATAAAACGGTTTAGAAATGCAATCGAAAAGACGATTCACGTTTTTTGTGCGAAGAAAAAACGGTTTTCAAAACTGCTCTTAAACCGCTTATATTTTGTCAAAAGTTTAAGTTGGGTCATGATACTGATGTCCATAGCTTTCCAATGGTATATGGCAAGCCCCATTTAGGCAATGTTGGCGGAAGTTCAACCTAGTTCACAGAGAAGTTCAACGTACTACTAGCGGGGCAGGTCAGGTTGTGATCAGAATATTATTCTGATCCCGTAATTTTATACTCCCAGGAGTACATACTCCTACCAATGGATTGGTCAAAAGGTTGAGAGATCTATGGAAAAAATTGGTTGTAACAAACCAGCCGTGCTAGTTATTTAAAAAAGCTAATTTATTCCCTGGTTAAACGTAACTGCTTTTAGATGCTAGGGGTGAGATATACGTTGATGAGATGCAAACTCACGTACGTGTGCTTTTATGACATTACTATGCAGTATATAACACAAAATAGAGCAGTATATTGTGTGTAGTAGTATATTCTTTCTTTTTTTATGTGAAGTAGTATGTACTTCTTGCCAACTTAAAAAATAATTATATTTTCATGAAAGAAGTATATACTGTTTTTGCGTACATACTACTTTTTATTCAAGGGTATAAACTGTTTCTGAATTTAAGAGTCATATGCTGCATTTTTTATTGTAGAGATATAGACTAGTACTCTTTTTAGAGAGAGAGATATGTACTGGTTCTTTGTTCTGCTTGGCAATTAAAATGGTATATACTTCCGTTCCATAAAAAGAGTATATACCAATTTCCACAAGTAAGTATATATACTGATTTATTAAGATAAGTATATAATGTTGATTTCAAGGGATTATCGTTTTATTTTAGATAAAAGATTATACGCATATCAGGTGTAGTGGGTGTGAAATGAGTATCAATATAAATATGGAGCCAAATCACATTAGATGTTTATTAAAAAGTAAGTTGATAAAAAGTCTATATACCTCATAACTATATTACTAGCGGTCTAGGACAAAGATCCATCTTGACATAAACGATTAATTCACAAAGAGTAGATACTTCATTCTGACCATTAGAAGTTGACATGAAACTTCAGTTGTTTTCTTCCTGTATGCAGTATATCTAGTTATTTTTCTTTTGCGAGGGCAGTATATCTAGTTATTTCTAGCGAATAAGATCAGGGTAAAATAATGGATGGTATGTACTATAGTTTATGGAATACATACATACTTCGTGCATCTGAGATCCAAACAAACTATACGCTGCACAAAAAAAAAGTATATGCTCTCCGCAAAAGAAGTATGTGCTACCCAGAAAAGAAGAACTACGAGCATTTGTTGTATCAAGCCCAGTTGGATCATAGCCATTTGAGATCCAGAGAATCATGGGCGTGCTACCACGCATGGCCGCCCGTCAACGTTAGATGTTCAACTCTTGTCCAGCAGCCCATGCACCTCACTGACTGCATCTTTGTCAATCCCCGGCGGTGTGCAGGCACATGCATCTTTGTCCTTCAACGGCGGCGTGCAACCCCATGCATCTTGACCATCGTCGTCATCTAGGTCGTTTCCCATGTGTCGTCTTCATCGTCCGCCACCATCCGCATGTCGTCACCATCGTTGAGCCCTCTCACCAAGAAGCCGCAGTTCACATCTCATCTCTGCTATCGAACAACCTAGCCGCATGACTTGTCGAACTGTGTTCACTAGGAGATAAATGAAGTGAATTAGCTAGAATACCTCATGCATCCAAGATATATAAATTAAGGGGAAGAATATTTCTCACGTCTCGAGCTGCAGCTTCCGATCTCAACTCAACCGAGTGATTGAAAATTGCCATCCCAAGACCTACATCGGTCGCCGCCGCGGCTACCAGTCCACCTAGACATGCCGACGGTCGCAGATGAGGTGCATAGTACCAGGCCTCCTAGATGCCGCCGAGATCGTTTTGGGCGAACACCATCGACGAAAGCTGCATAGTATTAATATTTGACATGCAATGCACACCAGCATCCCTACATTCACGCAAACCAATTTTTATATTGAGAGTTATCCATGCAAACGGACTCGGCCGGGACATGGTTAGTATCTATTTCTTTTTTTACCTATTACCTATTTCTTTTTTTAAAGCTAATCACCATGCATGGTGCCACCCGGTAGTGCGCAGGAAAAGCAGTGTAGAGGTGGGAGTATGTACTCCTAGGAGTACCAACCCATTTTCCTATAGGAGGAAAAAGTAGGTCGGTGGAGCAACGAGGGGCCCATGAGGGTGGAGGACGCGCCCCCCTGCCTCGTGGCATCCTCGATTGTTTCTTGACGTCCACTCCAAGTCTCCTGGATCACGTTTGTTCCAAAAATAACGCTCCCGAAGGTTTCATTCCATTTGAAGTCCGTTTGATATTCCTTTTCGGTAAAACACTAAAATAGGCAAAAAAAACAGCAATTTGGGCTGGGCCTCCGGTTAATAGGTTAGTCCCAAAAATAATATAAAAGTGTAAAATAAAACCCATTAACATCCAAAACAAATAATATAATAGCATGGAACAGTCAAAAATTATAGATACGTTGGAGACGTATCAGCCGGGTCATTCAAATGGCGACTTACGATCAAGACTCAAGATGGGCCAAGGCGTCAAGATATCAATGTTGGGGAACATAGTAATTTCAAAACAATCCTACGCACACACGCAAGATCATGGTGATACATAGCAACGAGAGGGGAGAGTGTGTCCACGTACCCTCATAGACCGAAAGCGGAAGCGTTAGCACAACGCGGTTGATGTAGTCGTACGTCTTCACGAGCCGACCGATCAAGTACCGAACGCACGGCACCTTCGAGTTCTGCACATGTTCAACTCGATGAAATCCCTCGAACTCCGATCCAGCCGAGCTTTGAGGGAGAGTTCCGTCAGCACGACGGCGTGGTGAAGATGTTGATGTTCTACCGTCGCAGGGTTTCGCCTAAGCACCGCTACGATATTATCGAGGTGGACTATGGTGGAGAGGGGCACCGCACACGGCTAAAAGATCCAAGAGATCAATTGTTGTGTCTATGGGGTGCCCCTCTCCTCCGTATATAAAGGAGGGGAGGAGAGGGCCGGCCAAGGGGAGGAGGCGCGCCTAAGGGGGGAGTCCTACTCCCACCGGGAGTAGGACTCCTTCTTTTTTCTATTTAGAGAGGGAGAGGGAAGGAAGAGGAAGGAGGGAGGAAGGAAAGGGGGGCCGGCCCCTTCCCAATTCGGATTGGGCTTGGGGGGGCTCCCTTTCTCCTTTCCCCTCCTTTCCACTAAAGCCCATTAAGGCCCATATACCTCCCGGGGGGTTCCGGTAACCTCCCGGTGCTCCGGTATTATCCCGATCTCACCCGTAACCATTCCGGTATCCAAATATAGTCATCCAATATATCGATTTTTACGTCTCGAACATTTCGATACTCCTCGTCATGTCCGTGATCACGTCCGGGACTCCGAACTACCTTCGGTACATCAAAAACCATAAACTCATAATATAACCGTCATCAAACTTTAAGCGTGCGGACCCTACGGGTTCGAGAACTATGTATACATGACCGAGACATGTCTCCGGTCAATAACCAATAGCGGAACCTGGATGCTCATATTGGCTCCTACATATTCTACAAAGATCTTTATCGGTCAAACCGCATAACAACATACATTGTTCCTTTTGTCATCGGTATATTACTTGCCTAAGATTCGATCGTCGGTATCTCAATACCTAGTTCAATCTCGTTACCAGCAAGTCTCTTTACTCGTTATGTAACACATCATCCCACAACTAACTCATTAGTTGCAATGCTTGCAAGGCTTAAGTGATGTGTATTACCGAGTGGGCCCAGAGATACCTCTCCGACAATCGGAGTGACAAATCCTAATCTCGACATATGCCAACCCAACAAGTATCTTTGGAGACACCTGTAGAGCACCTTTATAATCACCCAGTTACGTTGTGACATTTGGTAGCAAACAAAGTGTTCCTCCGGTAAACGGGAGTTGCATAATCTCATAGTCAAAGGAACATGTATAAGTCATGAAGAAAGCAATAGCAACAAACTAAACGATCAAGTGCTAAGCTAACGGAATGGGTCAAGTAATTCACATCATTCTCCTAATTATGTGATCTCGTTAATCAAATGACAACTCTTTGTCTATGGCTAGGAAACATAACCATCTTTGATCAACGAGCTAGTCAAGTAGAGGCATACTAGTGACACTCTGTTTGTCTATGTATTCATACATGTATCATGTTTCCGGTTAATACAATTCTAGCATGAATAATAAACATTTATCATGATATAAGGAAATAAATAATAACTTTATTATTGCCTCTAGGGCATATTTCATTCAGTCTCCCACTTGCACTAGAGTCAATAATCTAGATTACACAGTAATGATTCTAACACCCATGGATCCTTGGTGCTGATCATGTTTTGCTCGTGGAAGAGGCTTAATCAATGGGTCTGCAACATTTAGATTCGTATGTATCTTGCAAATCTCCATGTCTCCCACCTGGACTTGATCCCGGATGGAGTTGAAGTGTCTCTTGATGTGCTTGGTTCTCTTGTGAAATCTGGATTCTTTTGCCAAAGCAATTGCACCAGTATTGTCACAAAAGATTTTCATTGGACCCGATGCACTAGGTATGACACCTAGATCGGATATGAACTCCTTCATCCAGACTCCTTCATTTGCTGCTTCCGAAGCAGCTATGTACTACGCCTCACATGTAGATCCCACTACGACGCTTTGTTTAGAACTGCATCAACTGACAGCTCCATCGTTTAATAAAAACACGTATCCGATTTCCGATTTAGAATCGTCCGGATCAGTGTCAAAGCTTGCATCAATGTAACCATGTACGGCGAGCTCTTTGTCACCTCCATAAACGAGAAACATATCCTTCGTCCTTTACAGGTATTTCAGGATGTTCTTGACCGCTGTCCAGTGATCCACTCCTGGATTACTTTGGTACCTCCCTGCTAAACTAATAGCAAGGCACACATCAGGTCTGGTACACAACATTGCATGCGTGATAGAGCCTATGGCTGAAGCATAGGGAACATCTTTCATTTTCTCTCTATCTTCTGCAGTGGTCGGGCATTGAGTCTTACTCAACATCACACCTTGGAACACAGGCAAGAACCCTTTCTTTGCTTGATCCATTTTGAACTTCTTCAAAACTTTGTCAAGGTATGTGCTTTGTGAAAGTCCAATTAAGCGTCTCGATCTATCTCTGTAGATCTTGATGCCCAATATATAAGCAGCTTCACCGAGGTCTTTCATTGAAAAACTGTTATTCAAATATCCTTTTATGCTATCCAGAAATTCTATATCATTTCCAATCAACAATATGTCATCCACATATAATATCAGAAATGCTACAGATCTCCCACTCACTTTCTTGTAAATACAGGCTTCTCCAAAAGTATGTATAAAACCATATGCTTTGATCACACTATCAAAACATTTATTCCAACTCCGAGAGGCTTGCACCAGTCCATAAATGGATCGCTAGAGCTTGCACACTTTGTTAGCTCCCTTTGGATCGACAAAACCTTCCGGTTGCATCATATACAACTCTTTTTCCAGAAATCCATTCAGGAATGCAGTTTTGACATCCATTTGCCAAATTTCATAATCATAAAATGCGGCAATTGCTAACATGATTCGGACAGACTTAAGCATCGCTACGCGTGAGAAGGTCTCATCATAGTCAATCCCTTGAACTTGTCGAAAACCTTTTGCAACAAGTCGAGCTTTATAGACAGTAACATTACCATCAGCGTCAGTCTTCTTCTTGAAGATCCATTTATTCTCGATGGCTTGCCGATCATCGGGAAAGTCAACCAAAGTCCACACTTTGTTCTCATACATGGATCCCATCTTAGATTTCATGGCTTCAAGCCATTTTGCGGAATCTGGGCTCACCATCGCTTCTTCATAGTTCATAGGTTCGTCATGGTCTAGCAACATAACCTCCAGAACATGATTACTGTACCACTCTGGTGCGGATCTTACTCTGGTTGACCTATGAGGTTCAGTAACAACTTGATCTAAAGTTTCATGATCATCATCATTAACTTCCTCACTAATTGGTGTAGACATCACAAGAACCGGTTTTTATGATGAACTACTTTCCAATAAGGGAGCAGGTACTGTTACCTCATCAAGTTCTACTTTCCTCCCACTCACTTCTTTCGAGAGAAACTCCTTCTCTAGAAAGGATCCATTCTTAGCAACGAATGTATTGCCCTCGGATCTGTGATAGAAGGTGTACCCAACAGTTTCCTTTGGGTATCCTATGAAGACACATTTCTCTGATTTGGGTTCGAGCTTATCATGTTGAAGCTTTTTCACATAAGCACCGCAGCCCCAAACTTTAAAAACGACAACTTTGGTTTCTTGCCAAACCATGGTTCATAAGGTGTCGTCTCAACGGATTTTGATGGTGCCCTATTTAACGTGAATGCAGTCGTCTCTAAAGCATAACCCCAAAATGATAGCGGTAAATCAGTAAGAGACATCATAGATCGCACCATAGCTAGTAAAGTACGACTACGATGTTCAGACACACCATTACGTTGTGGTGATCTGGGTGGCATGAGTTGCGAAACTATTCCGCATTGTTTCAAATGTAGACCAAATTCGTAACTCAAATATTCTCCTCCAGATCAGATCGTAGAAACTTTATTTTCTTGTTACGATGATTTTAAACTTCACTCTGAAATTCTTTGAACTTTTCAAATGTTTCAGACTTATGTTTCATTAAGTAGATATACCCATATCTACTTAGATCATCTGTGAAGGTGAGAAAATAACGATACCCGCCGCGAGCCTCAACATTCATTGGACCACATACATCAGTATGTATGATCTCCAATAAATCAGTTGCTTGCTCCATAGTTCCGGAGAATGGCGTTTTAGTCATCTTGCCCATGAGGCATGGTTCGCAAGTACCAAGTGATTCATAATCAAGTGATTCCAAAAGTCCATCAGTATGGAGTTTCTTCATGCGGTTTATACCAATATGACCCAAACAACAGTGCCACAAATAAGTTGCACTATCATTATCAACTCTGCATCTTTTGGCTTCAACATTATGAATATGTGTATCACTACTATCGAGATTCATCAAAAATAGACCACTCTTCAAGGGTGCATGACCATAAAAGATATTACTCATATAAATAGAACAACCATTATTCTCAGATTTAAATGAATAACCGTCTCGCATTAAACAAGATCCAGATATAATGTTCATGCTCAACGCTGGCACCAAATAACAATTATTTAGGTCTACAACTAATCCCGAAGGTAGATGTAGAGGTAGCTGCCGACGACGATCACATCAAGTTTGAAACCATTTCTCACGTGCATCGTCACCTCATCCTTAGCTAGTGTTCGCTTAATCCGTAATCCCTGTTTTGAGTTGCAAATATTAGCAACCAGTATCAAATACCCAGGTGCTACTGTGAGCTCTGGTAAGGTACACATCAATAACATGTATATCACATATACCTTTGTTCACCTTGCCATCCTTCCTATCCACCAAATACTTGGGGCAGTTCCGCTTCCAGTGACCAGTCTGTTTGCAGTAGAAGCACTCAGTCTCAGGCTTAGGTCCAGACTTAGGTTTCTTCTCCTGAGCAGCAACTTGTTTGCTGTTCTTCTTGAAGTTCCCCTTCTTCTTCCATTTGCCCTTTTTCTTGAAACTGGCGGTCTTATTGACCATCAACACTTGATGCTCCTTTTTGATTTCTACCTCCGCAGCCTTTAGCATTGCGAAGAGCTCGGGAATTGACTTATTCATCCCTTGCATATTATAGTTCATCACAAAGCTCTTGTAGCTTGGTGGCAGTGATTGAAGAACTCTGTCAATGACACTATCAACAGGAAGATTAACTCCCAGTTGAGTCAAGTGATTATGATACCTAGACATTTTGAGTATATGCTCACTGAAAGAACTATTCTCCTCCATCTTGCAGCTATATAACTTATTGGAGACTTTATATCTCTCAATCCGGGCATTTGCTTGAAATATTAACTTCAACTCCTGGAACATCTCATATGCTCCATGACGTTCAAAACGTCGTTGAAGTCCCGGTTCTAAGCCCTAAAGCATGGCACACCGAACTATCGAGTAGTCATCAGCTTTGCTCTGCCAGGTGTTCATAACATCTGGTGTTGCTCCTGCAGCAGGTTTGGCACTTAGCGGTGCTTCCATGACGTAATTATCCTGTGCAACAATGAGGATAATCCTCAAGTTACGGACCCAGTCCGTGTAATTGTTACCATCATCTTTCAACTTTGCTTTCTCAAGGAACGCATTAAAATTCAATGGAACAACATCATGAGCCATCTATCTACAACAATCATAGACATGCAAAATACTATCAGGTACTAAGTTCATGATAAATTTAAGTTCAATTAATCATATTACTTAAGAACTCCCACTTAGATAGACATCCCTCTAATCATCTAAGTGATCACGTGATCCAAATCAACTAAACCATAACCGATCATCACGTGAAATGGAGTAGTTTTCAATGGCGAACATCACTATGTTGATCATATCTACTATATGATTCACGCTCGACCTTTCGGTCTCAGTGTTCCGAGGCCATATCTGCATATGCTAGGCTCGTCAAGTTTAACCTGAGTATTCTGCGTGTGCAAAACTGGCATGCACCCGTTGTAGATGGACGTAGAGCTTATCACACCCGATCATCACGTGGTGTCTGGTCACGACGAACTTTGGCAATGGTGCATACTCAGGGAGAACACTTTTATCTTGAAATTTAGTGAGAGATCATCTTATAATGCTACCGTCAATCAAAGCAAAATAAGATGCATAAAAGATAAACATCACATGCAATCAATATAAGTGATATGATATGCCCATAATCATCTTGTGCTTGTGATCTCCATCTCCGAAGCACTCTCATGATCACCATCGTCACCGGCGCGACACCTTGATCTCCATCGTAGCATCGTTGTCGTCTCGCCAACTATTGCTTCTACGACTATCGCTATCGCTTAGTGATAAAGTAAATCAATTACAGGCGATTGCATTGCATACAATAAAGCGACAACTATATGGCTCCTGTTGGAAATATGCCCTAGAGGCAATAATAAATTGATTATTATTATATTTCCTTGTTCATGATAATCGTTTATTATCCATGCTAGAATTGTATTGATAGGAAACTCAGATACATGTGTGGATACATAGACAACACCATGTCCCTAGTAAGCCTCTAGTTGACTAGCTCGTTGATCAATAGATGGTTACGGTTCCTGACCATGGACATTGGATGTCATTGATAACGGGATCACATCATTAGGAGAATGATGTGATGGACAAGACCCAATCCTAAGCCTAGCACAAGATCATGTAGTTCGTATGCTAAAGCTTTTCTAATGTCAAGTATCATTTCCTTAGACCATGAGATTGTGCAACTCCCGGATACCATAGGAGTGCTTTGGGTGTGCCAAACGTCACGACGTAACTGGGTGGCTATAAAGGTACACTACAGGTATCTCCGAAAGTGTCTGTTGGGTTGGCACGAATCGAGACTGGGATTTGTCACTCCGTGTAAATGGAGAGGTATCTCTGGGCCCACTCGGTAGGACATCATCATAATGTGCACAATGTGATCAAGGAGTTGATCACGGGATGATGTGTTATGGAACGAGTAAAGAGACTTGCCGGTAACGAGATTGAACAAGGTATCGGGTTACCGACGATCGAATCTCGGGCAAGTATCGTACCGATAGACAAAGGGAATTGTATACGGGATTGATTAAGTCCTTGACATCGTGGTTCATCCGATGAGATCATCGTGGAGCATGTGGGAGCCAACATGGGTATCCAGATCCCGCTGTTGGTTATTGACCGGAGAACGTCTCGGTCATGTCTGCATGGTTCCCGAACCCGTAGGGTCTACACACTTAAGGTTCGATGACGCAAGGGTTATAAAGGAAGTTTGTATGTGGTTACCGAATGTTGTTCGGAGTCCCGGATGAGATCCCCACTACACCATAGCACTACATCATCAACAGCCAGGTTGGTTGGAAATACAGCTTTCGCTGACAGACAGTCGGTCGGGAAAGAGTATTGCCGACCGATACCGTCTGTTGGGGAAAGTCCAGACGGGAAAGCCCTTTCCCGACCGACATATCTTTCACAACCGACTGTTGGGCGGCTATGGTGCATCTTTCCCGACCAACAGTCTATTGGGCCTGCCATGGGCCTTTCCCGACCAACAGACTGTTGGGGCAGCCATGGGCCTTTCCCGACCAACGGTTTGTTGGGGTAACCATGTACCTTTCCCGACCAACATTCTGTTGGGGCTTGCATTAGCCTTTCCCGACCGACTGTAAGACGGGTTTGTTTTGCCGACCAACAATCAGATGGTGTTTTCTTTTGATGACCAACATTGTTTATCCAACCACAACTTTAATTAACATATGTTACAGATTGTCACATACATATAATTCATGTTTCTATGGATAGTCAACAAGACACCATATATTAGGTGCACCAAACATTTTTTATTCCATTTAACTAATTGTCACATACATACACTTCAGTCTGTTCTAGACATAACCACCAAGACACCATGTCACGTACATACACTTCAGTCTGTTCTAGACATAACCAACACCATACATCAGGTTCACAGAAGGACAGCTAAAAGATGCAACTATGATACACCAGTTATACAAAATGAGAGCTAAAACATCCAGTCGATGTGGATCGTTGGCTTCATGGTTCATAGTGAGTCCATCCTTGTGTTTGCTTCCTACAAAAGTCCAACAAATCTCAAATATTACAATGCTTAATTAATCTATGAAATTGAATGCAGGCAGAATTCACATGTGCACTACGCACACACAACATCACAAAATGAAGAATACACTTACCTAATCTAAAAAATAGCATATCGGTACATGAAGACTGCCAATCGACTTCCAGCAGTAACCATGGATGTGGCATAGAAACCCTCAATCAACTATTTGTATATCCATTTGGAAGGAAATGCATCATTTACTTTGTAGGATTGCTGAGCATATAGTGTTCCTGGGGATATACTTAAGTTACTGTACTAGCAGCCAATATTCCAACACTTGTTTCCAAAAAAATAAACATACAACTTTGAAGATAGTGGATATGGTGAGCTAAAAGCTAAATATATGTAAGCGTGACTCTTTCAGTAGATGTATAGATTTCTGGTAGTTCAAACTGGATAAATGGAGTTGAAAGCTAATTATAGATGTGACTCTTTCTGAATACCCAAAAGTATTATCTTAGCTCACATAACATCGTTTTGGGCAGGAAGGGGGAACACTTAAAATGTACATGTGTCCAAAAGGTTCCCAGCATTTTCACCCAGAATGGAAATAGGATTAAGAACAAATTAAATCCCCAAAAATAAGAGTAATATGACGGAAAGAAGCTACAGCAGCAAAGTAGATTCACCTGGTATCCTTGCCAAGGTAGGCGGACGTAGACTACTATTTAGCTTTGACTTGAATACACCATGATAATTGAAATCCTTAGTATTGGATGATATGCTCTGTTGAATTTGGCTCAAAAGGTTAAATATTCTAGATTGTATAATCAAAGCCATGAACAAAATCCATCAAAATCAGGCATTTAAAGCAAGTAGGCTGGGACTAATATACTATGCAGAAAATAGTTATTATTGAGATGAAATTATATGAATCATACATGCCATCACTTCAGCCTGCACTACAATAGTTATCGAAATAGAGAACAATGCAGAAGAATAATTAGAATGCTCAATGCTGCATATAGTTCACCCTAACAAATGGTTCAGTTCCTTCTAATTAATGTATGATTTAATTCAGAATGGATAATTAGTATGGAATATTAGATAGTGAAAAATTTCTAGGTGATGCAAATTCATTTGTACATGGGGATTTATCCTAAAGGCTCATAGGGTGCCTCTAATCAGTAATTATAACATAATTGTAGGTGAGGAATTGAAGGTCACCTCTCCTACTTCCATTTCTTCCCAAGTGAGTATGCACACTAGCATAACCAACACTTCCCCTGTTCACGAGAGCAAAAACGAAATCAAGAGAGTATGTTAACTTATCAACACATCAAGTCATGGATGAATTGTCACCCTTTTATGCAAGAGAATTCTATAAAAACAGCTGACAATCTACTAGAGTATCAACACAGGGCTATGGTGACAAAGTAAACTTGAATGCTAAGTTCAACTACGAGTATACAAATACAAAGCCTATTGCCTGCTATGCTCTGCTTTACTGAATTAGTTGAGATATGGGCATACATAAGCTATTATCTGTTGGATGATACAACTACGACTATACAAAATTTATCCAGCTTCTGGTTCTTTTATCATACGCAACATACCAATTTGTTTTATTGATAAATTAGTGTCTAAGTGTATATTCTCAAAAAACAGCAGAAAGGTGATTCAGAAATACTTTATTTTCATGCAAAATAAGAAGAATAACAGCAGCCAACTTGAGAGATCCAACAACACCCTAGGATGCCCACTTCCGATGCCAAGTATGTTATGACAAAAAACATCATATTTGCTAAACTTGTACACACACCATATTTATGTCATTCGGATAAGCAAAAATTATGTGGATTAAACTACACTCCATTCATAACCCAAGAGAGAAATTGACAGTTTGAAAGTAAGGATGTTTAACTACCAAAGTTCCTCCAAATTGTATCCTATCCCTGTTTGTATAGTTCATATGATTAATAGATGCATAAAAATACCTGACTAGCAGATGAAATTTACATAGCCAGGATTCCCAAGACACCATCTCCTACAAGTTTACAAAAATCCATTGTAGCAAAAAGCACACTGATATTGGCAACGCTCTTGGTAGGCCCTTGAGGTAAATAGGCAAATGCGGACACACCATGTGTCGATTGAGCCCTGCAATCTTCAGAGTGTCAATGCTGTCAAGTAAAAGTAACAAATGCATCTATAATATTCAGTTGGTTAGGTACAGACTTGCAACTTCAGAAAATCTCCCAAAGAAAATAATCATGGATTAATGTACATCAATCATGTATTCATACGCTTACTATCAAAGCGTTAATCATGTATAATGTTGAAACAATAAAATAAATACTTACACTGGAACCACAAAAATCTACTAGAGTTTCAGTGGCCTTCTGTTTTAGTTAGTAGTTGAGTAATTGCCCAAACATCCACCAAACCTATTCAAGTTCGTTTCACCCTACAAAAAAACATTATCCAATTAAGTCTGCTAGCAATCACACAATATAAATAGACAATAATAGTAATTGATGGCTAGGGTTTGAACTTTACTGCTTCAAGAACTTAATTATTTCCATGAATCAAAGCAGAACTGATATTTTTAAAGAAACCAATCTGTAGAGAGATGGGGGCACCAGCCACTGGGCTATGGATGGTTAATCGCTTGGAGTTAAAATCTGCACACACACACACACACACACACACACACACACACACACATCTTACGGATGTTGTATCTGCCATGGATGTCTAAGAGAGATGGGGGCACCAACCAGGTAGCCACCACACTCCTAGTCGCCAGAAGATAAGGGAGCAGAGGTCACCTGCCTCGTTCTGAACCACCAGGACCGAAAGGACCTTGTCTCGCTCAGATCTGCTACCATGGGATGGGGGGGAGGGAGCTGGGTATGGGTTGGGGCGGTGGCGCCATGGGAGCGAGGGGAGAGGTGGCCTCAACGGGTGCTTGGGCACGAACTGGAAGTGCCGCCGGCGGCAGCTGGGTGAGAGCATCGGCGCCACAGGACCACCTCCACATGGGAAAAAGCAGCGATGTGGGGATGGTGATGGAGTGGTGGGAGGAAGAGATGGACAGAGTGGGGGAAGCGTCACCGCATGCGAGCGCCAGCGTCGCCCCCGCCGTCGCCGCCGCTCAGATAGGGATGGGGAAGAGATAAGGGGGAGAGGTAGCGGTGTGGTGTTGATTTTTTGGAGCCGAATGGTGTATGAGGAGGTTTTTTTAGGGAAATGAGGAGGTGGGCTATGAGGGCGCGTGGCATGAAAAAATCGGCTTGGGTTTCGCGCTAAAGTCGCTGCACGGCCCAGTTGGCGACCCACGGTCGGTCGGCAATATTTCCCGACCGACTGTGTGACAGTACTGCAATTATCACCGACCAATGGTTTGATGCTAAAAATTTTAGCATTCTCGACCGACAGTTGGTCGCTATATGTGAGTAATACCGACCAACAGTCTGATAGAAGTTTTTCCAACAAACAGTCGGTCGGCGAAACTGACTTTTTCCAACAGACATCTGTAGGGAATGCAGTGTCGTGGTGTAGTGCCCGGACATCACGAGGAGTTCCGGAATGGTCCGGAGGTAAAGATTTATATATGGGAAGTCCTGTTTTGGTCACTGGAAAAGTTTCGGGTTTTATCGGTAACGTACCGGGACCACCGAGAGGGTCCCGGGGGTCCACCAAGTGGGGCCTCCAGCCCCGGAGGCTTGCATGGGCCAAGAGTGGGAAGGGACCAGCCCCTGAGTGGGCTGGTGCGCCTCCCACAAAGCCCAAGGCACAGCTAGGAGGAGAAGGGGGAAACCCTAGGCACAGATGGGCCTAAGGCCCACCCTAGGGCGCGCCCCCTCTCCCCCTCTTGGCCGCCCCCTACATCTAGGGCTGCCGCCCCTCTAGGGGTGGGAACCCTAGAGGGGGCGCACCCTCCTCCCCTCCTCCTATAAATAGTGGAGTTTGGGGGCTGCCCAACACAAGACGATTTGATCTCTCCCTGGCGCAGCCCTACCTCTCTCCTCATCATCTCTTGCGGTGCTTGGCGAAGCCCTGCTGGAGTACCACGCTCCTCCACCACCACCACGCCGTTGTGCTGCTGCTGGATGGAGTCTTCCTCAACCTCTCCCTCTCTCCTTGCTGGATCAAGGCATGGGAGACGTCACCGGGCTGTACGTGTGTTGAACACGGAGGTGCCGTCCGTTCGGCACTAGGATCATTGGTGATTTGGATCACGACGAGTACGACTTCATCAACCCCGTTCTCTTGAACGCTTCCGCTTAGCGATCTACAAGGGTATGTAGATGCACTCTCCTTCCCCTCGTTGCTGGTTTCTCCATAGATAGATCTTGGTGACACGTAGGAAAATTTTGAATTTCTGCTACGTTCCCCAACAGTGGCATCATGAGCTAGGTCTATTGCGTAGATTCTATGCACGAGTAGAACACAAAGTAGTTGTGGGCGTTGATTTTGTTCAATATGCTTACCGTTACTAGTCCAATCTTGATTCGGTGGCATTGTGGGATGAAGCGGCCTGGACCGACCTTGCACGTACTCTTACGTGAGACTGGTTCCACCGACTGACATGCACTAGTTGCATAAGGTGGCTAGCGGGTGTCTGTCTCTCCCACTTTAGTCGGATCGGATTCGATGAAAAGGGTCCTTATGAAGGGTAAATAGCAATTGGCATATCACATTGTGGTTTTTGCGTAGGTAAGAAACGTTCTTGCTAGAAACCCATAGCAGCCACGTAAAACATGCAAACAACAAGTAGAGGACGTCTAACTTGTTTTTGCAGGGTATGCTATGTGATGTGATATGGCCAAAAGGATGTGATGAATGATATATGTGATGTATGAGATTGATCATGTTCTTGTAATAGGAATCACGACTTGCATGTCGATGAGTATGACAACCGGTAGGAGCCATAGGAGTTGTCTTTATTTATTGTATGACATGCGTGTCATTGAACAACGCCATGTAATTACTTTACTTTATTGCTAACCGGTAGCCATAGTAGTAGAAGTAATAGTTGGCGAGCAACTTCATGGAGACACGATGATGGAGATCATGATGATGGAGATCATGGTGTCATGCCGGTGACGATGATGATCATGGAGCCGCGAAGATGGAGATCAAAAGGAGCAATATGATATTGGCCATATCATGTCACTATTTGATTGCATGTGATGTTTATCATGTTTATACATCTTATTTGCTAAGAATGACGGTAGTAAATAAGATGATCCCTCATTAAAATTTCAAGAAAGTGTTCCCCCTAACTGTGCACCGTTGCGAAAGTTCGTCGTTTCGAAGCACCACGTGATGATCGGGTGTGATAGATTCTTACGTTCGAATACAACGGGTGTTGACGAGCCTAGCATGTACAGACATGGCCTCGGAACACATGCAAAACACTTAGGTTGACTTGACGAGCCTAGCATGTACAGACATGGCCTCGGAACACAAGAGACCGAAAGGTCGAGCATGAGTCGTATGGTAGATACGATCAACATGAAGATGTTCACCGATGTTGACTAGTCCGTCTCACGTGATGATCGGACACGGCCTAGTTGACTCGGATCATGTAATCACTTAGATGACTAGAGGGATGTCTATCTGAGTGGGAGTTCATAAGATGAACTTAATTATCCTGAACATAGTCAAAAGGACTTTGCAAATTATGTCGTAGCTCACGCTATAGTTCTACTTTTTAGATATGTTCCTAGAGAAAATTTAGTTGAAAGTTGATAGTAGCAATTATGCGGACTAGGTCCGTAAACTGAGGATTGTCCTCATTGCTTCATAGAAGGCTTATGTCCTTAATGCACCGCTCAGTGTGCTGAACCTCGAACGTCGTCTATGGATGTTGCGAACATCTGACATACACATTTTGATAACTACGTGATAGTTCAGTTAAACGGCTTAGAATTGAGGCACCGAAGACGTTTTTGAAACGTTGCAAAACATATGAGATGTTTCGAGGGATGAAATTAGGATTTCAGGCTCGTGCCCACGTCAAGAGGTATAAGACCTCCGACAATTTTCTTAGCCCGCAAACTAAGGGAGAAAAGCTCAATTGTTGAGCTTGTGCTCAGATTGTCTGAGTACAACAATCATTTGAATCGAGTGGGAGTTGATCTTCCAGATGAGATAGTGATGTTTCTCCAAAGTCATTACCACCAAGCTGCTAGAGCTTCGTGATGAACTATAATATATTAGGGACATATATGATGATCCTTGAGATATTCGTGATGTTTGACACCACAAAAGTAGAAATCAAGAAGGAGCATCAATTGTTGATGGTTGGTGAAACCACTAGTTTCAAGAAGGACAAGGGCAAGGGCAAGAAGGGATACTTCATGAAACGGTAATTCAGCTGCTGCTCTAGTGAAGAAACCCAAGGTTGAACCCAAACCCGAAACTAAGTGCTTCTGTAATAAGGGGAACAGCCACTGGAGCAGAATTACCCTAGATACTTGGTAGATGAGAAGGCTGGCAAGGTCGATAGAAGTATATTGGATATATATTGTGTTAATGTGTACTTTACTAGTACTCCTTGTAGCACCATGGTATTAGATACCGGTTCGGTTGCTAAATGTTAGTAAACTCGAAATAAAAGCTACGGAATAAATGGAGACTAGCTAAAGGTGAGCTGACGATATGTGTTGGAAGTGTTTCCAATGTTGATATGATCAAGCATTGCACGCTCCCTCTACCATCGAGATTGGTGTTAAACCTAAATAATTGTTATTTGGTGTTTGCGTTGAGCATAGACATGATTGGATTATGTCTATTGCAATACGGTTATTCATTTAAGGAGAATAATGGTTACTCTGTTTATTTGAATAATACCTTCAATGGTCTTGCACCTGAAATGAATGGTTTATTGAATCTCGATCGTAGTGATACACATGTTCATGCCAAAAGATATAAGATAGTAATGATAGTACCACCTACTTGTGGCACTGCCACTTAAGTCATATCGGTATAAAACGCATGAAGAAGCTCCATGTTGATGGATCTTTGGACTCACTCATTTTTTGAAAAGTTTGAGACATGCGAACCATGTCTATTGGTGTATATGCATGAAGAAACTCCATGCAAATGGACCATTTGGACTCACTTGATTTTGAATCACTTGAGACATGCAAATCATACCACATGGGCAAGATGACTGAAAGCCTCGTTTTCAGTAAAATGGAACAAGAAAGCAACTTGTTGGAAGTAATACATCTTGATGTGCGTAGTCCAATGAGTGCTGAGGCGTGCAGTGGATATCGTTATGTTCTTACTTCACAGATGATTTGAGTAGATGTTGAGTATATTTACTTGATGAATCATGAGTCTGAATTATTGAAAGGTTCACGTAATTTCAGGGTGAAGTTGAAAGATCGTCGTGACAAGAGGATAAAATATCTATGATATGATCATAGAGATGAATATTTGAATTACGAGTTTGGCATAGAATTAAGACATTGTGGAAATTGTTTCACAACTAATACAGCCCGAAACACCATAGTATGATGGTGTGTCCGAACATCATAACTGCACCCTATTGGATATGATGCATACCATGATGTCTCTTATCAAATTACCACGATAGTTTATGGGTTAGGCATTAGAGACAACCACATTCACTTTAAATAGGGCACCACGTAATACCGATGAGATGACACTGTATGAACTATATGGTTTAGAGAAACCTAAGCTGTCATTTGTTAAAAGTTTGGGGCTGCGACGCTTATGTGGAAAAGTTTCAAGCTGATAAGCTCGAACCCAAAGCGGATGAATGCATCTTCATAGGACACCCAAAACAATTGGGTATACCTCCTGTCTCAGAGCCGAAAGCAATAAGGGATTGTTTCTAGAATCGGGTCCTTTCTCGAGGAAAAGTTTCTCTCGAAAGAATTCAGTGGGAGGATGGTGGAGACTTGATAAGGTTATTGAACCGTCTCTTCAACTAGTGTGTGGCAGGGCACGGGAAGTTGTTCCTGTGGCACCTACACCAATTGAAGTGGAAGCTTATGATAGTGATCATGAAACTTCAGATCAAGTCACTACCAAACCTCGTAGGATGACAAGGATGCGTACTACTTCAGAGTGGTACGTAATCCTGTCTTGGAAGTCATGTTGCTAGACAACAATGAACATACGAGCTATGGAGAAGCGATGGTAGGCCTGGATTCCAAAATGGCTTGAGGCCATATAATCCGAGAGAGGATCCATATATGAAGACAAAGTGTAGACTTTGGAAGAACTACTTGATGGTCGTAAGGCTGTTAGGTACATATGGATTGTAAAAGGAAGACGGACAATGATGGTAAGTATCACCATTAAGAAAGCTCGACTTGTCATGAAGATGTTTTCTGACAAGGTCAAGGAGTTGACTACGATGAGACTTTCTCACTCGTAGTGATGCTAAGAGTCTGTTGGAATTAAATTAGCGATTACTGCATTATTTATGAAATCTTGCAGATAGGATGTCAAAACATTGTTTCCTCGACGATTTTTTGAGGAAAGGTTGTATGTGATACAGCCGGAAGGTTTTGTCAATCCTGAAAGATGCTAACAAGTATGCAAAGCTCCAGCAATCCTTCTAAGGACTGGAGTAAGCATCTCGGAGTTGGAATGTATGATTTGATGAGATGATCAAAGTTTTTGGGTGTATACAAAGTTTATGAGAAACTTGTATTTCCAAAGAAGTGAGTGGGAGCACTATAGAATTTATGATGAGTATATGTTGTTAACATATTGTTGATCGGAAATGATGTAGAATTTCTGGAAAGCATGCAGAGTTATTTGAAAAGTGTTTTTCAATGGAAAGCCTGGATTAAGCTACTTGAACATTGAGCATCAAGATCTATAAGGATAGATCAAAACGCTTAATGGTATTTTCAAATGAGCACATACCTTGACATGATCTTGAAGGTGTTCAAGATGGATCAGTCAAAGAAGGAGTTCTTGCCTGAGTTGTAAGGTATGAAGTTAAGACTTAAAGCTCGACCACGGCAGAAGAAAGAGGAAGGACGAAGGTCATCCCCTATGCTTTTGTCATAGGCTCTCTATAGTATGCTATGCTGTGTGCCGCACCTGAAGTGTGCCTTGCCATGAGTCAGTCAAGGGGTACAAGAGTGATCCAAGAATGGATCACAGGACAGTAGTCAAAGTTATCCTTAGTAACTAGTGGACTAAGGAATTTTCTTGATTATGGAGGTGGTAAAAAGAGTTCGTTGTAAAGGGTTACGCCGATGCAAACTTTGACACTAATCCAGATTATTCTAAGTAGTAAACTGGATTCGTATAGTAGAACAGTTATTTGGAATAGCTCCAAATAGAACGTAGTAGCTGCATCTAGGAGATGACATAGAGATTTGTAAAGCACACACGAATCTGAAAGATTCAGACCCGTTGACTATAACATCTCTCACAAGCATAACATGATCAAACCCAGAACTCATCGAGTGTTAATCACATGGTAATGTGAACTAGATTATTGACTCTAGTAAACTCTTTGGGTGTTAGTCACATTGGGATGTGACCTTGAGTGTTAATCACATATCGATGTGAACTGGATTATTGACTCTAGTGCAAGTGGGAGACTGTTGGAAATATGCCCTAGAGGCAATAATAAATTGATTATTATTATATTTCCTTGTTCATGATAATCGTTTATTATCCATGCTAGAATTGTATTGATAGGAAACTCAGATACATGTGTGGATACATAGACAACACCATGTCCCTAGTAAGCCTCTAGTTGACTAGCTCGTTGATCAATAGATGGTTATGGTTTCCTGACCATGGACATTGGATGTCATTGATAACGGGATCACATCATTAGGAGAATGATGTGATGGACAAGACCCAATCCTAAGCCTAGCACAAGATCATGTAGTTCGTATGCTAAAGCTTTTCTAATGTCAAGTATCATTTCCTTAGACCATGAGATTGTACAACTCCCGGATACCGTAGGAGTGCTTTGGGTGTGCCAAACGTCACAGCGTAACTGGGTGGCTATAAAGGTACACTACAGGTATCTCCGAAAGTGTCTGTTGGGTTGACACGAATCGAGACTGGGATTTGTCACTCCGTGTAAACGGAGAGGTATCTCTGGGCCCACTCGGTAGGACATCATCATAATGTGCACAATGTGATCAAGGAGTTGATCACGGGATGATGTGTTACGAAACGAGTAAAGAGACTTGCCGGTAACGAGATTGAACAAGGTATCGGGATACCGACGATCGAATCTCGGGCAAGTATCGTACCGATAGACAAAGGGAATTGTATACGGGATTGATTAAGTCCTTGACATCGTGGTTCATCCGATGAGATCATCGTGGAGCATGTGGTAGCCAACATGGGTATCCAGATCCCGCTGTTGGTTATTGACCGGAGAACGTCTCGGTCATGTCTGCATGGTTCCCGAACCCGTAGGGTCTACACACTTAAGGTTCGATGACGCAAGGGTTATAAAGGAAGTTTGTATGTGGTTACCGAATGTTGTTCGGAGTCCCGGATGAGATCCTGTACATCACGAGGAGTTCTGGAATGGTCCGGAGGTAAAGATTTATATATGGGAAGTCCTGTTTTGGTCACCAGAAAAGTTTTGGGTTTTATCGGTAACGTACCGGGACCACCGGGAGGGTCCCGGGGGTCCACCAAGTGGGGCCTCTAGCCCCGGAGGCTTGCATGGGCCAAGTGTGGGAAGGGACCAGCCCCTGAGTGGGCTGGTGCGCCTCCCACAAAGCCCAAGGCGCAGCTAGGAGGAGAAGGGGGAAACCCTAGGCACAGATGGGCCTAAGGCCCACCCTAGGGCGCGCCCCCCTCTCCCCCTCTTGGCCGCCCCCCTCCATCTAGGGCTGCCGCCCCTCTAGGGGTGGGAACCCTAGAAGGGGCGCACCCTCCTCCCCTCCTCCTATAAATAGTGGAGTTTTGGGGCTGCCCAACACAAGACGATTTGATCTCTCCCTGGCGCAGCCCTACCTCTCTCCTCATCATCTCTTGCGGTGCTTGGCGAAGCCCTGCTGGAGTACCACGCTCCTCCACCACCACCACGTCGTTGTGCTGCTGCTGGATGGAGTCTTCCTCAACCTCTCCCACTCTCCTTGCTGGATCAAGGCATGGGAGACGTCATCGGGTTGTACGTGTGTTGAACACGGAGGTGCCATTCGTTCGGCACTAGGATCATCGGTGATTTGGATCACGACGAGTACGACTCCATCAACCCCGTTCTCTTGAACGCTTCCGCTTAGCGATCTACAAGGGTATGTAGATGCACTCTCCTTCCCCTCGGTGCTGGTTTCTCCATAGATAGATCTTGGTGACACGTAGGAAAATTTTGAATTTCTGCTACGTTCCCCAACAGCTCCTGCCAGTTGCCGATAACTCGGTTACAAAACTTGATCATCTCATACAATAAATATATAGCATCATGTCTTGACCATATCACATCACAACATGCCCTGCAAAAATAAGTTAGACGTCCTCTACTTTGTTGTTGCAAGTTTTACGTGGCTGCTACGGGCTGAGCAAGAACTGTTCTTACCTATGCATCAAAACCACAACGATAGTTCATCAAGTTAGTGTTGTTTTAACCTTCTCAAGGACCGGGCGTAGCCACACTCGGTTCAACAAAAGTTGGAGAAACTGACACCCGCCAGCCACCTGTGTGGAAAGCACGTCGGTAGGACCAGTCTCGCATAAGCGTACGTGTAATGTCGGTCCAGGCTGCTTCATCCAACAATACCGCCGAACCAAAGTATGACATGCTGGTAAGCAGTATGACTTGCATCGCCCACAACTCACTTGTGTTCTACTCGTGCATATAACATCAACGCATAAAACCTGGCTCGGATGCCACTGTTGGGGAACGTAGTAATTTCAAAAAAAAATCCTACGCACACGCAAGATCATGGTGATACATAGCAACGAGAGGGGAGAGTGTGTCCACGTACCCTCATAGATCGAAAGCAGAAGTGTTAGCACAACGTAGTTGATGTAGTCGTATGTCTTCACGATCCGACCGATAAAGTACCGAACGCACGGCACCTTCGAGTTCTACACACGTTCAACTGGATGACGTCCCTCGAACTCCGATCCAGCCGAGCTTTGAGGGAGAGTCCCGTCAGCACAACGGCGTGGTGACGATGTTGATGTTCTACCGTCGTAGGGCTTCGCCTAAGCACCGCTATGATATTATCGAGGTGGACTATGGTGGAGAGGGGCACCGCACACGGCTAAAAGATCCAAGAGATCAATTGTTGTGTCTATGGGGTGCCCCTCTCCTCCTTATATAAAGGAGGGGAGGAGAGGGCCGGCCAAGGGGAGGAGGCACGCCCAAGGGGGAAGTCCTACTCCCATCGGGAGTAGGACTCCTCCTTTTCCTATTTGGAGAGGGGGAGGGAAGGAAGAGGAAGGAGGGAGGAAGGAAAGGGGGGCCGACCCCCTTCCCAATTTGGATTGGGCTTGGGGGGGTGCCCCTCCCTTGCTCCTTTCCCCTCCTTTCCACTAAAGCCCATTAAGGCCCACATACCTCCCGGGGGTTCCGATAACCTCCCAGTGCTCTAGTATTATCACGATCTCACCCGGAACCATTCCGGTATCCAAATATAGTCGTCCAATATATCAATCTTTATGTCTCAAACATTTTGAGACTCCTTGTCATGTCCGTGATCACATCCGGGACTCTGAACTACCTTCGGTACATCAAAAACCATAAACTCATAATATAACCGTCATCGAACTTTAAGCATGCAGACCCTACAGGTTCGAGAACTATGTAGACATGACCGAGACATGTCTCCGGTCAATAACCAATAGCGGAACCTGGATGCTCATATTGGCTCCTACATATTCTACGAAGATCTTTATCGGTCAAATCGCATAACAACATACGTTGTTCCTTTTGTCATCGGTATATTACTTGCCCGAGATTCGATCGTCGGTATCTCAATACCTAGTTCAATCTCGTTACCGGCAAGTCTCTTTACTCGTTCCATAACACATCATCCTGAAACTAACTCATTAGTTGCAATGCTTGCAAGGCTTAAGTGATGTGTATTACCGAGTGGGCCCAGAGATACCTCTCCGACAATCGGAGTGACAAATCCTAATCTCGAAATATGCCAACCCAATAAGTACCTTCAGAGACACCTGTAGAGCACCTTTATAATCACCTAGTTACGTTGTGATGTTTGGTAGCACACAAAGTGTTCCTCCGGTAAACGGGAGTTGCATAATCTCATAGTCATAGGAACATGTATAAGTCATGAAGAAAGCAATAGCAACAAACTAAACGATCAAGTGCTAAGCTAACGGAATGGGTCAAGTCAATCACATCATTCTTCTAATGATGTGATCTCGTTAATCAAATGACAACTCTTTGTCTATGGCTAGGAAACATAACCATCTTTGATCAACGAGCTAGTCAAGTAGAGGCATACTAGTGACACTCTGTTTGTCTATGTATTCATACATGTATCATGTTTCCGGTTAATACAATTCTAGCATGAATAATAAACATTTATCATGATATAAGGAAATAAATAATAACTTTATTATTGCCTCTAGGGCATATTTCCTTCAATCAAGACCCGCGGGGCGGCTCGCAGAGTGGGCCTGCTTAGGGCCCACCACTTGAAGGCGACGGCTTGATGGCCCAGAAGTACAAGTCGCCACGTGGAGTTTCCCTTACTTAGAGAATAAGATAAGTAGGAGGTATATTAGTACACGGGTCGAAATACGACCCGGAGTCTGTTGTAAGCCCAGGGTCTCAACCTATATAAAGGGAGCCCCTGAGGCAGAAAGGACCAGGTTACAATCTATCGGGTACTAGGCTAGCTAAGACGCGCCCTTGTAATCGAGATCATCATCATCAATATCAATCAATTAGGAGTAGGCTTTTACCTCCACCGCGAGGGGCCAAACCTGGGTAACCCTTGTCTCTTGATTTCGATCTACCCCATTCAAGCAATCACCTAGCGGCGATGGCCTCACGACTAAGTCCTTTCACGAAGACATTTGTTGTGACAAAACCGCAACAATATGAATATCAAACTTGATGACTTTGATAGGGAGCAAATTTAATAAGATAAGTGGCAGTCATGAAGGCTTCATCCCAAAATTTTAGTGGCATAGATGCATTTGCTAGTAGAGCTAGCCCTACTTCGACAACATGGTGATGTTTTCTTTCAGCAGAACCATTCTGTTGATTTGCATGTGGACATGAGACATGATGTGAGATGCCAAGTTGCTAAAAAAGGAATTGAGTTTCTTGTATTCACCTCTCCAGTCAGTTTGCAAGGCAATGATCTTGGTGTTAAGTTTTCCTTCAACAAGATTTTGGAAATTCTTGAAACACTTCAGAACTTTTCTTAAGAAGATAAATCCAAGTATATTTGCTATAGTCATCAATAAAGCTTACATAATATGAGTATCTACCAACTGAAATAGGAGCTGCCCCCAAACATCTGAGAATACAAGTTGTAAGGGTGAAGTAGAGATACTGGTAGAGATAGGTTATGGTAGCTGATGACTTTTAGCTTGTTGACATGAATCACAAACTGACTCGATGCTAGACTCATGAGAGTGAGGAAGCTTATTTTTACTAAGAACTAGTTTAACAATAACTACTGAAGGATGACCTAATATACTATGCCACTTTGAAGAAGACGACTTGACAGCGTCAAAAGCTTGTTTATTCAACAATGATGATGAAGATATGAGTGGGTAAAGGCCTCCCATGCATTTGCCCCTAAGAAGAATTCTCCTCGTGTCCAACTCCTTAAGCAAAAAAGAAATAAGGACAAAACTCAATGAGAACACGATTATCAAGTGTGAACCTATGAACAAAGACAAGATTTTTTGAAGTTTCAGGCACATATAGAACATTATTTAGATGCAAGTTTTTCATGGGGGTTTTGACAATTGAACAACCAACATGAGTGATTTTCATACCTGAACCGTTTGCGATGTGATTTTGATCTAACCCATGATACTTGTTTCTGGTCATCAACTTGTCTAGCTCACCCGTGATGTGGTTTGTGGCTCCGCTATCCGCATACCAGTTGGTGTTGATGTCATAGCCATTGGTTACGACATTGGCCTCCTTCTCTTCATAGTCATCTTCTTCATAGCGATCCCAACATGCACAGGTACCTCCTGCATGAAACTTGTAACATATCTGGCACTCGGGGTAATCCCGGGGTGGTTGTGGACGCAGTTGCCGCTTCTATTGTGGATGACCTCGATAGCCTCTACCACCATTGTCGGCGGAAGGAGGGGGGCGCCTTCCTCGGACGCGCCCTCTGTGGCCGCGCCCACGGCCTCGGCTTTTGCACTGGTCGCGCCCTCTATACATCGTATTTGTAGAAGAGTTGAAGCCGCTCTCTGTACAATCGCCAAGCATCTCCACCCGTTAATCGAAGGCAGAAATCTGGGCGAGCAACTCATCCACGCTGATGGCAGATTTGACAGTGCCAATGGCCGACACAACGGAGTCATACTCGCGATCAAGACCTGCAAGAACATAGTCCACCATCTCGGGATCAAAAACAGGACGGTCTGCTGCTACGAACTCCTCTCCAAGGTTCTTCATCTTGACGATGTAGGTGGAGCTGGACATGGACCCCTTATTTGTGGTGGTAATGGCGATCCACAGGTTCGTGATTCTGGATTGGGACTGTGATGCAAAAAATATAGTGATTTCAGTCCATAGATCGAAGATGCTTTCCTTACCAATAACTTCCACAAGGATCTCCTTGGGGAGTGAGTTCAACATGTAACTAAGGACCTGTTGATCCTTCGATAGCCACGTCGCATACAATAGATTTGGCAACGCGATCGTGGTCTTGCCTGACTGCTGCTGCTCCACCGTGGTTGGGGCACGACATCGATTCCATTGAGAAGCCCCGTGACCTGCGCTCCTCGTAGGCTGTACATCACTTGAGCTTTCCACATGAGGTAATTCCCCTTTGCCAACTTCTCGGACGGAGGACCGAGGTTGAGGACGACCGTGGTCAAGGTGGAAGACATGGCGATGGAAGGAAGTTTTTCTGGTAGCAAGATGATTGGAAAGAGGATGGCTTTGTATACCATGTAAGTTTTGGAAGCGTTCCTACACCTCGAGGGAGCCATGTGGTGTGTATATATTGGGACGAGAAGAAGCCCTCGTCGTGGCATACACGCAAGGATTCGATCGATCTATTGATGTGTTCGTTACAGGAGATAGAAGAGATTAAACAGAGTTACAGGAGGAGGTTGAGATTAAATGGACTCCATAACTTAATATATCTAACACTTTGCACCCCATGACAATCAATACAATAGAAAAATAGGACATTGGGTTTTACCTCTTCGAGAGGGCCCGAACCTGGGTAAAACATCATGCCCTTTTTATCCTATTACAATCCACACAAGATCACCAGCTCAGGACTCCGTATCCGAGATCCGCTTGATTCACCCTCGATACTAGGAGAGGACATCTTTGTCGGTTCCGTCCTGGGCCACTTTGGGCGGCCCACGGCAAATACCAAGAAGACTTGGGAAGGATTGTTCAAGACAAGGACTTCGTATCCATGGAGGACTCCTCTCCACCGATGTAGCCGACTAGGACTCTAGTAACTCTAGAACCCTGGTATCTTATATAAACTAGGGATGGGCTAGTAGATAGATCTTACAAGTTAGACAGATCATACAATCTCATGCTAGTCTTACACATAATCTGTACATAGTCCAACACAATTAAGCACAAGCAAAACACATGGTCTTATCTCCTCAGAGAGGCTGAACCTAGGTAAAATCATGTGTCCTTGTCACCATCGTTCCAAGAGATATAGCTTAAGTCCCCCTACCCCGAGATCTATCGATTTAGGTTTCGTCATCAACCCCACAGGAGTTTGAGTGGTGTATTCCATGTTCTACCATCATATTCAGTGGGTGCATGTGCATGATTACGTCTTTATAAATTACAACAACCCTAGAATATAAACGATAAACACCTATTAATACTTTTGTTTACATTTTTACAAATTATTACCCCCTCCGTCCGGAA
This sequence comes from Triticum monococcum, assembly GCA_034509565.1. NCBI lineage: Eukaryota > Viridiplantae > Streptophyta > Magnoliopsida > Poales > Poaceae > Triticum > Triticum monococcum. The sequence continues at coordinate 589,733,972 of CM067845.1, read as the reverse complement.
TTACTTGTCGCATAAATGGATAAAAATGTATGTATCTATAACAAAAATATGTCTAGGTACATCCATTTCCTCGACAAGTATTTCTGGACGGAGGGAGTATAATATAAAATATTGACCATGATTTTTTGTGACATAATTACTGACATACATTTTTATCTGACATTTTAACCAAAAGAATTTATAAAAACCTAGTGTATCATTTTAAAGTTCAAACTTTAATGGTTACAAATACAAATTGTATACAATCCCTTTTTCCATGGGAATTAAGTTATTCTTTTCTTAAAGAATAGCCACACTCAATATCAGCCAAGAAGATGAAGAACACTCCTAGTTTGTGCCACTTAGATGTACTTCATAATGTCTGTTTCTATTTAGTATATTCAAATTTCTTGACAGAGATTGTGAAATGCACGAATATACAAAAAAAACTATAATACAGTTTTTTAGAGTAGGATGGGAGGGGCATTTTGGCTCCCGGGAGCACATGCTCCCGGGTGAACAGTAAAGCAAAAATATATGTTAATTTTTTTCAAAAAATTAAGAATTTTTTTGTCGATGTTCGTGTTAGTGTCACAAGCATGCATAACAATTTTAATGCGAAACGGAGCAACAGTTTTTCATCGGTGAAGAAAAACAAATTTGGGGTGACATTTTGTGTTCAATTTGTGTTTTTCGCACAGGCCAAAATGCTTAACCTTTTCCCTCAAAATTTGCAGGTAGCATTTGGATGTGACTAAGAAAACATAAAAAATTGTCTTGATTTGTTGACATTTCAAAAAATATTTTTGGGCCTGGGAGAATGTGCTCCCAGGAGCCAAATTGAATTTCCGAATCGTCTAGTTCAGTTGCAACTAATAGAAGATTCGAGAGTGTAGGTGTCAATGAGTTTGTTCTTGATTTCTTTCCTTTCCTTAGGGAGTTGGCACCGCTCATAGTTTGTTCATTCTTCAGTTGTTATTTTCATCGTTCTTGTCCTTTTTAAAGTTTTTAATTGGTCAAAGTGTTGGGTTCTCCATGTAACATGTCGTCACTTTTATTGTCTTGGCAATCATCTTTTCATGCAAATGCAAATGACCATCGCTAGAATACACATGAAGATCAACATATTTTTCATCTATTCCATTTCATTCTCTATATGATTGGAAACGTGGAATGAAAATGTTTAACTTTATCTTTCGTCCCTTAACTAATCGAGTCATGCGGGTCTCATCCCTCAACTTCAAACGAGACAACTTGAAACTTCAAATACACATGTGTCACATAAAATTCGAATGAACGGGGCATAAAAACGTTGAACTATACTATGCGTTGTTGCTTTATAGAGATGGTAGTGAAGCCCGGCCGCAAGGTCTTATAGAGAAGAAAAGGAAACTTACTATCAACTTTGAACTTGTTTTTAGTTTTTTTTTTGAGACAATTGAACTTGTTTTCAGTGTCGCTGTCAACTTTGAACTGTATTTTTATAAACCAAAATGGTGGAAAACAGCCTGGCCCGGCCCGGTCCAGCCCAGCCCAGAGGCAGGATAAGGGGTACGAGGGAAGAGGGAAAATATAAAAGAAAATCCCGCAAAATCCTCACTCTCTTTCCTTCCTTCTCCTCCCCAAACCCAGAAAATCCCCTTATCCCCTCTCCCCCTGCTCCTCGACCGTCCATGGCGATGGCCTCCTCCGTCGCCGCGGCGTCCCTCCGAGCGCTCGCCGGCGCCTCCCCGGCCCCGCTCCCGAAGCCGTTCCTCGTGCTGCTCTCCCCGGCGCCCCCGCGCCGCCTCGGCCTCGGCCTCCGCGCCGCCCGCCCGCGCGGCCCGCTCGCCCCGCTCGCCTCCTCCGACTCCTTTTTCGAAACCTCCGCGGCCGTCGACGTCGCCGAGCCGGAGGACGAGGCCCTGGAGGCCGTCGCGGAGGAGGAGCCCGCCGTGGCCGAGGAGGAGGAGGATGTGGCGGCCGAGGAGGAGGAGGTGGAGGAGGTCGGGGAGTACGTGGAGCCGCCGGAGGAGGCCAAGGTGTACGTCGGCAACCTACCCTACGACGTCGACAGCGAGCGCCTCGCGCAGCTCTTCGAGCAGGCCGGCGTCGTCGAGGTCTCCGAGGTGAGCAGCTCTTCCTCTTATACCTAGGAGCTAACTCTTCGCTGCTGCTGCTGCTGCTGCTGCTGCGGTCCTTCCTTTGTCCGCTCGTCCGTGGGTATGCATACATACGCACGCTTGTTTGCTGACAGAATGCCTGAAATACCGGCTTGGTACTAACACACTCCGTTGGTGAATAAAATGCCGCAAACTCTGACATTATGCAGTTGCATAAAACTGAAAATTGGCGCATTCAGTTCTATGCAATGTCTAGTTGAATGTGGTGGCTACCCTGTTGGAGCTCACTAGGAGGGGCTGCTAGATTCTTCTTGGCAGCTATTCAAGCTTTCTAGGGAAGGATCATGCGACGAATGCTGTGTGTAGGTGCTAGTAAATACAAGTTTTTGCTCGTAATTTTGTCTTGGATTGTCTGTTACCTTGTTAGGCACACTTGTGCACCTTTTCCAGAAACTGTGAAATAATAATTCACGCCTAGCATGGTATTGGCTTTATCACTATTTTTGGAGGGGCAGTCAGACAGTAGATGCTTGGAGGCTGTATGCCTTTCCTCTTTGTCCTAAAATGTAGTTTCTGTTTTCTGGATGTGCAGGTCATCTACAACAGAGAAACCGACCAGAGCCGTGGGTTCGGGTTTGTCACCATGAGTACAATTGAGGAGGCTGAGAAGGCTGTGGAGATGTTCCATCGCTACGTGAGTGAACTTGATGATGGGACTCTTGTGCTTAAATATTCTGATTTCAGTTAATGGAACCTGTATATAATGGGTCCTCCTGGTTTGCATTTGCATATGTTTCCTATTATAGGTCCCATTTTAATTGATCTGTGTGTTAGTTATTATTACTCTCCAAGTTCAAAGTCGTGTGTAATTCATATGCTGCTTAAGCATGTGCTAAAGAATGCACAAACATTTGCTTTGCTGACTGACCTTACCGTGGGCAGGATGTGAATGGGAGGCTGTTGACTGTAAACAAGGCAGCTCCTAGAGGCGCCCGGGTGGAAAGGCCTCCCCGTGATTCCGGCTCTTCATTCAGGATCTATGTGGGCAACCTGCCATGGCAAGTGGACGACTCTAGGTTGGTGGAGCTGTTCAGCGAGCATGGCAAAGTGGTTGATGCCAGGGTCGTCTACGACAGAGACACTGGGCGCTCACGGGGATTTGGTTTCGTGACAATGGCGTCGCAGGAGGAGCTGGATGATGCCATCGCTGCCCTCGATGGACAGGTTAGTTTAGCAATCATTTGATTCCCCTATCACTTTTACATACCATGATAGCTGCACCAAACAAACCTTGTTTTACCAAGATAACCAACGCCGCATTGGTCTCACATTACTATCTGATGAATTCTGCAGAGCTTGGAGGGGCGTGCCCTAAGGGTGAACGTCGCAGAGGAGCGGCCACCGAGGAGGTTCTAATGAAGGTGTATTTGGCGGTGGACTACGACAAGACTGCTGTGTAAGAGACACGATAGCACGCCTGATACCGGCTTAGACCCCCCCATCATCCTCCCATCCATCCTTGTGTCATGTCTTGTCTACTCTCTCCAGTGTTTTTCTCTTTTGCTATCTGCCTCTTGCTTCCACGTTCTCAATCTGTCGATGCAATTCAAAAGTTTTGTCTGACATACTACGTATATTTAAGCCCAATGGGTGTGGTGTTACCCCGAGATTCATGCTCACCTGATATTGGAAAAGGATCCAAAACCCCCTTATGCGAAATGGATCTGAAATCTCCTTGTGATCCTGGTTGAATACCTATGTCTACATGGTCGCATGCTTCACATCAAGCAGTGCAATACCGATTCCCAGTCCTGATACTACATGGGAACCTAGTGTACCTATATATGTGCGAGGGTTCGACATTTTTGCTCCATCGCCACGACCACATCAGGGCCATCCTCCATGCCATCTGCTGGCCAAGGCGCGCTGGGCCGATGCCCCTGGCGAATCATGCCAGGTTCTGGCGATGACTCGTCGTGCATTGCCATAGCTATATGTTCAAGCTCCGTTGTGTCTACTCAAAGTCTAGCTAGTGTCAACCGCCGGCTGGCAGATAGGTTCGTCCGCCGCAATTGGGTTACCAGAGCTGACGGCCAGTTCGCCTGGTTTTTCTTTGTCAGTCGCCCGAGCCTAGGCTTGTCGACTCTCACCGGCACCGCCACTGTTGCCTGTGTTATCGGCCAAGATTGCTGGGTTGATGCAAAAAGGCTGAATTATTACGACTTACAAACCACCTGCATCTTGAAATTCGAGAGAGTTGTGGAAATTTTTAGATGTACTTCCCTTAGAAACTGAAGAGTCTATGGCGAAGAATCAGAGTTTTGAAGGGAAAATATTGAGTTTGAATGGAAGCTCATTTTTTCCATCATTTCGCGATGAAACTTTTTATATTGAATATACACCATTACAATTCCATGTACAGTACAAACTTGGGACTTTTCTGAGTTCATTTGATATACTTAGAGTATATAGGGCATTTTAAGTATTTAGTGAACATAAATCAAATTTCTAACATGTACAAGGAATGCTCAAAAATTGATGTGAAAAGTCATTTAAGTTATTGAGCATTTAATTATCTCATATTTGCAAGAAAAATACAGGTTTATTAATTTGATATGCAACACACGTGGCTCGAGGCCATCTTCAGTTTCTAAGCATGCGACATCTAAGTTATTTTTTATATCTTTTTCAATATTTAACCACATACTCTACAAGTCGTATAACGTCACCATGCAAAGTTTCTAACTGTTTGGAGAACATTTAAATTTTCTGTAAAGTTAGTAAACCATTTACCTGAAATTAAGTTTGTGTTTGAAATTTCACATCTTTATGTTCGAAAGTACCAACATTTGTTTCATAAATTCTAAATATATACTAACTCCCTTCAATCTGGTCTTTCTTCCATTTTTTTGGAAAATTTTAAATGTAATTGCAATTCAAATGTTCATTATAATAAAATACAAATTTATTCATAAAATTGCTAAAGTATAGCAAATGAATCCTACAAAATTTAAATCACTTATCATACAATACCATAAAACAACAAAACACTAGAACAAATGCTAAACCACTACAAATAGAAAAATACCTAAATAACATACTAGTTTTTTTAGGTGAAATAACGTACTAGTGGCAGAGGCCTTGTTTTTAAGGGGTAGTGGCAGACGGCTAAGTCCACCCACTACAGGTAAGGCTTGGCCCATGGGCTGGCCTGCTCGGTTGGAGGCGTGGAATAGGAAATTCACTCTTTCTTCTCAAAAAAAAAAGGAAATTCACTCTTTGGCAACAACAAAACAAAATCCGATGACATACTTGGGCTTGGTCTGAAACACAACAGAAATTTACTCAATACCTTGTAAGACACAAGACAAAAGGCGAATATAAATGGACAAAATAAAAATAAAGAGAAACAAAAATGAAGTTTTCTAATAAATAATGAACTTAGAATTTTGCTCGATCACTTTATTGTCTTTGACAAGAGGGGCGCACCTACATACCTGCTGGCAGCGACCAGCCTGAATGGTGCATAAGGCAGTATTATATTTTGTCGAACAGATCCCGGAAACTACACATAAGTGTTGGAGATCATAGATACGTTTCTCTGTGTAAGTTTTGATCGATCAATCTAATGGAACTTAATTACGTTTTGAGGTATGTGTATTTATAGTTATATACAAAGTTAGAGTTCAATTAATGTTCACATGAAGAGGATGATCAAAGGCGTAGGCAGTCCTATAAATATGTGTAGTTTTCTAATCAAAGAAAATGAAAATGATAACTAAAAAATCAAAATAATGAAGTTTTGCAAGGAAGAGTTAATTAGTGGCATTGTATTACCCTTTAAGAAGGAAAATGAAACAAATATTAATGAAATTTGCACAAAATTTACATAGGAATTTCATTTTTTTCATAATATGCAAGAATAAACATATAATAGTGGAATTACAAAAAAGTTTCCTAACAAGGAATGAATTTGTGGCATTTGTATTTAACCACTAAAGAAGAAATAAAATGAAATACAAAATAAAGTAAAATCAAAATAATAACATTGTCTAATAAAAATGAATTAGTGGCATTAGTATTTTTCTTTGAAGAAGAAATAAATATTGAAAAAAATTAAGAACTTTGCAGAAAATTTAAAATATTTTTTAATCATATGCAAGAACAAACATATAACAGCGGAACTCCCGCAAATTGAAGTTTTGTAAGAGAAAAATGAATTAGCAGCATTGATATTACCCTAAAAAGGAAAAAAAACTCAACAAACATCAAGATAATGAAGTTTGCTAAGCAAGAATGAATTAGTGGCAGTAGTATCACCCTTTAGGAAGAAAAATAATTAAGAAAAATATAAATATTGAATGATCAAATCTGCACATAATTTACACAAAAAATGCTCTTTTTTATATGTAAGTACAAACATATAATAATAGAATTTTACAAAAAAAGTTGTTAAGAAGAAATGAATTAATGGCATTAGCACTACTCTTAAAGATGAAAGAAAAATTATAACAAAATCATAATAATAAAGTTTTCTAAGAAAAAATAAATTAGTGATATTGTTGTTGCCCTTCTAAAATAAAAAAATGATTTTTTAACGGGATTGGTAAAACTCAGCTATATGAGATATAGTTTTGAATCCATATATACAGAACAAAACAGAACGAAGCGCTCGCTCGTGTTGCCTCCAGGGGGGCGACTCGAGCGCCCCAACCGCCGCCGCCCTCGACCTCCCTCCTTCCCTTCTTCCCCGCCGCCGCTGAAGGAGGCCGGTGAGCGAAGCTCGCCCAACGAACGGCGGGCCCTCCTCCTTTCTTCACGAGGGGATCCTCTGGCTGAGATGTGTCGGCGTCCCTGGGCGTACAGCATGGAGGCGGAGTTGGCGTACTCGGGCAGCGGCCCGATGGGATCCCGGCGGCGTTACGGGGGGTGGCGGCGGCGGATCTAGGGTTTCCCACCCCAGATCGGCTCTCCTTCGGGTAGTCGGGCTCGGGCGCCGTCCGGTGGTCCTAAGCGGTGGCGGACGCTCGCGTTGGCTATCCTCCTTCACGGATGTGGTTGGGGGCGGCCCAAGGCGTTGGCGTGATGCCGGATCCGAGCACGATGGTGGCGCCGTCCCCTTCAGGGATGACGGCCGGGTGGTGGGTCCTTGTGGCGGCGGATCTTGGAATCCCGCTCCCGGGGACGTCGCAGGACGCGGCAGCCCGTGCACAAGAGATGGAGTTTCTTCGAACAGATCTGGGTGAAAACTTGCTTTTGACTACTGCAAAGGCCGGCGATGGCGGCACTGTCTACGTCGTTCCCTTCTTGAAGGCATCGTAGTGGAGAAGTTTAAGGCCACTCTCTGCTACCTCCGGGGGAAATCCTAGATCAGTTGATCGGATGACAGCGGAGCTCTGGTGTCGTTTCCCCCTTGGGGGCGTTATTCATGGAGGTACACACGGGCTCGGGGAACAGAGGACAACTTCTTTGGTGGAGCGGTACTTCATCTTATACATTGATGGCGGTGGATCTCGGCGGCGTGGCGCTGTGGAGATTCGGAGTCCGATGGGCAGAGATGGACTCGCGCAGGAGGAGAATGTTGTCTGGCGTCATGGTGACGTTGATGGCACAAGAGGCCTGGCAAGGTCGATGCATTAGTTTCTGTTCTGAAGATGGATTGGTGGAAGATGGCGGTGATGATACAAAGAGTGCGTCAGAACAGTTTGTGTCCCAAACCCGGTATATGGCTTAGTTGGGGCCTCTGTCTTTAGATGTTAGGCATTTGTGAGATGTCTGTTTGGTATTAGGCTCGAACTATCGGCACCCCTTTATCAGGTGGATAGGAGTAGCGACAGTTGTTGCTAAGATGATGGCTTCAGACTACGTAATGTACTACTTTGTAAGGTCTTTATGAATAATTAATAAAATGACTGCATGCATCGTCCAGATGCAGAAGCAGGAGATAATCCTTCTTTTTTTTTTAAAAGAGATATAGTTTGGTCTCATTCACCAGCATAACCATTGGATCAAAACTTGCCCCACGATTGGTATTGTTGGCTCCTTTCTTTTTGCGCGGGAGTATTGTTGGCTTAGGAGCGTTGTATGCGGCCCGTGGTGTGTTTTCGTTTTCAGACGTGACCCATGTGTCAAGAAAGCTTTTTTAGGGAACCCAAGAATGTTGTTGTGTTTTTTTTCGAGGGTAAAAGAGTTTTATTCTATATTCATATGGTTACAATCAAATGGCAAAAGCTCCTCTATACATGGAGGGCCCTGCCCAAGCCATACAGCAGTAGTGCTTTCTGTACGACTATACATAGCCAAACGATCTGCTACCCTATTCTGTTCTCGCTTAAGTTTCAATGGAATAAACTCTCTATCACCCAACAGACGACGAATCTCAGCAACTAAGTGACCATAAGCCGACCGGGACAGACACTCACCGGTCAGAGACGAAAGAGCTTGGGCAGAATCGGATTGAACAACGATCGGCAAGTTACAATGCTGGATTGCTAGTGTCATCCCTTGCATTATTGCATGTAGTTCCGCCTCCAAAGCATCGTTGCAGTTGAAGATACACCGGTAAGCTGCAAATATGACCGACCTATCAACTCTTCTAAGTATCATACCTGCAGTAGCTGATCCATCCACTGATGAGAAAGATCCATCGACTGACAAGGCCGCTTGGCCATCCTCAGGACGAGGCCAAGGTAACCGCACTGCCGTACCGGGCGACCTGACCGGCTCCTCTCCAAGTAGTGGCATCTTCCCCTTTATGATATCCTTCGTAGAGTATCTCCTGACCAAATGTATCGAGTACATATAACTTTGCAAATAATCTGCCGTAGCCGTCGGACTTGAAACATCTTTACCATGCGCCATATCAGATCTCAGTGTCCAAATCCTCCATATTAACATTATAGTGCAGTCCCGCATCTCATCATTGCAGTTCATCAGTACATTCAACAGCCACTCCTTTCCTGTGTCTCGGAGCAGTTGGGAATCAGGAAGGTTCCAAACTGCACGCATTTGCATCCACATTGCCCGAGCATACTCACAAGTAACCAACACATGGAAGCTGGTCTCCTTATCTGAGCCACAAAGAAGGCAAGTATCATGCGTAGATATGTGTCTATATTTGTTGCGAATGTTGTTGTGTGTTCATCACCAACGTCCAGTGACTGGAGCAGTCTATCTGTTATGTTGTGATCCAAATTTAAGTATAAAAAGAAATGCATATTTTTGACGAGCGAACGGAGTGAGGCCCGTCGTTGGTAGGTTTTAGTATTGACCTAGGTCACCTGTGTAATATATATCCTTTGTAAGCGACCACATGGAAGGAGTTGATCAGTTGTAAATCTCCGATGTTTGTAGCGTTCCTCGATATAATAAAGATTTGCTGGCTGGCGCACATGGTTTTTCCCCCTCATATTGAAGGGGTTTTTCACGTTAAATTTTGTGTCTCCAGCTTGTTTTCGTTCTTTGTCTTGTTGTTTCGCTCGTCGTATCTCTAACACTATCCACATTGCTGAGCTTTTTTATTTGCCTCGCAGGGAGAACCGCGAGTAAAAGTACGTACTTTGTTTTCTACAGGTTTTTTCTTCTGATTTGGACGAGAAAAAAAGTACTGGGAGCGTAGGCTTTTTTGAGCATATCACTTTTTTTCCGCGGTTGTGAGCATATCAGAGTCGATTGACTAGTAACATCCATTTTTTTTATTTTCACATTTTCAACTATTTGTACTCAAAGTCGTTATTCTGTGTTCATTTCAGAGTCAATTTTTTTCTGCTTTCACTAAACTTATTTTCTGATTACTTTCTAATTTCTTGCAAGTTTTCATATCTACTCGTTTTTTTGTTATATTCTTTTTGGGTTTTCATCATTTTGTCATATTTTATTTCACTAATTAAAAAAAGTTCATTGATTTTGAAAAGAAATTCTAAATTGATTTTTTTCATAAAATTGAAAAAAGTTCATCAATTTTGAAAAAAAGTTCATTGGTTTTGAAAAAAACCCACAAATTTGAAAAGGCTCATCAAAGTTGAAAAGAAGTTCATGGGATTTGGAAAATGTTGATCAATTTTTAAAAAAAGTACATGAATTTTTAATAAGTGCATCAATTAGAAAAAATATTCATGAGTTTGAAAAAATGATAATGAATTTGGTAGAAATTTCCTTTATTTGAAGAAAAAGTTTGTGAATTTGAAAAAACAAATAAACCAATCACAGAGAAAAAAGAAAAAGAAAATAAAAGTAAAGAGAAAATAAAATAAAACTATTTTTAAGAAAGGAGAAATGATGGAAAAACATATATGTAATCACACCTGTGTGAGGTGTTCGGGTGGTTATCGCGTCGAATCCTATCTTGTGCGCATTTTTTTGCGGTTTAGAAAGTAGAAAAAAGTGAAATGGGCCGGCTCAACGTGACGAGGGGGTATGCGCCGTTTGGAAATTAACGAAGGAACGGCCGCCACGAGCGCCGTTTAGGATACTCTGGCCAAAAAATTGATGATAAGAACTGAAAAACACAACGAGCCCATAAAAATCCATTGTGCCAAGCCAACAGGCAAAACCAAAAAATACAACAGACAAACATCGGCTTGGCCATGAGGAACAAGAAACAAGTCTTGGTGTGGCCTGCAACGAAATTGAATATAGGCGAGTTCTATGCCGAAATCACTAATGAAGGGGTACCCCTTGCAATCTGGGAGTTTCTCCATATGTCCATCTATTCAAAATGTTTTACCTCTTAGACCGTGCGTTCAAATTGTGAACCGTTTTCATCATTGGATTTCTCGCATCAAGATCTTAGAAACTAAATCCCGTGTTAATAGGTTTCGACGAACTTTGTTTTTTAAACCCTGGAAAAACCGGAACCCCCCCACCACACACACACACACACACACACACACACACACACACACACACACACACATTTTTTCTATTTCCGAGTTGTGTCTCTCGCGGAAGCAAAACTATGCTTCCATAAGAAGTAAATCAGTGCCTCCAGAAGAAGCAAATCTATGCCTTTTGAAGCACTGTGCATCTCACGAAAGAAAAAAAACATATATTTTTCAAAACTTAGGAATAATCGGGCAAAAAAGATAAACCCCCCCAAAAAACACATCTATAACCCAAAAACACTTTTAAAAATTACTCCCACCGTCCGAAAATACTTGTCATCATCCATTTTGATGACAAGTATTTTCGAACGGAGGAAGTACAAGGAAGCATCCAACACGTGACACAGGGCAACAGCTGAGAGTGCGCGGCGTGCTCTTAGGGGACCAAAAGTGAACTTTGAGGGACTCCCGCAAGGGGTACCCTCAATTAGTTGCTCTAGTTCTGTGCACTCCCTATTTAAAAAAAATGATTTTTTTTTGAGTGGCTGTGAGAAATGAACTGATCCAGGCGACTAGTCCCTACTCGATCGGGCCCATAAATACGTACGCCTGCTAGCCTTGGAGCCTCTCAACTATAGTAGTCCTATATACAGTACTTAAACTGAGGACGAACAACAACTGATCGGTATTGAGCTGAAGGTATACACAGTACGGTTGTTGCTGGAGGTAATGGAGAAGCTTCCCAAGCGTCCGGCTAACTACGTGCCACTTAGCCCGGTTGGGTTCCTGCCGCGCGCCGGTGCGGTATACGGCGACCGCACGTCCGTCGTCTACCGGCGTCTCCGCTTCACGTGGAGCCAGACGTACGAGCGCTGCCGCCGCCTTGCCGCCGCCCTCCTCTCCCTCGGCGTCCGCAAGAACGACGTCGTCTCCGTCCTCGCCCCCAACGTGCCGGCGATGTATGAGATGCACTTCGCGGTGCCCATGGCCGCTGCCGTGCTCAACACCGTCAACACGCGCCTGGACGCCAAGGCGGTGGCGGCCATCCTGAGGCACTCCCAGGCCAAGGTCTTGTTCGTCGACTATGAGTACGTGCGCCTCGCCAACGACGCGCTACAGGTCGTCGCCGATGCCGGCGCGCCCGCCCCGCTGGTCGCCGTCGTCGACGATATTGACAGGCCCACTGGCGTCCGACTCGGCGTCGGTGAGCTCGAGTATGAGGCGCTGGTCAGCGGCGGCGACCCGGCCGCGGAGCTGCCCTCGCTCGCGGACGAGTGGGACGCGGTCACGCTCAACTACACCTCCGGCACCACGTCGGCGCCCAAGGGCGTGGTGTACAGCCACCGTGGTGCGTACCTCAACACCACGAGCCAGCTGCTGTCGTGGGGGGTGGGCACCGAGCCGGTGTACCTCTGGACGCTCCCCATGTTCCACTGCAACGGGTGGACGCTCACCTGGGGAATGGCAGCGCGCGGCGGCGTCAACGTCTGCATCCGCGAGAACCGCGCCGCCGACGTCTACCGTGCCATCTCCGACCACGGCGTAACCCACATGTGCTGCGCGCCGGTGGTGCTCAACATTCTCCTAGACGGCATCGGCGAGGCCCAGCGGCTGGCGGCTCCCGTCCACGTCCTCACTGGCGGGGCCCCGCCGACGGCCGCCCTGCTGGACCGCGTCGAGCGGGTCGGTTTCAAGGTGACGCACTCGTACGGACTCACGGAGGCCACCGGCCCCGCTCTGGCCTGCGAGTGGCGCCACGAGTGGGACCTCCTGCCGCTCCCGGAGCGCTCACGCCTCAAGGCCAGGCAGGGGGCCAGTGTCCTGTCTCTCGCCGACGCCAACGTCGTCGACAGCAACACCATGGCTAGTGTGCCGCGCGACGGCAAGTCCATGGGTGAGATCGCGCTCCGCGGCAGCAGCATCATGAAGGGGTACCTCGACAACCCGGAGGCGAACGACAAGGCCTTCAAGGGCGGGTGGTTCATGACGGGCGACGTCGGCGTCGTGCACCCGGACGGGTACATCGAGGTAAAGGACAGGTCAAAGGACGTGATCATCAGCGGCGGCGAGAACATCTGCAGCAAGGAGGTGGAGGAGGTGCTGCTCCAGCACCAGGCTGTGGCGGACGCGGCGGTCGTTGCCATGCCTCACCCGCACTGGGGCGAGACACCGTGTGCGTTTCTCGTGGCCAGCAACAAGGCTACCGGGGTCTGCGAGGATGAAGTGACCGCCTTCTGCCGCGAGCGCATGGCGCGCTTCATGGCACCCAGGAAGGTGGTGGTCGTCGACGCCCTCCCGAGGAACGCGCTGGGAAAGGTTGACAAGGTGAAGCTTTGCGATGCGGTCCGGAGTTTTCTGCTCCCCACGGCCACGTCTAGGCTATAGGTTCGGCGCCCATCATGCACGGTGATAAGGGCAATACGGTGGTAAATATACAGCAGTGTCAATGTTGTACCACTAAGTATGACGTGGTTTGAACTTTGAATGGATGTTGTTTTGATTGTGATATTGTAATTTATACTATATTCTGCTTTCTCTGTCTCATAATATAAGAGCGTCTTTGATACTACACTAGTGTAAAAATGATTCTTATATCAGGTTTGCTATTTCATATCTAGATATAAAATAGTTATCTCACATCTAAGTCTAAAACCATTAGATCTTGTTTGTCTTTAAATTTCGTGCTAACTTGATCTGGTGTTGCTTGTTCGCATGCATCCTTCGCCAGCCCCTTGTCTTGGCTGCGTCAGCCCATTATATCTTGTTGTTTATTTTGGGCTGCGTTGTCATGTGGCTAGGACGGGCCACTTTGTCTTTTTTTTCTTGTCCTCATCAGTCCGTTCTGATTTTTATTGTTTCTTACTTATTAGGCTGCGCTATCACGCACCAGGGCCGTGCCATTTTATTTTCTTTCTTCCCTTTCTTCTTTGTTTTTGTTTCTTTTCATTTTCTTGTTTTTAAAATCACGAACTTTTCCTAAATAGCTTGAGATATAGTTATCTCACATCTAGGTTCCTCACCACATGATCTAAAGCTGTATTTTTCGTGCAAATTTGTGATCGTCCGCTGCACGTGACTTCCTTCCAATGTTTGCGTGTGCGTGCAGCATGTTGGTTGTGTTACGTGTGCGTGTGGTAGGTCTTTTTTGCCTGTGTTTGTGTGGAGAGTGGGCCTCTTTTGTTTTTGTTTTCAGTGGGCTTCGGGGAAGAATTGGAAGAGTCAGGTGTGAGCTTTTTTTCCAAGTATTTCCTGTTCCTACTCTCTATACTAACTTTCTTTTGTTTTTTCCTTGTTTCTTCTTTCCAAAAATTTCTATTGGTTTTTAAACTTTTGTTTTTTTGTCGTAAAACCCATGACTTTAAAAAATTTCATAATATATTTTTAAATTCACAACTATTTTAAGCGATGTCTCATCTAAGTTGGTCATTGTTTTGATTTAGTTTCATAATTTTTGTGCAAGCGCTCTCTATCTTCCATCTAGCTTGTCGTTGTCCGTTTGTTATGTATCATGTTGTTGGCATATGCCTGTTTAGCTATGCTTTTCTTGACCCACTGTCGCAGCCCACTGGTAATCCATTTCCTATGTTGTTTCTAAACTGTGACGTTGAATTGGAAGAGATAAGAAAAAATAAGCTAGAACGTGGTCGTCATTTTTTCCGGTTCATGACACTATCTCTCATTCCTTCTAAACTCCATCAAGATGAGATTTAGCAATGTCTCATCTATGTTGTTGTTTGTTGGGGTCTTGTTGGTGTAATTTTCACGTAAATTCTTGATCTCGTGTCGTCGGCTAATGTATTCATGTGTCGTCTATTATGTTTTGTCCACTTTGTCGACCCCTTCGTGGTGCATGTATGTTTTTTGTCGGACTTTTTTTGCTTGTGTTCTTGTGGCCTACATTTTATCTGGTATGTGTTGTAGAAGTGGAAGAGACAGGTTATGCTCTTGCCATTGCATTTTTCTATTTTCATTTCAAGTTTTGATGTTGAAGATACATGCTTTGTAGAAAGACATGCTCTTTCTTTCGTTCGATATGCAACTCGGCCCAATCAACTTTTATTTCAGTTGCAAGTCCATCCGTAACCAGAAGTAGGTCACTCTCTTTTCCTAGTTACAACTCTGTTCCTAACATGCAATTCTTTGTCCCATTTGTAAGTCTGCCTTTTTTACCAGTTGCAACTCCATCCTCGACTCGCAAGTGGGCCCAACCTTCTTTTGTCCGAGTTGCAAGTTCACCTTCGACTCGCAACTAGGCCCCTATCTTCTTTAGTCCCAGTTGCAAGTCTAGCCTCGACTCGCAACTTGGGGGTGATCTTTTTTTGTCCCAGTTGCAAGTTCACCCTTGACTCGCAACTAAGGCCCGATCTTTTTTTTTTTCGGGTTACAACTCCACACTCCACTCGCAACTATAGCCCTACCTTCTTGCCCTAGTTGCAATCCACCCTCAACTCGTATTTGGGGCCCGACCCCGACCTTTTTTGTCCCAGTTGCAAGTCCACCCTTCACGCGCAACTGGGGGCTGACCTTTTTTATCCCAATTGCAAGTCGATCATTGACTCGCAACTGGGGCCGACCTTTTTTCTCTCCATTGCAAGTCCACCCTCAACTCGCAACTGGGCAAGGTATTTTTTTGTCCCAGTTGCAATCCCACCCTCGACTCGCAACTAGGCCCCGACATTTTCTTCTGTCCTAGTTGCAAGTCCACCCTCCACTCGCAACAGGGGCCAGATTTTTTTGTTTGAGTTGCAATCCCACCCTCGACTCGCAACTAGGCCCCGACATTTTCTTTTGTCCTAGTTGCAAGTCCATCCTCGACTCGCAAGTGGGGCCCGATCTTTTTTGTCCCAGTTGCAATCCCATCCTCGACTGTAACTAGGCCCCGACATTTTATTTTATCCTAGTTGCAAGTCCATTCCCGACTTGCAACTGGGGCCAGAACTTCTTTTGTCCCAGTTGTAATCCACCCTAGATTCGCAACTGAGGCCCACCTTTTTGTCCGAGTTGCAAGTTCACCATCGACTCGCAACTCGGGTCTGATATTTTTTGTCCCAACTATAAGTCCAACATCGACTCGCAACTGATGCCTGACCTTTTTTTGTCCTAGTTGCAAGTCTACCATCGACTCGCAACTCGGGCCGACTTTTTTATCCTAGTTGATACTCCAACCTCGATTCACAACGAGGGGGTCAACCTTTTTTGTTTCAGTTACAAGTATACCGTCGACTCGCAACTATGCCCAACCTTTTTTGTCCAGTTTTTGCAAGTCCTCCCTTAACTCGCAACTTGGACCCAACCTTTTTGTTCCAAGCTACAAGTCCACCCTTGACTCGCAACTGGGGCCTGAACTTGTTTTGTCCCAGTTGCAAGTCCATCTTCGATTCGCAAATTGGGCATGGCCTTTTTTGTTCAAGTTGCAAGTCCACCCTTGACTAGGAAACTGGGCCCAATCTTTTTTTTGTCCCAGTTGCGAGTCCACCATCTACTCGCAACTGGGATCCGACCTTTTTTCGGCTGCAAATCCACACTCAACTCACAAGTAGAGCCCGACCTTTTTTGTGCCAGTTGCAATCCCACCCTCAACTTGCAACTGGGGCCCAACCTTTTTCTGGTTCCATTGCAAGTCCACCCTCCACTCGCAACTGGGGGCTGGCCTTTTTTTATCTGAGTTGCAAGTCCACCCTCAACTCGCAACCGGGGTGTGCCTTTTTTGTCACAATTGCAAGTCCACCATTGACTCGCAAATGGGGCCCGACCTTTTTTATCCCATTTACAATCCCACCCTCGACTCGCAACTAGACCCCGATATTTTTTCCATCCTAATTGCATGTCCATCCTCAACATGCAAATGGGGCCCGACCTTTTTTTGTCCTAGTTGCAAGTCCACTCTCGACTCACAATTGGTCTCGACCTTTTTATGTCCTAGTTGCAAGTCCACTGTCGACTCACAACTCGGGCCAACCTTTTTGTACCAGTTGCAAGTCCACCCTTTACCCGTAACTGCGGACCGATCTTTTTTTAGTCCCATTGCAAGTCCACGCTCGACTTGCAACTTCAGTCTAACAAAATTTATGATTATTTGTCAATTTGATGAATGTGTGAAAATGAGATACACCATTTTGAGTCATATCCTTTTGTATATAAGGCTAGTTTGTTCACCAATTGAAAAATGTCCGCGTTTTGAAAAAATTGTGTTCACTAATTCAGAAAATATTCACATCAATTTTGTTTCATAATTTCAATAGATGTTCTCATTTTCTAGTTTTGTTTACAAATTCAAATTTTTTTCTGGAATGTTAAATTTTATTCACTTTTTTGAAAAATGTCTAGAAATTTGAAATACTACTGCTGCTGGGCCTGATGTTTTTTCTGTCTCAATTGCCCCAGTTGCAAGTCTACCTCAACTTGCAATTCGACCCAACCTTTTTTTAAATGCGTAAAAATTTAAAATGTTGCAAACATATTTTTTGAAACGCTTGAACAACTTTTTAAAAATAATTAGTTATAGCTTTAAGATTTGTGTTTTTAGATTTTTTAGGCTGGTCCTATATGACTTTCTAAAGATTTGTGTTTTTAGCTTTAAGATTTGTATTTCCGGACGGAGGGAATATTTGTCTTTCTAAAGATTTCAACAAGTGACTACATACGAAGCAAAATGAGTGAATCTATACTCTAAAATATGTCTATATATATCCGTATGTGATAGTCCATTTAAAATCTCTAAAAAGACAAATATTTAGGAACGGATAGAGTATCACTTTAGCAAGTTTTCACGTGTGTGTAAGAAGAGGAGGGACGCGAGCTGGGAAGCGAGCTGACGTGTAGTAGTTTTTTCTGGACAAAGCTGTTATGTACTTCCTTCGTTCCTAAATATTTGTTTTTTTAAAGGTTTTAAATAGTGACTACATACGGAACAAAATGAGTGAATCTACACTCTAAAATATGTCTATATACATCCATATGTGATGACCATTTGAAATCTTTAGAAAAACAAATATTTAGAAACAGAGGGATAGTAGTACTACTAGCAGCAGCAAAAGAGTGCTCTTGGCAGGTCACATCAAACCACCTTTTATTGATGCTGTTTAGCATTGCACAAAAGCCCGCAACTAAGCAGCCCAAGACGAGGACGGCCGAGGACGTGCGGTGAACCCCAGCTGCACCGGCGCGAAACGCGTTGTGATGGGCTGGACTAATAAACAAACAATCCCGTGACAAACAAACATGCCCTGAGGAGCGAAGTTGAAAACCGGAGGCTGGGAGCAAACGTAGTTATCAGTAGTAGGGGCATAATACAGTACAATATCATGTTAGATGTGAGATATTATCTTACATCTAGATGAGATATAGACAGATCCTTCTTATATTATGACATGGATGGAGTAGCTTTTGGGTTAGTCGATTTTTTAGCCATTGATTGCTTCTTCAAGATGCGTGCTAATTGTTTTTTTCCTGTTGTGTATGTTGTCCTGTAATGGGCTGGACCTTTTTGATTGACCCCTATTTTGGATCAGTCGATTTTTTGTTGGGCTCAAGCATGTTATGTGTTTTCTTTTTAGGCTGTCTGTGTGCGTTTTTGCTTCTGTTTTTTTGCCGGTTTTTATGGGTATATTATGAATGTTGGGTGAATACAAAATGTACACACTATTATGTATAAATTGTAATTCTATGAAAAATGCACTATTATGTGCTTATTTCTTACATACTATTAAAATAGCGTGGTTTCACTATAATTACACTACCATATGCATATTCTTGCGTATTATTGAAAGCACAATTTTTTGTATATATTGTGTGTAAATTTTATTATTGGTCGATTATTTTATAATTTCTTTCTTCTTAAAGAGTAATGTCAAAAC
The DNA here is from genome assembly GCA_034509565.1 of Triticum monococcum. Classification (NCBI taxonomy): domain Eukaryota; kingdom Viridiplantae; phylum Streptophyta; class Magnoliopsida; order Poales; family Poaceae; genus Triticum; species Triticum monococcum. Next base: position 589,715,213 of record CM067845.1, on the reverse strand, counting down.
TAATTCATTCTTACTTAAAAAACTTCATTATTTTGTTTTTAGTAGTTATTTCATATTTTTCTGAAGGGTAATACCAAAACCACTAATCCATTTTTTCTTACAAAACTTCATTATTTTGTTTTTGATTTAGTGTTTGTTTCATTTTCTTTCTTTCTTTAATGGTAATACCAACGTATCTAATTCATTCCTTCTTACGAAACTTTTTTTTTCGAGAGTTCTACTATTATATACTTATTCTTGCATATTATTACAAAGTGCAATTTCTGTGTAAATCGTACGCAAAATTACCATTTTTCCTTTCTTCTTAAAGGATAATATCAATCACTAGTGCAGAACCGGGCAATAGCACCGGTTCGTAAGGGGCTTTAGTGCCGGTTCGGTAACCGGCACTAAATTGTAGGCGCTAAAAGGCCCCCCCTTTAGTACCGGTTCAGCACGAACCGGTGCTAAAGGGCAAACACGTGGCACGAGCCAGCTCCGTGGGCGCGTAGGACATTAGTACCGGTTGGTAACACCAACCGGTACTAAATGTTTTGGTGTGTTTTGGTTTTATTTTTTATTTTTACTTTAATTTTGTGTTTTCAATTTAATTTAGTGATTGTTTTACAATATAATGAGTTGTTAAATCATTAGGTGATTAGTTTGACTAGATGCGTGTGGATCCTAGCTAAGTCATCAAGTATATGTCATATCCATATTATATATACTTGATCACCTACTTAAGTGATCGAGGTAATATGGATATGGCATATACTTGATCACTTATCTAGAATCCATCCAGTTGAAACTAATATGCAATTTTTTTCATAAATGATATAATAACTCATCATCATATTAATTAATATAAAAACTCTTGCATCATATATATCATCACCAACGGTTTTCATAGCAAAGATATCATCGAGTTCAACATGGTAATGATATTATAAGCGTTCATAACACCACAAAAGCAAATCACTCTTTCAGATTAAGTTCAGGACGAAGAACACGGACATGAGAGGACAAGTACTAAGAGCATGAACTAGCTAATTAATCACTCATGCTGCTCTCTCTCAGGTAAAATAGCATAGAACATGTATAGCTTTGCTGATTCATCATATTGGAGCATGCAGATGAACCTGTCTCCTAATCGTGGGTTGCCCTTCTGATTGCTGCCCCCTAGTACTTCTCTGTGATCGTTCACAATTTTGCTCCAGTCTTTTACTATTAAGCATTCCTCGCTATTAGAAATCCTGAAAGTGCATTGTAGGATATCTTGGCCGTAAGCTAACAATATTCATGGTACCTTTAGTCTCGATCCAATCAGGCACAACATTCATCGGGAGTCCCTGTTGAAGAACATCGTATAGTAACATACTTAGCAATGAAGTTTAGCTTAAAAAATAATGTATGCAAAAGATGCACTGAGGAGAAATAGTAGAAATCTTACCATCTTTCCTAAATATATGTGACCGTAGTTCAATACGAACACTATTAGTCGCATATTTTGAGTACTAACATTTCTAAGTGCAGGAAAGAAATTTGTCTTGACAACATCAAGATCCTCAAGCCATGAAACATAATGTATTGTCTCCTCGCAGTTTAGTTCAGCCCCGGGACAGTGGACGGTCCTGTCTACCAAGTGCCGGACATGTTTGCTTGATTGGAAGTAAGCTGCCAATATAAATTGAGATCTATTAATTATTCAACTAGTTCAAATAATCTCATATCGAAGACATAAATATGGTTGAGAAACTCACATAATGGTAGAACTGGAGGCGTCTGCACATCGACCCAGATGTCTCTATTACCTTCAATATCATCTTCCGGACGAATATCAAAGGTGATAACCATATCAGGCTCAAATGCATAAGCCTTGCATAGTGCTTGGCAAGTTTTGCATTCAAAATAGGTGTATGTGTCTGCATTGTATAATTTGACGTTGAAGGTATAACCATGCTTGGTCTTCAAGTAAACTCTTTTTACCTCCATAGTTTCGTTAGGACTGAAACTTATCTTATCCAAGACAAAAATTCTTGCATGGCAGGGGATACGCTAGTAGAATAGTGAAAAATTAAAATTAAAAGATGAAGCAAATGAAGCATAAGTCATGCTTAATTACAAAAAAAGACTTGTCGTTGTGACTTACTGTATCCACTTCGAAGTTCTCATCCAGCTTGATGCTGAAGCGTCTATCATCAACTAGAAAATTTCTGCCGCATAGGCTGCGCTGGTCTTCGCAGTATTCGCACATAATAAAATCGTGTTCGCCGTGAGACGACATTTCTATGTTCATAGGTGAAACATTAAACACTTATTAGTTCTATTAATTCAACTAATTCTGTTAATTAAACTAGTTCAACTAAGCACTTACGAAGAATATACCTAATTAATTGAACTAATTCAACTAACTAGTTCAACTAACTAATTCAACTAAACTAGTTCTATTAATTTTCTTACTAAAAATAAGGTAGCTAGTTCTATATAATAAAATGTTAATTAGATAATGAAATCTCATATAACTAAATTAAATATATATCTAACATATAATTTATATCTAATATCTAACATATATGTTCATATATAGGTGAAGCATTATACACTTACTAGTTCTATTAATTCAACTAAATAAACTAGTTCTATTAATTCAACTAAGGATTTACTAAAAATAAACTAGTTCTATTAATTTCTTACTAAAATAAAGTAGGTAGTTCTATATAGTAATATTTTGATTAGATCATCAAATCTCATATACCTAAATTTTCTTACTAAAAATAAACTTGTTCTATTAATTTTCATACTAAAAATAAACTAGTTATATTAATTCAACTAGTTTAAATCTCATATATATACCTAATTAATTGTAACGCCCCGAGACCGATGCTCGAGAAGACTTCCTGATGTTCCGGGTTTCTCCGTGTGTTTCCATTGTGCCTTCTCTTTTATTTATTTATTTTGCATTGCATCATGTTATCATATCATCATGTCATAACCTTTTGCATCTCAACTAAATTATTTGTGTGGGTCTTCGATCCAATTAAATCGAGGGAAGAGTGACTTCTCTTTATAACATATCCTCCCGATATTAGTGGAGCTATTATAAAATATTCCATTCTATTGGAATTAACCAAAACACACTGGAAAAATCCCCACTCCCTTTCTACTTCAAGTTTGGTCCCCAAACTTTGCCAACACTTCTTTTCCCATTTATCGAGGCTCCTCCTAAATTCTCAACATTTTTGGACTCTTCTAAATCCTAGTCCTTGTTCAAACCTTTTTAATTAAATTCAAATGACTTTGAATTTAATTCTTGCAATCTTGCCCACTCCATTTTTCTTGGATCAAGCTCATTTTTATGAGTCCGGAAAAATATTCCCCGTGCCCAACTTCTTCCTCTAACCTTCTCTTCTCTCTTTTTCCCTTCTCTTATTTTTTCTTTGTTTTTTTGTAAAGAGAAGGAGATGGGAGAGAGAGAAGAGCCGGCTGGGCCTCCCAGCCCAGCTGCAACCTGCCCAGCTCGCTATCCCTGGGCCTCGTAACACCTGGGCTGGCCTCCCAGGCCCACTCCCTAACCTAACCTAACCCCATCCCGATCGCATCCCTCTCCCCCTTCTCGTGCCCTCTCCCTCGCGCCGCCAGAGGCAACGCGCACGCGCCCTCTTCCCGATCCCATCTCCCTCTCCTCGATCTCCCTCTCGATTCCCAGGACCGCGCCATCCTCCACTCCCTCGATCCCCTCCTGCTTCGCCTCGCCAATCCCTCGCGCCCCAAGCTCCGCGCGTCGCCTTACTGCGCAGGAGCTCTGCCGGAGCTCGTCGCATCCCCGCGCCCTGCTCCTTCATTCCCGAGCCTCCCCTTGAGCTCTTCTACCTCTGTGCCGCAAGTCCCCGCCGTTCCCCGCCGCCTCGCCAAGTCCATGGAGTTGCCACCCCGTGCTCCTTCACCTGCAACTCGTCGTTCGAGGACTGGCGCCACCAACCGCGACCTCGAGGCAGGAGACCGCCATGTTTGGCCGCTCAGGTCCCATGGCGCCTGCTCCTGTTTCGAGCAGGGGAACAAGGAGGACGAAGCCCGGCTCCGCTGCCGCTGTACCTCATCGCGTCTCTGTTGCATCCTCGCGTGACGACCGGAACAGCACCAAGTCGTGGCCTCTTTGCACTTATGATGTTTTGCGTGGACGCGTTTGAAACTGGATTTGGAACCTCAAGCGCCAAGTACCGTGAGCCCGAAGATCTGGGATGCACCAAGCCCCTCGACGCCAAGTTCCCCTCCGAACGTGAACGACTACACCCGGTGATGGGACGAGTACCCCGACAACGTGTACCACTATGCCCGAGTTCCATCACCGAAGGCCGCGAGTACAACTACGTCCACAACGCGCCGTGTACGACTACAACGTGAACAAGTACCATGACGACCTCCGAAGAACTCGGTTTCACCAAGTCCGACTACCGCCACCGAGATCGCGAGAACCTCTATCGTCGACCCTAGAGCGTGTGAGAACGACTACTTCGACTACCGTCGCGTGAACCACTACTTCCCTCGACGCCCGAGAACGTCTACTTCCACTACTTCCTCTACCCCGCTTGACCCGAAGCGCTCCGATAACGCACGCTTCGAAGGTATAACCCCGAGACGACCGCCGTGAACGAATGCATGTGTGATGTATGAGATGCTCGTGCTTGCACCGTGCTCGTTTTGTCGGTGCACGTTGCCCTCTTTTACCTTGTCACCGTCATGTGGGAACCCGGTATCCGGGATCACCCCACCTCCTATCGCGTGTTACGCTCCCGTCACTTTTCCTTTTGCGCCGGTATCTCCGCGAGTTACCGGAACCGATGTGTTGCCGTGGCACCATTTTTCGGATTCGTTGCCGTGGCACCCCCCTTTTTCCTTCCACCACGGTGACAAATGCTTCACATTCTCATATCAACATTTTTCATAAAATTGCTTTAAACTTGTTCATGTCATCCGCATCATGATAACAACAATTAAAATTGTTTAAATTGATGTTTGGTTAAATTTACTCCTATGCCATGTTAAAATGATTTAATTCATAACTAAATAACCGTAACTCCGATTTTAATAAACTTTATATGTAAATGGGGTAGAATTTTGCCTAGCTTATCATGGTGACCTTACTTTGCATGTTAAACAACTCTAAGATTGTGTTTAGGGCAGAACAGCACCAAACCTAATTTATGCTCATGAGGAGTTTCCGGAATTGTTGTTCGTTGCTTCCGGCCTCATTTAACCTTGACTAGATAGGTAGTTTTACTTTGCTTCACCCTCTGGCCATGTTTAATAACATTTAATATTATTGGGTACATAACCGAGAGAGAACTAAATAATTGATGTGGTGTTTCGTCAATATGCAAATCGTTGCATATTGAGCTCCACTTAATTTGTAGGATTGTTTGTGCATTTCGCCATGCCATGCCTCTTTAAACCGGACATGCATCATACTCGATTGTGCATCATGCCATGTTGATGTGTTGGTTGTTTACTATGTTGTTTGCTCTTTTCCGGTGTTTGCTTCTTCGGGTTGGTTCCGATAACGTCAAGTTTGTGAGGATCCGTTCGACTACGCCCGTTTGTCTTCTTCATGGACTCGTTCTTCTTCCTTGCGGGATTTCAGGCAAGATGATCATACCCTCGAAATCAATACTATCTTTGCTATGCTAGTTTGCTCGCTATTTTGCTATGCCATTGCTACGATGCCTACCACTTGCTTGTCAGCCTCCCAAATTGCCATGTTCAGCCCCTAACCCACCATTGTCCTAGCAAACCGTTGATTGGCTATGTTACCGCTTTGCTCAGCCCCTCTTATAGCGTTGTTAGTTGCAGGTGAAGATTGAAGTTTGTTCCTTGTTGGAACATGGAGATGTTGTTCCTTGTTGGGACATGTTTGCTTGTTGGGATATCACTATATATCTTATTTAATTAATGCACCTATAGTTGGTAAAGGGTGGAAGGCTCGGCCTTATGCCTGGTGTTTTGTTCCACTCTTGCCGCCCTAGTTTCCGTTATATCAGTGTTATGTTCCCGGATTTTGCGTCCCTTACGCGGTTGGGTATATGGGAACCCCTTGACAGTTCGCTTTGAATAAAACTCCTCCAGCAAGGCCCAACTTTGGTTTTACCATTCGCCACCTAGCCTTTTTTTCCCTTGGGTTAGGCCAGCCCAAGGGTCATCTTTATTTTAAACCCCCCCGGGCCAATGCTTGTCTAAGTGTTGGTCCGAAATGGGTAGCCTGCGGGGCCACCTCGGGAAAACTTGAGGGCTGGTTTTACTCGTAGCTTGACCTATCCGGTGTTGCCCTGAGAACGAGATATGTGCAGCTCCCATCAGGATGTCGGCGCATCGGGCGGCTTTGCTGGACTTGTTTTACCATTGTCGAGGATGTCTTGGAGTACCGGTATACCGAGTCTGATCGGAATGTCTCGGGAGGAGGTCTATTCCTTCGTTGACCGTGAGAGCTTGTGATGGGCTAAGTTGGGACACCCCTGCAGGGATTTGAACTTTTGAAAGCCGTGCCCGCGGTTATGGGTAGATGGGAATTTGTTAACGTCCGGTTGTAGAAAACCTAAAGTTGACCTTAATTAAAATGAATCAACCGCGTGTGTAACCGTGATGGTCTCTTTCCGGCGGAGTCCGGGAAGTGAACACGGTTGTTGGAGTTATGCTTGACGTAGGTTGCTATAGGATCACTTCTTGATTATACCTTTATCGACCGTGCTTTGCCTTCTCTTCTCGCTCTCATTTGCGTAAGTTAGCCACCATATATGCTAGTCGCTTGCTGCAGCTCCACCTCATACCTTTACCTTACCCATAAGCTTAAATAGTCTTGATCGCGAGGGTGCGAGATTGCTGAGTCCCCGTGGCTCACAGATACTTCCAAAACCAGCTTGCAGGTGCCGATGAGACCGTGCAGATGATGCTACCTAGCTCAGGAGGAGCTCGATGAAGATCTTGTCCTTTGTGTTGCTTTGTTCTAGTTGATCAGTAGTGGAGCCCAGTTGGGGTCGATCGGGGACCTTTGTCGCATTTGGGGTTCTTCTTTTATTTTGGTTCCGTAGTCGGACCATGAGTGTATTTGGTTGATGTAATGCTTTATTCATGTAATTGTGTGAAGTGGCGATTGTAAGCCAACTATGTATCTCTTATTCCTTATTATATTACATGGGTTGTGTGAAGATTACCTCACTTGCGACATATGCCTTCAATGCGATTATGCCTCTAAGTCGTGCCTCGACACGTGGGAGATATAGTCGCATCGAGGGTGTTACATTAATATCTAGCTATACTAATTCAACTTGTTCTAATTCATGTAAAATATATTTGACATTAATATTTAACATCTTTTCCATATAATTCATCTAACATTAATATTCTAACAGTATTATCTATGTAATTTATCTAACATTAATCTAAACAACAGAAAATAGATAATAAGTAAAAACAATGTGTGTGTGTATGTGTGTGTGTGTGGTGTGTGTGTGTGTCTCTCTGTGTGTGTGTGTGTGTGTGGTGTGTGTGTGTGTGTGTGTCTCTCTCTCTCTCTATGTGTGTGTGGTGTGTGTGTGTGTGTGTGTCTGTGTGTGTGTGTGTACGACCGGGGGGCGGCGGCGGGCGAGGACGGGGGGACGGGCGAGAGGCGGCGGCGACGTACGGGCACGGCGGGGGCGACGGGCCGGGCGGTGACGGCGACGACGGGTGGCGGGGGCGACGGCGGTGACGGCGACGACGGGTGGCGTGGGCGACGGCGGTGACGGCGATGACGGGCGGCGGGGGCGGCGAGGGCGGCGCGCAATGGGGCGACGGGCGCGGCGGGAAGTTTGGATTGATAAGAACTACTGGTGGTCGATGAAACTGATTTTTTCGTAGGTTCCATATATATAGGAGGGGTCTTTAGTGCCGGTTGGAGCCACCAACCGGCACTAAAGGCCAATTTTCGCCAGGCCAAGGGGCGGGAAACGGCCCCTTTAGTACCGGTTCATGCCACGAACCGGTACTAAAGACACCCCCTTTAGTACCGGTTGGGGCCACCAACCGCTACTAAAGGTTGTGCGCTGCCACCGGCGGTGCACAATGTTTAGTCCCACCTCGCCGAGCGAAGGGCAGCCGCACTGGTTTATAAACCCAGCCGCGGCTGCTCCTTCGAGCTTCTCTATATAGCAGGCTTCTGGGCCTAATTAACTAGGGCACGCTGCCCTATGAGCCTACTGGTCCTTCTGGGCCTGCATTTGCACACCCTAGGTCTGGCAGGCACACTGAGCAGCGCGGCAACAAATTTTTTATATAGTTTTTTCTTTTCTACATTATTTATTTTCTTCTATTTATTTTTGAGTAGTTTTTTATATAGTTTTTTCTTTTCTGCATTATTTATTTTCTTCTATTTATTTTTGAGCAAATTTTTTTGTATAGTTTTTTTTACTTTCTGCATTATTTCTTTTCTTCTATTTATTTTCTTCTAGAAATTGAATGCTGCATACTGAACACAAAAGAAGTCCGAAGTTCAAATAAGTTATTAAAAACATTGAAGTGGCCGTGTAACAGATGAGTTCTCGTCCGAAACCCTGATACTCCGAAAGAGTTTGTCCAGTTTGTACACGAAGTGCGTCCAGTTTTTGCCGTGACCCTCTCTACTCTTTCGCGCATGCTATGCGGGTGATATGATGATACCATGCCAAGTTTCAACATTTTCAGGATTCATTTTGTAGTGATTTTCAATTTCACGGTCATTTAGCTCTCTAAACAATTAGGTAAATGACCGAAAACAACAAATGATGTCAAAACATGTTGGAAATTGATGACGTCGCTTTGAATGCTGCATACTGAACACAAAAGAAGTCCGGAGTTCAAATAAGTTATTAAAACATTGAAGTGGCCGTGTAACAGATGAGTTCTTGTCCGAAACCCTGATACTTCGAAAGAGTTTGTCCAGTTTGTACACGAAGTGCGTCCAGTTTTTGCCGTGACCCTCTCTGCTCTTTCGCGCATGCTATGCGGGTGATATGATGATACCATGCCAAGTTTCAACATTTTCAGGATTCATTTTGTAGTGATTTTGAATTTCACGGTCATTTAGCTGTCTAAACAGTTAGGTAAATGACCGAAAAACAACGAATAATGTCAGAACATGTTGGAAATTGATGACGTCGCTTTGAATGCTGCATACTGAACACAAAAGAAGTCCGGAATTCAAATAAGTTATTAAAAACATTGAAGTGGCCGTGTAACAGATGAGGTCTCGTCCGAAACCCTGATAGTCCGAAAGAGTTTGTCCAGTTTGTACACGAAGTGCGTCCAGTTTTTGCCGTGACCCTCTCTACTCTTTCGTGCATGCTATGCGGGTGATATGATGATAACATGCCAAGTTTCAACATTTTTAGGATGCATTTTGTAGTGATTTTCAATTTCACGGTCATTTAGCTCTCTAAACAATTAGGTAAATGACCGAAAAACAACAAATGATGTCAGAACATGTTGGAAATTGATGACGTCGCTTTGAATGTTGCATACTGAACACAAAAGAAGTCCGGAGTTCAAATAAGTTATTAAAAACATTGAAGTGGCCGTGTAACAGATGAGTTCTCGCCCGAAACCCTGATACTCTGAAAGAGTTTGTCCAGTTTGTACACGAAGTGCGTCCAGTTTTTGCCGTGACCCTCTCTACTCTTTCGCGCATGCTATGCGGGTGATATGATGATACCATGCCAAGTTTCAACACAAAAGAAGTCCGGAGTTCAAATAAGTTATTAAAAATAAAAAGAGGTGCAATGCTGGTTAATTTGCTTCAAGCCATTCGAAATAGTGTAGACTGCACTGCACATAGCTCAGTGCAATCTATGCTATTCCGCAAGGCTTGAAGCTAATCAACATGCATGTGAGCATTGCAACTCTTCGTCATTGTCTGTGCACTCACGGCTTATAAACCACTCATACTGCCTCTCTCTTGGCGAGGTGGGACTAAAAACCAGCTTACAAAGAAACTCTAGTACCTGTTCATGGCATGAACCGGTACTAAAGGTCTTCGTGGGGGCCCCAGCCTGACCATAGCCTGACACAACCTCATTAGTACTAGTTCATGGCATGAACCGGTACTAAAGGTTGCCCACGAACCGGTACTAATGATGCTCGCCCGCCTAGCTGTTGGAACCGGCACTAATGGTGACATTAGTGCCGGCTCAAATTCAAACCGGCATTAATGTGCTTCACATTTGACCCTTTTTCTACTAGTGAATGTCTCCTTCTGAGGCTTTCTTTCTAGTGAGAATTATACTATTATATACTTTTATTGCATATTATTAAAAATGGAATTTCTGTGTAAATTGTGTGCAAATTTTTCATTTTTTCCTTTCCTTTCTTCTTAAATGGTAATACTAAAGCCACAAATTCACTTATTTCTTAGGAAACTTCATTATTTTGGTTTTGATTTGTATTTTATTTTATTTTATTTCTTCTTAAATGATAATACCAAGGTCTCTAATTCATTCTTTCATAGAAAAACTTCATTATTTTATTTTTCACTTCTTTTTTGTTTAATTTATTTCTTATATATTTGTAACTTAGGTGCCACTATTTCATTCTTTCTTAGGAAATTTCTTTTATTGCGAACATTTCACTATTATATGTTATTCTTGCATATTACAACAAAGAGCAATTCATGTGTAAATTGTGCGCAACTCCTGGGTAATACCAATACCACCAATTTTGTCTTCCATACAAAACTTAATTATTTTAGTATTTTTCTTTTTTCTTTTCTTTTGGAAGGGTAGTACCAATACCACTAATTTATTGTTTCTTAGAAAACTTTATTCTTTTGAATTTATAGTCTTTTTTCATTTTCTTTCTCTTGAAAGGGTTATAGCAATCCCACTTATTCATTCTTTCTTAGAAAACTCTATTATTTTGATTTAGTTTTAGTTTTTATTTCATTTCATTTCTTCTGAAAAGGTAATACAAGTTCCAACAATTCATTCATTCTTTCATTTATTCTTTAAGGTGGCACCATAACAACTATCCGACATTTACGCGACGAGGTCTTTTTCTTCTTTTGGTTATTCGGTTAACAACTCACAATAATTAAATTGATGGTAATTAAAAAAACGGTGATATTCTCATAATATTTTGCTTGTGTTTTATGTCGCGTTGCTTATTTTGCATTTTATTAACATGTGCAATTTTTTTGTAAATTGTGTGCAAAATTTTCCATTACTTGTTTTAGTTTTTCTTAGAAAACTTCGTATTTGTTTTGTTGATCTTTATTCATTTATTCTTTAAGGTGGCACCATGACAACCATCCAAAATTTAGGTTGTTGGGGAACGCAGTATTTCAAAAAATTTACCTACGATCACACGAGATATATCTAGGCGATGCATAGCAACGAGAGGGGAGAGTGTGTCTACGTACCCTCGTAGACTGAAAGGAGAAGCGTTTAGTAACGAGGTTGATGTAGTCGAACGTCTTCGGGATCCAACCGATCCAAGTACCGAACGCACGACACCTTCGCAATCAGCACACATTCAGCTCAATGACGCCCCTCGAACTCTTGATCCAGTTGAGGCCGAGGGAGAGTTCCGTCAGCACGATGGCGTGGTGACGGTGATGATGAAGTTACCGACACAGGGCTTCGCCTAAGCACTACAAGGATATGACCGAGGTGTGTAACTGTGGAGGGGGGCACCGCACACGGCTAAAAGATCAACTTGTGTGTCTTTGGGGTGCCCCCTCCCCACGTATATAAAGGGGGGAGGGGGAGGAGGCCGGCCAAGGTGTGGTGTACCAAGGGGGGGAGTCCTACTTGGACTCCTGGTCCAAGTAGGATTCGGCCCCCCTTTCCTATTCCTACAAGGAGAAGGGGGGAAAGAGGAGAAGGAGAGAAGGAAAGGCAGGTCGCCCTCCGCAACCCTAACCCAATTCGGATTGGGCTTGGGGGGGCACGTGCCTCCACCTGGCCGCCGCCTCCTCTCTTCCACTAGGGCCCATGAAGGCCCATCAACCCCCCGGGGGGTTCCGGTAACCCCCCGGTACTCCGGAAAATGCCCGAACCTATCCGAAACCATTCCGGTGTCCAAACATACCCTTCCAATATATCAATCTTTATGTCTCGATCATTTCGAGACTCCTCATCATGTCTGTGATCACATTCGGGACTCCGAACAAACTTCGGTTAATCAAAACACGAAACTCATAATACAAATCGTCATCGAACGTTAAGCGTGCGGACCCTACGGGTTCGAGAATTATGTAGACATGACCGAGACATATCTCCGATCAATAACCAATAGCGGAACCTGGATGTTCAGATTGGCTCCTACATATTCTACGAAGATCTTTATCGGTCAAACCGCATAACAACATACCGGGCTAACTCATTAGACTCATCGCTTGCAAGGCTCATAGTGATGTGCATTACCGAGAGGGCCTAGAGATACCTCTCCGATACACGGAGTGACAAATTCTAATCTCGATCTATGCCAACTCAACAAACACCACCGCAGACACCGGTAGAGCATCTTTATAATCGCCCAGTTATATTGTGATGTTTGATAGCACACACGGTGTTCCTCCAGTATTCGGGAGTTGCATAATCTCATAGTCCGAGGAACATGTATAAGTCATGAGGAAAGAAATAGCAGAAAAAACTAAACGATCATTATGCTAAGCTAACTGATGGGTCTTGTCCATCACATCATTCTCTAATGATGTGATCTCGTTCATCAAATGACAACACTTGTCTATGGCTAGGAAACTTAACCATATTTGATTAACGAGCTAGTCAAGTAGAGGCATACTAGGGACACTCTATTTGTCTATGTATTCACACATGTACTATGTTTCCGGTTAATACAATTCTAGCATGAATAATAAACATTTATCATGATATAAGGAAACATAAATAACATCTTTATTATTGCCTCCAGGGCATATTTCCTCTAGTCTCCCACTTGCACTAGAGTCAATAATCTAGATTACATACTAATGATTCTAACACCTATGGAGTCTTGGTGCTGATCATGTTTTGCTCGTGAGAGAGGCTTAGTCAACGGGTATGCAACATTCAGATCCATATGTATCTTGCAAATCTCTATGTCTCCCTCCTTGACTTGATCGCAGATGGAATTGAAGCGTCTCTTGATGTGCTTGGTTCTCTTGTGAAATCTGGATTCCTTTGCCAAGGCAATTGCACAAGTATTGTCACAAAATATTTTCATTGGACCTGATGCACTAGGTATTACACCTAGATCGGATATGAACTCCTTCATCCAGACTCCTTCATTTGCTGCTTCCGAAGTAGCTATGTATTCCGCTTCACACGTAGATCCCGCCACGACGCTCTGCTTAGAACTGCACCAACTGAAAGCTCCACCATTCAATAAAAATACGTATTTGGTTTGTGACTTAGAGTCATCCGGATCAGTGTCAAAGCTTGCATCGATGTCATCGTTTACGACGAGCTCTTTCTCACCTCCATAAATGAGAAACATATCCTTAGTCCATTTTAGGTATTTCAGGATGTTCTTGACCGCTGTCTAGTGATCCACTCCTGGATTACTTTCGTACCTCCCTGCTAAACTAATAGCAAGGCACACATCAGGTCTGGTACACATCATTTTATACATGATAGAACCTATGGCTGAGGCATAGGGAATGACTTTCATTTTCTCTCTATCTTCTGCAGTGGTCGGGCATTGAGTGTGACTCAACTTCACACCTTGTAACACAGGCAAGAACCCTTTCTTTGACTACTCCATTTTGAACTTCTTCAAAACTTTATCAAGGTATGTGCTTTGTGAAAGTCCAATTAAGCGTCTTGATCTATCTCTATTGATCTTGATGCCGAATATATAAGCAGCTTCACCGAGGTCTTTCATTGAAAATTTCTTATTCAAGTATTGTTTTATGCTATTCAGAAATTCAGTATCATTACCGATGAACAATATGTCATCCACACATAATATCAGAAATGCTACGGAGCTCCCACTCACTTTCTTGTAAATACAGGCTTCTCCAAAAGTCTTTATAAAACCATATGCTTTGATCATAGTATCAAAGCGTATATTCCAACTCTACGAAGCTTGCACCAGTCCATAAATGGATCACTGGAGCTTGCACATTTTGTTAGCACCTTTTGGATCGACAAAACCTTCTGGTTGCATCATATACAAGTCTTCTTTAAGATATCCATTAAGGAATGCAGTTTTGACATCCATTTGCCAAATTTCATAATCATAAAATGCGGCAATTGCTAACATGATTCAGATAGACTTAAGCATCGCTATGGGTGAGAAGGTCTCATCGTAGTCAACTCCTTGAACTTGTCGAAAACCTTCCGCAACAAGTCGAGCTTTGTAGACAGTAACATTACCATCAGTGTCAGTCTTCTTCTTGAAGATCCATTTATTTTCTATTGCTTGTCGATCATCGAGCAAGTCAACCAAAGTCCACACTTTGTTCTCATGCATGGATCCCATCTCAGATTTCATGGCCTCAAGCACGGAATCTGGGCTCATCATCGCTTCCTCATAGTTCATAGGTTCATCATGGTCAAGTAACATGACCTCCAGAACAGGATCACCGTACCACTCTGGTGTGGATCTTACTCTGGTTAACCTACGAGGTTCGGTAGTAACTTGATCAGAAGTTTCATGATCATGATGATTAGCTTCCTCACTAATTGGTGTAGGAATCACTAGAACTGATTTCTGTGATGAACTACTTTCCAATAAGGGAGAAGGTACAGTTACCTCATCAAGTTCTACTTTCCTCCCACTCACTTCTTTCGAGAGAAACTCCTTCTCTAGAAAGGATCCATTCTTAGCAACAAATATCTTGCCTTTGGATCTGTGATATAAGGTGTACCCAACAGTCTCCTTTGGGTATCCTATGAAGGCACATTTCTCCGATTTGGGTTCGAGCTTATCAGGTTGAAGCTTTTTCACATAAGCATCGCAGCCCCAAACTTTAAGAAACAACAACTTGGGTTTCTTGCCAAGCTGCAGTTCATATGGTGTCGTCTCAACGGATTTCGATGGTGCCCTATTTAACATGAATGCAGCCGTCTTTAAAGCATAACCCCAAAACGGTAGCGGTAAATCAGTAAGAGACATCATAGATCACACCATATCTAATAAAGTGCGGTTACGATGTTCGGACACACGATTACGCTATGGTGTTCCAGGTGGCGTGAGTTGCAAAACTATTCCGCATTGTTTCAAATGAAGACCAAACTCATAACTCAAATATTCACCTCCACGATCAGATCGTAGAAACTTAATTTTCTTGTTACGGTGATTTTCCACTTCACTCTGAAATTCTTTGAACTTTTCAAATGTTTCAGACTGATGTTTCATCAAGTAGATATACCCATATCTGCTCAAATCATCTGTGAAGGTCAGAAAATAACGATACCCACCGCGAGCATCAATACTCACCAGATCGCGTCAATCAGTATGTATTATTTCCAATAAGTCTGTTGCTCGCTCCATTGTTCTGAAGAACGGAGTCTTAATCATCTTGCCCAAGAGGCATGGTTCGGAAGCATCAAGTGATTCCAAAAGCCCATCAGCATGGAGTTTCTTCATGTGCTTTACACCGATATGACCTAAACGGCAGTGCCAAAAATAAGTTGCACTATCATTATTAAACTTATATATTTTGGCTTCAATACTATGAATATGTGTATCACTACTATCGAGATTCAATAAAAATAGACCACTCATTAAGGGTGCATGACCATAAAAGATATTACTCATATAAATAGAACAATCATTATTCTTTGATTTAAATGAATAACCGTCTCGCATCAAACAAGATCCAGATATAATGTTCATGCTTAACGCTGGCACCAAATAACAATTATTCAGGTCTAGAACTAATCGCGAAGGTATATGTAGAGGTAGCGTGCTGACTGTGATCACATCGACTTTGGAACCATTTCCCACATGCATCGTCACCTCGTCCTTAGCCAATATTCGCTTAATCTGTAGCCCCTGTTTTGAGTTGCAAATATGACCAACAGAACCAGTATCAAATACCCAGGCGCTACCGCGAGCATTAGTAAGGTACACATCAATAACATGTATATCAAATATACATTTCACTTTGCCATCCTTCTTATCTGCCAAATACTTGGGACAGTTCTGCTTCCAGTGACCAGTCCCTTTGCAGCAGAAGCACTCAATCTCAGGCTTAGGTCCAGACTTGGGCTTCTTCACTTGAGCAGCAACTTGTTTGCCATTCTTCTTGAAGTTTCCCTTCTTTCCTTTGCCCTTCTTCTTGAAACTAGAGGTCTTGTTGACCATCAACACTTGATGCTCCTTCTTGATTTCTACCTCCGCAGCCTTTAGCATTGTGAAGAGCCCGGGAATTGTCTTATCCATCCCTTGCATATTAAAGTTCATCACAAAGCTTTTGTAGCTTGGTGTCGGTGTCAAAACCGGCGGATCTCGGGTAGGGGGTCCCGAACTGTGCGTCTAGGCGGATGGTAACAGGAGACCGGGGACATGATGTTTTTACCCAGGTTCGGGCCCTCTCGATGGAGGTAAAACCCTATGTCCTGCTTGATTAATATTGCTGATATGGGTAGTACAAGAGTAGATCTACCACGAGATCAGAGAGGCTAAACCCTAGAAGCTAGCCTATGGTATGATTGTATGTTCGTCCTACGGACTAAAACCCTCCGGTTTATATAGACACCAGAGAGGGCTAGGGTTACACAGAGTCGGTTACAATGGTAGGAGATCTACATATCCGTATCGCCAAGCTTGCCTTCCATGCCAAGGAAAGTCCCTTCCGGACACGGTACGAAGTCTTCAATCTTGTATCTTCATAGTCCAGGAGTCCAGCCGAAGGTATAGTCCGGATATCCGGACACCCCCTAATAAAGGACTCCCTCAGTAGCCCCTGAACCAGGCTTCAATGATGACGAGTCCGGCATGCAGATTGTCTTCGTCATTGCAAGGCGGGTTCCTCCTCCAAGTACTTCATAGAAGATTTTGAACACAAAGGTAGTGTCCGGCTCTGCAAAATAAGTTTCCACATATTGCCATAGAGAGAATAATATTTACACAAATCTAATCTGCTAACGTATTCCGTAGCATGACATCACACCACGACCAAGTCTTTATTCGAATTGTTTTACTGTCCCACCTCAGCGCGTTTAGCGAGGCGGTTTCCTTGGCACGTCTTGTCAAAGTAGAGATCATGTCCCCTTATTCCGGGATTCTCATCAATACGGGCATGGGTAACCCAACCGCGCCATTGATTACGATGCTTGGGAGATAAGCGAGTTTTACCAGGATGGTGGGGACGCATAGTCGCGTCCGCCCATATAAGGGGATAAGGATCCACCTTTTTATCCACGCCTTCTTCCTCCTTTGCCTATCCATTTCCGCGCACTCGAGCTCTAGCGCCCAAGTCCGCACACCCCACCTCAACCTTCTCCAGCCATGTCCGGAGCGGGAGGCAAGTGGATGGTCTCCTCCGTCACGGAGGGACACATAAAAAAACTGAGGAAGGCCGGATACTTGTCTAACGACATTGCGCACCGGCTTCCCTAAGAGGGGCAGCTCATCCCCACCCCTAGGCCCCATGAGAGGGTGGTGTTCCTCCCCCATTTCCTCCGCGGACTGGGCTTCCCTCTCCACCCATTTGTCTGGGGGGCTCATGTTCTACTATGGCCTGGATTTCCACAATCTGGCCTCGAACTTTGTCCTCAACATCTCGGCGTTTATCGTCGTGTGCGAGGCTTTCTTCTGCATCCGCCCCATTTCGGCCTATGGCTCAAGACTTTCAATGTCAAGCCGAAGGTGGTGCGCGGCACCCAGGCGGAGTGCGGTGGCACCATGGTGGGAAAGATGCCCAATGTCCTATGGCTCGAGGGCTCCTTCGTGGAGACCCTAAAGGGGTGGCAATCGGGGTGGTTTTACATCACCGAGCCGCGCGACCCTAAATGGGTCGCAGCACCCGAGTTCCGATCCGGACCCCCTACGTGGTTCACCTCCTGGAAAGAGACGGGCCTGTCGTGGGGTAAAAAAGGAGAGCTGACCGGACTCCAAACATGCGTCCAAACCCTGGTGGACAAGAAGCTCAAACTTGTCAACGTAGTCCAGGTTATGCTCATCCGCCGGATCCTCCCGTGTCAACAACGGGCTTTCAACCTGTGGGAGTTCAACCCGGCGCAGCACCGAACTCTGAGCAGGCTCTTCGACATGACGTACGAAGATGCCTGGAAGGTGATTTTCAAGGGCGCCGAGGCCCCCGCATTCGCTACCGAGGATCGCGGATTCAGCATGCAGCGTCACGCTAGTGCGGTAAGCTGTTTTTACCTTTTACAGGGTATTAGTTTTTCATAGTTTGACTCCATGCGGGATCTAAGCTCCCTTACCTTTGACAGGATTGGCAGGAGACATCCGGACAGATCAACTATCCGGCCCCTTTGCCCGAAGGCCCAGCGGACGCTCGCTTGGCGAAGCTGCTGGTTCCGGCACCCTATGTGGTGCCAGAGAAGAAGGCCAAGAAGAAGGCCACGGGACTCGAAAGAGTGCCCGGCGCCTGGAGGTGTCGGATTCATCATCCGACGACTCCAAGACGCACTCCTCCCATGAAGACAAGGAGGAGGAAGAAGAGACCTCTCCCCCTCCAACGGGGGGAGGGAAGAAAAGGAAGGCCGCCCCAACTAGGGAGGATGAAGGGTCCAAGAAGGGGAAGACCCCTCCTCCGGACTACTCCACCAACGCCGACGACAGCGAAGAGGAGTGGCCACACATGGCCAAGCCCCTGGCGAGATCGTAAGTATTCGGACACCAGAGCAATTCATATTGTTCCTTTCTTGCACAGCTCCTCCTTACGCCGAATATGACTATGCAGTCCGCCCAAGGTCGGGCTCGACGAGTCGTCGAGCGGCTCCCTGGATTCGTCGGACGTGAATTCACTTCCGCCCGCTACCTCCCCCCACCCTACGGACGGCGCCGAGGTGCTGTCCCAACAGGTTCGAAGCCAGGAGGAGGTGGTCCTGGAGGCGCCGCAAGGCGACCTCCCGGACTCCAGGCGCAAAGGGGATAGAACCCCAAAGGGCTCCAAGTCCGGCCTTGAGCTGGACACCGCGCTGGAACCTTCAACGGTTTCGGACTCCGGTAGGCAGCCTCCTTCCAAGAGGAGCAAGCCTACCGAGCTGGTGACCTCCGTCCAACCGGAGGCACCAGAAAATTTGCTGGAGGTGCTTAACGGCGCCTCCATCGACGAGGAGCACCGCATTATTATGAGTGCGGTGATCCCGAAGGTTCAATCCGCCAAGAGCGGACTGACTGAAGCCTATGCCAGCCTTCTAACAGGCTTTGAGGTAAGTAAAAATATGTAAAAATATTACCGCATAGACAGTAGCCCCTGATGCTCTGTTCGGTGTTCGGAAAGAAAAGCCGAATAGAGGATCTAATAACATTCGCAGGAGTCTAACATAATCAAGTCAATATGCATATGCAGGCTTCGCTGCTGGCCTCCGCCGCACTGACTACGGAGGTGGATACGCTAAAGCAAAACCTCGCGCGGTCCGAGAACGAGCTCGGCCATGCCAAGAGGCTACTCGAGGAGAAGGAAGGTAAGTAATACCTTGCGCAAGTATATAGAGAAGATGTGGTTGCAAAAAATGACAGGATCAACGTGCTATTATAGGGGCCATGACCGAGGTGGCAACCCTTAAGAAAGCGCTATCCGAGACCGAAAACAGAGCGGCCGCGGAGCGCACAGAGAGAGGGAAGTAGGGGGCGCGGGTGGAGGAGGTGCAGAAAGAGCTCCATGCTCTCGTGAAAAAACACGAGAGTTTGGAGCTTGACTCAAAGACGCAAGCGTCCGAGCTTGTGGCAGCCCCCGACAGCGCGAAGTCTGCCAAGGCCGAAGCCCAGAAAGCCCTCCAAGAAATTGAAGCGATGAAGAAGATAGCGGCGGGTAAGGCATTCATTATGCAAAGCAAGCACGTGAAAGTGAATTACTTGTTACTTACCCGAGTCCGGAGCTCTCCAGGAGCATTCGCAGATTTGCCCCGCAGTGCGTCTGATGCCGCCGCCTACTACCGAGCCAAAGAGGGGAGCTCGACGGAGAAGGTGTTCTGGTCTCAGTATGCTGAGGCCGGACACCTGGTGCCTTTGAGCGACCAGCTGAAGCAAATGGTCGAGCTCCACAAGGTGGCCGAATAGGCCATAAAGGGCCTCATATTTCGGCTTTGGCCTGGAGAGGCTCTGCCTGGGAGCTACTTCAGGCTGGTGAGGCGGCTGGTGGATGCCTGTCCACGGCTTGAAGTAATCAAGCGCTCCATCTACATTGAAGGTGCCCGTGCTAAAGTGCACTGGGGCAAGATGGATGCGGAGAATGGTGAAGGACGGGCCGCCGCCGGGCAAGGAGCATCGCATACCGGAAGGGTATTATGAGGGCGTCCTGAAGGGTGCCTGCCTTATAGCGGATGAATGCTCCAAAGATGTAATTTTTGAGTAAACTCACATTTTTGATCCTGTACGCTGAAAACTTGTTCATATGCGCTAAGCAACACTTTTGAATTTAAAATATTACCTTCTGTGCGGCCGTTTATCAAATTTGAGAGATGGCGAGTCATCGGCTTCTGCCCCCATGCCACGAGTGCTGGGGTGTTCGTGATAAACATGAGCGCTCTTTTTCCCATTCTTGGGTCCTTCGAGGGAGGCGCTCAACACAACAAACAAGGCAATCAGACTATAATGCTTGAACACTCTCACTTAGCCATAGAATTCTATAATTTTAAATTTAGGCGAAGCCCCTAGTGTTCGGAAGACCGAGTTCGGGGCACTATCCACGCCTAGGCCGGACAAAGCCGACTCCTCGCTCTAAGCGGCATAAGTCTTTAGGGACTCGAAAACCTCTCGAACAGCGACCAACTCTCGCCTCATCATGACGGTCAGTTTTAGCTTTCTCTATTGAGGTGCTTAGCCCAGCTCAACTGGGGCACAATCACAGTAGTTCTCCTAGTGCTACCTTAGCCGATATAACGGAACATAAGGTACCAAAACATAGGAGCCGGGCAAACCCAACTATTGACCCAAGACATGATTCGGAGCCGATGCATATAATGCTATAAGTTCGGGGTGCCGCACTTGTGAAAGTGTTCGGACTTCTCACACCGTATTGTGGGGTACTTAAGCCCCTAGCGTATTGGCCGTACCAAAGTGTACGGGTGCAACATGTCATTAATGAACATATATTCGTAAAAAAGAGTAATGCAATAATAGACGGAAGCTATGCATTGTTTATTTAAAAAAAGCTGCGATCAAAGCAGAACGATACAAATAGTGCAATAAGCAAAAGATGGGACTATTTAACATGTCCTTTTCAGGGGCGAGCTGCGGAATGGTATGTGAAACAGGTATACTGCTCGTTATAGAGACCACCTTAGAGTTCCATAATGCGGCGTAGCTTTCTGCTTCCCTGGTTGTATCATTTGTGCGGCAATTGTACTGCCGGACAAGCCTTCCGAAGAATGGAGTCCTGAAAATAAGAGAAAATTAAGAAATTGGCAGCCCCTAGTGTGGTTTAAGCCGCGTTTCAGGCGTGCCGTGATGGTGCCCCTCCCCCTATGCCCATGGTATTTCCAGAGCGTAGTTATGTACGCATAACACTGGTTTCGCAAGTTCGCGAGGGCTGGGGTTGGGGCCGCATTGCTACGCTTGCTTGGAACGTGCCAGGCGGTCTTGTTGTAGGTTACTCCGGGTGCGCTTAACGGTGTCCAGACGTTTAATGACCGGACTGGAGAATTGCCTTGAGAGGTTGTTTTGTACTTCTGCTGCGATAGTCGCCGTATGCTCCTCCGTTCGGAGAGAGCGTTCGGTGTTTCCATTGACCGTGATGACTCCTCGAGGGCCTGGCATTTTGAGCTTGAGGTATGCGCAGTGCGGCATCGCATTGAACTTGGCAAATGCGGTTCGCCCGAGCAGTGCGTGATAGCCACTACGGAACAAGACTATGTCGAAGATTAACTCCTCGCTTCGGAAATTATTCGGAGATCCGAAGACCACTTCAAGTGTAACTGAGCCTGGGAAGTTGGCCTCTACACCTAGTATGATGCCTTTAAAGGTCGTTTTAGTGGGTTTAATCCTCGAGGGATCGATGCCCATTTTCCGCACTGTATCCTGGTAGAGCAGGTTCAGGCTGCCGCCGCCGTCCATAAGGACTAGTGAGGTGAAATCCGTCAATAATTGGGTCTAGAACCAATGCGGCGAATCCACCATGACGGATGCTAGTGGGGTGGTCCCTTCGATCAAAAGTGATCGGGCAGGAAGACCATGGGTTGAACTTTGGGGCGACTGGCTCCATCGCGTATACGTCCCTTAGCGCACGCTTCCGCTCCCTCTTGGGGACGTGGGTTGCGTATATCATGTTCACCGTCCGCACTTGTGGGGGAAAACTTTTCTGTCCACTGTTGTTCGGCGGCCGGAGCTCCTCCTCGTCATCGCTATGCAGCCCCTTGTCTCTGCTTTTGGCATTTTACTTGCCTACCTGCTTGAACACCCAACAATCCCTGTTGGTGTGATTGGCTGGTTTTTCGGGGGTGCCATGTATCTGGCATGAGCGGTCGAGTATTTGGTCCAAACTGGATGGGCCCGGAGTATTTGTTTTGAATGGCTTTTCCCATTGACTGGGTTTAGAGCCTCTAAATCCGGCGTTAACCGCCGTATCCTCAGTATTGTCGCCGTTAATGCGGCGCTTTTGCTTGTTGCGACGCGACCTGCCACTGCTGTCCTTGGTATCCGAATTACCAGTGCTCTTAGTCATGTTATTGCTGCGAGCTAGGCACCTGTCTTCTCCCGCGC
The DNA here is from genome assembly GCA_034509565.1 of Triticum monococcum. Classification (NCBI taxonomy): domain Eukaryota; kingdom Viridiplantae; phylum Streptophyta; class Magnoliopsida; order Poales; family Poaceae; genus Triticum; species Triticum monococcum. Next base: position 589,692,395 of record CM067845.1, on the reverse strand, counting down.
AAAAGCGGGTCATAAGTGTCGTGAGGGCTGCCATAGATTTCGGCTTTTTCTGTCCTAGGTGCCGTGCAAGCCACTCGTCGCTGATGTTATGCTTGAAGGCTGCTAGGGCCTCTGTGTCCGGACAGTCGACAATTTGATTTTTCTTGGTTAGGAACCGTGTCCAGAATTGTCTGGCCGATTCCTCTAGCTGCTGAATTATGTGGCTTAGGTCACCGGCATCTGGTGGTTGCACATAAGGGAGGTATTTGATGGCGTGTAGGTCATCACCGCGGGCCATGTGGATATGAAGGAGATAGTCCTCGATCCATACCGCAGGATCTGTTGTGCCATCGTATGATTCGATGTTCACGGGTTTGAAACCCTCGGGGATTTGATGATCCATTACTTCATCTATGAAGCATAGTGGGTGTGCGGCGCCTCTGTATTGGGCTATATCACGACGCAGCTCAAACGAGCTTTGTCTACTGTGTTCGGCCCGACCGGATTGACTGTATCCGGAGTGACGATTACCGTCTCGTGCCGTGGGGCACCCACGCGGTCCGTAGATCGATCTTGTTTGCCTTGCCTTGTCCTCCAATATATCTCGCAAGTCTGGCGCATTTTCCCATGCCTTGGTATTTTTTGAGCGGCGCCGGGGTGCGGCTTGAGTGGAGGGCCGAGAGGCCTCTCTGTCGCGGCCACGGGGTGGCCGGTCGGCCGCATCATGCGCTGGTGATGTTGGTTTAGGTGCTTCCTCCTCTAATCGGGGTAGCAACCTGCGCTTTGGGTAAATCTTGGAGGGGCATTCGAGTTCATACTCTTCAGGCGCAAGGACTTCAGTCCATCTATCGGCTAGCAAATCTTGATCAGCTCTAAGCTGCTGCTGTTTTTTCTTGAGGGTGCTCACCATGGCCATAAGCATGCGTTTGAAATGCTCTTGTTCGATGGGATCCTCCAGCACGACAAATTTGTCGTCGTCGAGGCTTGCCTCGTCTTCGAAGGGAGGCATATAATTATCGTCCTCGACCTCTCTATCTGCCGCTCTCTCATGAGGGCTGGCTTCTCTATCCTCCTATGCTGAATCTTGCTGGAGGTGGTTGTCTTCGGCATTGTGCGGGGTGTTATTATCTCCCGTGCCGGAATCACCATTTTTGCTTTGGCAGGATTTAGAGCGGCGCCGCTGACGCCGGCGCTTAGGCTGCTTCTTGGAGGGTTCATCCTCCGCTGTTCCATCGCCATTGCCTTCTTTTGGGGTGTCCACCATGTATATATCATATGACGAGGTGGCTTTCCAGTGCCCTATAGGCGCTGGTTCTTGATCATCTCCTGCATCGGCGTCCATACCGTCAATGTCTTCGGAGTCGAAGTCGAGCATGTCGGTTAAATCATCGACAGTGGCTACGAAGTGGGTGGTGGGTGGGCTTTGAATTTCTTCGTCATCCGCATCCCAACCTTGCTGATCATAGTCCGGCCAGGGCTCTCCTGATAAAGAGAGAGACTTTAGTGAATTCATAATATGGCCGAAGGGCGAGTGCTGAAAGATGTCCGTGGCGGTGAACTCCACGATCGGCGCCCAATCGGGTTCGATCGGTAGGGGCGCGGAGGGCTCGGAGTCTGGAGAGGAGTCCGGCTCCTTGGAGTCACGGGCTTCGCAGAGAATAGGGTTGGTGTTCGGCTTGATTGCCGTAGAGATTGCAGCCCCCGAGGCGGTGTCCAACCACCCATCCTCGATTGGCGCAGTTGGCTCTGAATTAAGGGTCGGAGCTGATGCGGGTGCGACCTCCAGGGCACTGTTCGGCGGCAGAGCTAGATCATGCCCATCGTGACAGTGCAGCACGCTCGGCCGCGACTCGAATCCGTCGAAGATCAAGTCTCCGCGGAGGTCGGCCGTGTAGCTCAAACTTCCAAATCTGACCTGATGGCCAGGGGCGTAGCTTTCGATCTGCTCCAGATGGCCAAGCGAATTGGCCCGCAGTGCAAAGCCGCCAAATACGAAAATCTGTCTAGGGAGAAAAGTCTCACCCTGGATCGCATCATCATTGATGATCGGAGGAGCCATCGGGCCTAAAAGTGACGACACAGAGGAACTCTCAATGAAAGCACCAATGTCGGTGTCAAAACCGGCGGATCTTGGGTAGGGGGTCCCGAACTATGCGCTAGGCGGATGGTAACAGGAGACCGGGGACACGATGTTTTTACCCATGTTCGGGCCCTCTCGATGGAGGTAAAACCCTACGTCCTACTTGATTAATATTGATGATATGGGTAGTACAAGAGTAGATCTACCACGAGATCAGAGAGGCTAAACCCTAGAAGCTAGCCTATGGTATGATTGTATGTTCATCCTACGGACTAAAACCCTCCGGTCTATATAGACACCGGAGAGGGCTAGGGTTACACAGAGTCGGTTACAATGGTAGGAGATCTACATATCCGTATCGCCAAGCTTTGCTTCCACGCCAAGGGAAGTCCCTTCCGGACATGGGACGAAGTCTTCAATCTTGTATCTTCATAGTCCAGGAGTCCGGCCGAAGGTATAGTCCGGCTATCCGGACACCCCCTAATCCAGGACTCCCTCACTTGGTGGCAGTGATTGAAGAACTCTGTCAATGACACTATGATCAGGAATATTAACTCCCAGTTGAGTCAAGTGGTTGTGGTACCTAGACATTCTGAGTATATGTTCACTGACAGAACTATTTCTCCTCCATCTTGTAGCCATAGAACTTATTGGAGACTTCATATCTCTCAATTTGGGCATTTGCTTGAAATATTAACTTCAACTCTTGGAACATCTCATATGCTCCATGACGTTCAAAACATCATTGAAGTCCCGATTCTAAGCTGTAAAGCATGGCACACTGAACTATCGAGTAGTCATCAACTTTGCTCTGCCAGACGTTCATAACATCTGGTGTTGCTCCTGCAGCGGGCTTTGCACCTAGCGGTGCTTCCAGGATGCAATTCTTCTATGCAGCAATGAGGATAATCCTCAAGTTATGGACCCAGTCCATGTAGTTGCTACCATCACTACTAGGAAAAGGCCTACTAGTGGCGCACCAGTTTTGCCTACTAATGGCGCACTACTGGTGCGCCACTAGTACCACGCCACTAGTATTTTTTACTAATGGCGCACCAGTGGTGCGCCATTAGTATAGGCCACGGTGCGCCATTAGTATAGGCCACTGGTGCGCCATTAGTATAGACTCCGGTGCGCCATTAGTATTTTTGAATTTTGAAGGCGGGAAAATAGTAGTGGCGCACCGTCTAACCCCCACCGTGCACCATTGCTATTTTTGAATTTGGATCTGGATCACGATTTTTTGCCCATTTTTGCTCTTTTTTTGCTCGATATTATTTCAAATTTTGTTCCTGTTTTTGGATCTTGTACGTTCTTTTGTCGTGTTCTTTTGCCGGAGAGGAGTTCACCGGAGAGGAGGAGGAGGAGGTGACCAGAGAGGCGCTCGCCTACATCGCTGGAGAGGAGGAGGAGGTCGCCGGAGAGGATTTCACCGGAGCATCGGAGAGGAGGAAGGAGAAACCATGAGGGGATGGGAGGAGAGGAGGGAGGAGGAGCTCACCGGAGAGGAGGGAGGAGGAGCTCACCGGAGATGAGGGAGGAGGAGCTCAACGGAGAGGAGGGAGGAGAAACCATGAGGGGAGGGGAGGGGAGGAGAGGAGAGGAGAGGAGGGAGGAGGAGGTCGCCAGAGAGGAGGAAGGAGGAGGTCGCCGGAGAGGTGGAGGAGGTCGCCGGAGAGGAGGAGGAGGAGGTCGCCGGAGAGGAGGAGGGTAGTATGGTGGAGGAGAGAAGGGAAGATGGAGTGGAGGAGAGGAGGAGATGGAGTGGAGGAGAGGTGGAGTGGAGGAGAAGAATGAAGAGGTAAGGAGGAGAGGACACGCCCAGCCATATATACGGCATAGTAATGGCGCACCGTGGGCAGGTGCACCATTACTAATTTTTTACTTATTTTGAATTTTGAAGGCGGGAAGATACTAATGGCGCACCATGGGCAGGTGCGCCTTTAGTAACTGTTTTTATTTTTTTGATTTATTTTAAATTTTGAAGGCGGGAAGATAGTAATGGCGCACCATGGTCAGGTGCGCCATTAGTAAGTTTGATTTTTTTTTGAATTTTTTGCCTCTCCAGATCTTAAAAGCCCCATATCTTTTTTCTGTTAGGTTTTTGAGGATTTTGAAAATGTTTAACGGGGTTCCCCCGTTAAATTCAGATGTAACTTTTCGAGTAGATGATTTTTCATATAAAAAACTTTTTCATCCGAGTTCGTATGCAAAAGTTATGCCCATTTTTACAAATTCTCGAGAGATTTTGCAAAAAAGTCGAAAATTCATGTTTGTAAATTTTGCTACCAACTAGACCACATATCACATGGGAATCTTATTTTCTTTTATTTTTTAACATTTCTATCATTTTCTTTTATTTTTTTATGAAACTGAAAAGGCGGTCCACGGGGGGGGGGGGGGGGGGGGGGTGTGCACTCGGGGGAATGTTTGGGCCAAACTACTAATGACGCACCCTGGGATGGTGCGCCATTACTACTAATGGCGCACCATGGGATGGTACGCCATTACTAGTTCAACTAGTAATGGCGCACCACCCCCACGGTGCGCCATTAGTAGTTTAAAAAATAAAAATAAAAAAAAAGTTTGAATTTTTTTGAAACATAATTACTAATGGCGCACAATGGGAGTGGTGCTTCATTACTAGTTGAACTAGTAATGGCGCACCATCCCACGGTGCGCCATTAGTAGTTTTGAAAAAATAAAAAAAATTATGTAATTTGCACACTAATTACACGGTGCGCCATTAGTATTTGCACACTAATGGCGCACCAACACATGGTGCGCCATTAGTATTTTGTAATGGCGCACCACATGTACAGTGCGCCATTAGTGTCCATATTGGCTATAGCTGTTTTTGTAGTAGTGCATCATCTTTCAACTTAGCTTTCTCTAGGAACGCATTAAAATTCAAACGAACGGTAGCACGGGCCATTTATCTACAACAACATAGACATGCAAAATACTATCTGGTAGTAAGTTCATGATAAATTAAAGTTCAATTAATCATATTACATAAGAACTCCCACTTAGATAGACATCTCTCTAGTCATCTAAATGATCACGTGATCCATATCAACTAAACCATGTCCGATCATCACGTGAGATGGAGAAGTTTTCAATGGTGAACATCACTATGTTGATCATATCTACTATATGATTCACGCTCGACCTTTCGGTCTCAGTGTTCCGAGGCCATATCTGCATATGCTAGGCTCGTCAAGTTTAACCCGAGTATTCTGCGTGTGGAAAACTGGCTTGCACCCGTTGTATATGAACATAGAGCTTATCACACCCGATCATCATGTGGTGTCTCGGCACGACGAACTGTAGCTACGGTGCATACTCAGGGAAAACACTTATACCTTGAAATTTAGTGAGAGATCATCTTATAATGCTACCGCCGTACTAAGCAAAATAAGATGCATAAAGGATAAACATCACATGCAATCAAAATAAGTGATATGATATGGCCATCATCATCTTGTGCCTTTGATCTCCATCTCCAAAGCAACGTCATGATCACCATCTTCACAGGCTTGACACCTTGATCTCTATCGTAGCATCGTTGTCGTCTCGCCAACTATTGCTTCTACGGCTATCGCTACCGCTTAGTGATAAAGTAAAGCAATTACATGGCAATTGCATTTCATACAATAAAGCGACGACCATATGGCTCCTGCCAGTTGCCGATAACTGCTAAAAAACATGATCATCTCATACAACAATTTATATCATCACGTCTTGACCTTATCACATCACAACATGCCCTGCAAAAAACAAGTTAGACGTCCTCTGATGACCCACAAGTGTAGGGGATCTATCATAGCCTTTTCGATAAGTAAGAGTGTCGAACCCAACGAGGAGCAGAAGGAAATGATAAGCAGTTTTCAGTAAGGTATTCTCTGCAAGCACTGAAATTATCGGTAACAAATAGTTTTGTGATAAGGTAATTTGTAATGAGTAGCAAGTAATAAAAGTAAATAAGGTGCAGCAAGATGGCCCAATCCTTTTTGTTGCAAAGGACAGGCCTGGACAAACTCTTATATGAAGGAAAGCGCTCCTGAGGACACATGGGAATTATCATCAAGCTAGTTTTCATCACGTTCATATGATTCACGTTCGGTACTTTGATAATTTGATATGTGGGTGGACCGGTGCTTGGGTACTGTCCTTACTTGTACAAGCATCCCACTTATGATTAACCTCTATTGCAAGTATCTGCAACTACAACAGAAGTATTAAGGTAAACCTAACCATAGCATGAAACATATGGATCCAAATCAGCACCTTACGAAGCAACACATAAACTAGGGTTTAAGCTTCTGTCACTCTAGCAACCCATCATCTACTTATTACTTCCCAATGCCTCCCTCTAGGCCCAAACAATGGTGAAGTGTCATGTAGTCGACGTTAACATGACACCAATAGAGGGATGACAACATACATCTCATCAAAATATCGAACGAATACCAAATTCACATGACTACTTATAGCAAGACTTCTCCCTTGTCCTCAGGAACAAACGTAACTACTCACAAAGCATATTCATGTTCATAATCAGAGGGGTATTAATATGCATAATGGATCTGAACATATGATCTTCCACCAAGTAAACCAACTAGCATCAACTACAAGGAGTAATCAACACTACTAGCAACCCACACGTCCCAATCTGAGGTTTGGATACAAAGATTGGATACAAGAGATGAACTAGGGTTTGAGATGAGATGGTGCTGGTGAAGATGTTGATGGAGATTGACCCCCTCCCGATGAGAGGATCGTTGGTGATGACGACGGTGATGATTTCCCCCTCCTGGAGGGAAGTTTCCCCGCAGAACAGCTCTGCCGGAGCCCTAGATTGGTTCCGCCTAGTGGCGGCGGAGTTTCTTCCCGAAAGCTTGCTTATGATTTTTTCCTCGGACGAAAGACCTCATATAGTAGAAGATGGGCATCAGAGGGCCACCAGGGGGCCCACGAGGCAGGGGAGCGCCCCCAGGGTGGTAGGGCGCGCTCCCCACCCTCGTGGCCAGGGTGTGGGCCCCCTCTGGTGCTTTCTCCGCTTAGTATTTTTTATTAATTCCAAAAATGACTTCCGTGAAGTTTCAGGACTTTTGGAGCTGTGCAGAATAGGTCTCTAATATTTTCTCCTTTTCTAGCCCAGAATTCCAGACGCCGGCATTCCCCCTCTTCATGTAAACCTTGTAAAATAAGAGAGAACAGGCATAAGTATTGTGACATAATGTGTAATAACAGCCCATATTGCAATAAATATCGATATAAAAGCATGATGCAAAATGGACGTATCATCCTCTACTTTGTTATTGCAAGTTTTACGTGGCTGCTACAGGCTTCTAGTAAGAACCGTTCTTACCTAGCATCAAAACCACAACGATTTTTGTCAAGTGTGATGTTTTAACCTTCAACAAGGACCGGGCGTAGTCAAACTCGATTCAACTAAAGCTCGAGAAACAGACACCCACTAGCCACCTGGGTGCGAAGTACGTCGGTAGAACCAGTCTCATGAACGCGGTCATGTAATGTCGGTCTGGGCCGCTTCATCCAACAATACCGCCAAATCTAAGTAAGACATTGCTGGTAAGCAGTATGCCTATTATCGTCCACAACTCTTTGTGTTCTACTCGTGCATATAACATCTACTCATAGACCTGGCTCGGATGCCACAGTTGGGGAACGCAATATTTCAAAAAATTTACCTATGATCACGCAAGATTTATCTAGGAGATGCATAGCAACGAGAGGGGAGAGTGTGTCTACGTACCCTTGTAGACCGAAAACAGAAGCGTTTAGTGACGCGGTTGATGTAGTCGAACGTCTTCGCGATCCAATCGATCCAAGTACCAAACGCATGGCACGTCTGCGATCAGCACCCGTTCAGCTCAATGAAGTCCCTCGAACTCTTGATCTAGTTGAGGCTGAGGGAGAGTTTCGTCAGCACGATGGCGTGGTGGCGGTGATGATGAAGTTACCGACGCAGGGCTTCGACTAAGCACTACAACGATATGAACGAGGTGTGTAACTGTGGAGGCGGGCACCGCACACGGCTAAAAGATCAACTTGTGTGTCTTTGGGGTGCCCCCTCCCCACGTATATAAAGGGGGGGGGGGAGGAGGAGGAGGCCAGCCAAGGTGTGGCGCTCCAAGGGGGGGAGTCGTACTTGGACTCCTGGTACAAGTAGGATTCGGCCTCCCCTATCCTATTCCTACAAGGAGAAGGGGGGAAAGAGGAGAAGGAGAGAAGGAAAGCCCCCCAACCCTAACCCAATTCGGATTGGGCTTGGGGGGGGGCATGCCTCCACCTGGCCGCCGCCTCCTCTCTTCCACTAGGGCCCATGAAGACACATTAACCCCCCGGGGGCTTCCGGTAACCCCCCGGTACTCTGAAAAATGCCCGAACCTATCCGAAACCATTCCGGTGTCCAAACATGCCCTTCCAATATATCAATATTTATGTCTCGACCATTTCGAGACTCCTCGTCATCTCCGTGATCTCATCCGGGACTCTGAACAAACTTCGGTTCATCAAAACACGAAACTCATAATACAAATCGTCATCGAACGTTAAGCGTGCTGACCCTACGGGTTCAACTAATGGAGACATCACCGAGATATATCTATGATCAATAACCAATAGAGGAACCTAGATGATCATATTGGCTCCTACATATTCTACGAAGATCTTTATCGGTCAAACCGCACAACAACATACGTTGTTCCCTTTGTCATCAGTATGTTACTTGCCCAAGTTTCGGTCGTCGGTATCATCATACCTAGTGCAATCTCGTTACCGGCAAGTCTCTTTAATTGTTCCGTAATGTATCATCCTGTGGCTAACTCATTAGACACATCGCTTGCAAGGCTCATAGTGATGTGCATTACCGAGAGGGCCCAGAGATACCTCTTCGATACACGGAGTGACAAATCCTAATCTCGATCTATGCCAACTCAACAAACACCACCGGAGACTGGACCTTAGCATCTTTATAATCACCCAGTTACATTGTGACGTTTGATAGCACACAAGGTGTTCCTCCGGTATTCGGGAGGTGCATAATATCATAGTCTGAGGAACATGTATACGTCATGAAGAAAGCAATAGCAGAAAAAACTAAATGATCATTATGCTAAGCTAACTGATGGGTCTTGTCCATCACGTCATTCTCTAATGATGTGATCCCGTTCATCAAATGACAACACATGTCTATGCCTAGGAAACTTAACCATCTTTGATTAATGAGCTATTCAAGTAGATGCATACTAGGGACACTCTGTTTGTCTATGTATTCACACATGTACTAAGTTTCTGGTTAATACAATTCTAGCATGAATAATAAACATTTATCATGATATACGGAAATATAAATAACAACTTTATTATTGCCTCTAGGGCATATTTCCTTCATAGGAGACTAGGTCTTTTTCTTCTTTTGGTTATCAGGTTAACAACCCACGATAATTAAAATGATGGTAATAAAAAATCATGATATTCTAAGAATATTTTGCTTGTGTTTTATGTCGCATTGCTTATTTTGCATATTATGAACATGTGCAAATCTTGTGTAAATTGTGTGAAAATTTTGTCATTCTTTATTTTTTTCATTTGTATTTCTCGCGTACAAACATGATTTTTTATGCAAATTCATATGATATACTACATTGTATGTGTGACATTTTGAGCTGTATAAGTTCATTTCTTTGAAATAAAAAAAGACACTCTCATAGTGCCATGCTGACATTATTCAGTATAGAGGGTATATTCACTAACGTAAACTAGTTTTATTGTGTAAATCTACTGGAACGTCGTGTGGCTGTGCTTTAATCTACTCCAAGCAAGTTAGCTAGCTAGCATGCATTCCCTGGCTCCCTGCACACAACATGCAACACGCACGCACGCGCTCATTGGGACGAAGCAACATAACAAAAGCCCAGTACCTGGTCGAGGCAAATGCCTTTGCTCCTGATGTGGATGGAAAAAAGTGACTGACCAAAATTGTAAATTCAGTCAACTGACTCCTAGTCACGCCCATTTTATTTTGTACTATATTACTATACATTAGTAGATAGAAACTTTATCAATCCTTTTCACAATGTTGTGGCATTATGAGTTTGTCCATTGTTCAAACTTTGCTGGTGTTTGAGGGATTCCTGGATTAGGGGGTCCCCGGGCGTCCGAGCTATGTGACGTGGGCCGGACTGGTGGGTCGTGAAGATACAAGATAGAAGGCTTCTCCCGTGTCCGCATGAGACTCTCCTTGGAATGGAAGGCAAGCTTGGCGTTCAGATATGAAGATTCCTTTCTCTGTAAATCGACTCTGTACAAATACTACCCCCTCCGGTATCTATATAAACCAGAGGGTTTAGTATGTAGAGGCAGTCACAATCATATAGGCTAGACATCTAGGGTTTAGTCATTATGATCTTGAGGTAGATCAACTCTTGTAACCCCTATACTCATCAAAGTCAATCAAGCAGGACGTAGGGTTTTACCTCCATCAAGAGGGCCTGAACCTGGGTAAACATCGTGTCCCCTGCCTCATGTTACCTTCGATCCTTAGACGCATAGTTCGGGACCCCCTACCCAAGATCTGCCGGTTTTGACACCGACATTGGTGCTTTCATTGAGAGTTCCTCTATGCCGTCGACAAAGGATTTGATGGCTTGTTCAATTATCCACAATGATGCTGTTTCGGGGGAGATTTCCCCCTGGCCAAATTTTCGTATTCGGCAGCTTCGCGCTGCATGCCAATTCGATTGGCCACCTTGAGCAGATCGACAGCTGCGCCCCTGGTCATCGGATCAGTTTCAGGAACCTAAACTATGTCTCTGATATCCGAGGAGATTTGATCTTTGAAGGGTTCGCGACCCCGATTACCGCTCTGGCCTTAGATCCAGAGCAGGCCATCAGGTCCGAAGACGGGAGTCTAGAGCCCGCCAGACTCTCCGCGCTTATGGAACTTGCTGCTGGAGAAGCGCCGGACACTCGGCAGACTCTAGATCCGAACTCTTGAGGTCTGTGTCAAGCAGACGCCACCTGGAGGCTCCAACTCCAGACAACCCCACGGACTCTCGTTTCTTCGTCTGACCCTCTCCTTTAAACGAGGCCCACCATTACGGAAGGATCGCTTCCGAATTATGCCCAGCCCAGACTAGGGGCTGAGAGCGGGGAATTTTACGTCCCACAAACCACCCACTTCATAGCCACTGTCAAAGATCTAACCGACATGCTGGACTACGCCTCTGAGGACATCGACGGTATGGACGACGACGCCAGAGACGAACAAGGCCAAAACCCTCCGTTTACCGGATGATGGACGGCCACCTCCACATACGACGTGTACATGGTGGACACACCCAAAGAGGATGGCGACGACGGCAAGGAGAATCCGGTTGAGGACAAGCCTGCCGAAGCACCTCCAAAACATCGACGTCAGCGGCACCACTCAAAATCACGTCACCAAAAAGACAGCAATACCGACACCGAAGGGAATAACACTACGGAGAACGCCGAAGACCCTGAAGCCCCTGTAGAGCCAACATCCGAACAGGATGATTGGGAGGATGGGCAAGTAAACCCCGACGATCCTGTCGGGAACGAGGACTTGGAGGACAGTAACTACCTATTGAACTCCAAAGAGGATACGAGCCTCGGCAACGAAGATTTTATCATGCCGGAGGAACCCCTCGAACAAGAGCGCTTTAAGCGCCAGCTAATCGCCACTACAAGAAGCCTGAAAAAGAAGCAGCAATAGCTTCAGGCTGATCATGATTTGCTCAATGACAGATGGACTAACGTCCTGGAAGCCAAGGAATACGGCCTTGTATGCCCAACAAAGAGCTACCCAAAAGGTAAGCTGCTACCCATATTCGATGATGAGGCCCTGGAGCCCATACCGCCAACGCGTGGCGCTACTGACAGACCTGACTGACCACCACGTGGCCGGGACAGAGCGGCAACGCAAGACGAACACCAGCCCGTACCACCTCGCCGTAAAGGCAGGGGAACATCGGCTCCGGGATACACCTACGACCTACAACATGACCTAGAAAATAGAGCCGGTTAGACCAGATCAATCTACAGATCACAAGGCCGTGCTCCAACACAGGAAAACGGCCATCAGGCCTGGCGCGACAAGCACAACCTCACCCGGTCCAAAAACCATATTCGGACATCATCCAAACTATGTCGCGACGCGGCCCGATACAGAGGCACCGCACACCCCCTATGCTTCACCGATGAGGTAATGGAGCACCAGTTCCCAGAAGGGTTTAAACCCGTGAACATCAAATCATATGATGGTACAACAGATCCCTAGTATGGATTGAACATTTTCTTCTCTACATTCACATGGCTCGCGGTGACGATCTACATGCCATAAAATACCTCCCCCTAAAGCTTAAGGGACCAGTTCGGCACTGGATAAATAGCCTCCAGAGAATTCTATTGGCAGATGGGAAGATTTGGAAGATGCCTTTAGAGACAACTTCCAAGGTACCTATGTACGGCCCCCGGACACCGATGAACTAGTCACATAGTCCAACAACCCGGAGAGTCAGCCCGAAAACTCTTGACAAGGTTCTTAATTAAAAAGAACCAAATCATCGACTGTCCGGACACCGAAGCCCTAGTAGCCTTTAAACACAACATCCATGATGAATGGCTCGCCCGAAACCTCGGCCAAGAGAAGCCAAAGTCCATGGCAACCCTTACAACACTCATGACCCACTTTTGCGCGGGAGAGGATAGCTGGTTAGCCCATAGCAACAACGATACCAGTGACCCTGGTACTTCTGAAACCAGAAATAGCACCAGCAACCCTGGCACCTCTGAAGCCCGGGATGGCAATGGAAAACCACAACGCAACAAGCACAAGAGTCAAATCAACAATGAAAGTACCGAAGACACAGCAATCAACACTGGATTCGGCGGCTCTAAATTTGGTCAACGGAAGAAGCCATTCAAAGGAAACAGAGATGGTCCATCTAGTTTGGACCGATACTCGATCGGCCTTGCCAGATTCACGGCACCCCCGATAAGTCTGCCAATCATACCAACAGAAACTGTTGGGTCTTTAAACAGGCCGGCAAGCTTAATGCCGAACATAAAGGGAAAGGGCCGCCCAGCGAGGACGAAGATGAAGAGCCTCACCCACAAAACACGAGGGGTCAGAAGAAATTTCCCCCTCAGGTAAAAACGGTGAATATGATATATGCCACACATATCCCCAAGCGGGAGCGCAAGCGCACGTTAAGGGATGTCTACGCCGGCGAGCTGGTCGCCCCAAAATTCAACCCATGGTCGGCTTGTCCGATCAACTTTGATCGAAAGGACCACCCAACCAGTATCCGTCATGGAGGTTCTTCAACTCTGGTCCTCGATCCAATCATCGACGGATTCCACCTTATCTGAGTCCTAATGGACGGTGGCAATAGTCGCAACCTGCTATATCAGGACACTGTCCACAAAGTGGGCATTGACCCGTCAAGAATCAAGCCCACTAAAACTACCTTTGAAGGAGTAATACCTGGTGTAGAGGCCCACTGCACGGGCTTAATAACACTGGAAGTCATCTTCGGTTCGCTAGACAACTTCTGAAGCAAAGACTAGATCTTCGATATCGTCCCCTTCCGTAGTGGATATCACACACTGCTCGGACGAACCGCTTTCGCCCATTTTAATGCGGTCCCACACTACGCTTATCTAAAGCTCAAGATGCTCGGGCCACGTGGCGTCATTACAATCAATGGAAACACGGAATGCTCCCTCCGTACTGAGGATCATACCGCGACCATCGCAGCCGAATTACAGGGTGGCCCTGTCGAGCTGCACACCTCATCAGCCATCAAGCCGCCGGACTTTGTTAAACAAGACAGGTTAGTCCCGCATGGCGATAGCTCGGTAATTCCAGAGCTGGACTAACAGTTTCGCCTTCGTCGGTCGCCACACACATCCGTGAAATTCGTACTGCGCGTGCATAATTATGCACTCATAATACCTTGGGCATCAGCAGAGGCACAATACGGACATACCCATAGTACAGTTCGACCCTATATGGCCTTCCCCTTTTCCTTAATTGTTTTTTATCTTTTACCATAGGTGAATTGAAACCTATTCATCCCACGGACTTACAAGGACTCCTTTCAAGCCCGGTTTCAAATAGCCGAAGACCATTCCTCTCAAGGAATCTCTCTCTCCAAGGCGAAAGCGGTGCAGACGTGCGGCAGGAGGTCCAAAGGATTTTGTAGACCAAAACTTTATTCAAGAACCTGTATAGAGCTTATCCCCTTATTCTTAGACCCCTGGCATGTAAAATGACCTTCGTGATGTGCCCTCTGTAAGATCACGTTTTGATGTATCGATCTGATTTCGGTGAAAACAATTTTTATTCGGTATCGCCTTTATTCATAGATTGTATACCATCTCCTCAGTTGTCTCACTCACCTCGGTACAAATTGCCAGGGGCTCTATATGGCCAGACATGGGTCTCCAAACAAAAGCCCGAATAGCTTTATTGCACAATTCGGCGTCCCAAGCTTGCCATTATATGCATCGGCTCCGAATCATGTCTTTGGTCAATAGTTGGGTTGCCCAGCTCCGGTGTTTTCTACGTTACGTTCCGTTTGTTCGGCTAGGGTAATAAAGGGAGAACTACTATGATTATGTTTCTGGTTTGTCTAGTCAAGCACCTCAGTAGAGAAAGCCAAAAATTGACTATCATGATACGGCGAGAGCTGGTCAGCCACTCGGCGACTTATTAAAATCTTTAATGATTGTTTCTGTATCACACGAAGGACCGCTTTTCCAGTCACATACATAACGCATCCACATCCGGCTAGCCGCGTACATACCAGGGGCTATCTTCTAGCCCCATCGTCAAACTCCTATGGCTAAGTGAGAGTGGTAAAGCCACATAGTCCGATTCCCTGGTTCACCGCACTAACACCTCCTTCACGGACCAAGATGTTGGGTCAAGTGTGATCATGTGCTATTCCGAACACCCACATAGTATCTACATGGGGGCTGAAGCCGACGACTGGAAAACTCTTAGGAACACAAAAACGGCCGCACAGGAGGGAAGAACTTTCAGACAAAGGCACAAATATATTACAAAGCCTTCATACATAATAAAATTCTGGACTATTCGGGTACATTTACTCGAACATAATGTCCTTTGAGCATTGACCCTCTATCAAGCGGGCACCCTGTAGGACGTCCTCTAAATAGTGCTCCGGCGTGCGGTGGTTCTTGCCTCCGGGAGGGCCCTCGACAGCCACTTCGGCATCCTTCATCTTTGACCAGTGCATCTTGACGCGGGCGAAGGCCATCCGTGCACCTTCTATGCACACCGACCGCTTGATCGCGTCGATTCGGGGCACTGCATCGACAAGTCATCGTGCCAGGACAAAATAACTGTTCGGAATGGGTTCGGCTGGTCATAACAGAACTATGACGTCCTTCGTGGCCGCTCCGGGCATCTTATGCAGCTCGGCCCACTGTGCCATTTGGTCGTTCAGCAACGCCGGGCACTCCCACGCTGCGAACTATGACCAGAACAACTTCTCCGTCGCACGTCCCTCCTGAGTCTGGAAGAATTACGCTGCGCTAGAGCGACTCTTCGGAAGATCCACAAAAACGTCTGGAGAACTCCACAAACGATTAAGCAAGGCATATCTCTAATCGCCAAACTTATTCTATAAAAGAAAGGGCTTACCAGCCGCTATCTGTTCGGCCTACCGGACCTCCTCGCGAGCCGCCCTAGATTCGGATAGTGGCTCTTTGGCCTCCTCAAGGGCCTTGGCAAGCTCGGTTTCCTTGGCTTTATTCTACTCCTCGTGGGACTCGCACTTGTGGGCGGCGTCCTTGAGCTCTTGCTCTACTAAATATACCCGCTCGTCGACCTGGCACCGGGTGGCATGTTCGGCCTCCAAATCTGCAGCCGCTTTATCAGTGGCCACATTGCTCACTCTCGCCTGCTCCTTGGCCGGGGCAAGTTCACCCCTGAGGGTCTCAACCTCAGCAGCGCAATCGGCAATTTTACACATGACAAAGTCCAAGTTTCAACTTGGCATTCCCACATTCATATAGGCACAAATGGGATGTTCACAGCATACTTTGTGCCTCGTCGAGCTGCTTGTTAATAAGGACGATGTCCTCATCGGCCTGCTTGTTAATAAGGACGATGTCCTCATCGGCCTGCTTCAGTTGCCGTTTCAGTTTGAAAACTTCCGCGGCCTAGGCGGTTGCCGCTAATAGTGAAGCTTGTTTTTCCAGCCAAATAAGTATGTTACTTCCTGTAGATATATGTAGATCCTCTGTTCTCCCTTCTTCCTGGGCCGACCAGAGTCTCAGGGGGTACTATCCATATACATGCATATTTTCCATATGGAAAGTGGCTAAAGACATTACATCGCATACCTTGAAGCCTGTTATTAGGCTCATAAAGGCTTCATGCAGCCCGCTTTTAGCGGACTGAATCTTCTCAGCCACTGTACCCATCAAGGTATGGTGCTCCTCCAAGATGGACGCACTCTGCAGTCCGTCCCTCAGCATGTTCGGCGCCTCCAGATTCATGGAGGTCGCCGCAAGAATAGGTGCCCCCTCCCTTGAAGGGCGACGCTCACTCGACTCCGGATCCTTCTCTGAAGCAGTATTCGGTTGGGGGCCAAACAATCGAGGGCCCCCATCCCCGGACTTCATGGGGGCCGCGTCCCCCGTGTCCTCAACGGCCAAGGTATTACCCTCCGGTGCCGTATTGATGGTCCCCTGCACCTCTCAGTGACCTTGAGAAATCCTCTGCGATAACACCTCGATGTCATTGGACCTAGGGGGCAAGGAAACTTGCGGAGGCATCTCGCTCTCCATCATCTCCGGCGGCAAATCCCCTGACAAGGAGGATTGTTCAGGGAGATCGCGGGCCGGACTGAAACACATGATTTAATGATTATTCTCACAATTCATAAAGGAGCGGATGCATGTAAAGCGTCCTCAGGTACTTATGATTCGGCAAGGGGCTTGGTCCGGGGGCGGGGCTGGGGGATATCCTCGATGTCCGAATCCGAGTCATCCGAGAGGGATAACTTTCCCCTTTTGAACGCCCTCGCCTCCAGGTCTACGGAGGCCACCCTCTTTTTCCCTTCGGTAGGAGGGTTATCTTCTTCTTCCTCCTTCTCGTCCTTGTTTTCGTCTCCCTCGTGAGAGGAGTGAGCCTCAGTCCCTCCGGACATAGCTTCCGAGGTACCTTTGTGGTGGAGGCCACTTTCGGCCTCCTTGTTTTTCTTCTTGTCCCTTTTTATCGGCACCTGGTATGGCACCGGGACGACCGTCCTCATTAGGAGGGAATCAGCTGAGCCTTTGGGAAGGGGGCTGGACACCAGATCCGCTCCGCCTTCTTTGTCCAGACCCGTTTAAAGGATGGAATGGTTAGTGTATCCCCTGGATTAACAAACCAAGCTATAGGCGGAAGCTTAGCCCTTACCGGGGGGCGGGGGGGGGGGGGGATGGTTGCAGTCAAGAGAAATGTCTTCGGACGTCTCCGACCAAGACTTTTGAGATTTAAAGAGCAATTTCCAGATCTCTTTATGCGTCGTGCTGAAAAATTGTCACAGAGTTTACGTCCCTTCCGGATTAAACTCCCATAAACGGAGAGGACGTCGGTGGATGAGCATCACCTGAATCACGTCAGTGAGGCAGGTGTTCTTCTCTATGATACTTTTGATGCGCTTTTGCAACATCAACACCTCATCGGTCAATCCCCAGTCTAGACCCTTGTTGGTCCATGAAGCGAGTCGCAGAGGGGGTCTGGATCAAAATGCAGGAGTGGCCACCCACTTGGTGCCACGGGGTTCGGTAATATAGAACCACTCCTGCTGCCATGTCTAGATGGTATCCACAAAGGCCCCTTTAGGCCAGATAGGGTGAGGAAGCTTTCTCACCTTGGCTCCGCCGCAATCCACGTGCTCCCCATCGATCACCTTCAGCTTCACGTTGAAGGTGTTGATCCACATGCCGAAGTGTGGGGGGATGCAGAGAAATGCCTCGCACATGACGATGAACACCGAGATATGGAGGAAGGAGGTCAGGGCTAGATCGTGAAGATGTAGCCCGTAGTAGAACATGAGGCCGCGAACAAAGGGGTGAAGGGGAAACCTAACCCGCGGAGGAAGTGGGGGATGAACACGACCCTTTCACCAAGCTCTGGAGTAGGGAGGACTTGTGCCTTTGTCAGAAGCGTGTGTGCGATTTCCGTGGTTAAGTACCTCACCTCCTGGAGTCCCTGGATATCCTTCTTCGTCATGAAAGAGGCCACCTACTTGCCTTGAGAACCGGATCCGGACATGGTCAGAGTGTGTGGTGGCAAGGGAGAAGGATTGGGACTTGGGCGCTGGAGCTCAAAGATGGGAAGGCTGAGGAAGGAGAAGGCATGGGGTAAAAGAGGGGTCCTTATCCTTTTATAAAGGCAACGAATATCAAACGACCTCGCGCAAGCCTTAAAATTTGCCAATTCCCAAGGGGTTGAGCGGATGGCAAGGTTGGATTACCCAAGCCCTCATTGATGAAAATCCCACAATAAGGGGACACGATCTTTGCTTTGACAAGACGTGTCGCTGGGAGTTGCATCTCCAAATGCGAAACAGGAGGCTGAAAAAACGGTTCAAAATAATAATAAGGCCGGGATTCAATGCCTCGCCGAAAAAGTTGTCAGAAGACATGACCTATTTTTTGCTTAAGTATTTTTCCTTTGTGGTTCAGGGTTGTGACTATTGTATAGAGCCGGATATAGTTATCTTGGCTGAGCTACTTCAGAGTATTCGGAGGAGGAACCCGCCTTGCAATGCCGAAGACAATCTGCGTGCTGGACACATCGTCATTGAAGCCTGGTTCAGGGGCTACTGAGGGAGTCCTGGATTAGGGGGTCCCCGGGCGTCCGGGCTATGTGACGTGGGCCTTGAAGATACAAGATAGAAGGCTTCCTTCGTGTCCGGATGATACTCTCCTTGGCGTGGATTGCAAGCTTGGCGTTTGGATATGAAGATTCCTTTCTCTGTAAACCGACTCTGTACAAATCCTAGCCCCCTCCAGTAGAGGCAGTCACAATCATACAGGCTAGACATCTAGGATTTAGTCATTACGATCTCGAGGTAGATTAACTCTTGTAACCCCTATACTCATCAAAGTCAATCAAGCAGGACGTAGGGTTTTACCTCCATCAAGAGGGCCCAAACCTGGGTAAACATCGTGTCCCCTGCCTCTTGTTACCTTTGATCCTTAGACGCACAGTTCGGGACCCCCTACCCGAGATCTGCCGGTTTTGCAACCGACAGTGTTCTTGACCAAGGTTATGATACAAAGATCTACACTATCAAATCAACATATCACGTGAACCAACATGTGGTAGGATGGTTAGGATGACAGTGGTATCCCCAACCCACAAGATTCAAGTTCTGATGGTCTCATTTATCTTGATTTTTCTAAAGGAGGAAGTAAATTGCTATATACTCCAGGTTCCAGAATTCATGCAGTCACCATCTGTAATGGGAAGAACCCTCAGTACAATCTCACTGATGTTTCAGCCTAGAGCCCCGACTGTGAGATTTGAATATGTGCAATATTTTGTTTTCTATAGTCATTTTCCTCATACCTTCCTCTTATTATTGCAAAGCTAGAGTTGAAGTACTATCCATCTTTTGTGGACACCCACGTCGTGAAAAGACGAGGATACTTATATCAAGGCACCACTCCTTTTTTCCCCTTTAGACCAGTGAGCAACATTGAGATGTACAACTTAAAATTCAAATCCTCAACCATTTAAGAATTATCTATTCATCACATAATTTTCATGAAAATATTTATGTGCGATCTAACAATGGGAGTGGTCACTATTTCATCCTTTTCATCTGACAACGTCACTACATTGCAAGATAAATAGGGCATGCAATCCTGAAGCTGAAGGCGATGAAGATATTCAAGTCTTACATGAGGTGCTAAAGTAGGACCCCTGATTTTTGTTTGGGTGAATGTTTCACCATTTTATTACAGTAATATACCCGACTCTGCTTTTTCTAAATTTGATTCCCTCTATGGTGCATAGATACCCAAACAAGTAAATGGTTTGAAAGCAAAATCTATGATAATATTTCACAGTACGCGAGGTAAAACTTTATCATTCATGGAGAAACTTGGTACATTGTATAGTCTTATTCAGCCTTGTTTCCCTTGGGTATACAATTGTATAGGCATATAGTAATCGCAATGGAGCAATAATAAAAATTGAGATGCATTGATCAATTGTTTTTTCCAACAAGAATTTTCTTTAGTAAGCACGACCTTTGAATCCACCGCGTCTGTCACAAGTTTGGGTGGGAATGGCTGCAAACAGAGGCGGATTTAGCCCCAGGCAGCCCGGGGGCCCCGGGCGGCTGCCTAGGGCGTGAGGCCGTTTCCCTTTGTTGACTGTAGCCACCGCACAATACTGTAGCTATAGTACGTCGAAGCCTAGGGCGGCCTGGGTCCTGCCATTTTTTTGGGTCCACCACTGGCTGCAAACCATACAATATGACTAGTTTAGTTTGCGTTTTAGAGGGAAAAGTAAACATATAATCTATTAGAAGACGTACACACTTTTGTCATTGCGTGAGGTGCGGGGTCGACTATCCTACTTCCAGCATGTGCATGTAGTCCAAGAATATATGTGATGCACGGGTAAGAGCATCTATAGTTGGACTTGGTAAATTAATCCGATCCCTTAAATGTTCGCAGACAGTAACCGGTGTTGAGTATATTGTGTACGTGTATATTGTGTATTGGACCCACCTCCTACTTCCTCTGTATAGTTGAGGTTGTGGCCCTCTTCTGTACTTATATATACATGCCTAGTGCACCGATCAATGCATTGTGTTTGCATATCCCATACTTCATATTCTACATGGTATCTATCGCAGGTCGACCTAACCCTAGTCGCCGCCGCCATCGCCGCCGCGCGCCCTCCGCGCCGGCGCCACCGCCTTCGGTCGCCACTGCCCCGCCCACCTCACACCGCCGCCGCCACTCGCTGTCATCGCCGCCGCGGGTCCTCCGCACCGCCGCCACCGCCGCCGGTCGCCGCTGCACTCTGCTCCCCCGCTTCCACAACCTCCTCCTTCCAACCCTACCCCTAGCCGCCGCCGCGCATCCCTCGTGGCGCTGCCGCCCTCCATAGCTCCCCACCCCCGCTTCCACCCTCTCTCCTCTAGCTGCCGCTGCCGCTATTCTCCATAGTCACCACCGCGACCAGTCATCCGCACCGCCACCGCTCCTCTGACCGTCGCCACCCAGACCGCCGCCGCGCGCACTCCAGCCGCCGTCACCTCCCTGGCCGCCGCCGCCGCTGCTATGTCAGTCACCACCGTCGCCGCTGCAATGTCTTTTGCTGTGTCGTCTCCCTTCGGTCCCATGTACGCGGGCGCGCCGTCTCCCTTCACCCACATGCAGCCGACCCCGCTAATGGTCGGCGGCCACGCTCCGCCCACCCTGGTTCAGTCCCTCAACGGCTACACCACACCGCAGGCTTTCCCGGCGGGCCATCCGGCCTACTTCGACGTGCTGCAGCAGCCGACCAGTGCCGGCTCCGCGGCTCTGCCCGCCCCGCCGATGGCCGGCGGCCATTCTCCGCCCACCCTGGTTCATCCCTACGCCGGCTTCGCCTTGCTGCCGGTATCCCTGCCATGGGGCCCTACTCCTTTGGCTGCCCTGCACTCGGCCCCATCACCGAACTACTTCGACACCGACGACGCTTGGTACATGGACTCGGGCGCCACTACCCAGATGACATATCATCCCGGTACCCTAACCTCGCATCACCGTTGGTAATGGTTCCTCTCTACCTATTACACATGTTGGTCATACTTCGTTTCCTTCCACATCTACGCCCGTCACCATGTCTAATGTTTTTGTTTCTCCTAACTTAGTTACGAACCTTGTCTCTGTTCTCGTCTTGCTCGTGAGAATCCCATTACCGTTGAATTTGATGATGTCGTTTTTTTGTGAAGGACGCCCGTACTCGGATGGGCCTACACCGTTGTGATGGTCCTAATGAGCTCTATCCGGTGCACTCCTCCGCCACCGCCTCCACAACCCCAGTCGCCCTCGCCACAGGTGTCGACCTTTGGCATGCTCGTTTGGGACACCCGAACCCCACCACTTTGCGTCAAATTCTTCAGAGCTTTTCATTCTCATGCAATAAGATCGAAGACCATACTTGTGAGGCTTGTCGAATTGGCAAGCATGTTCGTCTTCTCTTTAGCGCCTCCAACACTATTTCCACTTTTCCGTTTCAGTTATTGCATAGTGATGTTTGGACATCCCGGGTGTGAGCAACACGGGCTACCTATACTATTTGGTGATCTTAGATGATTTCTCTCATTATGTGTGGACATTTCCTCTTCGTCGCAAGTCCGACGCCCTTGCCACACTCACCGCCTTTTATTCCTATGCCACCACACAGTTCGGTGGTCCTATCCTTGCATTACAAACTGACAATGGAAAAGAGTTTGACAACATCGCTGTTCGTAACCTTGTAGCCTCTCATGACACTATCTTCCGCCTCACTTGTCCCTACACGTCCCAACAAAATGGGTGTGCCGAGCGTATCCTTTGCACTTTTAATGACTGCGTCCACACGCGGCTCTTTCACTCTAACGTGCCTCCCCGGTTTTGGCCGGGCGCTCTCGCCACCACCACCCTCCTCATCAACATCCGTCCGTGTCGCCCACGCTGGAACTATTCCCCTCATCATCTCCCCTTTGGTGTGCCCCCATCTTATGAGGCCTTCACATCTTTGGTTGTCTCTGCTATCCTAGCATACCCGCCACTATGCCTCATAAGCTTGCGCCTCGCTCTGTCGCTTGCATCTTCCTCGGCTACCCACCTAACACCAAAGGATACCGCTGCAACGATCCCATCTCACATTGTGTATTCACCTCCCGACACGTTTACTTTGATGAGAAGGTGTTTCCATTTTAGCAGGTACCTCCCGTCGCCCCGTCGCCGCCGGCCATTGGCGGCCCTCCAGCGACCCCGTCAGGTGGACGGCCCCACTCGGTTCTTGGACCGTCTCCGGGCTTCGACGGTCCTCGCGCCGTGGGATGAGCTGCGCCTCGCGCCCTGCTACTTCTTGAACACTGCATTGGTTTTCTATTGAAGAGGAAAGGGTGATGCAGCAAAGTAGCATAAGTATTTCCCTCAGTTTTTGAGAACCAAGGTATCAATCCAGTAGGAGACTACACGCAAGTCGCCTCGCACCTACACAAACAAATAGGAACCTTGCAACCAATGCAATAAAGGGGTTGTCAATCCCTTCACAGCCACTTGCAAAAGTGAGATCTGATAGAGATAATAAGATAAATATTTTTGGTATTTTTATGATATAGATTGAAAGTAAAGATTGCAAAGTAAAATAGATTGGAATCTTATACGATGGAAAATAGACCTGGGGGCCATAGGCTTCACTAGTGGCTTCTCTCAAAATAGCATAAGTATTACGGTGGGTAAACATATTACTGTCGAGAAATTGATAGAAAAGTGCATAATTATGAGAATATTTAGGCATGATCATGTATATAGGCATCACGTCCGCGACAAGTAGACCGAAACGATTCTGCATCTACTACTATTACTCCACACATCGACCGCTATCCAACATGCATCTAGAGTATTAAGTTCATAAGAACAGAGTAACGCATTAGGCAAGATGACATGATGTAGAGGGATAAACTCAATCAATATGATATAAACCCCATCTTTTTATCCTCGATGGCAACAATACAATAAGTGCCTTGCTGCCCCTGCTGTCACTGGGAAAGGACACCACAAGATTGAACCCAAAGCTAAGCACTTCTCCCATTGCAAGAGAGATCAATCTAGTAGGCCAAACCAAACTGATAATTCAAAGGGACTTGCAAAGATAATAAATCATACATAAAAGAATTCAGAGAAGAACCAAATATTGTTCATAGATAATCTTGATCATAAACCCACAATTCACCGGATCCCGACAAACACACCGCAAAAAGGATTACATCGAATAGATCTCCAAGAAGATCGAGGAGAACTTTGTATTGAGATCCAAAGAGAAATAAGAAGCCATCTAGCTAATAACTATGGACCCAAAGGTCTATGGTAAACAACTCACACAACATTGGAAAGGCTAGGGTGTTGATGTAGAGGGCCCCCGTAATCGATTCCCCCTCCCGCGGAGCTCCGGAAAAGGCCCCAAGATGGGATCTCTTGGGTACAGAAGGTTGCGGCGGTGGAAATAGGGTTTCGTGGTGCTCTCGGATGCTTTCGGGGTATATGAGTATATATAGGAGAAAGAAGTCGGTCAGGGAAGCCACGAGCTAGGGGCCCACGAAGGTGGGGGGCGCGCCTCCCATCCTCGTGGCCTCCTCGATGCTTCCTTGACATCCACTCCAAGTCTCCTAGATTGTGTTTGTTCCAATAATCACTCTCCCAAAGGTTTCATTCCATTTGATATTCCTTTTCTGCGAAACATTGAAATAGGCAAAAAACAGCAATTTGCACTGGGCCTTTGGTTAGTAGGTTAGTCCCAAAAATAATATAAAAGTGCATAACAAAGCCCATTAAACATCCAAAACAGATAATATAATAACATGGAACAATAAAAAATTATACATACGTTGGAGACATATCAAGCATCCCCAAGCTTAATTCCTGCTCGTCCTCGAGTAGGTAAGTGATAAAAACAAAATTTTTGATTTGGAATGCTACCTAGCATAATTTTCTATGTAATTTTCTTTATTGTGGCATGAATGTTCAGATCCGAAAGATTCAAGACAAAAGTTTAATATTGACATAAAAATAATAATACTTCAAGCATACTAACTAAGCAATTTTGTCTTCTCAAAATAACATGGCCAAAGAAAGTTCATCCCTACAAAATCATATAGTTTGGTCATGCTCCATTTTCTTCACACAAGAATGTTCTCATCATGCACAACCCCAATGACAAGACAAGCAATTGTTTCATACTTCAGTGATCTCAAACTTTTTTCAACTTTCACGCAATACATGAGCGTGAGCCATGGATATAGCACTATGGGTGGAATAGAGTATAATGATGGGTGTTATGTGGAGAAGACAAAAAAGGAGAAAGTCTCACATTGACACGGCTAATCAATGGGCTAGGGAGATGCCCATCAATTGATGTCCATTAAAGGAGTAGGGATTGCCATGCAACAGATGCACTGAGCTATAAATGTATGAAAGCTCAACAAAAGAAACTAAGTGGGTGTGCATCCAACTTGCTTGCTCATGAAGACCTAGGGCAATTTGAGGAAGCCCATTGTTGGAATATAGAAGCCAAGTTCTATAATGAAACATTCCCACTAGTATATTAAAGTGACAAAACAAGAGACTCTCTATCATAAAGATCATGGTGCTACTTTGAAGCACAAGTGTGGAAAAAAGGATAGTAGCATTGTCCCTTTTTATTTCTTTTCTCTTTTTTGGGCCTTTCATTTTTTAGCCTTCCTCCCTTCTTTTTTTATTTTTTCTATTTGGGACAATGCTCTATTAATGATGATCATCACACTTCTATTTATTTACATCTCAATGGTTACAACTCGATACTAGAACAAAAAATGACTATATGAATGCCTCCGGCGGTGTTCCGGGATGGGCAATGAATCAAGAGTGCCATGTATCATAAATTATGCATGGTGACTTTGCCACAAATACGATGTCAACTACATGATCATGCATGGCAATATGACAATGATGAAGCGTGCCATAATAAATAAAACGGTGGAAAGTTGCATGGCAATATATCTCGGAATGGCTATGGAAATGCCATAATAGGTAGGTATGGTGGCTGTTTTGAGGAAGATATAAGGAGGTTTATGTGTGATAGAGTGTATCATATCACGGGGTTTGGATGCAACGACGAAGTTTGCACCAACTCTCAAGGTGAGAAAGGGCAATGCACGGTACCGAAGAGGCTAGCAATGATCGAAAGGTGAGAGTGCGTATAATCCATGGACACAACATTAGTCATAAAGAACTCACATACTTATTGCAAAAAACTACAAGTCATCAAAAACCAAGCATTACACGCATGCTCCTATAGGGATAGATTGGTAGGAAAAGACCATCGCTCGTCCCCGACCGCCACTCATAAGGATGACAATCAAAGAACACATCATGTTTCAAATTTGTTACACAACGGTTACCATACCTGCATGCTATGGGACTTGCAAACTTCAACACAGATATTTCTCAAATTCACAACTACTCAACTAGCACGACTCTAATATTACCATCTTCATATCTCAAAACTATCATCAAGTATCAAACTTCTCATAGTATTCAATGCACTTTTATGAAAGTTTTTATTATACCAATCTTGGATGCCTATCATATTAGGACTAATTTTATAGCCAAAGCAAACTACCATGCTGTTCTAAAGGATTCTCAAAATAATATAAGTGAAGCATGAGAGATCAATAATTTCTATAAAATAAAACCACCACCGTGCTCTAAAAGATATAAGTATAGCACTAGAGCAAAATTATCTAGCTCAAAAGATATAAGTGAAGCACATAGAGTATTCTAATCAATTCTGATTCATGTGTCTCTGTCCCAAAAGGTGTGCACAGCAAGGATGATTGTGGTAAACTAGAAATCAAAGACTGCAATCATAAAAGATGCTCCAAGCAAAACACATATCATGTGGTGAATAAAAATATAGAGATCACATCATTATAATCGCCTAGTTATGTTGTGATGTTTGATAGCACACAAGGTGTTCCTCCAGTATTCGGGATTTGCATAATCTCATAGTCTGAGGAACATGTATAAGTCATGAGGAAAGAAATAGCAGAAAAAACTAAACGATCAGTATGCTAAGCTAACTGATGGGTCTTGTCCATCACATCATTCTCTAATGATGTGATCTCGTTCATCAAATGACAACACTTGTCTATGGCTAGGAAACTTAACCATATTTGATTAACGAGCTAGTCAAGGAGAGGCATACTAGGGACACTCTGTTTGTCTATGTATTCACACATGTACTATGTTTCCGGTTAATACAATTCTAGCATGAATAATAAACATTTATCATGATATAAGGAAATATAAATAACATATTTATTATTGCCTCCAGGGCATATTTCCTCCAGTCTCCCACTTGCACTAGAGTTAATAATCTAGATTACATAGTAATGATTCTAACACCTATGGAGTCTTGGTGCTGATCATGTTTTGCTCGTGAGAGAGGCTTAGTCAACGGGTATGCAAGATTCATGTCCGTATGTATCTTGCAAATCTGTATGTCTCCCTCCTTGACTTGATCGCAGATGGAATTGAAGCGTCTCTTGATGTGCTTGGTTCCCTTGTGAAATCTGGATTCCTTTGCCAAGGCAATTGCACAAGTATTGTCACAAAATATTTTCATTGGACCTGATGCACTAGGTATTACACCTAGATCGGATATGAACTCCTTCATCCAGACTCCTTCATTTGCTGCTTCCGAAGCAGCTATGTATTCCGCTTCACACGTAGATCCCGCCACGACGCTCTGCTTAGAATTGCACCAACTGAAAGCTCCACCATTCAATAAAAATACGTATTCGGTTTGTGACTTAGAGTCACCTGGATCAGTATCAAAGCTTGCATTGACATCATCGTTCACGACGAGCTCTTTCTCACCTCCATAAACGAGAAACATATCCTTAGTCCATTTTAGGTATTTCAGGATGTTCTTGACCGCTGTCCAGTGATCCACTCCTCGATTACTTTCGTACCTCCCTGCTAAACTAATAGCAAGGCACACATCAGGTCTAGTACACATCATTGCATACATGATAGAACCTATGGCTGAGGCATAGGGAATGACTTTCATTTTCTCTCTATCTTATGCAGTGGTCGGGTATTGAGTGTGACTCAACTTCACACCTTGTAACACAGGCAAGAACCCTTTCTTTGACTGCTCCATTTTGAACTTTTTCAAAACTTTATCAAGGTATGTGCTTTGTGAAAGTCCAATTAAGCGTCTTGATCTATCTCTATTGATCTTGATGCCCAATATATAAGCAGCTTCACCGAGATCTTTCATTGAAAATTTCTTATTCAAGTATCATTTTATGCTATTCAGAAATTCAGTATCATTTCCGATGAACAATATGTCATCCACACATAATATCAGAAATGCTACGGAGCTCCCACTCACTTTCTTGTAAATACATGCTTCTCCAAGAGTATGTATAAACCATATGCTTTTATCACACTATCAAAGCGTATATTCCAACTCTACGAAGCTTGCACCAGTCCATAAATGGATCACTGGAGCTTGCACATTTTGTTAGCACCTTTTGGATCGACAAAACCTTCTGGTTGCATCATATACAAGTCTTCTTTAAGATATCCATTAAGGAATGCAGTTTTGACATCCATTTTCCAGATTTCATAATCATAAAATGCGGCAATAGCTAACATGATTCAGACAGACTTAAGCATCGCTATGGGTGAGAAGGTCTCATCATAGTCAACTCCTTGAACTTGTCGAAAACCTTCTGCAACAAGTCGAGCTTTGTAGATAGTAGCATTACCATCAGCGTTAGTCTTCTTCTTGAAGATCCATTTATTTTCTATTGCTTGTCGATCATCGGGCAAGTCAACCAAAGTCCACACTTTGTTCTCATGCATGGATGCCATCTCAGATTTCATGGCCTCAAGCATGGAATCTGGGCTCATCATCGCTTCCTTATAGTTCATAGGTTCGTCATGGTCAAGTAACATGACCTCCAGAACAAGATCACCGTACCACTCTGATGCGGATCTTACTCTGGTTGACCTACGAGGTTCGGTAGTAACTTGATTAGAAGTTTCATGATCATGATGATTAGCTTCCTCACTAATTGGTGCAGGAATCACTGGAACTGATTTCTGTGATGAACTACTTTCCAATAAGGGAGAAGGTATAGTTACCTCATCAAGTTCTACTTTCCTCCCACTCACTTATTTCGAGAGAAACTCCTTCTCTAGAAAGGATCCATTCTTAGCAACAAATATCTTGCCTTTGGATCTGTGATATAAGGTGTACCCAACAGTCTCCTATGGGTATCCTATGAAGGCACATTTCTCCGAGTTGGGTTCGAGCTTATCAGGTTGGAGCTTTTTCACATAAGCATCACAAACCCAAACTTTAAGAAACGACAACTTGGGTTTCTTGCCAAGCCGCAGTTCATATGGTGTCGTCTCAACGGATTTCGATGGTGCCCTATTTAACATGAATGTAGCCGTCAGCATAACCCCAAAATGGTAGTGGTAAATCAGTAAGAGACATCATAGATCACACCATATCTAATAAAGTGCGGTTACGATGTTCGGACACACCATTACGCTGTGGTGTTCCAGGTGGCGTGAGTTGCGAAACTATTCCGCATTGTTTCAAATGAAGACCAAACTCATAACTCAAATATTCACCTCCATGATCAGATCATAGAAACTTAATTTTCTTGTTACGGTGATTTTCCACTTCACTCGGAAATTCATTGAACTTTTCAAATGTTTCAGACTGATGTTTCATCAAGTAGATATACCCATATCTGCTCAAATCATCTGTGAAGGTCAGAAAATAACGATACCCGCCGCGAGCATCAATACTCACCGGACCGCATCAATTAGTATGTATTATTTCCAGTAAGTCTGTTGCTCGCTCCATTATTCTGAAGAACGGAGTCTTAGTCATCTTGCCCAAGAGGCATGTTTCGCAAGCATCAAGTGATTCATAATCAAGTGATTCCAAAAGCCCATCAGCATGGAGTTTCTTCATGCGCTTTACACCGATATGACCTAAACGGCAGTGCCAAAAATAAGTTGCACTATCATTATTAAACTTATATCTTTTGGCTTCAATACTATGAATATGTGTATCACTACTATCGAGATTCAATAAAAATAGACCACTCATTAAGGGTGCATGACCATAAAAGATATTACTCATATAAATAGAACAATCATTATTCTTTGATTTAAATGAATAACCGTCTCGCATCAAACAAGATCCAGATATAATGTTCATGCTTAACGCTGGCACCAAATAACAATTATTCAGGTCTAAAACTAATCGCGAAAGGTAGATGTAGAGGTAGCGTGCCGACTGCGATCAAATCGACTTTGGAACCATTTCCCACGTGCATCGTCACCTCGTCCTTAGCCAATATTCGCTTAATCTGTAGCCCCTGTTTTGAGTTGCAAATATGACCAACAGAACCAGTATCAAATACCCAGGCACTACTGCGAGCATTAGTAAGGTACACATCAATAACATGTATATCAAATATACATTTCACTTTGCCATCCTTCTTATCTGCCAAATACTTGGGATAATTCTGCTTCCAATGACCAGTCCCTTTGCAGTAGAAGCACTCAATCTCAGGCTTAGGTCCAGACTTGGGCTTCTTCACTTGAGCAGCAACTTGTTTGCCGTTCTTCTTGAAGTTTCCCTTCTTTCCTTTGCCCTTCTTCTTGAAACTAGAGGTCTTGTTGACCATCAACACTTGATGCTCCTTCTTGATTTCTACCTCCGCAGCCTTTAGCATTGTGAAGAGCTCGAGAATTGTCTTATCCATCCCTTGCATATTAAAGTTCATCACGAAGCTTTTGTAGCTTGGTTGCAGTGATTGAAGAACTCTGTCAATGACACTATCATCAGGAATATTAACTCCCAGTTGAGTCAAGTGGTTGTGGTACCCAGACATTCTGAGTATATGTTCACTGACAGAACTATTCTCCTCCATCTTGTAGCTATAGAACTTATTGGAGACTTCATATCTCTCAATTTGGGCATTTGCTTGAAATATTAGCTTCAACTCCTGGAACATCTCATATGCTCCATGACCTGCAAAACATTGTTGAAGTCCCGATTCTAAGCTGTAAAGCATCGCACACTGAACTATCGAGTAGTCATCAACTTTTCTCTGCCAGACGTTCATAACATCTGGGGTTGCTCCTGCAGCGGGCTTTGCACCTAGCGGTGCTTCCAGGACACAATTCTTCTATGCAGCAATGAGGATAATCCTCAAGTTACGGACCCAGTCCGTGTAGTTTCTACCATCATCTTTCAACTTAGCTTTCTCTAGCAACGCATTAAAATTCAAAGGAATGGTAGCACGGGCCATTTATCTACAACAACATAGACATGCAAAATACTATCAAGTACTAAGTTCATGATAAATTAAAGTTCAATTAATCATATTACATAAGAACTCCCACTTAGATAAACATCTCTCTAGTCATCTAAATGATCACGTGATCCATATCAACTAAACCATGTCCGATCATCACGTGAGATGGACAAGTTTTCAATGGTGAACATCACTATGTTGATCATATCTACTATATGATTCACGCTCGACCTTTCAGTCTCAGTGTTCCGAGGCCATATCTGCATATGCTAGGCTCGTCAAGTTTAACCCGAGTATTCTGCGTGTGGAAAACTGGCTTGCACCCGTTGTATATGAACATAGAGCTTATCACACCCGATCATCATGTGGTGTCTCGGCATGACGAACTGTAGCAACGGTCCATACTCAGGGAGAACACTTATACCTTGAAATTTAGTGAGAGATCATCTTATAATGCTACCGCCGTACTAAGCAAAATAAGATGCACAAAGGATAAACATCACATGCAATCAAAATAAGTGATATGATATGGCCATCATCATCTTGTGCCTTTGATCTCCATCTCCAAAGCAACGTCATGATCACCATCGTCACAGGCTTGACACCTTGATCTCTATCGTAGCATCGTTGTCGTCTCGCCAACTATTGCTTCTACGGCTACCGCTACCGCTTAGTGATAAAGTAAAGCAATTACATGGCCATTGCATTTCATACAATAAAAGCAACGACCATATGGCTCCTGCCAGTTGCCAATAACTGCTAAAAAACATGATCATCTCATACAACAATTTATATCATCACGTCTTGACCATATCACATCACAACATGCCCTGCAAAAAACAAGTTAGACGTCCTCTGATGACCCAGAAGTGTAGGGGATCTATCGTAGCCTTTTCGATAAGTAAGAGTGTCGAACCCAACGAGGAGCAGAAGGAAATGATAAGCAGTTTTCAGTAAGGTATTCTCTGCAAGCACTGAAATTATCGGTAACAAATAGTTTTGTGATAAGGTAATTTGTAATGAGTAGCAAGTAATAAAAGTAAATAAGGTGCAGCAAGATGGCCCAATCCTTTTTGTTGCAAAGGACAGGCCTGGACAAACTCTTATATGAAGGAAAGCGCTCCTGAGGACACATGGGAATTATCATCAAGCTAGTTTCCATCACGTTCATATGATTCGCGTTCGGTACTTTGATAATTTGATATGTAGGTGGACCGGTGCTTGGGTACTGTCCTTACGAAGCAACACATAAACTAGGGTTTAAGCTTCTGTCACTCTAGCAACCCATCATCTACTTATTACTTCCCAATGCCTCCCTCTTGGCCCAAACAATGGTGAAGTGTCATGTAGTCGACGTTAACATGACACCAATAGAGGGATGACAACATACATCTCATCAAAATATCGAACGAATACCAAATTCACATGACTACTTATAGCAAGACTTCTCCCATGTCGTCGGGAACAAACGTAGCTACTCACAAAGCATATTCATGTTCATAATCAGAGGGGTATTAATACGCATAATGGATCCGAACATACAATCCTCCACCAAGTAAACCAACTAGCATCAACCACAAGGAGTAATCAACACTACGAGCAACCCACACGTACCAATCTGAGGTTTGGATACAAAGATTGGATACAAGAGATGAACTAGGGTTTGAGATGAGATGGTGCTGGTGAAGATTTGATGGAGATTGACCCCCTCCCGATGAGAGGATCATTGGCGATGACGACGGTGATGATTTCCCCTCCCGGAGGGAAGTTTCCCTGGCAGAACAGCTCTGCCGGAGCCCTAGATTGGTTCCGCCTCGTGGCGGCGGAGTTTCATCCTGAAAGCTTGCTTATGATTTTTTTCTCGGAGGAAAGACCTCATATAGCAGAAGATGGGCATCTGAGGGCCACCAGGGGGCCCACGAGGCAGGGGAGCGCGCCCAAGGTGGTAGGGCGTGCTCCCCACCCTCGTGGCCAGGGTGTGGGCCCCCTCTGGTGCTTTCTCCGCTTAGTATTTTTTATTAATTCCAAAAATGACTTCCATGAAGTTTCAGGACTTTTGGAGCTGTGCAGAATAGGTCTATAATATTTGCTCCTTTTCCAGCCCAGAATTCCAGCCACCGGCATTCCCCCTCTTCATGTAAACCTTGTAAAATAAGAGAGAATAGGCATAAGTATTGTGACATAATGTGTAATAACAACCCATATTGCAATAAATATCGATATAAAAGCATGATGCAAAATGGACGTATCATCCTCTACTTTGTTATTGCAAGTTTTACGTGGCTGCTACAAGCTTCTAGTAAGAACCGTTCTTACCTAGCATCAAAACCACAATGATTTTTGTCAAATGTGATGTTTTAACCTTCAACAAGGACCGGGCGTAGTCAAACTCGATTCAACTAAAGCTGGAGAAACACACACCCACTAGCCACCTGGGTGCGAAGTACGTCGGTAGAACCAGTCTCATGAACGCGGTCATGTAATATCGGCCTGGGCCGCTTTATCCAACAATACCGTCGAATCAAAGTAAGACATTGCTGGTACGCAGTATGACTATTATCGCCCACAACTCTTTGTGTTCTAATCGTGCATATAACAACTACTCATAGACCTGGCTCGGATGCCACAGTTGGGGAACGCAATATTTTAAAAAATTTACCTACGATCGCGCAAGATCTATCTAGGAGATGCATAGCAACGAGAGGGGAGAGTGTGTCTACGTACCCTCGTAGACCGAAAACGGAAGCGTTTAGTAACGCGGTTGATGTAGTCAAACGTCTTCGCGATCCAGTCGATCCAAGTACCAAACGCATGGCATGTTTGCGATCAACACCCGTTCAGCTCAATGACGTCCCTCGAACTCTTGATCCAGTTGAGACCGAGGGAGAGTTTCGTCAGCATGACGGTGTGGTGGCGGTGATGTTGAAGTTACCGACGCAAGGCTTCGCTTAAGCACTACAACGATATGAATGAGGTGTGTAACTGTGGAGGGGGGCACCGCCATGGCTAAAAGATTAACTCGTGTGTCTTTGGGGTTCCCCCTCCCCACTTATATAAAGGGGGGGGGGGAGGACGAGGCCAGCCAAGGTGTCATGCTCCAAGGGGGGGAGTCGTACTTGGACTCCCGGTACAAGTAGGATTCGGCCTCCCCTATCCTATTCCTACAAGGAGAAGGGGGGAAAGAGGAGAAGGAGAGAAGGAAAGCGCCCCCAGCCCTAACCCAATTCGGATTGGGCTTGGGGGGCACGTTCCTCCACCCGGCCGCTGCCTCCTCTCTTAAACTAGGGCCCATAAAGGCACATTAACCCCCCGACACTCCGGAAAATGCCCGAACCTATCCGAAACCATTCCGGTGTCCAAACATACCCTTCCAATATATCAATATTTATGTCTCGACCATTTGGAGACTCCTCGTCATGTCCGTGATCTCATCCGGGACTCTGAACAAACTTCAGTTCATCAAAACATGAAACTCATAATACAAATCGTCATCGAACGTTAAGCGTGCTGACCCTACGGGTTCAACTAATGGAGACTTCACCGAGATATATCTATGATCAATAACCAATAGCAGAACCTGGATGTTCATATTGGCTCCTACATATTCTACGAAGATCTTTATCGGTCAAACCGCATAGCAACATATGTTGTTCCCTTTGTCATCGGTATGTTACTTGCCCAAGTTTCGGTCGTTGGTATCATCATACCTAGTTCAATCTCATTACCGGCAAGTCTCTTTAATCGTTTCGTAATGCATCATCCCGTGGCTAACTCATTAGACACATCGCTTGCAAGGCTCATAGTGATGTGCATTACCGAGAGGGCCCAGAGATACCTCTTCGATACACGGAGTGACAAATCCTAATCTCGATCTATGCCAACTCAACAAACACCATCGGAGACTGGACCTTAGCATCTTTATAATCACCCAGTTACATTGTGATGTTTGATAGCACACAAGGTGTTCCTCCGGTATTCAGGAGTTGCATAATATCATAGTCTGAGGAACATGTATACGTCATGAAGAAAGCAATAGCAGAAAAAACTAAATGATCATTATGCTAAGCTAACTGATGGGTCTTGTCCATCACATCATTCTCTAATGATGTGATCCCGTTCATCAAATGACAACACATGTCTATGCCTAGGAAACTTAACCATCTTTGATTAATGAGCTAGTCAAGTAGATGCATACTAGGGACACTCTGTTTGTCTATGTATTCACACATGTACTAAGTTTCCGGTTAATACAATTCTAGCATGAATAATAAACATTTATCAAGATATATGAAAATATAAATAACAACTTTATTATTGCCTCTAGGGCATATTTCCTTCATAGGCGACTGGGTCTTTTTCTTCTTTTGGTTATCAGGTTAACAACCCATGATAATTAAAATGATGGTAATAAAAAATCATGATATTCTAAGAATATTTTGCTTGTGTTTTATGTTGCATTGCTTATTTTGCATATTATGAACATGTGCAAATCTTGTGTAAATTGTGTGAAAATTTTGTCATTCTTTTTTTTCATTTGTATTTCTCGCGTACAAACATGATTTTTTTAATGCAAATTCATATGATATACTACATTGTATGTGTGATATTTTGAGCTGTATAAGTTCATTTCTTTGAAATAAAAAAAGACACTCTCATAGTGCCATGCTGACATTATTTAGTATAGAGGGTATATTCACTAGCGTAAACTAGTTTTATTGTCTAAATCTACTGGAACGCCGTGTGGCTGTGCTTTAATCTACTCCAAGCAAGTTAGCTAGCTAGGATGCATTCCCTGGCTCCCTGCACACAACACGCAACACGCACGCACACGCTCAGTGGGACGAAGCAACGTAACAAAAGCCCAGTACCTGGTCGAGCCAAATGCCTTTGCTCCTTATGTGGATGGAAAAAAGCGACTGACCAAAATTGTAAATTCAGTCAACTGACTCCTAGTCACGCCCATTTTATTTTATACTATATTACTATACATCAGTAGATAGAAACTTTATCAATCCTTTTCACAATGTTGTGGCATTATGAGTTTGTCCATTGTTCAAACTTTGCAGGTGTTTGAGGGATTCCTGGATTAGGGGGTCCCCGGGCGTCCGAGCTATGTGACGTGGGCCGGACTGGTGGGTCGTGAAGATACAAGATAGAAGGCTTCCCCCGTGTCCGGATGAGACTCTCCTTGGAATGGAAGGCAAGCTCGGTGTTCAGATATGAAGATTCCTTTCTCTGTAAATCGACTCTGTACAAATACTACCCCCCTCCGGTATCTATATAAACCGGAGGGTTTAGTATGTAGAGGCAGTCACAATCATATAGGCTAGACATCTAGGGTTTAGTCATTATGATCTCGAGGTAGATCAACTCTTGTAACCCCTATACTCATCAAAGTCAATCAAGCAGGACGTAGGGTTTTACCTCCATCAAGAGGGCCCGAACCTGGGTAAACATCGTGTCCCCTGCCTCATGTTACCTTCGATCCTTAGACGCACAGTTCGGGACCCCCTACCCGAGATCTGTCGGTTTTGACACCGACATTGGTGCTTTCATTAAGAGTTCCTCTATGCCGTCGACAAAGGATTCGATGGCTTGTTCAATTATCCACAACGATGCTGTTTCGGGGGAGATTTCCCCCTGGCCAAATTTTTGTATTCAGCGGCTTCGCGCTGCATGCCAATTCGACTGGCCACCTTGAGCAGATCGATAGCTGCGCCCCTGGTCATCGGATCAGTTTCGGGAATCTAAACTATGTCACTGATATCCGAGGAGATTTGATCTTCGAAGGGTTCGCGACCCCGATTACCGCTCTGGCCTTAGATCCAGAGCAGGCCATCAGGTCCGAAGACGGGAGTCTAGAGCCCGCTAGAATCTGTGCGCTTATGGAACTTGCTGCCGGAGAAGCGCCGGACACTCGCCGGACTCTAGATCCAAACTCTTGAGGTCCGTGTCAAGCGGACGCCGCCTGGAGGCTCCAACTCCTGACAGCCCCACGGACTCTCGTTTCTTTGTCAGACCGTCTCCTTTAAACGAGGCCCACCATTACAGAAGGATGGCTTCCGAATTATGACCAGCCCACACTAGGGGCTAAGAGCGGGGAATTTTACATCCCACCCACCACCCACTTCATAGCCACTGTCGAAGATCTAACCGACATGCTGGACTACGCCTCCGAGGACATCGACGGTATGGACGACGATGCTAGAGACGAACAAGGCCAAAATCCTCCGTTTACCGGATGATGGACGGCCACCTCCACATACGACGTGTACATGGTGGACACACCCAAAGAGGATGGTGACAACGGCAAGGAGAATTCGGTTGAGGACAAGCCTGCCGAAGCACCTCCAAAACATCGACGTCAGCGGCACCACTCAAAATCACGTCACCAAAAAGACAGCAATACCGGCACCGAAGAGAACAACACTCCGTAGAACGCCGAAGACCCTGAAGCCCCTGTAGAGCCAACATCCGAACATGATGATTGGGAGCATGGGCAAGTAAACCCCGACGATCCTGTCGGGAACGAGGACTTGGAGGATAGTAACTACCTATCGAACTCTGAAGAGGATACGAGCCTCGGCAGCGAAGATTTTATCATGCCGGAGGAACCCCTCGAACAAGAGCGCTTTAAGCGCCAGCTAATCGCCACTGCAAGAAGCCTGAAAAAGAAGCAGCAATAGCTTCAGGCTAATCATGATTTGCTCAACGACAGATGGACTAACGTCCTGGCAGCCGAGGAATACGGCCTTGTATGCCCAACAAAGAGCTACCCGAAATGTAAGCTGCTACCCATATTCGACGATGAGGCCCTGGAGCCCATACCGCCAACGCGTGGCGCTACTGACAGACCTGACCGACCACCACGTCGCCGGGACAGAGCGGCAATGCAAGACGAACACCAGCCCGTACCACCTCGCCATAAAGGCAGGGGAACATCGGCTCCGGGATACACCTACGACCTACAACATGACTTGGACAATAGAGCCGGTCAGACAAAATCAATCTACGGATCACAAGGCCGTGCTCCAGCACGGAAAACGGCCATCAGGCCTGGCGCGACAAGCACAACCTCACCCGGTCTAAAAACCGCATTCGGACTTCATCCAAACTATGTCGCGACGCGGCCTGATACAAAGGCACCGCACACCCCCTATGCTTCACCGATGAGGTAATGGAGCACCAGTTCCCAAAAGGGTTTAAACCCGTGAACATTGAATCATATGATGGTACAACAGATCCTGCAGTATGGATTGAACATTTTCTTCTCTACATTCACATGGCTCGCGGTGACGATCTACATGCCATCAAATACCTCCCCCTAAAGCTTAAGGGACCAGCTCGGCACTTGCTAAATACCCTCCCAGAGAATTCTATTGGTAGATGGGAAGATTTGGAAGATGCCTTTAGAGACAACTTCCAAGGTACCTATGTACGGCCCCCGAACGCCGATGAACTTAGTCACATAGTCCAACAACCCAGAGAGTCAGCCCTAGTGGCCTTTAAACACAACATCCGTGATGAATGCCTCACCCGACACCTCGGCCAAGAGAAGCCAAAGTCCATGGCAACCCTTACAACACTCATGACCCGCTTTTGCGCGGGCGAGGATAGCTGGTTAGCCCATAGCAACAACGATACCAGCGACCCTAGTACTTCTGAAACCAGAAATAGCACCAGCGACCCTGGCACCTCTGAAGCCCGGGATGGCAATGGAAAACCACAACGCAACAAGCACAAGTGTCGAATTAACAATGAAAGTACCGAAGACACAGCGATCAACACTGGATTCGGCGGCTCTAAATCTGGTCAACGGAAGAAGCCATTCAAAGGAAACAGAGATGGTCCATCTAGTTTGGACATATACTCGATCGGCCTTGCTAGATTCACGGCACCCCCGATAAGTCTGCCAATCATACCAACAGAAACTGTTGGGTCTTTAAACAGGCCGGCAAGCTTAACACCGAACATAAAGGGAAAGGGCCGCCCAGCAAGGACGACGACGAAGAGCCTCGCCCACAGAACATGGGGGGTCAGAAGAAATTTCCCCCCAAGGTAAAAACGGTGAATATGATATATGCCACACATATCCCCAAGCGGGAGCGCAAGCGCACGTTAAGGGATGTCTATGCCATCGAGCCGGTCGCCCCAAAATTCAACCCATGGTCGGCTTGTCCGATCAACTTTGATCGAAAGGACCACCCAACTAGTATCCGTCATGGAGGTTCGGTAGCTCTGGTCCTCGATCCAATCGTCGACGGATTTCACCTTATCTGAGTCCTAATGGACGGTGGCAACACTCTCAACCTGCTATATCAGGACACTGTCCACAAAGTGGGCATTGACCCGTCAGGAATCAAGCCCACTAAAACTACCTTTGAAGGAGTAATACCTGGTGTAGAGGCCCGCTGCACGGGCTTAATAACACTGGAAGTCGTCTTCGGTTCGCTAGACAACTTCCGAAGCAAAGACTAGATCTTCGATATCGTCCCCTTCCGCAGTGGATATCACGCACTGCTCGGACGAACTGCTTTCGCCCATTTTAATGCGGTCCCATACTACGCTTATCTGAAACTCAAGATGCCCGGCCCACGTGGCGTCATTACAATCAATGGAAACACGGAACGCTCCCTCCGTACTGAGGAGCATACCGCGACCATCGCAGCCGAATTACAGGGCGGCCCTGTCAAGCTGCACACCTCATCGGCCATCAAGCTGCCGGACTTTGTTAAACAAGATAGGTTAGTCGCGCATGCTGACGGCTGTGTAATTCTAGAGCTGGACTAACAGTTTCGCCTCCGTTGGTCGCCACACACATCCGTGAATTTCGTACTGCGCGTGCATAATTATGCACTCAAAATACCTTGGGCATCAGCGGAGGCACAATATGGACAGACCCATAGTACAGTTCGACCCTATATGGCCTTCCCCTTTTCCTTAATTGTTTTTTATCTTTTACCACATGTGAATTAAAACCTATTCATCCCAAGCCGAAGACCATTCCTCTCAAGGAATCTCTCTCTCCAAGGTGAAAGCGGCGCAGACGTGCAACAGGAGGTCCAAAGGATTTTGTAGACCAAAACTTTATTCAAGAACCTGTATAGAGCTTATCCCCTTCTTCTTAGACCCCTGGCATGTAAAATGACATTCGTGATGTGCCCTCTGTAAGATCATGTTTTGACGTATCGATCAAATTTCAGTGAAAACAATTTTTATTTGGTATCGCCTTTATTCATAGATTGTATACCATCTCCTCAGTTGTCTCACTCACCTCGGTACAAATTACCGGGGGCTCTATGTGGCCACACATGTGTCGCCAAACAAAAGCCCGAATAGCTTTATTGCACAATTCAGTGTCCCAAGCTTGGCATTATATGCATCGGCTCCGAATCATGTCTTTGGTCAATAGTTGGGTTGCCCGGCTCCTGTGTTTGCTACCTTACGTTCCGTTTGTTCGGCTAGGGTAGTAAAGGGAGAACTACTGTGATTGTGTTTCTGGTTTGTCTAGTCAAGCACCTCAGTGGAGAAAGCCAAAAAGGACTGTCATGATACGGCGAGAGCTGATCAGCCACTCGGCGACTTATTAAAATATTTAGCGATTGTTTCCGTATCACACGAAGGACCGCTTTTCCGGTCACATACATAACGCATCCACATCCGGATAGCCGCGTACATACCAGGGGCTATCTTCTAGCCCCATCATCAAACTCCTATGGCTAAGTGAGAGTGGTAAAGCCACATAGTCTAATTGCCTAGTTCGCCGCACTAACACCTCCTTCACGGACCAAGATGTTGGGTCAAGTGTGATCATGTGCTATTCCGAACACCCACGTAGTATCTACATGGGGGCTGAAGCCGACGACTGGAGAACTCTTAGGAATACAAAAACAGCCGCACTGGAGGGAAGAACTTTCAGACAAAGGCACAAATATATTACAAAGCCTTCATATATAATAAAAAGTCCGGATAATTCGGGTACATTTACTCGAACATAATGTCCTTTGAGCATTGACCCTCTATCAAGCGGGCACCCTGTAGGACATCCTCTAAATAGCGCTCCGGTGTGCGGTGGTTCTTGCCTCCGGGAGGGCCCTCGACAGCCACTTCGACATCCTTTATCTTCGCCCAGTGCATCTTGACGCGGGCGAAGGCCATCCGTGCACCTTCTATGCACACCGACCGCTTGATTGCGTCGATTCAAGGCACTGCATCGACAAGTCATCGCACCAGGCCAAAATAACTGTTCGGAATGGGTTCGGCTGGCCATAACAGAACTATGACGTCCTTCATGGCCACTCTGGACATCTGATGCAGCTCGGCCCACTGTGCCATTTCGTCGTTCAGCAGCGCCGGGCGCTCCCGCGCCGCGAACTGTGACCAGAACAACTTCTCCATCGCATGTCCCTCTTGAGTCTGGAAGAATTATGCAGCGCTAGAGGGACTCTTCGGAAGATCCGCAAAAACATTTGGAGAACTCCATAGACGATTAAGCAAGGCATATCTCTGATCGCCTAACTTATCTTGTGAAAGAAAGGGCTTACCAGCCGCTATCTGTTCGGCCTATCGGACCTCCTCGCGAGCCGTCCTAGATTCGGATAGCGGCTCTTTGGCCTCCTCAAGGGCCTTGGCAAGCTCGGTTTCCTTGGCTTTATTCTCCTCCTTGTGGGACTTGCACTTGTGGGCGGCGTCCTTGAGCTCTTGTTCTACTACAGATACCCGCTCCTCGACCTGGCACCGGGTGGCATGTTCGGCCTCCAAATCTGCAGCCGCTTTATCCGTGGCCACATTGCTCACTCTCGCCTGCTCCTTGGCCCGGGCAAGTTCACCCCTGAGGGTCTCAGCCTCAGCAGCGCCATCGGCAATTTCACACATGACAAAGTCCAAGTTTCAACTTGGCATTCGCACAATCATATAGGCACAAATGGGATGTTCGCAACATACCTTGTGCCTCGTCGAGCCGCTTGTTAATAAGGACGATGTCCTCATCGGCATGCTTTAGTTGCCGTTTCAGTTCGAAAACTTCCGCGGCCTGGGCGGTTGCCGCTAACAGTGAAGCCTGTTTTTCCAGCCAAATAAGTATGTTACTTCCTGTAGATATATGTAGATCCTCTGTTCTCCCTTCTTCCTGGGCCCACTAGAGTCTCAGGGGCTACTATCCATATACAGGCATATTTTCCATATGGAAAGTGGCTAAAGACATTACATCGCATACCTCGAAGCCTGTTATTAGGCACGTAAAGGCTTCATGCAGCCCGCTTTTAGCGGACTGAATCTTCTCAGCCACTGTACCCATCAAGGTACGGTGCTCCTCCAAGATGGACACACTCTGCAGTCCGTCCCTTAGCATGTTCGGCACCTCCGGATTCATGGAGGTTGCGGCAAGAATAGGCGCCCCCTCCCTTGAAGGGGGACGCTCACTCGACTCCGGATCCTTCTCTGAAGCAGTATTCGGCTGGGGGCCAAACAATCCAGGGCCCCCATCCCCGGACTTCTTGAGGGTCGCGTCCCCCGTGTCCTCAACGGCCAAGGTATTACCCTCCGGTGCCGTATTGATGGTCCCCTACACCTCTCAGTGATCTGGAGAAATCCTCTGCGATGACACCTCGATGTCATCGGTCCTAGGGGGCGAGGAAACTCGCGGAGGCGTCTCGCTCTCCATCATCTCCGGTGGAAAATCCCCTGACGAGGAGGATTGTTCAGGGAGATCGCGGGCCGGACTGAAACACATGATTCAATGATTATTCTCACAATTCATAAAGGAGTGGATGCATGTAAAGCGTCCTCAGGTACTTATGATTCGGCAAGGGGCTTGGTCCGAGGGCGGGGCCGGGGGATATCCTCGATGTCTGAATCCGAGTCATCCGAGAGGGATAACTTTCCCCTTTTGGACGCCCTCGCCTCCAGGTCTACGGAGGCCGCCCTCTTTTTCCCTTCGGTAGGAGGGTTATCTTCTTCTTCCTCCTCCTCGTCCTTGTTTTCGTCTCCCTCGTGAGAGGAGGGAGCCTCAGTCCCTCCGGACATAGCTTCCGAGGTACCTTCAAGGTGGAGGCCACTTTCGGCCTCCTTGTTTTTCTTCTTGTCCCTTTTTACCGGCACCTGGTATGGCGCCGGGACGAGCATCCTCATTAGGAGGGAATCGACTGAGCCTTTGGGAAGGGGGTAGGACACCTGATCCGCTCTGCCTTCTTTGTCCAAACCTGTTTAAAGGATGGAATGGTTAGTGTATCCCCTGGATTAACAAACCAAGCTATAGGCGGAAGCTTAGCCCTAACTGGGGGGTGGGGGGGGGGGGCGATGGTTGCAGTCAAGAGAAACGTCTTCGGATGTCTCCGGCCTTGGCTTTTGAGATTTAAAGAGCAATTTCAAGATCTCTTTATGCGTCATGCCGAAAAATTGTCACAGAGTTTGCGTCCCTTCCGGATTAAACTCCCATAAACGGAGAGGACGTCGCTGGCAGGGAAGGGTTCAGCGGATGAGCATCACCTGAATCATGTCAGTGAGGCAGGTGTTCTTCTCTATGATACTTTTGATGCGCTTTTGCAACATCAACACCTCATCGGTCAATCCCCAGTCTAGACCCTTGTTGGTCCATGAAGCGAGTCGCAGAGGGGGTCTGGATCAAAATGCAGGAGTGGCCACCCACTTGGTGCCACGGGGTTTGGTAATATAGAACCACTCCTGCTGCCATGTCTTGATGGTATCCACAAAGGCCCGTTTAGGACAGATAGGGTGAGGAAGCTTTCTCACCATGGCTCCACCGCAATCCACGTGCTCCCCGTCGACCACCTTCAGCTTCACATTGAAGGTCTTGATCCACATGCCGAAGTGTGGGGGGATGCGGAGAAATGCCTCGCAAATGATGATGAACACCGAGATATGGAGGAAGGAGGTCGGGGCTAGATCGTGAAAATCTAGCCCGTAGTAGAACATGAGGCCGCAAACAAAGGGGTGAAGGGGAAACCTAACCCGCGGAAGAAGTGGGGGATGAACACGACCCTTTCGACAAGCTTTGGAGTAGGGAGGACTTGTCCCTTTGTCAGAAGCCTGTGTGCGATTTCCGCGGTTAAGTACCTCGCCTCCTGGAGCCCCTGGATATCCTTCTTCATTGTGAAAGAGGCCACCTACTTGCCTTGAGAACCGGATCCGGACATGGTCAGAGCGCGTGGTGGCAATGGAGAAGGATTGGGACTTGGGCGCTGGAGCTCAAAGATGGGAAGGCTGAGGAAGGAGAAGGCGTGGGGTAAAAGAGGGGTCCTTATCCTTTTATAAAGGCAACGAATATCAAACGACCTCGCGCAAGCCTTAAAATTTGCCAATTCCCAAGGGGTTGAGCGGATGGCATGGTTGGATTACCCAAGCCCTCATTGATGAAAATCCCGCAATAAGGGGACACGATCTTTGCTTTGACAAGACGTGTCGCTGGGAGTTGCGTCTCCAAACGCGAAAC
Organism: Triticum monococcum; assembly: GCA_034509565.1. Taxonomy (NCBI): domain Eukaryota; kingdom Viridiplantae; phylum Streptophyta; class Magnoliopsida; order Poales; family Poaceae; genus Triticum; species Triticum monococcum. The sequence goes on along the minus strand of CM067845.1, from coordinate 589,647,688 downwards.
GGGAGGCTAAAAAAACGGTTCAAAATAATAATAAGGCCGGGATTCAATACCTTGCCGAAAAAGTTGTCAGAAGACATGACCTATTTTTTGCTTAAGTATTTTGCCTTTGTGGTTCAGGGTTGTGACTATTGTATAGAGCCGGATATAGTTATCTTGGCCGAGCTACTTTGTAGTATTCGAAGGAGGAACCCGCCTTGCAATGCCGAAGACAATCTGCATGCTGGACACATCGTCATTGAAGCCTGGTTCAGGGGCTACTGAGGGAGTCCTAGATTAGGGGGTCCCCGGGCGTCCGGGCTATGTGACGTGGGCCTTGAAGATACAAGATAGAAGGCTTCCCCCGTGTCCGGATGATACTCTCCTTGGCGTGGAATGCAAGCTTGGCGTTCGAATATGAAGATTCCTTTCTCTGTAAACTGACTCTGTACAAATCCTAGCCCCCTCCTGTAGAGGAAGTCACAATCATATAGGCTAGACATCTAGGGTTTAGTCATTACGATCTCGAGGTAGATTAAATCTTGTAACCCCTATACTCACGAAAGTCAATCAAGCAGGACGTAGGGTTTTACCTCCTTCAAGAGGGCCCAAACCTGGGTAAACATCGTGTCCCCTGCCTCTTGTTACCTTTGATCCTTAGACGCACAGTTCGGGACCCCCAACCCAAGATCTGCAGGTTTTGACACCGACAGTGTTCTTGACCAAGTTTATGATACAAAGATCTACACTATCAAATCAACATATCACGTGAACCAACATGTGGTAGGATGGTTAGGATGACAGTGGTATCCCCAACCCACAAGATTCAAGTTCTGATGGTCTCATTTATCCTGATTTTTCTAAAGGAGGAAGTAAATTGCTATATACTCCAGGTTCCATATTCATGCAGTCACCATCTGTAATGGGAAGAACCCTCAGTACATTCTCACTGATGTTTCAGCCTCGAGCCCCGACTGTGAGATTTGAATATGTGCAATATTTTGTTTTCTATAGTCATTTTCCTCATACCTTCCTCTTATTATTGCAAAGCTAGAGTTGAAGTACTACCCATCTTTTGTGGACACCCACGTCGTGAAAAGACGAGGTTACTTATATCAAGGCACCACTCCTTTTTCCCCTTTAGACCAGTGAGCAACATTGAGATGTACAACTTAAAATTCAAATCCTCAACCATTTAAGAATTATCTGTTCATCACATAATTTAAATGAAAATATTTATGCACGATCTAACAATGGGAGTGGTCACTATTTCATCCTTTTCATCTGACAACGTCACTACATTGCAAGATAAATAGGGCTTGCAATCATGAAGGTGAAGGCGATGAAGATATTCAAGTCTTACATGAGGTGCTAAAGTAGGACCCCTGATTTTTGTTTGGGTGAATGTTTCACCATTTTATTACAGTAATATACCTGACTCTGCTTTTTATGAATTTGATTCCCTCTATGGTGCAAAGATACCCAAACAAGTAAGTGGTTTGAAAGCAAAATCTATGATAATATTTCACAGTACGCGAGGTAAAACTTTATCATTCATGGAGAAACTTGGTACATTGTATAGTCTTATTCACCCTTGTTTCCCTTGGGTATACAATTCTATAGGCATATAGTAATTGCAATGGAGCAATAATAAAAATTGAGATGCATTGATCAATTGTTTTTTCCAACAAGAATTTTCTTAGTAAGCACGACCTTTGAATCCACTGTGTCTGTCACAAGTTTGGGTGGGAATGGCTGCAAACAGAGGCGGATTTAGGCCCCAGGCAGCCCGGGGGCCCCGGGCGGCTGCCTAGGGCGTGAGGCCATTTCCCTTCGTTGACTGTAGCCACCGCACAATACTATAGCTACAGTACTTCGAAGCCTGGGGCGGCCTGGGTCCTGCCATTTTTCTGGGTCCACCACTGGCTGCAAACCATACAATATGACTAGTTTAGTTTGCGTTTCAGAGGGAAAAGTAAACATAGAATCTATTAGAAGACGTACACACTTTTGTCATTGCGTGAGGCGCGGGGTCGACTATCCTACGTCCAGCATGTGCATGTGGTCCAGCAATATATGTGATGCACGGGTAAGAGCATCTATAGTCGGACTTGGTAAATTAATCCGATCCCTTAAACGTTCGTAGATAGTAAACGGTGTTGAGTATATTGTGTATTGGACCCACCTCCTGTTTCCTCTGTATAGTTGAGGTTATGGCCCTCTTCTGTACTTATATATACATGCCTAGTGCACCGATCAATGCATTGTGTTTGCACATCCTATACTTCATATTCTACATGGTATCTATCGCAGGTCCACCTAACCCTAGCCGCCGCCGCCATCGCCGCCGCGCGCCCTCCGCGCCGGCGCCACCGCCTTCGGTCGCCGCTGCCCCGCCCACCTCACACCGTCGCCGCCACCCGCCGTCATCGCCGCCGCGGGTCCTCCGCACCGCCGCCACCGCCGCCGGTCGCCGCTGCACACTGCTCCCCCGCTTCCGCAACCTCCTCCTTCCAACCCTGCCCCTAGCCTCCGCCGCACATCCCTCGCGCCGCTGCCGCTTTCCATAGCTCCCCACCCCCGCTTCCACCCTCTCTCCTCTAGCTGCCACTACCACTATTCTCCATAGTCGCCACCGCAACCAGTTATCCGCATCGCCACCGCTCCTCTTACCTTCGCCACCCAGGCCGCCGCCGCGCCCACTCCAGCTGCCGTCACCTCCCTGGCCGCCGTCGCCGCTCCTACGTCAGTCACCGCCGTCGCCGCTGCAATGTCTTTTGCTGCGTCGTCTCCCTTCGGTCCCATGTACGCGGGCGCGCCGTCTCCTTTCACCCACATGTAGCCGACCCCGCTATTGGTCGGCAGCAACGCTCCGCCCACCCTGGTTCAGTCCCTCGATGGCTACACCACGCCGCAGGCTTTCCCGGCGGGCCATCCGGCCTACTTCGACGTGCTGCAGCAGCCGACCAGTGCCGACTCCGCGGCTCTGCCCGCCCCGCCGATGGCTGGCGGCCATTCTCCACCCACCCTGGTTCATCCCTACGCCGGCTTCGCCTCGCTGCCGGTATCCTCGCCATGGGCCCCTACTCCTTTGGTGCCCTGCACTCGGCCCCATCACCGAACTACTTCGGCACCGACGGCGCTTGGTACATGGACTCAGGCGCCACTGCCCAGATGACATCTCATCCCGGTACCCTAACCTCGCATCACCGTTGGTAATGGTTCGTCTCTACCTATCACACATGTTGGTCGTACTTCGTTTCCTTCCACATCTACGCCCGTCACCATGTCTAATGTTTTTGTTTCTCCCGACTTAGTTACGAACCTTGTCTCTGTTTGTCGTCCTGCTCGTGAGAATCCCATTACCGTTGAATTTGATGATGTCGTTTTTTTGTGAAGGACGCCCGTACTCGGATGGGCCTTCACCGTTGTGATGGTCCTAACGAGCTCTATCCGGTGCACTCCTCCGCCACCGCCTCCACAACCCCAGTCGCCCTCGCCACATGTGTCGACCTTTGGCATGCTCGTTTGGGACACCCGAACCCCACCACTTTGCGTCAAATTCTTGAGAGCTTTTCATTCTCATGCAATAAGATCGAAGACCATACTTGTGAGGCTTGTCGTCTTGGCAAGCACGTTCGTCTTCCCTTTAGCGCCTCCAACACTATTTCCACTTTTCCATTTCAGTTATTGCATAGTGATGTTTGGACATCCCGGGTGCGAGCAACACGGGCTACCTATACTATTTGGTGATCTTAGATGATTTCTCTTATTATGTGTGGACATTTCCTCTTCGTCGCAAGTCTGACGCCCTTGCCACACTCACCGCCTTTTATTCCTATGTCACCACATAGTTCGGTCGTCCTATCCTTGCATTACAAACTGACAATGGAAAAGAGTTTGACAACATCACTGTTCGTAACCTTGTAGCCTCTCACGGCACTATCTTCCGCCTCACTTGTCCCTACACGTCCCAACAAAATGGGCATGCCGAGCGTATCCTTCGCACTCTTAACGACCGCGTCCACACGTTGCTCTTTCACTCTAACGTGCCTCCCAGGTTTTGGCCGGGCGCTCTCGCCACCACCACCCTCCTCATCAACATCTGTCCGTGTCGCTCACGCTGGAATTATTCCCCTCATCATCTCCCCTTTGGTGTGCCCCCATCTTATGAGGCCTTCACATCTTTGGTTGTCTCTGCTATCCTAGCATCCCCGCCACTATGCCTCCTAAGCTTGCGCCTCGCTCCGTCGCTTGCATCTTCCTCGGCTACCCACCTAACTCCAAAGGATACCGCTGCAACGATCCCGTCTCACATTGTGTATTCACCTCCCGACACGTTTACTTTGATGAGAAGGTGTTTCCATTTCAGCAGGTACCTCCCATCACCCCGTCGCCGCCGGCCACCGGCGGCCCTCCAGCGACCCCGTCAGGTGGATGGCCCCGCTCGGTTCTCGGACCGCCTCCGGGCTTCGGCGGTCCTGGCGCCGTGGGACGAGCTGCGCCTCGCGCCCTGCTACTTCTTGAACACTGCATTGGTTTTCCGTTGAAGAGGAAAGGGTGATGCAGCAAAGTAGCATAAGTATTTCCCTCAGTTTTTGAGAACCAAGGTATCAATCTAGTTGGAGACTACACGCAAGTCGCCTCGCACCTACACAAACAAATAAGAACCTTGCAACCAACGCAATAAAGGGGTTGTCAATCCCTTCAGAGCCACTTGCAAAAGTGAGATCTGATAGAGATAATAAGATAAATATTTTTGGTATTTTTATGTTATAGATTGAAAGTAAAGATTGCAAAGTAAAATATATTGGAAACTTATACGATGGAAAATAGACCCGGGGGCCATAGGCTTCACTAGTGGCTTCTCTCAAAATAGCATAAGTATTACGGTGGGTAAACATATTACTGTCGAGCAATTGATAGAAAAGTGCATAATTATGAGAATATCTAGGCATGATCATGTATATAGGCATCACGTCCGCGACAAGTAGACCGAAACGATTCTGCATCTACTACTATTACTCCACACATCGACCGCTATCCAGCATGCATCTAGAGTATTAAGTTCATAAGAACAGAGTAACGCATTAGGCAAGATGACATGATGTAGAGGGATAAACTCAAACAATATGATATAAACCCCATCTTTTTATCCTCGATGGCAACAATACAATACATGCCTTGCTGCCCCTGCTGTCACTGGGAAAGGATACCGCAAGATTGAACCCAAAGCTAACCACTTCTCCCATTGCAAGAAAGATCAATCTAGTACGCCAAACCAAACTGATAATTCAAAGAGACTTGCAAAGATAACAATTCATACATAAAAGAATTCAGAGAAGAACCAAATATTGTTCATAGATAATCTTGATCATAAACCCACAATTCATCGGATCCCGACAAACACACCACAAAAAGAATTACATCGAATAGATCTCCAAGAAAATCGAGGAGAACTTTGTATTGAGATCCAAAGAGATATAAGAAGCCATCTAACTAATAACTATGGACCCGAAGGCCTGTGGTAAACAAATCACACATCATTGGAGAGGCTAGGGTGTTGATGTGGAAGGCCTCCGTAATCGATTCCCCCTCCTGTGGAGCTCCGGAAAAGGCCCCAAGATGGGATCTCTTGGGTACAGAAGGTTGCGGCGGTGGAAGTAGGGTTTCATGGTGCTCTCAGATGTTTTCGGGGTATATGAGTATATATAGGAGAAAGAAGTCGGTCAGGGGAGCCACGAGCTAGGGGCCCACGAGGGTGGGGGGCACGCCTCCCTGCCTCGTGGCCTCCTCGATGCTTCCTTGACATCCACTCCAAGTCTCCTAGATTGCGTTTGTTCCAATAATCACACTCCCGAAGGTTTCATTCCATTTGATATTCCTTTTCCGCGAAACACTGAAATAGGCAAAAAACAACAATTTGCACTGGGCCTTTGGTTAGTAGGTTTGTCCCAAAAATAATATAAAAGTGCATAACAAAGCCCATTAAACATCCAAAACAGATAATATAATAACATGGAACAATAAAAAAATTATAGATACGTTGGAGACGTATCAAGCATCCCCAAGCTTAATTCCTGCTCGTCCTCGAGTAGGTAAGTGATAAAAACATAATTTTTGATCTGGAATGCTACCTAGCATAATTTTCTATGTAATTTTCTTTATTGTGGCATGAATGTTCAGATCCGGAAGATTCAAGACAAAAGTTTAATTTTGACATAAAATTAATAATACTTCAAGCATACTAACTAAGCAATTTTGTCTTCTCAAAATAACATGGCCAAAGAAAGTTCATCCCTACAAAATCATATAGTTTGGTGATGCTCAATTTTCGTCACACAAGAATGTTGTCATCATGCACAACCCCGATGACAAGACAAGCATTTGTTTCAGACTTCACTGATCTCAATTTTTTTTCAACTTTCACGCAATACATGAGCGTGAGCCATGGATATAGCACTATGGGTGGAATAGAGTATAATGATGGGTGTTATGTGGAGAAGACAAAAAAGGAGAAAGTCTCACATTAACGCGGCTAATCAATGGGCTAGGGAGATGCCCATCAATTGATGTCCATTCAAGGAGTAGGGATTGCCATGCAACAGATGCACTGAGCTATAAATGTATGAAAGCTCAACAAAAGAAACTAAGTGGGTGTGCATCCAACTTGCTTGCTCATGAAGACCTAGGGCAATTTGAGGAAGCCCATTGTTGGAATATAGAAGCCAAGTTCTATAATGAAAAATTCCCACTAGTATATGAAAGTGACAAAACAAGAGACTCTCTATCATAAAGATCATGGTGCTACTTTGAAGCACAAGTGTGGAAAAAAGGATAGTAGCATTGTCCCTTTTTATTTATTTTCTCTTTTTTTGGGCCTTTCATTTTTTAGCCTTTCTCCCTTCTTTTTTATTTTTTCTAGTTGGGACAATGCTCTATTAATGATGATCATCACACTTCTATTTTTTTACAACTCAATGATTACAACTCGATACTAGAACAAAAGATGACTAGATATGAATGCCTCCGGTGGTGTTCCGGGATGGGCAATGAATCAAGAGTGCCATGTATGATAAATTATGCATGGTGACTTTGCCACAAATACGATGTCAACTACATGATCATGCATGGCAATACGACAATGATGAAGCGTGCCATAATAAATAAAACGGTGGAAAGTTGCATGGAAATATATCTCGGAATGGCTATGGAAATGCCATAATAGGTAGGTATGGTGGCTGTTTTGAGGAGGATATAAGGAGGTTTATGTGTGATAGAGCGTATCATATCACGGGGTTTGGATGCACCGACGAAGTTTGCACCAACTCTCAAGGTGAGAAAGGGCAATGCACGGTACCGAAGAGGCTAGCAATGATGGAAAGGTGAGAGTGCGTATAATCCATAGACGCAACATTAGTCATAAAGAACTCACATACTTATTGCAAAAAACTACAAGTCATCAAAAACCAAGCATTACGCGCATGCTCCTATAGGGATAGATTGGTAGGAAAAGACCATCGCTCGTCCCCGACAGCCACTCATATGGATGACAATCAAAGAACACATCATGTTTCAAATTTGTTACACAACGGTTACCATACCTGCATGCTACGGGACTTGCAAACTTCAACACAAATATTTCTCAAATTCACAACTACTCAACTAGCACGACTCTAATATTACCATCTTCATATCTCAAAACTATCATCAAGTATCAAACTTCTCATAGTATTCAATGCACTTTTATGAAAGTTTTTATTATACCAGTCTTGGATGCCTATCATATTAGGACAAATTTTATAGCCAAAGCAAACTACCATGCTGTTCTAAAGGATTCTCAAAATAATAAAAGTGAAGCATGAGATATCAATAATTGCTATAAAATAAAACCACCACCGTGCTCTAAAAGATATAAGTGAAGCACTAGAGCAAAATTATCTAGCTCAAAAGATATAAGTGAAGCACATAGAGTATTCTAATCAATTCTGATTCATGTGTCTCTGTCCCAAAAGGTGTGTACATCAAGGATGATTGTTGTAAACTAGAAAGCAAAGACTCAAATCATAAAAGGTGCTCCAAGAAAAACACATATCATGTGGTGAATAAAAATACAGAGATCACATCATTATAATCGCCCAGTTATGTTATGATGTTTGATAGCACACAAGGTGTTCCTCCAGTATTCGGGAGTTGCATAATCTCATAGTCTGAGGAACATGTATAAGTCATGACGAAATAAATAGCAGAAAAAACTAAACGATCATTATGCTAAGCTAACTGATGGGTCTTGTCCATCACATCATTCTCTAATGATGTGACCTCGTTCATCAAATGACAACACTTGTCTATGGGTAGGAAACTTAACCATATTTGATTAACGAGCTAGTCAAGTAGAGGCATACTAGGGACACTCTGTTTGTTTATGTATTCACACATGTACTATGTTTCCGGTTAATACAATTCTAGCATGAATAATAAACATTTATCATGGTATAAGGATATATAAATAACATCTTTATTATTGCCTCTAGGGCATATTTCCTCCAGTCTCCCACTTGCACTAGAGTCAATAATCTAGATTACATAGTAATGATTCTAACACCTATGGAGTCTTGGTGCTGATCATGTTTTGCTCGTGAGAGAGGCTTAGTCAACGGGTATGCAACATTCATATCCATATGTATCTTGCAAATCTCTATGTCTCCCTCCTTGACTTGATCGCAGATGGAATTGAAGCGTCTCTTGATGTGCTTGATTCCCTTGTGAAATCTGGATTCCTTTGCCAAGGCAATTGCACAAGTATTGTCACAAAATATTTTCATTGGACCTGATGCACTAGGTATTACACCTAGATCGGATATGAACTCCTTCATTTGCTGCTTCCGAAGCAGCTATGTATTCCGCTTCACACGTAGATCCCGCCACGACGCTCTGCTTAGAACTGCACCAACTGGAAGCTCCACCATTCAACAAAAATATGTATTCGGTTTGTGACTTAGAGTCATCCGGATCAGTGTCAAAGCTTGCATCGACGTCATCATTTACGACGAGCTCTTTCTCACCTCCATAAACGAGAAACATATCCTTAGTCCATTTTAGGTATTTTAGGATGTCCTTGACCGCTGTCTAGTGATCCACTCCTCGATTACTCTCGTACCTCCCTGCTAAACTAATAACAAGGCACACATCAGGTCTGGTACACATCATTGCATACATGATAGAACCTATGGCTGAGGCATAGGGAATGACTTTCATTTTCTCTCTATCTTCTACAGTGGTCGGGCATTGAGTGTGACTCAACTTCACACCTTGTAACACAGGCAAGAACCCTTTCTTTGACTGCTCCATTTTGAACTTCTTCAAAACTTTATCAAGGTATGTGCTCTGTGAAAGTCCAATTAAGCGTCTTGATCTATCTCTATTGATCTGGATGCCCAATATATAAGAAGCTTCACCGAGGTCTTTCATTGAAAATTTCTTATTCAAGTATCATTTTATGCTATTCAGAAATTCAGTATCATTTTCGATGAACAATATGTCATCCACACATAATATCAGAAATGCTACGGAGCTCCCACTCACTTTCTTGTAAATACAGGCTTCTCCAAAAGTCTGTATAAAACCATATGCTTTGATCACACTATCAAAGTGTATATTCCAACTCTACGAAGCTTGCACGAGTCCATAAATGGATCACTGGAGCTTGCACATTTTGTTAGCACCTTTTGGATCGACAAAACCTTCTGGTTGCATCATATACAAGTCTTCTTTAAGATATCCATTAAGGAATGCAGTTTTGACATCCATTTGCCAATTTTCATAATCATAAAATGCGGCAATTGCTAACATGATTCAGACAGACTTAAGCATCGCTATGGGTGAGAAGGTCTCATCGTAGTCAACTCCTTGAACTTGTCGAAAACCTTCCGCAACAAGTCGAGCTTTGTAGACAGTAACATTACCGTCAGCGTCAGTCTTCTTCTTGAAGATCCATTTATTTTCTATTGCTTGTCGGTCATCGGGCAAGTCAGCCAAAGTCCACACTTTGTTCTCATGCATGGATCCCATCTCAGATTTCATGGCCTCAAACACGGAATCTGGGCTCATCATCGCTTCCTTATAGTTGATAGGTTTGTCATGGTCAAGTAACATGACCTACAGAATAGGATCACCGTACCACTCAGGTGCGGATCTTACTCTGCTTGACCTACGAGGTTCAGTAGTAACTTGATCAGAAGTTTCATGATCATGATGATTAGCTTCCTCACTAATTGGTGTAGGAATCACTGGAACTGATTTCTGTGATGAACTACTTTCCAATAAGGGAGAAGGTACAGTTACCTCATCAAGTTCTACTTTCCTCCCACTCACTTCTTTCGAGAGAAACTCCTTCTCTAGAAAGGATCCATTCTTAGCAACAAATATCTTGCCATTGGATCTGTGATATAAGGTGTACCCAACAGTATCCTTTGGGTATCCTATGAAGGCTCATTTCTACGATTTGGGTTCAAGCTTAACAGGTTGAAGCTTTTTCACATAAGCATCGCAGCCCCAAACTTTAAGAAACGACAACTTGGGTTTCTTGCCAAGCCGCAGTTCATATGGTGTCGTCTTAACGGATTTCGATGGTGCCCTATTTAACATGAATGCAGCCGTCAGCATAACCCCAAAATGGTAGCGGTAAATCAGTAAGAGACTTCATAGATCACACCATATCTAATAAAGTGCGGTTACGACGTTCGGACACCCCATTACGCTGTGGTGTTCCAGGTGGCGTGAGTTGCGAAACTATTCTGCATTGTTTCAAATGAAGACCAAACTCATAACTCAAATATTCACCTCCACGATCAGATCGTAGAAACTTAATTTTCTTGTTACGGTGATTTTCCACTTCACTCTGAAATTCTTTGAACTTTTCAAATGTTTCAGACTGATGTTTCATCAAGTAGATATACCCATATCTGCTCAAATCATCTCTGAAGGTCAGAAAATAACGATACCCGCCGCGAGCATCAATACTCACCGGACCGCGTCAATCAGTATGTATTATTTCCAATAAGTCTGTTGCTCGCTCCATTGTTCTGAAGAACGGAGTCTTAGTCATCTTGCCCATGAGGCATGTTTCGCAAGCATCAAATGATTCCAAAAGCCCATCAGCATGGAGCTTCTTCATGCGCTTTACACCGATATGACCTAAACGGCAGTGCCAAAAATAAGTTGCACTATCATTATTAAACTTATATCTTTTGGCTTCAATACTATGAATATGTGTATCACTACTATCGGGATTCAATAAAAATAGACCACTCATTAAGGGTGCATGACCATAAAAGATATTACTCATATAAATAGAACAATCATTATTCTTTGATTGAAATGAATAACCGTCTCGCATCAAACAAGATCCAGATATAATGTTCATTCTTAACGCTGGCTCCAAATAACAATTATTCAGGTCTAAAACTAATCCCGAAGGTAGATGTAGACGTAGCGTGCCGACGACGATCACATCGACTTTGGAACCATTTGCCACGTGCATCATCACTTCGTCCTTAGCCAATCTTCGCTTAATTTGTAGCCCCTGTTTTGAGTTGCAAATATGACCAACAGAACTAGTATCAAATACCCAGGCGCTACTGCGAGCATTAGTAAGGTACACATCAATAACATGTATATCAAATATACATTTCACTTTGCCATCCTTCTTATCTGCCAAATACTTGGGACAGTTCTGCTTCCAGTGACCAGTCCCTTTGAAGTAGAAGCACTCAATCTCAGGCTTAGGTCCAGACTTGGGCTTCTTCACTTGAGCAGCAACTTGTTTGCCGTTCTTCTTGAAGTTTCCCTTCTTTCCTTTGCCCTTCTTCTTGAAACTAGAGGTCTTGTTGACCATCAACACTTGATGCTCCTTCTTGATTTCTGCCTCCGCAGCCTTTAGCATTGTGAAGAGCTCGGGAATTGTCTTATCCATCCCTTGCATATTAAAGTTCATCACGAAGCTTTTGTAGCTTGGTGGCAGTGATTGAAGAACTCTGTCAATGACACTATAATCAGGAATATTAACTCCCAGTTGAGTCAAGTGGTTGTGGTGCCCGGACATTCTGAGTATATGTTCACTGACAGAACTATTCTCCTCCATCTTGTAGCTATAGAACTTATTGGAGACTTCATATATCTCAATTTGGGCATTTGCTTGAAATATTAACTTCAACTCCTGGAACATCTCATATGCTCCATGACGTTCAAAACATTGTTGAAGTCCCGATTCTAAGCTGTAAAGCATGGCACACTGAACTATCGAGTAGTCATCAACTTTGCTCTGCCAGACATTCATAACATCTGGTGTTGCTCCTGCAGCGGGCTTTGCACCTAGCGGTGCTTCCAGGACGCAATTCTTCTATGCAGCAATGAGGATAATCCTCAAGTTACAGACCCAGTCCGTGTAGTTGCTACCATCATATTTCAACTTAGCTTTCTCTAGGAACGCATTAAAATTCAAAGGAACGGTAGCACGGGCCATTTATCTACAACAACATAGACATGCAAAATACTATCAGGTACTAAGTTCATGATAAACTAAAGTTCAATTAATCATATTACATAAGAACTCCCACTTAGATAGACATCTCTCTAGTCATCTAAATGATCACGTGATCCATATCAACTAAACCATGTCCGATCATCACGTGAGATGGAGAAGTTTTCAATGGTGAACATCACTATGTTGATCATATCTACTATATGATTCACGCTCGACCTTTCGGTCTCAGTGTTCCGAGGCCATATCTACATATGCTAGGCTCGTCAAGTTTAACCCGAGTATTCTGCGTGTGGAAAACTGGCTTGCACCCGTTGTATATGAACATAGAGCTTATCACACACGATCATCATGTGGTGTCTCGGCACGACGAACTATAGCAACGGTGCATACTCAGGGAGAACACTTATACCTTGAAATTTAGTGAGAGATCATCTTATAATTCTACCGCCGTACTAAGCAAAATAAGATGCATAAAGGATAAACATCACATGCAATCAAAATAAGTGATATGATATGGCCATCATCATCTTGTGCCTTTGATCTCCATCTCCAAAGCAATGTCATGATCACCATCGTCACAGGCTTGACACCTTGATCTCTATCATAGCATCGTTGTCGTCTCTCCAACTATTGCTTCTACGGCTATCGCTACCGCTTAGTGATAAAGTAAAGCAATTACATGGCGATTGCATTTCATACAATAAAGCGACAACCATATGGCTCCTGCCAGTTGCCGATAACTGTTAAAAACATGATCATCTCATACAACAATTTATATCATCACGTCTTGACCATAGCACATCACAACATGTTAGACGACCTCTAATAACCCACAAGTGTAGGGGATCTATCATAGCCTTTTCGATAAGTAAGAGTGTCGAACCCAATGAGGAGCAAAAGGAAATCATAAGTAGTTTTCAGTAAGGTATTCTCTGCAGGCACTGAAATTATCGGTAACAAATAGTTTTGTGATAAGGTAATTTGTAATGAGTAGCAAGTAATAAAAGTAAATAAGGTGCAGCAAGATGGCCCAATCCTTTTTGTTGCAAAGGACAGGCCTGGACAAACTCTTATATGAAGGAAAGTGCTCCTGAGGACACATGGGAATTATCATCAAGCTAGTTTTCATCACGTTCATATGATTTGCGTTTGGTACTTTGATAATTTGATATGTGTGTGGACCGGTGCTTGGGTACTGTCCTTACTTGGACAAGCATCCCACTTATGGTTAACCCCTATTGCAAGTATCCGCAACTACAACAGAAGTATTAAGGTAAACCTAACCATAGCATGAAACATATGGATCCAAATCAGCCCCTTACGAAGCAACACATAAACTAGGGTTTAAGCTTCTGTCACTCTAGCAACCCATCATCTACTTATTACTTCCCAATGCCTCCCTCTAGGCCCAAACAATGGTGAAGTGTCAGGTAGTCGACGTTAACATGACACCAATAGAGGGATGACAACATACATCTCATCAAAATATCGAACGAATACCAAATTCACATGACTACTTATAGCAAGACTTCTCCCATGTCCTCAGGAACAAACGTAACTACTCACAAAGCATATTCATGTTCATTATCAGAGGGGTATTAATACGCATAATGGATCCGAACATATGATCTTCCACCAAGTAAACCAACTAGCATCAACTACAAGGAGTAATCAACACTACTAGCAACCCACACGTACCCATCTGAGGTTTGGATACAAAGATTGGATACAAGAGATGAACTAGGGTTTGAGATGAAATGGTGCTGGTGAAGATGTTGATGGAGATTGACCCCCTCCCGATGAGAGGATCATTGGTGATGACGACGGTGATGATTTCCCCCTCCCGGAGGGAAGTTTCCCCGGCAGAACAGCTCTGCCGGAGCCCTAGATTGGTTCCGCCTCGTGGCGGCGGAGTTTCTTCCCGAAAGCTTGCTTATGATTTTTTTCTCGGACGAAAGACCTCATATAGCAGAAGATGGGCATCAGAGGGCCACAAGGGGGCCCACGAGGCAGGGGAGCGCGCCCTGGGTGGTAGGGCGCGCTCCCCACCCTCGTGGCCAGGGTGTGGGCCCCCTCTGGTGCTTTCTCCGCTCAGTATTTTTATTAATTCCAAAAATGACTTCCATGAAGTTTTAGGACTTTTGGAGCTGTGCAGAATAGGTCTCTAATATTTGCTCCTTTTCCAGCCCAGAATTCCAGCCGTCGACATTCCCCCTCTTCATGTAAACCTTGTAAAATAAGAGAGAATAGGCATAAGTATTGTGACATAATGTGTAATAACAGCCCATATTGCAATAAATATCGATATAAAAGCATGATGCAAAATGGACATATCATCCTCTACTTTGTTATTGCAACTTTTACATGGCTGCTACAGGCTTCTAGTAAGAACCGTTCTTACCTAGCATCAAAACCACAACGATTTTTGTCAAGTGTGATGTATTAACCTACAACAAGGACCGGGCGTAGTCAAACTCGATTCAACTAAAGCTGGAGAAACAGACACCCACTAGCCACCTGGGTGCGAAGTACGTCGGTAGAACCAGTCTCATGAACACGGTCATGTAAAGTCGGTCTGGGCCGCTTCATCCAACAATACCGCCGAATCAAAGTAAGAAATTGCTGGTAAGCAGTATGACTATTATCGCCCACAACTCTTTGTGTTCTACTTGTGCATATAACATCTACTCATAGACCTGGCTCGGATGCCACAGTTGGGGAACGCAATATTTCAAAAAAATTACCTACGATCATGCAAGATCTATCTAGGAGATGCATAGCAAGGAGAGGGGAGAGTGTGTCTACGTACTCTCGTAGACCGAAAACAGAAGCGTTTAGTAATGCGGTTGATGTAGTCGAACGTCTTCGCGATCCAATCAATCCAAGTACTAAACGCATGGCACGTCTGCGATCAGCACCCGTTCAGCTCAATGACGTCCCTCGAACTCTTGATCCAGTTGAGGCCGAGGGAGAGTTTCGTCAGCACGACGATGTGGTAGCGGTGATGATGAAGTTACCGACGCAAGGCTTCGCCTAAGAACTACAACGATATGAACGAGGTGTGTAACTATGGAGGGGGCACCGCACACGGCTAAAAGATCAACTTGTGTGTCCTTGGGGTGCCCCCTCCCCACGTATATAAAGGGGGGGGAGGAGGAGGAGGAGGCCAGCCAAGGTGTGGCACTCCAAGGGGGGGGGGTGAGTCGTACTTGGACTCCCGGTACAAGTAGGATTCGGCCTCCCCTATCCTATTCCTACAAGGAGAAGGGGGGAAAGAGGAGAAGGAGAGAAGGAAAGCCCCCCAACCCTAACCCAATTCGGATTGGGCCTGGGGGGCGCGTGCCTCCACCTGGCCGCCGCCTCCTCTCTTCCACTAGGGCCCATGAAGGCACATTAACCCCCCGGGGGCTTCCGGTAACCCCCCGGTACTCCGGAAAATGCCTGAACCTATCTGAAACCATTCCGGTGTCCAAACATACCCTTCCAATATATCAATATTTATGTCTCGACCATTTCGAGACTCCTCGTCATGTCCGTGATCTCATCCAGGACTCGGAACAAACTTCGGTTCATCAAAACATGAAACTCATAATACAAATCATCATCGAACGTTAAGCGTGCTGACCCTACGGGTTCAACTAATGGAGACATCACCGAGATATATCTATGATCAATAACCAATAGCGGAACCTGGATGTTCATATTGGCTCCTACATATTCTACGAAGATCTTTATCGGTCAAACCGCATAACAACATACGTTGTTCCCTTTGTCATCGGTATGTTACTTGCCCAAGTTTCGGTCATTGGTATCATCATACCTAGTTCAATCTCGTTACCGGCAAGTCTCTTTCATTGTTCCATAATGCATCATCCTGTGGCTAACTCATTAGACACATCGCTTGCAAGGCTCATAGTGATGTGCATTACCGAGAGGGCCCAGAGATACCTCTTCGATACACGGAGTGACAAATCCTAATCTCGATCTATGCCAACTCAACAAACACCACCGGAGACTGGACCTTAGCATCTTTATAATCACCCAATTACATTGTGACGTTTGATAGCACACAAGGTGTTCCTCCGGTATTCAGGAGTTGCATAATATCATAGTCCGCGGAACATGTATACGTCATGAAGAAAGCAATAGCAGAAAAAACTAAATGATCATTATGCTAAGCTAACTGATGGGTCTTGTCCATCACATAATTCTCTAATGATGTGATACCGTTCATCAAATGACAACACATGTCTATGCCTAGGAAACTTAACCATCTTTGATTAACGAGCTAGTCAAGTAGATGCATACTAGGGACACTCTGTTTGTCTAAGTATTCACACATGTACTAAGTTTCCGGTTAATACAATTCTAGCATGAATAATAAACATTTATCATGATATACGTAAATATAAATAACAACTTTATTATTGCCTCTAGGGCATATTTCCTTCATAGGTGGCTGGGACTTTTTCTTCTTTTTGTTATCAGGTTAACAACCCACAATAATTAAAATGATGGTAATAAAAAATCATGATATTCTAAGATTATTTTGCTTGTGTTTTATGTCGCATTGCTTATTTTGCATATTATGAACATGTGCAAATCTTGTGTAAATTGTGTGAAAATTTTGTCATTCTTTATTTTTTATGCAAATTCAATGATATACTACATTGTATGTGTGATATTTTGAGCTATATAAGTTCATTTCTTTGAAATAAAAAAATACACTCTCATAGTGCCATGTTGACATTATTCAGCATAGAGGGTATATTCACTAACGTAAACTAGTTTTATTGTCTAAATCTACTGGAACATCGTGTGGCTGTGCTTTAATCTACTCCAAGCAAGTTAGCTAGCTAGCATGCATTCCCTGGCTCCCTGCACACAACACGCAACACGCACGCACGTGCTCAGTGGGACAAAGCAACGTAACAAAAGCCCAATACCAGGTCGAGCCAAATGCCTTTGCTCCTGATGTGGATGGAAAAAAGTGACTGACCAAAATTGTAAATTCAGTCAACTGACTCCTAGTCACGCCCATTTTATTTTATACTATATTACTATACATCAGTAGATAGAAACTTTATCATTCCTTTTCACAATGTTGTGGCATTATGAGTTTGTCCATTGTTCAAACTTTACAGGTGTTTGAGGGATTCCTGGATTAGGGGGTCCCTGGGCGTCCGAGCTATGTGACGTGGGCCGGACTGGTGGGTCGTGAAGATACAAGATAGAAGGATTCTCCCTTGTATGGATGAGGCTCTCCTTGGAATGGAAGGCAAGCTTGGCGTTCAGATATGAAGATTCCTTTCTCTGTAAATCGACTCTGTACAAATACTACCCCCTCTGGTATCTATATAAACCGGAGGGTTTAGTATGTAGAGGCAGTCACAATCATATAGGCTAGACATCTAGGGTTTAGTCATTACGATCTCGAGGTGGATCAACTCTTGTAACCCCTATACTCATCAAAGTCAATCAAGCAAGACGTAGGGTTTTACCTCCATCAAGAGGGCCTGAACCTGGGTAAACATTGTGTCCCCTGCCTCATGTTACCTTCGATCCTTAGACGCCCAGTTCGGGACCCCCTACCCGAAATCTGCCAGTTTTGACACCGACATTGGTGCTTTCATTGAGAGTTCCTCTATGCCGTCGAAAAAGGATTCGATGGCTTGTTCAATTATCCACAATGATGCTGTTTCGGGGGAGATTCCTCCCTGGCCAAATTTTCGTATTCGGCGGCTTCGCGCCGCATGCCAATTCGACTGGCCACCTTGAGCAAATCGACAGATGCGCCCCGGGTCATGAGATCAGTTTCGGGAACCTAAACTATGTCACTGATATCCGAGGAGATTTGATCTTCGAAGGGTTGGTGACCCCGATTACCGCTCTGGCCTTAGATCCAAAGCAGGCCATCAGGTCCAAAGACGGGAGTCTAGAGCCCGCTAGACTCTCTGCGCTTATGGAACTTGCTGCCGAAGAAGCGCCGGACACTCGCCAGACTCTAGATCCGAACTCTTGAGGTCCGTGTCAAGAGGATGCCGCCTGGTGGCTCCAACTCCGGGCAGCCCCACAGACTCTCGTTTCTTCATCTGACCCTCTCCTTTAAACGAGGCCCACCATTACAGAAGGATCGCTTCCGAATTATGCCCAGCCCAGACTAGGGGCTGAGAGCGGGGAATTTTACGTCCCACCCACCACCCACTTCATAGCCACTGTCGAAGATCCAACTGACATGCTGGACTACGCCTCCGAGGACATCGACGGTATGGACGACGACGCCAGAGACGAACAAGGCCAAAACCCTCCGTTTACCGGATGATGGACGGCCACCTCCACATACGACGTGTACATGGTGGACACACCCAAAGAGGATGGCGACGACGGCAAGGAGAATCCGGTTGAGGACAAGCCTGCCGAAGCACCTCCAAAACATCGACATCAGCGGCACCACTCAAAATCACGTCACCAAAAAGACAGCAATACCGGCACCGAAGTGAATAACACTCCGGAGAACGCCGAAGACCCTGAAGCCCGTGTAGAGCCAATATCCGAACAGGATGATTGGGAGGATGGGCATGTAAACCCCGACGATCCTGTCGGGAACGAGGACTTGGAGGACAGTAACTACCTATCGAACTCCGAAGAGGATACGAGCCTCGGCAACGAAAATTTTATCATGCCGGAGGAACCCCTCGAACAAGAGCGCTTTAAGCGCGAGCTAATCGCCATTGCAAGAAGCCTGAAAAAGAAGCAGCAACAGCTTCAGGCTGATCATGATTTGCTCAATGCAGATGGACTAACGTCCTGGCAGCCGAGGAATACGACCTTGTATGCCCAACAAACAGCTACCCGAAATGTAAGCTGCTACCCATATTCGACGATGAGGCCCTGGAGCCCATACCGCTAACGCGTGGCACTACTGATAGACCTGACCGACCACCACGTGGCCAAGACAGAGCGGCAACGCAAGACGAACACCAGCCCGTACCACCTCGCCGTAAAGGCAGGGGAACATCGGCTCCGGGATACACCTATGACCTACAACATGACCTGGAAAATAGAGCCGGCCAGACAAGATCAATCTATGGATCACGAGGCCATGCTCTAGCATGGGAAAACGGCCATGAGGCCTGGCACGACAAGCACAACCTCACCCGGTCCAAAAACCGCATTCGGACTTCATCCGAACTATGTCGCGATGTGGCCCGATACAGAGGCACCGCACACCCCCTATGCTTCACCGATGAGGTAATGGAGCACCAGTTCCCAGAAGGGTTTAAACCCGTGAACATCGAATCATATGATGGTACAACAGATCCCGCACTATGGATTGAACTGTTGGGGAACGTAGCAGAATTTTAAAATTTTCCTACGTGTCACCAAGATCAATCTATGGAGTCTTCTAGCAACGAGAGGGAGAGGAGTGCATCTACACACCCTTGTAGATGGTGAGCGGAAGCGTTCAAGAGAACGGGGTTGATGGAGTCATACTCGTCGTGATCCAAATCACCAAAGATCCTAGCACTGAACGGACGGCACCTCCGCTTTCAACACACGTACGGAGCAAGGACGTCTCCCGCAACTTGATCCAGCAAGGAGGATGGAGAGGTTGAGGAAGAAAGCTCCAACAGCAGCATGACGGCGTGGTGGTGGTGGAGCAGCAGTACTCCGGCAGGGCTTCGCCAAGCTCTTAACGGAGGAGGAGAGGTGTTGGGGAGGGGAGGGGCTGCGCCTTCGGAAGGGGTGCGGCTCCCATGTGCCTCCCCACTATATATAGGGGTGGAGGGGGCTGGTTTCTTGCCCTCCAAGTCCATTGGGGCGTTGGCAAAGGTGGGGGAAAGAAATCCCATCATTTCCTTTCCCCACCGATTGTTATCCCCCCTTTTTAGGGATCTTGAACTTATCCCTTTGGGATATGATCTTATTCCTTCTAAGGGGGGATCTTGGTGCGCCTTGACCAGGGGTGTGGGGCCTTGCTCCCACTACCCACGTTCATGTGGGAGACTGTTGGAAATATGCCCTAGAGGCAATAATAAATTGGTTATTATTATATTTCTTTGTTCATGATAATCGTTTATTATCCATGCTATAATTGTATTGATAGGAAACTCAGATACATGTGTGGATACATAGACAACACCATGTCCCTAGTAAGCCTCTAGTTAACTAGCTCGTTGATCAATAGATGGTTACGGTTTCCTGACCATGGACATCGGATGTCATTGATAACGGGATCACATCATTAGGAGAATGATGTGATGGACAAGACCCAATCCTAAGCATAGCACTAGATCGTGTAGTTCGTATGCTAAAGATTTTCTAATGTCAAGTATCATTTCCTTAGACCATGAGATTATGCAACTCCCGGATACCGTAGGAGTGCTTTGGGTGTATCAAACGTCACAACGTAACTGGGTGACTATAAAGGTGCACTACAGGTATCTCAGAAAGTGTCTGTTGGGTTGGCACGAATCGAGACTGGGATTGGTCACTCCGTGTAAACGGAGAGGTATCTCTGGGCCCACTCGGTAGGACATCATCATAATGTGCACAATGTGATCAAGGAGTTGATCACGGGATGATGTGTTACGGAACGAGTAAAGAGACTTGCCGGTAACGAGATTGAACAAGGTATCGGGATACCGACGATCGAATCTCGGGCAAGTATCGTACCGCTAGACAAAGGGAATTGTATACGGGATTGATTAAGTCCTTGACATCGTGGTTCATCCGATGAGATCATCATGGAACATGTGGGAGCCAACATGGGTATCCAGATCCCGCTGTTGGTTATTGACCGGAGAACGTCTCGGTCATGTCTGCATGTCTCCCGAACCCGTAGGGTCTACACACTTAAGGTTCGGTGACGCTAGGGTTATAGAGATATTAGTATGTGGTAACCCGAAAGTTGTTCGGAGTCCCGGATGAGATCCCGGACGTCACGAGGAGTTCCGGAATGGTCCGGAGGTAAAGAATCATATATAGGAAGTGCTATTTCGGCCATCGGGACAAGTTTCGGGGTCACCGGTATTGTACCGGGACCACCGGAAGGGTCCCGGGGGTCCACCGGGTGGGGCCACCTGCCCCGGGGGGCCACATGGGCTGTAGGGGGTGTGCCTTGGCCTATATGGGCCAAGGGCACCAGCCCCAAGAGGCCCATGCGCCAAGAGATGGGAAAAAGGGGAGAGTCCTAAAAGGGGAAGGCACCTCCGGGGTGCCTTGGGGAGGATGGACTCCTCCCCACCCTTGGCCGCACCCTTCCTTGGAGGAAGGGGCAAGGGCTGCGCCTCCCCCTCTCCCTTGGCCCTATATATAGTGGGGGAAAAGGAGGAGCAAACCAATCTAAGGCCTGGCGCCTCCCTCTCCCTCCCGTGACACATCTTCTCCTCCCGCAGCGCTTAACGAAGCCCTGTTGGAATCCCGCTACTTCCACCATGACGTCGTGCTGTTGGATCTCCATCAGCCTCTCCCTCCTCCTTGCTGGATCAAGGCGTGGGAGACGTCTCCGTTCCGTATGTGTGTTGAACGCGGAGGTGCCGTCCGTTCGGCGCTAGGATCATCGGTGATTTGAATCACGACGAGTACGACTCCATCAACCCCGTTCACTTGAACGCTTCCGCTTAGCGATCTACAAGGGTATGTAGATGCACTCTCCTTCCCCTCGTTGCTGGTCTCTCCATAGATAGATCTTGGTGACACGTAGGAAAATTTTGAATTTCTGCTACTTTCCCCAACAGTCCCCACATGCAAGTGGGCCCCACTACGGAACCTCGTAGAATCTTCTCGGTATAATACCGAAAAATCCCGAACATTTTCCGGTGGCCAAAATAGGACTTCCCATATATGAATCTTTACCTACGGACCATTCCGGAACTCCTCGTGACGTCTGGGATCTCATCCGGGACTCCAAACAACATTCGTAAATCACATACAAGTCTTCCTAATAACCCTAGCGTCATCGAACCTTAAGTTTGTAGACCCTACGGGTTCGGGAAACATGCAGACATGACCGAGACAACTCTCCGACCAATAACCAACAGCGGGATCTGGATACCCATATTGGCTCCCACATGTTCCATGATGATCTCATTGGATGAACCACAATGTCACGGATTGAATCAATCCCGTATACAATTCCCTTTGTCTATCGTATGCTACTTGCCCGAGATTCGATCGTCGGTATCCCTATACCTTGTTCAATCTCGTTACCTGCAAGTCTCTTTACTTGTTCTGTAACGCATGATCCCGTGGCTAACCCATTAGTCACATTGAGCTCATTATGATGATGCATTACCGAGTGGGCCTAGAGATACCTCTCCGTCATATGGAGTGACAAATCCCAGTCTCGATTCGTGCCAACCCAACAGACACTTTAGGAGATACCTGTAGTGCACCTTTATAGCCACCCAGTTATGTTGTGACGTTTGGTACACCCAAAGCATTCCTATGTTATCCGGGAGTTGCACAATCTTATGGTCTAAGGAAATGATACTTGACATTAGAAAAGCTCTAGCAAACGAACTACATGATCTTGTGCTATGCTTAGGATTGGGTCTTGTCCATCACATCATTTGTCGGAGTAAATAGCCATGGGTAGCCCTCCTGAAAAAATTACGAGCTCGTCCGGCTCTCAAGAACCCAAGACATGGGGCCGCCTTCCCCTTGCCGGCTGTCATCCAGGCCGGCTTCAGGAGGCGGCCCAACTTTTGCCCTCATGAAGAAGGCCATGGGAGGGCCGACTTCGAGAAGCTTGCCGCGAGAAGGCCGACTCCTAGAAGCCGGCTCCCATAAAGCGGTCGAGACCGTACCCTCAAAGTTTGCATCCACCTAGCGATGATGAAGCGGGGTGTGGCTACAGTGAAGCCTGCCACCCCCAAATCCCGGAGCACGACCGGCACAGTGCGCCGTACGGGTGGCCACGACCCGCCCGGCGTGACACTGTTGCCACCATGACCCTGACGCCACCCACGACGTACTATCAGCGTGGCCCACGGGCGGTGGGTCCCTTCGGGCAGAGAGACACCCGAAGGCGGCCGCACTTCCTCCCAGTCGGCCCGAGAGAGAGCCGGCTCCCCACAGCCGGCTTGCCATCCTCCTCGAAGGAGACGCCCCATTAAGGAGACAAGACACGGTGAGCCTATAGTAATCGCCCGCCGGGCGGCGGTACTGTAGCCACGGCTACCATGACCAAGCCCGCGTCATCAGAATAGAGCAACAGTAACCAGCCACCGACCGAGCCCTGGACGGTGGGGCCTGCTTGTCGACCAAGGAGCCGGCGGCCGGCGGGACCCACCGGTCGGCGGGCCCCAGCGGCCGGCGCAGAAGCCGGCGAGCGCAGTCACAGACGGCTGGGCCCCGCGCCCAGCCGGATTACCATTGTACCCCCGGGGGGTAGGCCTATATAAACCCCCTGGTGCACCCATGCAAAGGGTTCGACCCCAAGCTAGTTTTAGACACCATACGAGGAGAAGAAGCACGCTAGCCGTGCCCTTCTTCCTCCTTCCGCCAAAACAGCTCAAGGAGCATTGTGTAGCTACTTGTTCATCTAGTGATCATGCGGAGACCCCGCAGAGCAGCAGTTGGGGTGTTATCTCCACGGAGAGCCCCGAAGCTGGGTAAGATCCACCGCCGTGCATATCTTCGCCTCATCCCGTTTCTAGGCACCGGCGATGTTTTACTGGCTCCCACAATGATAAGCCACCCGTTGGCATATGTCGCACCTACCACCCGACATCATTCTCCTAATGATGTGATCCCGTTATCAATGACATCCAATGTCCATGGTGAAGAAACCATAACCATCTATTGATCAACAAGCTAGTCAACTAGAGGCTTACCAGGGACATGTTGTGGTCTATGTATTCACACATGTATTACGGTTTCCAGTTAATACAATTATAGCACGGACAATAGACAATTATCATGAACAAGGAAATACAATAATAACCATTTTATTATTGCCTCTAGGGCATATTTCCAACATGAACATTTTCTTCTCTACATTCACATGGCTCGCGGTGACGATCTACATGCCATCAAATACCTCCCCCTAAAGCTTAAGGGACCAGCTCGGCACTTGCTAAATAGCCTCCCAGAGAATTCTATTGGCAGATGGGAAGATTTGGAAGATGCCTCTAGAGACAACTTCCAAGGTACCTATGTACAGCCCCCGGATGCCGATGAACTTAGTCACATAGTCCAACAACCCGGAGAGTCAGCTCGAAAGCTCTTGACAAGGTTCATAATTAAAAAGAACCAAATCATCGAATGTTCGGACGCCGAAGCCCTAGTGGCCTTTAAACACAACATCCGTGATGAATGGCTCGCCCGACACCTCGGCCAAGAGAAGCCAAAGTCCGTGGCAACCCTTACAACACTCATGACCCGCTTTTGCGCGGGAGAGGATAGCTGGTTAGCCCATAGCAACAACAATACCAGCGACCCTGGTACTTCTGAAACCAGAAATAGCACCAGCGACCCTGGCACCTCTGAAGCCCGGGATGGCAATGGAAAACCACAACGCAACAAGCACAAGCGTCAAATCAACAACGAAAGTAACGAAGACACAGCGATCAACACTGGATTCGGCGGCTCTAAATCCGGTTAACGGAAGAAGCCATTCAAAGGAAACAGAGATGGTCCATCTAGTTTGGATAGATACTCGATCGGCCTTGCCAGATTCACAGCACCCCCGATAAGTTTGCCAATCATACCAACAGAAACTGTTGGGTCTTTAAACAGGCCGGCAAGCTTAACGCCGAACATAAAGGGAAAGGGCCGCCTAGCGAGGACGACGACGAAGAGCCTCGCCCACAGAACACAGGGGGTCAGAAGAAATTTCCCCCAAGGTAAAAATAGTGAATATGATATATGCCACACATATCCCCAAGCGGGAGCGCAAGCGCACGTTAAGGGATGTCTACGTCGTCGAGCCGGTCACCCCAAAATTCAACCCATGGTCGGCTTGTCCGATCAACTTTGATCGAAAGGACCACCCAACCAGTATCCATCATGGAGGTTCGGCAGCTCTGGTCCTCGATCCAATCATCGACTGATTCCACCTTATGTGGGTCCTAATGGACGGTGGCAACAGTCTCAACCTACTATATCAGGACACTGTCCACAAAGTGGGCATTGACCCATCAAGAATCAAGCCCAGTAAAACTAGCTTTGAAGGAGTAATACCTGGTGTAGAGGCCTGCTGCACGGGCTTAATAACACTGGAAGTCGTCTTCGGTTCGCTAGACAACTTCTGAAGCAAAGACTAGATCTTCGATATCGTCCCCTTCCGCAGTGGATATCACACACTGCTCGGACGAACCGCTTTCGCCCATTTTAATGCGGTCCCACACTACGCTTATCTAAAGCTCAAGATGCCCGGCCCACGTGGCGTCATTGCAACCAATGGAAACACGGAACGCTCCCTCCGTACTGAGGAGCATACCGCGACCATCGCAGCCGAATTACAAGGCGGCCCTGTCAAGCTGCACACCTCATCGGCCATCAAGCCGCCGAACTTTGTTAAACAAGACAGGTTAGTCGCACATGCTGACAGCTCGGTAATTCCAGAGCTGGACTAACAGTTTCGCCTCCGTCGGTCGCCACACACATCCGTGAAATTCGTACTGTGTGTGCATAATTATGCACTCAAAATACCTTGGGCATCAGCGGAGGCACAATACGGACAGACCCATAGTACAGTTCGACCCTATATGGCCTTCCCCTTTTCCTTAATTGTTTTTTATCTTTTACCGCAGGTGAATTAAAAGCTATTCATCCCATGGACTTACAAGGACTCTTTTCAAGCCCGATTTCAAATAGCCGAAGACCATTCCTCTCAAGGAATCTCTCTCTCCAAGGCGAAAGCGGCACAGACGTGCGGCAGGAGGTCCAAAGGATTTTGTAGACCAAAACTTTATTCAAGAACCTGTATAGAGCTTATCCCCTTCTTCTTAGACCCCTGGCATGTAAAATGGCCTTCGTGATGTGCCCTCTATAAGATCACGTTTTGACGTATCGATCATGTTTCAGTGAAAACAATTTTTATTCGGTATCGCCTTTATTCATAGATTGTATACCATCTCCTCAGTTGTCTCACTCACCATGGTACAAATTGCCAGGGGCTCTATATGGCCACACATGTGTCGCCAAACCAAAAGCCCGGATAGCTTTATTGCACAATTTGGTGTCCCAATCTTGGCATTATATGCATCGGCTCCGAATCATGTCTTTGGTCAATAGTTGGGTTGCCCGGTTCCTGTGTTTGCTACATTACGTTCCATTTGTTCGGCTAGGGTAGTAAAGGGAGAACTACTATGATTGTGTTTCTGGTTTGTCCAGTCAAGCACCTCAGTAGAGAAAGCCAAAAACTGACTGTCATGATACGGCGAGAGCTGGTCAGCCACTCGGTGACTTATTAAAATCTTTAGCGATTGTTTCTGTATCACACGAAGGACCGCTTTTTCGGTCACATACATAACGCATCCACATCCGGATAGCCGCGTACATACCAGGGGCTATCTTCTAGCCCCATCATCAAACTCCTATGGCTAAGTGAGAGTGGTAAAGCCACATAGTCTGATTGCCTGGTTTGCCGCACTAACACCTCCTTCACGGACCAAGATGTTGGGTCAAGTGTGATCATGTGCTATTCCGAACACCCACGTAGTATCTACATGGGGGCTGAAGCCGATGACTGGAAAACTCTTAGGAATACAAAAACGGTCGCACAGGAGGGAAGAACTTTCAGACAAAGGCACAAATATATTATAAAGCCTTCATATATAATAAAAAGTCCGGATAATTCGGGTACATTTACTCGAACATAATGTCCTTTGAGCATTGACCCTCTATCAAGCGGGCACCCTATAGGACGTCCTCTAAATAGCGCTTTGGTGTGCGGTGGTTCTTGCCTCCGGGAGGGCCCTCGACAGCCACTTCGGCATCCTTCATCTTCGCCCAGTGCATCTTGACACAGGCGAAGGCCATCCGTGCACCTTCTATGCACACCGACCGCTTGATTGCGTCGATTAGGGGCACTGCATCGACAAGTCATCGCGCCAAGCCAAAGTAACTGTTCGGAATGGGTTCGGCTGGCCATAACAGAACTATGACGTCCTTCATGGCCGCTCTGGACATCTTATGCAGCTCGGCCCACTATGCCATTTCGTTGTTCAGCAGCGCCGGGCGCTCCCGCGCCGCGAACTGTGACCAGAACAACTTCTCCGTCGCATGTCCCTCTTGAGTCTGGAAGAATTACGCAGCGCTAGAGGGACTCTTCGGAAGATCTGCAAAAACGTCTGGAGAACTCCACCGATGATTAAGAAAGGCATATCTCTGATCGCCAAACTTATTCTGTAAAAGAAAGGGCTTACCAGCCGCTATCTGTTCGGCCTACCAGACCTCCTCGCGAGCCACCCTAGATTCAGATAGCGGCTCTTTGGCCTCCTCAAGGGCCTTGGCAAGCTCGGTTTCCTTGGCTTTATTCTCCTCCTCGTGGGACTTGCACTTGCGGGCGGCGTCCTTGAGCTCTTTCTCTACTACAGATACCCGCTCCTCGACCTGGCACCGGGTGGCATGTTCGGCCTCCAAATCTGCAGCCGCTTTATCAGTGGCCACATTGCTCACACTCGCCTGCTCCTTGGCCCGGGAAAGTTCACCCCTGAGGGTCTGAGCCTCAGCAGCGCCATCGGCAATTTCACACATGACAAAGTCCAAGTTTCAACTTGGCATTCGCACATTCATATAGGCACAAATGGGATGTTCACAGCATACCTTGTGCCTCGTTGAGCCGCTTGTTAATAAGGACGATGTCCTCATCGGCCTGCTTCAGCTGCCGTTTCAGTTCGAAAACTTCCGCGGCCTGGGCGGTTGCAGCTAACAGTGAAGCCTGTTTTTCCAGCCAAATAAGTATGTTACTTCTTGTAGATATATGTAGATCCTCTATTCTCCCTTCTTCTTGGGCCGACCAGAGTCTCAGGGGCTACTGTCCATATACATGCATATTTTCCATATGGAAAGTGGCTAAAGACATTACATCGCATACCTCAAAGCCTGTTATTAGGCTCGTAAAGGCTTCATGCAGCCTGCTTTTAGCGGACTGAATCTTCTCAGCCACTATACCCATCAAGGTACGGTGCTCCTCCAAGATGGACGCGCTCTGCAGTCCGTCCCTCAGCATGTTCGGCGCCTCCGGATTCATGTAGGTCGCCGCAAGAATAGGCGCCCCCTCCCTTGAAGGGGGACAATCACTCGACTCTGGATCCTTCTCTGAAGCAGTATTCGGCTGGGGTGAAACAATCCAGGGCCCCCATCCCCAGACGTCATGGGGGTCGCGTCCCCCGTGTCCTCAACGGCCGAGGTATTACCCTCCGGTGGTGTATTGATGGTCCCCTGCACCTCTCAGTGATCTGGAGAAATCCTCTGCGATGACACCTTGATGTCATCGGCCCTAGGGGGCGAGGAAACTTGCGGAAGCGTCTCGCTCTCCATCATCTCCGGCGGTAAATCCCCTAACGAGGAGGATTGTTCAGGGAGATCGTGGGCCGGACTGAAACACATGATTTAATGATTATTTTCACAATTCATAAAGGAGCAGATGCATGTAAAGCGTCCTCAGGTACTTATGATTTAGCAAGGGGCTTGGTCCGGGGGCGGGGCTGGGGATATCCTCGATGTCCGAATCCGAGTCATCCAAGAGGGATAACTTTCCCCTTTTGGACGCCCTCGCCTCCAGGTCTACGGAGGCTGCCCTCTTTTTCCCTTCGGTAGGAGGGTTATCTTCTTCTTCCTCCTCCTCGTCCTTGTTTTCGTCTCCCTCGTGAGAGGAGGGAGCCTCAGTCCCTCCGGACATAGCTTCCGAGGTACCTTCGTGGTGGAGGCCACTTTCGGCCTCCTTGTTTTTCTTCTTGTCCCTTTTTACCGGCACCTGGTATGGCGCCGGGACGAGCATCCTCATTAGGAGGGAATCGGCTGAGCCTTTGGGAAGGGGGGCAGGACACCTGATCCACTCCGCCTTCTTTGTCTAGACCTATTTAAAGGATGGAATGGTTAGTGTATCCCCTGGATTAACAAACCAAGCTATAGGCGGAAGCTTAGCCCTTACCGGGGGGGGGGGGGTGGTTGCAGTCAAGAGAAACGTCTTCGGATGTCTCTGGCCATGACTTTTGAGATTTAAAGAGCAATTTCCAGATCTCTTTATGCGTCGTGCCGAAAAATTGTCGCAGAGTTCGCGTCCCTTCCGGATTAAACTCCCATAAACGGAAAGGACGTCACTGGCAGGGAAGGGTTCGACGGATGAGCATCACCTGAATCACATCAGTGAGGCAGGTGTTCTTCTCTATGATACTTTTGATGCGCTTTTGCAACATCAACACCTCATCGGTCAATCCCCAGTCTAGACCCTTGTTGGTCCATGAAGCGAGTCGCAGAGGGGGTCTAGATCAAAATGCAGGAGTGGCCACCCATTTGGTGCCACGGGGTTCGGTAATATAGAACCACTCCTGCTGCCATGTCTTGATGGTATCCACAAAGGCCCCTTTAGGCCAGATAGGGTGAGGAAGCTTTCTCACCATGGCTCCGCCGCAATCCACGTGCTCCCCGTCGACCACCTTCAGCTTCACGTTGAAGGTCTTGATCCACATGCCGACGTGTGGGGGATGCGGAGAAATGCCTCGCACATGACGATGAACACCGAGATATGGAGGAAGGAGGTCGGGGCTAGATCGTGAAAATCTATCCCATAGTAGAACATGAGGCCACGAACAAAGGGGTGAAGGGGAAACCTAACCCGCGGAGGAAGTGGGGGATGAAAACGACCCTTTCGCGAAGCTCTGGAGTAGGGAGGACTTGTCCCTTTGTCAGAAGCCTGTGTGCAATTTCCGCGGTTAAGTACCTCGCCTCCTGGAGTCCCTGGATATCCTTCTTCGTCATGAAAGAGGCCACCTACTTGCCTTGAGAACCGGATCCGGACATGGTCAGAGCACGTGGTGGCAAGGGAGAAGGATTGGGACTTGGGCGCTAGAGCTCAAAGATGGGAAGGCTCAGGAAGGAGAAGGCGTGGGGTAAAAGAGGGGTCCTTATCCTTTTATAAAGGCAACGAATATCAAACGACCTCGCGCAAGCCTTAAAATTTGCCAATTTCCAAGGGGTTGAGCGGATGGCATGGTTGGATTACCCAAGCCCTCATTGATGAAAATCCCGCAATAAGGGGACACGATCTTTGCTTTGACAAGACGTGTCGCTGGGAGTTGCGTCTCCAAACGCGAAACGGGAGGCTGAAAAAATGGTTCAAAATAATAATAAGGCCGGGATTCAATGCCTCGCCGAAAACGTTGTCAGGAGACATGACCTATTTTTTGCTTAATTATTTTGCCTTTGTGGTTCAGGGTTGTGACTATTGTATAGAGCCGGATATAGTTATCTTGGCTGATCTACTTTGGAGTATTCGGAGGAGGAACCCGCCTTGCAATGCCAAAGACAATCTGCGCGCCAGACACATCGTCATTGAATCCTGGTTCAGGGGCTATTGAGGGAGTCCTGGATTAGGGGGTCCCCGGGCGTCCGGGCTATGTCACGTGGGCCTTGAAGATACAAGATAGAAGGCTTCCCCCGTGTCCGGATGAGACTCTCTTGGCGTGGAATGCAAGCTTGGCGTTCGGATATGAAGATTCCTTTCTTTGTAAACCGACTCTGCATAAATCCTAGCCCCCTCCGGTAGAGGCAGTCACAATCATACAGGCTAGACATCTAGGGTTTAGTCATTATGATCTCGAGGTAGATTAACTCTTGTAACCCCTATACTGACCAAAGTCAATCAAGTAGGACGTAGGGTTTTACCTCCATCAAGAGGGCCCAAACCTGGGTAAACATGGTGTCCCCTGCCTCCTGTTACCTTTGATCCTTAGACGCATAGTTCGGGAACCCCTACCCGAGATCTGCCGGTTTTGACACCGACAGTGTTCTTGACCAAGTTTATGATACAAAGATCTACACTATCAAATCAACATATCACGTGAACCAACATGTGGTAGGATGGTTAGGATGACAGTGGTATCCCCAACCCACAAGATTCAAGTTCTGATGGTCTCATTTGTCCTGATTTTTCTATAGGAGGAAGTAAATTGCTATATACTCCAGGTTCCAGAATTCATGCAGTCACCATCTGTAATGGGAAGAACCCTCAGTACATTCTCACTAATGTTTCAGCCTCGAGCCCCGACTGTGAGATTTGAATATGTCCAATATTTTGTTTTCTATAGTCATTTTCCCCATACCTTCCTCTTATTATTGCAAAGCTAGAGTTGAAGTACTACCCATCTTTTGTGGACACCCACGTCGTGAAAAGACGAGGTTACTTATATCAAGGCACCACTCCTTTTTTCCCTTTAGACCAGTGAGCAACATTGAGATGTACAACTTAAAATTCAAATCCTCAACCATTTAAGAATTATCTGTTCATCACATAATTTTCATGAAAATATTTATGCACGATCTAACAATGGGAGTGGTCACTATTTCATCCTTTTCATCTAACAACGTCACTACATTGCAAGATAAATAGGGCATGGAATCCGGAAGCTGAAGGCGATGCAGATATTCAAGTCTTACATGAGGTGCTAAAGTAGGACCCCTGATTTTTGTTTGGGTGAATGTTTCACCATTTTATTATAGTAATATACCCTACTCTGCTTTTTCTGAATTTGATTCCCTCTATGGTGCATAGATACCCAAACAAGTAAATGGTTAGAAAGCAAAATCTATGATAATATTTCACAGTACGCGAGGTAAAACTTTATCATTCATGGAGAAACTTGGTACATTGTATAGTCTTATTCACCCTTGTTTCCCTTGGGTATACAATTCTAAAGGCATATAGTAATTGCAATGGAGCAATAATAAAAATTGAGATGCATTGATCAATTGTTTTTTCCAACAAGAATTTTCTTTAGTAAGCACGACCTTTGAATCCACCGTGTCTGTCACAAGTTTGGGTGGGAATGGCTGCAAACAGAGGCGGATTTAGGCCCCAGGCAGCCCGGGGGCCCCGGGCGGCTGCCTGGGGCGTGAGGTCGTTTCCCTTTGTTGATTGTAGCCACCGCACAATACTGTAGCTACAGTACTTCGAAGCCTGGGGCGCCTGGGTCCTGCCGTTTTTCTGGGTCCACCACTGGCTGCAAACCATACAATATGACTAGTTTAGTTTGCGTTTTAGAGGGAAAAGTAAACATAGAATCTATTAGAAGATGTACACACTTTTGTCATTGCGTGAGGCGCGGGGTCGACTATCCTACTTCCAGCATGTGCATGTGGTCCAACAATATATGTGATGCACGGGTAAGTGCATCTATAGTCGGACTTGGTAAATTAATCTGATCCCTTAAACGTTCGCAGACAGTAACCGGTGTTGAGTATATTGTGTACGTGTATATTGTGTATTGAACCCACCTCCTGTTTCCTCTGTATAGTTGAGGTTGTGGCCCTCTTCTGTACTTATATATACATGCCTAGTGCACCAATCAATGCATTGTGTTTGCACATCCTATACTTCATATTCTACATGGTATCTATCGCAGGTCGACCTAACCCTAGCCGCCGCCGCCATCGCCGCTGCGCGCCCTCCGCGCCGGCACCACCACCTTCGGTCGCCGCTGCCCCGCCCACCTCACACTGCCGCCGCCACCCGCCGTCATCGCCGCCGCGGGTCCTCCGCACCGCCGCCACCGCCGCCGGTCGCCGCTGCACTCTGCTCCCCCGCTTTCGCAACCTCCTCCTTACAACCCAACCCCTAGCCGCCGCCGCGCATCCCTCGCGCCGCTGTCGCTCTCCATAGCTCCCCACCCCCGCTTCCACCCTCTCTCCTGTAGTTGCCGCTGCCACTATTCTCCATAGTCGCCACCGTGACTAGTCATCCGCACCGCCACCGCTCCTTTGACCATCGCCACCCAGGCCGCCGCCGCGCCCACTCCAGCCGCCGTCACCTCCCTGGCTGCCGCCGCTGCTCCTGCTTCAGTCACCGCCGTCGCCACTGCAATGTCTTTTGCTGCGTTGTCTCCCATCGGCCCCACGTACGCGGGCGCCCCGTCTCCCTTCACCCACATGCAGCCGACCCTGCTAATGGTCGGCGGCCACGCTCCGCCCACCCTGGTTCAGTCTCTCGACGGCTACACCACACCGTAGGCTTTCCCGGCAGGCCATATGGCCTACTTCGACGTGCTGCAGCAGCCGACCAGTGCCGGCTCCGCAGCTCTGCCCGCCCCGCCGATGGCCGGCGGCCATTCTCCGCCCACCCTGGTTCATCCCTACGCCGGCTTCGCCTCGCTGCCGGAATCCCCGCCATGGGGCCCTACTCCTTTGGCTGCCCTGCACTCGGCCCCGTCACCGTACTACTTTGGCACCGACGGCGCTTGGTACATGGACTCGGGCGCCACTGCCCAGATCCTCATCCCGTTACCCTAACCTCGCATCACCGTTGGTAACGGTTCTTCTCTACCTATCTCACATGTTGGTCATACTTCGTTTCCTTCCACATCTACGCTCGTCACCATGTCTAATGTTTTTGTTTCCCCTGACTTAGGAACGAACCTTGTCTCTGTTCGTCGTCTTGCTCGTGAGAATCCCATTACCGTTGAATTTGATGATGTCGTTTTTTTGCGAAGGATGCCCGTACTCGGATGGGCCTTCACCGTTGTGATGGTCCTAACGAGCTCTATCCGGTGCACTCCTCCGCCACCGCCTCCACAACCCCAGTCGCCCTCGCCACAGGTGTCGACCTTTGGCATGCTCGTTTGGGACACCCGAACCCCACCACTTTGCGTCAAATTCTTCAGAGCTTTTCATTCTCATGCAATACGATCAAAGACAATACTTGTGAGGCTTGTCGTCTTGGCAAGCACGTTCATCTTCCCTTTAGCGCCTCCAACACTATTTCCACTTTTCCGTTTCAGTTATTGCATAGTGATGTTTGGACATCCCGGGTGCGAGCAACACGGGCTACCTATACTATTTGGTGATCTTAGATGATTTCTCTCATTATGTGTGGACATTTCCTCTTCGTCGCAAGTCCGACGCCCTTGCCACACTCACCACCTTTTATTCCTATGTCACCACATAGTTCGGTCGTCCTATCCTTGCATTACAAACTGACAATGGAAAAGAGTTTGACAACATCGCTGTTCGTAACCTTCTAGCCTCTCATGGCACTATCTTCCGCCTCACTTGTCCCTACACGTCCCAACAAAATGGGCGTGCCGAGCGTATCCTTCGCACTCTTAACGACCGCGTCCACACGTTGCTCTTTCACTCTAACGTGCCTCCCCGATTTTGGCCGAGCGCTCTCGCCACCGCCACCCTCCTCATCAACATCCGTCTGTGTCGCCCACGCTAGAAGTATTCCCCTCATCATCTCCCCTTTGTTGTGCCGCCATCTTATGATGGCCTTCACATCTTTGGTTGTCTCTGCTATCCTAGCATCCCCGCCACTACGCCTCATAAGCTTGCGCCTCGCTCCATCGCTTGCATCTTCCTCGGCTACACACCTAACACCAAAGGATACCACTGCAACGATCCCGTGTCACATTGTGTATTCACCTCCCGACACGTTTACTTTGATGAGAAGGTGTTTCCATTTCAGCAGGTACCTCCCGTCGCCCCATCACCGCCGGCCACCGCCGGCCCTCCAGCGACCCCGTCAGGTGGACGGCCCCGCTCGATTCCCGGACCGCCTCCGGGCTTCGGCGGTCCTCGCACCGTGGGATGAGCTGCGCCTCGCACCCTCCTACTTCTTGAACACTACATTGGTTTTCCATTGAAGAGGAAAGGGTGATGCAGCAAAGTAGCGTAAGTATTTCCCTCAGTTTTTGAGAACCAAGGTATCAATCCAGTAGGAGACTACACGCAAGTCGCCTCTTACCTACACAAACAAATAAGAACCTTGCAACCAACGCAATAAAGGGGTTGTCAATCCCTTCACAGCCACTTGCAAAAGTGAGATCTGATAAAGATATAGATTGAAAGCAAAGATTGCAAAGTAAAATAGATTGGAAACTTATATGATGGAAAATAGACCCGGGGGCCATAGGCTTCACTAGTGGCTTCTCTCAAAATAGCATAAGTATTACGGTGGGTAAACATATTACTGTCGAGCAATTGATAGAAAAGTGCATAATTATAAGAATATCTAGGCATGATCATGTATATAGGCTTCACGTCCGCGACAAGTAGACCGAAACGATTCTGCATCTACTACTATTACTCCACACATCGATCGCTGTCCAGCATGCATCTAGAGTATTAAGTTCATAAGAACAGAGTAACGCATTAGGCAAGATGACATGATGTAGAGGGATAAACTCAAGCAATATGATATAAACCCCATCTTTTTATCCTCGATGGCAACAATACAATAAGTGCCTTGCTGCCCCTGCTGTCACTTGGAAAGGACACCGCAAGATTGAACCCAAAGCTAAGCACTTCTCCTATTGCAAGAAAATCAATCTAGTAGGCCAAACCAAACTGATAATTCAAAGAGACTTGCAAAGATAACAAATCATACATAAAAGAATTCAGAGAAGAACCAAATATTGTTCATAGATAATCTTGATCATAAACCCACAATTCACCGGATTCCGACAAACACAACGCAAAAAGAATTACATCGAATAGATCTCCAAGAAGATCGAGGAGAACTTTGTATTGAGATCCAAAGAGAGATAAGAAGCCATCTAGCTAATAACTATGGACCCGAAGGTCTGTGGTAAACAACTCACACATCATTGGAGAGGCTAGGGTGTTGATGTAGAAGGCCTCCATAATTGATTCCCCCTCCTGTGGAGCTCCGAAAAAGGCCCCAAGATGGGATCTCTTGGGTACAGAAGGTTGCGGCGGTGGAAATAGGGTTTTGTGGTGCTCTCGGATGTTTTCGGGGTATATGAGTATATATAGGAGAAAGAAGTCGGTCAGGGGAGCCACGAGCTAGGGGCCCACGAGGGTGAGGGGCGTGCCTCCCTGCCTCGTGGCCTCCTCGATGCTTCCTTGA
Source organism: Triticum monococcum (assembly GCA_034509565.1). Classification (NCBI taxonomy): domain Eukaryota; kingdom Viridiplantae; phylum Streptophyta; class Magnoliopsida; order Poales; family Poaceae; genus Triticum; species Triticum monococcum. Next base: position 589,611,131 of record CM067845.1, on the reverse strand, counting down.
CATCCACTCCTAGTCTCCTAGATTGCGTTTGTTCCAATAATCACTCTCCCGAAGGTTTCATTCCGTTTGATATTCCTTTTCTACGAAACACTGAAATAGGCAAAAAACAACAATTTGCACTAGGCCTTTGGTTAGTAGGTTAGTCCCAAAAATAATATAAAAGTGCATAACAAAGCCCATTAAACATCCAAAACAGATAATGTAATAACATGGAACAATAAAAAAATTATAGATACCTTGGAGACGTATCAAGCATCCCCGAGCTTAATTCCTGCTCGTCCTCGAGTAGGTAAGTGATAAAAACAGAATTTTTGATCTGGAATGCTACCTAGCATAATTTTCTATGTCATTTTCTTTATGGTGGCATGAATGTTCAGATCCGAAAGATCAAGACAAAAGTTTAATATTGACATAAAAATAATAATACTTCAAGCATACTAACTAAGAAATTTTGTCTTCTCAAAATAACATGGCCAAAGAAAGTTCATCCCTACAAAAATCATATAGTTTGGTCATGCTCCATTTTCTTCACACAAGAATTTTCTCATCATGCACAACCCCGATGACAAGACAAGCAATTGTTTCATACTTCAGTGATCTCAAACTTTTTTCAACTTTCACGCAATACGTGAGCATGAGCCATGGATATAGCACTATGGATGGAATAGAGTATAATGATGGGTGTTATGTGGAGAAGACAAAAAAGGAGAAAGTCTCACATTGACGCGGCTAATCAACGGGCTAGGGAGATGCCCATCAGTTGATGTCCATGCAAAGAGTAGGGATTGCCATGCAACAGATGCACTGATCTATAAATGTATGAAAGCTCAACAAAAGAAACTAAGTGGGTGTGCATCCAACTTGCTTCCTCATGAAGACCTAGGGAAATTTGAGGAAGCCCATTGTTGGAATATAGAAGCCAAGTTCTATAGTGAAAAATTCCCACTAGTATATGAAAGTGACAAAACAAGAGACTCTCTATCATAAAGATCATGGTGCTACTTTGAAGCACAAGTGTGGAAAAAAGGATAGTAGCACTGTCCCTTTTTATTTCTTTTCTCTTTTTTGGGCCTTTCATTTTTTAGCCTTTCTCCCTTCTTTTTTATTTTTTCTATTTGGGAAAATGCTCTATTAATTATGATCATCACACTTCTATTTATTTACAACTCAATGATTACAACTCGATACTAGAACAAAAAATGACTCTGTATTAATGCCTCCGGCAGTGTTCCGGGATGGGCAATGAATCAAGAGTGCCATGTATGATAAATTATGCATGGTGTCTTTGCCACAAATATGATGTCAACTACATGATCATGCATGGAAATATGACAATGATGAAGCGTGCCATAATAAATAAAACGGTGGAAAGTTGCATGGCAATATATCTCGGAATGGCTATGGAAATGCCATAATAGGTAGGTATGGTGGCTGTTTTGAGGAAGATATAATGAGGTTTATGTGTCATAGAGCATATCATATCACGGGGTTTGGATGCACCGATGAAGTTTGCACCAACTCTCCAGGTGAGAAAGGGCAATGCATGGTACCGAAGAGGCTAGCAATGATGGAAAGGTGAGAGTGCGTATAATCCATGGACGCAACATTAGTCATAAAGAACTCACATACTTATTGCAAAAAACTACAAGTCATCAAAAACCAAGCATTACGCGCATGCTCCTATAGGGATAGGTTGGTAGGAAAAGACCATCGCTCGTCCCCGACCGCCACTCATAAGGATGACAATCAAAGAACACCTGATGTTTCAAATTTGTTACACAATGGTTACCATACCTGCATGCTACGGGACCTGCAAACTTCAACACAAATATTTCTCAAATTCACAACTACTCAACTAGCACGACTCTAATATTACCATCTTCATATCTCAAAACTATCATCAAGTATCAAACTTCTCATAGTATTTCAATGCACTTTTATGAAAGTTTTGATTATACCAATCTTGGATGCCTATCATATTAGGACTAATTTTATAGCCAAAGCAAACTACCATGCTGTTCTAAAGGATTCTCAAAATAATATAAGTGAAGCATGAGAGATCAATAATTTATATAAAATAAAACCACCACCGTGATCTAAAAGATATAAGTGAGGCACTAGAGCAAAATTATCTAGCTCAAAAGATATAAGTGAAGCACATAGAGTATTCTAATCAATTCTGATTCATGTGTCTCTCTCCCAAAAGGTACGTACAGCAAGGATGATTGTGGTAAACTATAAAGCAAAGACTCAAATCATAAAAGATGCTCCAAGGAAAACACATATCATGTGGTGAATAAAAATATAGCATCAAGTAAAGTTACCGATGGACGAAGACAAAAGAGGGGATGCCTTCCGAGGCATCCCCAAGCTTAGGCTTTTGGTTGTCCTTGAATTTTACCTTGGGGTGCTTTGGGAATCCCCAAGCTTAGGCTCTTGCCACTCCTTATTCCATAATCCATCAAATCTTTACCCAAAACTTGAAAACTTCACAACACAAAACTCAACAGAAAATCTCATGAGCTCCGTTAGTATAAGAAAACAAGCCACCACTTAAGGTACTGTAATGAACTCATTATTTATTTATATTGGTGCTAAACCTACTGCATTCCAACTTCACTATGGTTAATACCCCCGATACTAGCCATAGATTCATCAAAATAAGCAAACAACACACGAAAAACAGAATCTTTCAAAAAGAGAACAGTCTGCAGAATCTGTAGGTTTCGAATACTTCTGTAACCCCAAAAATTCTGAAATGAATTTTTGGACGTGAGGAAATTATCTATTAATCATCTGCAAAAAGAATCAACCTAATCGCACACTCCAGTAAAAAATTGTAGCAAATCTTGTGAGCGCTAAAGTTTCTGTTTTTTACAGCAAGATCGCAAAAACTCCCCCCAAGTCTTCCCAAAGGTTCTACTTGGCATAAACACTAATTAAAAGCATAAAAGCACATCTAAACAGAAGCTAGATGAATTATTCATTACTAAACAGAACCGAAAAGGAAGAAACAAAAATAAAATTGGGTTGCCTCCCAACAAGCGCTATCGTTTAACGCCCCTAGCTAGGCATAAAAACAAGAATAGATCTAGGTATTATCATCTTTGGTTTTTAATTTTTTAGCGGAGTCATGCTCGAATCTAGGAGGTTCTTTATGTTTCCCTTCTTATTCAGAAATTTTTAGGTCTAAAGAATCTAACTGCTTATTGCAAAAGGTAATTAACATATTCATGCGGTTAAGGTTTCCGCTAACACTCTTAAGAGGTTCAAGAAAATTTTGTAAAATTATCGTTACTTTGCAAATCTTCTCAAAAACTTGTGTCTCTTCCTAGGTATGATGTGGCCCCTTTTGTTGAGGTAGTGTTCCCACTATTTCCTCTATGATTTCATGTGCACAACTGGGATCAATTTCAATAAAATTTCCTTTGCCAACACAATCCAAGAGTTGTCTATGGGACATATTTAGTCCAACATAAAAATTGCGAAGTAAAATTCTAAAAGTCACCTCTAAGGTGCAATTATGATAAGATTCCATCATCCTAAACCAAGCTTCTTTTAAATTTTCTCCTTGTCTTTGTTTGAACTGAAGAACTTCAAACTCGGGAGACAAAGGAGCAGATAAGGGACTAGCCATGACGGCGAAGCAAACGAACTAACACACGGACACACAAGAAGCAAGCGAAAAAGAAGCGAACTGAGAAAGAGGGCGAATAAATCGGCAAGGGTGAAGTTGGGGAGAGGAAAACGAGAGGCAAATGGCAAATAATGTAATGCGAGGGATAAGAGTTTGTGATGGGTACTTGGTATGTCTTGACTTGACTTGACTTGGCGTAGATCTCCCCAGCAACGGCGCCAGAAATCCTGCTTGCTACCTCTTGAGCACTGCGTTGATTTTCCCTTGAAGAGGAAAGGGTGATGCAGCAAAGTAGCATAAGTATTTCTCTCAGTTTTTGAGAACCAAGGTATCAATCCAGTAGGAGACTACACGCAAGTCGCCTCACACCTACACAAACAAATAAGAACCTTGCAACCAACGCGATAAAGGGGTTGTCAATCCCTTCATGGCCACTTGCAAAAATGAGATCTGATAGAGATAATAAGACAAATATTTTTGGTATTTTTATGATATATATTGAAAGTAAAAATTGCAAAGTAAAATAGATTGGAAACTTATATGATGGAAAATAGACCCGGGGGCCATAGGTTTCACTAGTGGCTTCTCCCAAAATAGCATAAGTATTACGGTGGATAAACAAATTACTATCGGGCAATTCATAGAGAAGTGCATAATTATGAGAATATCTAGGCATGATCATGTATATAGGCATCATGTCCGCGACAAGTAGACCGAAACGATTCTGCATCTACTACTATTACTCCACACATCGACCGCTATCCAGCATGCATCTAGAGTATTAAGTTCATAAGAACAGAGTAACGCATTAGGCAAGATGACATGATGTAGAGGGATAAACTCAAGCAATATGATATAAACCCCATCTTTTTATCCTTGATGGAAACAATACAATATGTGCCTTGCTGCCCCTGCTGTCACTGGGAAAGGACACCTGAAGATTGAACCCAAAGCTAAGCACTTCTCCCATTGCAAGAAAGATCAATCTAGTAGGCCAAACCAAACTGATAATTCGAAGAGACCTGCAAAGATAACAAATCATACATAAAAGAATTCAGAGAAGAACCAAATATTGTTCATACATAATCTTGATCATAAACCCACAATTCATCGGATCCCGACAAACGCACCGCAAAAAGAATTACATCGAATAGCGCTCCAAGAAGATCGAGGAGAACTTTGTATTGAGATCCAAAGAGAGAGAAGAAGCCATCTAGCTAATAACTATGGACCCCGAAGGTCTGTGGTAAACTACTCACACATCATCGGAGAGGCTAGGGTGTTGATGTAGAAGCCCTCCGTGATCGATTCCCCCTCAGGCGGAGCTCCGGAAAAGGCCCCAAGATGGGATATCTTGGGTACAGAAGGTTGCGGCGGTGGAAATAGGGTTTCGTGGTGCTCTTGGATATTTTCGGGGTATATGAGTATATATGGGCGAAAGAAGTTGGTCAGGGGAGCCACGAGGGTGCGGGGCGCTCCTCCCTGCCTCGTGGCCTCCTTGATGCTTCCTTGACGTCCACTCCAAGTCTCCTAGATTGCGTTTGTTCCAAAAATCACTCTCCCGAAGGTTTCATTCCGTTTGGATTCCGTTTGACATTCCTTTTCTGCGAAACACTGAAATAGGCAAAAACCAACAATTTGCACTAGGCCTTTGGTTAGTAGGTTAGTCCAAAAAATAATATAAAAGTGTATAATAAAGCCCATTAAACATCCAAAACAGATAATATAATAGCATGGAACAATAAAAAATTATAGATATGTCGGAGACATATCATGCCCCCACGACGCCCTCGCCGACTCCATCAAGGGTCTCGGCATCGCCCGCCTCGTTGGCCGCCGCCTCGCCGGCATGTTCGCCCGCAACCACTACATGGCCGGTCTCTTCGTTGGCCGCCCCATCGCCGGTATCTTCACCGGCCACCTCGGGCGCCGCCCCATCACCGGCCGCCACGCCATGTGCCTCCACGGCCCTCTCGCCGGCTGCTTCGCCGGCCACCATGCCGGATGTCACGCCGAGTGCCTCGCCGATTGCCTCACCGTCCACTTAGCTGGCCGTCTCGCCGCCCTCCTCACTGGACGTCCCGGCGCTATCGTCTCGCCCCGTCGCCCGGGCCTGAGCTGGCATTCACCATCCGAGTCTGCGGTACTCGAGCGACGAGTACCTCCTCGCCGCCTCCACCTCGGAGTCGTCCGCTATTCCTTAGTCTGCTCGCGCAGCCCTTCGTGATCCTCACTGGCTTGCCGCGATGCAGGAAGAGTTTGACGCTCTCTGGCGAAACCATACCTCGACACTGGTTTCCCGGCCTCCTCGCGCCAATGTCATCAGCGGCAAGTGGGTCTTTTGCCACAAGACCCGCTCGGATGGTACCCTTGAGCGCTACAAGGCTCGTTGGGTGGTTCATTGTTTTCGACAGCGCGCTGGAGTTGACTTCACTAAGCCGTTTGCACCGGTTGTCAAACCGGGCATGATCCGCACTGTCCTCCAGCTTGTAGTGTCCCGAGGCTGGCCAGTTCATGAGATGGATGTCTCCAACGCCTTCCTCCACGGCCATCTCGATGAGCAGGTTTATTGTGAGCAGCCCACCAGTTTCGTCAATGCATCTGAGGGAGTCCTAGATTAGGGGGTGTTCGGATAGCCGAACTATACCTTCCATCGGACTCCTGGACTATGAAGATACAAGATTGAAGACTCCGTCCCATGTCCGGAAGGGACTTTCATTGGCGTGGAAGGCAAGCTTGGTGATACGGATGTTCAGATTTCCTACCATTGTAAGTGACTTTATGTAACCCTAACCCTCTCCGATGTCTATATAAACCGGAGGGTTTTAGTTCGTAGGACAACATACACATCAACAATCATACCATAGGCTAGGTTCTAGGGTTTAGCCTCTCTGATCTCGTGGTAGATCAACTCTTGTAATACCCATATCATCAATATTAATCAAGCAGGACGTAGGGTTTTACCTCCATCAAGAGGGCCCAAACCTGGGTAAAACTTCGTGTCCCCTACCTCCTGTTACCATCCGGCCTAGACGCACAGTTCGGGACCCCCTACCCGAGATCCGCCCGTTTTGACACCGACATTGGTGCTTTCATTGAGAGTTCCTCTGTGCCGTCGCCGTCAGGCCCGATGGCTCCTACGATCATCAATGGCGATGCAGCCCAGGGTGAGACCTTCCTCCCCGGACAGATCTTCATCATTGGCGGCTTCGCACTGCGGGCCGATTCACTTGGCCATCTAGAGCAGATCGAAAGCTACGCCCCTGGCCGTCAGGTCAGATTCGGAAGTTTAAACTACATGGCCGACAACCACAGGGACTTGATCTTCGACAGATTCGAACCACTGCCGAGTGCGCCGCACTGTCACGACGAGCATGATCTAGCTCTGCTGCCGAACAGTGCCTTGGAGGCCGCACCCGCATCGGCTCCGACCCTTAGTTTGGAGCCGACCGCGCCGATCGAGGATGGGCGGTTGGACGCCACCTCGGGGGCTGCGATCCCAACGGTGGTTGAGCCGAACACTAGCCCTGTACTCTGCAAGACTCATGACTCCATGGAGCCGGATTCTTCTCTGGACTCCGAACTCTCCGCGCCCTTGCCGAGCGAATCCGATTGGTCGCCGATCATGGAGTTCACGACCGCGGACGTCTTTCAGCACTCGCCTTTCGGCGATATCCTGAAATTACTTAAGTCTCTCTCTTTATCAGGAGAACCCTGGCCGGACTACGGTCAGCAAGGTTGGGATTCGGACGATGAAGAAATTCAAAGCCCACCCACCACCCACTTGGTAGCCACTATCGACGATTTAACCGACATGCTTGACTTCAACTCTGACGACATTGACGGTATGGACGCCGATGAAGGAGACGATGAAGAATCAGCGCCTATCGAGCCCTGGAACGCCACCTCGTCATAAGATGTATACATGGTGGACGCACCCAAAGATGACGGCGCGGAGCGGAAGAATGCACCGAAGGATTGTTCCCTCAAAAAGCAGTCAAAGCGGCGAGGCAAGCGCCGCCCCAAATCCCGCCTCGACAGAAATAGCGATCACACTGATCCAGCACTGGAGCAGGGCGAACCGCTGCAAGACAACGGCAATCTGGATAATCAAACCGAACAAACAAATCCTATGAATGATAATGGTCTAGACGACATAACGCCGGACAGGCACTCGGAGCAGTAGAATGCCCGTAAAAGGCTCGTTGCCACCGCAAGGAGGTTCAAAAAGCAGAAGCGGAGGCTCAAGGCCGCGCAAAACACACTCCAATTCAGATGGAGCAAAATACTCAACACTGTAGCAAGGTACGGCGACAATCGCCCCTCCAAGAGCTACCCAAAGCGGAAGCTGCTACCCGAATTCGATGAGGAGGCCTCAGACCCCCCACAACCAAATATCAAAGCAGCCACCTGGTCGGATAGACGATCCCTCTACCACCACAGAACGACATTCAACGCCGCTCACAATGCAACACGCGACCCATGCGAGGGCTCGCACCCAAAGGACGGTGCAACAAGATCCATCTATGGACCACGCAATATCGCCACAACATACAATGCAACACAACAAACATCCGAACAACGCGGCACACCCAGCTACAGGGGTGCCGCACACCCCCTATGTTTCACCGATGAGGTGCTGGACCATGATTTTCCAGAGGGATTCAAGCCCGTAAACATAGAGGCATACGACGGAACAACAGACCCTGGGGTCTGGATTGAGGACTATATCCTTCATATACATATGGCTCAAGGGGATGATCTCCATGCCATCAAGTACTTACCTCTCAAACTCAAAGGGCCAGCTCGTCACTGGCTCAAAGGCCTGCCCAAAAGCTCCATTGGAAGTTGGGAAGAGCTCGAAGACGCCTTTCGGGCAAACTTTCAAGGGACATATGTCCGGCCTCCGGATGCGGACGACCTGAGTCACATAACTCAATAGCCCGGAGAGTCAGCCCGAAAGCTTTGGAATAGGTTTCTTACTAAAAAGAACCAGATTGTCGACTGCTCGGACGCCGAAGCCTTAGTGGCTTTCAAGCACAACGTCCGCGATGAATGGCTCGCCAGACACCTCGGCCAAAACAAGCCGAGAACGATGGCCGCATTAACAAACCTCATGACCCACTTTTGCACGGGTGAGGACAGCTGGCTAGCCAGATGTAGCACCAGCGACCCCAGTACATCGAAAGTTAGAGATGGAAACGGGAAATCACGGCCCAACAGCAATAACAAACGCCGGAATAAAGAAGACAACACGAAGGGCATGACAGTAAATGCCGGATTCAAAGTCCCTCGGCCAAACCAAAAGACGCCCTCCAAAGGCACCAGGGATGAACTGTCCAGCCTCAACAAAATTCTGGACCAAGTATGTCAGATCCATAGTACCCCTAGCAAACCTGCTAATCATACCCACAAAGAATGTTGGGTCTTCAAGAAGTCCGGCAAGCTTAACGCCATACACAAGGGGGAGGATACACCAAGTGAAGACGAGGACGAAACTCCCAAGCAAGACAAGGGGGAACAAAAGAAATTTCCACCCGAAGTCAAAACAGTAAACGTGTTACATGTGATCAAGAGAAAAAACAATGCGGCACTCCCTGAAAAATATACCCAAGTGCCTGTCACCGCCAAGTCCCGCCACTGGTCGTCTCAACCGATCACCTTCGACCATCGTGATTACGCATCAAGTATCCGGCATGCAGGATGGGCTGCACTGGTATTAGACCTAGTAATTGGCGGATACCACTTCACACGAGTCTTGATGGATGGCGGCAGTAGCCTAAACCTAATATATCAGGATACAATCCACGGGCTGGGGTTAGACCCAACACAAATTCGCCATAGCAATACTACCTTTAAAGGAGTAACACCAGGCCCAGGGGCTCGCTGTACAGGCTCCCTCCTACTACAAGTTATATTCGGCTCCCCCGATAACTTCCGTCGCGAGCATTTAACTTTCCACATTGCTCCGTTCAAAAGTGGCTATCAAGCACTACTCGGACGTGAAGCTTTTGCTCGCTTTAATGCAATACCACACTATGCCTCCCTAACACTCAAGATGCCCGGTCCACGTGGCATCATTTCAGTGCACGGAAGTATCAAGCAATCTCTGCGTGCCGAAGAGAGTGAGGCTGCCTTGGCAGCCGCACACTAAAGGCGCCCGGACCAGCAAAAGCATCCAATAGGTCGTCAAGACCTCAGACACAACTAATCAAGTCTGGCGCCGCTACTCATAACGAATAAACGGTCACACCCCTATCTTTCAAAAGTACAAGGGGCTCAACGCACGCAGACGAGTGGTGATTTCTTCTTATCTTGAATTATACATGGTTTCTTTGGAAAACTATCCTGTTGCACGACAACCTTTTTACCTAAATTCCTCTCTTTTACAGATGATCATCGTGCTACACCCGTCCAGGATACGGCACAACGGAGACACATGCGCAGACGTGCAGCAGGGACCCGACCCAAGGATTCTTTTTAGATTAAGACCCTGTGTAAACCTTTTTTACTATCTCTTGTTGATACATAACCACCATTGGGAAGGATGCTGACGTCTTGGCATGTGGCCACGCCAGAACAATGCACGTACCTGGACACAAGGGGCTTCTTACAAAGGCCATTCTTCAGGCCCGGTTTATACCACAGAGACCGAATACCTTAGGGAGTGTTCAGTGTCGCGAGTTTGGCCCTATATGCATCAGCTCCGAATCATTGTCCTTGGTCAAATGTTGGGTTTTCCTGGCTCCTGTGTTTTGGTACCTTACGTTCCGCTTTACCGGCTAAGATAGCACCAGGAGAACTACTGCGATTGTGCCCTGGTTCATCCGGACGAGCACCTCAGTAGAGAAAGCCGAAAACTGACTGTCATGATCTAGCGTGAGACTAGTCAACCACTCGATGACCCATGGGAATGTTAGAATTCCTCCGCCTTAACGAAGGGCCGCTTTCCGGCCAGGCATATACGCACCCCGGGATCGGGTGAGTGCAGAGCCACCAGGGGCTATCTAGTAGCCCCACTGTCAAACTCCTATGACTAAGTGAAAGTGTTAAAGCATTATAGTCCGGTTGCCTCGCTCGCTCCGCTATCACCTCCTTAATAGGACCAAGACGTTGGGTTAAGTGTGAACGCATGTTTCTGTGAACACCTCCGCATTATATGCGTGGGGGTTGAAGCCGACGACTGCAATCTTTCAGGTTATACACATGTATACATAAACGGCCGCCCAGGAGGCATCACATTACTTTCAGGCAAAAGTATAAAAGTAGCCTCATAAAAATTTAAAAAGCATTTCGCTTACAATGAGATTACATGTCATTCAAACATAATATTTTTTAAGCACTGGGTCTCTATCAAACGAGCACCCTCAAGAACTTCCTCAAAGTAGTGCTCAGCAGCCCTTCGACCTATGGCCGAATCCTGCGCTGCAACAGTGGTAGCATCCATCTCTGCCCAATATGCTTTAGCACGGGAAAAGGCCATCCATGCGCCTTCTATGCACGCCGACCTCTTCATCGCATTTATGCGCAGCACCACATCGAGGACCTGCTGCACCAAGCTGAAATAGCTGCTCGGTTTTGACCTTCCCGGCCATAGTTGATCCACAACAGACCTCATGGAGGGTCTGGACAACCTATTTAGTTCGGCCCATTCGGCTAATTGGGCCGTCAACGAAAGCGGACGCTCGGGAGAAAGGAATTGCTTCCAAAACAGCTGGTCTACTTCACGGTCCGTCTGACTCTGGAAGTACTTGGCCGCATCGGCAGCGCTCGCCGCCAGATCCATATACGCATCCTCCGAACTCCACAGCCGATCCAGAGGGGCATACCATGGATCTCCGTACTTCCTCTGCAGCATAAAGGACTTCCCGTCTACAATATCCCCGGCTTCCCGCAGCTCCTCCTTCTTTGCCCTCATAGCAGAGCGTAGGTCTTTTCCTGTTACAGCAGCCTTCTCAAGGTCCGATGCCTTCGCCTGGTTTTCCTTTTCAAGAGCCCGGCAACGGTCTACGGCGGCTTTTAATTCTACGGCCATATTGGCCATCTTCTTCCGGCTCTCACCATGTGCGGCCTTCTCGGCTCGCAACTCTTCGGCCGCCTTCAAAGCAGCCGCATTTCCCAATCTTGCTTGTTCCTTGGCTCGGGTAAGTTCCGCCCGTAAGGCTTCAACAGTGGCAGCTCCATCTGCAGTCATAACATGTTAAAAACACTGGCATCATGCATACTCTTCCTATGTGGCGTTTACCAGACAAGGATACTTACCCTGTGCCTCGTCAAGCCTTCTGTTAACAAGCTCGATGTCAGCATCTGCCGCATCCAACTGCCATTCTAAACGGGCAAACTGGCTAGTCCGGCTGGCCATCGGAGCTTCCATCTCCTGCACATAAAGGCAGTATGGTTATTACCTGGGAGTATGATCCTCCGTTCATCATCGTTTCCGACGACAACCAGAGTCTCAGGGGCTACTATCTACATAGGGCACACCTAACATGTGCAGGACTATTACACATTCCTTTTTACGTACCTCAAAGCCTGTCAATAGACTCATAAAAGCTTCATGCAATCCGCTTTCAGCGGACGATATCCTCTCCATCACCATATTCATTAGCACACGGTGATCATCTGAGATGGCCGCTCGCCCCACCAACTCCCTCAGAACGTCCGATCACACACTAGACGGCGTGTCACAGCCCTAGAATTTGCTTGTAGCTTTTTACCTGAGTGAGCATCATGCATCATGTCTAAATTCTGAAAGTTGAATTGAGGTTAGTTGAAACCCTCATAAATCACTTCAAAAATAATCAACATTAAAATCTTTTCAAAGAAGTCCAAGAAAATGTTCCTTTTAGTCTCTGAAAATATTGGCAAGAGGTAAAACTTAAAACAATATTTTTGGAATCTCAGAGATATTTATTTTGGGCCTTTGAATTAATTCAATAACTATTTGCATTGGATATATATTCTTTATATAATTAATATATGTCCAATAATCCTGGAACATTTTATGTGGTTTGGGATATTTTAGTTCTAGTCACATATTTATGTTCAGGATTTTATAAAATGATTTATTATTTAAACTAAATCAAAACAAAATAACATAAATTAGAAAATAGAAATAAGAGAGAGAGAGAAGGACTACCTGGCCCACCTACCTGAAGCCGGCCCAGCTCGCTGGCCCAGGCCACCAGGGGCACGCTTGTCTTCCTCCCCTTGCCAGCGCATGAAGCAGCTCAGTGGCGAGCGCCACCGACGCGCCTGGCCACCTCCTGCTTGCTGCCGCCTCCCCGACGACGCCCTGGAGACGCCACGCGCCCCCCAGGCCCTCTCAGTCTCTCCCCGTGCTCATCTCCCTCCTCTGGCTCTCCTCCCGCACGCACCCGAGAGCCATCGTCACCGCCGCTCGCTGTTGTCGTGGCCACGGCCACTACCTCGCCTCGCCGATGTGCTCAGACGCTCCGCCTCGACCCCCTCTTCCTCTCCACCGTGCCGCGCCCCGCCGGAAGCCCTACAGCGCCGTCCCCGACATCGTCTTCAACCTCTGGCCGCCAGCGAACTCTTCGGGGATTCGCGAGCTTCAGCTCGTCCCCGGCCTCGCCTCCACCTCGGATGGATCCGCTGTGAGCCCCTGCTGCTTCTCCTGTGCTCGCCCCCTCCGTTCCCGTCCCCTAGCTCCATTTCCCATTGCGGCCGAAAGCTTCTCGCCGCTGGCCATGGCGTAGCCGTGGCCATAGCCGCGCACGCTCACAACGGAGCGCCTCACCGTGCTCAGAAAGCCCCCAGGAGGCCAACACAGCCACTAGCCGGCCCCCTAGTGCATCGCAGCCTCGTGCCCGCATGTTCCCGAACTCTGGCCGCTGCAAAAGTTGCCGCCGCCATCAATTTAGTCAACCCTGGCGCGAGGTGTTGCCACCGCTGGATGCGCAAGTCCCCCAGCTCGCCGTAGCCGCAAACCATGAGCGAAACGATGCTCTGTAGCTCCGTCCCGAGTATCTCCGGCGAGCCACCGCCGTGCTTTTGGTCGCCGGCGTCGACCGCTGACGTGGTCGCTTAGTTAATACTAATTACCACTAATCCCTCCCTAACAGACGCTGACAGACGGGCCCCACCCGTTAATTAACCACAGGGTTATACCCCTTTTAATTTAAGCTAATGACCGTGGCCCCACCGGTCAGTTTGACCTGGCCATGTCACACGTTGACTGACCCCACCAGTCAGAGTTGACTGCGCTGACGTGTCCATTGACCCGACCCCACCTGTTAGTGACACAACAACACTGGGTCACTGACCAGTGGACCCCACTGGTCAAGTTTGACCTGGATGGCACCTGTTGACCTGCTGAGGTCAGCATGACGTAGTGCTGACGCCATAGCTCATTTTCTGGATTAATTTTAATTCAGAAAATTCCAGAAAATTGCCTAAACTTCTAAAAATCATAGAAAATCAAACGTAACTCCAAATGAAATAAATTATATATGAAAAATTATAAGAAAAATTCAAGGAATCTGTTTATGGCATTTTCATGCATGTTTGAACAACTTAACCTCACTGTTTAGTCCAAAACATGATAATGCATTATTTGAATTCATAGTTTGAATTTGAATTTGAACCTAGTGTTCAAACCAACTTCATTTAATATGGTTGCTAGTTGCATTAGCTCAATCAACAGCATATTGCCATGACATTATCATGCATCATAATTGTTGCATTGCATCGATTGTGTTCTCCCTTGTTTGCCGGTATTTGTCCCCTCTCGATAGATGTGGTACTGACGCTGTGATCGTTGACACTGATGAAGACCAAATGTTATCTTCAGAAGTGCCAGGAAAGCACAACCCCCTTGTTCATTCTGATACAAGCCCACTCCCTCGCTCCTGCTCTCTTTTACTGCATTAGGACAACAACGATCATCTGCTACTTGTTGCGGTAGTTGAACCCCTTATCCTCTGCATGACCTGTCATTGCCACAGTAAATAGATGAAACCCACTAGCATGAGTAGGAGTTGTTTGAGCCCTGATTTGCCCACTCATTCATGCTTGTTTGTCATGCCTGCTACTGCTTAGAGTTGGGTCAGGTCTGATTCATCGGGGATGAATCGGAGGTGTGTAAACATGTCCTACTGTGTGTGAGCTAAGTGTGTGAACACGATTTGGTAAAGGTAGCGGTGAGAGGCCATGTAGGAGTACATGGTGGGTTGTCTCATTGAAACCGTCCTCAAGAACTGAGTTCTGTGTCTGTGATCCATGACCAGCTACTACCACTCATTGGGATCCTTAATTGACCCTCTCGGCTTCTTAATCACCCTAGTCCTCTGTCCAGGAGTTGCAACTAGTTTCTGGTGTTTATAGGATATGTGTTGGCGGCCGTGCGTAGCGCTGATCCTAGGGGTGGGCTATGTTGCGGTAGATACACTATGGCCGGGCATGCCGGGCGCCCGTTTGGTGTCTCGGAACCCTGTACACATCGTTCGGGGCCGTATGTGGAAACCTCGGCCGGACTCCCTGCGGATGCAACCTAGATAGGCGATAAACCTGGACTAGAGACTTAAGTGTTTAGGTAGGCCGTGGCCGACACCCTCGCCATGCTTCCGCTTGAAGGTTGCCGAGATACATGACGTGTATATGGTGGTAAGTGGTGGGAGTGTGTGTGAAGAAGTACACCCCTGCAGGGTTATCAATATCTATTCGAATAGCCGGATTCCTCGGATATGGAAACTTGGACCCCTTGCATAGTTCATAGACAAGTGAAAGTGGATACCCTAAAACTCGCAAGATAAGCGTGAGTGCTATGGATGGCCTTCTCGTACGGAGACGGGAGCGGATCCATAGTGGTGTATTGATATGGTGAATATGTGGACTCGTGTGCGCCACCTCAAAAGAGTTGCTTGCAATCATAGTTCGGGTCAGCCACTGAGTCAAAGCTGGCTTGCTGCAGTTAAACTCCACCACCCTCCCTTGTTGATACCGATGCATACGTAGTTTAGTTCTGATGTAAGTCTTGCTTAGTACTTTTGTGCTCACATTTGATTAATTTATGTTTTGCAGAGAGATTTCAGTCTCGCTAGTAGATCCGCGTGGACTTCGACGTTTAGCTTGATAGCTCTGCTACGATCTTGTGCCCTCGGCAGGATCTAGTAGATAGTCAGGCTTCTCAGCCTTTTTCATTTGTAGATGTCTGTACTCAGACATGTTAAGCTTCCGCATGTGCTTTGCATTGTATGCTATGATTGTAGGGTCATGAGACCCATGTTTGTAATATCTCACTCCTCGGAGCCTAATGAATAAATACTTGAGTTGTAGAGTTATGTTGTGATGCCATGTTGTATTTACACATATCGAGCATATTGTGTGTATGATTGAAATGCTTGGTATGTGTGGGATCCGACAATCTAGTTGTTTATCCTTGGCAGCCTCTCTTATGTGGAAATGTAGTCTAGTGCTTCCATGAGCCATAGTAGTCCGCTACAGCCCAGTTCACCGGAGTCCTGCTAGCCCAGCACTACTGCTCAGGACACTTGACTGGCCGGCATGTGTTTCACTTTGTTCCTATGTCTTTCCCTTCGGGGAAATGTCACGCGGTGACATCCGGAGTCCTGCCTAGCCTGCTACAGCCCGGGTTCCCGGAGTCCTGTTAGCCCAGTGCTACAGCCCGGATTCACATGCTGCTGACCGACATGCTCGATGTGACTCATGTATGCCTGTCCCCATAGGTTAGTGCCGCTTTGGGTTCACGACTAGCCATGTCAGCCCGGGTTCTCTGTCATATGGATGCTAGCGACACTATCATATACATGAGCCAAAAGGCGCATACGGTCCCGGGCCATGGTAAGGCGACACCCGTGGGAGTACCGTGCGTGAGGCTGCAAAGTGATATGAGGTGTTACCGGCTAGATCGAGGTGACTTGGAATCGGGGTTCTGACAGCGTTGGTATCAGAGCCTGACTGCCTGTAGGATTACCAAGCCAAACTGGTCAGAGTCGAGTCTAGAAATGCTTTAGTTATGTAAGGGAATTGATTGTGGAAGGGAACGTAAGGCTCTTTTTACTCCTTATATCTCATGCCCTCTGATCTGAGTCACCCTCTTCTTTTCTACGGGGATTAAGAACTAGGCCTTCTCATCTATCTATCTATCAGGATGACGTGTTACTGAACCGTAGTTGCCTAGGATTGTCGAGTTCAAGCCTCAGTTCAATTCCTACTACTTCCATATATTCATAACTGGCCTCAGAACCTTGATATTGTGATGTTGAGTGGTTATGCCACCATTTTTGCAGGATGTCTCAAATCATTTTGAGCATTTACAGCCGTTATGCTGTCCGAGTCATCCGAGGTCTCTACATAGTCTGATGCATTTGCAAACCCTTTCTTTCCGTTCTCGATGTCCTTTTGGGCCAGTTTAATCACACTAATCGGTGAGTTGAGGTACTCTATTGCCTCGACATATATGTTGGAGCTATTACTATGACCCTAGGTGTTTTAGGGAGTCATCTAGTGATCTAGCCATGTTTTGTATTCCCAGTGTGTGATTCTGGCCATTATTCTCAAAAGCATCCCGTGATGCCATGTAGTGGTAGGTATTCTATTCATGGGTTCTTGAACCCGAGATTCACTCTACTTTACCTCTTGTTGATAGTGTTGCTAGTTCCTTTAGGATATTAGTAACCTTTGCGATAGTCCTCGAGGGTCGTGGTACATCCTTCTTCCAATTATCATGAACCATTCTTGGCAGGAGTTCTTTGGAACCAAAAGGTCACGACAGAGTGCTCCTGATGAGTTCTCCATTCTTCATTGTGAATCTGTCAGTCCTACCTTTCTGCATGGGTTATCCGGAAGAAATAACATGCTAATCCATGCATCCGTAACTCAGAAAAATTATATGTTCCTTGAGTTGTCCCTCTTTAGTTGTTTTCTGACCTTCGTCTATCAATTGATAGTCAAGAGTATTTGTGCATTCGTGTTCATCGATGCCTAGTATTCTTGTGGTTCGTCAAGCCATTCTAGTTCAGAATGACTAGGAGAAACAAACTCCAGTACCTTGTCCATTTCGAGGATTGGGTCAAAGCAGTTGTATTCCGCAGATCAAAATGCCAATTCAGCTTTTGTTCTGTTCTACCCTGGAGTATTACCCTCTTTATGTCAAGAAAGTCATAGGAATTGCACACCACCTCTTATGAATTCTTGACGCAGTAATACTTCTTGCCATCATTGTTCATTCCTCGGTTCCCATGTTATTGTAACCGGAATGCCGGCAAGTGAGTCGTGATGTGTGCAATCAATACTCCTAGCAACTCCATTGCTTGGTAGTTAATGGACAATATTCTCATCCTTAGCGTGTTGGTTATTAAATCATCATCCTAAGATTGATTGTGCTACCTACTCCTTATTTCTGGTGCACCCTTCGATTAATGAGTGAGGATTACTCAATCCTTCGCTCCTTGATCATATCGTCTTGCCCTGAAAAGCAAGATTGTTCTCGAGCTTAATAACATACCGGTGGTTCGTGATTTTCCGAATATCTTCTCAGAAGTGTTACCAGGTTGTCACCTGACCGTTATGTTGAGTTCATGATCAAGTTGGTTTTCCGATAAACCACTTTTCCCCAAGAACCTGTGTTGGATACCCCTGAGCTAGTTGGTTAAGCTTAACAACAACTTGGAGAGTTGGAAGATAAAAGCTTGTCCTACCACGCTCATCCCTAAGGGATATCCTTGTGTGTGCGTGTGTGTGTTGAAGAAAGATGATATCTTCACCAATTGGTCCTCGTGATCAGTTGTTGGATCTATTATCTTGTCCAAACCTTGAGTTGAGTGTGGGCTATCGTCAAATCAAATCAGAACCAACGATGTTCGTAATGTTGTCTTACTTGCGGTTGTCCCTCGAGCATACACCATTATATCTTTGGTCTGACCAATACTATCGCATTGTTCACATAGTGGTGGAAGTCCAGTGATATGGAAATTCTGATGAGTTGCTGTTGAGCCCATCAGCGACATTTTGTCTCCTCCATGATTGTGTTGAACATCCAGCTAGTGTTGGAAACTTTTGTAAGCATTATCTTCATGTCCCGTTCATGAAATACATGTTTGGTGTAAGAAGTGACTTTCTCCAAGTTCATGTGCATTAGGTGCAAGTTGCCGCCGTGAATTCGAAAAAGATTGATTTTGCTTCCTTTGTCCCAAGTCAGTCATGTACGTGCGAAGTATTCTATGGTCTGATAGAATGATCATATTCATTCTATATGTATCCCTAGCACACCAAGCCACTGATTGATTTGTTCAAGGAGAAGAAGTTCCTTCTTAAGAATCATGACTTATGTAAGAACTCCGATATCCTCGTTGATGGTTCCCCCTGAACTTGGTAGTGCTTCATTTTAAGACTACCAGGTGACCATGCTTGTCTAGGACAATGTGTTCACATGCTTGTAGCAGAACCAGCTCATGTTTTGGAGCTTACTACCGTAGTTCATTCCCTCGAGAATCTCGCAACGTCATCTCGTCGATTTGTGTTGCAAACCTTCATTTTCCTTTCTAGACTCGATGAGTCTAGAATATCCTGGCACCAACCAGATCTGAATCTCAGGCAGATATGATGGTTGGAGCATTTTCCAAGAACTATAATATTGGTCTCTCGATAACCGGTAAGGTGGATGTCATGGCCAACACATCTAGCCGGAAGACCTATTATTGTAGTATCTCGATTGAAGAAAGTTGGTCACCTCCCCATAAGGATTTCGTAGGATTTACTCCATAAGCTGTTCCTTATGGATCTATTGTATTCTGAAGTCCGACCTTTACTTGATGTCCTAGATACCAAACCGTATCAATAAATGGGTTGTCCTAGCACATCCAGGAGAACATTAGAAGCGGAGTGCTAAATGTCTCTCGGTCGATCATCCAGATTTCTTTCCCTTGGCCTCGCCAAGGTGAAATATGAGAAAGTGTTATCCTCCTTTGCACCCGCATTGTCCATCACTATTCATCATGGTAGTAAGATGTGTTCCCAGGATCCTCGGCATGGTTGTTGGTAAGACCTTGATGAGTATGGAAATGCTCAAGTTCTTGAGAGCATGCTCAGGTACTAGGATCTGATGTTGTCGTTAACTAGAATGTGCCTCCGTTCTCTCAGTTGTTCGATAGCCATCCAATTGGTGGAATCACCTTTGCCGGTGAACCTTCTCCCCAATTACTAGAATCATTCCCAACATCTGCATTTTGTTCCCAGCTTGCACCGCCATTGTGTCATCCTACTACGGACTACCCTTCTCAGTAAATACTGATCAGGATCATCTTCAAAAGTGGGCTTACCATGGGTCCCATCCATTTCCGACGATAAGAAAAATCATCCATTGTGTTGTCTTCAACAAGGTAGTCCACATCATCCATTCTACTATGAGTATGCCATCCCTTCAAGCTCCTTCACGCGATTGTTTGTGATTGCCTTAGGCTAGTATAAAGATTTTCAATGATCTATGAATCAAAAGTAATTCTTTTTGCCACTTAATGGAATATTTCTGCGAGTCACCTACCTTAAGATGTCTCGTTATGGTATCATGGCAACTATTTCCTCGCCACCTTGACACCATCCACCATCTTTCTAAGCGTGGAATTGCTGCCCACAAATCAAACCCCGTCGTTTGTTCTTACATCCCTCTCGATGTGTTCTGTGTCTCAACTCAAGATGTTTCAACATCTCATTCCGCGAGTTGATATTGTTTAGCTCGATCTTCGAGAAGATCAATCCAAGTTGAGTTTCTTTCCGTTGTCATCGCGTGGATGAAGATCTCAAAAGCGAGGATGTCAAGATCGACATGATGCAATGAATCAACATCTTCGAGAAGGGCAATCGGATCATGAAGATTCTTTATTGGCATTCCCTAGGTCTTCTTACCTCATGTCTTGAATCTCGGGACGAGATTCTTGTTTAGTGGGGGAGAGTTGTCACAGCCCTAGAATTTTCTTGTAGCTTTTTACCTAAGTGAGCATCATGCATCATGTCTAAATTCTGAAAGTTGAATTGAGGTTAGTTGAAACCCTCATAAATCACTTCAAAAATAATCAACATTAAAATCTTTTCAAAGAAGTCCAAGAAAATGTTCCTCTTAGTCTCTGAAAATATTGGCAAGAGGTAAAACTTACAACAATATTTTTGGAATCTCAGAGATATTTATTTTGGGCCTTTGAATTAATTCAATAACTATTTGCATTGGATGTATATTCTTTATATAATTAATATATGTCCAATAATCCTGGAACATTTTATGTGGATTGGGATATTTTAGTTCTAGTCACATATTTATTTTCAGGATTTTATAAAATGATTTAGTATATAAACTAAATCAAAACAAAATAACATAAATTAGAAAATAGAAATAAGAGAGAGAGAGAAGGACTACCTAGCCCACCTACCTGAAGCCGGCCCAGCTCGCTGGCCAAGGCCACCAGGGGTACGCTTGTCTTCCTCCCCTTGCCAGCGCACGAAGTAGCTCGGTGGCGAGCACCGCCGACGCGCCTGGCCACCTCCTGCTTGCTGCCGCCTCCCCGACGACGCCCTGGAGACGCCACGCGCCCCCAAGCCCTCTCAGTCTCTCCCCGTGCTCCTCTCCCTCCTCTGGCTCTCCTCCCGCATGCACCCGAGAGCCATCGTCGCCGCCGCTTGTTGTTGTCGTGGCCACGGCCACTGCCTCGCCTTGCCGATGTGCTCAGACGCTCCGCCTCGACCCCCTCTTCCTCTCCACCGCGCCACGCCCCGCTGGAAGCCCTGCAGCGCCGTCCCCGACATCGTCTTCAACCTCTGGCCGCCGGCGAACTCTTCGGGGATTCGCGAGCTTCAGCTCATCCCCCGCCTCGCCTCCACCTCGGATGGATCCGCTATGAGCCCCTGCTGCTTCTCCTGTGCTCGCCCCCTCTGTTCCCGTCCCCTAGCTCCATTTCCCATCACGGCCGAAAGCTTCTCGCCGCCAGCCATGGCGTAGCCGTGGCCATAGCCGCGCACGCTCACAACGGAGCGCCTTACCATGCTTGGAAAGCCCCCAGGAGGCCAACGCAGCCGCTAGCCGGCCCCCTAGTGCATCGCAGCCTCGTGCCCGCATGTTCCCGAACTCCGGCCGTCGCAAAAGTTGCTGCCGCCGTCGATTTAGTCAACCCCGGCGCGAGGTGTTGCCACCGCTGGATGCGCGAGTCTCCCAGCTCGCCGTAGCCGCAAACCACGAGCGAAACGATGCTCTGTAGCTCCGTCCCGAGCATCTCCGGTGAGCCACCGCCGTGCTTTTCGTCGCCGGCGTCGACCGCTGACGTGGTCGCTTAATTAAGACTAATCACCACTAATCCCTCCCT
This sequence comes from Triticum monococcum, assembly GCA_034509565.1. NCBI lineage: Eukaryota > Viridiplantae > Streptophyta > Magnoliopsida > Poales > Poaceae > Triticum > Triticum monococcum. The sequence continues at coordinate 589,589,165 of CM067845.1, read as the reverse complement.
AACAGACGCTGACAGACGGGCCCCACCCGTTAATTAACCACAGGGTTATACCCTGTTTAATTTAAGCTAATGACCGTGGCCCTACCGGTCAGTTTGACCTGGCCACGTCACACGTTGACCGACCCCACCAGTCAGAGTTGACTGCGCTGACATGTCCGTTGACCCGACCCCACCTGTCAATGACACAAACAACACTGGGTCACTGACCAGTGGACCCCACTGGTCAGGTTTGACCTGGATGGCGCCTATTGACCTGCTGAGGTCAGCATGACGTAGTGCTGACGCCATAACTCATTTTCTGGATTAATTTTAATTCAGAAAATTCCAGAAAATTGCCTAAACTTCTAAAAATCATAGAAAATCAACCGTAACTCCAAATGAAATAAATTATATATGAAAAATTATCAGAAAAATTCAAGGAATCTGTTTATGGCATTTTCATGCATGTTTGAACAACTTAACCTCACTGTTTAGTCCAAAACATGATAATGCATTATTTGAATTCATAGTTTGAATTTGAATTTGAACCTAATGTTCAAACCAACTTCATTTAATATGGTTGCTAGTTGCATTAGCTCAATCAATAGCATATTGCCATGACATTATCATGCATCGTAATTGTTGCATTGCATTGATTGTGTTCTCCCTTGTTTGCCGGTATTTGTCCCCTCTCGATAGACGTGGCACTGACGCTGTGATCGTTGACACTGATGAAGACCCAATGTTATCTTCAGAAGTGCCAGGCAAGCACAACCCCCTTGTTCATTCTGATACAAGCCCACTCTCTCGCTCCTGCTCTCTTTTACTGCATTAGGACAACAACGATCATCTGTTACTTGTTGCGGTAGTTGAACCCCTTATCCTCTGCATGACCTGTCATTGCCACAGTAAATAGATGAAACCCACTAGCATGAGTAGGAGTTGTTTGAGCCCTGATGTGCCTACTCATTCATGCTTGTTTGTCATGCCAGCTACTGCTTAGAGTTGGGTCAGGTCTGATTCATCGGGGATGAATCGGAGGTGTGTAAACATGTCCTACTATGTGTGAGCTAAGTGTGTGAACACGATTTGGTAAAGGTAGTGGTGAGAGGCCATGTAGGAGTACATGGTGGGTTGTCTCATTGAAACCGTCCTCAGGAACTGAGTTCTGTGTCTGTGATCCATGACCAGCTACAACCACTCATTGGGATCCTTAATTGACCCTCTCGGCTTCTTAATCACCCTAGTCCTCTGTCCAGGAGTTGCAACTAGTTTCTGGTGTTTATAGGATATGTGTTGGCGGCCATGCGTAGCGCTGACCCTAGGGGTGGGCTATGTTGCGGTAGATACACCGTGGCCGGGCATGCCGGGCGCCCGTTTGGTGTCTCGGAACCCTGTCCACATCGTTCGGGGCCGTATGTGGAAACCTCGGCCGGACTCCTTGCGGATGGAACCTAGATATGCGATAAACCTGGACTAGAGACTTAAGTGTTTAGGTAGGCCGTGGCCGACACCCTCGCCAGGCTTCCGCTTGAAGGTTGCCGAGATACATGACGTGTATATGGTGGTAAGTGGTGGGAGTGTGTGTGAAGAAGTACACCCCTGCAGGGTTATCAATATCTATTCAAATAGCCGGATTCCTCGGATATGGAAACTTGGACCCCTTGCATAGTTCATAGACAAGTGAAAGTGGATACCCTAAAACTCGCAAGATAAGCGTGAGTGCTATGGATGGCCTTCTCGTAGGGAGACGGGAGCGGATCCATAGTGGTGTATTGATATGGTGAATATGTGGACTCGTGTGCGCCACCTCAAAAGAGTTGCTTGCAATCGTAGTTCAGGTTAGCCACTGAGTCAAAGCTGGCTTGCTGCAGTTAAACTCCACCACCCTCCCTTGTTGATACCGATGCATATGTAGTTTAGTTCTGATGTAAGTCTTGCTGAGTACTTTTGTACTCACGTTTGCTTAATTTATGTTTTGCAAAGAGATTTCAGTCTCGCTAGTAGATCCGCATGGACTTCGACGTTTAGCTTGATACCTCAGCTACGATCTTGTGCACTCGGCAGGATCTGGTAGATAGTCAGGCTTCGCAGCCATTTTCATTTGTAGATGTCTGTACTCAGACATGTTAAGCTTCCGCATGTGCTTTGCATTGTATGCTATGATTGTAGGGTCATGAGACCCATGTTTGTAATATCTCGCTGCTCGGAGCCTAATGAATAAATACTTGAGTTGTAGAGTTATGTTGTGATGCCATGTTGTATTTAGACATATCGAGCATATTGTGTGTATGATTGAAATGTTGGTATATGTGGGATCCGAAAATCTAGTTATTTATCCTTGGCAGCCTCTCTTATGGGGAAATGTAGTCTAGTGCTTCCATGAGCCATACTAGTCCGCTACAGCTCAGTTCACCGGAGTCCTGCTAGCCCAGCACTACTGCTCAGGACACTTGACTGGCCGGCATGTGTTTCACTTCGTTCCTTTGTCTGTTCCGTCGGGGAAATGTCACGCGGTGACATCCGGAGTCCTGCCTAGCCTGCTACAGCCCGGGTTCCCGGAGTCCTGTTAGCCCAGTGCTACAGCCCGGATTCACATGCTGCTAACCGACATGCTCGATGTGACTCATGTATGCCTGTCCCCATAGGTTGGTGCCGCTTTGGGTTCACGACTAGCCATGTCGGCCCGGGTTCTCTGTCATATGGATGTTAGCGACACTATCATATACGTGAGCCAAAAGGTGCATACGGTCCCGGGCCATGGTAAGGCGACACCCGTGGGAGTACCGTGCGTGAGGCCGCAAAGTGATATGAGGTGTTACCGGCTAGATCGAGGTGACTTGGAATCGGGGTCCTGACACGGCGCCGGACTCTTTTGTCTACTCTCTTTGGGAGCTGGACACTAGGAGCCTCGGGGATCAATTGGATCACCTTCTAGCCTCTCCGCACTCGGAGAGGCCCTCCGCGATGACACTTCAGGGTCGCCCGCTTCCGGAGCGGAGGAGTCCAGAGGAGGCATCTCGCTCTCCATCATCTCTGGAAGAAGATCCCCCGAAGACGAGCTCATTTGAGAGGGGCTAAGGCCTGAACTGCTCAAATATATGCGGTGGTTATTTTCTCAGAAGAAAAGGATGGCATATATGTACTATTAAAGTTTTCGGGTCACTTACGACTCGCGGGAGAATTGATCCCCCCGCGGACTTTGTGCGGCAGCAGCGCCCCCCAAGGTAGGGCCCCTGGTGGAAGATTTCTTCTCCCGTTTGGAAGCTTCAGCTTCCGAATTCCCGAGCGCAGTCCTTTTCCTCTTCCGGTCGTCTTCCTTCACGGAGACGCTCGCTCCCTCGGTTAGACTAGGCAGCATTGGGGGCCCGTGTGCGCCCGCATTACCCTCCACAGTATCTTCCTTCAAGGGATCCGGGCAAGGTGCGGTCTGGAGCATCTTTTCCAATACCGGATTCTCCAAACCCTCAGGGAGTGGGGCCGAACACCGAATCAACTTTGCCTTTGTTAGCCAGTCTTGGTCGAAAAAGCAAACTCTCAGAAATAACTTCGTAACGAAGGAAAGATAATATGTTCGGCCGGAAGATTCCTTACCTGAGAGGCGGCGCGGTTACTGCTCAGGCCCACGTCCTCGGTGATTTCCGGACACTCTACTTGAGGTCCGAAGAATGACTTATACATATCCTCGTGCGTCAGGCCAAGAAAATTTTGAATGGCACGCGGACCCTCGGGATTGAACTCCCACAAGCGAAGGGGCCGACATTTGCAAGGCTGGACTTGACGAACCAGCATAACTTGTATTACCGCAACCAAACTGAGATCATCATTGAAGAGATCTCGAATGCGGCTCTGCAGTAAAGGCACGTCCTTGGCTAGACCCCAGCTCAGTCCTCTGCTGATCCATGACATCTGTCGTGGTGGAGGGCCCGAGCGAAAAACGGGGGCGGCCGCCCACTTGGCGCTTCTAGGAGTCGTGATGTAGAACCACTCCTGTTGCCACAATGCAGACACCTCTGGGATGGAACCTTTAGGCCACGAAGCTCCCGTCATCTTGCGTATTGAGGCGCCTCCACACTCTGCATGTTGCCCTTCGATCACCGTCGGCTTTACTTCAAAGGTCTTGAGCCATAAGCCAAAGTGGGGGGTAACCCGGAGGAAGGCCTCGCATACGACAACAAAAGTCGTGATATGCAGGAAGGAGTCTGGAGATAGATCATGGAAATCTAGCCCGTAATAAAACATCAAGCCCCTGACGAAAGGATCCAGAGCAAAACCTACACCTCAGAGGAAGTGGGAGACAAACACGACGCTCTCGTTGGGTTTGGGAGAGGGGACGGCCTGCCCCTAGGGAGGCAGCCGATGCGACATTTCGGCAGTCAGATACCTGGCCTCCCTCAACTTTTTGATGTTCTTCCGTGATGGGGGAGGGCATCCATCAGCCTTGAAGGCTGGATCCGGACATGACTGAAGGTTCGGAGCACCTGACCTGAGCTTTGGGCGTTTGAGCTTGAGGTGGGGGAAGGATTCAATTGAGCACGGAAGGGAAAAGGTAAAAGCTTTGCCTCTAAAAGAGGGTGGATATCAAGCGTCCTCCCCGTGTCCATTTGGACTTGCCTATGATCTAGGAGTCCTAGAGGTGGTTGGGTTACCCACGCCCGTATTGATGAGAATCCCCTAATAAGGGGACACGATCTCTGTTTTTACAAGACGTGCCAAGGAAACCACCTCGCATACCACGCTGAGGTGGATAATTAAACGACTCGGATAAAGGCTCGGCCATGGTGTGTCGCACCACGGGATACGTCAGTAGATTAGATTTGTGTAAATATAATTCTCTCTATGGAAGTATGTGGAAACTTATTTTGTAGAGCCGGACACTATCTTTGTGTTTAAGATTTTCTACGAAGTACTTGGAGGAGGAACCCGCCTTGCAATGCCGAAGACAATTTGCGCGCCGGACCCGTCGTCATTGAAGCTTGGTTCAGGGGCTACTGAGGGAGTCCTGGATTAGGGTGTGTTCGGATAGCTGAACTATACCTTCAGTCGGACTCCTGGACTATGAAGATACAAGATTGAAGACTCTGTCCCGTGTCCGGAAGGGACTTTCCTTGGCGTGGAAGGCAAGCTTGGCGATACGGATGTTCAAATCTCCTACCATTGTAACCGACTTTATGTAACCCTAACCCTCTCCGGTGTCTATATAAACCGGACGGTTTTAGTCCGTAGGACAACATACACATCAACAATCATACCATAGGCTAGCTTCTAGGGTTTAGCCTCTCTGATCTTGTGGTAGATGAACTCTTGTAATACCCATATCATCAATATTAATCAAGCAGGACGTAGGGTTTTACCTCCATCGAGAGGGCCCGAACCAGGGTAAAACTTCATGTCCCCTGCCTCCTGTTACCATCCGGCCTAGACGCACAGTTCGGGACCCCCAACCCGAGATCCGCCGGTTATGACACCGACATTCTTCCTGCCCATGTGTGTTTGCTGTCCCGGTCTCTCTACAGGCTCAAGCAAGCACCTCGCGCTTGGTACCAGCGGATCACTGGGTTTCTTCAGACACTGGGCTTCAGCGTGACTCGCTCGGATGCCTGACTGTTTGTCTATCGCCTGGTGACACGACTGCATATTTGCTCCTCTACATCGACGACATCATCCTGACGGCCTCCTCCGCAGCTCTTCTTCAGTAGTTTACTCTCCGGCTACATGACGAGTTCGCCATCAAGGAATTGGGTGCTATACATTACTTCCTTGGCATTGAGGTTGTTCAGCGACCGGATGGCTTCTTTCTTCATCAGCAGAAGTATGCGCACGAGCTCCTTGAGCATGCTGGCATGCTCAACTGTCACCCTGTTGCTACTCCTGTTGACACGAATGCCAAGGTTTCTACTCTTGAGGGCTCGCCAGTGTCGGATGCTCCCTTCTACCGGTCCATTGTTAGTGCTCCTCAGTATCTCACTCTCACCCGACCGCATCTACAGTATGCTGTTTAGAAGGTGTGTCTCCACATGCATGCCCCTCGTGACTCCCATTGGACTCTCGTGAAGCAGATTCTCTGTTACATTCGCGGCATGATGACTCCTGGGCTCACCCTCACGGCGCCCACTTCTTTGGAGATGATGGCCTACTCCGACGCGGACTAGGCTGGCTGCCCCGACACCCGTCGGTCCACCTCTGGCTACTGCGTTTTCCTCGGTCCTTCACTCGTCTCGTGGTCATCCAAGCGACAACCCATGGTATCACTACTACATAAAACCATAGTAGTAGCGCTTGAAATATGCATAGCATTAGCGCTGGGTCCAGCGCTACTGTTAGTGCGCTACAACTAAGTTGTAGTAGTAGCGCTGGTATAGGCAGCGCTACAACTATGTATTGTTAGCAGTAGCGCTTCCTGGACCAGCGCTACTACTGATAGTTATCAGTAGCGCTTTTTCATATGAAGCGCTGCTGCTAAGCTAGCACTACTGCTAGGTGCTCTCCAGCGCTACTGCTAATGTTCCGGCTTTCGTCGACCCTCACCCCCTACGTATTTGTGGTGTATTTATACATGCTCTATACAATAGTTTCATCATATCATACTAAACATATATTATTCTCATCATATCATAGACATACAGTAGTCTCATCATACCATCATCATCATTCAACACAAATATCATCAAATCTCGAAAATAGCGATACACAAGTGCGATCATTTCATGTCTCGAATAAGTGCAACTGCATGGTCATGGCACACACACAAGTTTCATTATCTCTATCTAAACCATGATGTAGAAGAGAAGAGCGACCAGCATGAGCAAGAGTGCAACTTTGTAGTACCGGCGGTCCCGCCCCTGCTCATGCTGGAGTGTCCACCCGAAGTAACTACCTTCCACTTCGGCTCTTCTGTCGAACCCTCTGTGGCTAGCACCCGGGTACCTGTGCACCTGGGCCTGAGCGGCGGGCCAGTGGCCGTAGACTCCTGGAACCCTCCCAACGTACACGACATAGTAGCCCTTCGCCATCTCTGATCTATGTACCTGCATCGTGAGTTGATTAATTTAAAGATAATATGCAACATAATGTACTTAAGAAAACAAGGAGGAAAAATGGCAAAATACAATCAAACAAGAGTAAAAATAAATGACGAAGTTCCTCATACCCAAACTAATTAACTAGAGCGATCTATGCTAGTTCAGGACCACGGTTTAGTTACATCACATAGTTTCGCCGTGCATAAATTCAAAGTTTTGCCATAGAAAGACAGTAGTGACACATTGTCATCAACAATCGGTCCTCCATGTCGGCGGTCCAATCTTCATAGTCAGGGAGGAAGCACCCGAGCTTCTTGAAAGGCTTCAAGTCCAGACGCTGAGCGAGTAGCAGTACTCGGACATCTTCCCGCGTGATTGGCCCATGGTAGAACATCCTTGTTGGTTCGAGGACCTACTTCATGATCACTTGGGCAAGTTCACACTGTACATGATAAAAGTCAGCTCTGATTCGATGATCTGGTGTCCTTCCTATGCTTGTGGCCCAGATGACAATCTCATCATCATTGGTAGTAGGTGACATGCGAAGGCGTTGATTATCCCTTCTGTACTCGAGCAGGTGATGCATGAGGTAGAATCTATCAGCCATACTGTTGTGCAGTTGCTGGATGCAACAGAAGTCGCTCTTATGACCGAAGGCCAGCCCGCGATTCCTGTACTTTTTCACCTTGATATATCCACCAGACAGGCTGAAGGTTAATAGGGCACTATCGAGAACACTCTTTATGTGCTTGTAATCCTTTTTCCTGAGGTTCTTCGATGAGTCCAAGTACATCGCATGGGAGTATTCCGGGGACAGAATGATGAGGACGGTGCCCCCTCGTTGCGCAAATTAAGTACACCATAAATTAGCCTCCATGCTTGCAAAGGAATGATTAACACTTACGAAAGGATATGTGCGGATGAATTACATGGGATGATATGGCAAGAGAATCACTTCCTTGTCCTTATTAGCGATCATGAATTCTCTGAGGTACTTACTCGCATAGTCACGGTGCTCTTTGCAAACTGCCAAGAAGCTCTCGTGCATATAGAACGTGTCTGCGACATAGATATATTTGATGTTCTCGACCCTGATGAAGTGGTTTAGATACAACGCCTACATGCGGATGAACTGGAAATCCAGCTTGGTCATGTGGAACATGTCATAGATGTAGTCAAATCGCAGGATGAACTTATTCGCGGGCCATCTCTCGACGTACAACCTCCCACCCGACACCTGAGCCGCGTCAAGTGGGTATCCTGGTTTTCCACGACCAGAAGGCTTTTCTCTCTGGCCAGCACATCTTAATGGAGTCTCCTTAGATCATTGTTCACTATGTGCTCTAGCACTTTCGCAGGTAGGATCGGCTGGCTGGCGACATGGAAGCGCTGCGCACCTTCGACAGGTATTCTTTCTACCACCCGGGGCTCCAGAGTGTTGGAAATATGCCCTAGAGGCAATAATAAATTAGTTATTATTATATATTTCATTGTTCATGATAATCGTTTATTATCCATGCTAGAATTGTATTGATAGGAAACTCAGATACATGTGTGGATACATAGATCAACACCATGTCCCTAGTAAGCCTCTAGTTGACTAGCTCGTTGATCAATAGATGGTTACTGTTTCCTAACCATGGACATTGGATGTCGTTGATAACGGGATCACATCATTAGGAGAATGATGTGATGGACAAGACCCAATCCTAAGCCTAGCACAAAGATCGTGTAGTTCATATGCTAAAGCTTTTCTAATGTCAAGTACCATTTCCTTAGACCATGAGATTGTGCAACTCCCGGATACCGTGGGAGTGCTTTGGGTGTGCCAAACGTCACAACGTAACTGGGTGGCTATAAAGGTTCACTACATGTATCTCCGAAAGTGTCTGTTGGGTTGGCACGAATCGAGACTGGGATTTGTCACTCCGTGTAAATGGAGAGGTATCTCTGGGCCCACTCGGTAGGACATCATCATAATGTGCACAATGTGACCATGGAGTTGATCACGGGATGATGTGTTACGGAACGAGTAAATAGACTTGCCGGTAACAAGATTGAACAAGGTATCGTATACCGATGATCGAATCTCGGGCAAGTATCGTACCGATGGACAAAGGGAATTGTATACGGGATTGATTGAATCCTTGACATCGTGGTTCATCCGATGAGATCATCGTGGAGCATGTGGGAGCCAACATGGGTATCCAGATCCCGTTGTTGGTTATTGACCGGAGAGTTGTCTCGGCCATGTCTGCATGACTCCCGTGCCCGTAGGGTCTACACACTTAAGGTTCGATGACGCTAGGGTTACAGGGAATAGATATACGTGGTTACCGAATGTTGTTCGGAGTCCCGGATGAGATCCTGGACGTCACGAGGAGTTCTGGAATGGTCCGGAGGTAAAGATTTATATATGGTAAGTCATCATACGGTCACCGGAATAATTCGGGGGTTACCGGTATTGTACCGGGACCACTTGAGGGGTTCCGGGGGTCCACCGGGAGGGTCCACCTGCCCAGGAGGGCCCTATGGGCTGTGTGTGGAGAGAGGACCAGCCCCTTAGTGGGCTGGGCGCCTCCCCCCTTAGGGCCCATGCGCCTAGGGTTTGGGGGAACCCTAAAGGGGGGGCGCCCCCCTTGCCTTGGGGGGCAAGGCAACCCCCCGTTGGCCGCCGCCCCCTCCTCAGATTGGATCTGAGGGGGCCGGCCCCCTCTCCCTTGCCCCTATATATATGTGGGAGGTGGGAGGGCAGCCGCACCCATGTCTTGGCGCAGACCTCCCCCTCTCCCAAGTCCTCCTCTTTCTCCCGCGGTGCTTGGCGAAGCCCTGCAGGATTGCCACGCTCCTCCTTCACCACCATGCCGTCATGCTACTGCTGGATGGAGTCTTCCCCAACCTCTCCTTATCCCCTTGCTGGATCAAGGCGTAGGAGACGTCACCGGGCTGTACGTGTGTTGAGCGCGGAGGTGCCGTCCGTTCGGCACTAGGATCATCGGTGATTTGGATCACGATGAGTACGACTCCATCAACCCCGTTCTCTTGAACGCTTCCGCTTAGCGATCTACAAGGGTATGTAGATGCACTCTCCGTCCCCTCGTTGCTAGATTACTCCATAGATTGATCTTGGTGATGCGTAGAAAATTTTGAATTTCTGCTACGTTCTCCAACAGTGGCATCATGAGTTAGGTCTATGCGTAGTTTCTATGCACGAGTAGAACACAAAGCAGTTGTGGGCATCGATTTTGTCAATTTACTTGCCATTACTAGTCTTATCTTGATTCGGCAGCATCGCGGGATGAAGCGGCCCAGACCGACCTTACACGTACTCTTACGTGAGACTGGTTCCACCGATTGACATGCACTAGTTGCATAAGGTGGCTAGCGGGTGTCTGTCTCTCCCACTTTAGTCGGATCGGATTCGATGAAAAGGGTCCTTATGAAGGGTAAATAGAAATTGGCATATCACGTTGTGGTTTTCCCGTAGGTAAGAAACGTTCTTGCCAGAAACCTATAGCAGCCACGTAAAAACTTGCAACAACAATTAGAGGATGTCTAACTTGTTTTTGCAGCTTATGCCTTGTGATGTGATATGGCCAAAAGGATGTGATGAATGATATATGTGATGTATGAGATTGATCATGTTCTTGTAATAGGAATCACGACTTGCATGTCGATGAGTATGACAACCAGCAGGAGCCATAAGAATTGTCTTTATTTATTTATGACCTGCGTGTCAACATAAACGTCATGTAATTACTTCACTTTATTGCTAAAGCGTTAGCCATAGTAGTAGAAGTAATAGATGACGAGACAACTTCAAGAAGACACGATGATGGAGATCATGGTGTCATGCCGGTGACAATGATGATCATGGAGCCCCGAAGATGGAGATCAAAAGGAGCAGCCATATCATGTCACTATTTGATTGCATGTGATGTTTATCATGTTTTACATCGTATTTGCTTAGATCGACGGTAGCTTAAATAAGATGATCCCTCACTAAAATTTCAAGAAAGGTGTTCCCCCTAACTATGCACCGTTGCGAAGGTTCGTTTTTTCGAAGCACCACGTGATGATCGGGTGTGATAGATTCTAACGTTTGAATACAACGGGTGTAAGCCAGATTTACACAGCAAAAACACTTAGGTTGACTTGACGAGCCTAGCATGTACAGACATGGCCTCGGAACACGGAAGACCGAAAGGTCGAGCATGAGTCGTATAGAAGATACGATCAACATGAAGATGTTCACCGATGTTGACTAGTCCGTCTCATGTGATGATTGGACACGGCCTAGTTGACTCGGATCATGTTTCACTTAGATGACTAGAGGGATGTCTATCTGAGTGGGAGTTCATTAAATGAACTCAATTATCATGAACATAGTCTAAATTGTCTTTGCAAATATGTTGTAGATAAATAGCTCATGTTGTAGCTCCCTGTTTCAATACGTTCCTAGAGAAAGATTAAGTTCAAAGATATTGTAAGCAATGATGCGGACTAGGTCCGTAGTCCGAGGAGTGTCCTCACTGCTACATAGAAGGCTTACGTCTTTGATGCACCGCTCGATGTGCAAACCCCTACAACATCGTCTGTGGATGTTGTGAACACCTGACAGACACATCCTGATGACTACTTGATAGTTTAGTGCACCATACTTTACGGCTTAGAATCGGGATTCCAATGACGTTTTGAACACCATAGAACATATGAGATGTTCCAAGAGCTGAAATTGGGATTTCGGGCTCATGCCCGTGTTGAGAGGTGTGAGACCTCTGACAAGTTCTTTTGCCAACAAGATGGAGGAGAATAGCTCAGCTAGTGAGCATGTGCTCAGAATGTCTGGGTGCTACAATCACTTAAATCAAGTGGGAGTTAAACTTCCAGATAAGATAGTGATTGATAGAGTTCTCTAGCCACTATCACTAAGCTACTAGATCTTCGTGATTAACTATGACATGCAAGGGATGGAATTGATCCCGGAGTTGTTCGCGGTGCTTAAGATCGCAAAAGGTAGAAATCAAGAAGGAGCATCAAGTGTTGATGGTTTAACAAGACCACTGGTTTCAAGAAGGGCAAGGGCTAGAAGGGAAACTTCATGGATGGCAAACCAGTTGCCGCTCCAGTGAAGGAATCCAAGGTTGAACCCAAACCCGAGACTAAATGCTTCTATTGTAAAGGGAACGGTCACTGGTAGCGGAATTACCCCAAATGCATGGTAGATAAGAAGGCTGGCAACTTCAACAAAATTTATACGTGTTATTAATGTATACCTCACTAGTACTCCTGGTAGCACCTGGGTATTGGATACCGGTTCAGTTACTATTATTGGTGACTTGAAGCAAAAGCTATGGACTAAAAGGAGACTGGCTGAGGGCGAGGTGATGATGTGTGTTGGAAGTATTTCCAAAGTTGATGAGATCACCATCGCACGCTCCATCTGCCTTCGGGATTAGTATTGAACCTAGATAAATGTTATCAGGTGTCTACGTTGAGCATGAATGTGATTAGATCATGTTCATTGCAATACGGTCATTCATTTAAGTTAGAGAATAATGGTTATTCTGTTTACATGAATGATACCTTTCATGGTCATGCACCCTATGTGAATGGTTCATTGAATCTCGGTCATGTTGATACACATGTTCACGCCAAAAGATGTAGAGTTAATAATGATAGTACCACTTTCTTGTGGCACTGCCGCTTAGGTCATATTGGCGTAAGATGCATGAAGAAACTCCATATCGATGGATGTTTGGAGTCACTTGATTTTGAATCGCTTGACACATGCGAGCCATGCCTCATGGGCAGGATGACTAAGACCCCATTTTCAGGTACAATGAAACGGGCAAGTGACTTGTAGGAAATCATACATGCTGATGCGTGTGATCCAATGAGAATTGAAGCGTGCGGTGGATATCACTATTTTCTCATCTTCACTGACCATTTGAGTAGATATAGGTATATTTACTTAATGAAGCACAAGTATGAAAAGTATGAAAAGTTCAAGCGATTTCAGAGTTAAGTTAAGAATCATCATAACAATAAGATCATGTTCCTACGATCTGATCAAAAGGGGATTTTCTGGGTTATGAGTTTGGCAAATCACTTAAGACATTGTGGAATTGTTTCATAGTTGAAGCCACCTGGAACACCACAGTTGTAATGGTGTGTCCGAACATCGTAATCGAACCCTATGAGATATGGTGTGATCTATGATGTCTCTTACCAATCTACCGTTTTCATTTTGAGGTTATGCATTAGAGACAGCTGCATACACTTTAGATAGGACACCATCTAAGTCCGTTGAGACGATGTTGTATGAGCATTGGTTTGGCAAGAAACCAAAGTTGTCGTTTCTTAATGTTTGGGGCTGCGATGCTTAAGGCTTTAGCAGGAGAAGCTCGAACCCAAAAGTGGACAAACACATCTTCATAGGATACCCAAAGGTGACAGTTGGGTATACCTTCTATCTCAGATCCGAGGGCAAATTGTTTGTCGCTTAGAACGTGTACTTTCTCGAGAAGGAGTTTCTCTCGAAAGAAATGAGTGGGAGGAAGATAGAACTTGATGAGGTTGTCGAACCTTTACTTCAACCAGAGAGTGATGCAACACAGAAAGATGTTGTCTGTGGCACCTACGTCTATTGAATAGGAAGTTAATGATAGTGATCATGAAGCTTCAAATCAAGTTGCTATCGAACCTCGTAGGTCGACAAGGATATGTACTACTCCTGAGTGGTGCGGTGATCCTGTCTTAGATGTCATGTTGTTGGACAACAATGAACCTACGAACTATGGAGAAGCGATGGTGGGCCCATATTCCGACAAATGGTTAGAAGCCATGAAATCCGAGATAGGATCCATATATCAGAACAAAGTATGGACTTTGGTGGACTTGCCCGATGATTGGCAAGCCATTGAGATAAATGGATCTTTAAGACGAAGACGGACGTGGGCGGTAATGTTACCGTCTATGAAGCTCGACTTGTGGGAAAGAGTCTTTTCACAAGTTTAAGAAGTTGACTACGATGAGAATTTCTCACCCGTAGCGATGCTTAAGTCCGTCGGAATCATCATAGCATTAGCTGTATTTTTCGATTATGAAATCTTATAGATGGATGTCAAAACAAGTTCTCTTACCAGTTTTCGTAAGAAAAGTTGTATGTGATACAATAAAAAGGTTTTGTCGATCCTAAGGATGCTAAAAGGTATGCTGGCTCCAGCAATCCTTCTATGGACTAGAGCAAGCATCTCGGAATCGGAATATATGTTTTGATGGAGTGATCAAAGCTTTTAGGTTTATACAATGTTTGCTAGAAACTTGTATTTACAAGAAAGTGAGTGGGAGCACTACAACATTTCTGATAAGTATATGTGGATGACATATTGTTGATTCGCAATAATGTAGAATTTCTGGAAAGCATAAACGGTTGTTTGAAGAGTGTTTTTCAAAGGAAGACCTGGATAAAGCTGCTTACAAATTGGGCATCAAGATCTATAGAGATAGATCAAGACGCCTGATGATACTTTCAAAGAACGCACACCTTGACATGTTTTTGAAGGAGTTCAAAATAGATCAGTCAAAGAAGGGGTTCTTACCTGAGTTGTAAGGTGTGAAGTTGAGTAAGACTCAAAGCTTGACCACGGCAGAAGAAAGAGGAAGGACGAAGGTCGTCCCCTATGCTCTTGTCATAGGCTCTATACGGTATGCCATGCTGAGTACCGCACCTGATGTGTGCCTTGCCACATGTCTGGCAAGAGGGTACAAAGGTGATCTGGGAGTAGATCACCAGATAGTGGTCAAAATTATCCTTAGAGGAATAAGGAAATGTTTCTCGGTTATGGAGGTGATAAAGAGTTCGACGTAAAGAGTTATGTCGATGCAAGCTTAACACCTATCCGGATAGCTCTGAGTAGAGATACCGGATATGTATAATGGAGCAACAATTTGGAATAGCTCCAAGTGGAACGTGGTAGCAGCATCTACGATATGACATAAAGTTTTGTGAAATACATAGGGATCTGAATATGGCAAGACCCGTTGACTACAACCTCTCTCACAAGCATAACATGATCAAACCCAGAACTCTTTGAGTGTTTATCACATAGTGATGTGAACTAGATCATTGAGTCTAGTAGACTCTTGGATGTTGGTCACATGGCGATGTGACCTGTGAGTGTTAATCACATGGCGATGTGAAGTAGATTATTGACTCTAGTGCAAGTGGGAGACTGTTGGAAATATGCCCTAGAGGCAATAATAAATTAGTTATTATTATATATTTCATTGTTCATGATAATCGTTTATTATCCATGATAGAATTGTATTGATAGGAAACTCAGATACATGTGTGGATACATAGACAACACCATGTCCCTAGTAAGCCTCTAGTTGACTAGCTCGTTGATCAATAGATGGTTACGGTTTCCTAACCATGGACATTGGATGTCGTTGATAACGGGATCACATCATTAGGAGATGTGATGGACAAGACCCAATCCTAAGCCTAGCACAAAGATCGTGTAGTTCGTTTGCTAAAGCTATTCTAATGTCAAGTATCATTTCCTTAGACCATGAGATTGTGCAACTCCCGGATACCGCAGGAGTGCTTTGGGTGTGCCAAACGTCACAACGTAACTGGGTGGCTATAAAGGTTCACTACAGGTATCTCCGAAAGTGTCTGTTGGGTTGGCACGAATCGAGACTGGGATTTGTCACTCCGTGTAAACGGAGAGGTATCTCTGGGCCCACTCGGTAGGACATCATCATAATGTGCACAATGTGACCAAGGAGTTGATCACGGGATGATGTGTTACGGAACGAGTAAAGAGACTTGCCGGTAACGAGATTGAACAAGGTATCGGATACCGACGATCGAATCTCGGGCAAGTATCGTACCGATGGACAAAGGGAATTGTATACGGGATTGATTGAATCCTTGACATCGTGGTTCATCCGATGACATAATTGTGGAGCATGTGGGAGCCAACATGGGTATCCAGATCCCTCTGTTGGTTATTGACCGGAGAGTTGTCTCGGCCATGTCTGCATGACTCCCGAGCCCGTAGGGTCTACACACTTATGGTTACATGGAATAGATATATGTGGTTACCGAATGTTGTTCGGAGTCCCGGATGAGATCCTGGACGTCACGAGGAGTTCCGGAATGGTCCGGAGGTAAATATTTATATATGGGAAGTCCTCATACGGTCACTGGAATAATTCGGGGCTTACCGGTATTGTACCTGGACCACTTGAGGGGTTCCCGGGGGTCCACCGGGAGGGTCCACCTACCCAGGAGGGCCCTATGGGCTGTGTGTGGAGAGAGGACCAGCCCCTTAGTGGGCTGGGCGCCTCCCCCCTTAGGGCCCATGCGCCTAGGGTTTGGGGGAACCCTAAAGGGGGGGGGCCTTGCCTTGGGGGGAAAGGCAACCCCCCCTTTGCCGACGCCCCCTCTTTAGATTGGATCTAAGGGGCCCGGCCCCCCTCTCCCTTGCCCCTATATATATGTGGGAGGTGGGAGGGCAGCTGCACCCAAGTCTTGGCGCAGCCCTCCCCCTCTCCCAAGTCCTCCTCTTTCTCCCGCGGTGCTTGGCGAAGCCCTGCAGGATTGCCACGCTCCTCCTTCACCACCATGCCGTCGTGCTGCTGATGGATGGAGTCTTCCCCAACCTCTCCTTCTCCCCTTGCTGGTTCAAGGTGTAGGAGACGTCATCGGGTTGTACGTGTGTTAAACGCGGAGGTGCCATCCGTTCGGCACTAGGATCATCGGTGATTTGGATCACGACGAGTACGACTCCATCAACCCCGTTCTCTTGAACGCTTCCGCTTAGCGATCTACAAGGGTATGTAGATGCACTCTCCTTCCCCTCGTTGCTATATTACTCCATAGATTGATCTTGGTGATGCGTAGAAAATTTTGAATTCCTGCTACGTTCTCCAACACAGAGGCGGCTGGCTTCTTGAAGCTGCTCTGGCTCCATTAGGGCCTTTCTTGTCTGGTCTCCTCCTTTGCTTCTTGGTGGGTGGCGGTAGTGAGCCCACCATACCTTCCCTAACCACCACCCCTTGTGTCGTCGGGCTAATCAATGGACGGGCATCGGGGGGTTGCTAGGTATAGGCAGCATTTGGAGGCGTCTCCTGCGAGGATCGCTTCAAGAGAAACTTTTTGCATTCTGCTGTGGGACATTCCGGCTCCAGAAAATCAGGCAGCATCAAGTCATCATCTCCATGCTCATAGCCTGAGTCTCCGCCGTCCTGAGCCATCAATCCTCCATCATCAGAGGCATGATGACCCACAAGTATAGGGGATCTATCGTAGTCCTTTTGATAAGTAAGAGTGTCAAACGCAACGAGGAGCAGAAGGAAATGATAAACGGTTTTCAGTAAGGTATTCTCTGCAAGTACTAAAATAAGTGGTAACAGATAGTTTTGGGATAAGATAATTTGTAACGAGCAACAAGTAACAAAAGTAAATAAAGTGCAGCAAGGTGGCCCAATCATTTTTGTAGCAAAGGACAAGCCTGGACAAACTCTTATATAAGGAAAAGCGCTCCCGAGGACACATGGGAATATCGTCAAGCTAGTTTTCATCACGTTCATATGATTCGCGTTCGGTACTTTGATAATTTTACATGTGGGTGGACCGGTGCTTGGGTGCTGTTCTTACTTGAACAAGCATCCCACTTATGATTAACCTCTATTGCAAGCATCCGCAACTACAACAAAAGTATTAAGGTAAACCTAACCATAGCATGAAACATATGGATCCAAATCAGCCCCTTACGAAGCAACACATAAACTAGGGTTTAAGCTTCTGTCACTCTAGCAACCCCTCATCTACTTATTACTTCCCAATGCCTTCCTCTAGGCCCAAATAATGGTGAAGTGTTATGTAGTCGACGTTCACATAACACCACTAGAGGCTAGACAACATGCATCTCATCAAAATATCGAACGAATACCAAATTCACATGACTACTAATAGCAAGACTTCTCCCTTGTCCTCAGGAACAAACATAACTACTCACAAAGCATAAACATGTTCATAATCAAAGGGGTATTAATATGCATATAGGATCTGAACATATGATCTTCCACCAATTAAACCAACTAGCATCAACTACAAGGAGTAATTAACACTACTAGTAACCTACTAGCACCAATCCCGGACTTGAAGACAAGAATCGGATACAAGAGATGAACTAGGGTTTTGAGATGAGATGGTGCTGATGAAGATGTTGGTGGAGATTGCCCTCTCCCGATGAGAGGAGTGTTGGTGATGACGATGGCGATGATTTCCCCCTCCGGGAGGGAAGTTTCCCCGGCAGAACAGCTCTGCCGGAGCTCTAGATTGGATCCGCCAAGGTTCCGCCTTGTGGCGGTGGAGTTTCGTCCCGAAAGGTTGCTTCTTTTTTTTTCTCGACAAAATACTGCATATAGGAGAAGATGGTCATCAGAGAGCCACCAGGGGGCCCACGAGGTAGGGGGGCATGCCCTAGGGGGGGCGCCCCCACCCTCATGAGCAGGGTCTGGGCCCCCTGGTCTTCATCTTTGGCGAGGATTTTTCATTATTTATTATAAGGTATTCCGTGGAGTTTCAGGACTTTTGGAGTTATGCAGAATAGGTCTCTAATATTTGCTCCTTTTCCAGCCCAGAATTCCAGCTGCCAGCATTCTCCCTTCTTATGTAAAACTTGTAAAATAAGAGACAATAGCCATAAGTATTGTGACATTATGTGAAATAACAGCCCATAATGCAATAAATATCGATATAAAAGCATGATGCAAAATGGACAAATCAAGGCGGTATTGAAATACTTGTCTGGGTCATCATCAACATTTGCTTAATTAACAACGGGGGCTACATCATCTGGCACTAATGGAAACTCTCCCTCGCGTCGTCCACTATCACTCGCCACGACAAGTCCAGGTAATGTGGTAGGTGGGGTGGTGTTCATACCTTGTTGAGAAGGTGGCATTGGCGTGATACTGGGAGCCTCGAGACGAAGAAGAGACTTGGGCCAAGGCAAGAACCAGCTCTTGCATGTGCCAATCATCTTAGGGGTCTCGTCATCATCGACTGGTACCGGAGGAGGCAAATCCTCAAAGCCCGCTAAGACACTGGCCACGTTAACCTTGAAGATGCCATCAGGCATCTCTCGGTTGTGGAACATGCGGTCCTTTGGCTTCACAATCATTGCCTTTCCCACGACCACCTCCTGGCCCTTGATGTCGTAGAGTAGGGTGCACGAGGTGTCATCGGCCTACGAAGGAGACATGTCTGTGACGTCAAACATCCGAAAGGCAACTGAAATGGAAGACTATAGACATGTTGTTGAAAAGGGAATGGCGCGTAATTACCATGAGGGCGTCGAGCTCAGCCAGCGATGAAGGCCCACCAACCATGGAAGAGACGGAGGTCGGGCTGCTATGAACAGGAGCGAGACCTTTTGCGGTTGCTTGACCAGGTGTTGGTGCTCTGATGTTCACCGAATTGCTCCCAACAAAGCTGGGAAGGGGAAAGTCCTCCGACCATGCATTTGGATTGTTCTTCATGAAATCCCATAGTGCCGGAAGCAAGCTGACCACCCGCATCAGTGACAACTGCATCGACGGCCCCGAGCAACTCTTCTTTGGTCTCAGCTTAGGTCTTATCGACCACAATCTTGACCTTCTCATCAATGCTCTGCTGAGTGACAACCGAGCATCTCTTCCTTCTTTCCTCTAGATCCTCGGGGTAGCACGTCTTCCATGAGGCATCATCTCCAACGCCGTGCACACGTCCATAGGACGGCGGATTGTCCACCGGGACCTTCTTCAATATGTTCAAGGCCCGGTTGAATGGGGTGTCCCACTTGGGCCTCACCGACGACTGTGATGACTCGTCGCTTTCGGCTGCCTTTTGGTGCTGCTCTTTCTACAAAAGGAATGTGGATGGTTTACTAAAGTGACAAAACTTGTAGTCAAATTGATTGGATGCTATAATATGATAATGTGGTAATATAACAATTACTAGAAGTCTCATGAAGTCCCTCGTGATTGGGTCTGTGTAAAAGATCTTTTTCTTCTTTGTCCCACTTGTACCGGGCCTTGATCCAGTCATGCTCCAGTGGGTCGGTGAACTCCGCCAAGGGGTCTAGGATTCCGTGACTTTCACGTTTGGCGTACTCCTTGGCCCATATGGCCCTCTTCCCCTCGTAACCACGGCTTTCGAGGCGGTGGGGAGGCGTGTTCCTGGCCTGGAGCGCCTTCATTTTCTCCAACTTTGCCTTGACTTCTTATTTAGCGCAATTCTCCTTGAATTTTGCAAAGTCCTCTTCCGTTATTGACGGATTGTCAGCATGAATCTTGGACCATGGTTCATTCTTCGCAATTACTTTTTTCACCCAAACTTTCTAGGAGGACAAGTTGTTGGTGAACGTCACCATCACCTTGTCGTTTATCTTTGTCATGGCGATGTCGTTCCACGAATCTTCATATTCTTTTTCATTGTGGCCGGGGAACAAGAACCTATTGTGCAACTTCTTTAGGAGCATGTTCTCCATATGTGATATCTTCCTCAACCTCTTGTCGTTGATGTTGGCGGTTTCCCTGAGGATGCATCCAAGTTGATTGCCCCAGCACGAGCGCACTTCGTCCGGCACCGTTGGCTCAAAATTCTTGGGGTGCATCTCCGTGACCACAATTTGTCCGATGCCAAGCTTGTTTCGTCTTCGTGTCCTCTTCATCTTCGATGCTTTACCGGCTACGACAACATCGTTGCAGGTCTCAGGGGTGGTATTGGTGCCGGTGCCAGTGTCGACCAGGTTGGTGCCACTGCCGCCACCATGCAACCCCATCTGGTGTTCGTCCAGGTAATCGAAATAGTGATTTTCTGCCTGATGTGGTCTTCGAGGCGAGCAGAACCACCCACGACTTCGACGTCGGTAGACATGTTTCCTATTCAACAATTATAAATAAAAGATATAATGAAAAGAAAAAAGGGGCCTATATTTGGTCGGAATGTTGATTCATTCCCCTTCCGGCAAATTCTGGGTACTCCATATGTCCTAGTTTCTAGCACAAGTCATGCAGAAAATCACGGAAATTTTTGGCATGACCTTTGCTAAAAAGTGGACATATGGAGCGCTTGAAATTTGCCGGAACGGAAATGAATCAACATTCCGGCAAAACATAGGCCACTCAGATATTTTTCGACAATTGGCACAAGTTCATATAACATCATATGACAAATTTCCAGGACTTAGCAAATTAACCAAGTGTTAAAAACAGCAACACTGTATAGGCTATATGCTCCTAAAACATCATCTAGGGTTTTATTTGCTACTAGTTTTTATTTGCTACTAGTTTTTATTTGCCCTAAAAAAAATTCGCTAGCTAAATTTTCTCATTTGCTAAAAAAATTGGCCCTAGCTATATTTGCTACTACCCTAATTAGCTACTGTTTTTTATAAATTTTTGCTACTGTTTTTATAGCTAATTTATATACCTACAAAACTAATTAGCTACTATTTTTTATAAATTTTAGCTACTGTTTTTTATACCTACAAAAACCAATTTGCTATTGTTTTAGCTACTGTTTTTTATAAATTTATAGGTATTTTACATACCCTAAACTAAATTTCCCTAGAAAAAATTGCCCTAAACTAAATTGCCCTAAACTAAATTGCAATAAGCTAAATTTCCTAAAGTAAATTGCCCTAAACAAAATTGCACTAAACTAGGGTTCATACATCTCCTCTCTCTCTACTACATATCCTAGCTAGGGTTAATACATCCAAATGAGAGAGAGAGCAGAGAGTAGAGAGTAGAGAGCAGAGCAGAGAGAGAGAGAGAGAGAGAGAGAGAAATAGGAGGGCGGGGGAGAGGAGAGGGAGAGTCTTACGGGGCGGTGGAGAGGGCGGTGGTATCGAGGGTGGGGGCGGGGCGAGGGCCGGCGAGGTCGATGGCGGGCGTAGGGGCGGCGAGGTCGAGGGCGTGCGCAGGTGCAGGGGAGAGGCGGGGCGGCATTGTGGTCGACGGCGCGGGCTCGGGAGACGGCTGGCGACGAGGTCGACAGCGTCCAGGGGGCGACGACCAGCGGTCGAGGGCGAGCATGACGTCGGACGGCGCGAGGGCGGCGATAGAGTGGGGGGAAGAGGGTGTGGGGAGAGTGGCCGGGGGAGAATTGGAACTTGGCGGTTGGCCAAATTTGAGGTTAACTCAAAATAGCAGTAACGCTGCTTTACAACCCAGCGCTATAGCTAACTTAGCTATAGCGCTGGGTTGTAAAGGAGCGTTACTGCTAATGGCACATAGTAGTAGCGCTTTTCTAGAACAAAGCGCTATAGCTATAGTAGATATAGCGCTGGTTCTCAATCAAGAGCTACTACTAATGGCACATAGTAGTAGCGCTTTTCTAGAACAAAGCGTTATAGCTATAGTAGCTATAGCGCTGGTTCTCAATCAAGCGCTACTGCTAACTGTTCCAATTTTTATTACTTTCTTTTTGTTATTTTCCTTTTCTTTTCTGTTTACTTTCCTTTTTCTTTTTACTGCTTTCTCCCTTTTGTTTTTGTTTTTTGTTTTTCTCCCGACGACGACGTCTCCGGCCTTCTCCCCCTGCGTGCATATCACCGGAACCATGCATGTGGTCGTAACATATCAGTTGACCGATAAGGTTACTTAAGTGCACTCACAAATTTTGTGTCCACACTTAAGTAATCGTCATCGTCATCGTCATCTTCCCTCATCGGGTTGATTCTTCTTTTCATGTATGCTTCATCGTCATCGTCATCTTCCCTCATCGGGTTGCCATATTGGTCGTAGTCTTCCTCGTTGGCTACTCCATCCATTCCAACGATGCTCCTTTTGAATCTCCTCACGACAACACGGCTGGGATTGGACGGGTCGGTTATGAAGAAGCATTGTGTCACGTGCTTAGCGTGTACCCATGGCTCATTTTTTGTGATGACGTTAAAGTTCACGGGAGTGCTCTTCACGTCGGGTATAGACATGGTGGTGAAATACTTGTTTTCTCTTACGACGTCCTTGGCCCATCTGACACGGAACATCGTCGCATCGTGCATTCCAGCATAGTCAAGCTCCCAGATCTCTTCAACCCTTCCGTAGAATCTCTCAGTTGTGCTGTTGGCATCAGTCACGCATTGAATTGTCACCCCAGAGTTCTGGTAATCACTGTCCAAGTCTTTGGCCTCTGTGTAGAACGTGTACCCATTGATATCATAGGACTGATAGGTCGCGAGCTTGGGCGCGGGGCCATGTGCTAAGGCGTGTATGAGCAATCCGTCCGAACTGCCCTCTTCCGGGGGATTTTCAAGAACTTGTTGTTTAAACCAGCGCAAGAAAGTGGCATTATGCTCTATAGTAACTTCGTCGTCCGTCTTGAGCATCCCCTTATCACGGTACTTCTTTGCGATGTTTTCTTTGTGCTGTGCCACATAATCATCTACCACATCTAGGTGTTGTAGCACTACTAAGTTAGCCCAATCAAAGTCGTTCCGTCTATCCAAGTAGTCCACGTGCAATTCCCTCAGTCCGTTGTAGTGACCATCTCCTTCGAACTTCCCATCGTGCTTCCTGATGGGCAAAACAAAAATAGTGTCTCCGACGCTTATATACTTCTTGCAAAAGGAGACGCACTCATGCGTCAGATACCCCTGGACGATGATACGTCTCCAACGTATCTATAATTTTTGATTGTTCCATGCTATTATATTATCTGTTTTGGATGATAACGGGCTTTATTTTACACTTCTATATTATTTTGGAACCTATTAACAGGAGGCCCAGCCCAAATTGCTGTTTTTTTGCCTATTTTAGTGTTTCCCAGAAAAGGAATATCAAACGGAGTCCAAACAGAATGAAACCTTCGGGAGCAATATTTTTGGAACAAACGTGGTCCAGGAGACTTGGAGTGGATGTCAAGAAACAATCGAGGAGGCCACGAGGCAGGGGGCGCACCTACCCCCCTAGGCGCGCCCTCCACCTTCGTGGGCCCCTCGTTGCTCCACCGACCTACTTCTTCCTCCCATATATATATCCATATACCCCGCAAACATCCAGGAGCACCACGAAACCCTATTTCCACTACCGCAACCTTCTATACCCAAGAGATCCCATCTTGGGGCCTTTTACGGAGCTCCGCCGGAGGGGGCATTGATCATGGAGGGCCTCTACATCAACTCCATAGCCCCTTCGATGATGTGTGAGTAGTTTACTTCAGACCTTTGGGTCCATAGCTAGTAGCTAGATGGCTTCTTCTCTCTCTCCGGATCTCAATACAAAGTTCTCCTCGATTCTCTTCGAGATCTATTCGATGTAAACTTCTTTTGCGGTGTGTTTGTCGAGATCCGATGAATTGTGGGTTTATGATCAAGATTATCTATGAACAATATTTGAATCTTCTCTGAGTTCTTTTATGTATGATTGGTTTATCTTTGCAAGTCTCTTCGAATTATCAGTTTGGTATGGCCTACTTGATTGATCTTTCTTGCAATGGGAGAAGTGCTTAGCTTTGGGTTCAATCTTGCGGTGCTCGATCCCAGTGACAGAAAGGCAAACGACACGTATTGTATTGTTGCCATCGAGGATAAAAAGATGGGGTTTACATCATATTGCATGGGTTTATCCCTCTACATCATGTCATCTTCCTTAAGGCGTTACTCTGTTCTTATGAACTTAATACTCTAGATGCATGCTGGATAGCGGTCGATGTGTGGAGTAATAGTAGTAGATGCAGAATCATTTCGGTCTACTTGCCTCAGACGTGATGCCTATATACATGATCTTACCTAGATATTCTCATAATTATTCGTTTTTCTATCAATTGCTCGACAGTAATTTGTTCACCCACCGTAATACTTATGCTATCTTGAGAGAAGACACTAATGAAACCTATGGCCCCAGGTCTATTCTCCATCATACAAGTTTCCAATCTATTTTGTTTTGCAATCTTTACTTTTGATCTATGTCATAAAAATACCAAAAATATTTATCTTATTATTAGTATCTCTATCAGATCTCACTCTTGCAAGTGGCCGTGAAGGGATTGACAACCCCTTTATCGCGTTGGTTGCTAGGTTCTTATTTGTTTGTGTAGGTACGAGGTGACTCGCGCATGGTCTCCTACTGGATTGATACCTTGGTTCTCAAAAACCGAGGGAAATACTTACGCTGCTTTACTGCATCACCCTTTCCTCTTCAAGGGAAAACCAACGCAGTGCTCAAGAGGTAGCAAGAAGGATTTTTGGCGCCGTTGCCAGGGAGATCTACGCCAAGTCAAGACATACCAAGTACCCAGCACAATTCTTATCGTTTGCATTACATTATTTGCCATTTGCCTCTCGTTTTCCTCTCCCCCACTTCACCCTTGCCATTTTATTCGCCCTCCTTTTCCGTTCCCCTTCTCTTTTTCAGTTTGCCTCTTTTGCCTGTTTCTTGTTTGCTATACCAACAATAATGATTTTATTAGCACTCCGATTGCTCCTCTTACCGATATTGAATCTTTTGAGATTAATACCACTTTGCTGAATCCTGTCATGAAAGATCCGTTTTCTGGCCTTCCTAGTGAAGATGTCGCTACCCATGTAAACAACTTTGTTGATTTACGCGATATGCAAAATAAGAAAGATGTGGATAATGATATTGTTAAATTGAAGCTATTTCCGTTTTTGCTTAGAGATCATGCTAAAACTTGGTTTTCCTCTTTGCCTAAAAATAGTATTGATTCATGGAATAAGTGCAAAGATGCTTTTATATCTAAGTATTTTCCTCCCGCTAAGATCATCTCTCTTAGAAATGATATTATGAATTTTAAGCAACTTGATCATGAGCATGTTGCACAATCTTGGGAGAGGATGAAATTAATGATACGTAATTGCCCTACACATGGTTTGAATATTTGGATGATTATACAAAAAATTTATGCCGGATTGAACTTTGCTTCTAGAAATCTTTTAGATTCGACCGTGGGAGGCACTTTTACGGAAATCACTTTAGGAGAAGCTACCAAAATTCTAGATAATATTATCGTTAATTATTCTCAATGGCACACGAAAAGATCTACTAGTAAAAAAGTGCATGCAATTGAAGAGATTAATGTTTTGAGTGGAAAGATGGATGAACTTATGAGATTGTTTGCTAATAAGAGTGCTCCTACTGATCCTAATGATATGCCTTTTTCTACTTTGATTGAGAATAATAATGAATCTATGGATGTGAATTTTGTTGGTAGGAAGAATTTTGGTAACAATGCGTTTAGAGGTAATTTTAATTCTAGGACGTTTCCTACTAATTCCTCTCATAATTATGGTAATTCCTACAAAAATTCTTATGTAAATTATAATAAGATGCCCTCTGATTTTGAATCTAGTATTAAAGAATTTATTAGTTTGCAAAAGAGTTTCAATGCTTTGATTGAAGAAAAATTGCTTAAGATTGATGAATTGGCTAGGAACGTGGATAGAATTTCTCTCGATGTTGATTCTTTGAAACCTAGATCTATTCCACCTAAGCATGATATCAACGAGTCTCTCAAAGCCGTGAGAATTTCCATTGATGAGTGCAAAGAAAGAACCGCTAGGATGCGTGCTAAAAAAGATTACTTCATAAAAGCGTGTTCTTCTAGTTTTCATGATAATAAGGATGAATATCTAAATGTAATTGATGTGTCCCCTATTAAATCTTTGTTTTGCAATATGAATCTTGATAATGATGGTACTGGAGATGAGTCAACTTTAGGTAGAAGGCGTCCCAAAAATTTAGAGTTTTTAGATCTTGATGCTAAAATTGTTAAAAGTGGGATTAAAGAGGTCAAAAATTTAAATAACAATGAACCCACTATATTAGATTTAAAGGAATTTAATTATGATAATTTATCTTTGATAGATTGTATTTACTTGTTGCAATCCTTGCTAAATTCTCCTCATGCTTATAGTCAAAATAAATCTTTTACTAAACATATCGTTGATGCTTTGATGCAATCTTATGAAGGAAAACTTGAGTTGGAAGTTTCTATCCCTAGAAAACTTTATGATGAGTGGTAACCTACAATTAAAATTAAAATTAAAATTAAAGATCATGAATGCTATGCTTTGTGTGATTTGGGTGCTAGTGTTTCCACTATCCCAAAAACTTTGTGTGATTTGCTAGGTTTCCGTGAATTTGATGATTATTCTTTAAACTTGCACTTTGCGGATTCCACTATTAAGAAACCTATGGGAAATATTAATGATGTTCTTATTGTTGCAAATAGGAATTATGTGCCCATAGATTTCATTGCTCTTGATATAGATTGCAATGCTTCATGTCCTATTATTCTTGGTAGACCTTTCCTTAAAATGATTGGTGCAATTATTGATATGAAGGAAGGGAATATTAAATTCCAATTTCCGCTAAGGAAAGGCATGGAACACTTACCTAGAAAAAAAATTAAATTACCATTTGAATCTATTATGAGAGCCACATATGGATTGCCTACCAAAGATGGCAATACCTAGATCTATCTTCGCTTTTATGCCTAGCTAGGGGCGTTAAACGATAGCGCTTGTTGGGAGGCAACCCAATTTTTTTTATTACTTGCTATTTGCTCCTGTTTAGTAATAAATAATTTATATAGCCTCTGTTTTGGTTGTTTTTTTGTGTGTAATTAGTGTTTGTGCCAAGTAGAACCGTTGGGAAGACATGGGGAAAGTCTTTTTGATCTTGCTGTAAAAAACAGAAACTTTAGCGCTCACGAGAATTGCTTCCATTTTTTATTGGAGAGTGTTATTTAGTTAATTCTTTTTGAAGATGATTAATATATAAATTCCGCACGTCCAGAAATTTATTTTAGAATTTTTGGGGTTCCATAAGTTTGCGTTAGTTACAGATTACTACAGACTGTTTTGTTTTTGACAAATTCTGTTTTTCGTGTGTTGTTTGCTTATTTTGATGAATCTATGGCTAGTAAGAGACTTTATAAAACATAGAGAAGTTGTAATACAGTATTTTTAACACAAATATAAATAAATAATGAGTTCATTACAGTACCTTGAAGTGGTGTTTTGTTTTCTTTCGCTAACGGAGCACACGAGATTTTCTTGCTAAGTTTTGTGTTGTGAAGTTTTCAAGTTTTGGTTAATGATTTGATGGATTATGGAACAAGGAGTGGCAAGAGCCTAAGCTTGGGGATGACCAAGGCACCCCAAGGTAAATCCAAGGACACCAAAAAGCCTAAGCTTGGGGATGCCCCGGAAGGCATCCCCTCTTTTGTCTTCGTTCATCGGTAACTTTACTTGGAGCTATATTTTTATTCGCCACATGATATGTGTTTTGCTTGGAGCGTCTTGGATGATTTGAGTCTTTGCTTTTTAGTTTACCACAATCATCCTTGCTGTACACACCTTTTGAGAGATACACACATAAATTGGAATTTATTAGAATACTCCATGTACTTCACTTATATCTTTTGAGCTATATAGTTTTTGCTCTAGTACTTCACTTATATCTTTTAGAGCACGGCGGTGGTTCTATTTTATAGAAATAACTGATCTCTCATGCTTCACTTATATTATTTTGAGAGTCCTTTAGAACAACATGGCAATTTGCTTTTAGGCACAATAAAAACTTTCATATAAGTGCATTGAATACTAAGAGAAATTTGATACTTGATGATTGTTTTGAGATATGGAGATGGTGATGTTAGAGTCAAGCTAGTTGAGTAGTAGTGAATTTGAGAAATACTTGTGTTGAAGTTTGTGATTCCCGTAGCATGCACGTATAGTGAACCGTTATGTGATGAAGTCAGAGCATTATTTATTTATTGATTTCCTTCCTTATGAGTGGCGGTCGGGGACGAGCGATGGTCTTTTCCTACCAATCTATCCCCCTAGGAGCATGCGCATAGTACTTTGTTTCGATAACTAATAGATTTTTGCAATAAGTATGTGAGTTGTTTATGACTAATGTTGAGTCCATGGATTATACGCACCCTCACCCTTCCACCATTGCTAGCCTCTCTAGTACCGCGCAACTTTCGCCGGTACCATAAACCCACCATATACCTTCCTCAAAACAGCCACCATACCTACCTATTATGGCATTTCCATAGCCATTCCGAGATATATTGCCATGCAACTTTCCATCGTTCCGTTTGTTATGACACGCTTCATCATTATCATATTGCGTTGCATGATCATGTAGTTGACATCGTATTTGTGGCAAAGCCACCGTTCATAATTTTTTCATACATGTCACTCTTGATTCATTGCATATCCCGGTACGCCGCCAAAGGCATTCACGTAGAGTCATATTTTGTTCTAAGTATTGAGTTGTAATTCTTGAGTTGTAAGTAAAAAGAAGTGTGATGATCATCATTATTAGAGCATTGTCCCAATGAGGAAAGGATGATGGAGACTATGATTCCCCCACAAGTCGGGATGAGACTCCGGACGAAAAAAAAGAAAAAAAGAAAAGAAGCCAAAAGAAAAGAAAAAGGCCCAAATTAAAAAAAGGAGAGAAAAGGAGAGAAGGGACAATGTTACTATCCTTTTTCCACACCTGTGCTTCAAAGTAGCACCATGATCTTCATGATAGAGAGTCTCCTATGTTGTCACTTTCATAAACTAGTGGGAATTTTACATTATAGAACTTGACTTGTATATTCCAATGACGGGCTTCCTCAAATTGCCCTAGGTCTTCATGAGCAAGCAAGTTGGATGCACACCCACTTAGTTTCTTTTGTTGAGCTTTCATACACTTATAGCTCTAGTGCATCCGTTGCATGGCAATCCCTACTCACTCACATTGATATCTATTGATGGGCATCTCCATAGCCCATAGATACGCCTAGTTGATGTGAGACTATCTTCTCCTTTTTGTCTTCTCCACAACCACCATTCTATTCCACCATAGTGCTATATCCATGGCTCACGCTCATGTATTGCGTGAAAATTGAAAAAGTTTGAGAACATCAAAAGTATGAAACAATTGCTTGGCTTGACATCGGGGTCGTGCATGATTTAATATTTTGTGTGATGAAGATAGAGCATGGCCAGACTATATGATTTTGTAGGGATAACTTTCTTTAGCCATGTTATTTTGAGAGGACATGATTGCTTAGTTAGTATGCTTGAAGTATTATTATTTCTATGTCAATATTAAACTTTTATCTTGAATCTTTTGGATCTGAACATTCATGCCACAATAAAGAAAAATTACATTGAGAAATATGTTAGGAAGCATTCCACAACAAAAATTCTGTTTTATCATTTACCTACTCGAGAACGAGCAGGAATTAAGCTTGGGGATGCTTGATACGTCTCCAACGTATCTATAATTTTTTATTGTTCCATGCTATTATATTATCTGTTTTGGATGATAACGGGCTTTATTTTACACTTTTATATTATTTTTGGGACTAACCTATTAACCGGAGGGCCAACCCAAATTGCTATTTTTTGCCTATTTTAGTGTTTCGCAGAAAAGGAATATCAAACGGAGTCCAAATGGAATGAAACCTTCGGGAGCGTTATTTTTGGAACAAACGTGATCCAGGAGACTTGGAGTGGACGTCAAGAAACAATCGAGGAGGCCACAAGGCAGGGGGCGCGCCCTACACCCTCGTGGGCCCCTCGTTGCTCCACTGACCTACTTCTTCCTCCAATATATAAACATATACCCCGCAAACATCCAGGAGCACCACGAAACCCTATTTCCACTGCCGCAACCTTCTATACCCAAGAGATCCCATCTTGGGGCCTTTTACGGAGCTCCGCCGGAGGGGGCATTGATCACGGAGGGCCTCTACATCAACTCCATGGCCCCTTCGATGATGTGTGAGTAGTTTACTTCAGACCTTCGGGTCCATAGCTAGTAGCTATATGGCTTCTTCTCTCTCTCTCCGGATCTCAATACAAAGTTCTCCTCGATTCTCTTCGAGATCTATTCGATGTAAACTTCTTTTGCGGTGTGTTTGTCGAGATCCGATGAATTGTGGGTTTATGATCAAGATTATCTATGAACAATATTTGAATCTTCTCTGAATTCTTTTATGTATGATTGGTTTATCTTTGCAAGTCTCTTCGAATTATCAGTTTGGTATGGCCTACTTGATTGATCTTTCTTGCAATGGGAGAAGTGCTTAGCTTTGGGTTCAATCTTGCGGTGCTCGATCCCAGTGACAGAAAGGCAAACGACACGTATTGTATTGTTGCCATCGAGGATAAAAAGATGGGGTTTACATCATATTGCATGGGTTTATCCCTCTACATCATGTCATCTTCCTTAAGGCGTTACTCTGTTCTTATGAACTTAATACTCTAGATGCATGCTGGATAGCAGTCGATGTGTGGAGTAATAGTAGTAGATGCAGAATCATTTCGGTCTACTTGTCTCAGACGTGATGCCTATATACATGATCATACCTAGATATTCTCATAATTATTCGTTTTTCTATCAATTGCTCGACAGTAATTTGTTCACCCACCGTAATACTTATGCTATCTTGAGAGAAGACACTAATGAAACCTATGGCCCCAGGTCTATTCTCCATCATACAAGTTTCCAATCTATTTTGTTTTGCAATCTTTACTTTCGATCTATATCATAAAAATACCAAAAATATTTATCTTATTATTATTAACTCTATCAGATCTCACTCTTGCAAGTGGCCATGAATGGATTGACAACCCCTTTATCGTGTTGGTTGCGAGGTTCTTATTTGTTTGTGTAGGTACGAGGTGACTCGCACGTGGTCTCCTACTAGATTGATACCTTGGCTCTCAAAAACTAAGGGAAATACTTACGCTGCTTTACTGCATCACCCTTTCCTTTTCAAGGAAAACCAACGCAGTGCTCAAGAGGTAGCAGACGATGCTCCCTTCCGGACGGGACATGTTACAAACGAATCCTTTGATGAACCCATTCATCCTCTCGAACGGGATCATGTTGTGAAGGAATGTCGGCCCGAGGTCGATGATGTCATCCACGATGTGGACAAACAGAAGCACCATGAAGCCAAAGAACGAAGGCGAGAAGTACATCTCAAGCTCACATTGTATGACAACGATCTCTTCCTATAGCCTTCGGAGCTGCTTCACACTTATGGACTTTTGAGATATAACGTCGAGGAAGTTGCAGAGACGAGTAAGCGTGTCACGAACGTGGTTCTCCATTATCCCTCTAATGGCAACCGGGAGTATCGGCGTCATCATCACATGAAAGTCATGAGACTTCATCCCGCTGAACATTTTCTTCTTGGGGTCTACAAATCTGCTTATCTTCCCACAGTAACTGGAACTGACTTTGATTCCCATAAGGCACTTGATGAATTGATCGATCTCCTTCGCGCTTAAGGTGAAGCAAGAAGGGGGGCAATAATTCTCCTCCTGCTTGTTGACATTTCTACCCCTTTCCCCTCCTCCGTCTTTGTCTCCGTCTCCTCCATCAACTTTTTACAGTGGAGATGTTTCCTGATCTTCAAATCTTCCAAGTCTTTCCTTGCCTTCGGCCCATCCTTGGTCTTTTCCGGCATGTTCATCAGTGTGCCAAGCAAGCTCTCAAGGACATTCTTCATGATATGCATTGGATCAAGGCAATGAGGTGTGTCATGATTGGGCCAGTACTCGTCCCAGAAAATAGACCTCGTTTTCCATACCTTCAGCAGCGGCTCCGACGCCTTTTTGATTTTCCCGGCGTGGGCCATTGTTCCCAGTTTCTCAATAGCTCGTCGATTTCAGTGCCGCTCCTTTTACGTGGAGGTCCTCGAAGCTCAGCCAACCCATTGAATAGATCTCCACGCTTTCTCCACAGACCATCCTTCTCGAGCCATCTACGATGCCCCATGTACACGATTTTCCCGGACCCACCATATTTCGTTGACATAAGCTGCTGAGACATTGTATCATCCATGCACGTCGTGCATCCGCAGTATTCGTGGCACACCTGGCCTTAGGTGTACCCGTAAACGAGATAGTCGTGCACCGCCGTCATCAGCGCGACTCTCATATGGAAATATTCTCCTTTTCTGGCGTCCCATGTCCATGCCGGTGTTTTTCATAACGTGTCTAGCTCCTCTTGCAGAAGCCCCATATACAGGTTAATACTATTTCTCGGTTGTTTCAACCCTTGAATCGGCATGCGCATGTGTATGTACTTTGTCTTCATGCACTTCCATGGGGGGAGGTTGTACATCCATACAAACATGGGCCATGTGCTGTGGTTGGTGTTCTGGTTTCCAAACGGATTCATGCCATCGGTACTCACACCAAGCACGATGTTCCTTGGATCTTCTGCAGCAAATCCATATATGGCGTTGAATGCTCTCCACTGGCTACCATCTACGAGGTGTCTCAGCCTCAGATCATCTCCATCGTCGGGCTTCTTCCTGTCCGCGTGCCAGCGCATGAGCTTTGCTTCCTTGGCATCTACAAAATACCGCTACAGACGGGGAGTGATCGGAAAGTACCATACAACTTTCTGAGGAGCTTTCTTTCCCGCCTTCTTGTATCGAGAAGCATTCCACACTGGACAACTGGTTTTTCCTGCGTGCTCCCACCGATAAATGATGCAATCGTTGATGCATGCGTGGTACCTAATGTGCGGCAAATCGAAAGGGCAAACGATTTTCTTGGCCTCCTCGACACTAGTAGGACACAGGTTCTCCGCGGGAAGAATTTTATTATGTAGTAACTTCAAATGCTCATCGAGGATTTTGTCTGTCCATTTGTTTTTGGCCTTCGTCTTTAGAAGTTCGAGCGTGAAACTCAAGCGGGTCACCTCGGGATCGCAACCGTCATACAATGGAGTCCGCGAGTCTACCTCAAGTTGCGCCAGCTTGGCCTCCTCTCTAGAGGCAGCTCTCTCGCTAGTCGTACTCTTGCGAAGGAGGTCTCGAACATGAGGGTCATGCACGACTGCACTTAGTAGCATCGAAGACTGCGGCATGACCGCCGCCTCTTCTCCGCCATGTCCGGACTCTTCTTTGCCGTGTCCGAAATCTTCTCCGCCGCCGTCGTCATTTCCGGACTCTTCCCCGCCGACATGTCCAGTGCCATCGTTTTCTTGTCGATCGGTCATCTCTTTGTTTAGCCCCATGTCATCATTCCCTGCCATGTGGATGTCCTCATCATCATCTTCTTCTTCACTTATCCATTTAGTACAGCCATCCATGAAACCATTCATCAGCAGGTGCGCCTTCAAAGTGCCACGATCAAAAGGGTCCAAAAGGACTCCTTCCTTGCATCTTGCACACGGACATCTAATCCTAGTCCGATTATTTGCATATATGTCCATCACCGCGGATTGCATGTACCGCTCCACCTTCCGTCCATTCACCTTCATGAACGACTGCACAGAATAACAAGCAAAAGGGTTATGAAATAAATAATGCATGCTTCAAAGTCATATATATAAAATTTTGGCATGACCTTGCCTAAAAATAGGACATATGAGTTTGCTCGAAATTCACCGAAACGGAAATAAATCGACATTTCGGTAAAAAAAATTCCTAAGCAACTCGAGGGCATGTCACTAGCACAAATCTCTCCGTATATATATATATATATATATATATATATATATATATATATATATATATATATATATATATATCCCAAACACACATATTCGCATTCACACACATATTCTCATTCTTTAAATGAACAACTTTTTCCTCACCTATATATATATATATCTCCCGAGAGAGACCGAGAGCACGCGGTTAATTAGATGATGAGAGAGAACGATCAACGGAGCACGTGTGGTTGGCTAAATAGCTAGCTAGATCTAGTTGTTGGGAGGAGAGGTGAATCTAGCTAGCTAACTAATGGAGAGGAGTTATGGTGGATGGGGGCATTAATGGGGGAGAGAAGAAAGGTGTAGGAGAAAGAGAGATGCCATTTATGGAGGAGGGTGCCATTAATGAGGAGAGAAGAGAGGTAGGAGGAAGAGAGAAGAAGAGAAACATTGGTGGAGCTAGAGTGGAGAGGGGAAAGGAGGGGAAGAGAGGGCAAAGTGGGGGAGAGGAGGGGAAGGGGGTGGAAAAGGTGACACCAGCCGCAACTAGCAGTAGCGCTGCTTTGAAAAAAGCGCTGCTGCTATTGGACTTAGTAGCGCTTTCCAGAAAAAGCGCTACTACTAAGTGGGGCCCACTAGTAGTAGCGGCGCATAAAAAAAGCGCTGCTACTAAACTGTTAGTAGTAGCACTTTTTTCTGTACACCGCTTCAACTATGAAAACAGTCGGTGGCCTCGTCTGGTTCCACATAGTAGTAGCGCTTTTCTGCTTCACAACGCTACTACTATGGAGTTACTAGTAGCGCTTTCCTGGAAAAATGCTCCTGCTAAATAGCAGCAGCGTTTACTTCTTTCTAGCTCTACTATTATGCTACTCTGTATAAGCGTTTTCCTAGTAGTGTATCGCGCTCTAGCGCGGAGGCTGAGTACCGAGCTGTGGCTAACAGTGTTGCCAAGTGCACCTGGCTACGACAGTTACTTCAAGAGCTGCATCACGATGTCTCCCAGGCTACGGTTATCTACTGCGACAACGTCTTTGCGGTGTACCTCTCCGCTAGCCCCGTTCATCGTCGCCGGACTAAGCACATTGAGCTGGACATTCACTTTGTGCATGAGCAGGTGGCCCTTGGACGTATTTGGGTCCTCCACATTCTGACTGCACAACAGTTCGCCGATGTGATGACGAAGGGACTGCCGACTTCCACCTTCGAGGAGTTTCGTTCCAGTCTCTACGTCACTAGCGCCGCTTCGACTGCAAGGGGGGTGGTGTTGAGTATATTGTGTATTGGGCCCACCTCCTGTTTCCTCTGTATAGTCGAGGTTGCGGCCCCCCTCTGTACTCATATATACGTGCCTGGTGCACCGATCAATGCATTGTGTTTGCACACCCCATACTTCATATTCTAAACCAGTAACACGCCAAATTTGCTTCTCGGCATCTGAGGCTCTCATATTTCATCCCCTAAATCCATACAAGCCATGCAAAATAAACCTGCATACTACGACACCCTAGCTACGATTCGTCGTCGTAGATGTCCACGATGTTGGTGTCGGGCGTCGGTGGATGGGCGCGTAGGAGGGCTCTGGATCCTCCTCCTCCTCGACATCATCCATGTACGCGAGCATCTCCTCCTCTTATGTGGCGTCATCCACCTCCATCCCCCACCGAGACGGTGTCTAGCCTCTGCATCTGACTCCAAGCGAAGGGAATCGAGGATGGTCTGCTGCTCTGCGGCAGATCCCGTCCCCTGCGTCCCCCACATCCTCCTCCTCCTCAACCTCCTCCTCCTCCCCCTCCTCCTCCTCCTCCGCCTCCGCCTCCGCCTCCTCCGGATCCACTTCATCCAAACATAGCCCCGCAGCAATTTGGGCTTCGTGCATTGCCCGAATCTGCTCAAGGAGCTGCAACCGGCGCTCAGGCGTTAGATATGGGTAGCTTCCTACCCGGCGGCATGGGGGCATGGCTACCAGTGGTGGCGGCGGCGGACGGGAGGGGGAAATATGGACGGGTAGGGTTTCGGTGCCAGCAGTCAGCTTAAATAGCCGGGCTAGGCATTACGCAGACCACCGAAGCGTCACCACGCTGCACCATCAGTCCGACAGAGGAGATGAGC
Source organism: Triticum monococcum (assembly GCA_034509565.1). NCBI lineage: Eukaryota > Viridiplantae > Streptophyta > Magnoliopsida > Poales > Poaceae > Triticum > Triticum monococcum. Next base: position 589,552,548 of record CM067845.1, on the reverse strand, counting down.
TTCGGACTGCCAGGTTTCAGACTGTTTTCTTGTGGGACCCCAATGCTAGTCCGCCATGGCGGACGCACCCAAGCGCCCCCATATCCCCCATATTTGAGCTGGATATGAGAGGTGACTGTCAGCCCGGGCGTTTGAGGACCGTTTGAGGATCCCAATTCTAAGTCGCATTTTGGGGCCGGTTAGTGACCGGGTCGACTGCCCGGGCGTTTGCGGCAGATTTGGGTTGCCCGGTTGTAGATGCTCTAAGGAAGCTAACAATAGGATGAAGAGTGTTTGCGATGTTGAATGTGCACCATGCATGTTGTTTGCACCGACGCTTCAACAACTATTGCTATGATTCTACATCATTTACAAGACTACCACCTCTCGATCCATTTAGATTCTCAAATAACGTGTTTTGTAGGTGTAGGTTATTAATTGACATGTATGAATGGGATCAAATTGTTTTCATGCCAATATTTTTGTTTTCTTCCTACATGCTCATGCGCAAGACTTCTCCTTATAGTAATTAGTGTTTCATGTATTTCTTTTTACAGTTGTTGCACTACTACCTTATACATGAAGGTGGTACTACTTTGAAGCTATATATTGTTGGTAAGTGTTTAGAGAAATATAGTAATTGTTTGAAAAACAATCTTGTAGTCGATTCTAAATAACAGGATAACTATACCAGTGAATCCAGGAGCTGCTTCCAAATAATGTATGTTGTATGCTTTTATATACCACTAACCAATGGAAAACATGAAAATACCACTGAAAAATGGTGGTATCAGTTGACACGATAGTCGGCAGGATCCCATGGGGAAAAAGACAACACAAATGGATACAGAGTGGTCGCCTTTTCTTGCCGATGGTACCAATAGGGACACCATAGTACGGTTAAACAAAAACTGAATAGATTTGGTATGATAGCTAGTAGTATCCAAAGAAAGACATCGGGAAAACAACACAAATCCTGCTAAAACTAAGCAATACGCTCTATATGCCATGGTTTTATATTAATTCTAATTTGTGATGGTTAATTGTATTTGTTCATTTTTTAATTTTTTACTAATATTGAGCCACTATAATGATTTTATTATGTTCATTATTCCATAACTTTGGTAAGATTTTCTTTTGGAATTATTTTGTGTTTCATGCCTATGTCATGTGTCATGCTACAAAACAATAACAGCAACTTAATTAGAAGACGGGGGGCATCATAGCATGATCACATCAGTCGATTGTGAAATGGATATTTGTCAGTCGTCGGAGCTCAATGACTCCATATATATATTACGAACATTGCAGTTGTACCTTATACATTAAGGTGGTAGTGTTTCCAAGCTATATATTATTGGTAACAATATTTTGAGAAATATAGTAATTAATATGGAACAATAACACAGATTGTGAGGAATTGATCAAATGCACATTTCACCAAGAATCTCTTTTCATGAGCGCGGCATCTGAAGCCACTATTACCGGAAAAAGTTTGCACTTGAATGGCTACAAAAGGTACATAGCGATTTAAAAAAGATTGTGACGTTGATTGTGCACCAGCACTAGTAGAAAAAGGGTCAAACGTGAAGCACATTAGTGCTGGTTTGAATTAGAGCCGGCACTAATGTGTACATTAGTGCCGGTTCGTGGCGGCGATCAATAGTACCGGTTCGTGGCAAACCTTTAGTACCAGTTCATGCCACGAACCGGTACTAAAGAGGTTGTGTCAGCCTGCGGTCAGGCTATGGCCCCACCATCACCATTTAGTGTCGGTTCGTACCACGAACCGATACTAATGAGGTTATGGCAAGCTGTTTTTAGTCTCACCTCGCCAAGAGAGAGGCAGTATGAGCGGTTTATAAGTCGTGAGTGCACAGACAATGACGAAGAGTTGCAATGCTCACCTACATGTGTTGATTAGCTTCAAGCCATTCGGAATAGTGTAGATTGCACTGAGCTATGTGCAGTGCAGTGTACACTATTCCGAATGGCTTGAAGCAAATTAACCAGCATTGCACCTCTTTTTTATTTTTAATAACTTCTTTAAACTCCGGACTTTTTTTGTGTTCAGTATGCAGCATTTAAAACTCCGGACTTCTTTTTGTGTAAGTGACATGGGAAACTCAAGTTTGGAAAACTCTACTGACTAAGAAATTTCTTCAAAAACAATTTTTATCCAATAAAAAAAGACTAGAGGATTACACTTTTCATAGGTTTTGATGAATGTGAACCACAATTTTCTAGTTTGTACATCATATCTTTCACAAATCTAGTGACAATACCAAAATATAAAGATGAAGGTTGGAGATATATCATATTCAAAAGGACCTTGTAGTTAGATATAGCAGAACCCACTAGTAGAAAAACGGTCAAATGTGAAGCACATTAGTGCCGGTTTGAATTTGAGCCGGCACGAATGTGACCATTAGTGCCGATTCCAACGGCTAGCCGGGCTGCTACCATTAGTACCGGTTCGTTGCCAATCTTTAGCACCGGTTCGTGCCACGAAGCGATACTAATGTGCATCCCACCAATCAGGAAGAATCACACGGATCGTGTGTTTCTGTCTAGCTCTTGCGAGTCGTTGGATCAAGGATGTGTTTCTTCCTAGCTCATGTGAGTCGTTGGATCGAAACTACCACAATTACTTTGTGAGCCAGACGACCCTATATATAGCCCACCTCTCGCCTTCCCTGCATAAGTCTTTCAGTTCATCGACTACATACATCTACCAGTTCATCGACTGCATACATCTACCAGTTCATCGACTGAATAGAAATCATCCGGATTCGCCATCATACACCCAACCGTGCATTTGATATGCATATATATGCATCACGAGCCACGGTAGGGCTATATGATGGCGATACCGATTGGTTTGTTCTAGATCCGACATAAAAGGTTTGATACAACTTCTTTTTTGTGACATAAGAGCTATCTCTCCTCCTACCTATTTTAGTTACACAACTACCTATTTGTGCCAAATTTTCACTTTTGCCGTTGCTCTTGCATCATAAGCATCCATGTTAACTGGACTTACAAGTAATGCAATTTAGTCAAACTATCTTGTGATCTTCGCCAAGAGAGAGGCAGTATGAGCGGTTTATAAGCCGTGAGTGCATAGACAATGACGAAGAGTTACAATGCTCACCTACATGTTGATTAGCTTCAAGCCATTCGGAATAATGTAGACTGCACCGCAGCATAGATTGCACTGAGCTATGTGCAGTGCAGTCTACACTATTCCAAATGGCTTGAAGCAAATTAACCAGCATTGCACCTCTTTTTTATTTTTAATAACTTATTTAAACTCCGGATTTATTTTGTGTTCAGTATGCAGCATTTAAAGCGACGTCATCAATTTCCAACATGTTCTGACATCATTTGTTATTTTTTGGTCATTTACCTAATTGTTCAGTATGCAGCATTCAATTTCCAGAAGAAAATAAATAATGCAGAAAATAAAAAAACTATACAAAAATTTACTCAAAATAGATAGAAGAAAATAAATAATGTAGAAAAGAAAAAACTATATGAAAAACTACTCAAAAATAAATAGAAGAAAATAAGTAATGCAGAAAAGAAAAAACTATATAAAAACTGGACGCACTTCGTGTACAAACTGGACAAACTCTTTCCGAGTATTAGGGTTTCGGAGTCCGGAGTGGGTACTAATATACAACTTTCACCGAAGCTCAGAGTGGGTACTAATGTGCATCCCACCAATCAAGAAAAAACTATATAAAAAAACAACTCAAAAATAAATAAAAGAAAAACCTATATAAAAAATTTGTTGGCGCACTGCCCTGTGGGTCTACCAGACCTAGGGTGTGCAAATGCAGGCACAGAAGGGCCAGCAGACTCATAAGGCAGCGCGCCCTAATTAATTAGGCCCAGAAGCCTGCTATATAAAGGAGTTCGAAGAGATAGCCGCGCCTGGGTTTATAAACCAGTGCGGCTGCCCTTCGTCGGGCGAGGTGGGACTAAACTTTGGGGTGGCAGCGCAAGGCCTTTAGTACCGGTTGGTGGCTCCAACCGGTACTAAAAGCCTTCGTTTCCCGCCGCTTGGCCTGACGAAAATAGGCCTTTAGTACCGGTTGGAGCCACGAACCGGTACTAAAGGCCCATCCTATATATATAGCACTTACGAAAATTTCAGTTTCATCTCCCCACTTCGTCTCCAACCTCCGCCGCGCGCGCCGCTCGATCCCGTCATCGCCGCCCGTCGTCCGTCGTCTCGCGCTGTCCCCGCCGCCGCCCGTCGTCGTCGTCGTCTCGCGCTGCCGCCCCGAACGCCGCCGCCGTCCGTCGTCATCGCCGCGCGCGGCCGTACGTCTCTCTCGCTCCCGCACACACATACACACACACACCGGCGCCCCCGTCCCGTACGCCGGCGCCCCCGCTCGTACGTACGGGGCGGCGGCGTACGGGGCCACACACACACACACATATACCACACTCACACGCATACACACACATACACACATACATACACACATATACGTATATATACACACACATGCATACACACACACACACACACACATTTTTTTACTTATTTTTTGTTTTTTAGAAAAGTTAATTAGATGATCGAATGTTAGATTAATGTCGAATGTTAGATGAATTAGCTATCTAGATAGAAAAATTGTCGAACTAAAGATTAGAACTAGTTGAATAATTAATATAACTAGTTTATTTTTAATAAGAAAAATTAGGTATTTGAGATTAGAACTAGTTGAATATTAATATAACTAGTTTATTTTTAGTAAGAAAATTTAGGTATATGAGATTAGAACTAGTTGAATAATTAATATAACTAGTTTATTTTTAGTAAGAAAATTTAGATATATGAGATTAGAACTAGTTGAATAATTAATATAACTAGTTGAATATATAGTTAGATATATTAATGTCAAATGTTAGATGAATTTATATTTGGCTAGATATAGGTGTTTAATGTTTCACCTATATGAACATAAGAAATGTCATCTGACGACGAAAAAGATTTTATTATGTGCGAACACTGTGAAGACCAGCGCGGCCTATGCGACCAAAATTTCCTTGTTGATGGTAGGCGCTTCAGCATCAAGCTGGATGAGACATTCGAAGTTGATATAGTAAGTCACTTTGTCAATTATTATTTGAATGCAAAACCTATGCTTCATTTGCTTCAACTTAAAATTTTAATTTTTCACTATTCTACTAGCGCATCCCCTGCCATGCAAGAATTTTTTTCTTGGATAAGATAGGTTTTAGTGCTATAGATGATATGGAGGTAAAGAGAGTTTACTTGAAGACGGAGCATGGGTATACTTTCAACGTCAAATTATATAATGGAGACACATACACCCATTTTGAATGCAAAACTTGGCAAGCACTGTGCAAGGCTTATGCATTTGAGCCTGATATGGTTATCACCTTTGATATTCGTCCGGAAGATGATATTGAAGGTAATATAGACATCTGGGTTGATGTGCAAACGCCTCCAGTTCTACCATTTGGTGAGTTTTTCTCAACCATGCATGCATATGTTTATGTCTTTGATACAGTTTATTCAAAAATAGTTGACAACTAATTTGTATTGTCAGCTTATTTCGGTTCAAGCAAACATGTCCGGCGCTTGGTAGACAAGACCTACTACTTCCCCGGGGCTCAACTAAACTGCGAGGAGATAAGTCATTATGTTTCATGGCTTGAGGATCTTAATACTGTCATGACAAATTTTTTTCCTAAACTTAGAAATGTTAGTACTCAAAACGTGCGACCAATGGTGATCGTATTGAACTACGGTCACATCTATAATCAAAAGATGGTAAGATTTTAAATATTTGTCCTTAATTAGTGCATCTTTTGCATACATTATTTTTGAAGCTAAACTTTCATTGCTTAGTATATTAATTACTATACGATATTAATTACTATACGATGTTGTTCAACAGGGACTTCCGATGACAGTTGTGCCTCAGTGGATCGGGACAAAAGGTCGCATGTCAATGGTTAGCTTACGACCAAGATTTCCTACATTGCACATGAGTGCATTCAGGATTTCTGAAAGCGAAGAATGCTTAGTAGTGAAAGGTTGGAGCAAAATTGTTAACGATCGCAGAGAAGTACTAGGGGGCAGTAAGGAGAAGCGCAACCCAAGATTAGGAGATAGATTCATCTGCATGCTCCAATATGATGAATTAGGAGAGCTATACATGTTCTATGCTATTCTACCTGAGAGGGAGCAGCAGGATCAGTAGCTACTAGTTCATGCTCTTAATTACTACTTGTCTTATATCCGTGTCCTGAACTTCGATGTTGGTGATGATTATGTTGAACTTGATGATATATTTGCTTCTGTTACAAAGTGAATGTTTCTTTTTTAAGCTAGCCAGCGTTGATGATGATTAGATAGCTAGCGGTAATGACTATGATGATTAAATAGTGGTAATTAAACGAGTACGATGATTTTTAGCTAGCTAGCTAGAGTTTATTTATTTATTAATATGCGATGATGATGATGATGATGATGATGATGACGACGACTACAACTCATTATAACGTAAAACAATCCTAAATTAAATTGATAACACAAATTTAATTGAAAAATACAAAATAAAACAAAAACCCACAACCATTTAGTACCAGTTGGTGTTACCAACCGGTACTAAAGGGCTCCCGGCCCCCGGAGCTGGCTCGTGCCACGTGGTTCCCCTTTAGCACCGGTTCATGCTGAACCGGTACTAAAGGGGGGGGGGGGCTTTAGTGCCGAAACTTTAGTGCCGGTTCCTAAACCGGCACTAAAGGGCCTTACAAACCGATGCTATTGCCCGGTTCTGCACTAGTACAGGCTGGTCGTTTGAAATGTTTTGTCCTAGACTATGGCGCAGGTTCGAGTGTCCTATTTAAGACATCTTCATCTGGTCCAGCAATAATGCGGTCCAGGAAAAGAGAGCTAGCGATAGGCTACACAGTGTTTGTGACGTTGATTGTGCACCAGGCTGGTCGTTTGAACTGTCGCGACAACAACTCTTTGCTATGACATGTTCTGCATCATTTACTTATCAGTCTATCACCTCTCCTTCCATATATATTTTCAAAATAACCTTTTGCATGTAAAAATTTATTTATTGACTTCTACGAGTAAGGCCAACATGTTTTCATGTCAACAATTTCCTTTTCTTTCTGCATCCTCATGTGCAAGGCCTCTCCTTATAGTAATTATTGTTGAAATGTATTTTCACAGTAGTTGTGCCTCTCCTCACGGTGGTAGTATTTGAAGCCATATATCGTTGGTAACGGTATTTCAAGAAAATAGTAATGGTTTGAAAAATAATTGGAAGCTGTTTCAAAACAATATGATAACTATATTGGTGAATCTTGGAGTTGTTTCTAAACAATTTTACTTGTATATTTTTGATATATCAATGAACAATAATGGATATCACAGTACCACTAAAAAATCGCCAGCTTTAGTAGACACGATGGTCGGCAACAGCCCATGGAAAGAAAGAGAACAAAAATAGAAAATTGCAGCCTGCCTTTCTTGCTCGTGGTACCCAATAGGTATGCCATAGTACCATTACACATATACTTAGATACACAATGTACAGTGTGTAAATTTTTAGGATGAAATACGTTAAAATAAGTGCTACATAAAAAATCTACGTCTTTTTAGTACATGCATTATCCATCCTCAAAGTCCATGATTTTTTTTTGCACGTCCCACATTTCAAGATATTTCATCCTGAAATTTTGCATACATACACATTACATCCTTGTATACTTGAATAATTTTCAGAACGCCCTACTCGTCGTTCGCACTGAGCCCATGTCTACTCCAACCCCAGCCAGAGGTACTTGACTATTTGCATGGTCTGTACGTGCATCACCAGTAACGAAAAATCCAAAATTTCACTCCACAAACAATAAAAGGATGAATCGTCCAGTTCCAGCGAGGAGAGTTGGTGCACTGAACCGTGCCCCATGTCAATTCAACTCAATTCACTTGTGGCCGGATACACAGCGCCGAGTTTCCTTTCCGTCCAGAGGTTTTTCTTTTTTCTTTTTTGCGAATTGTCCAGAGGTTGGCTGAGTGGGTGCGCTCACGAGCGAGCGACCACACACCCAAAGGCCTTGCTGCCATATGCAACGGTACAGGAGGGTCACACTCCCGCGGGTCCATGCGCAAATTTTCCTGGCAATTTCTTTAGAGAATATCCTCGCTTTTTTTGCGGGTTATATCCTCGCTTTATTGATCAAGATGAATAAGGCTGAGTGCTCACGGATACAATCTAGGGTTACATGATGAAGGATAAATTCACTAGAAAACTCACGGGACGGGGCTACAATATGTGCCGCAACATTCGACAAATGGTTTACATTGACAAAAACAATAGACCAGAAGCTCTGCGCCAAGCTCTTGGTGTCAGCAACCAGCCCAATGGTTGATCGATCCATGGTTGGAGAATTAACTTTCTATATGATGGAAAGACAATCTGAGATAAATTGGACCTTCTGGAAACCTTCTCGACGAGTGAGAGCGGCTGCACACGGTAGCGCCAGTGCTTCTGCGAGTTCTGGCATACTAGTCTGTTAGAAGGGAGAGAGAAATTGGTGGAGTAGTTCATTGTATTGCTTGAGACTCATGGACATATATATAAGAGTACAATGATCAATTTGGAGTACAAGACAACGCAGGACCGAATCCTAGCATGTCTCATCTTTCCTATTAATCAATATACTCAACACCCCCCCCCCCCCCCCCCCGCAGTCACAACGGTACCGAGACAAACGGTGAGACTGGAGAAGAATCCGAAGGCAAGCCGACGAACACCACCCACAGTCGTAACGGTCGACGCAACACCGAATTCGTGGCTGGAGTAAAAACCGACAATGTTGCTCAAGCAGGCGGTAGCCCTTTGAGCCGTTTGTTGATGTAGCCGAGAGCGTGGATGGTGTAGCCGTGGTCGAGGTAGGCGTGCGAAGAATGCCTCGATGCCGAGTCGGGGTGGCCGGTGTCGAGGTAGTTGCCGTGGACCGAAAAGAAAAGCGGCGGCGAATGCTAGGTCAGAAGCGCGGCGACGGTGTTCGAAGTAGGCGACGAAGAACCAGACAGCATGACGAAGACCAACGCGGACGGTGGCGTTCCCGCGCCTAGGGAGGTGGAGCGACACATACCACATAGAAGTCAACGCACAGGGACGGCAGAGTAGACCGCGCGCCCCGGCACAGCGACCCGAAGGGGGACGCAGCGGCAACGCACGGGTCGGGGCAACAGCGGGGAAGACCTCAGGGCGGCAGCGTTGACCACTTGCCACGCTCGCTACGGCCCGATGGGACGATGCAGCGGCAGCGCGAGGGTCGTTGCAGCCACGGAGACGCCCTCAAGCGGGCGGCCTCGGGACGGCGGTAGACCGCGGGCCGCAACACTACGGCCCGAAGGGGCGACGTAGCGGCAGCAGGCGGGTCGGTGCAGCCGTGGAAAGAACCACGGGGTGGTGGCAGGGATCACGCGTCATGCTCGCTACGGCCCGACGGAGCGACGCAGTGGCAGCGCGAGAGTCAGTGCAGCCATAAAATGGCCTGAAACTAACGGCCTGTGACGGTGACGGACCGCAAGCAGCGACACTACAACCAGAAGAAGCGATGCAGCGGCAGCGCGTGGATTGATGCAACCACGAAAAGAACCATAAAACGTCGATGCTGCGGTTCGAAGGACAACACAACTGCAGTCCATTGCTTGATCAGTGAAGTGGCGTGTAGACTCAATGACGGACGACGAGGACGGATATCATCACGCGGCCGGATGTAGCACGAACACTCGACAAACCGGCATTTGATGCTATATGCACGGTCAGCCAAGACCTGCACGCACATATGTGTCATCCGGACCTGCGGACGTGTATCAGCGTGGCCTGGTGGCCCAAAGCTAGCGGTCGCCGCCAGCGTGGGTCCGCGAGCAACCAGCCAGTACGCGCGGCTGGCTTCAGGCCGGGGCACCCGGCGCCGGACGATGGCCAGCGTAGGACCGCACGAGCGGTACCACACCAACGCATTGACGCGTTGCAGCTTGGCGCACGGTGCAGCAACCGATCCGGGTGCAGGGGCGGATCCACAACAAAAATGTCTCGGTGTTCACGTGCACATCATATATATAAGGATGGACACCAAGCAATAATATAAAATAACACGCCTAAGAATACGAATTATATGGCAACGAGATTTGTTACCAAAATAAATTGTTCACTTCCATTTGAAATACTAGTTGCTTATGCAAATTTGAACAAGCCTAAGAACGCCAAACAATGAACGAGTTACAATATTATTAAGAAATCGTTTTATAAATTCTCCTGTAATTAATTATTATTGTTTTAGCACAAATGTACAAGCTACATTATTTGTGTTTGCATATGCAAGAGCATAAACAATAAACAAAATGTATTGATCGAATTATATGATTAGGGACTTAAACTTACTCGACATTGTGTCTCGCCGCTGTTGCAGAAATAATCCTCCCTTGGTTAGATATGAATCACAGCGAATTGTTTCCAATTGTAATAGCTTTAAATTTTAAAACCCTAGCCATACAATTAGAAAAAATAGAAGTTAAAAAGATTGTAATTCCTACACACAACTGAGATTTCAGATTTGAGAGAGATCGGCAATTACCAAGTTCTGAGTTGAGAGTTGAGACGTACCTCAAATTTTCAACAATCCATGACTAGGTGAGGGTATAGGTGGTCGGCTAGTGATGCTTGAACAACGGTGACTGGGCGGACCGGCGGCTTGCCGCGCGACGGAGAAGGGCCGAGGACGGGCGACGTTGTGAGGGTTGAGGCGTAGAAGCCGGCCGGGCGGACGAGCAACCGAACATGCGCACGTACAGATAAGGTACAACCGTATTGAGGGATCGATAGCTTTTTTCTTTCAGCCACTACAAGAAATATGTCAACTTATGACCTTCTGTCAGTGACCCTTGAAGAATTGGTCATAAATTTATGACCATTTTAGACCAATTGGTCAAAAGCTGTTCAGGGGGCTCCAAACCCTAAACCATTGCGACCATTTTGGTCATAAAGGTCGTAATTTCCTTACACGAAATGGTCACAAAGCAAACAGTGCTAGTCCGCTGCCTTATTTCTAGTTGTTAATGACCAATATAGATGGTCATAGCCTTGTAGATTATGATGGGTTGTGATGACTAGGCGTCATCTCATCAATTTTGCCTATGTGTCATGTCCATGTGGCAGTTTTTGCCCTAGGTTGTGAAGCAACCTATATTTCTATCATTCCCAAAATTCCCAAAAAAATCTCATAAATTCTTTAGGGCATATCTTCATCAAATATGTAAAAATCCTTCCTTGCCTAGTTCAAAACTAATTCAACAATATTCATTTTCCTATTCTGTTCAAACCAACACTTTATGAAGGAAGTGCTATTTATATATTCTTGATTGCCCTCGGAATTTTTGGTCACTCTTTCTTATCCAAATAATTACCGCATGACAAAATTCACCTCCATTTGCCTAGCAAATCTTCTTCGGCAAATTTCCAAAGTTTTTGTCCACCTAGAAGCATTGTGAAGGAAGTACCTTTTTTATATCTCTAAATGACATGAAATTTATACAGTTCTTTCATATGTCCAAATTATCACCTCCTCCAAATTGCAGCTCAGTCAAATCATCTGTGTGAGCCCAGATTCAATTTATATTTTATGGCCAAATTGGCACGTTGCAAACCAAGTGTTATATAGACCCCTCCTATTACCCTCAAACTTTTCGGACACTCTTCCATACCCAAATCATTGCCACGTGATAATATTCAGCTCAATTTTCCTAGTAAATCTTCCTCGGGAAATTTCCAAAGTTTCTACCTCGAGAGAAGCTTTGTGAAGTAAGTACTAGCTAGGCTTACCCAAATGATCTGAACATTTACCAGCGCATGACCATACCTAAGTAACTTACCTACACCAATTTTGAGCTCATTTCATTCATCCAATCTCTCTCACTAGTTTTCCCAAGTTTCTGTCCATAGAAGAGCATTATGAAGGAAGTACTACTTTGGCATGTCCAAATGGTATCAATTTTCTACAATGCTTTCCGATGCCCAAATAACCATCCTTCACAAAATTTTATCTCACTCCATTCATTATTTTGAGGCCAGCTTCAACATTCATATTTTTGTCCAGCGTGGTACTTTGCAAAGCAAGTACCACCTAGGATCCTCCTTTTGAGCTCAAAATTTTTGAAGACATTCTTCTTAGTAGATGATCATCCTCAGCCAAAACTCACGCCCATTGGCCATGTGCATTTCCCGTACCGCTAATCAAATACTTGGCTGCTAATTCATATTTGAGCATCGATCGGTCTCCTCGTGAGAATCTTATGTTGTAATTTTCTTCCTAGCACCAACCTGGGGAGTGCCCAACCCACTAGACATGCCTAGGCTGCCCAGAACACATGGCAACATTACGGTCACGCGGTGACCACGCGACGGGCATGCGAGTTTACCCGCTCTAGAGTTGGGGCCCTCGGCCACCGTCCAAACCTCGACGTATCGCCACCAAACCATGTATTTATGATTAAATAGGTCCTTATGTAAATAGAAATGATTTTTGGAAAAAAATAAATAGCAAACTATGAGGCAGCTGCAGTTCAAATTTGACCCGCTTCCAACTGAATCGGCGGAAATTTGTCTTTTTCATGAGAGGTGGATCAAAACATTTTACACCCAAAAATTTTGTCAATTGTGCATAAAATATGGCCTAGTATTTTATAAAAATGATTTGGTCCAATTTTACAACAATTATTTGGTAGTTCCTTCACAAAAAAACCTCCTTTCGGGCATTCGAAAAATGGAAAATGGTTTTTTCGTCCAACGAAAATGAAAACTTCCTTAGGCAACATTGTTTGCCATTCCAATATGCACCCTTGTGCACAATATGAGATCATTTGAACAAACTATGCCATGAATGTGGCCATAAGATTGATCATTTGGCTTGAAAGCCATTGATCTCCACACATGATAGCTCGTTTCTGAGAACACTTTTTCAAAATAATTGCCGTATTACAAGTTTGTTATTTTTCCTAGGAACTTGGCCACATATGATGACACAATGCGAAGGTTTCCCAATTTTTTGATTTTTTTTGAATTTTTTATGCCCATTTCAAAATGCGGTCAAAACGGCGGGAATGACCGTTCCTAGCTAGTGGTTGAATCTTGGAATTTTTTGGTGTTTCTCTGATTAAATAGATACTTATTTACCTAGAAATGATTTTTGGAAAAAATAAAGAGCAAACTACAAGGCAGCTACAGTTCAAATTTGACCCGCTTCCAACTGAATCGGTGGAAATTTGTCTTTTTCACGAGAGGTGGATCAAAACATTTTACACCCAACAATTTTGTCAATTGTGCATTAAATATGGCCTAGTATTTTATAAAAATGATTTGGTCCAATTTTGCAACAATTATTTGGTAGTTCCTTCACAAAAAAAACCTCCTTTCGGGCACTCGAAAAATGGAAAATGGTTTTTTCGTCCAACGAAAATGAAAACTTCCTTAGACAACATTGTTTGCCATTCCAATATGCACCCTTGTGCACAATATGAGATCATTTCAACAAACTATGCCATGAATGTGGCCATAAGATTGATCATTTGGCTTGAAAGCCATTGATCTCCACACATGATAGCTCCTTTCTGAGAACACTTTTTTATAATAATTGTCGTATTACAAGTTTATTATTTTTCCTATGAACTTGGCCACATATGATGACACAATGCGAAGGTTTCTCAATTTTTTGATTTTTTTTGAATTTTTTATGCCCGTTTCAAAATGCGGTCAAAACGGCGGGAATGACCGTTCCTAGCTAGTGGTTGAATCTTGGAATTTTGTTGGCGTTTCTCTGATTAAATAGGTCCTTATGTAACTAGAAATGATTTTTGGAAAAAATAAATAGCAAACTATGAGGCAGCTGCAGTTCAAATTTGACCCGCTTCCAACTGAATCGACGGAAATTTGTCTTTTTCACGAGAGGTGGATCAAAATATTTTACACCCAACCATTTTGTCAATTATGCATTAAATATGGCCTAGTATTTTATAAAAATGATTTGGTCCAATTTTGCAACAATTATTTGGTAGTTCCTTCAGAAAAAAACCTCCTTTCGGGCACTCGAAAAATGGAAAATGGTTTTTTCATCCAATGAAAATGAAAACTTCCTTAGACAACATTGTTTGCCATTCCAATATGTACGCTTGTGCACAATATGAGATCATTTGAACAAACTATGCCATGAATGTGGCCATAAGATTGATCATTTGGCTTGAAAGCCATTGATCTCCACACATGATAGCTCGTTTCTGAGAACACTTTTTTAAAATAATTGTCGTATTAAAAGCTTGTTATTTTTCCTGGGAACTTGGCCACATATAAATGACACAATGCGAAGGTTTCCCAATTTTTCAATTTTTTTTGAATTTTTTATGCATGTTTCAAAATGCGGTCAAAACGGCGGGAATGACCGTTCCTAACTAGTGGTTGAATGTTGGAAATTTTTTGTTGTTTCTCTGATTAAATAGATACTTATGTACCTAGAAATGATTTTTGGAAAAAATAAAAAGCAAACTATGAGGCAGCCGCAGTTCAAATTTGATCCGCTTCCAGCTGAATCGACGGAAATTTGTCTTCTTCACGAGAGGTGGATCAAAACTTCTGACACCCAACCATTTGGTCAATTGTGCATTAAATATGGCCTAGTATTTTATAAAAATGATGTGGTCCAATTTTGCAAAAAATACATGGTAGGTTCTTCACAAAAAAACTTATTTTGGGCACTCAAAAAATGAAAAATTGATTTTTCGTGCAAAGAAAATAAAAAATATTTTTGTCAATATTGTTTGCCAATCCAAAATGCAAACTTTGTGCAAAATATGGTATCATTTGAAAAATATTTGGTTGATCCTTTAAAAAATACTCATTTTAAGCACTCAAAAAATGAAAAAGGAAGTTTTCATGAAATTTCTTATCTTTAATCTAATTGATTTTGACCAATTTAGATGGTCATAAAATCTTCAAATTGCTTGTTGCGTTTTGATTGGTCTAGGAGCCTATCACGCGGATCATGCATCAGAACCGTCGGATACTGCCAGATCCAACGGCCCACACTCCACACCCTCTCCCCCACCCACACCCACCCGAAAGCAGCTCCCCTCACATACACCACATGTCGTTGAGGGCACTGACATCTGGGCCTAATTCCTCGTGGGACCACATGTCAGTGGCCGAATGCCTCCTTCCTCTCGCCCTCTCGCCCTCTCCCCCACACACCACTCACCCACCGCACACCACTCCTCCCCTCTCCCCTCTCCCCCACACACCACTCCTCCCCCCACGACCCGCAGCCCAAACCCTAACCCCTCCCGTCGGACCGTCGCCGCCACCTACGGCGCCAGATCCGACCTCAAGCCGCTCCTCATTGCCTCGCTCCTCACCTTCCCCCCCGACCACCCGCTCCGCGGCCACCTCGTCGCCACCGCCGCCTCCTCCCTTGCCTCCACGATCTCCGTGTCGCTCTCCGACCACCGACAAGATCGAGCCGTACCTCTCCCTCTCTCCCATGGCGCCAGATCCGCGCTATCGTCGAGCTGGATTCGCGCCTCGTCGAGCTAGATCCGCGCCTCCTCGAGCCTCCACGGCCACAGCGGGCCTTCTGGATCCGCGCCTCGTCGAGCTGGATCCGCGCCTCGTCGCGCGGCCTCGTCTGCCTCCGCGGCGGCGTCGCGGGCTTCTACTATGTCGCCAACCCGCTCACCGTTCGCCGCGGTCGCCGTCCGTCTGACCTCCCCACGGCCTCGCCGGGAGGCCCGGCCCTCCCAGTCACACCATGGCCGACTTCCTCAAGGTAGCCCCTTCTCCCACTCGGCCAAATGGGTTATTTGATGTTTTTGAGGTAGTAACATAGTTTTGAGATGCAAGTGATGTTGATTCTGTTCATCTAGGTATGTGTAGTTGATTCATATTTCTCCTGTCCTTGTGCAGGGGAAGTTTTCATCCCTACAGCAGAGTAGAAGGGCTTCACTTCATCATACCAGGCAGGAAAGGTGCGTGGTGGTTGCAAGCCATGGAGGGGAGGCGGTCCTGTTCAACATCGGTCACACAAACCACCACAGTGAGCTACTGCTCCTCCTCTCCCTCCTCTGCTATCCATGCTCTGTTTCACGCCATCGTACAATGTATGATTGAGGGTCAGTTAGTATTCTTAAAAAATGCCTTAGCTATCAATGGACAAAGTATACTGGATTGAAGTTTGGCTAAATGAACCGAGGATTACACATTACAGTCCTGCTCATTTATGTCTTTCATCATGTAACTTTGGACAATACATGATAAATAAGGAGTTATTAACTGCAACCTTGTTGTGCATTGAGATGTCATCAGGAATTTTGATTAGGAAGAGCTACCAAGCTTAGAAGGAATAGTTTTGAATTTGAAGAAAATCAATGTATATGTTCTTTTCAATTGGTTGGTTACTTTCTATCATGCTTTGCTTATGTTATCATAAATGGTGATGTGTGTTCAGGTAGGCGGAGCAGAAAGTTTTAAAAGAGCACAAATCATGTGGCTTGCTACTTGACTAATGGAACACCTGCTGCTGCTAGTGTGACACCGTGGCTGGGCTGTCCAGTGGGTCGTGCCTGCTTACCCGGCAGCAGTGGCGGCGGCTACAAGTTTTCTCCACTACTGCAGCTCATCTCCAAGTCCTACAACCTGGATCATCTCTGTCACCAGCGCCTACATCCCGTGTCTGAAGTCTGAACCTCTCTTCTGTACTCCATGTTTACTGAATTTCACTAAATTTACTGAATGTGCATGTGAATCTCAAAAGTATCCATAGTGTGTGTGTGTGTGTGTGTGTGTGTTCGAGTGTAGGAGTGCAAATGGACACCCTTTAGGGTATTCTGTGACCCTCTTTAGTTCAACTAAATGAACTGGTTTGAAGCTCTAGTATGCTTAGAGTGACTGGTTTCATTAGTGTCTTAATCAACAAGTTAACTGGACTATTTTATTGTATTTCCATCATACACCTTTGATTTATTTAGTGACTGCAGACTGTGATTATACAGTAGAAGTAGTTAGTATCTCTGTAGACTGCATATTATACAGTAGAAGTAGTTAGCCAATTTCTAGGGGCTGTCTGTTCACATGTTAGTATCTCTGTAGACTGTACATGCTTCAAATGGGGATGGCTTTTATGCTCCCTTGAATGCATTTTGATCTTAGTAGTACTTACCACACAGTAACAAAATAAGCAGCAGCATGAGCTTTTAGGTTCAGGGTTTCTCTTGACACATAGTAGCAAGCATTTTTTTACTGATACTATGAGTGTACCGTCTGAGTTGCTGCTATCCATTCCCCCATGCATGAATATCTAGCGAGTGAGAGTGACGAGAGAATTACTGATATCTATTTGCCCCATGTATAAACATCTATCTATCCAGGCGAGAAGGGCGCTGCGGGCATTGAAAGGCCTGGTCAGACTCAAGTCTCTGGTCCAAGGCCACTCCGTCAAGCGCCAGGCCACCAGCACGCTTCGCTGCATGCAGACTCTGTCCCGGGTCCAGTCCAAGATACGGACGAGGAGGATCAAGATGGCCGTGGAGTACTAGGCCCTTGAGCGCCAGCTCTTGTTGAACTAGGAACTAGAGACTCTCATGGTATGCAGCAAACATCATTAATCAATAATACTCTTTTACAGTACAACATTTTAAACCTCCATACGTGGTTAGTATTCTTAGGGGTAATTCCAGCACCCTATGTAAAACTGGATCTTAAATTGTTTGTTGAACCAGAAATACAATTAATCAATAAAACTCTTTATTATAGTATAAAACATTTTGAACCTCCATACAGTTTACTGAATTCCTAGTGGTAGTTCCAGAATCTGATCTGAAACTGATCTAAAACATTTTGGACTGGATCTCAAACTATTAGTTTACTGAATTCGTAGTGGTAGTTCCAGAATCTGATCTGAAATTGTTAGTGTTGTTGACCAGAACTATGCGTTTACAATAAAACTTTTTTGAACCTCATAATATATTTATATAATATGTCTGTTCATAATATATTGGCTCTAGTGTTTTAATTCTTCTCTTCTCATTCATGTAACAGGGCGACGGCCAAAGGCATGATGATAGTTCTATTGCTGTTCTAGTGTAGTGAAGGTGGCCTAGTCGACTATGGTCGCCTAGTGAGTCGTGCATAGGATTTCATCTGACTGTAACCTTGATGTAAACTGCTCTTATTGTGGAGCTTGTTATCTGATTGTAAACTTGATGCTGATCACATTTGTATGTGTGTATATGATGTAGCACTTTGATGGTTGATAATATTTGAAGTATTTCATCTGTTTTCTGTGTGCCAATTTAAATACCAGTTTTTTATTTGCGTGAAATAAAAAAATGAAGAATATTTCCTTGATGGCTAGGACCCAGTACTAGAACCTGACAATGGGGACCCACCTGACTAGTGAACCCAATTTATAAAAAAATAAAAAAATGAAACTGTTGAGACAAAAAGGCCATGGGCCAAAAATAAAAAGGCTGCAATGTTGGGCTTGGCCCATGAAGCTGATCAAAAATTGATAGAAAAAAATACAAAAAGGCCGAATTGTTGGGCTAGGCCCATGTAGAACACCGAATTAGACCGGGCTGAATCTTATCCACGTCAGCTTGCCACGCTGGATCCTACGTGGCTTGGGGAGGTTGCTAGTGACCAAAACAGAACAATAGGCTTATTTTGGTCATAAACGTTTGTGACCATTCCAGAAGAAAGGTCGCTATAGTCAGTTTACGACGGCCAGCTTTTGACCTTATGTTTTTTGTCACAAAAAGGTCATAAATGAAAATTTGTGATCATTCAGTGACCAATAGTGGTGGTCACAAGTTAACATATTTCTTGTAGTGAGCACGCGCACGTACAGGGCATTACGTAGATGGGCCGGACTGTCTCCCTTGTGTTTGTCAGTCGCCGGGCTGGCCGGTGTCCAGGTCCAAAAGTTACCGGTGTCCAGCCCAAAAATCTAGACTTTGTATAAGGTAAACATGTATTTTACCCGGTGCCAGTGACACCGGTGTCCATAACGTGCCTCCGCCCCTGTCCGGGTGGAGGCGGAGCATACCGTGTAGTTGATGTCAAAGTTGGAGTAGATGCACACGAGGTTGACAACGGCGGCAGGCGGCGCAAACCGATCGTAGATCAAAGAAAGCAAAAGAAACGTCGATAAAGACGACCGGCGAAGAGAAAAATCCGGATCAAAGGATCGAAAAAAATGACCCTCTAGAGCAGCCGGTCAACACAACCGGCAGACGAACCCTAAGTACGGGCGACGTTGCTCCCGACGGCGATCATGGAGATCGACCGCCCCGGGGGCGGCGCGATGCGGAAGCGGCGGTGGCTAGGATCCATATTAGGCGGATATCATGTTAGAAGGGAGAGAGCAATTGATGGAATAGTTTATTGTATTGCTTGAGCCTCACGGGCATATATATAGAAATACAATGATCAACTTAAAATACAAGATAAAGCAGGACCGAATCCTAGTCTATCTCATCTTTTCTATTAATCAATATACTTAACATAGTCTCCTCAATGCACCCGCAGCAAGCTATTATCGTTGTGAATCTAGACTGCACCCCATAGCTTCACCTTGTCAACTTTTCTCAATGCATTTATTGGGAGGGCGTCGACGACCACCACTTTCATAGGAACCACGAAGCACGGCAATGCTCTCGCGGCAGAATGCGATGATTTCATTCTCGTAGACTCTGGCAGCCTTGTTGCTGGCCATCGGAGCTTGGACGGTGTCTCGCCTCACTGCGGGTGAGGCATGGCAACCATCATCGCGTTGGCCACAGCTGGGTACCGTTCAACCCCAGTGTGGGCTTCGGCATTATCTTGTATCCTTCGGCCATATACTTTGCTTTCTGCTTTATCTATAAAGTGATGTGACAGCTTATTTCGAGAGGTGCACAACACTGAGCCGACAAAGCGAGAACGATAGTATTCCAATTGATCCTTTTTCCGGACAGCTCGTTCGAGGTAACTTTAGGTAATTTCCTTGCAGCCAAAAGCATGCTTCTTAGCAAAAGGCAACCATTTGGTTTCATATTATGGAGAGAAAAATCAGGTTCGCAACACAACCCTTATGGACATATATGCTCCCCGGGTGCTTGACAACAGTACCTCAAGTATGAGCCTGTAAAATTATATACTCATTGTAGGCATTTATATCATCACACAAGGATGGAAAATATCCAGAGTAATACAGCTTCAAACTAGTACCGCCTTAATGTATACGGTAGTAGTGCGATTGATATGATAACACTGTGATGCAGTCATTGTTATTATTTTGTAGCATGGCATGTCATAGGTAGCCTGCTAGTCTTGAAAGAAAAAAATAATACCAAAATACTAAAAGCTTGCTGCTTTTATGGAGTAATGTAAAAAAATGAAATCATTGTCGTGTCTCCAGTTCAGTAAAACTTTCATAAAATGAATGACCCAATATGAATAACAGATTCATACCAGAATTAATATACAAATGTGGTGCAGCTCGTGCCGCTCAGTTTTAGCGCAATTTGTGTTGATTTTCTGACATCTTTTTTTAGGGTTCCCGCCAGCTATCAGAGCAACTCTAGCAGACTCCACAAAACACGCGGACCCATAAAACTCTGGCGAGTATGCGGGCTCAGCCTATTTTTTTGGCCAGAACAGAGCCCGCATACTCGCCCAACCCGTAAAAATTTTTGCCGCGGCCTGCAAACCGCACGCCCCGACCGCTATATCTACGGTTCCGCTGCTCGTTTGCGGGTCGAAATCCTATCCCCCGCCGCCGCCGAGCCACGAGATTCACCACCCCCTTCTTCACATTTCTCGCCGCCGGCGACCACCTCCCCCGCCCCCAGCTGCCATATGGGGCCGCATGTGGAGCTTCGGATGCGGCTCCGGCAGCAGATCCAGCGGCGGAAGCGACCCCGAGCGCGAGCGGCGCGTCCGGTCGGACGGCGCGAGGAAGCGCGGGGCCCGAAAGTGGACCAACCGCGGCCTGTCGCCGCCGGCGAGCTTCCGCGTCCGCGAGACGGAGGAGTACGTCCGCCGGCGCACGTCCTTCTCTTCCACGGTGAGATCTTCGTACGCCGGGAGCTCCTCCTCTTCCGGCGCGGGTCTTCTCCCCGTGAAGAGGGAGTGGTTGAAGGAGCCGGACGACTTCGAGTTCGTCCCTGTCAAGGAGGAGCCCGCTCCGCTCGGTCGCCGTGGAGTCGTCGGGCCGGAAGACTTCGTCTTCGACGTCGACGCGGTTGCGGCCGCCATTGCCGACCGGAGCACGTGCGAGGAGGCGGAGCGCCGGCGCCACGCGGAGGACCTCGAAGACCTCCAATGGCGTCAGGCGGTCGCCGCCAACCTCGCAGTCAAGGAGAAGGACGAGGAGTGGTGCCGAATCTGCGAGGAGCAGAGGATGAAATACATCGACCTCTGCAGCTCTGCCGAGGAGGATTGAGCATCCTTCTCCTCCACGGTGTCGTCCATGGTCGCGACCTCGCCGCCGTCAGATCCCCACCCCTCTAGTACTAGTATTAATGTAGTATGTAGTATGAACTATGTTTGTAGTGTTTGATCATGTAGAATCTATGTAGTATGTGATGAACTACTCGCGTCAACAAGGTGCAATTTCTCTTACGAAACTGTTTTTTTTCTTCAAATTATGCAGTTTTAGATACGGTTTCTGTTCGGCTACGCTTGTTTTCGACCTGCAAACAAGATCTTCGTGAAACTGCAAACGCGTTTTACGGGTCGAGTTTTTGGGGGGTCTGCTAGAGTCGCTCTCATGTGAACTCTATTGTATTGTTCTTTAATGTTATTATGGTGTCTTGTTGGTACCATGAGAAAGAAAGGCGGCCCCCCATGTGCCCAATTTTGTGTCTATTCAATGGGCTGCTGTCGATTATCTGTCAAATCAAGCTGACTACTTTCTTGTTGGTACTACCTATCCATTATTGTTTGATGGTATATCAAAAAATGTACAAGCAACACTATTTAGATACAGCTCCCAGATTCACCAATACAGGTATCATGTTATTTGGAAACAACAACCAGATTCTTTTAATAGTGCAACTACTTTAAATATATATATATATATAAACATTAATTACTATAAAAATTACGTGAATATATAATTTTCCAGGTTTTGTTGTTCAAGTACTGGTGGCACTTGGCAGCATATATGTCTATAAAGGGTTGTGTTGTGAGCCAGATTTTTCTCTCCAAAGAGAGACAGAAATCTGGCTCACTTCAATTACCCGCAAAAAAGTTTTTTCTCTCCAAAATAATTGAAACGAAGTGTTTGCTTTTACAAAGCTTATTGCCCGAAGCTTGCCTTTGGCTGCAAGGAACTACCAAACGTTGCCTGGAACGAGCTGGAGACCGGAATGATTGGAATTAGTCTTGGCCATGGGCCGCCCGGCCCGAACAGCCCGGCCCGACGCTGCTCCCGGGCCGGGCCTGGGCCTAGGTTTTGAGCCCGAAGACTAGGTCGGGCCGGGCTTGGGCCCGTTGTTTATGTCATTTACTGAAGAGGCCCAGCCCGAGGCCCGAGGCTCGACGTGTTTTTTGTTGTGATGGGCCGGGCTCGGGCCTGAAAACTAGGCCCGATGGCCAGGCCGGGCCGGGCTCGGGCCTGAGTTTTCTACCTCGGGCTTGGTCAGGCCCGGCCCGAAGCCCGGCCCGGCCCGGAGGATGGCCAGGTCTAATTGGAATACTATTGTTGTCTCCGTTGTCGGCTCGGTACTGTGCGCCTGGGAATTGACTAACACCTGTAAATTTTTAGGCGCCTCAAGAATAGTAAACACATGTATAGTATATATTAAATTAAAGAAGATTAATGTGCAGTAGTATTTTTTTGACATCGTGTCTTGTTTTTTCTGGAAAGCAAATCACACCGGCTCATACTTAAGAACGCTTAAAAAAGGATTTGAACAGAGGGAAATTAAAAGCCACCCTGCCTTACTTTCATGTAGGAGAAACCGACTTTGAATCCAGGCCGGCGACATGAAAACTTTTTGCTGTCTATCGCTGTGCCAAGGCCGAGTTCTCACTTATAAGGACCCTTAAGGTCTTAAGGACCTCGAGGTTCTTGTTTTGCTTTAAGTGTAAGTGTTCTCAACAGACAACATTAAGACACACATTCATGCTAAGGTAAATCAAGTTTCCATATGGATGAGTAGGTCAGCATGCCATATACTAGTACTGTTTTTACACATCACTCCATTTAATTACAGAAGTTGTATAGCGTGTATACCAGCAAAACAGTTTTCCACGCGACGCGCTGCTCACCGCCTGGCCAGATTCCATGCTGATGTGGATCACAGCGGCACCTGATGGTCGAGGATTTTTTTTTTGAACATCAATACAGACGCAAGCGCTCATATATACGCGCAGACACTCACCCCTATGAACGCACAGACACACACACCCTATCCCTATGAACACCTCCGAAAGACTGAGTCGGCATATCATCTTGAAATTTACAAAGTCACCCTAGGCACCTCGTCGTCGACAGGAACGTCTCCCCCCACTGAATGCGTATTGCCGGAAATCCTAAGATAAATCCAGAAATAAATGCAAGCACCAGGATTTGAATCCTAATGAACTGGGGATACCACAGGCACTCTAACCATTCAATCACAGATTGGCTCGCTGATGGTCGAGGATTGGTCATGCGCACTTTAGAGGATTTCTGCTACATATTTTTCACTCTTTTTAGAATTTATCCTATTTCAAAGCGTTACATTGGCGTTCTTTTTCTCGTTCCAAAATGTGTCTTAATGTTTCACTGTGTCATCGTGCATCAGCGAAGCTGATCCAAAATAACTGCATTCTTTTTTATTAATAAGTAACGAAACATGATGATACATGTCGAGAAAAAAGCCAAATGAAACATTTTGAAACGAGATAAATTTTGACAACAACCGGCACAATTATCACAGCAATGACGAGCGATGAATCCATGCATGGAATATCCCGTGCTCGGACTCTCATCAACATAGTTGGCTAGCAAAGACAACCGTTTTACGCGTCTACACTGTGGCCCTTCCATGATAGGAAGGACCCTCACAGTTTACTGGAGACGTTGGCGAGATACTTGGTGTGGCGGCCGTGCGCGAGCACCTGGCCGGTGTCCTTCCTCCTCACCTCCACGGTCACGCACCCCGTCTTGTCGCCGATGCCGAGCACCCGAGCCTCGATCTCGATCTCCTCCTACATGGATGCAGCATGCCTCCGTTTGTTAGTCCCAAGTCCCAACTCACAAGAAGGATTATATAGTACGCGGGAAGACATATACTCGTATAGTACGTTTGCACGGGCGGCGCCCAGGTAGGAGACGGTGATATCCAGTGAGACCCCCGTCACCGGCGAGCCGCCGGCGAAGAACACAGCAGACCCCACCAGGTCCACCAGCGACGCCACCGCGCCTCCATGCATGCGGTTGCTGGCGCTCTTCGGTTGCGCGGGACATGCGCACACAGGCATACACGATTTTCAGTTCAAAGCTCCTACATACACTACACCCGCGAGCACGGCCCTGGCTAGGACTACGTACCGACGTGAGGCGAGGAGGGACCATGAAGGAGCAGAGGAGGCGGCCGGGTTCGATGGTCTCCACGCGGAGGCCGGCTACGGTGAAGGCGTCGTACAGCCGGTGGCCCAAGGAACGGTTGTGCCACCTCTCCATGGCTTCGTCAACATCCTTGCTGCCGCCTTCGAGCTTCGCCATCTGCAGGCCCTCTCGGTCTTTCCTGGTTTACCCTGCATATATAAGAGGCCTTTAAGTGCTCCGTCTCCATTGGCAATTTTCACAATAGGGACACCGTAATAGGAAAAATGCCAGTAGAGGCCGAGCGTCAGGAACGGTTGTGCCACCTCTCCATGGCTTCGTCGACAACCTTGCTCTTCCTACCGCCTTCGAGCTTCGCCATCTGCAGGCTCTCTCGGTCTATCCTCGTATACCATGCATATATACGTGGATATAAAAACCAAAGCTATGCCAAGGCGACAAAAAAGAAAATAAATCCAAAGCGATTATCCCCAATCAACACACTACAACGAAGAGATTTTTCAACAACAACACCTTTAAAAAGGAGGTGGTGCTCAAGCGCTGTCTTCATCTGAGGAACCAGTCCGAACAAAGTAATAACGTAAAAACATCTCCATTTCCGAGTAAAACAAGATCGGGTGTTCAAGTAACACCACCATCGAAGTCACTCAAATTTTGTTGTCAACACATTTACATGATTCCAACAGCTACATGCGATCTCCGGCACCGCCGCTGCACAATCCCTCTACCTCAAGTCATCATCCATCTGCAGAGACAACCCTCAGAAAGACTCTTCGGTGGCCACTGCAATCCGCATCGAGGCCGCCGCAACAGGCCGGAATGGTCACCACAAAGACCAACACCGCTAGTGGAGCACACCAGCACTGACTACAACCTCACCGGAGAGAGCCCTGCCAAGTCCAATGGCCAAGGGGCTTACATGGCCGGAACTGGAGCATGAAAGGCAAACCCCTCACCAATGCACCCCCACACAGAGCGCAACCGGACCTAGATCAGGAGTGCACGACCGCTAGATCGGTGCCAACATTTGTAGCTTCAAAATAACGTTATATAGCTTCAAAATATTACCGCCTTAATATTTAAGGTAGTAGTGCAACATTTATAAAAGATACATGTTAAACAATAATTACTATAAGAAGAAGTCGTGCATGTGAGGATGTAAGAAGAGAGATGCTATACGTACGACAGAAATCAATACGATTTTTGTACGATCAGACTCATCTGGTGGTGTGGGCCCAAACCTCGGGAAACGTGACTGTGTCTTGTCGTATGAAATCATATGAAAAGTGATCGTACGCAAGGCAGTTTCGATGTACAAAAAGAAAAATTGACACGAAAACATGTTGGTCTAATTAATATATGCTCTCTCTGTTCCATATTAATTGTCCCTGAAATAGAGGTATCTAACACAGAAATATGTCTGAATACATCCGGTTGAGCGACAATTAATATTAGACAAAGTGAGTACATCCCAATAAATAACATGCTACATCAAGAAATCATTATCTTAAAATATTATACGGCTAGAGAGGTGGTATAGTCAGGTAAGTAAATGATGTAGATAATATTGTAGCAAAATATGATGTAGAGGCAAGTGCAAACCGCATCATGATCGACAAGTGCACACGGCATGCATGATGCAGAGTAAGTGTAGCAAACACTAATCGGCCAATCTTTGACTTCCTTTCCCCACGAATTGATGGACGACATGAACATGCAGCAAGCCAAGATAACGGTGGGTACATCTATTCAATAGGTTCTATATTTCGTTTCTACCTTTGAAAACTCAAAACCAAAATACTTTTGTGTTGGATCTTTTGCAGCCATTCATGTCCACAGTTATACGGTCACTGTGGATTCAAATATTTTGAAAGAACGCTTGAGCAATGCATCTCAATCTTTGTTATTGTTCCATAGCAATTACCATACTTCTCAAAATAGTGCAACCAACAATATATAGCTTCAAAATACGACCATCTTAATGTAGTGCAACATTTGTAAAATATATACTAAAGTAGTAATTACTGTAAGGGGAAGTCTTGTGCGTAATTAAATAAAAAGACAACACCTTTCGAACATGAAACCATGTAGGTCATATTCATACATGTTAATACATAAAATGCTACATGCACAAAATGTTATTTTATAATTTTATATGGATAGAGAGGTGGTAGTATAGTAAGTAAATGTTGTTGAAAATATCATGGCAAATGTAGCAATGGTGCAAACAAAATATGCATTGTGCAGTGTCAGTGTAGCAAAGAAAATTCAGCCTATTGTTCGTTTCCTTCCCCTGGATCGCGTGTATTGACGGACCACATGAACATGCCCCAGACTAAGACAATGGTGGGCATGTCCACTGAATAGGTTTTAGAATGATTTTGTTGTTTTCCTTATGACTTTTTTGTGACTGCTGCAAGTTATCTTATCAATTCTATTCAATTATTGTTTTAAAGGTACTATGGTGTCCCTTTTTTTTGTGAAGGTACTATCTTCAGACCTCAGGGCCGCCCTGAGGTACTATGGTGTCGCCATTGAATCCTTGAATCGATCTGAAGAACCTGACACCAAATATCGCTGTTTTGTACCCATGGCGAGAAAACCTAACCACGCCGCCCCAAGGAGATGGTAGGAATCCACGTCGGAGCTCTGTCTAATCCGTCCCAGCGGACGAACTTGAGGCAGATCGGAGTCCAGAACACTGACTCGAAGAAGGAGCGCAGCCATCCATCCAAACACCTCACATGCGAGGACTAAAACCCTACCTATCTACCAGCGGGAGTCGAGACATCAGGATTCTCCTTCCCGCCACCGGCCGCCAGAACAGCGGGCGGAGGGGAGGCAAATCGACGGGCTCGCCGGCAGAGATCGAGGGGAGGAAGGCTTTCCCAAGTCACCTTGGGAGATACTTGGTACTATGGTGTCCCTAATGGTACTATGATAAAGAAAACCCCATATTGTGTCCATTTGTGTTGTCTTTTTTCACGTGGGTCGTTGTGTACTCATCTCAACTCAAGCCAACCATTTTTAGTGTCACCGTAATTAATGCCTATAATTGTCTAATGATATATCAAAAAATTATACAATCAATATTGTTTAGAAACAGCTCCAACATTCACTGATAGAGTCACCATGTTATTTAGAAATGACTAGCAGAATTTTTTTCCAAACAATTACTGTATTTCTCGAAATATTGTTACCAATAATATATAACTTTGAAGTACTAACGCCATAATGTATAAGGTAGTAGTGCAATATTTGTAAACTATATATTTAGAGGGAGTGGCTGGAGAACGATAGTGCAAACGACATGCATGTTGCACAGTCCGTGTAGTGTAGCAAAGACTTTTCAGCCTATTTGTTAGCTTCCTTTCCTCCACATCATGTGCATTGCTGGACATGCCGCATGCTAAGACAACGATGGTATGTCTGCTTTCCCGATATCGTTTTCTATGGGCGACTGTGATGTACTAGCGTATGAACTCTACTCGATTGTTGTTTAACGAAACTATGGTCTCCTTGTTGGTACTATGATCAAGAAAAGACAACCTGCTATATGTCCATATGTAACGTCTTTTCTTCCATGGGCCACTGCGCACTACCGTGTCAACTGAAGTCGGCATATTTTAGTGGTACCATGATGTACGCTATTGTCTAATGATATACTGCCTTCGTCCGGAAATACTTGTCATCAAAATAGATAAAAAGTGATGTATTTCTGGACGAAGGAAGTATTAAAAATATACAACTAATATTGTTTAGAAACTGCTCCAAGATTCACAGGTATAGTTATCAGTGTTTAGGGCTAGAGTTATTAGAAACTGCTCCAAGATTCACCGGTATGGTTAACTAATTATTATTTTTCCGTGGAACTCAAATTAAAAAAAATCATTATGGGTCTCTTTGTGCATCCATGGTGTGCCACGATTACCAAAAACTACTAGTTGTTCGAAAGAACATTTGATGACCGCCTCTTAATGTACAAGGTTGTAGTGCAACTACTGTAAAATATATTTAAACGTTGTCTTGCAAATGTATAAATAATTGATATGAAAATATGTTGGTATTATTCACACGTGAAAAGTGTTATTTTGAAAATTTGTATGGTAAATAAATGCTATAGAAAATTTCATAAAGCTAGTCATAGTAGGAGTAACCTAAGTAGTAACATACATGTCACATAAGCAAAAAAATATGATGCGTCATATAATTAAAGAGGAGAGAGGCAAATAGACATCACATAGCGCTTTCCAATATAAAATGAGTCTATAAAACAATAAATGTATATATGTATGTTACTACACCTGACACTTCCCACTATGGAGGTACTCCCTCCGTTCGGAAATACTTGTCATCAAAATGAATAAAAGGGGATGTATCTAGATGTATTTTAGTTCTAGATACATCCCTTTTTGTCCATTTTAATGACAAGTATTTCTGGACGGAGGGAGTAGTAATATAGACTAGTAACTTATGTATGTTACTATTTTAAGTTACTCTTTATTATGACTAGCCTAATAGAAGCTGTTCTAGCGACAATGCAGACGAAATGTATGGTGCATAGTCAACGTCGCAAACACTATTCAGCCTACTGTTAGATTCTTCTCCCCTGCACCACTTATTTTGCTGGCCCCGTGAACATTTGGTAGATAGGACACTCAAACCTGCACTGTAGGCTAAGACAATAGTGATCAGGTTTGCTAAATAGATTTTGTATTTATTTTTCCCCTCTAGATATCAAATTTAAGAAAAAATCATGTTGAATCTTCTGATCCATTCACATCTATAATTTTGAGGGCCACAGTGGCTTCAAATTCTGCAGTTACTAAAAGTCTAAAATTCATGCTGAAATCCTATTTGAGCAATGCCTCTCAGTCGTTGTTATTGTTCCACAACAATTACTCTCTCCGTCCCATAATATAAGAGCGTTCTTGACACTAGTGTAGTGTCAAAAACGTTTTTATATTATGAGACGGTGGGAGTGCTGTATTTCTTGAAATGACGTTACCAATAGTATATAGCTTGAAAATGCTAGCACCTGAATAATTAGTATTGCAACGTTTGTAAGGTATATATATATATATATATATATATATATATATATATATATTTAAAGTTAAGGGTTAGAGCTCAGATGATTGAGAAATAACCATTTCTCAATTGTCTGACATGACCATGCTGTGATGCAACCCATTTTCTCTGTTGTTATTGTTCCTTAGAATGGCATGGGTAGGCTGCTAGTATTGAAGAAAACATAATTCCAAACGAAAAGCTTACCGTTGTTATGGAATAACATAAAAATTGAAGTCGTTACATTGGCCCCGGTTTAATAAAACTTAAAAAAAACCCAATACAAACGCTTCATTCAAGCCTAAACCTTGTTGTTTTCCGAAAAATATTTCTTTTGTGGGTTGCTGCCAGCTAGCACATCAACTCTACCGATTGTTGTTAAATACGACCATGTGCCCCTACCGGTAGAACCATCAATAAAAGCAGGTCCACTATGTGTCCTTTTGTGTTGTCCTTTCCTCTGAGGGCTACTGCCAATTATCTTTTCAGGTAAAGCCGACCATTTATTGTTGTACATCGATGTTCATTAATTTTTAATGGTATATTGAAAATTTTACACACAATATTGTTCAGAAACAACTATCAGATTCACTGATATAGTTATAATGCTATTTGGAAATGTCCTAAGATGACACATGTATAGAAGACAATTCGACCGAACTGTGTGCGATGCATGAATCACAAATAGTATGGTAAAAACCATCACCAATAAAATAAATTGTGTATGTTGGCTGATCCATCAAATACGATTCAGAAAAGAGTTACATATGCGATATGTGGCATATAGTTGATCCATACAAAGTGTTTGTGATAAGAAAAAATAATGCAAACGGCTACCCAAATCCAGATATCTGTGGTAGACAATATACAGGTCACTCAGAAGAATTGTTTGCAACAGCTAGGAGCATCGCATACAATGTGTGGTGCGAGTACTCATGTGATAATTTGAAAGTTACACATATATACCGTTTTTATGCAAACACGTGACACCACATACAATTGTGTGCTTAGAATTGTGTGCTCTAACGGGCACACAATGTAATAACAAGCATGCACGGTGCACTGTCAAAAAAGCGTGTGTTTGTGTGATGATTTGAAAGTTACGCATACTGTTTTTATGTAAATACGTGTTTGATAACACGTGACATCGTATATGATTGTGTGTTAGGAATTACTAGCTTTACCCGCGCGGCGGCACGCCGCGCCTATGGATAAATCGCAACTATGTAGACCGTAGGTAAATGATATAACTATAAATAATTATGAGTTCAACAGAATATACACTGTATCTTTATGTGTATCTTTTATTATTAGGTAAAGAAGAGCATACAATATATACTCTGCTGGAGTATGAAAGTTCAAAATGGCAAAGAAGTACATTTATACAACCATGCATGATACATGCTGATAAATAGAACGATAAAAACTGGTAAAAGGTACTTAATTATTAAGACTGTATAGAGTCCACCCTACACAGTGGGTTGTATACGGTGACATGACCGTACTGGAATAAGAAACTGCAACTGTTTTTCCCTGAATTAGGTCATTCTTGTATAGCCTCCTGCAGGATTAGTTCCCATAATAAAGTGATACAGAGCTTTTGCATTCTTGGGCACGTCCCACGGGAGGTTTTGCTCTTGTATATGTGATAATAGGATCTTCGCTGTGCACGCACCATAAGTATATTTGAATGAGTAGCTAGAAGTGAAAATCTTTGTAGGCCTGAGAGAGAAGCCCCAGTAAAAGATGCGGTGCTTATGCGTATCATCTACTCATCTTGTCGAACAAACAAAAGGAAAAACACCACACTGCTTTTTCTAGAGGTAAAAACATTCAAATTAAATTAACAGAACTATATGGATAAGGTTGTATTCACATAAAACGGAAGTAATGCATAGAAGCAAACTGAAAAACACACATTTGTTGTCACCATGTGTGGTGCATCTTAGATGACAGAAAATACACATCTACACTTTTCTAATAAGACTAAACATGATATATTTATTTCTGGTCTACATCATTCTAGTTTTATTCCAGGCTTACACCATTCGGAAAGGAAAGTGAATAACTGGATATCAAATTTGATGGCCATGAACTGAATCAATATCTCTGAAAATTCAACACCATGTTTATCGAAAATGTGTACTCCATTTCAACATCAATTATTAAGTCTAGAAAAAACATATCTCAAGTATTAGCATATACAATCTAAATTTGAGACTCGCCATGAAGATATCAAAAATTACATAGAGCATCACTAATTTTAACACAAAGTGTGCTCTATCTACAAATGATAGTTATCAGCCATGTAATCTTGTCTTCCTCTCATGACATGGGCAACCGGCCTCATTGATGACACATTTCTCCATGTAGATCTGCAATGTTACAGTCAAACAAGTGCCATGCAAAGATAATCAAGACATGTGAATTTTGCAAATAATATAAAGTAATAAATCTTAACTTTCAAGAGAAAAGAAGAACGACAAAAACACACACTTCAATGACAGCTACATAGTACATTGTGTGTAATTTTAAATATTTGGCTCAAACATGTACATGTCTATCTTTGCCTTCTTAGACAATTCTTGTTCTATATTTTATTGTCATCGGAACAAACAAACATAACAAACCAAAAGTCACTACCAAATACCATAAACCTCCCAGTAAGCAAATATCTAATTAAGATATAATCATTAATTAGTAAAACAACTGGAAATCATGGTGAAGCTATCTATTGGAAATCATAGTAATGCATACCAGAAGTCCTGATTTATTCAAATTTCATCACCTGGGAGACAGAAAGGATGAAAATAACCAAGCCAGCTAGGTACAGTTTTGAATACAGAAGAAGAAACAATTGTGCAAGTTTTGTACTTCGGAAAGGCAACAAAAGTCCAAAAACAAAACCCAAGCTAAATCCCATCTCTAACAGAACGGCACAGTTCTACTTAGTTAATATGCATCACTATATTAACATACAGAGCTATTCCTATTGCATGTTAACGAAGATTCTGCAAACATTAGTAGCATTTCAATTATGGATTATGATATGAGAGGCCAAGTTTCATAAAAACAAATCTGTCTAAAACATGTACAATTTATACTCGAACTATACATAAATATTACATGAGAGGGACAAAATATGTTTGTAGAGATGCCAAGGGAGGGAGAGAGGTCCCCTACTTGCATCATTGTATGTCTAGAACCCACATGTCCAGTCTCACTAGTGCAGAACCGGGCAATAGCACCAGTTCGTAAGGCCTAACCGGCACTAAAGTATGGGCACTAAAGGCCCCCCCCCCTTTAGTACCGGTCCAGTACGAACCGGTGCTAAAAGGCAACCACGTGGCACGAGCCAGCTCCGGGGGCCGGGAGACCTTTAGTACCGGTTGGTAACACCAACCGGTACTAAAATGTTTGGGTTTTTTTTTGGTTTTATGATTTCTTTGTTCATTTAATTTTGTCTTTTCTATTTTAATTCCTTTTTGTTTGCTGGTATTTTACGATACTACACATTGCACACGTTATGCATATATATGGTAGCTAGTAGAACAAATCATATATATAGATCATCAATGTCTCACAAACCACCATATTAATTCACACATACACACATGTATAGCTATATACAATTTCTCGTACATATGCATGTTGCCTTCGGAGCCAGTTGCATTAGCCTAATTGGTGCCTTCAGAGCACGACGACAAATTGGAAGTGGTTCATGACCTAGTCGATGGGGGCGGTAGCGGGTAATAGTATTCTCCCTTCGGATTTATGACCTGGTCGAGCAAAAATGCCGCTATTTCCTCTTGAAGTGCTTCTACGCGCTCCGTTTCTAGGAGCTTGTCCCGCACCTCAGTAAACTGTTAAGAAGGAGATCAATATGCATGTGTATTAGTTGTGTGACTAGATATCGATAATGGTGCACAAATTGTGAATAGTGTTCTGACAAGCGTACCCATTCCTGTCTTTGAGATCAGTCCCCTGCGCCTGCTTTATGCCTTTACGAGAATGGAATTTAATTTGATCAGATAATAATTAATCAAGCATGATAATATTAAAAAGATGGCAGCTAGCTACCACTACTTAATTACTTACCCTGGGTCGAAACCATCTCAGCTGTCGTTTCCATTCGCCTTCCGTTTTGCTGATGAACTTTGTCCAAGCCCTGCCCGCCGACAAAGAAAATGAATGAAGGGGTTATTAAATAGTTCATATCATGAAATGACGAACTAAATAGGCCGAGATATATAGTTAATAATGATTGAAATTACCTGTTGACTATCCCAAACAAGATGTTATAGTCACTATTTTCTTTGAGTAGTGAGTCCAGTATTTCAACTGTTCCTTCGTCAACTTTAATGATACACAAGATCCAGTGAAATATGCATGCACACACGTTTGCATGTCTTAATTAAGAGGGCATATGTAAGCAAAAACATGTAGCTAGCTAGCTAGCTAGTAGGCAAAAACAGAGAATTTGTAGTACAAGAAAGTGTGACTCACTGGAAGTTGTAAGGAAGTAGTATATCTTCATTGTATTTGAGGCGCTTCAAGAACTCGAACATGCTGTCCTCTGCCTGCTTTTTATAATAGTTGCTTATATTCCATGTGTATTCATTAACGGTGTTTGGGTCAATGAACCCAATGCCATAGCGTCCACATTTTTTTATTTCATACATCTTCATCCTGCATAATACCACAGAAAAGAATATAGTGAGGATAATTACAGGTAATGATTGATCAAAAGGATCAATACAGCTAGCTTGAGACTTAAATTACAGAAAGAAATCACTTACAGACAATAGCAACTGACGATAGATTTGTTGAGTGCGTCTTGATTGTATAACTGAAACAGTTCAGAATACTCAACGGTCCCAGGTTTCTCATGGTAGTAATGATCCTTGTTGACTTGCACCATGAGGGACTGTCGATCGGATCTCTTGGTAATGTCCATGTACCATTGATGCAATTCATACATTTTCATTGGGAGCTTCTTGACATCTTCTGGCTTGACCAAAGGTTGGCCCCGGACATATTTCCATTTTATTTCCTCCTCTGTAAGCACAGGCATGTCCTCGATCTCGAGGAGTTGTCCAACAGTGATCTTGAGTTCTTCAGCCTGCGTTATATGCTGCTGGCTTATTACAACATCACCCACCTGGGGAACGTAAACTGTTTGCCCACAATAGTATTGGCCGCGCGTACTGTCACGTGTTGTTGGCGGCACAACAAGCGGGGGGATCGGTTGAGCCCACTGTTCTCCCAGCTGGGCAACGGTTCTCCCGCATTTTTTGACAGCTGCTTGTTGCTGTTTGCTCGAGCTCGAGCTCGCCTCCTTCTGTAGACGTTGTCGATGTAACTTCCTGATGTGGCGCTCATAGTCTGTGTTAACAGGCTTAGGAGCTGGTGGTTCACCCATACGAACGAAGTGGTCAAGAACTTCCATAGGCACTTTCTCCCTTGGCGGCGGTGGCGGTTTCGGTCCAAAATGGGCGTCGACTTCTGCCCGCACTATGGCATCGGTTTGCTCCTTGGTCCTGTCGTAAGCCCTCTCAGGAAGAGGAGTACTGAGGTTTGGACCATATTTATATCGCTTGCCTCCGCCTGTACTTCCTGTACTATGACCTTGACTGGTACCGCTACGCACCATAGCTGCGGGGTGTCTCTTCTGCGATTGCTGAGGCGGCGGAGACGGCTGACGGGGCTGAGTTGGACGAGGAGGAGTGGCCTGAAGCTGTGCCGGACTTGGAGGAGGAGTGGCCTGACACTTTGCCGGACTTGGAGGAGGAGTGGACGTCTGACGCTGTGTCGGACTGGGAGGAGGAGTGGCCCGACACTTTGCCGGAGTTGGAGGAGGAGGAGTGGCCTCACGCGTTGGTGGACTTGGAGCGGGAGTATGCTGACTCGGTGGCGGACTTCGACGAGGAGTCGGGTGACGCGGTGTCGATGGCCTTCGAAAGATGATGCAATCCTTTCTCCATAGGATGACATGATGTATGCCCTCTCCCAATGTGTGCTCGTCGTCACTTCCAGAAATGTCTTGCTGTAGCTCCGAATATGGGTCCACCACCTCATCACCCAAGACACGAGCATAGCCCGCGGAATCAGGTTGCAATGGAAGGTTGCCTCGGGGGAATTTGAAAAAGCAACGGCGTCTGCCACCTTCATGGATATGTTCTTCATTTTGAAGTGTAGCTCGCAGTTAGTGTTCTCCGTGATGTCATCCACGGGGTATCTATCCAGCACTGCGTCGCCCGGGGCGGAACCCATGCTGCTTCTCGGCATGGATGGGGCGGTGCTATCCAATGCTGGATCATCCGCTAGCTGCTGCAGCTGCTGAGACCCCCTTTGCTGGCTAAGTGAGTCGATCTGCTCCTGCTGCCGCTGGAATTTAACTGCCAATTCCGCTTGACTTGCTTCTAGGCCTTGAAGGCGTTCATAGTCCCGCTTCCTCTGCTCCTCCTCCATCTTCCTCTTCTTCTCCTCCGCAATCTTCTTTCTCGCACGGGTTCTGTAGTCGGCATTCCAGTCCGAAAACCCCTCATACCACGGAATAGCGCCCTTGCCTCGTGTTCTTCCCGGGTGTTCAGGATTTCCCAGGGCACGCGTAAGCTCGTCGTTCTCTCTGTTGGGCTGGAACACCCCCGATCGAGCCTCTTCAATTACAACAAGTAACGCATCGTCGGCTCCATTCAGACATGCCTTCGTCGAAACATTGCCTGTCTTCGGGTCCAACTCCCCCCCATGCGCATAGAACCAAGTCCTGCACCTAGGGGGCCAGCTCTTAGTAACCGGAGTGACACCTGCATCCTCCATCTCTTTCTCAGACTTATCCCACTTAGGCATTGCCACCGCGTAGCCACCTGGCCCCAGCTTATGGAACTTATCCTTTTTTCGGCATTCTTCTTGTTTATTCTCGACCGTTCCTTAGCTAATTCTGAATCCTTGAATTTCACGAAATCGTCCCAATGAGCACTTTGATTCTCTAGTATCCCCTCGAATACTGGAGTCTTCCTTCCTCCCTTGACGTACTTCTCCCACGTCGTTCTCTTGTGGTTCTTGAATGCAACCGCCATCTTCCTAAAAGCAGCATCCTTGACTTTCTGCACATCTGCTTCTGTGAAATGATCTGGTAGGGTGAAATGTTCCATGAGAGTATCCTAAAGCAGTTTTTTTTATTCTCGTCGACAAAAGTAACATTTGGACGTGGCTTTGCTGGCTTTCTCCATTCTTGAAGGGAGATCGGGAGTTGGTCCTTCACAAGAACTCTGCACTGACGAACGAACTTGTCCGCAATCTTCTTAGGCGCTAATGGTTCGCCATTAGGTTTGAATGCCTCGATATTGTACTTTACGCCCTCCTTCAACTTTTTGTTCGGGCCTCGTTTCGTCCTTTTGCCTGAAGATTTGCTCGATCCGGATGGCTGAAAGAAGAAAGATCGATTCGTTAATATATCTTCAACTCATTTAAAACATGCGATGATCACCAGATTCCTGCTTATATAAATATATATACCTCGCCGGTGTTTGTTGTTTCAGGATCAACATGTTCTTCGTCGTAGTTCATGACTTCATCAATTCGGTCGTCGCGATCGAATATCATATCACCCTCTCCAGTGTTGTTTAGAAATTCGGAGCCGTCATAATCTTCTTCATTCTGATCATCATCTGGCCCGTGTATGATATCGAACATGGTCTGTTCTCCCTGTCTGTCGGTATTGTCCACCATAGTTTTTATTTAACCATGCCAAAAGAAATATAAAACAATTTAGTATTCAAATTACATCGTCTCGAATAATAGATATAATCTCGAATACATCGTCTCGAATAATAGATATAATCTCGAATACATCGTCTCGAATATTATATATCGAATACATCACTGGCTAGGTAGCTAATAAAGATCGAATACTACAGAAGAATCTAGGACACTCGCGGTTCCTACGGCGCGGGCGGTGGACACCCAAAGAGAAGGAACCCTCACAGGATCATAGCTGAAGTGAGATCCCTGAAGAAACTGCCAGGTATTGGAGAACCTGCCGCCCTCTAACGCAACCATGTAGCGATGGACGTGCTCGTCCTCCTCCCTGACACGACGATGTACCACCTCCGGCGGGGCCGGCTCCCTCCGCACCGAAACTGGCCCACGCGAACGCCACCAAACGAGATCAGGGTCGACGACGGGACCCGGGGTCGGGTTCCTCATCAAGCGGCACGCCCCTCCAGGCAGCACCTCCCAGTGCCAGCCCGGCGGAGCCCAGTCCCGGACATGGGTCAGCTGGACGTCGTCGCGGACGTGTCGACGGCGAGGATGCGGGCCGGGCATCATCGACAACAAATACTAGCTATATGCCCGCAAAAAGTAACATTTTTTTAATGATTGGATTTTGATAACTAAAATTTCTACCATTTCTATAACATTTCTAACAATGCTATATATAACTAACATTTCAATAACATTTCTAATATTTCTATACCTAAAAAAGAGAAAAAATTCTAACTTTTTTATAGCTATTTCTATAACTAAAAAACAGAAAAATTTCTAACAATTCTAACTTTTTTATAACTATTTCTATAACTAAAAACAGAAAAAATTCTAACAATTCTAACATTTCTAACTATTTCTAAAAAACAGAAAAATGTCTAACAATTTCTAAAAAACAGAAAAATCTATAACTAAAAATGTATGTGTGTGTGTGCGCGCGCTCACCGGCCGGCGAGGCGAGAGGTGACGGGGGGCGCGCGGCGACGAGCGCGGCGACGACGGGGACGGGGACGTACGGGCCGGGGCGGCGACGACGACGCGGCCGGGACGGGCCGGGACGGGGCGGCGGTGACGACGGGGACGGGGCGGCGATGGACCGGGGCGGCGACGAGGGATATGGAGACGGCGGGGGCGGCGGGCGACGGTGCAGCGGAGAAGAAGCAGAGGGAGAGATGTGAAACTGTCGAAATTTTGAAGTGTTTTCTTATATAGAACCCACCTTTAGTACCAGTTGGAGCCACCAACCGGTACTAAAGGTCTGTTTTGGCTAGCCCAAGCGGCGGGAAGCGACCCCCTTTAGTACCGGTTGGTGGCTCCAACCGGTACTAAAGGCCCCTCCTTTAGTACCGGTTGGTGCCACGACCCGGTACTAAAGGGTGTGCGCTGCCAGGCGAGGGGCACAAAAGTTTAGTCCCACCTCGCTAGCCGAGGGGCACTCGCACCTGCTTATAAGCCCCACCGTCGCTGTTGTCTCGAGCTCCTCTCTTAAGCAGGCCTTCTGGGCCTACCTCTTTTGCGATGCCCTGTTGGGCCTACTGGGCTAGCGGGCCTGCATCCTGGCCCAACTTGAATTTGGGTTTCTAGTCGTATGCAGGCCGCTGTGGCCCAGTAGGTGGGCTTTTTTTCTTATTTTTTTTGCTTTATTTATTTTCGTGAATAACTTAACTTTGAAAATAGATTTTTCAGTGATTTTTTTCTTATGTTTAATATTAGTGTGTTTTATCATTATATTCAATTTGGTAATTCTTAGGTTATTTAAAAAATGAAATGCCTTTGTAACGGATGAGTTTTCGTCCGAAACCCTGATACTTCGAAACAGATTGTCCATTTTGTACACGAAGTGCATCCAGTTTTTGCAGTAACCCTCTCTACTTTTTTGCACATGCTATGTGGGTGAAATTATGATACCATGCCAACTTTCAACCTTTTCCGAGTTCATTTGAAATGCTTTTCAATTTCAGGGTCAATTAGCTGAAAAAATCAGTAAATGCATGAAAGAATTTGCTTGCACATAAAATTTCTTCGCGTTTCAAATGCCAAAACACATAACTAGCTACCCTAACTATTACAGAGATTCCCTCCTGGGTGTGAAAGACAGAAGAAAGTGATGATAGTTAAGCCGATCACATCCCAGATCTTTGGGTGTGAAACTTTTTCTTCGCGTGTGTCCCTTTGCGTCGTAGCCATGGAAAATCTTCATCATTTAACGAGATGCTCGGGTCAATATTCACTGTGAATGGAGCAATTTCATCAAACTTTTCATAATCTTCTGACTTGTCTGTCTTGTCATCCACTCCCATGATGTTTCTCTTCCCAGAAAGAACTATGTGCCGCTTTGGCTCATCGTATGATGCATTCGCTTCCTTATCTTTTCTTTTTCTTGGCTTGGTAGACATGTCCTTCACATAGAAAACCTGTGCCACATCATTGGCTAGGACGAATGGTTCGTCTGCATACGCAAGATTGTTGAGATCCACTGTTGTCATTCCGTATTGTGGGTCTTCCGTTACCCTGCCTCGTGTCATATTGACCCATTTGCACCGAAACAAAGGGACCTTCAAACCACGTCGATAGTCAAGTTCCCATATGTCCTGTATATAACCATAATATGTTTCCTTTCCCGTCTTGGTTTCTGCATCAAAGCGGACATCACTGTTTTGGTTGGTGCTCTTCTTATCTTGGGCGATCGTATAAAATGTATTACCATTTATCTCGTACCCTTTGAAAGTCATTATATTCGAAGATGGTAACTGGGACAGCAAGTACAGGTCATCTTCAATAGAGGTGTCATGCATGGTACGTGCTTGCAACCAGCTGGCGAAACTCCTGGTTTGTTCACGTGTAATGCAGTCATCAGACCGCTCCGGGTGTTTGGAGCGTAGCAAATTCTTGTGTTC
This sequence comes from Triticum monococcum, assembly GCA_034509565.1. Classification (NCBI taxonomy): domain Eukaryota; kingdom Viridiplantae; phylum Streptophyta; class Magnoliopsida; order Poales; family Poaceae; genus Triticum; species Triticum monococcum. The sequence goes on along the minus strand of CM067845.1, from coordinate 589,512,175 downwards.
ATCCATATACGGAGCCACCAAGGCGGAATTCTGTAGAACTGTGTAGTGTGCTTCAGTGAAAGAATGTCCGTCCATACATATTATTTGTTCCCCTCCTAGCGTACCTTTTCCATCCAGTCTGCCCTTATGCCGCAATTCAGGAACACCAATCGGCTTAAGGTCAGGAATAAAGTCAATACAAAACTCAATGACCTCCTCATTTTGACGGCCCTTGGAGATGCTTCCTTCTGGCCTAGCACGGTTATGAACATATTTCTTTAAGACTCCCATGAACCTCTCAAAAGGGAACATATTGTGTAGAAATACAGGACCCAAAACGTTAATCTCTTCGCATAGATGAACTAGGACGTGCGTCATGATGTTGAAGAAGGATGGTGGGAACACCAACTCGAAACTGACAAGACATTGCACCAAATCATTCTGTAACCTTGGTATGATTTCTGGATTGGTTACCTTCTGAGAGATTGCATTGAGAAATGCACATAGCTTCACAATGGCTAATCGAATGTTTTCCGGTAGAAGCCCCCTCAATGCAACCGGAAGCAGTTGCGTCATAATCATGTGGCAGTCATGAGACTTTAGGTTCTAGAACTTTTTCTCTGCCATGTTTATTATTCCCTTTATATTCGACGAGAAGCCAGACGGTACCTTAATACTGAGCAGGCATTCAAAGAAGATTTCCTTCTCTTCTTTGGTAAGAGTGTAGCTTGCATGACCCTGATGTATGCCGTCTTTTCCGTGCATACGTTGCTGGTCCTCCCATGCCTCAGGTGTATCTTTTGTCTTCCTATACACGCCCAAGAAGCCAACCAGGGTCACACAAAGATTCTTCGTCACGTGCATCGCGTCGATTGCGGAGCGGACCTCGAGGTCTTTCCAATAGGGCAGGTCCCAAAATATAGATTTCTTCTTCCACATGGGTGCGCGTTCATCAGCGTCATTCGGAACAGGTTGTCCACCAGGACCCTTTCCAAAGACCACCTTCAAATCCTTGACCATATCATGTACATCAGCACCAGTACGGTGGCGAGGCTTCGTCCGGTGATTCGCCTCACCTTTGAAATGCTTGCCTTTCTTTCTTACGGGATGCCTACTCGGAAGAAATGGATGATGTCCCAGGTACACATTCTTATTAGCCAAATATATACTGTCGGTATCGTCCAAACAGTGCGTGCATGCGCGGTATCCCTTATTTGTCTGTCCTGAAAGGTTACTGAGAGTAGGCCAATCATTGATGGTCACGAACAGCAACGCCTTTAGGTCAAATTCTTCCCCCATGTGCTCATCCCATGCACGTACACCTGTTCCATTCCACAGTTGTAAGAGTTCTTCAACTAATGGCCTTAGGTACACATCAATGTCGTTGCCAGGTTGCTTAGGGCCTTGGATGAGCACTGGCATCATAATGAACTTCCGCTTCATGCACAACCAAGGAGGAAGGTTATACAAACATAGAGTCACAGGCCAGGTGCTATGGTTGCTGCTCTGCTCCCCAAAAGGATTAATGCCATCTGCGCTTAGACCAAACCATACGCTCCTTGCGTCATCTGCAAACTCCTTCCCGTACTTTCTTTCAATTTTTCTCCACTGCGACCCGTCAGTGGGTACTCTCAACTTTCCGTCTTTCTTACGGTCTTCTCTGTGCCATCGCATCGCCTTGGCATGCTCTTTGTTTTGGAACAAACGTTTCAACCGTGGTATTATAGGAGCATACCACATCACCTTGGCAGGAATCTTCTTCCTGGGGCGCCGGCCCTCGACATCACCAGGGTCATCGCGGCTGATCTTATAGCGCAATGCATCACATATCGGGCAAGTGTTCAAATCTTCGTACTCACCGCGGTAGAGGATGCAATCATTAGGGCATGCATGTATCTTCTGCACCTCTAACCCTAGAGGGCAGACGGCCTTCTTTGCTTCATACGTACTCTCGGGCAATTCGTTGTCCTTTGGAAGCATATCCTTTATCATTACCAGCAACTTTCCAAATTCCTTGTCAGATACACCATTCTCTGCCTTCCATTGCAGCAATTCCAGTGTGGTGCCTAGCTTTTTCTTGTCACCTACGCAATTCCGGTACAACAATTTTTTGTGATCCTCTAACATGCGCTGCAACTTCTTCTTCTCCAAATCACTTGCGCAGTTTCTCTTTGCATCGGCAATGGCCCGACCTAGATCATCAACGGGCTCATCTGATGCCTCTTCTTCAGCTTCTTCCCGGATTGCCGGCTCAGTTTCTTCCCGCATTACCGGCTCAGCTTCTTCCCCCATTGTTGTATCATCGTATTCAGGAAACCCATGGCCAGGATAGCTGTCGTCGTCCTCTTCTTCTTCATTGTCTTCCATCATAACCCCTCTTTCTCCGTGCTTGGTCCAAACATTATAGTGGGGCATAAAACCGGACTTAAACAGGTGGAAGTGAATGGTTCTTGACGTAGAGTAATTGTGACCATTCTTACAGCGAGCACATGGACAAGGCATAAAACCATCCGCCCGCTTGTTTGCCTCAGCCGCAAGCAGAAAAGTATGCACACCCTCAACGAACTGGGGAGAGCATCGGTCATCGTACATCCATTGCCGGCTCATCTTCATTACACAACACCGAATAGACCAAATTAATACAAGTTCATACATAAAGTTCATACAACACTTAAATGCAACAAACAAATAACTCTCTAGTTAAAGCATTTAAATGCAACAACAAATACGATCAAGATCGCAACTAAGGTAACAATGGATCCAACAGCATAATGATACCAAGCCTCACTATCGATGGCATATTTTCTAATCTTTCTAATCTTCAAGCGCATTTTCTCCATCTTGATCTTGTGATCATCGACGACATCGGCAACATGCAACTCCAATTCCATCTTCTCCCCCTCAATTCTTTTCAATTTTTCTTTCAAGTACTCGTTTTCTGTTTCAACTAAATTTAACCTCTCGACAATAGGGTCAGTTGGAATTTCCGGTTCACATACCTCCTAGAAAAAATTGCATATAAATCAAATACTAGCACATATATATATCCTCCCAAATTACTAAACTCACAAATTAATCACTATATAAAGCATTGCAAGAGCTAATCTAGCAATGAGACATGAAAGGACAAAGTTGCTAACCTTTGTGATCATTTGAATGGATGGGGGCCTTCAAATCTTGACAAATTTTGGGCAAAATATGTGATGAGCTCGAGAGGAAGAGGGGAAGAACAGAGAGGAGAGGAGAAAGGGGAAGAACAGAGGGAGCTCGGGTGGACGAAGGGTTTATGTAGGACGACCTTTAGTACCGGTTCGTGGCACGAACCGGTACTAAAGGGGCTGGAGGGGCCCCATTCTGACAACATCCTGCCACTACTCTCATTAGTACCGGTTCGTGGCACGAACCGGTGCTAAAGGTTCGCCACGAACCGGTACTAATGAAAGCGGCCCGGCTAGCCGTTGGAACCGGCACTAATGTATACATTAGTGCCGTCTCAAATAGAAACCGGCACTAATGTGCTTCACGTTTGACCCTTTTTCTACTAGTGTCTGTAGTACATGTCACTGCAAGGTAGAAGAACAAACTAATTGTTTGACATTGAATAAGGTGCAAACATTCACAGGCATCAGGCATTCACATGGCTGCCAGTCCACTTGAAGAACAAACATGTTTTCGATCAAAGTGGACTCTCTACTTAAATGCAACGGTTGACAGACCTTATTAGGATTCTAGACCTCTGTTGACAGACCTTATTAGGATTCTAGACCTGTGTTGATGAAAGTGAAAGTGTTGGCTCACCTGCATTCTCAAATAAGTATCACAGTTCACGTGACATATCTGCACTAATTGCTGCAAGCAGAAAGGCTGTGTAGAATGAAGAACATTTAGATGGTGCTGCCGGAATTTATCATACCTTATAGTAAGCTGGCTTTTGGCCTTTGGATTGACTGGTTTGTTCGCGCGCGGCCGTGGCAGAACCCATCCACCGGCCAGCGTTGCTCGATCCTCGGTGGCAGCTCGTCGGCACCACCCCACGAGGCTTGCGCGGCATCCCACACCCCGTACCTCGCACCGTACGGGTCACTCCTCCCTCGTCCTCCGGAACAGAGTTGCTGGAGCACACCCCGTCCTCCTCGGCCGTGTGGTCGCTGAAGCACTACCCATCCCAACAGAGAAGGGGAGAGATCGACGACACCTACGTCCATGGTCATCAGCCTAGTGCACGACCGTGATGGCGAGCTTCTACGGCACGAAAGGCATGGCGACCCCCAGCCTCAACGGTGCTCCCGCGGCACACAACCAGCGTGCGATGGACACAGTAGAGGCACCCCCATGGGCCACGGTCTACATTGGTCTCCTCTGCATGAAACGTGACCGACAGCAATGATGTCGCACTCCCCAACGGGAGTTGAAGCAGTGCGCTTGGGCACTTCCAGCCGCCACATGACTGCCGATGGCAGCGACAGCGAAACGGCAAGGCCTGGCCATGGCCTGCGGCCACGATCCGGCTGCGCATCCTCAAGGTGCGGCGCAACCTTCTGCCATTCTGCGCATGGCTTGGCCTCGCTCCTCCTCCCCTTCTTCTGGATGTACGCGGAAGGCTACGCCTGCACCCGTGATCTCCCCATGCTCTTCGTTGTTGGCCTTCCCATCGAGTGTGACCTACACGCTAGGGTACTTGGCCATTCTCCGGGCAAGCTCGAGGGACTCCAAGTCGTCCGACCCGTCGAGGAACACGACGGACATGCCTTGCGTGACCTGCTCGTCACCGCCGAAAGCGGCGGTCCATGAGGACGGCCACGTCGGCGACAACAGTGGTGATGCACGTGTCATTGTCAGTCCACGATTTGGCAGCGTCGGCCATGGCAGCATAACCGGCGGAAGCCGACGCGCCGAGTGGACTTCAACCGCGCCGGTGGCGGTGAGGAACTCGGGCGCGTCTTGGCAGAAGTAGTTTGTATGCCCGGCGGCAGGACGAACTCGGGCCCGCCGATGGCGAAGCAGCTCGGGGCGGAGCTTGGGGACAGGAGGCGTGACGTCGGGGCGTAAATCAGGCCTAGATGGGTGGGAGGCACTCGTTCACGTCGAGGCGGAGGGGCCCCTCCTCACATCGGCTTCAGCTAGCCTAGTCGATCGCGCACCTCTCCACAATGAGGACGCGGATAGAAGGGCTCCAGTGGCGCTGGACGGCGAGGCGCCGGCGGCCTATCACTGGTCGGCGGGTTGGGAGGTCGCGTGAACCTTGGACACCAGGGCCACGACCTGGGCTGCATCCCATATCTTCACCTTGTCAACCTTTCCCAGTGCATTCAATAGGAAGGCGTTGACGACCACCGCCTTTATGGGAACCACAAAGCACGGGAATGCTCTCGCGACAGGAGGCGATGACTTCATCCTCGCAGACTCCGGCAGCCTTGTTGCTGGCCATGAGAACTTGGACGGTTTCTCCCCCACTGCGGGTGAGGCATGGCAAGACCAGATCCTAGGGTTTTTCCCGGAGCAACACAAGTGGGTCGACGGTAGTTACACGATGATGCCTTTATCAAGATAACGACGTAGAACACCGCCAACGACACGATTTTCACCGGCAACTATGTCTTCCCAATTCGCAGCCGGAACTAGATGGCGGATCTCGAGATCTGAGCATCTAGCATCATGCCGACCACCTATCTAGATGAATAAGGCTGAGTGCTCACGGATACAATCCAGGGTTACATGATGAATGATAGAATCACTAGAAGACTCACGGGATGGGGCAGTGGCGGAGCTAGCATTTGAGATCAAGGTGGTTCGCTCTTCATTTTTTTATAAGAAATGTGACAAGTGAATGTTCTAACTAATTACCAAAATATCACATAGAAATTGTTTAATATGGTCTTCCAAACACACGAGAATTCTCAATTAAGTCCAGTTTTTCCATAAAGAAGGTTACATACTACATACTACATGGACAATCATGCATACCTTGAGAAGTTCTTCGGTTTATTCTTTGGCTACATCTGTATAGCCCCTTCCTTCTTCTTTCCTATCCTCATAACTTCTTTCTGAAAAACAGAAACAATGTCTCAGGTCCTTTTCATTCTTCAACAATTCTGTAATAAGAATTTCGATCAATAGAGTACAAAAAAAATCTATCAATAAAGCTATTTGGGAAGAAATTATGTGCAAAATAATGCATGTGTTCGGTTAATCAACAGGATAGGATAGCACACCAAAAACACAAACCCTAAATAAGAAATTGGGGAAGCAGAAATTTGGCCGCGCATGTCAGGCGGGGCGCACACAGCTCGCTGTCACAGGCGGCGGGAAGGACTAAAGCAGAGGCGGGATCCTCCTCGAAGGTTGGGCTTTGGCCGACGGCCAGCGACCGGCGAGGCCGGTGACAAGCGAGGGCGAGGCAGGGTACGGCCGGATGGCTCTGGGAGGGCGTCGGGACGATGCGTTGTCCCCTCGCTCGATGTGGACGACAGGACGAGTGCCTGGCTTGGGCTGCATTTGTCTGTCAACAGGTAAGTTCAATTGGGCCAACTGTTTTCCTTTGGCCCAGTCAAAATTTATATGTATATAAGCCGATCCAAATTGTCAGGGTGGGCCGCCGCCCACCCTAGCCACCCTGTAGCTCCGCCTCTAGGATGGGGCTACAATATGTGCCGTAACCAGAAGCTCTCCGCCAAGCTCTTAGTGTCAGCAACCAGCCCAATGATTGATCGATCCATGGTTGGAGAATTAACTTTCTATATGATTGAAAGACAATCTGAGATAAATTGGACCTTCTGGAAACCTTCTTGACGAGTGAGAGCGGCTGCACACTGTAAAGCCAGTGCTTCTGCTAGTTCTGGCTAGTTCTGGCTAGTTCTGGCGTGCTAGTCTCCTCAATGCGCTCGCAGCAACCAACCATCGTTGTGATTCTAGATTACTACTCCCATTACCGTTCACCTATAAGCCTGAAAAAGTGCAGCATCCACATTGATCGCAATTGTACCCATCGGGCATCGGCAGCAAACAGGTGAACAGCTGCACATTCCCATCCACTTTTCCTAGATGTTTGCATTGTAAGTTTATAGCAACAATTTCACAAACAAAACAATGGAATCGGGTGGCCTGTAATGCGCCCATTTAATGTCAATAGATAGTCCGAACCTTCTTTAATGACGCCATGCTTACTTATGCAACATTGGCATGCATATACACTTTACTTTTACCAATATTTTGACCCTCTTATCACTATCATGGGCGCTGACCCTATAGTCATGACTTGGCCGTGGGGGGCACGGGACTCCGGACTGCATCCCGTAGCTTCACCTTGTCAACCTTTTTTAGTGCATTCATTGTGGGGGGGGGGGGGGGGGGGGGGGGGGTGCGTCGACGACCGCCTCCTTCATGGGAACCACGAAGCATGGCAATGCTCTCGCGGCAGAATGCGATGACTTCATCCTCGTAGACTCCGGCAAACTTGTTGCTGGCCATCAGAACTTGGACGGTTTCGCGCCCCACTGCGGGTGTGGCATGGCAACTGTTAGAATACAACAGAGGAGTCATGGAATCAGCCTTTCGATCCTAGGGTATGGCTAACCGGCCAGCCCCGCCACCGCCCGCCTACTTCGAGTGGCACGCTGCCAGCGTCGCTGTCAAGGTTGCCGCGGCCACGGCCTCGTCTACCTCTACTCTAGCTCTACCCCCACCAATACCCCCTTCCATCTCCTTCACCGACACTATCTCCGATATTAGCCCCTACATCCCTGTCGGTGTCAAAACCGGCGGATCTCGGGTAGGGGGTCCTGAACTGTGCGTCTAGGCCGGATGGTAACAGGAGGTAGGGGACACGAAGTTTTAACCAGGTTCGGGCCCTCTTGATGGAGGTAAAACCCTACGTCCTGCTTGATTAATATTGATGATATGGGTAATACAAGAGTTGATCTACCACGAGATCAGAGAGGCTAAACCCTAGAAGCTAGCCTATGGTATGATTGTTGATGTGTATGTTGTCCTACGGACTAGAACCCTCCGGTTTCTATAGACACCGGATAGGGTTAGGGTTACATAGAGTCGGTTACAATGGTAGGAGATCTGAACATCCGTATCGCCAAGCTTGCCTTCCACGCCAAGGAAAATCTCTTCCGGACACGGGACGGAGTCTGCAATCTTGTATCTTCATAGTCCAGGAGTCCGGCTGAAGGTATAATTCGGCTATCCGAACACCCCCTAATCTAGGACTCCTCAGTAGCCCCTGAACCAGGCTTCAATGACGACGAGTCCGGCGCGTAAATTGTCTTCGGCGTTGCAAGGCCGGCGGGTTCCTCCTCCAAGCACTTCATAGAAGATTTTGAACACAAAGATAGTGTCCAGCTCTGCAAAATAAGTTTCCACATATTGCCATAGAGAGAATAATAATATTAACACAAATCTAATCTGCTGACGTATTCCATGGTGCGACACGCCATGGCCAAGCCTTTATCCAAATCATTTCATTATCCCACCTCAGCGCGTTATGCGAGGCGGTTTCCTTGGCACGTCTTGTCAAAGCAGAGATCGTGTCCCTTTATTCCGGGATTCTCATCAATACGGGCGTGGGTAACCCAACCGCGCCTTTGATTACGGCGCTTGGAGATAAGCAAGTTTTACCAGGCTGGTGGGGACATGTAGTCGCGCCCACCCATATAAGAGGATAAGGATCCACCTTTTCACCCACGCCTTCTTCCTCCTTTGCCAATCCATTCTTGCGCAATCGAGCTCCAGCGCCCAAGTCCGCACTACCACCTCGACCTTCTCCAGTCATGTCCGGAGCGGGAGGCAAGTGGATGGTCTCCTCCGTCATGGAGGGACACATAAAAAAAACTGAGGAAGGCCGGATATCTGGCCAGCGACATCGCGCACCGACTCCCCGAGAAGGGGCAGCTCATCCCCACTCCTAGGCCCCATGAGAGGGTGGTATTTATCCCCCATTTCCTCCGCAGACTGGGCTTCCCTCTGCATCCATTTGTCTGGGGGCTCATGTTCTACTACGGCCTGGATTTCCCCGATCTGGCCCCGAACTTCGTCCTCAACATCTCCGCCCTCATTTCGTCTTATGGCTAAAGACCTTCAACGTCAAGCCGAAGGTGGTGCACGGCAGCCAGGCGGAGTGCGGCGGTGCCATGGTTGGCAAGATGGCCAACGTCCTGTGGCTCGAGGGCTCCTTTGTGGAGACCCTGAAGGGGTGGCAATCGGGGTGGTTTTACACCACCGAGCCGTGCGACCCCGAATGGGTCGCAGCCCTCGAGTTTCGGTCCGGACCCCCTGCGCGGCTCACCTCCTGGAAGGAGACCGGCTTGTCATGGGGTAAAAAAGGAGAGCTGACCGGACTCCAAACATGCATCCAAACCCTGGTAGACAAGAAGCTCAAGCATGTCAACGTAGTCCAGGTTATGCTCATCCGCCTGATCCTCCCGTGTCAACGACGGGCCTTCAACCTGTGGGAGTTCGACCCGGCGCAGCATCAAACTCTAAACAGGCTCTTTGACACGACGTACAAAGATGCCTGGAGGGTGCTTTTCAAGGGCACCGAGGCTCCCGCATCCGCTGCCGAGGATCGCGGATTCAGTACTCAGCATCACGCTCATGCCGCAAGACGTTTTTGTCCTTTTACAGGGTATTAGTTTTTCATAGTTTGACTCTATGTGGGATCTGAGTTCCCTTATCTTTGATAGGATTGGCTGGCGCGTCTGGACAGATCAACTGTCCGGCTCCTCTGCCCGAAGGCCCAGCGGACGCTCGCTTGGCGAAGCTGCTGGTTCCGGCGCCCTATGTGGTGCCGGAGAAGAAGGCCACGAAAAGGGCCACGGGGACTCGAAAGAGTGCCCGGCGCCAGGAGGTGTCGGATTCGTCATCCGACGGTCCCGAAGCGCCTTCCTCTCGTGAAGACGTGGAGGAAGAAGAAGAGACCTCTCCCCCTCCAGCGGGAGGAGAGATGAAAAGGAAGGCCGCCCTCTCCGAGGAGGCCGGAGGGTCCAAGAAGGGGAAAACCCTTCCTCCGGACTGCTCCACCGACGCCGACAACGACGAAGAGGAGTGGCAGCCCTGGGCCAAGCCCCTGGCGAAATCTGAAGTGTCCGGATACCGGAGTAATTCATAGTATTCGTTTTTTGCACAGCTTTCCCTTATGACAAATATGTTTATGCAGCCCACCCAAAGACCGGCTCGACGCATCGTCGAGCGGCTCACTGGACCCGTCGGAGGTGACACTACTAGGGAAAAGCCTAGCAGCAGCGCGGGTGTTAGGCCTATCAGCAGCGCGGGCACCCGCGCTACCAGTAAGGCGCTACAGCTAATAGTTAGTAGTAGCGTGTGCCACCCACACTACTGCTATTATGTACACGCGCTACTACTAATGAAATAGCAGTAGCGTGGGTTAGCAACCAAAGCTACTAGTATCATTTATACTAGTAGCGCTCAGTTTCCTCCCCACGCCACTACTAACTTATTAGAAATTAAAAAAAAATAAACCAGTACACATTATTACACTAGCATTAGAACACATCCAGTAAGAGCATACATAATTGACATGGGTCCTATTTCATGGTTAACTGGACACCGAAGCCAATAAATGAGCCAAAACCCCATCATTATGCATTGGTACTCATGATTGACCACTTCAAAGAACATGCAAGTATGTATGTCATTAACAATTGCAAACATAAGTTTCTTTGTATCTACTATCACACAATTCCTCATTCTACCTGTTCTCACTCCAATAATAAGAAACATGAAAAGGAAAAATAGAGATAATCTGCCGCAATTGCACTTCGGTGTCATGGATTCCGTCTGCCGCTTCAACATCTCATTATCCTGCAGCAATGGAAATTTTCACAAAATTACCTTTTGCAACAACATAAAATTGCATTGAGATTTCAGAATTAAACATAGGCATATCTCATAGTTTAAAACAAAGGCACTCAACGGAAAAGTGCATAAATTGAGAGAAAACCTTTGGCTAGAATAGCAACACAGCACAGGAGCTACGTTCGGTGGCGGAGCTCACTAATCAGTGGAGAAGGTCGAACTACCAAGTACGTAGCAGCACGACACAGGAGCACCTATGTTAATGCTGCCCACACAGTTGATTTAACTCTTACTAGTTCTTACTTGTTCTTACTAAATTTACCAAGTAATAACTATAATAATAAATGTGTCCAGACCTCTTTTTTCGACTTAGGAGTCCACATACTGCAGCCTATATGCTGTAAGCAGTTTGTGTCACTACTAAAACAGAACTGAGGTAGAGTGTTTGGTGATGATCATATTAAGTTTAACCAACATTTCACAATTCACATTAGCAAAGATTAAACAAAATCATATGACATCCCTATCAATTACTGCTTAACACTTGGAACAAAAAGCATCAAGATAGAACTTAGGAATCAGTAAGTCAGTAAGTTTACCATCGATCATATTCGAAACATATCATACGCATCTTACATATTACAATGAAAGTCCGCATTATGGAGATCAACGGCCTAGGTGGATAACGATCTAGGACAGAATATGATTGAGCACTAGGAGCAAACACGCTGTAATTTTGAAGAACAGAGCAGTGTTCAAGTCCCCAACAGACCACAATCCCAGACAGGAATAGCGTTGTTCTTTCTTCAAATTACCATACACGGGGAAACAATGACAAGACTGGTTTGTTTTGAAAAAAGGAAGAGGATGATTAAGTGGTTTTACTTCAGATCAACAACATGTCAAACAAATCACTCTACCAAGGGTACAACTATGAGGTAGGTTGCACCAAACTCTCATCGGAGAGAGGAATAAAAAACGAGAGAGAGAGAGAGAGGGAGGGAGGGAGAGAGAGAGAGAGAGGACCTTCTATCGTGTGGGCAGTAGCAGGGTCGGAGCAGCCACTCGCCTCGTCGTCCTCCTATCACAGTAGCAGATTTCTGCTTGACAAGCAGATAGGAGCACAAAACACATGCATCGGGTGGCATCAAGCACATGGCTGCATGTATAACAAAAGGAAAGGAAACTCTCTTCATTTTTCAGTTTCTAAACTAAATACAAAATGATTGTGAAATCTTAGGCATAACCAAAGGAAAGCAGATTCGCAAAATCACTTGAACTTGCTTATACTACACATACAAAGTCCATTTTTTACTGTTAATATTGATGTTATAACATGTTCAGTTACAAAGATGCAAACTGCACTAGAGTGATTTCAAATCTTGCCACCAGCATGAGTCGAGTTGAGTTGCTAACTAACGAAAGACAAGCACAATGCATATACTAGGTAAATTTTGTAAATACAGGTGGCCACCGTAATTTATTCAGTTTGAAACTTGAGGTGTTGCAAAGTATTGTGCTTCATTTGTTCAAGAATACAGGTAAGTTGGATTGCAAGACCTCTCCTCTTCTCACTAGTAGAAAACGAAGCTTTAAGTTGGATAGCTGAGATCAAAGCAGAACGATACAAGTGATGCGATAAACGAAAAGTTGGACTATTTAACATGTCTGCTTCAGGGGCAAGCTGCGGGATAGTATGCGAAACAGGTATACAGCTCGTGATAGAGACCACCTGGGATTTCCGTAATGCGGCATGGCTTGTCTGCTTCCCTGGTCCTTGCATCGTTTGTGCGACAATTGAACTGCCAAAAAAGCCTTCCAAAGAGTAGAGTCCTGGAAGTAAGAGAAAAGTATAAAAAAAGGTCGGCAGCCCGTGGTGCGGTTTAAGCCGTGTTTTGGGCGTGCCGTGATGGTGCCCCTCCCCCTATGCCCATGGTATTTCTAGGGCGTAGTTATGTACGCGAAGTACTGGCGTCGCCTTTTGCGGGGGTTGGGGTTGGGGCCGCATTGCTACGCCTGCTCGGAACGTGCGAGGCGGTCTTGTTGTAGGTTACTCCGGGCGCGCTTGACTGCGCCGGGACGTTTAATGACCGGACTGGAGAACTGCCTGGAGAGGCTGCTTTGTGCTTCCGCTGCAAGGGCCGCCATGTGCTCCTCCGTTCGGAGGGAGCGTTCGGTGTTTCCATTGACCGTAATTACTCCTCGAGGGCTTGGCATCTTGAGCTTAAGGTATGCATAGTGCGGGACCGCATTGAACTTGGCGAATGCGGTTCGCTCGAGCAGTGCATGGTAGCCACTACGGAACGAGACTATGTCGAAGATTAACTCCTCGCTTCGGAAATTATACGGACATCTGAAGACCACTTCAAGTCTGACGGAGCCTGTATAGCTGGCCTCTACACCTGGAATTACGCCTTTAAAGGTCGTTTTGGTGGGCTTAATCCTCGAGGGATCTATGCCCATTTTCCGCACTGTATCCTGGTAAAGCAGGTTCAGGCTACTGCCACCGTCCATAAGGACTCTAGTGAGATGAAATCCGTCAATAATTGGGCCGAGAACCAATGCGGTGAATCCGCCATGACGGATGCTAGTGGGATGGTCTCTTCGATCAAAGGTGATCGGGCAGGAGGACCATGGGTTGAACTTTGGGGCGACTGGCTTTACCGCGTATACGTCCCTTAACGCGCGCTTCCGCTCCCTCTTGGGGATGTGGCTGGCGTATATCATGTTCACCGTCCGCACTTGTGGGGGAAAACCCTTCTGTCCATTGTTGTTCGGCGGCCGGGGCTCCTCGTCGGCATCGCTATGCAACCCCTTGTCTTAATTGTTGGCGCTTGATCTGCCTGCCTGCTTGAACACCCAACAGTCCCTGTTGGTGTGGTTGGCCAGCTTTTCGGGGGTGCCATGTATTTGGCACAAGCGGTCGAGTATTCAGTCCAAGTTGGACGGGCCCCTGGGATTCCTTTTGAATCATTTTTTCCGCTGACCGGATTTAGAGCCTCTGAATCCAGCATTAACTGCCGTATCCTTAGCATTGTCGCCGTTGATGCGGCGCTTCTGTTGGTTGCGACGCGACCTGCCACTAATGTCCCTGGGGTCCGAACGACCAGGGTTCATGGTCATATTGTTGCTACGAGCAAGCCAGCTGTCTTCTACCGCGCAAAAGCGGGTCATGAGTGCCATGAGTGCTGCCATAGATTTCGACTTCTCCTGTCCTAGGTGCCGGGCAAGCCACTCATCACGGATATTGTGCTTGAAGGCTGCTAAGGCCTCTGCGTCCGGACAGTCGAGTATTTGATTTTTCTTTATTAGGAATCGTGTCCAGAATTGCCTGGCCGATTCGTCTGGCTGCTGAATTACGTGGCTTAGGTCGTCAGCGTCTGGGGGTCGCACATAAGTGCCCTGGAAATTGTCGAGGAATGCGGCTTCCAGGTCCTCCCAACAGCTGATTGACCCTGTTGGCAGGCTGTTAAGCCACTGCCGGGCTGGTTCTTTAAGCTTGAGTGGGAGGTATTTGATGGCATGGAAATCATCGCCGCGGGCCATGTGGATATGAAGGAGATAATCCTCGATCCATATCGCGGGATCTGTTGAGCCATCATATGATTCGATGTTTACGGGTTTGAAACCCTCGGGGATTTGATGATCCATTATTTCGTCTATGAAGCACAATGGGTGTGCGGCGCCTCTGTATTGGGCGATATCATGACGTAGCTCCAATGAGCTTTGTCTGTTGTGTTCGGCCCTGCCGAATTTGTGGCCGGCGTGACGGTTGTCGTCTCGAGCCGTGGGGTGCCTACGCGATCCGTAGATCGATCTTGTTTGCCTTGCCTTGTCCTCCAACATGTCTCGTATGTCCGGCGCATATTCCCGTGCCTTGGTACGGGGTGCGGCTTGGGTGGAGGGCCATGAGGCCTCTCTGTCGCGGCCACGAGGTGGCCTGTCGGCCGCGTCGAGTGCTTCCTCCTCTAATCGGGGTAGCAACCTATGCTTCAGGTAGCACCTGGAGGGGTGTTCGAGTTTATGCTCTTCTGCTGCAAGGACTTCAGTCCATCTATCGACTAGCCGATCTTGATCAGCTTTAAGCTGTTGCTGTTTTTTGTTGAGGCTTCTTGCCGTGGCCATAAGCCTGCGTTGAAAACGCTCTTGTTCGACGGGATCCTCTGGCATGGTGAATTCGTCGTCGTCGAGGCTTGCCTCGTCTTCGGAGGGAGGCATACAATTATTGTCCTCGACCTCTCTATCGGCCGCTCTCTCATAGGGCTGGTTTCTCCATCCTCCTGTGCTAAATCTTGCTCGGGGGGATGTTCTTTGGCGCTTTCCGGGGTATTATTATCTCCCGTGCTGGAATCGCCGTTTTTGTGTTGGCGGGATTTTGAGCAGCGCCGCTGACACCGGCGCTTTTGCTGTTTCTTGGAGGGATCATCCTCCGCTATTCCATCGCCTTCTCCCTCTTTTGGGGTGTCCACCATGTATATGTCATATGACGAGGTGGCTTTCCAGGGCCTAGTGGGCGCTGGTTATTCATCATCTCCTTCATCGGTGTTTGTTGGGGATATTACTACTGGGCGTAAACCGACCTATCTGGGTCGGGTTAACTTCATCCGTAGTTGATTATGTCAAAGCCCAAGAAGGCAGACGAGAGCTCAAGGCCCATGGTCGGTTCAAGGCCTATAGCCGTAAACCGGCGTTGTTATTTAACTTGTATTATAAGTTAGGAATAAGTAGAGATCAAACCGGACACATCTATGAGCCGGTATTGGGACTCTGTGAACCGACGGGCGTCACCCGTGTATATAAGGGGACGACCCGGCGGCGGTTCAAGGACAACAGACAACAACTCGAGACTTAGGTGAAGCTTGTTTGCTCCCTAGTCATCGAAACCCCATCAATTCCATCACAACTAGACGTAGGCTTTTACCTTCATCGAAGGTGCCGAACTAGTATAACTCTCTTGCGCCCCTGTGTCCGCTTTAACCCCTTCAAGCTAACCCGTCGCGATGGCCCCACGACTAAGTCCTTTCCCTAGGACATCTGCCGTGACAAAACCACGACAGTTGGCGCCCACCGTGGGGCTATCGCACGATGGTTTCAAGTTCTTGGAGGGCCGCTTGGAAGGACTTGAGGGCTACGCTGTGGGCCGGATGACTAAGAGTCGTCGCGGCAAGCTCTAAATCGATGATGCAGGCTGGGGCCCCGAGGCCGGCTCAGTTGAGTACGGGTACCGGGTCCCCTTTGGTGGCATACACGTTTTCATCGGCAAGATCGGTGAACCGGGCCCTGAGCCGGACATCTGCACCGACCTCGTCGAAACGGCTCAGCGTGCACAGTCCGCCCAGGTTAAACCGGCCGTGAAGCGTGCCTTCGTGGGAGTTATCCATCGGGGAAGTTACGAGGATGGATCAGAATCTCGCGGCGAGACCGTCGTTTATTCCAGACCCCTCTGATCTACCCAACCGAGTTGGAATATTCATGGCCGGCACACAAGCAGCGCTTCATTCTTCGACCGCTGCGCCGATAACCTCCGGTTCAGCAGCGGCGACAGCTGCAGGGGCAGGAAGCTCTGCATGCCCGCCGACTCAAGTTCTATCAGATCTATTTGATGCATTGGCTGTGCTTATGGCAGAAGCTAATCCGGCGGATCAGGAAGTCCACAACGCGGAGATTGCAAAGGTGAAGGAACAGATCACCCAGGCTAAGGCGCACCTGGCAGCTGAGAATGCCAGGATGACACAGAGCGGCCCGCTTTAGACGCACAAGCCTACAGGCTCATGTTGGACCAGAACGCGTCGCATGAAGTCATCAAGAGGAAGTATCGATCCCGTTTGCCTTCGGTTTTTGAGGCCAGAGACCTTTTCAACACCCTAGGAGCAGGAACCAGTAACCCGCTGGAGGGAAACCAGCCGAAAGCTCAGGGGATCGGTGCGCCGGTTCAGCCCCGTCTGATGAATCCGCCTCGCCAAAACACTGTTATACCTCAGGCTGTTTCAACACCTCCGGGTCACTACTCCAACCCAATGGATAATATCGTTGCCGCTGCTGCACGGCTGGAGGCCATTCCAATTGAAGGTGACTCGCCACAGGCGGTAGAGACACGATGGGTCAAAGAGCTTCTTAGGACAGCTTTGGTCCAACAGGAAGCATACTCGTACAGCCGCGACCAGATCTACTCGACCCCTCGTCCAAGCCGGAGCTATAGCAGGCGTATGGATGAACCAGCAGTATCAAGTAATGAACGACGTGGAGCACCCCGCGGCAACAACCCGGCGGGTGGTGCTGATAATGCTCAGGAAGTGGTGGACCGGGCCGGAGCACGCAGAGAGGCCGAGTTAGCCACACAGTATCAGGCTCGGCAACTTACGCCGGTTCGTCCAACTATTTCGGTCGAACCCGGTGTTACTTCTAGCTCTTTGGGGGTGCCTTGCTTTGTCCCCGCTTTACGCAATGTGCGCCTGCCCAAGGATTTCAAGGGCCCATGCAAGGTACCATGGGTGGAGAGCTATGAGATGGCCATGGAGATGCTTGACGTGGATGATGCGGCATGTGCGAATTACTTCACCACGATGCTTGAAGGAACGCCCCACAACTGGTTAAAAAGCTTACCGGCCAACTCTATCAGTTCATGGGCCCAATTACGAGCCCGGTTTATCAGTAATTTCAAGGATACATGTAAGCATCCTATGTCAATAGTGTACTTAGCTGCCTGTGTCCAAGAGGAAGGAGAATTGACGACTCATTGGGTGCGATGGGTCTCAAAAGTGTTGCATTCATTGAACCGCATCAACACTGACACTGCAGTCTTAACCCTAGAAAGCAACTGCCGGTTTGGGCCCCTAAAGCTGAAGTTGGGATGGATGAAGCGCCATTGCACTGACATGGGGACCCTCATGGCTGCTTTGATAAAGTATGCGGATTCTTATAGTACCAAGGATCCCGAATATGATGATGACAAGGCAGGGAAGGGAAAGAGGAACAACAACTCCAAAGGTCAGCAGCATCACTTCGCAGGCAATGGTGGCGGGGCAAGCGTAAAGCGGATGGTAACATGGACTTTGTGGCTAATACCAACGCGCAGGACAAGGGCCAGCGACGCAAGGGTAAACCGCCAAATCGCAGTGGGGCACCCAACCCTAACCCAGACCGCCTAAATTACCTATTGAACCACCTTTGGAAGGATTGCTTCATTATGCAGGAGTTCAAGAATTCTAATGCCTTCCGGTATGATCACGGCTCCGGTGGCGGCTCAGGATCCGCGCCGGGTTACGGTGGAGGAAATTCCGGTTCAGGATTTAATGGTAATCCGGGCGGATATAATAATCAAAATAATTAGAACAACCAGGGTGGTTACAACCAGCAGCAGCAACAGTCAGGTTACCAGAGCAACCCAAAGCAGTTGAATAATGGGCAGTACCATGTCTTCACCACTAGCTGGGACAAGCGAGACTGGAAGGTTCAAAGACGGGAAGTCAACTCTGTTGAACCGGTCGTGCCCCGTTATTTACGCTGGTCTGAACAGCTAATCATATGGAGCAGAGAGGATCACCCTCCCCAGGTTGATAATCCGGGTCAATTGGCTCTGGTGGTGGCGCCTCAGGTGGGAGGTTACAAGTTCACCAAAGTGCTCATGAATGGAGGGAGCAGCATTAATATCTTGTATTATGAGACCTTCCGTCGTATGGGACTAACAGATAAAAATCTCAAACCGTCTAATACGGTGTTCCACGGTGTGGTACCTGGCAACTCAGCATATCCTGTTGGTAAGATAGATCTGGAAGCGGCCTTTGGAGATGATCATGATTCCAGGTCGTAAACATTGACGTTTGAAGTGGTGAAAAATCCAAAGTCCATATCACGCCCTGTTTGGGTGACCGGCCTACGCCAAGTTTATGGCACGACCCTGTTATGTGTATTTGCAGCTCAAAATGCCGGGTCACAAGGGGACAATAACAGTTCACGGAAGCCGTAAAATAACTTTGGAGTGCGAGGAAGGAGATGCGGCCTACGCAGAGTCGGTTTGTGCCACCGAGGAGCTGAAGTATTATAAGGACAATGTTGATCCGGCGAACTTGACTCTATTAAATAAACCAACTACGGAGCATGATCCGGCCCTGAAGTTCAAATCGACAGCAGAAATTAAGCTTGCTGACTTCATACCTGGCGATTCGTCCAAGCAGTTCAGCATCAGTGCCAACTTGGATCCGAAATAGGAAAGCGCGCTCATCGAGTTCATCCGTTAGAATCGGGACATTTTTGCATGGAAGCCCTCTGACATGCCAGGTGTACCGAGGCAACTCGTTGAGCACACCCTTAATGTGGATCCTAAATACAAACCGGTGAAACAGTTCCTCCGCCGGTTTAACGAAGAAAGACGCAAGGCGATTAGAGAAGAGGTAGCCATGCTCTTAGCAACCGGCTTTATTGTTGAAGTTTTTCACCCTGAGTGGCTTGCCAATCCGGTGCTAGTCCTTAAGAAAAACGGCACCTGGTGCATGTGTGTGGATTACACAGATCTTAATAAGGCTTGTCCAGTAGATCCTTTTGCCCTCCCCCGTATTGATCAAATTATTGATGCTACGGCGGGTTGTGAGCATTTAAGTTTTTTGGATGCATATTCTGGCTATCATCAGATCAAAATGGCAGTTAAGGACCAGGAGAAGACGACATTCATAACTCCCTTTGGAGCCTTCTGCTATGTGTCTATGCCCTTTGGGCTCAAGAGTGCCCAGGCAACTTATCAACGGTGTGTACAAAATTGGCGTCACAAGCAGATTGGCCGTAATGTACATGCTTACGTGGATGATATCGTGGTTAAGTCCAGGGAGAAGGAGACTCTGGTTGACGATTTGAAGGAAACCTTTGATAACCTGAGGACGTACAAGATGATGCTTAATCCGGCCAAGTGTGTCTTTGGTGTACCGGCAGGCAAGTTATTGGGTTTTCTGGTGTCCAACAAGGGAATTGAGGCTAATCCGGAGAAGATCACAGCCAACACCTCCCTGGCTAAACCGAAGTGTATCAATGATGTTCAACACTTGGCAGGCCGGATTGCCGCGTTAAGCCGGTTTATCAGCCGCCTTGGTGAGAAGGCAATCCCTTTGTATCAGATGTTGAAGAAGACGGATCAGTTCGTCTGGAGTTCCGCTACTGATGAAGAATTTGAGGACTTAAAGCGGCAATTGGCAAATCCGCCTGTGCTCGCCGCTCCCATTGACAAGGAGCCGTTACTGCTATATGTTGCTGCTAATGCTCGTGCGGTCAGCGTGGCTATTATGGTGGAGCGAAAGGAGGCAGGGAAGGAGCATCCGGTTCAACGTCCGGTCTATTATATCAGCGAGGTACTCATTGAGTCCAAGCAAAGGTATCCGCATTGGCAGAAGCTGGTGTACGGAGTTTTTATGGCAAGCCGAAAGCTTAAGCAATACTTCCAAGGGCACCCAATTACGGTGGTCAGTTCTGCTCCCTTGGGGGATATCATCCAAAACCGGGAAGCGACTGGCCAGATTGCCAAGTGGGCTATAGAGCTTGGGCCGCACGGATTGAAGTATGTGTCTCGGAGCCCGGTTAAGTCTCAAGCACTTGTTGATTTCATCAATGATTGGAGGGAAATGCAAGCACCTGAAGAAAAGCCGGATCACACATATTGGACCATCCATTTTGACGGATCCAGGCAATTGGAAGGCTCGGGGGCTGGAGTCGTATTAACTTCCCCACGAGGTGATAAGTTTTGTTACGTTCTCCGCTTAATGTTCCCTTGTACGAACAATGCAGCTGAGTATGAAGCCTTGCTCCATGGTCTCCGGATGGCTAAGGAGATGAACCTAAGTCGAGTTAAGTGCTTCGGTGACTCGGACCTCGTGGCTCAACAAGTATCTGGCACTTGGGACTCCAAGGACCCACTCATGGCAGCATATCATCGTGAGGTGGATATTGTTGCAGGTCACTTTAAAGGCTATCAGGTGGACCACGTGGACCGACGGAAGAATGAAGCGGCGGACGCTTTAAGCCGGCTGGGCTCTCAGCGCAAACCGGTCCCGCCCAATGTTTTTCTGGATGTGCTGCACAACCCATCGGTCAAGCTCCCTGGTGAAGCGGATTTGGCTATTCCTGATCCGGAGGCTCAATTGGTGGCAGCTCTTCATGTCATTTCGGATTGGATGCTTCCTTACCTGGCGTACATGAACCGGGGCGAATTACCAGAGGATGAGATTCTAGCCCGACAGATAATCCGGCGGTCCAAGTCCATGACTATTGTCAATGGCGAGTTGCATCATTGCAGTGTATCAGGGGCGTTTCAACGCTGTGTGTCTCCTGAAGAAGGCTGTGAAATTTTGTGTGAGATCCACGAAGGAGATTGCAGTCACCACGCCGGTTCAAAATCTTTGGTAGCTAAAGCGTTTCGCCATGGCTTCTATTGGTTAACTGCTCATGCTGATGCGGATGATCTGGTCAGACGATGTGACGGTTGCCAAAAGTTTTCAAGACGTGCTAATGTGCCGGCTCAAGAACTGAGAATGATTCCAATTACTTGGCCGTTTGTGACTTGGGGGCTGGACATGGTTGGGCCTTTCAAAAGGTCCAAAGATAAGAAGACCCACCTCCTGGTGGCGGTTGACAAGTTTACAAAGTGGGTGGAGGCAGAACCTGTTAGCAAGTGTGATGCGGCCACGGCGGTTCAGTTCATCAAAAAAGTGATTTTCCGGTTTGGCTTTCCACACAGTATCATCACAGATAATGGTACCAATTTGTCCAAGGGTGCCATGAAGGAGTTCTGCGAACGATAGCACATCCGGCTTGACGTTTCATCAGTGGAACACCCACAGTCCAATGGTCAAGCAGAAAGGGCTAATCAAG
Organism: Triticum monococcum; assembly: GCA_034509565.1. Lineage (NCBI taxonomy): Eukaryota > Viridiplantae > Streptophyta > Magnoliopsida > Poales > Poaceae > Triticum > Triticum monococcum. The sequence goes on along the minus strand of CM067845.1, from coordinate 589,490,527 downwards.
AGATCTTGAAAGGCATCAAGCCCTGGCTTATGGTTCCTTTGCAGAGAACACCGGGTTGTTGGGTAGAAGACTTACCATCTGTGTTATGGAGCATCAATACTACACCCAACAGATCAACAGGATACACACCGTTCTTCATGGTTTACGGAGCGGAGGCGGTTCTCCCCAGTGATATCCGTCATGACTCACCTCGTGTGGCAGCTTATGTTGAAGCGGACAATGAGACGGCACGGCAAGACGCTTTGGACCTGTTGGATGAAGAACGTGACATAGCAGCCGCCCTCTCGGTGATTTACCAACAGGATCTTCGTCGTTATCATAGTCGCCGAGTCAAAACCAGAACCTTTCAGGAAGGAGATTTGGTGCTTCGGCTCATCCAAGATCACACTGATATGCATAAGCTATCCCCTCCTTGGGAGGGGCCTTTCGTGGTCAGCAAGAATCTGCACAACGGGTCATACTATCTGATCGATATTCGAGAGCATAAAGACTCACGTACATCAGAGGAGGAGACCAACAGGCCGTGGAACATAGCTCATCTTTGGCCTTACTATACCTGAGCCATTAGCTCTACTTATGCACATATTACGACGATGTATATATTATGATTAAATATAATAAATCGGAACCTCGGCTAAAGCGGGGTATCTGTTCTTTTACATCATGTGTGGTTACACGGAGTTGTTCTAAAGCGGCCTCCGGTTTACCCCTTGAGTTAGCTTTTCAAAGCATCATGTTATCTCACTTGGGGGCTTGGTCGTGTTTGAACCAATGCAACACCTCTTGATAGGAGAAAGCCACCAGATCACTTGGGGACTTGGTCACGTCTGAACCAGTCAAGCCTCTTGATCGGCCTAAGGCCACATAATCACTTGGGGGCTTGGTCGAACCCGAACCATTGCCACGCCTCTTGATCGGCATAAATGCCACGATTTCATTTGGGGACCTGGCTGACTCGAAACCATAGCTACACCTATCGGGAGCTTGGTCGTGTCCGACCATGGTAACGCTATCTGATCAGCTCAAATAAGCCTCTTTTTGCAAACGGTTTTGTCATTGCCTTTGCTTCACAATTTTCTTTGATAGATATTTCTTTCTTTTTGTTGCGTTTTTAAACCAACAAAATTTTAAACCGGTTCACACTGTCAATTGACGGAACACGGTCCATTTTTAATCCAGAGACTATTTGCCCGGTTTGATTTTTTATTAACATCCTATTACGGAGTAACACGGTGTTTTCTTATAACCCGGCACGGTTTACATGGTAAACCGCCATTATATATATACAGGAGCTGCTATCTCCTCCAACAGTGTGGGTTTATAAACCTCTGCTTCAAGATTGGCTAAGCCAACTTCATGCCCAACAATGGCAGGTATTATGTATCTCAAAGATTTGATCATATGCTTAAATTTCAGATATTTTGATTTTATATATGCAGACATCATACTCCACCTGACGGTACAACCGCGGTGGCACTTTAAGATTTTTTATGTTGCAGAAAAAACTTTGGAAAGTTCATCACCCAAAGGAAGCACAAGTTGCAGTGGTTATGCACGAAGGCATATTAAGATCAAGAGTATTAGCTAGCCTATTACAAGGCAACACGGTGCCCAAAACAAGATCATTGTTTTTTTCAAAGGAGAAGCAGTTTAAACCGGCTTCCGGTTCTAGCTTGGTCACCAGCCTGGCCTGATGGTTGTGGGTCATCCCGCACTGCTTCAACTTCAGTTTCTCTACCCAACGGCTGGAAATCAACAGTTGTCCAGTCGATTCCCATTAATGCTCGAAAGACAGCTTCATCATGGATCAGCAACGACGGTTCAATATCGGGACTGTAAGTATGCTTATGAATTGGAGGGATAAGATTTTCCGCTTCATGAATTGGTGCAGCTACTCGCTTGTTTTGATTGTCATCTTGGGCTTGATAATGAGACAGGTCTGCTTCTTCAACCAATTGACAAGCTAGCGGACGCACCTCCCGGTTTATTGCTCGCAGATCCGCTTCACTAAACTTTGACCCATCTTCCTTCAAGCTGGGATGGCCCTGAGCCGCTTCAATAGGATCAAAATCTGGCAACCAAGCTTTTGTCCGGATTAAGGCATTGATCGCACCGGTTCGAGCAGCAGATTTCTTCAGCTCTTCAACCCGGGCAGGAAGCACCGACAGTTTCTTCAGAGTGTCCTGAATCAAAGTGGGCGCCGGATTGTTGTGGGATGCAGTACAGATGATCCGCTATGCACCAGTGTACAGTTATTCGATCAACGTGTAGGCGGCTTTCAATTTCTTCCTCACATCTGACCCCAAGTGACCAATGCGTGTCCCTGAAATATCACAAAGAGTTCACAAACCGGCAGCTCTGTAAGACGGCAGAATCAATTCAGAAATCAAACCGGCTTACCAAAGATAGCAGCGTTCATGGCATGCACGTGCCGCTTTATGCTGGTGAGTTCGTCCACCACCGGTTTTAGTGCAGCATCGACGTCTTCTGCTCGTTTGGTTAAAGCGGATTTTTCAGTAGCCCAATCCGCCAGCTCCTTGAAATTCTTCTTAAGCTGTTCCATGACGCTTAAGGCGCTGGTCAACTCCTCTTTGGCTTTTGAGGTTTCAGTCTGTTGGGACTTCAGATTTTCTCGAAGATCGGCGATTTGGGTCTATTTTGTCTTCAGCTCAGCCTGCATACAGACAGTTATATAATTCAACAAGTAGTGCAAGAATTGAAGCACCAACCACAAAACAAGTTATGCACTTGGCGCTTGGGGGCTAATGCCTATTTGATCTTCATTTTTCACTTGATTATAAAGTCCCAAGATCAATACAAGTATTCAACTTGGCACTTGGGGGCTAATGGCTATTTGCTCGAATATATTCTGATGCGGCGATCTCAATTACTTAAAGTCCCGGTTTAACTACACTAAGTTGAACCGGCCCTTGGGGGCTACATCAGCGACTACCGAAGCATTGGGATTTATATTAGCAAGTCCCGGTTTGGATGCAGATTCTAAACCGGCCCTTGGGGGCTAGGAGAGTTAGCAAGATTGAAATATCCAAACAGGAAAAAGCACATGGAAGTTACATCAAATTTCTCTTTCATCATGTTAACCAGACCAGCTTCATAGTCACGACTGGTGTATAGCCGGTTCAGATAGCCGGAATGGAGATCTTGGGCGTTCAAAGCGGCATAAGTTGTCAGATCGGCATTCCATTTTCCCTTGCCAATGGAAGCAAATTCTTCCTTGGCAGTGTGTCTGGATAAAGCAATGGGATTGCCTAGCTCTGTGCGACCAATGCTAGTAATGACAACCTCATCATCCTTGGCATCGCCGGTTTGCACTGGGGCCGTTGGCTTATGAGTAGGCTTTGTTGGACCGGTGGATTTCTCAATCCGGATGGGGCTTGTGGGCTGGTTGGCAGGACTTGAGGTATCAATAGGCCTCTCTTCAGCAATAAGTTCGTCATCTTGCTGCAGTGGATCATTGGGTATGTCTTCAGGAATAGCCACTTCAAGATCTGGTGTTTTGCCCGGTTCAGGGACGGCATCCTCCTCGGCCGCTTTATCCAGGCGAGCCTTCTTGCTCAGCCTAGGCTTGGCCCTGAAAGGAATAACAAAGTCAAATACAGCATATGTTCCAAGGTGATGTACCGGAAATATTATGATAAGTATAGCTTACCCAAGCACCGTTTTGAGCGGTGGCAGCTGAGTAGCCGATGACTCCCAGAGGATGAGTGGGAAGTAACCAGATAGTCGGAGTCAGATGGATTAAGAGGTTGACGAAAACAGCCCGCTTTAGGAGAAGCACTGACAAGCAAATTAGAGACCTCTGAACGGTGTTTCCGAACCGGACTATTCGGTAAACCGGCGGAGGTAACTACCTGGCCGCTGTGCCGGGTTGTGCGGCGAGCTTCGTGCTGTTGGGTCTTCATAAGAAATTTGGGATCCAAGTTAGCAAGAGGATGAGAAAATTTAACTTCCCGGTTCGCCTTACGGATATTTACTGAAGGCAAAGGTTCTGAATCAGAAGAGAGAATAATTACCTCTGCAGCATCAGCATGGCTGGCTTCGGCATCATCTTGACAAATATCATCATCAATAAGACGCATTAAAAATAAGCCAAGTGAGTTAAGCTCTACCTCAAGGTCCGGATTATCCACATCATCATCAAGGGCCAGATCAGAAGATGCAGTGGTTTTCATCTTGTGAGCAGGCCGTTTCACGACTTTAGTCTTTGGCCGGGTTGGTCGCTCCGGTTTGTCTGGTTTTTCTGGCTTCTCCTGGGAAAGTTTCTTGCTTCAAAACGGATCATTACCCTATTTAAGCAGACATTGATATTAAACAATGACCAGATATATCAATAACAGGTTCAGTAAAAAGAAAAAAAATCAAATTCTTACAGCTGGCGGTTTGTTGGTGGCACATAAGGGAAGCAGGCCGGTTCGAGCACAGACATGTTCCGGTTCATTCAGCATTTTATTCACAGCCTCTGTGATTTCTTCGTCGGTAAGCTGGATGTTAGCATGTCACAGTGGGTCATCAACACTGCCAGTATACTCGCACATCAAACCGGAGCGCTGACTAAGAGGCAGTATGCTCCATGATATCCAACAGCGAGCGACATCAACTCCTGTTAAACCGTTGGCCATGAAGGCTCTGAGCTTGGACAGTTGAGGAGCGTATTTGCTTCTCTCCTTAGCAGTCAACCTTTGCGGAAAGGGGTGTGTATTGCTAAGCCGCTCCGGACGAAAGCCAGGCAAAGCATTTTCACCAGCAGGGGAGGTGTCTTTGCAATAGAACCATGTTTGATTCCACTCTTTGGGGTGGCTGTGCAGCTTGGCATGAGGGTATGTGACCTCTTTCCTTTTCTGAATCGCCACACCGCCCAATTCTGTATTGGAACGGTCAGAAAACTCAGTACGGCGGTTTAGATGGAAACAGTCTCTGAATAACTCCACTGTGGGCTCCTCTTGAAAGAACACCTCACAGAGCACTTGGAAGTGACACATGTTTGTAACAGAGTTGGGACCAGTGTCTTGTGGGTGGAGTTGAAAATCAGCTAAAACGTCGCGGTAAAATTTAGAACCGGACGTCTTAAAGCCCCGGGCTAAGTGATCTACAAAAACGACGACCTCTCCTTGAGGCGTGGGAGGACATTCTTTGCCAGGGGCTCTCCAATGGATGGTGTTTTTGCTGCCTAACGCGCCGATCAGGACTAAATTATTCAGTTGAGTCTCTGTGACGCGAGAAGGAACCCAGTTGCACTCATATACTTGCTTGGCCATGATGAAATCTACAAGATAGGTAATTCCGGTTCAAGAATGCATTGATTAAAGTGCACCTATATGTACAATGTTAAACCGAAGACAGCTCTTTCTAAACCGGAGTTTTATGAAGCAACTGCATCTGGCGGTTCAACAAGGGGACTAATGGTATATACCGGTTTGGCAATTTTTCTACAAAGTTAAACCGCCGGATCTAAGCATTGAAATAGTTGAGATTGCGGATAGATAAGTGTACAGAAACAGATTTCACAAGATTTCTCTACAGCGATGGATCTGAAGCAAGTTCAGAAAAGAAGGAAAATATTCAAGGTTCAAAAAGAACAGTACCGAATCAATGGGCAGAGATACATGTAGATCTATGGTCTTGAGGCATATAAGTAAAGGCGGATGCTAAGAACTACCGCTACATAGAGCAAAGGTTCACAGGTTCATCTAGGATCTATCATATGAGTACGAAGCAGACGATGAACACTGAAGAACTTGGAAACCCTAGAACGGATCTACGGAGGAAAAGGTGAAGAACTCACCGGAGCTGAGGAAGAAACAGAAGGTCACCGCGATGCTCTGGTACAATCAGGGTGATGCAGTGACCAAGGTTGGAGCAGAGGTCGTCGATAGCGGCGGAGCTCCGAAGCTGGACGACGCGGGGAAGGCGAAATAGAAGGGAACGAAGGGGAAAAGGAAATGACCCTTCGGTCCTATTTATAAGGCAAGGGACATGAGTCAGACGCGAAAATCAAGGGACCGTGGGTTTGGAAACAAAGTTGTCGCCTTAATTGTCGCAGACCTATTAAACAAAAAAAACAAAGAGGGGGTATCATGGATAAGGTTCTTTATAACAGGTGACATCACGCCGGTTTACAGCGACCATAGAAGATGACATCATAGCGGTTCAACAAACTACAAGAAGATGTTGAAGATGAAGATTTTTGCTAAGGATTGACATGAACTTGTTCAAATCAATCTGGGGCCTAATGTTGGGGATATTACTACTAGGCGTAAACCGACCTATCTGGGCCGGGTTAACTTCATTAGTAGTTGATTATGTCAAAGCCCAAGAAGGCACACGAGAGCTCAAGGCCCATGGTCGGTTTAAGGCCTGTAGCCATAAACCGGCGTTGGTATTTAACTTGTATTATAAGTTAGGAATAAGTAGAGGCCAAACCGGACACATCTATGAGCCGGTATTGGGACTTTGTGAACCGACGGGCGTCACCCGTGTATATAAGGGGACGACCCGGCGGCGGTTCAAGGACAACAGACAACAACTCAAGACTTAGGCGAAGCTTGTTTGCTCCCTAGTCGTCGAAACCCCATCAATTCCATCACAACTAGACGTAGGCTTTTACCTTCATCGAAGGGGCCGAACTAGTATAACTCTCTTGCGTCCCTGTGTCCGCTTTAACCCCTTCAAGCTAACCCGTCGCGATGGCTCCACGACTAAGTCCTTTCCCTAGGACATCTGCCGTGACAAAACCACGACAGTGTCCATACCGTCGTTGTCTTCGGAGTCGAAGTCGAGCATGTCGGTTAAGTTGTCGACAGTGGCTACAAAGTGGGTGGTGGGTGGGTTTTGAATTTCTTCATCGTCCGTACCCCAACCTTGCTGATCGTAGTCCGGCCAGGGCTCTCCTGACAAAGAGAGAGACTTCAGTGATTTCAGGATATCGCCGAAAGGCGAGTGCTGAAAGACGTCTGCGGCCGTGAACTCCATGATCGGCGCCCAATCGGATTCGCTCGGCAGGGGCGCGGAGGGTTCGGAGTCCGGAGAAGAATCTGGCTCCATGGAGTCACGAGTCTTGCAGAGTATGGGGCTGGTGTTCGGCTCAATCGCCGTTGGGATCACAGCCCCCGAGGTGGCGTCCAACCGCCCATCCTCAATCGGCGCGGTCGGCTCCGAACTAGGGGTCGGAGCCGATGCGGGTGCGGCCTCCAGGGCTCTGTTCGGCGGCAAAGCTAGATCATGCTCGTCGTGACAGTGCGGGGCGCATGGCAGTGGTTCGAATCCGTCGAAGATCAAGTCCCCGCGGATGTCGGCCATGTAGTTTAAACTTCCAAATTTGACCTAACGGCCAGGGGCGTAGCTTTCGATCTGCTCTAGCTGGCCAAGTGAATCGGCCCGCAGTGCGAAGCCGCCAAAGACGATGATCTGTCCGGGGAGGAAGGTCTCACCCTCGACTGCATCGCCATTGATGATCGTAGGAGCCATCGGGCCTGACGGTGACGGCACAGAGGAACTCTCAATGAAAGCACCAATGTCGGTGTCAAAACCGGCGGATCTCGGGTAGGGGGTCCCGAACTGTGCGTCTAGGCCGGATGGTAACAGAGGCAGGGGACACGAAGTTTTACCCAGGTTCGGGCCCTCTTGATCAATGCTGGGGATATCGCTTATCGAGAACTTATCGGTCGACCCATGATAAGGGGTAAATCGGCCAGTTTATCGGCATATCGGCCGATTTATCGCTATATCGGCTGATTTATCGGCCCATTTATCATATCGGTCAGACAATGATAAGCGATAAATCGGCCGATTTATCGGAATATCGGAAGATATCTTGAACAGTGCTCTTGATGGAGGTAAAATCCTACGTCCTGCTTGATTAATATTGATGATATGGGTAATACAAGAGTTGATCTACCACGAGATCACAGAGGCTAAACCCTAGAAGCTAGCCTATGGTATGATTGTTGATGTGTATGTTGTCCTACGGACTAGAACCCTCCGGTTTATATAGACACCGGATAGGGTTAGGGTTACATAGGGCCGGTTACAATGGTAGGAGATCTGAACATCCGTATCGCCAAGCTTGCCTTCCACGCCAAGGAAAATCCCTTCCGGACACGGGACGGAGTCTTCAATCTTGTATCTTCATAGTCAAGGAGTCCGGCTAAAGGTATAATTCGGCTATCCGACCACCCCCTAATCCAGGACTCCCTCAATCCCCGTAACCCTAGACCTCGCTGCTCACAACTACTACCATTGGTGTCACCTCTTCGACGTCCACCGTGGGTGATGCAATCTCTGCTCTCACATTGCCGACGACTCTCTTCCTCAACTTCATGATCCGCAATGGGTCAAGGATGAGCTGACCATTATTCAATGGATCTACATGCGAGTCTCCACAGAGATCTTCAATCTCGTCCACTGTGACGGTGCTTCCTGTGCCGATCTATGGGCGGCCCTTCGTCAGCTCTTCCAGGACAACGTCAATGCTCGCGCCAACAATCTCCACGCCGAGCTTCGGAATATGGTGCAAGGTGATTCACCAGTCGGCGTCTACTGCCAACGCCTCAAGGCAATCGCGGATGAACTCCGTGAACTTGGTGATCCGATCGACGATCGCCAACTCATCAATGTCCTCCTCGTCGGTCTCAGCGAGCGGTTCGAGAAGCATGCCTCCTTCATCCCTATGATGCGTCCGCGTCCCTCTTTCGCCGAGGTTCGCTCGACACTCCAATGGGCCGATCGTGCCCTAAATACGAAGGACTCCCGTCCTCAGGTCTTCACTGCTTCTCCTCGCCCGCCTATGTCGACGCCGCCACCGCCACCTCCACCAACATCACCTCCTCAACCATACGGCTGGCGTCCAAGTCGCAACTACTGAGGCAAAAACCCTAGGCCACCGCAGTTCCGCACGGCGCCTGCTCCTGCTCCGCCCCGGCTCCACCAACTACACCACCATCATCCCCGGCTTCATCAACTGCACCACCACCGCCGCCCGAATGGCGCCCACATCTTGATCCATGGACAGGGCTAGTCCAGGCGTGGCCTATGCCCTGGTCCTCCCCTACACCATATGATGCCCCGCCTGCCTATACCGGTGGTTGGCAGCCCGGTGCCCGTCCTCACACCGGCGCTTTCGTCCTCGCGCCTCGACAGCCGACGGCCGCGTACCACACTGCTCCCTCCTACGCGCCATCGATCTACAACACCAGTCCTTATGCATCCTATGGCGCTCCATCATCCCCCTACATGCCGACGCCACCACAGCCGCAAGCTCCCATGACTACACCGGCCTCTACTTCGACTCCGAGCTAGGACCAAGCTTCTTTTCTACAAGCCATGAACAACTTTGCTGCACAAGGGAACTCAGGTACGGATTGGATTTTTGATTCTGGTGCTTCTCGTCATATGTCTGCATCGAGTAATTTGCTTTCTTCTTGCACACATTGGTCTTTTCCCTCTATTACTCTCGGTGATGGCTCTTCTATTCCTATTTACTGTGTCGGTCAGGCTCAAATCCAATCCTCAACTAAGCCTTTGCTTCTTCGAGATGTTTTTGTAGCACCTAATCTTATTAAAAATCTGATTTTTGTTCGCCCAATCACCACTGATAATCATGTTTTCGTTGAGTTTGACCCCTTTGGTTTGTGTGTGAAGGCTACCCGACCAAGGCCGAGATCGCTCGATTCAATAGCTCCGGTGATTTTTATTCTCTTCATGGTGCTCCAGTCGCTGCTCCTCCAACATCTATGGTGGTCTGTGTTGATCTGTGGCACCAACGTCTCGGCCATCCCAATAAAAATGTGTTATCCACTTTTCTTAGTGGATTTTCAATACCTTGTAATAAAGATTCTCATAATTTTTCTATGTGTCAGTCATGTCAATTGGGCAAACATGTTCGCCTTCCCTTTAGTTCCTCTCAATCCTCTAGTACTTTTCCTTTTGAATTAATTCATTGTGATCTTTGGATATCACCAATAGAAAGTGTATCTGGTTTTACGTATTCTCTTGTGATTCTTGATCATTTTACTCATTACGTTTGGACTTTTTCTTTACGCAACAAATCCGACGTTCATAATATATTCCTTAACTTTCAGCGCTATGTCTCGGTCCACTTTTTCCTCCCTATAAGATTCATACAATGTGATAATGGTCGTGAATTTGACAACTTTAAAAATCAAAATTTCTTTCTACAGTATGGAATTCTCTTGCGTTTCTCCTGTCCTTATACCTCCTCTCAAAACGGCAAAGCCAAGCGTTCTCTTCGTACTCTTAATGACATCATTCGCACTCTGCTTGTTCAATCTTCTATGCCTCCAACGTTCTGGGCCGAGGCCCTCCACGTGGCCACATATTTACTCAATATTCGTCCATCCAAAGTTAACCCACAAACTACTCCTTACTTCTTTTTATTTCTCTCTCGTCCAAATTACTCCGACATTCGCGTCTTCGGTTGTCTTTGTTTCCCAAATTCCTAGTCCACTTCCCCTAACAAACTTTCCCCGCGCTCTACCCCGTGTGTCCATCTAGGGTTTTCTGACGAGCACAAGGTTTATCATTGTCTAGATCTTGTTAGTGGTCGTGTTCACGTGTCTCGTCATGTCACATTCGCTGAAAATATTTTTCCCTTTTCCGAGCGTCTACAGTTAGATCCCAACTCACCCACGCCGTCCACTAGTCCCTCTCATCACAATCATCTCCCCTTCTTTCACCTGCTGACCTATCCAGCGAAACCAGCCGAATCCTCTACAGCGGTAGCGGATCCTTCCGCGACCACTTCTGTCCTCACCTCTGTTCCAGTAGAGGAAAACCCATTACACTCTATCGCGGCAGACCTCCTGCTGTCGCAGTCTTCACCGCCGTCTCTCGCGTCCGCTTCCTCCGCTACACCGGACGCATCCACCACATCACTGCGTTGGCCACAGCCGGGTACCATTCAACCCCAGTGTGGGCTTTGGCACTACCTTGTATCGTTCGGCCATGTACTTTGCTTTCTGCTTTCTCTATAAAGTGAGGCGACAGCCTGTTTCGAGAGGTGCACAACACTGAGCCGACAAACGAAGAACGATAGTATTCCAATCGATCCTTTCCCCGAACAGCTCGTTTAAAGCAACTTTAGGTAATTTCCTTGCAGCCAAAAGCATACTTCTTAGCAAAATGCAACCATTTGATTTCATATCATGGCGAAGAAAATCACGCTCACAACACAACTCTTATGGACATATATGCTCCCCGAGTGCTTGACAACAGTACCTCAAGTATGACCCTGTAAAATTATATACTCATTGTAGGCATTTATATCATGACAGAAGGATCGAAAATATCCAGAGTAATACAGCTTCACAATAGTACCGCCTTCATGTATAAGGTAGTAGTGCGACTGATATGATAATACTGTGATGCAGCCATTTTCCAAGTCATTGTTTTTATTTTGTAGCATGGTGTCATAGGTAGCCTGCTAGTCTTGAAAGAAAAAAATAATACCAAAATAAAAGCTTGCTGCTTTTATGGAGTAATGTAAAAAAAATGGAATCATTGCCGTGGCTCCAGTTCAGTAAAACTTTCATAAAATGAATGACCCAATATGAATAACAGATTCATACCAGAATTAATATACAAATGTGGTGCAGCTCGTACCGCTCAGTTTTAGCCCAATTTGTGTTGATTTTCTAACTTCTTTTTTGAGGGTTCCAGCCAGCTATCAGAGCAACTCCATTCTATTGTTCTTTAGTGGTATTATGGTGTCTTGTTGGTACCATAAGAAAGAAAGGCGGCCCCCATGTGCCCAATTTTGTTGTCTATTCCATGGGCTGCTGTCCATTATCTGTCAAATCAAGCCGACTATTTTCTTGTTGGTACTACGTATCCATTATTGTTTGATGGTATATCAAAAAATGTACAAGCAACGCTATTTAGATACAGCTCCCAGATTCACCAATACAGGTATCACGTTATTTAGAAACAACAACCAGATTCTTTTAATAGTGCAACTACTTTAAAAAATATATAAACATTAATTGCTATAATGATTATGTGACTATATTATTTTCCAGGTTTTGTTGTTGAAGTACTGTTGGCACTTGGCAGCATATATGTGTATAAAGGGTTGTGTTGTGAGCCAGATTTTTCTCTCCGAAGAGAGAGAGAGAGAGAGAGAGAGAGAGATCTGGCTCTCTTCAATTACCCGCAAAAAAAGTTTTTTCTCTCCAAAATAATTGAAACGAAATGTTTGCTTTACAAAGCTTATTGCCCGAAGCTTGCCTTTGGCTGCAAGGAATTACCAAACCTTACTTGGAACGAGCTGGAGACCAGAATGATTTTTTTTGGAAATGGAGGACCCTGGCCTCTGCATCTGAACGATGCATGCAGTTATTTTATTAATTATTTATGTAAGACATTACAAAGTCATACAACAGTAAGACTAAAGTTACCGTCTAGGCCGTGTAAGGACTCCAAATTTCAATGATTCCATTACATGCTTGGATGAGCTCTAGAGAATCTGATGAGGTACCAAATGGCGAGAAGAATAGGTTCAGTGAGCTTTTTTCATTGTCCTAGGGATGCAAACAGGGTGGCACATAATCTGACTAGGCGTACCTATGATTCAAATGTTGTTTATAATTGGAATGGTGACCCGCCTAGCTTTATTATCTCTGATATTATTTCTGATGTAATAGTAATTTGAAGTTTAATGAAATCCGCCCAAGGGCATCCCCTAAAAAAAAGCCACTGTTTAGGCAAGATATGTCGCTACTCCTATCCAATTGATGTAAGGATGTTGATAGTGTGGGCCTAATACCAAACAGACTTCATAGCCAAACATAACATCTATGACCTGAGGTCCCAACCAGGATGCCTGCCGAGTATGGGGCACCCACCAGTCCGGCGCACTCCTCAACTAGGACGCCTGCCGTGTATGAGGCTGCCGCAACCACCTGCCACCAATTCGTCTTCAGCACTGTACTGCTGCATCTACCTTGCCCGGTCTAGCTGCCATCGACGCCACCATGACGCCAAACAACGTCACCATTATGCGCACGTCCATCATCACACGCCCACTGGCAAGACCCCACTGCTCCATGCCGTTGCGACCACCATTGTCGACGTGCCAGATGCCACGCCGCTCCTCCGACGCGAAACACCACTTGTTGCCACTGGTCCCATCCCTTCCGCCTGTAATTCCTCAAACCGAGCACCCAAACGCCCCAGACGGCGCCTCCATGAAGAGTACGACACATGCAGTGCCACCACCGCCCAATCTAAGGAGATTTAGGGTTTTCACCCGGGCATGGGGTCGGGGCGGAGGGCAGGGACCTCGACGGCGCCAGCAAGTAGGAGAATGGCGACCCTAGTCATCGCCACCGTCGGGATGAACGAGTCATCTAGAGTTTCCTCCAGTTCGGTGTCACCTCTACTAGCCCCCCGAACGCACCTAGGCCGACGACCACGATCATAAGCCACCAAGTGCAGCGGGAGAGAGCCTGCAGCGCGGAGGAGAACCATCGGCGACTCATTGCCCACGCGGTCAAGACGCCGTCCATCCACCCCCCGCGAACGTCGCCAGCCGAGGGCGCCGTCGCTGCTACAAAACAATAACAACAACTCAGAAGACGGGGAGCATCATAGCATGATCACATCAGTCGACTGGGTAATGGATATTTGTCAGTCGTCAGAACTCAGTGACTTGGAGATATATTTACACTTGTACCTTATACATTAAGGTGGTAGTATTTGTAGGCTATATATTATTGGTACAATATTTGGAGAAATATAGTAATTCATATGGAACAATAACACAGATTGTGAGGAATTGATCAAATACACATTTTACCAACATTTGTTTTTTGTAAGCGCGGCATCAAATCCACTATGGCCTGAAAAACTTTGCACTTGAATGGCTGCAAAATATCCACATCGATTGAAAGTTTTTTGAGATTTTCATATATAGGTGGTGGTAACACAACATTTTGTCTTAGCCTGCGGCGCAGATTCAAGTCTCCTATTTAAGACATCTTCATTGGGTCCAGCAATAATGCGGTGCAGGAAAAGAAAGCTAGCGATAGGCTACACAGTGTTTGTGATGTTGATTGTGCACCAGGCTGTTCGTTTGAAATGTCGTCACAACAGCTCTTGCTATGACATGTTCTATATCATTTACTTATCGGTCTATCTCCTCTCCTTGCATATAAATTTTCAAAATAACCTTTTGCGTGTAAAAATTTATTTATTGACTTCATGCTCATGCGCAAGGCCTCTCCTTATAGTAATTATTGTTGAAATGTATTTTTACAGTAGTTGTACTACTACCTTATACATTAAGGTGGTAGTATTTTGAAGCCATATATCGTTGGTAACGGTATTTCAAGACAATAGTAATTGTTTGAAAAAAATTTGGAAGTTGTTTCTAAATAATATGATAACTATATTGGTAGTACACATGCACTATTCATCCTCAAAGTCCATGTTTTTTTGCACATCCCACATTTCAAGATATTTCTTCCTGAAATTTTGCATACATACACATCACATCCTTGTATACTTGAATAATTTTCAGAACATCCTACTCATCGTTGGCACTGAGCCCATGTCTACTCCAACCCCAGCCAGAGGTAGACTATGGTCGTCCTTGCCTCCGCGGTGACTTTTCTTTATCGCTTCAACTCACAGCGTGATTACAAGGCCGGTGGCGGCAACTAGAGCTCTCGGAGTGCAGGATCGAAGATGGGCACGTGATAAACTAGGTCTTCCTCATTGGTCTTTCCGTCACTTCTGCTCCTCCGGCAAGTCCCTGTCGGACGCCTCCGGGACAACGCGCCGCCTTGACAGGAGGCTCTGAGATATCCGACGTGAGATGTCTCCAACGGCTCCTGTACGGAGCGGCGATCCAGAAGGCGACGGGGAGTGCGATGCGGGGGCGGCGGCAGCTGGCCGGCAGGGCGCGGTGGAGTGGACGTTGGTCAAGTCGGCCGCGGCGCCGGCGGTTTCTGCGCTCAGGGAGGGGCGGCGGGAAGCATCGGTGGGCGCTGGTGGCTGGTCCGGCAGCCGCTTTTGGGCTCTGGCGGGGGAGGAGTCAGATGCGGAGGAAGAGGCGGACGTCGACGGGGAGGGGATGGCCCGTGGCCCGTCCCAAAGCTCGGTGGGGGATTTCGTAGGCAGGGCGGTGGAGCTCGGGGGTTCGCTCCATCCTGGCAGGTGGCGTGCTTTCGCGCCTGGGGGTCGTGGCCCCCGCCGGCACGGTCCTCCGCCTGGTGCGGCGCACCAAGCGGCCCGGCTGCCGTCTCCGCGTCCGCGGTGGACTGCCCTTTCTGCCCCAGATGTGGAGGACGGGCTCCTACTTCGGGCTAGTCCGCAGAGCCCAGGGGTGGCTGCTGCGCCGGCGTCGGCGGCCCGGGCGACGGCGGCGGCGCCCGGGTTGCCTGGCCCTAGGGTAGGAGCCTTGGCGCTGGCGGGCCAGGTGGGCCGGGGTGACTCCCTAGCGGATCGGCCCACTTCGGGTTCGGTTTCGGCCCAAGAGGTTGCGGTCGGTCCGGGGCAGAGTAGCCAGGATTCTGCTGGGCCATTGGGTGGCTCGCCCGGTCCAGTCGGCCCAAGCCCAGTTGAGCGGGTACTTAAGTGGCTGTGGCTGCCCAGAGGAACCCTAGATCCGTCGATAGGTTTCCTAGCCACCAAATCGAAAGTGAGACGCCTCGGCCACTCCGCTCACTCTCTCTTCCCCATCCCCCCTCCGCCGCCCCTCGTGCGCTCCTTCGCCAAGGTGGTGGCTATGGGCTCCAAGGCCGACCAGCGATCGGACAAGCGCCCCCTTCCCCCTCCTGATGTGGTGCCGGCGTGCGGCCGCGAGCGCGAGATTCAGGCGCAGTCCAAGGCGCACGGTGCGGCGCGCGATGGCGAGTCGGGTGGTTGGGGTCCGCCGCCGGCGTGGTGGGTGAAGGACCAGGAGCTCAAGAAGCGGAAGAAAGAAGAGCACAAGAGGAAGGGGCTCGAGCTCAAGCACAACGAGGAGATGCCGCAGTTCCAAGGCGACTGGATCGGCGACCCTTTCGCGGCGAAGAAGAAGAAGTTCAAGGCCGCGGGGCCGGCGGGATGCAAGCCGCCGTCGTCCATGCAGGCGGGGTCGTCGAAGGGCACGACGGCTGAGCCAATCCCGGTGGAGGAAGCCAACGACAGAGAGTGTTTCAAGTGTGGCCGAGCAGGGCACTTTCAGAGCAACTGCAAGTTCGCGCCACTCTGCATTCTCTGCTCCCAGGAGGGCCATGTCTCGGCGTGCTGCCCCTCCCGTGGCAAGCCGCTTCTTCTCCAGACTATGGGGCATGCCATCCCCGGGGGCGGTTTCTTCTGTCTGCAGTTCCCAGAAGATGCTGATGATGGTCAGAGCGGGTTCGGGGTCAACGCCGCCGTCCTCTCCGCGGCCCCGGGCGTGCTGTCGAAGGAGATTTTGGAGGTGGAGCTGCCGCATCTGTTTGAGGGGGAGTGGGACTAGCAGGTGGCCCAGATCGACGCTGACTACTTTTCAGTGGTCTTCCCGGACCTGGCGATGCTGCACATGGCGACCCGCAGTGGCAAGATTTTCCTTTCCCTCAATAACATCACCGCCCTCATCCGTGACGTCGTGGATGATGAACCCAATGGAGAAGCGATGCCCGAGGTTTGGGTGAAGCTCTGGGGCATTCCCTCCAGGCACCGTAAGGTGGACCGCCTCATGGCTGGGCTGACGATGCTGGGCCGCCCTCTGATGGTGGACGATCTGACCTTGATCCGCTCCGGCCCGGTGCGGATGCGCTTCGCCTGCCGCATGCCCGAGAAGCTGCGGGGATCGGTCCAGCTCTGGCTCAGTGGAGAACGTTTCCTCATCAAGCTCGAGGCAGAGCTCACACACCGCCGCGGGGCACCGACGCTTCCTCCACCCCCGCCGCCAAGCCACAACAAGAGCCCGGATCAGGGCGACAAGGACAAGCCTCAAGACAAGGAACATGACAAGGATCCCGACGCAAGCATGGAGGATGACTCCATCGACACGCCGGCATGGGAGAAGCTTGGCATCCGGGGTGCGGGCTCGCCGCCGGCCCAACAGCGTCAACCCTGGACTCTATGGTGGGGCCGATGGAGATGGACGTGGCCAACCAAGATGGCTCCAACTTGGGGTTGGTCTCCCTCTAGGCTCCGTCAGGGCTTGACAAGGGGATCATGGCATCTTGTGACACAGGTGTGCTAGCGGGCGAGCGCACGCCGATTCTGCTGTTGGAGAGCACCGCCCTCCCATCCTTGGCTGGTTCGCCGGCTTCGGGTGGGCAGGATGGCAACAAGAGTGGTTCCGTCGGCAGGCGAAGAAGCTCGTGGGGCGCAAGGTGGCCACGGATGGGATCATGCCCATGGAGCCGTTGGGCGCGCCGCCTACGCCTTGCCAGTCGGTGATGGCTCTTGCCGCCCCCCTTGTGTAGCCCATTGGCGACGCCCTGCTCCAGAAGGCAGCCAAGGCGGCCCAGATCGCGCAGGCCAAGCGGTCCAAGGTGGTGGCCGCGGTCCCGGTCCGCTCCAGCTCGCGCTAAGGCTGGACTGCCGGTGATGCAGCGGGCCCAGCTCATTCAGGCGCAGAAGAATCTTGAGACATCAGGTAACCCTCCCCCTCGTTTTACGATTCTTCAGTCATTTTCTGATGACCATCTTGGTGAGGTGTTGAGGGAGAGTGGTGTGGACGCATCATGCTCGGGGGTATGCGTGAGCTGCTGCCTCTATTGCGCGCGTCCGCGCAGGTGCAAGCGACGATCGCTGCTGCGGCAGCGGTGCATGCTGATCAGATAGAGCAGGAGGCAGAGGCCTCGCAGACTCTAACGTCTCGGCCCAATGAGGTGGTGTTGGCAATAGGGGTTGCCCCCCTCCTTCGTTTTGCAGGATCAAGGCGAGGCGAGTGGCCAAAGCGGTGTCCTCTAGGGGTATCTGTCTCCGCAATAGAATCATCTAGATGAGCGCCATCTTTTGGAACATCCGTGGGTTCGGCCACGCGGGCAGGAGATCCCAATTAAAGGATTATATGCGCAGAGAAGGGATAGATATTGTAGCTTTACAGGAGACCATTAAATCGGAGTTCCGGCATCAGGATCTACTTTCTATTGATCCCCTGGAACGTTTCTCCTGGTACCACCTTGCTGCTAATGGGCACTCGGGGGGTATGCTGCTGGGCTTAGACCTAGCAATCTATGAGGTGACCGCATGGGATGCGGGCACCTTTGTCCTGGCTAGCCACATTCGCCACCGTCAGACTCAGAGGGAGCTGGTGGCGATCCAAGTCTATGGGCTAGCGGATCACACGCGTTCGGCCGCGTTTTTGGCCGAACTGCAAGCGAAGGTGCTGGCGGTGAGTATTACGCTCACGCCCCTGGTGGTGGGGGAGATTTTAATCTTATCCGCTCGGGTGCGGATAAGAATGACAATAACATCAATTGGACGAGGGTTTCCATGTTCAACAATGCGATCGCCTCGATGGCTATTAGGGAAGTAGACAGGTCGGGGGCTCGAGACACATGGACGAACAAGCAGCTGGACCCTGTGCGGTTGGTGCTTGACCGAGTCTTCATTTCCCCTAAATGGGAACTGTTGTATCCGCTCTGCTCGCTAATTGCAGAGACCCGGATCGGGTCGGATCATGTCCTACTTATCCTTACCTTAGGGGAGGAAAGGATTCGCCGTAGCCCTCGTTTCTACATCGAGACGGCGTGGTTTGAGTATCCTGATTTCGAATCCTTCTTTAGGGAAAAGTGGCAGGCCTGTGTGAGCCAGGTGGGCCAACAAAGGGGGCCCATGTACTTCTGGATCGCGGTAGGGAGCCACCTTCGGGCCAGTCTCAAGGGCTGGGGAGCCAACTTGGGTAGGCAGGAGCGATCACTAAGAGAGGGCATTTTACCCGAGATCGCGAGCCTCGACCAGCAGGTAGATGCACGACCGTTCTTCGAACAGGAATGGGCTCATCGCTATGCGTTGGAGAACCATGTTCAGTCATTGCTGTGGGCGGAAGAGGAGTATGGGAGGCATCGGGGAGGCCTGAAGTGGACCATTAAAGGGGACGCTAATACTAAGTACTTCCACGCCTACGCCAGCGGGAGACGGTGCAGGTGTGCTATCCTTCGCTTGCAATCTGACCAGGGATTGCTGTTGACGCATGAGGCCATAGTGCGGCATGTTTATGACTTCTATATCCAACTAATGGGGACGAGCGAAGAGCAGCGTGCGGGGGTACGCGCTGACCTATGGGACTCCTTCCAGCTCATCACTGACTGCGAAAACGAGGAGCTGGGCCTCGCCTTCTTACCCGAGGAGATAGATGCGGCTCTTTCGAGCATGAAGACAGACACTGCCCCAGGCCCGGACGGCTGGCCCGTTGCCATGTTCAAGCATTTCTGGTCGCTTCTTCAGGCTCCAGTGTTTGACGTGTGTAACGGCTTCATGCGTGGGACAGTAGATATCTCTAGGCTTAATTTCGGGATCCTCTCGCTGATCCCTAAGGTTGGAGGGGCAGATAACATTCGCGAGTTTAGGCCGATAGCGCTCATTGATGTTCCGTTCAAGATCTGTTCTAAAGCCACCTCTTCCCGCTTGGTCCCGACAGCGCATCGCACCATCAGCCGTACCCAAACGGCTTTCATTCGCGGTCGTAACATCTTGGAGGGTTCTCTGGCGCTTCAGGAGGTCATCCACGAGCTCAAACGCACCAAAGAACCGACAATTCTCCTGAAATTGGATTTTGAGAAAGCGTACGACCGCGTGCATTGGAATTTTTTGTGGCAGGTCCTACTTAGCCGAGGTTTCTCGGCCATGTGGGTGCACCGCATAATGCAATTGGTCTCGAATGGCCATACTGCTATTTCGGTCAACGGAGAAGTAGGGAACTTCTTTAGGGACAAGCGGGGACAGCGTCAGGGCGACCCCACGTCTCTTCTCCTGTTCAACTTCGTGGTAGACACACTCGCGGCTATGCTGCGCAGGGCGACTGCGGCTGGCCATATCAAGGGTGTGGCTGGCCACCTTATCCCAGGGGGGATCTCCCACTTGCAGTACGCAAACGATACTCTGCTACTGTTCCAACCGGACGACCACAACATCGCTACGGTGAAGGCCCTGTTGTTAAGTTTCGAAGTGATGTCCGGTGTCGGTATCAAAACCGGCGGATCTCGGGTCGGGGTCCCGAACTGCGCGTCTAGGCTGGATGGTAACAGGAGGCAAGGGACACGAAGTTTTACCCAGGTTCGGGCCCTCTTGATGGAGGTAAAACCCTACGTCCTGCTTGATTAATATTGATGATATGGGTAGTACAAGAGTAGATCTACCACGAGATCAGAGAGGCTAAACCCAAGAAGCTAGCCTATGGAATGATTGTTAATCTGTATGTTGTCCTATGGACTAAAACCCTCCGGTTTATATAGACACGGGAGAGGGTTAGGGTTACACAAAGTCGGTTACAATGGTAGGAGATCTACATATCCGTATCACCAAGCTTGCCTTCCATGCCAAGGAAAATCCCTTCCGGACATGGGACAAAGTCTATAGTCTTGTATCTTCATAGTCCAGGAGTCCGGCTGAACGGGGTGTCCGGCCATCCGGACACCCCTAATCCAGGACTCCCTCAGCAGCCCCTGAACCAGGCTTCAATGATGACGAGTCCGGCGCGCAGATTGTCTTCGGCATTGCAAGGCGGGTTCCTCCTCCAAGTACTTCATAGAAGATTTTGAACACAAAGATAGTGTCCGGCTCTGCAAAATAAGTTTCCACATATGGCCATAGAGAGAATAATATTTACACAAATCTAATATGTTGACGTATTCCGTAGTGTGACACACCATGGCCAAGCATTTATCCAAATCATTTTATTATCCCACCTCAGCGTGTCATGCGAGGCGGTTTCCTTGGCACGTCTTGTTAAAGCATAGATCGTGTCCCCTTATTCCGGGATTCTCATCAATACGTGCATGGGTAACCCAACCGCGCCATCGATTACGGCGCTTGGAGATAAGCGAGTTTTACCAGGCTGGTGGGGACACGTAGTTGCGTCCACCCATATAAGGGGATAAGGATCCACCTTTTCACCTACGCCTTCTTCATCCTTTGCCTATCCATTCTCGCGCACTCGAGCTCCAGCGCCCAAGTCCGCACTCCTCACCTCAACCTTCTCCATCCATGTCCGGAGCGGGAGGCAAATGGATGGTCTCCTCCGTCACGGAGGGGCACATCAAAAAACTGAGGAAGGCCGGATACTTGTCTAACGACATCACGCACCGGCTTCCCGAAGAGGGGCAGCTCCTCCCCACCCCAAGGCCCCATGAGAGGGTAGTGTTCCTTGCCCACTTCCTCCACGGACTTGCTTTCCTATCCACCCATTCGTCCGGGGACTCATGTTCTACTACGGCCTAGATTTCCATGATCTGGCCCCGAACTTCATCCTCAACATCTCGGCGTTTATCGTCGTGTGCGACGCTTTCCTCTGCATCCGCCCCCATTTTGGCCTATGGCTCAAGACTTTCAACTTCAAGCCGAAGGTGGTGCGCGGAAACCAGGCAGAGTGCGGAGGCGCCATGGTGGGCAAGATGCCAAACGTCTTATGGCTCGAGGGCTCATATGTGGAGACCCTGAAGGGGTGGCAGTCGGGGTGGTTTTACATCACCGAGCCACGCGACCCTGAGTGTGTCGCAGCCCCCGAGTTCCGGTCCGGACCCCCAATGCGGCTCACGTCCTGGAAAGAGACGGGCCTGTCGTGGGGCAGCAAAGGAGAGGTGACTGGACTGCAAACATGCATCCAAATCCTGGTTGACAAGCAGCTCAAGCTTGTCAACGTAGTCCAGGTTATGCTCATCCGCCTGATCCTCCCGTGTCAACAACAGGCCTTCAATCTCTAGGAGTTCAACCCGGCGCAACATCGAACTCTGAGCAGGCTCTTCGACACGATGTACGAAGATGCCTGGAAGGTGCTTTTCAAGGGTGCCAAGGCTCCCGCATCCGCTACCGAGGATCGCAGATTCAGCGCGCAGCGTCATGCTAGCGCGGTAAGTTGTTTGTACCTTTTACAGGGTATTAGTTTTTCATAGTTTAACTCTATGCGGGATCTAAGCTCCCTTACCTTTGACAGGTTTGGCAGGCGAAGTCCGGACAGATCGACTGTCTGGCTCCTTTGCCCGAAGACCGAGCCGATGCCCGCTTGGCGAAGCTGCTGGTTCCGGCACCCCATGTGGTGCCGGAGAAGAAGGCCACGAAGAAGGCCACGGGGACTCGAAAGAGTGCCCGGCGCCAGGAGGTGTCGGGTTCATCATTCGACGACTCCAAGGCACATTCCTCTCGTGAAGACGAGGAGGAAGAAGAAGAGACCTGTCCCCCCCAGCGGGAGGAGAGAAGAAAAGGAAGGCCGCCCTCACTGGGGAGGCCAAAGGGTCCAAGAAGGGGAGAACCCTTCCCCCGGACTACTCCACCGACGCCGACGATGCCGGAGAAGTGTGGCCACTCAGGGCCAAGCCCTTGGCGAAATCGTAAGTATCCGGGTACCAGAGTAATTCATAGTATTCCTGTATTGCACAACTTTCCCTTATGTCGAATATGATTATGCAGCCCACCCAAAGACCGGCTCGATGCATCGTCGAGCGGTTCACTGGACTCGTCGGATGTGAATTCGCTTCCGACGGCTTCCTCCCTCCGCCCTACGGACGACGCCGAAGTGTTGTCTCAAGAGGTTCCAAGCCGGGAAGAGGTGGTCCTGGAGGCGCCGCAAGGCGACCTCCCGGACTCCAAGAGTAAAGGGGATAAAACCCCCCAGGGCTCCAAGTCCGGCTCTAGACCGGACACCGCTCCGAAACCTTCAAAGGTTCCAAAGTCCGGCGGGGGACCTCCTTCCAAGAGGAGCAAGCCCACCGTGCCGGTGACCCCCGTCCAACCTGAGGCGCCGGACAATCTGTTGGAGGCGCTCAAAGGCGCCTCCATCGACGAGGAGCACCGCACCATTATGAGTGCGGTGGTCCAGAAGGTTCAGTCCACCAAGAGCGGACTGACTGAAGCTTTTACTAGCCTTTTAACAGGCTTTGAGGTAAGTAAAGGATGTGTAAATAATATTACCGCATAGACAGTAGCCCCTGATGCTCTGTTTGGCGTTCGGGAAGAAAAGCCAAATAGAGGAGCAAATAAAATTCACAGGAGTCTAACAAAAAGGTGTCAATATGCGTATGCAGGCTTCTCTGTTGGTGTCCGCCGCACTGACTATGGAAGTGGACACGCTAAAGCGCAACCTCGAGCGGTCCGAGCAACAGCTCGGGCGTGCCAAGAAGCAGCTCGAGGACAATGAAGGTAAGAAATACCTTGTTTAAGTATATATATAAAAAGTGCAATGGAAAAAAATGACAGGAGTATCGTGGCTATTGTAGGGGCCACGTCTGAGGTGGCAACCCTTAAGCAAGCGCTGGTCAAGGCCGAGAAGAGGGCGGCCACGGAGCGCATCGAGCGGGAGAAGTATGAGGCCCAGGTTGGCAAGGTGCGGCAAGAGCTCCAGGTTCTCATGAAAAAACATGAGAGTTTGGAGCTTGACTCAAAGACGCGAGCGTCCGAGCTTGCGGTGGCTATTAAAGATGCCAAGTCTGCCAAGGCCGAATCCCAGAAGACCCTCCAGGAGTTGGATGCGGTGAAAAAGATAGCGGCGGGTAAGGCATTCTTTATGCAAAGTAAATATGTAAACGTGTGTTACTTGTTACTTACCCGAATCTAGAGTTCTCCAGGAGCCTTCGCGGATCTTCCCCGTAGCGTGTCCGATGCTGCCGCATTCTATCGACCCGAGGAGGGAAGCTCAACAGAGAAGGTGTTCTGGTCTCAGTATGTTGAGGCCAGACACCCCGTGCCCCTAAGCGACCAGCTGAAGCAACTGGTCAAGCTCCACAAGGTGGCCGAGCAGGCCATGAAGGGCCTCATAGTTCAGCTGTGGCCTGGAGAGGCTCTGCCTGGGAGCTATTTCGGGCTGGTGCGGCGGCTGGTGGGGGCCTGTCCAAGGCTTGAAGTCATCAAGCGCTCCGTCTGCATTGAAGGTGCCCGTAGGGCCCTTGCCCGTGCTAAGGTGCACTGGGGCAAGCTGGATGTTGAGAAGCTTGTGAAGGACAGGCCACCGCCGGGGAAAGAGTATCGCAAGCCCGAGAATTATTATAAGGATGTTCTGAAGGGTGCCTGCCTTATGGCAGATGAATGTTCCAGGGATGTAATCTTTGAGTAAAACTCGCTCGTTTTGTCCTGTGCGCTGAAAACTTGTTCATATGCACTAAGCAATGCTGTTGGAATTTAAAATATTACCTTCTGTACGGCTGTTTATCAATTCGGAGAGGTGGCGAGTCGTCGTCTTCTGCCCCCGTGCCGCTAGTGCTGGGGTGTTCGGGGATAAACCTGAGCCCTCTTTTTCCCATGTTTGGGTCCTTCGAGGGAGGCGCTCAGCACAACGAACAAGGCAATCGGACTATAATGCTTGAACACTCTCACTTAGCCATAGAATTCTATAATCTTAAATTTCGGCGAAGCCCCTGGTATTCGAAAGACCGAGTTCGGGGCGCTATCCACGCCTTGGCCGGACAGAGCCGACTCCTCGCTCTAAGCGGCATAAGTCTTTAAGGACTCGGAAACCTCTTGAACAGCGACCAGCTCTCACTTCATCATGACAGTCAGTTTTAGCTTTCTCTACTGAGGTGCTCGACCCAGCTTAACTGGGGCACAATCACAGTAGTTCTCCTAGTGCTACCTTAGCCGATATAACGGAACGTAAGGCACCAAAACATAGGAGCCGGGCAAACCCAACTATTGACCCAAGACATGATTCGGAGCCGATGCATATAATGCTATAAGTTCGAGGTGCCGCACTTGGTAAAGTGTTCGGACTTCTCACACCATATTGAGGGGTACTAAAGCCCCTGGCGTATTTTGGGCCGTACCAAAGTGTAAGGGTGCAACATGTCGTTAAGGAACATATATTTGTAAAAAAGGTAATGCAAAAATAGACGAAAGCTATGCATTGTTTATTAAAAAGGGCTGCGATCAAAGCAGAACGATACAAATAATGCGATAAGCAAAAGGTTGGACTATTTAACATGTCCGTTCCAGGGGCAGGCTGCGGAATGGTATGCGAAACAGGTATACTACTCGTGATAGAGACCACCTGGGAGTTCTGTAATGCGGCATGGCTTGTCTGCTTCCCTGGTTCTTGCATCGTTTGTGCGGCAATTGAACTGCCGAACAGGCCTTCCGAAGAATGGAGTCCTGAAAGTAACAGAACATTAAAAAATCGGCAGCCCCTGGTGCGGTTTAAGCCGTGTTTCGGGCGTGCCGTGATAGTGCCCCTCCCCCTGCATCCATGGTATTTCTAGAGTGTAGTTATGTACGCGAAGCACCGGCGTCGCATTTTTGCGAGGGCTGGGGTTGGGGCCGTATTGCTACGCCTGCTCGGAACGTACTAGGCGGTCTTGTTGTAGGTTACTCCGGGTGCGCTTGACGGTGTCCGAATGTTTAATGGCTGAACTGGAGAACTGCCTGGAGAGGCTGCTTTGTACTTCCGCTGCAAGGGCCGCCGTGTGCTCCTTCGTTCGGAGGGAGCGTTCGGTGTTTCCATTGACCATAATTACTGCTTGAGGGCCTGGCATCTTGAGCTTAAGGTATGCGTAGTGAGGTACCGCATTGAACTTGGCGAATGCGGTTCGCCCGAGCAGTGCGTGATAGCCACTGCGGAATGGGACTATGTCGAGGATTAACTCCTCGCTTAGGAAATTATCCCGAGATCCGAAGACCACTTCAAGTGTGACTGAGCCTGTACAGTTGGCCTCTACACCTGGTATTACGCCTTTAAAGGTCATTTTGGTAGGCTTAATCCTCGAGGGATCTATGCCCATTTTCCGCACTGTATCCTGGTAAAGCAGGTTCAGGCTGCTGCCGCCATCCATAAGGACTATAGTGAGATGAAATCCGTCAATAATTGGGTCTAGAACCAATGTGGCGAATCCGCAATGACGGGTGCTAGTGGGATGGTCCCTTCGATCAAAGGTGATCGGGCAGGAGGACCATGGATTGAACTTTGGGGCGACTGGCTCTACCGCGTATACGTCCCTTAACGCGCGCTTCCGCTCCCTCTTGGGGATGTGGGTTGCGTATATCATGTTCACCGTCCGCACTTGTGGGGGAAAACCCTTCTGTCCACTGTTGCTCGGTGAGCGGGGCTCTTCGTCGTCATCGCTATGCAGCCCTTGTCGGTATTTTCGGCATTTAACTTGCGTGCCTGCTTGAACACCCAACAATCCCTATTGGTGTGATTGGCCGGCTTTTCGGGGGTGCCATGTATCTGGCACAAGCGGTCGAGTATTCAGTCCAAACTGGACGGGCTCCTAGGATTTCTTTTGAATGGCTTTTTCCGCTGACCGGATTTATAGCCTCTGAATCCGGCATTAACTACCGTATCCTCAGCATTGTCACTGTTAATGCGGCGCTTCTACTTGTTGCGACACGACCTGCCACTATTGTCCCTGGTATCCGAATTACCAGGGTTCTTGGTCATATTGTTACTACGAGCAAGCCAACTGTCTTCTCCCGGGCAAAAGCGGGTCATGAGTGTCGTGAGTGCTGCCATAGATTTCGGCTTTTCCTGTCCAAGGTGCCGGGCAAGCCACTCGTCACGGATATTGTGCTTGAAGGCTGCTAGGGCCTCTGCGTCCGGACAGTCGACTATTTCGTTTTTCTTTGTTAGGAACCGCGTCCAGAATTGCCTGGCCGATTCCTCTGGCTGTTGAATTACGTGACTTAGGTCATCGGCGTCTGGGCGTCGCACATAAGTGCCTTGGAAATTGTCGAGGAATGCGGCTTCCAGGTCCTCCCAACAACCGATTGATCCTGTTGGCAAGCTGTTAAGCCAATGCCGAGCTGGTCCTTTAAGCTTGAGTGGGAGGTATTTGATGGCGTGGAAATCATCGCCGCGGGCCATGTGGATATGGAGATAATCCTCGATCCATACCGCAGGATCTGTTGTGCCATCATATGATTCGATGTTTACGGGTTTGAAACCCTCGGGGATTTGATGATCCATTACTTCGTCTGTCAAGCATAGTGGGTGTGCGGCGCCTCTGTACTGGGCTATATCACGACGTAGCTCCAATGAGCTTTGTCTACTATGTTCGACCCTCCCGGATGTGTCTGGCATGACGGTTACTGTCTCGAGTCATGGGGCGCCCACGCGATCCGTAGACCGATCTTGTTTGCCTTGCCTTGTCCTCCAACATATCTCGCAGGTCAGGCGCATTTTCCCGTGCCTTGGTACGGGGTGCGGCTTGAGTGGAGGGTCGAGAGGCCTCTCTGTCACGGCCACGAGGTGGCCGGTCGGCCGTATCAAGTGCTAGTGATGTAGGTTTGAGTGCTTCCTCCTCTAATCGGGGTAGCTTTTGGAGGGGCGCTCGAGTTTATGCTCTTTGCCGCAAGGACTTCAGTCCATCTGTCGGCTAGCAAATCTTGATCAGCTCTAAGCTGTTGCTATTTTTTCTTGAGGCTTCTTGTCGTGGCCATAAGCCTGCGTTGAAAACGCTCTTGCTCGACGGGATCCTCTGGCACGACGAATTCGTCGTCGTCGAGGCTTGCCTCGTCTTAGGAGGGAGGCATATAATTGTCGTCCTCGACCTCTCTGTCTGCCGCTCTCTCATGAGGGCTGGCTTCTTGTCGGGTGGTAGGTGCGACATATGCCAACGGGTGGCTTATCATTGTGGGAGCCAATAAAACATCGCCGGTGCCTGGAAACGAGATAAGGCGAAGACATGCACGCCGGCGAATCTTACCCAGCTTCAGGGCTCTCCGGGGAGATAACACCCCTACTGCTGCTCTGCGGGGTCTCCACATGGTTACTAAACGAACAAGAAACTACACAATGCTCCTTGAGCTGGTTTGGGTGGAAGGAAGAAGGGCTCAGCTAGCGTGCCCCCTCCCCTCGTATGGTGTCTAAGTCTCACTTGAGCGCCCCCCCTTGCATGGGTGCACCGGGGGGTTTATATAGGCCTACCCCCCGGGGGTACAGAGGTAATCCAGCTGGGCGCGGGGCCCAGCTGTCTGTGACTGTGCTCGCCGGCTTCCGCGCCGGCTGCTGGGGCCTGCCGACTGGTGGGTCCCACCGGCTGCCGGCTCCCTGGTCGACAGGCAGGCCCCACCGGCCAGGGCCTGGTCGGTGGCTGGTTACTGTCGCTCCATGCTGTTGACGCGGGCTTGGTCGGGGTAAGCGTGGCTACAGTACCGCCGCCCTGGCGGGCGATTAATGTAGCCCCGCCGTATCTTGTCTCTTTAATGGGCGTCTCCTTCGAGGATGATGGCGAGCCGGCTATGGGGAGCCGGCTCCGCGTCAGGCCCACTTGGGAGGAGGTGCGGCCGCCTTCGGTATCTCTCTGCCCGAAGGGGCCCACCGCCTCAGGGGCCACGCTGGTGGCCCATCGTGGACGGCGTGGGGGGCGCCATGGCAACAGTGCCGCGCCGGACGGGCGTGGCCACCCGTACGGCGCACTGTACAAGGCGTGCTCCGGGTTTTGGGGACGGCAGACTCCAATGTAGCCACGCCCTGCTTCATTATCACAGGGTGGACGCGTACTCTGCGGGTACGACCTTGACCGCTTTATGGGAGCCGGCCTCTTGGAGTCGGCTTTGTTGTAGCCGGCTTCACGTAGTCGGCCCTCCACAACTTTCTTCACGAGGGTAAAGGACGGGCCGCCCCCGAAGCCGGCCTAGAAGATAGCCGGCAAAGGGGGGAGGCAGCCCCAGGTCTTAAGTCTTCTTGATAGCCAGACGGGCTCGTAATTTTTTCTGATGGGCCAGGGGAAGCCGGCTAGGCTACCCATGGCTATTTACTCCGACAGTAGTCCTCGAAGCTGGGCGAGCTTCGCGGCGGACAGGAGGACGAGAAGCTTGGCTAGCTTCATACCCTGAGGAGCAGACCCTGCCGTCGCAGGCTGACTTTGGAGAACTTATTTGTTTATCCTTATGACCACGGTTGACCCGCGGGCAGCCCGCGGGCCCCACGACGGGCTACGTGGCGGAGAAGTCCACGACGGGCTACGCCGCCGCAGGCCCGGGCCCGCCACTCCTCGGCCTCGGCCCGGGCGCAGATCTTCTGTGGCCTGAGGGGACTGCTCGCCTCCCCGCGGCCATTTCTTCGTGTCTTTAGCGCGCAGTAAACGCGGGGCGTGGAGGAAGTGGGCACGATCGATCCCCACGATCCCCCACGCCGCGCCTCCTCGGCTCCGGCACACGAGCCTACAAGTAGGAGGGGGAGGGGGAGAGACAAAGGCTTGCTCGCTCCCCCGCTCCCCGTCCCTCCTTGTTCTCCGTTCCTTTCTTCTTCCTCCGCGCCCGACGCAATCTCTCGTCACAGCCTGCCCACGCCGCCATGTCCATGGCGCTGTCGAGCTCGTGGGACGGCTCCAATGTCCACGAAGATCACATAGGGTTTCTCCGCCGGACCCGGCGCCTGCCCGCCGCCAACCTCGTGCAGGCTCGCCTGGCGCCGGAGGCGGAAATCTCGCCGGCACCGGAGGAAGGCGAGCGCGTCGTCTTCCGCATGCATTTCCTGCGTGGCTTCGGCTTCCCGGCGAGCGGATTCATGCATTCCTTCCTCGACTTCTACCGTCTCCAGCCGCATCACCTCACGCCCAACGCGGTGATGCTGCTGTCGGCCTTTCTCTCCCTCTGCGAAGGCTTCTTGGGAGTGCTGCCCACGCTGGAGCTTTGGGCGGAGCTCTTCCAGAACAAACTCGGCACCGTCTCTGCCGGCGTGCCCGCCCCCTGCGGGGCCTTCATCGCGATGAAAAGGTCAGGTGATAACAACCCCTTCCCGCACACCCCCTTAATCCAATCGGTGAAGCTTTTGCAAAAATCATACTTCTACGTCAAGAACGTCGCCCCGCAAGGAGACTACGTTAATCTGCCGGCTTACGTAGCCGGCCCGCCGGCTGGGAGGCAGCCGTCTTGGGGCTTCAGATCCAAGTCCTTATCTCCAGCTGGGAACGCCACCATCGCCCGGCTTCGGGTGATGATCCAGTCGGAAGGCCTGCGCGGGGCCGACTTGGTGGCCGCCTTCGTCGAGCGCCGGATCCTTCCTCTTCAGAGCCGGCCCCACATGCTATGCCAGATGAGTGGCCGCCTCGACCCTTGCCGGCTGAGCACATGGGACATGCCCCATGCCGAGGTAGCGCTCATGGTGAACTACATCGCCAACCTCAAGCTCGCCGATGACTGGCAATACGGCAAGGCGCCGTATTCTCGCGCCCATCCTCTGCCCGTGGTAAGTCCTTCTTTCTATCATCAGCCGGTTTTATGCCGGCCGGCTTCTGACCAGGCGGCTCTTTTCATCAGAACCCTCTTCTTCTGCCGCCAGCCGGGGCGGCAGGAGTCGAACGCCGGTATGCCCCGGACCGTATGGTAGACGACATTGACGACCCGGATTTGGGGGCGGCCGCCATGGAGGACGCCGCCACGGGGGACGTCGCCGAGCCCGGAGGCATGGGGCTCTCGGCCAGTTTTGACGACTGGCCGGACGACACCGACGCCGAAGAAATCCCGCGCCACCAGCCGGCAACCGATCGCCACAGCGCGGGCTCGTCCGCCGCGCCAGCTACCGATGGTGGAACATCGAAGCGCCGGGCCGCGCTTCCTCTCTTCGGCAGCCAGCCGAAGAAAACGAGGGCCTCTGCCGCGGCAACGAAGCGAGACGAAGCGGCGGCGAAGGCGGCCCGTTTTTGGAAGGCGGTGAAGCAACCTCCAGCGGTTTCATCATAAGCCCTTTGGCCGCTTGCGTGCTTGTTTTTTGTTGTCTTCTTTTGTTCTAACCCTTCTCCGATTTCTGAGTAGGGCGCCGCTTTCCCTTGAGCGAGGCCCAGGCGGCTCTGTGGTTGGGCCGGGTGCTGGATCTTCAGGGCCCCGCCACGTGGACCCCACGCCGATCTTGCGGAAGCGACGGAGCGGAACGCCTGCGGGGTGCGAGAATAGAGGGAGGCGGCGGAGCGGGAGGCCGCTCGGGCGGCGATGGAGCGAGCGGATGCGGCAGCCGAGACTCCATTGGAGCGGGCGACCGCGAAGACGGAGGCGGAGGGCATGCGTAGCCGGCCTCCGCTGCTCGCCATCCCCCTCCGCATCGTGGACCCGGACATCCCGTTGCCCACGGCGGAGGAGATCACCCCCGATCGGCCGCTGGCGCAGAGGGATGAGCTCTTCGAGGTCTTCGCGGAGAGGACGCCGCCGGCAGCGCCAGCCGGAGTGGGCGAAGGCGGCCAGTCATCGGCGGTGCCGGCGGAGCCGGCCCGGGCCGCACCCAAGGCCGGAGCCGGTCTTGAAATTCAGCTGGCGGCGAGCCAGCGCGCCAGAGGGAGCATGCCCCGTCGGAAACGCGCCAAGGCGCGGGTGCCGACCAGACGGCAGAAGCCTTGGAGGCGGCCAGTTCCGCCACGTCCGGGTGGACTCCCAGCAGAGGAAGTGGCGAGCTGAACGTGGCGGCCCAAGGGGTTCGGAGCCAGCTGCAGGCTCAGGCCGCCCTCCTGCAGCAATTTACTCAGGAGTTTCTGTCGACGCGGTCCGCAATCCGGGTAAGTTTTTTACTTGTCGACCGCTCTGGTCCTCTGATTTTTTCCATGGGGGCGCGCTAGCGCATCCACTGGGTGTAGTCCCCGAGATCCGGGCAGACTGCAGCGCAGTCGGGTTGGATCTTTCTCGACGACTATCTTAACTCTGTTTTCTGTCTGATCTTTAGGATTATCACAACTCTCGTGCAGCGTAGCCGACGTAAGTATATTGCTCTTATCTGTCTCTCGTGGGGGCGCGACAGCGCACCCACTGGGTGTAGTCCCCGAGATCCAGGCCGACTGCAGCGCTGTCGGGTCGGATCTTTCTTGATGACCTTTCCCTTATTGACTCTTTCTCTTTGTCTCTTGCTCATGTAGGGGCCAATGCCGACTTGCGGAGGGAGCTCGGCGAAGCGCAGACCGCTCTTCGTGCCAGGGACGCCGAGTATGCCGACTTGGTTCAGGAGCGCGACCGCCTGGTCAAGAAACTGGCCGACCAGGAGGAGAGCCATAAGGTGGCCCTGCAGAAGGCGCGGGACAGCGAGGCTACCCAGAAGGCGGAGTTCGAGACCAAGGAGGCGAACTGGGCCGAGACGCGTCAGGCGCTGGAGGAGGGTTTCGGCCGAATCGAAGATCTGATCGATGGCAAGCCGCTTTTCTTGCCCTTCCTCCATCTGCCGGCCGCCTGGGGTTTTATTCTGACTTGTGCTTGTTACTTTGCGCATATTACTTTCCTGGCCACTCCGTCCTCGCCACCCAAGCCATCGAGGCCTATCGCAAGGCGCGCCGTCAGGCTGGAGTTGTCATTGCGCCGGATGCAAATCGAACGCTGTCGGAGCAGCTCATTGCCGTCCAAGCGCGACTGCAGCCGGCCCATCGGATGCTCCGCCGGCTCCAACATGCCGGGGCGCAGGTGCTGGCCGCGCTCTGGCCCGGCCAGATGATTCCCCGCACCCCAAGTTGGACCGCTGACTGGCTAGAAGTCGCAGTCGGCCGCTTCGAAGCCTGGAAGGCGTCAGTAGCCCGTCTCGGAGCCGGGCGTGCGTTGGAGTTCGTCCGCGCATGGTACCCAGGGCTAAGCCTAGACCAGCTGCGGACTTGGCGGCTGGAGGCCGACGCGGAGCTGGAGGAGGTGCGGCCAACGATCGCGCGGTGCGCCTCGACGATCGCCGAGTGCACCGACACCAGCGTCTTCGCGCCAGAACTCAATGATGATGGCATCGCCCAGCCGGAGGAGTGGTTCGGGCTGAACCCGGCGGAAGGCGAGGACTCGGCCGAGGAGATTGCCTCCAGCGACAAGGGCGAGGATGACGAGGAAGAGGACGGCGGGGACACTGAGCCGGCCAGTGGAACGACCGACCGCCCTCAAGCCGACCGTGCCTCCAGCAACAAGCCGCGCGGGAGCGCGCCCTCTACCGGAGGCGGTGATCAGGCCGAAGTTGGCCAGCCGGCCGCTCCTTCAGCCGGCGCGACCGTCTCCACCGCCCAGCCCGGCTCGTCAGCGGCCCCGCCGGCTTGATCTGCCGTCCTTGTTGTTCTTGCTTTTGCTTTTTCGAACAACTTTTAAGTTTCCGCAATTCCACCCACTGGGGGTGTATCAAACGATGTTGGATGCTGACCTCTTCTGGAGGTCCTTTGTGTAAATATTATTGCATGCATGTTTTGGTTTCCATTCGAGTGCACTTTTTATCCTTAGGCTTTTTCCTTTGCCGCCTTCCCTTTGTGGGAAGGCAAGTACTCGAGCTTTCTTGGATTTGAAGCAGACTGAATGCAAGCCGGTCGGCCGGCTACTCTGGTAGTCGGTCGGCGGGAGGCGGCAAGCCGGCTTTTGTTATATAAGTCCGTTAGTCCCTAGCCATTTTTCGTGTGCGCGCCCTTTCTGGCTTATGACTCTTGCCAACCGGGCAGTCGGTTCTTCGAACTGCGACTTTGGCAAGAGCCAAGCCTGGGTGTCGGCACATTACTTGTCTGACGCGGGTAGGACTCCTAATATAACTCCAGTCGGCTAGTCCCCGGGCCGACTCGTCGAACCCGGTGCCGGACGAAATAAATAAATGAACAGGCGATATCATACGCATGATAACTTTCATTCATAAAATAAAAGATGGAAGTCCCCGAGTCCTCCTCGGGGAGCCTATTGTTTCGTATTTAATACAAAAGTGGACGTGATACATACTTTATTTCAACTGTAAATTTTTTGAAGGAGATTGACGTTCCATGGTCGTCCCGACTCCTTGCCAGAGTCGTCTCTCTTGCGTGCCTTCGGCTTCTGCGCGTCGATGAGGTAGTAGGAATCGTTGCCTAGAGCTCTGCTGACGACGAAGGGGCCTTCCCAGGGGGATGCGAGCTTGTGCTGGCCGGCTGTTCGCTGGATCAGCCGGAGCACAAGGTCGCCCTCCTGGAAGGATCTTGGTCTGACCTTCCGGGTGTGGTAGCGGCGCAAACCTTGCTGGTAGATGGTAGACCGGCTGCGGGCTAACAGCCGGCCTTCTTCCAGCAGGTCGACGCCTTCTTCTCTTGCTTCTTTGGCCTCCACTTCCGTGTACATGGTTACCCGAGGCGAGTCGAACTCGATGTCTGTTGGGATGACTGCCTCGGCAACATATACAAGGAAGAAAGGAGTGAAGCCGGTTGATCTGTTTGGGGTAGTACGCAGACTCCATAGGACAGCCGACAGCTCGCCGAGCCAACAGCCGGCTGAACGCTCCAGAGGTACGACTAGTCGGGGCTTGATGCGGGACAGGATGAGGCCATTTGCTCGCTCTACTTGGCCGTTTGACTGCGGGTGGGCGACGGACGCAAGGTCCAGCTGGATACCTTGTGCAGCGCAGAACCATGCCAAGGCACCTTTGGCAAAATTCGTGTCGTTGTCAGTGATGATGTTGTGGGGTACGCCGTACCGGGTTGTTATGTCTGCAATGAAAGTCACCGCAGTCGGCCCATTCAGCTTCTTGAT
Source organism: Triticum monococcum (assembly GCA_034509565.1). Lineage (NCBI taxonomy): Eukaryota > Viridiplantae > Streptophyta > Magnoliopsida > Poales > Poaceae > Triticum > Triticum monococcum. The sequence continues at coordinate 589,456,009 of CM067845.1, read as the reverse complement.
CGGCTTCGCCTCAATCCACTTGGTGAATTTGTCCACGGCGACGAGCTAATGCGTCATGCCACCGCGCACTGTCTTGAATGGGCCCACCATATCCAGTCCCTAGACGGCAAAGGGCCAGGTGAGGGGAATGGTCTTGAGTGCCGAAGCCGGCATGTGTTGCTTGGAGCTGAAAAGCTGGCAGCCTTTGCAGTGTTTGACTAGCTCTTTGGCGTCGTCCAACGCAGTCGGCCAGAAGAAACCGTCGTGGAAGGCTTTGGTGACAAGTGATCTTGAAGCGGCGTGGTGGCCGCACTCTCCTTGGTGTATATCTCTGAGGATTGCAATGCCTTTCTCCTGCTCGACGCATCGCTGTAAGACTCCGGTGACACTGCGCTTGACAAGTTCTCTGTTGACAATTGTGTATGCTCCGGCTCGACGTTGGACTTGTCTCGCTTCTGTTTCGTCAGCCGGCAGATCTTGGTTCACCAAGAAGTTGAGGATGGATTGAGCCCATGATGGAGCTGCAACTTCCCCTGCTGCCAATGTGGCTACAGCCACCAGGGTGGGCGGGCTGGGTGATGAAGTGCTGGAGTCGGCCGCCGCTTGCTGTGCTGAAGAAGTCCCCGGGCCGGCTACCACAGTCCCCGGGCCGGCTACCGCGGTCCTCGAGCCGGGTGCGGCAGTCCCCGAGCCGTCTACTGCAGTCCCCGAGCCGAGTATTGAAGTCCCGGGCGGACTGCTTGATTCTTCGAGCCGGACCCGGCCCCATCGGGGTTAGGCGGCACGAAGATGGAGTCGGATTCCGGAGACGGCTTGATGGACGGCTTGAGGAGGCGTTGTAGGGCGACGCCGGTTGGTATTGCTTGCCGCGTGGAGCCTATTCGGGCCAGGGCATCTGCTGGCTCGTTGTCGGCTCGCGGTACATGGAGGAATTCACATCCATCGAAGTACCCACTGATTTGCTGCACTAGGAAGCGGTAGCTTGCCATGTTTGCGTCCTTGGCGTCCCAGTCGCCAGATGATTGCTGAACCACCAAATCCGAGTCGCCATAGCACAGGATCCGGCGGATGCCGAGTTCCTTGGCAAGCCGGAGCCCGTGTATGAGCGCTTCGTACTCGGCTACATTGTTGGAGGCGGCGAAGTGGATCTGCAGCGTGTATCTGAGCTTGTCGCCCTTAGGAGAGCTAAGGACGACGCCGGCTCCCAAGCCGGTGCGCATCTTGGATCCGTCAAAGTGCATGCGCCAATGGGTGGAGTCGGGAGCTGGCGGTAAGTACTGGGTCTCGGCCCAGTCGACAAGGAAGTCGGCCAGTGCTTGCGACTTGATGGTGGTGCGGGGTTGGTAGAAGATCGTGTAAGGGGCCAGCTCGATGGCCCACTTAGCCACCCGGCCGGAAGCATCCCGGCTGCCTATGATCTCGGCCAGCGGGGCAGTGCATACGACCGTGATGGGATGTTCTTGAAAGTATGGCTTCCGCTTCTTGGCGGTGAAGTACACGCCGTAGCACATCTTCTGGTAGTGCGGGTAGTTCTGTTTTGAGGCGGACAGCACCTCGCTCAGGTAATAAACCGGCCTCTGGACCGGCTGGGCTCGGCCTTCTTCGGGGCGTTGGACTACAATGACGGTGCTGACCACCCGGCTAGTGGCGGCGATATAAAGGAGCATGGGCTCTTTCTCAGTCGGCGCCGCCAAGACAGGCGGCGTGGCCAGCATTTTCTTCAGCTCGTGGAAAGCTTGGTCGGCCTGGTCATTCCACTCGAAGTGGGTGCTCTTCTTCATGAGGCGGTAGAGAGGGAGAGCTTTCTCTCCAAGCCGGCTGATGAAGCGGTTCAGAGAGGCCAGGAACCCGGTGAACTTCTGGATCTCTCGAAGCTTGGTTGGGACCGCCATCCTCTCGATGGCCTTGATCTTCACTGGGTTGCACACGATGCCGCGTTCGGAGACCAGAAAGCCTAGGAGCTGGCCGGCTGGCACTCCGAACACGCATTTCTCGAGGTTGAGCTTGATTTGGAACCGACGCAGGTTCTCGAATGTCTCTTTTAGGTCTTCCAGCAGAGTGTCGCGCTTCTCCATCTTCACCACGATATCATCCACGTAGACGTGGGCGTTTTTGCCGAGCTGCATGAGGAGGCACTTCTGCATGCAATGCTGAAAAGTGGCGCCGGCATTCCTCAAGCCGAACGTCATGGTCAGGTAGCAGAAGGCTCCAAATGGCGTGATGAAGGCGGTCTTCAGTCGGTCATCCGGGTTCAGTTTTATCTGGTGGTATCCTGAATAAGCATCCAAAAAGCTCAACAGCTCGCATCCGGCTGTGGAGTCTATCACTTGGTCAATTCTGGGCAGGGCGAAGGGATCTTTGGGGCAGGCTTTGTTGAGGCTTGTGCAATCTATACACATGCGCCACTTGTTATTCTTTTTCACCACGAGAACCGGGTTCGCGAGCCACTCTGGGAAGAAAACTTCCATGATGAAGCTGGCTGCAAGAAGCCGGGCTTTCTCCTCCCCTACGATCCTTCTCTTCTCCTCTGACAGTCGGTGGAGAGGCTGTTTTACTGGTTTTGCGTCCTCCCGCACATGTAATTTGTGCTCGGCGAAATCCTTCGGAACACCCGGCATGTCCTTGGGGGACCATGCAAAGATATCCCGATTCTCACGGAGGAAATCGACGAGCTCACTTTCCTATTTGCTGTCTAGGCTCGCCCCAATGACGGCAAACCTCTCGGGGTGCTCGGGGTCGAGCTGTATTTTCTTGGTCTCCTTGGCCGGCTGGAAAGATCCTTGGGCATCATACTCCTTGGAGTCGGCGGCCTGGTTTAGCTGCTTGCTGGCCAGGGCCACGACCCTATCCAGCGTCTTCTTTTCTTCGGCAATCACGAGGGAATCGGCCAGCCGGCTGCTGGCCGCGGCGCAGTCGGCGGACTTCTTGTAGTCGCCGGTGATGGTGATGATGCCCTTGGAGCTTGGTATCTTCATCTTGAGGTATGCGTAGTGGGGGACCGCCATGAACTTGGCGAAGGCGGGTCGGCCAAGCAAGGCGTGGTAAGGGCTCTCCAGGTCCACCACCTCGAACCAGATTGCTTCCCGGCGGAAATGATCCTTGCCCCCAAAGAGTACATCGATCTTGATCTTGCCGATGGGGGCGCAGGACAGACCGGGTATGATGCCGTGAAACACCGTTTGAGTCGGCCCAAGCTGTTTTGCCCTGACACCCAACTTCTCCATGGTGTCGCGGTACAGGATGTTGATGCTGCTTCCACCATCGATCAGCACGCGGGAGAAGCGTGCGGCGTGTGTGTCCGTCGCGAGGGTGGCCTCCAGGACCAAAGCGTAGGAGCCGGGGGACGGCATCACCTCTGGGTGGTCGGCTCGGCTCCAGTTGATGGATTTCTCTGACCAATGCATGTGGCCGGCTGGGTTGGCGGCGGCCATATTAACTTCTTGTTGCTCTCGGCGCTTGCCGCGCCGGTCTTCGGGCTGGCTCGTAAAGACACCGTAAGATGCTTGCTCGTCGGGGAACTCGTCCTGCACGGCGTCGACCGCGGGCCGAGCGGCCTTGGGCGGCGGAGCCGGAGGCGGCGGGCCGGCAGGCGGAGTCGGCGTGAGCCCTTCGCCCTTGGAGATTCGGGCGAGCCAGTTACACTTTCGGGTCGTATGGTTGGATGGCTTCGCGCCGCTATGGAACTTGCACGGGGCGTCAAGGGTTTGTTCGTATGAGAAGGCCGGCTGCCAAGCCGCCCGGCCGCCCTTGGGCTTCTTGGGCGCAGGCCGCCCCTCAGGCGGCGCGTCTTCGACCGTGGCCACCTGCCGGCTAGCGGGAGGCGGCGCAGGGCCTTTGCGCTTCTAATCATTCTGGTGTTGGCGTCGGCCGGAATCTCCAGCCGGTGCTTGGGGCGCCGGATTGAGCACTTTTCCGGACGCGTCCACCCGGAGCTCGGTCTTCATCGAGGAGTCGGCAGTGGCGTACTTGTCGGCGATGTTCAGGAGCTCGTCGAGGGTAGTCAGCTCGTCGCAAAGGAGCTTGTGCTTGAGGAGGGTGCCCTCTCGGCACCCGGCAGTGAAGTATTCGATGGCTTGCACCTCGTGCACCCCTTCGCAAGAGTTGCGGAGCTCGGCCCAACGTGTGAGGTAGTCGCGAGTGGACTCGGCTGGGCCCTGTATGCACAAGGAGAGCTGTCTGGGCTTGGGAGCCCGCTTGTAGGTGCTGGTGAAGTTGCGAACGCAGGCTTCAGTGAAATCTACCCAGCTATTGATGCTGAGAGGCTTGAGGCTGTTAAGCCAAGTCCGTGTCGTGCCTTGCAGCATGAGGGGCACGTACTTCACGGCAACGCGCCGGTTGCCATTGGCGATGCTGACGGCTGTGGAGTAGTCGGTCAGCCAGTCTTCCGGCTTCACCGAGCCGTTGTACTTGGGCGTGTCTCTCGGGAGTGAGAACTCTTTGGGGAAGGGCTCGTCGCGGATGCGGGGGCCAAAGCAGGGCGGGCCGACATCGTCTTCTTCTTCTAGCGCCAGGGATCTGGCCAGGCGGTCGATCCGGTGGCAGGCGTCGTTTTCGCCGACTCCTTCGCGGCAACCAAGCCGGCCGCTGAGAGTCGGGTGCGCCACTGGAGGCGGGGTGGGGTATCTCTCTCCACGAGCCCGAGGCGGAGGCGGGGTGCCCCGCCATTCAATGGCTCGGGGGCGGCCGTCCGCGTCTCGCTCGATGGAGATTTGGGTCCGGCTTCGGCTGGAAGCCGGCTCTTTCTCGCGCCGCGTGCGGGTGTTGCTCGTAGTCGGCGATCGGGAAGTCGCGCCGTGATCGCGGCGCGGGGGAGGGCTCCCCGCGCAGGTGTCGGCTTCGTGCCGCCGAGCGGCCGCGTCAATTAGTTGCTGTATACGCCGCGTCATGTGGGGGAGGTCTTCGGCTTCCAAGCCGTCCAGCTCGTCTACGGCCGCCTGGGCGGCGCGCAGATTCTCGAGCGGAGTGGCGTAGACCGGGCGATCGACTCCAAGCGTGTCGGCGATGACGGCGCCGCGTTGCCTGACAGCACCAGCCCGGCTTGGGCCAGCCGGAGCCGGCGTGCCGTAGGCGGCGCGGTCAGCTTCGCGCTGGTAGGCCTCGGTGAGGCGTCTTACGGAGGCCAGCCGCCGGCCCTCCGCGAGGAGGGCGAGGCGGCACGTCTCTAGTACTTCGTCGTTGGCGTCAACCGGAAGGGGGGCGGACAAGTCGTGGGCCGCCGCACGCGGGGCATCGTGGGCGCCCTCGTCAGTCGGGCCGTCGTGGCCGATAACCATCACCTCAGTGGTGACAGTATCGCGATCGCCGGCCGGAGGGAGCGGGTCGTTGTAGATCGTGACGTTGGTGGGGAAGGTGTCATAGGAAGCCGTGTCGGAGTCGACATGCATCGGGTCGGTGGAGCCAACCGACTCCAAATCTGCAGCGGGCTCGCTGGAGACATGGAGCTGGCCGAGGAGGTTGGCGAGGTGGTCAGTGCCCGCATCGGAGGCAAGCTCATCGGAGATGCGGGCCTTGTCGAAGAGGTCGGCGAGGCTGCTCGCCGCGCAGATGTTGGTGACGCCATGCAGCGCGTTGTGGCAAGCGCCATCGGGCGAGCCGGGCTGGGTATGCTCGCGAGGGAGGAAAATGGTTTCCGTCCAGAACAGGTCTCTGGACGACGGTGCACCTGGCCCCACGGTGGGCGCCAAATGTCGGGTGGTAGGTGCGACATATGCCAACGGGTGGCTTATCATTGTGGGAGCCAATAAAACATCGCCGGTGCCTGGAAACGGGATAAGGCGAAGACATGCACGCCGGCGAATCTTACCCAGCTTCAGGGCTCTCCGGGGAGATAACACCCCTACTGCTGCTCTGCGGGGTCTCCGCATGGTTACTAAACGAACAAGAAACTACACAATGCTCCTCGAGCTGGTTTGGGTGGAAGGAGGAAGAAGGGCTCAGCTAGCGTGCCCCCTCCCCTCGTATGGTGTCTAGGTCTCACTTGAGCGTCCCCTTTGCATGGGTGCACCGGGGGGTTTATATAGGCCTACCCCCCGGGGGTACAGAGGTAATCCAGCTGGGCGCGGGGCCCAACTATCTGTGATTGTGCTCGCCGGCTTCCGCGCCGGCTGCTGGGGCCCGCCGATTGGTGGGTCCCGCCGGCTGCCGGCTCCTTGGTCGACAGGCAGGCCGCACCAGCCAGGGCCTGGTCAGTGGCTGGTTACTGTCGCTCCGTGCTGTTGACGCGGGCTTGGTCGGGGCAAGCGTGGCTACAGTACCGCCGCCCTGGCGGGCGATTACTGTAGCCCCGTCGTATCTTGTCTCTTTAATGGGCGTCTCCTTCAAGGATGATGGCGAGCCGGCTACGGGGAGCCGGCTCCGCGTCAGGCCGACTTGGGAGGAGGTGCGTCCGCCTTCGGTATCTCTCTGCCCGAAGGGGCCCACCGCCTCAGGGGCCACGCTGTTGGCCCGTCATGGACGGCGTTGGGGCCGCTGTGGCAACAGTGCCGCGCCGGACGGGCGTGGCCACCCGTACGGCGCACTGTACCAGGCGTGCTCCGGGTTTTGGGGGCGGCAGACTCCACTGTAGCCACGCCCTGCTTCATTATCGCGGGGTGGACGCGTACTCTGCGGGTACGGCCTTGACCGCTTTATGGGAGCCGGCCTCTTGGAGTCGGCTTTGTTGTAGCCGGCTTCTCGTAGTCGGCCCTCCACAACTTTCTTCACGAGGGTAAAGGGCGGGCCGCCCCCGAAGCCGGCCTAGAGGATAGCCGGCAAAGGGGGGAGGCAGCCCCAGGTCTTGATTCTTCTTGAGAGCCAGACGGGCTCGTAATTTTCTCTGATGGGCCAGGGGAAGCCGGCTAGGCTACCCATGGCTATTTACTCCGACACTTCTCCATCCTCCTGTGCTGAATCTTGCTGGAGGGGGTTTTCTGCGGCACTCTCCGGAGTATTATTATCTCCCGTGCTGGAGTCACCGTATTTGTTTTGGCGGGATTTTGAGCGGCGCCGCTGACGCCGGCGCTTAGGCTGTTTCTTGGAGGGGTCATCCTCCGCTGTTCCATCACCATCTCCTTCATTTGGGGTGTCCGCCATGTATATGTCATATGACGAGGTGGCTTTCCAGGGCCCAATAGGCACTGGTTCTTCATCGTCTCCTTCATCGGCGTCCATACCGTCGATGTCTTCGGAGTCGAAGTCGAGCATGTCGGTTAAATCGTCAACAGTGGCTACAAAGTGGGTGGTGGGTGGGGTTTGAATTTCTTCATCGTCCGTATCCCAACCTTGCTGACCGTAGTCCGGCCATGGCTCTCCTGATAAAGAGAGAGACTTTAGAGTCTTCAGAATATCGCCAAAAGGCGAGTGCTAAAAGATGTCCACGGCAGTAAACTCCATGATCGGCGCCCAATCGGATTCGATCGGCAGGGGAGCGGAGTGTTCGGAGTTTGGAGAGGAGTCCGGCTCCTTGGAGTCACGAGTCTCGTGGAGTGCGGGGCTGGTGTTCGGCTCGATCGCCGTTGGGATCGCAGCCCCCGAGGCGGCGTCCAACCACCCGTCCTCGATCGGCGCAGTTGGCTCCGAATTAAGGGTCGAAGCCGATGCGGGTGCGGCCTCCAGGGCACTGTTCGGCGGCAGAGCTAGATCATGCTCGTCGTGACAGTGCGGCGCGTTCGGCAGTGGCTCGAATACGTCGAAGATCAAGTCCCCGCGGATGTCAGCCGTGTAGTTTAAACTTCCAAATCTGACCTGACGGTCAGGGGCATGGCTTTCGATCTACTCCAAATGGCCAAGTGAATTGGCCCACAATGCGAAGCTGCCAAAGACAAAGATCTGTCCAGGGAGGAAGGTCTCACCCTGGACTGCATCGCTATTGATGATCGTAGGAGCCATAAAGCCTAACGGCAACGACACAGAGGAACGCTCAATGAAAGCACCAATGTCGGTGTCAAAACTGGCGGATCTTGGGTAGGGGGTCCCGAACTATGCGTCTAGGCCGGATGGTAATAGGAGGCAAGGGACACGAAGTTTTACCCAGGTCTGGGCCCTCTTGATGGAGGTAAAACCCTATGTCCTGCTTGATTAATATTGATGATATGGGTAGTACAAGAGTAGATCTACCATGAGATCAGAGAGGCTAAACCCTAGAAGCTAGCCTATGGTATGATTGTTAATCTGTATGTTGTCCTACGGACTAAAACCCTCCAGTTTATATATACACACCGGAGAGGGTTAGTGAGGGAGTCCTGGATTAGGGGGTGTCCGGATGGCCGGACTATACCTTCAGCCGGACTCCTGGACTATGAAGATACAAGATTGAAGACTTCGTCCCGTGTCCGGATGGGACTCTCCTTGGCGTGGAAGGCAAGCTTGGCGATGCGGATATTCAAGATCTCCTACCCTTGTAACCGACTCCGTGTAACCCTAACCCTATCCGGTGTCTATATAAGCCGGAGGGTTGTAGTCCGTAGCACAGAATGAACTCCATATACAACAATCATACCATAGGCTAGCTTCTAGGGTTTATCCTCCTTGATCTCATGGTAGATCTACTCTTGTACTACCCATATCATCAATATTAATCAAGCAGGAGTAGGGTATTACCTCCATCGAGAGGGCCCGAACCTGGGTAAAAACATCGTGTCCCTCGTCTCCTGTTACCATCCGGCCATGACGCACAGTTCGGGACCCCCTACTCGAGATCCGCCGGTTTTGACACCGACATTGGCGCTTTCATTGAGAGTTCCTCTGTGTCGTCGCCTTTAGGGCCGATCGCTCCTTTGATCATCAACAACGATGCGGTCCAGGGTGAGACTTTTCTCCCCGGACAGATCTTCGTCTTCGGCGGCTTCGCTCTGCGGGCCAATTCGCTCGGCCACCTTGAGCGGATCGAAAGCTACGCCCCTGGCCATCAGGTCAGGTTTGGAAGCCTAAACTACACGGCCGACATCCGCGGGGACTTGATCTTCGACGGATTCGAGCCACGGCAAAGCGCGCCGCACTGTCTCGATGGGCATGATATAGCTCTGCCGCCGAACAGCGCTTTGGAGGCCGCACACGCACCGGTTCCGACCATCGATTCGGAGCCTACTGCGCCAATCGAGGATCAGCGGTTGGACGCCAGGGGCTGCGATCTCAGAGGCAATCGAGCCGAACTCCAGCCCCGCACTCTGCACGACCCGTGACTCCGAGGATCCGGACTCCTTCCCGGACTCCGAACCCCCCGCGCCCCTGCCAATCGAATCCGATTGGGCGCCGATAATGGAGTTCACCGCCGCAGACATGTTTCAGCATTCGCCTTTTGGCGACATCCTGAATTCTCTTAAGTCTCTCTCTTTATCAGGAGAGCCCTGGCCGGACTACGGTCAGCGAGGGTGGGATACGGACGATGAAGAAATTCAAAGCCCACCCACCACCCACTTTATAGCCAATGTCGACGATCTAACCGACATGCTTGACTTCGGCTCCGAAGACATCGACGGCATGGACGACGATGTAGGAGACGAACAGGAACCAGCACCTGTAGGGCGCTGGAAGGCCACCTCGTCATATGACATATATATGGTGGATACTCCAAAAGATGGAGATGGCGATGGAACAGTGGGGGATGATGCCCCCAAGAAACAGCCAAAGCGCCGGCGTCAGCGGTGCCGCTCTAAATCGCGCCAAAGCAAAAACGGTGATTCCGTCATGGGAGATAATACTACCCCGGATAGCGCCGAAGAACACCAACCTCAGCAAGATTCGGCACAGGAAGATGGAGAAGCCGGCCCTCATGAGAGAGCGGCAGACCAAGAGGTCGAGGATGATAACTATACGCCTCCCTCCGAAGACGAGGCAAGCCTTGATGACGACGAATTCGTCATACCATCAGACCCCGCTGAACAAGAGCGTTTTAAACGCAGGGTTTTAGCCACGGCAAGCAGCCTCAAGAAAAAGCAGCAACAGCTTAGAGCTGCCCAAGATTTGCTAGCTGACAGATGGACTGAAGTCCTTGTGGCTGAAGAGTATGAACTCGAAGGCCCCTCCAAGAGTTACCCGAAGCGCAGGCCGCTACCCCGATCAGGGGAGGAAGCACCTACATCACCAGCGCACGACATGGCAGACCGGCCACCTCGCGGCCGCGACAAAGAGGCCTTTCGGCCCTCCACCCAAGCCATGCCCCGACGCCGCTCAACTAAGGCACGGGAAAATGCGCCCGACCTGCGAGACATACTGGAGGATAAGGCAAGACAAACAAGATCGATCTATGGATCGCGCAGGCGCCCTACGGCATGTGACAATGATCTTCACTCCGGATACAACAAATCCGGCCGGGCCGAACACAACAGACATAGGTCTTCCGAGCTGCGTCGTGATATAGCCCAGTACAGAGGCGCCGCACACCCGCTATCCTTCACGAATGAAGTAATGGATCATAAAATCCCAGAGGGTTTTAAACCCGTAAACATCAAATCATACGATGGCACAACAGATCGGCGATATGGATCGAGGATTATCTCCTCCACATCCACATGGCACGCGACGATGATCTACACGCCATAAAATACCTCCCGCTCAAACTTAAAGGACTGGCCCGGCATTGGCTTAACAGCTTGCCAGCAGACTCAATCGGTTCTTGGGAGGACCTGTAAGCCGCATTCCTCGACAACTTCCAGGGCACTTACGTGCGACCACCGGATGCCGACGACTTAAGCCACATAATTCAGTAGCCAGAAGAATCAGCCAAACAATTCTGGTCACAGTTCCTAACAAAGAAAAACCAGATAGTCGACTGTCCGGACGCGGAGGCCCTAGCAGCCTTCAAGCATAACATCCGCGATGAGTGGCTTGCCCGGCACCTGGGACAGGAAAAGCCGAAATCCATGGCAGCCCTCACGACACTCATGACCCGCTTTTGCGCGGGAGAAGACATCTGGCTAGATCGCAGTAACAACTTATCAAAGAACCCTGGTAATTCGGACACCAAGGACAAAAGTGGCAGGACACATCGGAATAAGCAAAAACGTCGCGTTAGCAGCAACAGCAATGAAGACACGGCAGTCAATGCCGGATTCAAAGGCTATAAATCCGGTCAGTGGAAAAAGCCATTCAAAAAGAATACTCAGGGCCCGTCCAGTTTGGACCGAATACTCGATCGCTTGTGCCAGATACATGGCACCCCCGAAAGGCCAGCCAATCACACTAACAGGGATTGTTGGGTGTTCAAGCAGGCAGGCAAATTAAGGGCCGAAAACAGAGACAAGGGGCTGCACAGCGACGACGAGGAGCCCAAGCCGCCGAACAACAATGGACAGAAGGGCTTTCCCCCACAAGTGCGGACGGTGAACATGATATACGCAACCCACATTCCCAAGCGGGAGCGGAAGCGTGCGCTATGGGACGTATACGCGATGGAGCCAGTCGCCCCAAAGTTTAACCCATGGTCCTCCTGCCCGATCACTTTTGATCGAAGGGACCACCTGAAAGTGCAACTATCCCTAGGTGGTTTTGGTAATTCATAACAACATATAGCTCATTGAGCTAATGCTATTCCAAGATGATTATTTCAGGAAAGCTCAATGATTGGCATGGCATGGATGTGAAAGTGGAACCCTCAAAATGCTAAGGACAAAGAATTGGCTCAAGCTCAAAAGTTCAAGACTCTTCATTTTATATTTTAGTGATCCAATATCACATTGAGTCTTTAGGAAAAGCCAATACTATCAAGGAGGGATGAGGTGTTGCTTAATGAGCCTCTTGCTTTATGTGCTTAGTGATGTGCTCCAAAATCCTCAACCACCTTTCCATATCCACAAATGACCTAAACCCTAAGCCAAACTCGGTCATACCGATTCTGTCAATCCGGCGCCACCGAGTTTCACTTGTCATTTGCCACTGCCAAACCATAGCAATTCGGTCCTACCGATAAGGATCTCGGTCTCACCGAGATGGGCTTGCAAACTCTCTGTTTCCCTTTCGTAACTTTTCGGTCTCACCGAAAGAGCGAATCGGTCCCACCGAGAATGCAAGGTAAACTCTATGTTTCCTTCTTGTAACTTTTCGGTCTCACCGAAAGAGCAAGTCGGTCCCACCGAGTTTGCCTGACCAACTCTCTGGTTAGCTAATTGCCGAACTCGGTCTCACCGAGTTTGCGCGATCGGTCTCACCGAGATTATGTTATGCCCAAACCCTAACCGAATCGGTCCTACCGAGTTGCATCTCAGTCCCACCGAAATTCCTAACGGTCACTAGGTTTACTATTTCGGTCAGACCGAGTTTTCTAATTCGGTCCCACCGAGATTGGTAGATTGTGTGTAACGGTTGGATTTTATGTGGAGGCTATATATACCCCTCCACCACCTCTTCATTCAAAGAGAGAGCCATCAGAACACATACACCATTCCTACTCATATGTTCTGAGAAAGAACCACCTACTCATGTGTTGAGACCAAGATATTCCATTCCTACCATATGAATCTTGATCTCTAGCCTTCCCCAAGTTGCTTTCCACTCAAATCTTCTTTCCATCAAATCCAAATCCTATGAGAGAGAGTTGAGTGTTGGGGAGACTATCATTTGAATCACAAGAGCAAGGAGTTCATCATCAACACACCATTTGTTACTTCTTGGAGAGTGGTGTCTCCTAGATTGGCTATGTGTCACTTGGGAGCCTCCGACAAGATTGTGGAGTTGAACCAAGGAGTTTGTAAGGGCAAGGAGATCGCCTACTTCGTGAAGATCTACCGCTAGTGAGGCAAGTCCTTCGTGGGCGATGGCCATGGTGGAATAGACAAGGTTGCTTCTTCATGGACCCTTCGTGGGTGTAGCCCTCCGTGGACTCGCGCAACCGTTACCCTTCGTGGGTTGAAGTCTCCATCAACGTGGATGTAGGATAGCACCACCTATCCGAACCACGGGAAAAACATCCGTGTTTCCAATTGCGTTTGAATCCTCCAAAACCCTTCCCGTTACATTCTTGCAAGTTGCATGCTTTACTTTCCGCTGCCTATATACTCTTTGCATGCTTTCTTGATATGTATTGTGTATGTTAAAATTGTGCCGGAACTCCACTTAAACCGAAAAAGCTTAAAAAGTGCAACTTTAGCATTAAGTGTCTATTCACCCCCCTCTAGACATACTTTCGATCCTACAAGTGGTATCAGAGCTTTGGTCTCCATTTGTCTTGATCTCCATAGCTTTTGGTGGTCATAGGCTTGGTTTCACAACCTAGGAGAGTATGGCGTCTAGTGAGGGAAACTATCACCGTAGAGGTCCTTACTTTGATGGCACTAACTTTGCTAGTTGGAAGCATAAAATGAAAATGCATATTCTTGGACATAACCCCGCCGTATGGGCTATTGTTTGTGTTGGTTTGCAAGGTGAGTTCTACGATGGGAGGGAACCAAACCGTGAAGCTACCGCGGATGAGTTGAAGATGTTGCAATACAATGCTCAAGCTTGTGATATTCTCTTCAACGGATTGTGCCCTGAAGAATTCAACAAAATCAGCCGCCTTGAGAATGCAAAGGAAATTTGGGATACATTGATTGATATGCACGAAGGTACCGACTCTGTCAAGGAATCCAAGTTGGATGTGCTCCAAAGTCAACTTGACAAGTTCAAGATGAAGGATGGTGAAGGTGTCGCTGAAATGTACTCTAGGCTTGCTCTCATCACAAATGAGATTGCCGGCTTAGGAAGTGAAGAGATGACCGATAGATTCATCATCAAGAAGATCCTAAGAGCCTTGGATGGGAAATATGATACCGTGTGCACATTAATCCAAATGATGCCCAACTACAAAGATCTCAAGCCAACGGAAGTAATTGGAAGGATTGTTGCTTACGAGATGTCACTCAAGGATAAAGAGGAACTTCACAATAAATCAAGTGGTGCGTACAAAGTGTCATGTGAAGTCCCCACATCATCAAGTGAGAAACAAAACTTCAATGAAGAATTGAGCTTAATGGTGAAGAACTTCAACAAGTTCTACAAGAGTAGAAACAAAGATAGAAGCTTCAAGTCAAGGTCCTACAATGACAAAAGATCTTCTAGTCGAGAGCGAAACTGCTATAATTGTGGAAGACCCGGACACTATTCCAATGAGTGTACGGCTCCCTACAAGAGAAGAGAAGATTCTCCAAAAAGAAGAAGCAAAGAATCTCCACCAAGAGAGAGAAGGAGTAGAGATGATCGTTATGAACGAAGATACTCACGGAGAAGCAAGGATTCGGAAAGGAAGGAAAAATCATCCAGGAGCAATACAAAACGAAGACATCAAGCTCATGTTGGTGAATGGGTATCCGGCTCCGACTCCGACAGACACTCCGAGAGAAGTTATCACTCCGACTCCGAAGATACTCAAGATGAAGGTGTTGCCGGTCTAGCACTTGTGTCAACCAACTCCTACGACATATTTGACTCACCAAATGAAAGAATTGGAAGATGCTTCATGGCCAAAGGTCCTAAGGTAACACACCCCGAGTACGTTGACTTTAATAGTGATGAAGATGGCTTGTTAGGTGATGATGATTTGCTTGTTGACAACTCTAGTGAAGAATATTATGGTGAAATATCAATTAATCATGCTAAAACGAATGACAATGATAAGGAGAAGATTGAGGCTCTAACTAAAGAACTAAACACTCTTAAGTTAGCCCATGAAACTATCTTCGAAGATCATTGAGAACTTTTAAGAGTTCATGAGAAACTACGCTTTGAAAAGCTCAATCTTGAGCAAGAGCATGAGTTCTTAAAAGCAATCAATGATGATCTCCGCAAGAAAAGTTCTTCTCACATTGCCAAGCGTTTACTTTTATCCACCTACATGCCTCAAGTCAAGACTAGTAACAAGAATAAGAAAGATTCTTCCTCTAGTAGTAACAATGATCATGCTAAATCCAATATTGTTGCTTCTAGTAGTTCTCTTGATTCCACTAATGATTCTCTTAGCCAAGTTACACTTGAGCAAGAAAATAGCTTATTGAAGGGAATTATAGAGAAAGGTGTTTACAAGAGCCTTGCCGGAAGTAAGCAATTCGAGGAAATTGTGTGCAAGCAAGGAATGCACCGGAAGAATCAAGGTGTTGGTTTCGAACGAAAGTTCAATGGCAATGGAGTTGAATGGGAAGAAGATCAATACCCCAAGACAAAGTTTGTTCCTCAACAAGAGAAGTATGGCACTTCCTTCAAGAGAACACAAGCTCAAGATGATCTTCCACCACAAGACTACAAGCAAAAAGGCAAGGACAAGCTTCAAGAGGAGATTGATGCATTTGAAGAAGCTCCTAAGACCTTAGTCAAGTGGATTCCCAAGACTACTTCAAGTTCCACTTCATCAAGTACGACTACAACTCCAAGGATTCCCATCAAGATGGTGTGGATCCAAAAGAAGAAGAACTAGAGAGTTCTTGAGGGTAACTCCGCCAACATACTTCACTCTTATCATTTTAGAAAGAACAAGTGCAATCAACTTCCACATCTTGCACTAGTTCAAGGAGTCACAAACCCTCTTGTTGGTAATACAAGGGACAAGGTAACCTAAAGTTTTCATGGACATCATCTTGTCTGTGCATCACTCTATGTCTATGGATATCCTTGTTTGTTCCTTGTGGGACTAACCCATGTAGGTATTGAAAGTGCAATTCACTCAAATGGATAGCTCCAAGTGATCTACATCAACATTGAGCATCGACATCTTTAACATCTACATGAAGTCATCATCGACAAAACCCAAGGTTAGTTCATCCCTCTTAGGGGGGATATCACATCTAGGGGGAGCTTTACTCTAAGACTTGAGCTAAAGCAACTCTAAAGATGTGAATACAACAATGCTTTATGTAAAAGTGGTAACCCCACTTGAGCTTAAACGATGAGTATGACCTACGATCAAGTGTTCTCACTTGACTCCTAAGTCAATATACTCATATATAGATGACCTAGTCATCGCAAATTGCTTGATAGATGCTAGAATTGGTTGTACATGCTTTGCCACATATTTTATTTGCAACCTTATTGTGTGAGCATGTTGGTTGCATATTTTACTCATTCGAGGACATCCACTTGTTGTTTTGATTGGTTGGCTTTCTTCTTTTGCCAAGTGGATGGACAAGAATGCCTAAGAACCTCCTCTAGCTATCTATGCTTTTCTTGTCTCAAACTCTATTCATGCTGCATCACAAAACTTGATCAAGTCAGATTCGAACCACTCTGTGTGAGGAGCGCTCGGAGTCCCCGATTCGTCATAGACTTAAACCTCCAAAACCTCTTTATGAATCTCGGTCTAGCCGATACTCCATTTTCGGTCCTACCGAGTTCACTAAGTTGATCTAGGTTTTCGATCTCGGTGCAACCGATTTGAACTTTTCGGTCACACCGAGTTGCAATAACTGCACACCGTTTTGCATCTCGGTGCCACCGAGTTGTTGCACTCGGTCACACCGACAGGATCGGGCTATATATAGTGACGGGCAAAATTTTGGAAATTTCTCTGAAACCTCTTCGCCCGCGTGATAGCCTGCTCTGCCTTCGTGGTCTCCGGATCGTCTTCTCGCCGCCAGCAGCCTCCAGTCGCTGGTCTCCGCCGCCGTCAACGGAATTCTGCCCCGCCGTTGCCGCCGTAGCGAGTCTCCGCCGAACTAGGGTATGGACTCGATCTTTGTGCTATTCTCCACTCCGATTCCTAGCACATTGTGATCATTATGATTCTTGCCATGATTGAAACACTCCTATCCAGTCAATGATCTCGTAGAATAGGTTTAATTCGAAAATTTTAGGGTTAGGTTTCCGCCGAAACCATCTCGGACCCACCAAGTTGAAAAACTCGGTCCCACCGATCTGGCTTTTGCCATTGCACAAGTGAAACTCGATCTGACGGAGAATAACTTATCGGTGCGACCAATTTTGGAATTCTGTGAAACCCTAGCAGTCTCGGTGCCACCGAACTGTGACTCGGTCTAACCGAGTTCACCAGTTCTGGTGCCAAAACTGCTTCGGTGTCACCGAGTTTGAAAATCGGTAGATCCGAGATGCTTTCTGTGGAAAACTAAAACTAAGTTTTTGAATTAATCTTTTGCAAAAATCTCTGCTTTTTGTGATGCTCATCCATTCTATCTTATCCATAATCTATTCACAGGGTCAGCAGTCAGTGTGCAACATGTCTGATCAAAGTGACAGCCGGAATGTGTCTGAGCAGCAAGTTGTGATGAGTGAGGGCACTAGCCCCTCAAGTTCTTCTGATGATGGCAGCAGGAGAACCCCCAGCAATCTGCCTAAGGCTGCCACACGGCAAAGGAAGAAGAGAACGTCTGATTCTGAGGATGAAGACTATGTGGCAGAGGAAGAGGCCACATCAAAGAGAGCTGAGCCAGCAGCAGGCACAAAGCCAGGGCTGAAAATCAAAAGGCCAGCAGGCAGGCAGCCCATGTCAAAGGCTAGGGCTTCAACTGTGAAGCTTGCTCCCACTGAGCCCATTGCTGCTGAGGGCAAGAAGAGGAAAGAGAGAGTCAAGAAGACTGTAGCCAGAGTGCTTGGGAAGGCCTCCATCATGGTGGATGAGGAGGAAGAAGAAGAAGAGGTTGCTGCACCAGCACCCAAGGCAGCCAAATTCATGGGAGATGCTATAAGGTCAGGAACAGCTGCATCCAAGCCCAAGGAAGCACCTAAGGCTGCATCTAAGCCTAAGAGTGCACCAAAGCGAAACACACGAAGCATCCCAGCTGCAGAAAAGAACAAGGCCCCAGTGCCTGAAGCTATCAAAGAAGAGGAAGAGAGTGTCCTTCGAAAGCTCAAGCCCAAGATCCCAGACCACAACGATGCTCATCCTGTGGCTGAGGATATGAAGCTCAGGAGAGATTCAAGGCTGAGGAAATGGAGAGAAGCAGATCCGTATGCTTCTAGGACAAGGACTGCCGTGGATTACAGATTTCACACCAAGGAGCAGCAAGACTTCTATGAGACTGTTTTGCTTGACAAGAAGCCGATCGTTTGTGACATGAGATGGGTCGACTGGACCTACATCCAGGACAATGAAGAGTACTACCCCAGTGTATTTGACAGCTTTAGTGCTTGTGGAGTTGCAGACTTTGTTGGGCAGAAGCTCACAAAGTGGAACGAGGAGCTGATCATGCAATTCTACTCCACAACACACTTTTATCCGGATGGCAGGATCACATGGATGTCAGAGGGTACAAGGTACCAATCCACTGTGGAAGAATGGGCGAAGTTGATCAATGCCCCAGAGGAGCAAGCGGATGACTTGGACATTTATGCCAAGAAAAAGATGGATCACAACTCCATGTCCAACATGTACAAGGAGATCCCAAATGAAGCGCTTGACATGTTCAAGTTTGGCTCAGTGCACTATCTGCTCTCAGGATTGCCTACGATCAACTGGATCCTTAGGCACACCCTTCTGCCCAAATCTGGAGATCACAAGATGATCAGAGGTCGCGCGATCAACTTGCTTCATGTCTTTGACGTGCCTCAGAAATTCAAGGTCATGAGTCTCATTGTGGAAACAATCAAGAGGACAGCTGCAGACCAGAAGAGGAGTTGTGGGTATGCCCCACAGATTCAGGAGCTCATCAACTCCAAGATGGGCACGGGCGTGTATTTATTGGATAAGGAACACCTGCCCATCCGCCCAGATTTTGAGGATAACCAAGTGGTTATGACAGAGAATGAACCCTCTTCTGCCCATGCACAAGCTCAGAAGGAGAAGGCAAAGAAGGAGAAAGCTGCCAGGATGCCTACTCAAGCGGAGGCATCTGATTACTTCTTGAAGACCAAACAAGAGTAGCTTGGTTACCTGATAGCGTCCACCCTGCGTATTGAGCAAGGACTTTCCACCCTGACTCAGAACTAGGCGAGCCTAGAGAGGATCATGGAACAGAGGTTCTATGACATGGACATCAAGGTGACAGAAATACAGACCGCCGTGGAGAAGCTTTAGGAGGACATGAACGAGAGGAGATGAAGGACCATGAATGATGCCTTTGCGAGGGTGCCACGAGGTCCGAGGTCGTCTGCACTGCCAGTTGCTGACACTAGAGCTACAACGTCTGCACCAGCTACAGCCTCCGTTCCACCAGCTCCAGCTTCCACTTCAGCCTCGACTCCGACCACTTCTACTGAAGGCTTCGTCCTTGGCGTGCTCCGGACTCCACCACCACCTGAAGATCAAGCCTGAGCGTCGACTTAGCACTATGCATTTTCTAGGAACTTTTTGGTAACTTGTTGCCAAAGGGGGAGAAGATGTATAGATCATAGGCTTCGAGAGAGAGTGTTGCTTTTATTCTCTCTTGTTTTATTTGGTGGTTTTTCGAACTTTGTTTGCTTGTGTGTGAGATACTACGTATTTATGCTTGTGAGACATCGATGATCATGTGTTTGATCATAAGCTACACTTAATGGTTGCTTAATGCTTGCTTAAATATTATCATTCTATCTATTGTCTGTGATCATTCACTATTCTTGGTGATGAGTGCATGTATTTCAATCTTATCATTTTTTAGCGCTCCACCAAGATGTATGTGACATGGAAGAGTAACCCATGATTCTAACTCCTTGTGCATTTGCAGTCCAAAGCAAATTTAAATATGCACAAATTTAGGGGGAGCTCTTACTTATCACATACTTCTCAAAGCGACGATGTATTTCATGATTATTATTATTTGTCGAAGCTTTGATCTATATGTTGTCATCAATTACCAAAAAGGGGGAGATTGAAAGTGCAACTATCCCTAGGTGGTTTTGGTAATTCATAACAACATATAGCTCATTGAGCTAATGCTATTCCAAGATGATTATTTCAGGAAAGCTCAATGATTGGCATGGCATGGACATGAAAGTGGAACCCTCAAAATGCTAAGGACAAAGAATTGGCTCAAGCTCAAAAGTTCAAGACTCTTCGTTTTATATTTTAGTGATCCAAGATCACATTGAGTCTTTAGGAAAAGCCAATACTATCAGGAGGAATGAGGTGTTGCTTACTAAGCCTCTTGCTTTATGTGCTTAGTGATATGCTCCAAAATCCTCAACCACCATTCCATATCCACAAATGACCTAAACCCTAAGCCAAACTCGGTCATACTGATTCTGTCAATCCGGCGCCACCGAGTTTCACTTGTCATTTGCCACTGCCAAACCCTAGCAATTCGGTCCTACCGATAAGGATCTCGGTCTCACCGAGATGGGCTTGCAAACTCTCTGTTTCCCTTTCGTAACTTTCCGGTCTCACCGAAAGAGCTAATCGTTCCCACCGAGAATGCAAGGTAAACTCTATGTTTCCTTCTTGTAACTTTTCGGTCTCACCGAAAGAGCAAGTCGGTCCCACCGAGTTTGCCTGACCAACTCTCTGGTTAGCTAATTGCCGAACTCGGTCTCACCGAGTTTGTGCGATCGGTCTCACCAAGATTACGTTATGCCCAAACCCTAACCGAATCGGTCCTACCGAGTTGCATCTCAGTCCCACCGAAATTCCTAATGGTCACTAGGTTTACTATTTCGGTCAGACCGAGTTTTTTGATTCGGTCCCATCGAGATTGGTAGATTGTGTGTAACGGTTGGATTTTGTGTGGAGGCTATATATACCCCTCCACCACCTCTTCATTCGAAGAGAGAGCCATCAGAACACATACACCATTCCTACTCATATGTTCTGAGAAAGAACCACGTACTCATGTGTTGAGACCAAGATATTCCATTCCTACCATATGAATCTTGATCTCTAGCCATCCCCAAGTTGCTTTCCACTCAAATCTTCTTTCCATCAGATCCAAATCCTATGAGAGAGAGAGAGTTGAGTGTTGGGGAGACTATCATTTGAAGCACAAGAGCAAGGAGTTCATCATCAACACACCATTTGTTACTTCTTGGAGAGTGGTGTCTCCTAGATTGGCTTGGTGTCACTTGGGAGCCTCTAACAAGATTGTGGAGTTGAACCAAGGAGTTTGTAAGGGCAAGGAGATTGCCTACTTCGTGAAGATCTAACGCTAGTGAGGCAAGTCCTTCGTGGGCGATGGCCATGGTGGAATAGACAAGGTTGCTTCTTCATGGACCCTTCTTGGGTGGAGCCCTCCGTGGACTCGCGCAACCGTTACCCTTCATGGGTTGAAGTCTCCACCAACGTGGATGTAGGATAGCACCACCTATCCGAACCACGGGAAAAACATCCGTGTCTCCAATTGCGTTTGAATCCTCCAAAACCCTTCTCGTTACATTCTTGCAAGTTGCATGCTTTACTTTCCGCTGCCTATATACTCTTTGCATGCTTGCTTGATATGTATTGTGTATGTTAAAATTGTGCCCGAACTCCACTTAAACCGAAAAAGCTGAAAAAGTGCAACTTTAGCATTAAGTGTCTATTCACCCCCCTCTAGACATACTTTCAATCCTACACCACCCCACCAGCATCCGTCACGGCGGCTTTGCCGCATTGGTTCTTGACCCAATCATCGAAGGATTTCATCTCACAAGAGTCCTCATGGACGGCGGCAGTAGCCTGAACCTGCTTTATCAGGATACAGTGCGGAAAATGGGCATAGATCCATCAAGGATTAAGCCCACAAGAGCGACCTTTAAAGGCGTTATACCAGATGTAGAAGCTAACTGTACAGGCTCAGTAACACTTGACGTGGTCTTCGGATCCCCGGACAATTTCCGAAGCGAAGAGTTAATCTTCGATATAGTCCCGTTTCGTAGTGGCTATCACGCCCTGCTCGGACGAACCGCATTTGCAAAGTTCAATGCGGTGCCGCACTATGCATATCTCAAGCTCAAGATGCCAGGCCCTCGAGGAGTAATTACGGTCAATGGAAACACCGAACACTCCCTCCGTACGGAGGAGCATACGGCGGCTCTCGCAGCGGAGGGACAAAGTAGCCTTCTCAGGCAATTCTCCAGTCCGGCCATTAAAAAGCCAGACACTGCCAAGCGCGCCCGGAGTAACCCACAGCAGGACCGCCTGGCACACTCTGAGCAAGCGTAGCAATGCGGCCCCAACCCCAGCTTTCGTGACATAGCGAAACCAGTACCTTGCGTACATAACTACGCCCTTGAAATACCATGGGCACAGGGGAAGGGGCACAATAACGGCACGCCCAAAATATGGCTTAAAACGTACTAGGGGTTGCCAGATTCTTTTTTTAATTTTTTTCTTACTTTTAGGACTCCATACTTCGGACGACCTGCTCGGCAATTCGACTGCCGCAAGGGAGGCAGACACGCCATGCCGCATTATGGAACTTCCAGGTGGTCTCTGTTATGAGCGGTATACCTGTTTTAAATACAATTCCGCGGCCTGCCCCTAGTCAGGACATACTGAATAGTCCAATATCTTTTGCTTACCGCACTATTTGTATCGTTCGGCTTTGATAAATAGCCTCTCAGTAAACAATGCTTAGCTTCTTGTCTATTTTTTGCATTGTCTTCTTTTCAAATTTATGTTTATCAAATGACATGATTGCACCCATACACCATGGTACGACAAACATGCCAGGGGCTTCAGTACCCCTCATAATGGTGTGAGAAGTCCGTACACTTTCACAAGTGCGGCACCCCGAACTTATAGCACTATATGCATCGGCTCCGAATCATGATTTGGGTCAATAGTTGGGTTTGCCCGGCTCCTATGTTTTGGTGCCTTGCGTTCCGCTCTATCGGCTAAGGTAGCACTAGGAGAACTACTGCGATAGTGCCCCGGTTCAGCTGGGTTAAGCACCTCAGTGGAGAAAGCTAAAACTGACTGTCATGATGTGGCGAGAGACCGGTCGCTGTTCGAGAGGTTTTTCGAGTCCCTAAAGGCTTATGCCGCTTCGAGTGAGGAGCTGGCTTTGTCCGGCCAAGGCGTGGATAGCGCCCCAAACTCGGTCTTCTGAACTAGGGGCTTCGCCGAAATTTAAAATTATAGAGTTCTATGGCTAAGTGAGAGTGTTCAAGCATTATAGTCCGATTGCCTGGTTCGTTGTGCTGAGCGCCTCCCTCGAAGGACCCAACTATGGGAAAAAGAGTGCTCAGGTTTATCCCAAACACCCCAGCACTAGTGGCATGGGGGCAGAAGCCGACGACTGGCCATCTCTCAAATTTTTGATAAACGGCCGTACAGAAAGTAATACTTTAAATTCAAGCATTGCTTAGCGCATATGAACAAGTTTTCAGCGCATAGGATAACACGAGCGAGTTCATTCAAAAATTACATCCTTGGTACATTCATCCGCCACAAGGCGGGCACCAGCAAGAACATCCTTGTAATAGTTCTCGGGCTTGCGATGCTCCTTCCCCGGCGGCGGCCCATCCCTCACAAGCTTCTCACCGTCCAGCTTACCCCAGTGCAACTTTGCACGGGCAAGGGCCCTACGGGCACCTTCGATGCAGACAGAGCGCTTGACGACCTCAAGCCTTGGACAGGCCTCCACCAGTCGCTGCACCATCCCGAAGTAGCTCCCAGGCAGGGCCTCTCCGGGCCACAGCCAAACTATGAAGCCCTTCAGGGCCTATTCGGCCGCCTTGTGGAGCTCGACCAGCTGCTTCAGCTGGTCGCTCAAGGGCACAGGGTGTCCGGCCTCAGCGTACTGAGACCAGAACACCTTCTCCGTCGAGCGGCCTTCCTCGGCTCGGTAGAATGCGGCGGCATCGGATACGCTGCGGGGAAGATCTGCGAATGCCCCTGGAGAGCTCCGGATTCGGGTCAGTAACAAGAAGTTTACTTTTATATGTCTACTTTGCACATAGAATGCCTTACCCGCCGCTATCTTTTTCATCTCCTCCAACTCCTGGAGGGCCTTTTGGGCTTCGGCCTTGGCAGACTTGGTAGTCTCAAGGGCCGCCGCGAGCTCGGACGCTTGCGTCTTGGACTCAAGCTCCAAACTCTCATGTTTTTTCATGAGAGCCTGAAGCTCCTGCAGCACCTCGCCGACCTGGACCTCAAGTTCCTCTCGCTCGGTGCGCTCTGCGGCCGTTTTCTTTTTGGTCGCAGACAGCGCCTGCTGAAGGGTTTCCACCTCAGTCATGGCCCCTACAATAAGCAGTACAATCCTGTTACTTTTTTTGCAATCAAGCCTTTCTATAGGCACTTTTTCTGTAAGGTATTTCTTACCTTCTTTATCTTCGAGCCGCCGCTTGGCAAAGCCGAGCTCTTGCTCGGTCCGGTCGAGGTCCTGCTTCAGGACACCCACCTCCGCAGTCAGTGCGGCGGTGGATAGCAGCGAAGCTTGCATACGCATATTGACTCTTTTTTGTTAGACTCCTACGATATTTAATAGATCCTCTATTCGGCTTTTCTTTCCGAACGCCAAACAGAGCATCAGGGTCTATTGTCTATGCGGTAATATTTTTACATATTTTTACTTACCTTGAAGCCTGTTAGAAGGCTAGCGCAAGCTTCAGTCAGTCCGCTCTTGGCGGACTGAACCTTCTGGATCACCGTACTCATAATAGTACGGTGCCCCTCGTCGATGGAGGCGTCATCAAGCACCTCCAGCAGATTGTCCGGCACCTCCGGTTGGACGGAGTCCGCCGGCTTAGAAGGCTTGCTCCTCTTGGAAGGAGTTCGCCTACCGCGGTCCGGAACTGTGGAAGATTCCGGCGCGGTGTCCGGCACAAAGCCGTACTAAGAGCCCTGGGGAGCCTTATATCCCCTTCACTCCTGGAGTCCGGGAGGTTGCCTTGCGGCTCCTCCGGGACCACCTCCTCCTGCCCCAGAGCTTGTCGCGACGCCACTTCGGCGTCGTCTGCAGTGCGTGGGGGAGACAGCGAGCGGAACTGAGTTCACGTCTGATGAGTCCAGGGAGCCGCCCGACGATTCGTCGAATTCGGCCGGGGGCGGAGTGCATAATTACACTCGACATTAGGGAAAGCTGTGCAACAAAGGAACATCATGAGTTACTCTGATATCCGAACTTACGATTTCGCCGGACGCTTGGCCCTGTTTGGCCACTCCTCTTTGCCCTCTTCGGCGTTGGGGGCGTAGTCCGGCGGAGGGGTCTTCCTTTTCCTAGACCCCTCAGCCTCCCCCGTTGGGGCGGCCTCCCTCTTCTCTCCTCCCTCCAATGGGGGGGGAGTTTTCTTCTTCCTCCTCCTCGTTTTCGCGGGAGGAGGGCGTCTCGGACTCGTCAGATGACGAGTCCGACACCACCACGTTGCGGGCACTCTTTCGAGTCCCCGTGGTCTTCTTCTTCTTGGCCTTCTTCTCCGGCACCACATAAGGCGCCAGAGCCAGCAGCTTCACTAGTAAAGCTGGGGCTGGGTCTTCGGGCTGCGGAGCCGGACAGTTAATCGGTTCGGCTATCGCCCGCCAAGCCTGTCAAAGGTAAGGGAGTTTAGATCCCGCATAGAGTCAAACTATGAAAAAAGCTTAACATCGTGTAAAAGGTGTAGATGGCATACCTTGCTAGCGTGACGCTGTGAGCTGTATCCGTGGTCCTCGGAAGCGGATGCGAGAGCCTCGGCTCCCTTGAATAGCATCTTCCAGGCATCTGCATACGTCGTGTCGAAGAGCCTGCTGAGGGTTTGATGCTGCGCCGGGTCGAACTCCCACAGATTAAAATCCCGTTGTTGGAACGGGAGGATCCGGCGGACGAGCATAACCTGGATTATATTAACAAGCCGGACAGGCTTGTTCACCAGGGACTGGATGCATGTTTGCAATCCGGTCACCTCTTTTTCGTCACCCCATGACAAGCTCGTC
This sequence comes from Triticum monococcum, assembly GCA_034509565.1. Taxonomy (NCBI): domain Eukaryota; kingdom Viridiplantae; phylum Streptophyta; class Magnoliopsida; order Poales; family Poaceae; genus Triticum; species Triticum monococcum. The sequence goes on along the minus strand of CM067845.1, from coordinate 589,430,391 downwards.
TCTTTCCAGGACATAAGCCGTGTGGGAGGTCCGGATCGGAACTCGGGGGCTGTGGTCCATTCCGGATCACGCGGCTCGGTGATATAAAACCAGCCGACTTGCCATCCCTTTAGGGTCTCCACGAAAGAGCCCTCGAACCATACGACGTTGGCCATCTTGCCCGCCATGGCGCCTCCGCACTCCGCCTGGCTGCCGCACACCACCTTGGGCTTGACGTTAAAGGTCTTGAGCCAGAGGCCGAAATGGGGGCGGACGCGGAGAAAAGCCTTGCGCACGACGATAAACGCCGAGATGTTGAGGATGAAGTTCGGAGCCAGATCATGGAAATCCAGGCCGTAGTAGAACATGAGCCCCCGGACAAATGGGTGGAGTGGAAAACCCAGTCCGCGGAGGAAGTGGGGGAGAAATACTACCCTCTCATGGGGCTCTGGGGTGGGGATAAGCTGCCCCTCTTCAGGAAGCTGGTGCGCGATGTCCTTGGACAGATAACCGGCCTTCCTTAGCTTCTTAATTTTGCCCTCCGTGACGGAGGAGACCATCCACTTGCCTCCCGCTCCGGACATTGCTGGAGAAGGTTGAGGTGGGAAGTGCGGGCTGGGGCGCTGGAGCTCGGGTGCGCAGGAGATGGGTAGGCAAGGGAGGAAGAAGGCATAGGTAAAAAGGTGGATCCTTGTCCCCTTATATGGGCGGATGCGGTTGTGCGTCCCCACCTGCCTAGTAAAACTCGCTTGCCTCCCAAGCGCCGTGATAAGTGGCACGGTTGGGTTACCCACGTCCGTATTGATGAGAATCCCGTAAAAGGGGGTACATGATCTCTGCTTTGACAAGACGTGCCAAGGAAACCGCCTCGCAAAACACGCGGAGGTGGAAAAATGAAAACGATTCGAGTGAAGGACTTGGCTGTAGTGTGATGGCGCACTGCGGAATACGTCAGCAGATTTGATTTGTGTTAATATTATTCTCTCTATGGCAATATGTGGAAACTTATTTTGCAGAGCCGGACACTACTCTTGGTGTTTACAATCTTCTATGAAGGACTTGGAGGAGGAACCCGCCTTGCAATGCCGAAGACAATTTGCACGCCGGACTCATCGTCATTGAAGCCTGGTTCAGGGGCTACTGAGGGAGTCCTGGATTAGGGGGTGTTCGGATGGCCGGACTATACCTTCAGCCGGACTCCTGGACTATGAAGATACAAGATTGAAGACTTCGTCCCATGTTCGGATGGGACTTTCCTTGGCGTGGAAGGCAAGCATGGCGATGCGGATATTCAAGATCTCCTACCCTTGTAACCGACTCTGTGTAACCCTAACCCTATCTGGTGTCTATATAAACCGGAGGGTTGTAGTCCGTAGCACAGAATCAACTCCATATACAACAATCATACCATAGGCTAGCTTCTAGGGTTTAGCCTCCTTGATCTCGTGGTAGATCTACTCTTGTACTACCCATATCATCAATATTAATAAAGCAGGGGTAGGGTATTACCTCCATCGAGAGGGCCCGAGCCTGGGTAAAAACATCGTGTCCCTCGTTTCCTGTTACCATCCGGCCTTGACGCACAGTTCGGGACCCCCTACCCGAGATCCGCCGGTTTTGACACCGACAGTTAGGGTTACACAAAGTCGGTTACAATGGTAGGAGATCTACATATCCGTATCGCCAAGCTTGCCTTCCACGCCAAGGAAAGTCCCTTCCGGACAAGAGACAAAGTCTTCAGTCTTGTATCTTCTGAAGGAAATAGGCCCTAGAGGCAATAATAAAGTTATTATTTATTTCCTTATATCATGATAAAAGTTTATTATTCATGCTAGAATTGTATTAACCGGAAACATAATACATGTGTGAATACATAGACAAACAGAGTGTCACTAGTATGCCTCTACTTGACTAGCTCGTTAATCAAAGATGGTTATGTTTCCTAACCATAGACAAAGAGTTGTCATTTAATTAACGAGATCACATCATTAGTTGAATGATCTGATTGACATGACCCATTCCATTAGCTTAGCATCCGATCGTTTAGTATGTTGCTATTGCTTTCTTCATGACTTATACATGTTCCTATAACTATGAGATTATGTAACTCCCGTGTGCCGGAGGAACACTTTGTGTGCTACCAAACTTCACAACGTAATTGGGTGATTCTAAAGGTGCTCTACAGGTGTCTCCAAAGGTACATGTTGGGTTGACATATTTTGAGATTAGGATTTGTCACTCCGATCGTCGGAGAGGTATCTCTGGGCCCTCTCGGTAATGCACATCACTTAAGCCTTGCAAGCATTGCAACTAATGAGTTAGTTGCGGGATGATGTATTACGGAACGAGTAAAGAGACTTGCCGGTAACGAGATTGAACTAGGTATTGGATACCGACGATCGAATCTCAGGCAAGTAACATACCGATGACAAAGGGAACAACGTATGTTGTTATGCGGTCTGACCGATAAAAGATCTTCGTTGAATATGTAGGAACCAATATGGGCATCCAGGTTCCGCTATTGGTTATTGACCGGAGACATGTCTCGGTCATGTCTACATTGTTCTCGAACCCGTAGGGTCCGCACGCTTAAGGTTTCGATGACAGTTATATTATGAGTTTATACGTTTTGATGTACCGAAGGTTATTCGGAGTCCCGGATGTGATCACGGACATGACGAGGAGTCTCGAAATGGTCGAGACATAAAGATTGATATATTGGAAGCCTATGTTTCGATATCGGAAGTGTTCCGGGTGAAATCGGGATTTTACCGGAGTACCGGGAGGTTACCGGAACCCCCCAGGAGCTATATGGGCCTTAGTGGGCCATAGTGGAAGAAGAGGAGAGGCGGCCAGGGCTGGGCCGCGCGCCCCTCCCCCCTAGTCCGAATAGGACAAGGAGAGAGGGGGCCGGCGCCCCCCTCCTTCTCTCTCCCTCTTTTCCCACCTCATGAATCCTATTCCAACTAGGATTGGGGGGGGGGGGGGCGTCCTACTCCCGGAGGGAGTAGAACTCCTCTTGGCGCGCCCTATGATGGCTGGCCGGCCTCCCCCTCTTGAACCTTTATATACGGAGGCAGGGGCACCCCTAGAGGCACAAGTTGATCCACGTGATCATATTCTTAGCCGTGTGCGGTGCCCCCTTCCACGATAGTCCTCGGTAATATTGTAGCGGTCCTTAGGCGAAGCCCTGCGACAGTAGTACATCAAGAACATCACCACGCCGTCGTGCTGACGGAACTCTTCCCCGACACTTTGCTGGATCGGAGTCCGGGGATCGTCATCGAGCTGAACGTGTGCTAGAACTCGGAGGTGCCGTAGTTTCGGTGCTCGATCGGTCGGGCCGTGGAGACGTACGACTACATCAACCAAACGCTTCCGTTGTCGATCTACAAGGATACGTAGATCACACTCTCCCCTCTCGTTGCTATGCATCACCATGATCTTGCGTGTGCGTAGGAAATTTTTTGAAATTACTACGTTCCCCAACAGTGGCATCCGAGCCTAGGTTTTATGTGTTGATGTTATATGCACGAGTAGAACACAAGTGAGTTGTGGGCGATATAAGTCATACTGCTTACCAGCATGTCATATTTTGGTTCGGCGGTATTGTTGGATGAAGCGGCCCGGAACGACATTACGTGTACGCTTACGCGAGACCGGTTCTCCCGACGTGCTTTGCACATAGGTGGCTTGCGGGTGACAGTTTCTCCAACTTTAGTTGAACCGAGTGTGGCTACGCCCGGTCCTTGTGAAGGTTAAAACAGCATCAACTTGACAAACTATCGTTGTGGTTTTGATGCGTAGGTAAGATTGGTTCTTGCTTAAGCCCGTAGCAGCCACGCAAAACTTGCAACAACAAAGTAGAGGATGTCTAACTTGTTTTTACAAGGCATGTTGTGATGTGATATGGTCAAGACATGATGCTAAATTTTATTGTATGAGATGATCATGTTTTGTAACCGAGTTATCGGCAACTGGCAGGAGCCATATGGTTGTCGCTTTATTGTATGCAATGCAATCACGCTGTAATGCTTTACTTTATCACTAAGCGGTAGCAATAGTCGTGGAAGCATAAGATTGGCGAGACGACAATGATGCTACGATGGAGATCAAGGTGTCGTGCCGGTGACGATGGTGATCATGACGGTGCTTCGGAGATGGAGATCACAGGCACAAGATGATGATGGCCATATCATATCACTTATATTGATTGCATGTGATGTTTATCTTTTATGCATCTTATCTTGCTTTGATTGACGGTAGCATTATAAGATGATCTCTCACTAAATTATCAAGATAAAAGTGTTCTCCCTGAGTATGCACCGTTGCCAAAGTTCGTCGTGCCCAGACACCACGTGATGATCGGGTGTGATAAGCTCTACGTCCATCTACAACGGGTGCAAGCCAGTTTTGCACACGCAGAATACTCAGGTTAAACTTGACGAGCCTGACTTCATATCTCTCAATTCTGATAGTGAAGATTCTATGATTTGCGATCCTACCATCGGGGTTCTGATCCGATTCAAAATCGCGATTCTGACAACCTTGGTTCAGTGTGCCATGCTTTACGGCTTAGAATCGGGACTTCAACGACGTTTTGAACGTCATGGAGCATATGAGATGTTCCAGGAGTTGAAGTTAATATTTCAAGCAAATGCCCGAATTGAGAGATATGAAGTCTCCAATAAGTTCTATAGCTGCAAGATGGAGGAGAACAGTTCTATCAGTGAGCATATACTCAAAATGTCTGGGTATAATAATCACTTGATTCAGATGGGAGTTAATCTTCCAGATGATTGCATCATTGACAGAATTCTCCAATCACTGCCACCAAGCTACAAGAGCTTAGTGATGAACTATAATATGCAAGGGATGAATAAGACTATTCCTGAGCTCTTCGCAATGCTGAAAGCTGCGGAGGTAGAAATCAAAAAGGAGCATCAAGTGTTGATGGTCAACAAGACCACTAGTTTCAAGAAAAGGGCAAACGGAAGAAGAAGGGGAACTTCAAGAAGAACAGCAAGCAAGTTGCTGCTCAAGAGAAGAAACCCAAGTCTGGACCTAAGCCTGAAACTGAGTGCTTCTACTACAAGCAGACTGGTCACTGGAAGCGGGACTGCCCCAAGTATTTGGCGGATAAGAAGGATGGCAAGGTGAACAAAGGTATATGTGATATACATGTTATTGATGTGTACCTTACTAGAGCTCGCAGTAGCACCTGGGTATTTGATACTGGTTCTGTTGCTAATATTTGCAACTCGAAACAGGGACTACGGATTAAGCGAACACTGGCAAAGGACGGGGTGACGATGCGCGTGGGAAATGGTTCCAAAGTCGATGTGATCGCGGTCGACACACTACCTCTACATCTACCTTCGGGATTAGTATTAGACCTAAATAATTGTTATTTGGTGCCAGCGTTGAGCATGCACATTATATCTGGATCTTGTTCAATGCGAGACGGTTATTCATTTAAATTAGAGAATAATGGTTGTTCTATTTATATGAGTAATATCTTTTATGGTCATGCACCTTTGAAGAGTGGTCTATTTTTGATGAATCTCGATAGTAGTAACACACATATTCATAATGTTGAAGCCAAAAGATGCAGAGTTGATAATGATAGTGCAACTTATTTGTGGCACTGCCGTTTAGGTCATATCGGTATAAAGCACATGAAGAAACTCCATACTGATGGACTTTTGGAACCACTTGATTATGAATCACTTGGTACTTGCGAACCGTGCCTCATGGGCAAGATGACTAAAACACCATTCTCCGGTACTATGGAGAGAGCAACAGATTTGTTGGAAATCATACATACAGATGTATGTGGTCCGATGAATATTGAGGCTCGTGGCGGATATCGTTATTTTCTCACCTTCCTAGATGACTTAAGCAAATATGGGTATATCTACTTAATGAAACATAAGTCAGAAACATTTGAAAAGTTCAAAGAATTTCAGAGTGAAGTTGAAAATCATCGTAACAAGAAAATAAAATTTCTATAATCTGATCGTGGAGGAGAATATTTGAGTTACGAGTTTGGTATACATTTGAAACAATGCGGAATAGTTTCGCAACTCACGCCACCCGGAACACCACAGCGTAATGGTGTGTCCGAACATCGTAATCGTACTTTACTAGATATGGTGCAGTCTATGATGTCTCTTACTGATTTACCGCTATCGTTTTGGGGTTATGCTTTAGAGACGGTCGCATTCACGTTAAATAGGGCACCATCAAAATCCGTTGAGACGACGCCGTTTGAACTATGGTTTGGCAAGAAACCAAAGATGTCGTTTCTTAAAGTTTGGGGCTGCGATGCTTATGTGAAAAAGCTTCAACCTGATAAGCTCGAACCCAAATCGGAGAAATGTGTCTTCATAGGATACCCAAAGGAGACTGTTGGGTACACCTTCTATCACAGATCCGAAGGCAAGACATTCGTTGCAAAGAATGGATCCTTTCTAGAGAAGGAGTTTCTCTCGAAAGAAGTGAGTGGGAGGAAAATAGAACTTGACGAGGTAACTGTACCTGCTCCCTTATTGGAAAGTAGTACATCACAGAAACCTGTTTCTGCGACACCTACACCAATTAGTGAGGAAGCTGATGATAATGATCATGAAACTTCAGAACAAGATACTACTGAACCTCGTAGATCAACCAGAGTAAGGTCCACGCCAGAGTGGTATGGTAATCCTGTTCTGGAAATCATGCTACTAGATCATGATGAACCTACGAACTATGAAGAAGCGATGGTGAGCCCAGATTCCGCAAAATGGCTTGAAGCCATGAAATCTGAGATGGGATCCATGTATGAGAACAAAGTATGGACTTTGGTTGACTTGCCCGTTGATCGGAAAGCAATTGAGAATAAATGGATCTTCAAGAAAAAGACTGACGCTGACGGTAATATTACTGTCTACAAAGCTCGACTTGTCGCAAAAGGTTTTCGACAAGTTCAAGGGGTTGACTACGATGAGACCTTGTCACCCGTAGCGATGCTTAAGTCTGTCCGAATCATGTTAGCAATTGCCGCATTTTATGATTATGAAATTTGGCAGATGGATGTCAAAACTGCATTCCTGAATGGATTTCTAGAAGAAGAGTTGTATATGATGCAACCAGAAGGTTTTGTCGATCCAAAGGGAGCTAACAAAGTGTGCAAGCTCTAGCGATCCATTTATGGACTGATGCAAGCCTCTCGGAGTTGGAATAAACGCTTTGATAGTGTGATCAAAGCATTTGGTTTTATACAGACTTTCGGAGAAGCCTGTATTTACAAGAAAGTGAGTGGGAGCTCTGTAGCATTTCTGATATTATATGTGGATGACATATTACTGATTGGAAATGATATAGAATTTCTGGATAGCATAAAGGGATACTTGAATAAGAGTTTTTCAATGAAAGACCTCGGTGAAGCTGCTTACATATTAGGCATAAAGATCTATAGAGATAGATAAAGACGCTTAATTGGACTTTCACAAAGCACATACCTTGACAAGATTTTGAAGAAGTTCAAAATAGATCAAGCAAAGAAAGGGTTCTTGCCTGTGTTACAAGGTGTGAAGTTGAGTCAGACTCAATGCCCGACCACTGCAGAAGATAGAGAGAAAATGAAAGCTGTTCCCTATGCTTCAACCATAGGCTCTATCATGTATGCAATGCCGTGTACCAGACCTGATGTGTGCCTTGCTATAAGTTTAGCAGGGAGGTACCAAAGTAATCCAGGAGTGGATCACTGGACAGCGGTCAAGAACATCCTGAAATACCTGAAAAGGAGTAAGGATATGTTTCTCGTATATGGAGGTGACAAAGAGCTCATCGTAAACGGTTACGTTGATGCAAGCTTTGACACTGATCCGGACAATTCTAAATCGCAAACCGGATACGTGTTTACATTAAACGGTGGAGCTGTCAGTTGGTGCAGTTCTAAACAAAGCGTCGTGGCGGGATCTACATGTGAAGAGGAGTACATAGCTGCTTCGGAAGCAGCAAACGAAGGAGTCTGGATGAAGGAGTTCATATCCGATCTAGGTGTCATACATAGTGCATCGGGTTCGATGAAAATCTTTTGTGACAATACTGGTGCAATTGCCTTGGCGAAGGAATCCAGATTTCACAAAAGAAGCAAGCACATCAAAAGACGCTTCAATTCCATCCGGGATCTAGTCCAGGTGGGAGACATAGAGATTTGCAAGATACATACGGAGCTGAATGTAGCAGACCCGTTGACTAAGCCTCTTCCACGAGCAAAACATGATCAGCACCAAAGCTCGATGGGTGTTAGAATCATTACTATGTAATCTAGATTATTGACTCTAGTGCAAGTGGGAGACTGAAGGAAATATGCCCTAGAGGCAATAATAAAGTTATTATTTATTTCCTTATATCATGATAAAAGTTTATTATTCATGCTAGAATTGTATTAACCGGAAACATAATACATGTGTGAATACATAGACAAACAGAGTGTCACTAGTATGCCTCTACTTGACTAGCTCGTTAATCAAAGATGGTTATGTTTCCTAACCATAGACAAAGAGTTGTCATTTGATTAACGAGATCACATCATTAGTTGAATGATCTGATTGACATGACCCATTCCATTAGCTTAGCATCCGATCGTTTAGTGTGTTGCTATTGCTTTCTTCATGACTTATACATGTTCCTATAACTATGAGATTATGTAACTCCCATGTGCCGGAGGAACACTTTGTCTGCTACCAAACGTAACAACGTAACTGGGTGATTATAACGGTGCTCTATAGGTGTCTCCAAAGGTACATGTTGGGTTGACATATTTTGAGATTAGGATTTGTCACTCCGATCGTCGGAGAGGTATCTCTGGGCCCTCTCGATAATGCACATCACTTAAGCCTTGCAAGCATTGCAACTAATGAGTTAGTTGCGGGATGATGTATTACGGAACGAGTAAAGAGACTTGCCGGTAATGAGATTGAACTAGGTATTGGATACCGACGATCGAATCTCGGGCAAGTAACATACCGATGACAAAGGGAACAACGTATGTTGTTATGCGGTCTGACCGATAAAAGATCTTCGTAGAATATGTAGGAACCAATATGGGCATCCAGGTTCCGCTATTGGTTATTGACCGGAGACATGTCTCGGTCATGTCTACATTGTTCTCGAACCCATAGGGTCCGCACGCACTAGTAGAAAACAGGGCTATGGTCCAGGCCGGCTCAGCCCATTAGTCCCGGTTCAGTCTAGAACCGGGACTAATGTGAGCATTGGTCCCGGTTCGTGCGGCTAAGGCATTAGTCCCGGTTCACTCGGGCCCTTTAGTCCCAGTTTAAGCCACGAACCGGGACTAAAGGGTGCGATGACCTTTAGTCCCGGTTCGTGCCTCAAACCGGGACTAAAGATTAGACCTTTAGTACCGGTTTGAGGCACGAACCGGGACTAATGGGGTTGAGACCTTTAGTCCCGGTTCGTGCCACGAACCGGTACTAAAGGTCCCATTTTCAAAGTCTACCCCCCCCCTCCCCGTGGATCGCCTTTTCAGTTTAAAAAAAATAAAAGAAAATAATGGAAATGTCAAAAAATAAAAGAAAATAAGTTTCTCATGTGATATGTGGTCTAGTTGTTGGGAAAATTTGCAAATGTGAATTTTGACTTTATTTGCAAATGTGAATTTTGACTTTATTTGCAAAATCTCTCTGAAATTTGTAAAAATGGGCATAACTTTTGCATACTAACTCAGATGAAAAAGTTTTTTATATGAAAAATCATCTACTCGAAAAGTTACATCCAAATTTAACCGGGGGAACCCCGTTAAACATTTTCAAAATCCTCAAAAACCGATTAGAAAAAAGTTACGGGGCTTTTAAGATCTAGAGTGAAAAAAATCGAAAAAAAATCAAACAGTGGGCAAACTGTGGTCAAACAATGGTCAAACTAATTATTCTAGAATATTAGTGTTACTAAATAATTATTTCAGTTATTTCTATTTTGGTCAAATCTGGTCAAACTGTGGTCAAACTGTGGTCAAACAATGGTCAAACTAATTATTCAAGAAATATTAGTGTTACTAAATAATTATTGTTTTTTAAAACAATAGTTTCAAAATAAAACTATGAAATATGTCACTTCATGCTCAAGCAAAATTCCTGAAGGTTAATAGGATTGACATCTTAGTATTGTCAGGAAAACAACAAGTGCAGACTTGGAACGAGGGAGAATAGAACCCGAAAGTTAAGCGTGCTCAGGCTGGGGGAGTAGGAGGATGGGTGACCGTTCGGGAAGTTAGATGATTTGGAATGAGGAGGGGTGATTAGAGGATAAATTGAGAAGTGATGAGGGGTGGTGATTACAGACTAGAGGTTAAAATAATTCAGAAATTTGAAAATAAAAAAATTTCAAATTTTTTTTTAAAAAAAATCATAAAATTTCCTTTAGTCCCGGTTGGTGTTACCAACCGGGACTAAAGGTGGAGCTCCACATGGCCGCGCCCTTTAGTCCTGGTTCTGGATTGAACCGGGACTAAAGGGTCGGGGCATTAGTACCGACACTTTAGTCCCGGTTCAGGAACCGGGACTAAAGGCCCTTATGAACCGGGACTAAAGGCCCTTTTTCTACCGGTGACGCTTAAGGTTTCGATGACAGTTATATTATGAGTTTATATGTTTTGATGTACCGAAGGTTGTTCGGAGTCCCGGATGTGATCACGGACATGACGAGGAGTCTCGAAATGGTCGAGACATAAAGATTGATATATTGGAAGCCTATGTTTGGATATCGGAAGTGTTCCGGGTGAAATCGGGATTTTACCGGAGTACCGGGAGGTTACCGGAACCCCCCGGGAGCTATATGGGCCTTAGTGGGCCATACTGGAAGAAGAGTAGAGGCGGCCAGGGCTGGGCCGCACGCCCCTCCCCCCTAGTCCGAATAGGACAAGGAGAGAGGGGGCCGACGCCCCCCTCCTTCTCTCTCCCTCTTTTCCCACCTTGCGAATCCTATTCCAACTAGGATTAGGGGGGGGGTCCTACTCCCTGCTCCGGGCGCGCCCTATGATGGCCAGCCGGCCTTCCCCTCTTGAACCTTTATATACGGAGGCAGGGGCACCCCTAGAGACACAAGTTCATCCACGTGATCATATTCTTAGCCGTGCGCGGTGCCCCCTTCCACCATAGTCCTCGATAATATTGTAGCGGTGCTTAGGCAAAGCCCTGCGACGGTAGTACGTCAAGATCGTCACCACGCCGTCATGCTGACGGAACTCTTCCCCGACACTTTGCTGGATCGAAGTCCGGGGATCGTCATCGAGCTGAACGTGTGCTAGAACTCGGAGGTGCCGTAGTTTCGGTGCTTGATCGGTCGGGCCGTGGAGACGTACGACTACATCAACCAAACACTTCCGTTGTCGATCTACAAGGGTACGTAGATCACACTCTCCCCTCTCGTTGCTATGCATCACCATGATCTTGCGTGTGCGTAGGAAATTTTTTGAAATTTCTACGTTCCCCAACATCTTCATAGTCCAGGAGTCCGGCTGAAGGTATAGTCCGGCCATCCGGACACCCCCTAAACCAGGACTCCCTCATACGGTCTCAAAACTAACTTCCACAAGTGTGAAGTCCTGTCTATGGGGATAGACAGGGAGGAGAAGCGCTGTATCATAGACCTCCTTAACTGTAAAGTGGGCAGATGCCCCTTTACGTATTTGGGGCTGCCTCTAGCGCCACGTAGAGTGACGATAGACGAGTGGGCCCCTTTAACTGGGAAGGCGGGGAAGAAGGTGAGCCCATGGCGTGGCAAGTTTTTGTCCTCCGCTGCCAGATTGGTTCTCACCAACTCGAGTCTTTCCTCGCTCCCCATGTTTGCTATGGGGCTGTTCCTACTGTCAGAAGGGGTTCATGCCAAGTTGGACATGCCGCGCGCCCGATTCTTTTGGGAAGGGTCGGGCCTCAAGCGCAAATATCACATGGTAAAATGGGCAGCGGTATGTAGGCCCAAATCCTTGGGAGGATTAGGGATCATCAACACCAGATTGCAGAACATTGCGCTCATGTGTAAATTGATCTGGAAACTCTCGCAAGGAGCGACTAGACTTTGGGCTAACATCCTTAGGGCCAAGTATTTCCCCAACGGGAATTTCTTTGAAGGGGAAACTAGGGGCTCTCCTTTTTGGCAAGACCTACAGGCCATCAGACCCGCTTTTGATAAAGGAGCCACGTTGTTAGTCGGCAACGGTCACTCCACCCGTTTCTGGCTTGTTTATTGGGTGGGCGCAATACCGCTGTGGGAGGAATTCCCAGAGCTTTATGCTCTTGCGGTGGTGCCGGACCAACGAGCTAGTGGCAGAGGCATTACCAAATCCTCAGGCCATTGCCTTCTGCCGAAACCTGAACGAGCAGGAAGCAGCAAAGTGGGAAGCTTTGCTGGAACTCGTCTCCACCGTGTCCCTTTCTGAGGAGCAGGATAGTGTTTCTTGGCACCCCTCAATGCGTCCGGGAAGTTCTCCATCAAGTCTTTGTACCACAAACTGTGCCAAGGGCCGGTACAGGGAGTCGCTAAAGGGCTTTGGCAGGCACGCGTTCCACTGAAGATCAAAGTTTTCCTCTCGCAACTGTTGCGTGACCGTCTCCCCACCTCTGTTAACATTGCGAAAAGGAACGGTCTGGCATCTGGGCCGTGCGTGCTATGTGGGAACCCAGAGAATGCAATCATGTTTTCTTCCATTGCGCTCTGGCGCGTTTCGCTTGGAGTGCAATGCGCGAAGCGGCAGGGGTCTCGTGGGACCCGCGCTCCTTGTCTGAACTTTTGGAGCTCTTGGACTCAGTTCAGGGCCAGGGCAAGAGGGTGCTATGGACTAGTATAGGCATGATGCTTTGGTCCCTATGGCAACTCGCAACAAATTTACCATCGAAGGACAGTTCCCGTCGCACCTGGCTAATATTATCTACAAATGCTCTATCCTCTTGCAGCAATGGAGTCCGTTGGTGAAGCAAAAGGACGTTGATCTCATGAAGCTTGCCCAAGCCCGAGTTCACCGGGTCTACGTCGCGGCTAGGGAGCCGGTGGTGCCAGTCTAAGAATGGGCACCTTATTTTGTTTGGCGAGTCTGCGCACTCCAGACCAGGGGCTTCAGCCTTGTAACCTGCTCGCAGTCAGGCTTAGAACCTTTCCAGTCTCATGTTATCTCCACATAGCCCTGGCTTTTGTTTTCGTTCTTGTAATGTCCGTGATTTAGATACTTTGCCTGCTTTATTAATTTAAGGCCGGACGCTCCTAGCGTCTACGTTCTAAAAAAAGGGTACTTGACTATTTGCATGGTCTGTACTGCATCACCAGTAACGAAAAATCCAAAATTTCACTCCACAAACAATAAAAGGATGAATTGTCCGGTTCCAGCGAGGAGAGTTGGTGCACTGAACCGTGTCCCACGTCAATTCAACTCAATTCACTTGTGGCCGGATACACAGCGCCGAGTTTCCTTTCGGTCCAGAGGTTTTTCTTTTTTCTTTTTTGCGAATTGTCCAGAGGTTGGTTGAGTGGGTGCGCTCACGAGCGAGCGACCACACACCCAAAGGCCTTGCTGCCATATGCAACGGTACAGGAGGGTGACACTCCCGCGGGTCCATGTGCAAATTTTCATGGCAATTTCTTTAGAGAATATCCTTGCTTTTTTTGCGGGTTATATCCTCACTTTATTGATTAAGATGAATAAGGCTGAGTGCTCACGGATACAATCTAGGGTTACATGATGAAGGATAAATTCACTAGAAAACTCATGGGACGGGGCTACAATATGTGCCGCAACATTCGACAAATGATTTACATTGACTAAAACAGTAGACCAGAAGCTCTCCGCCAAGCTCTTGGTGTCAGCAACCAGCCCAATGGTTGATCGATCCATGGTTGGAGAATTAACTTTCTATATGATGGAAAGACAATCTGAGATAAATTGGACCTTTTGGAAACCTTCTCAACGAGTGAGAGCGGCTGCACACGGTAGCGCCAGTGCTTCTGCGAGTTCTGGCATACTAGTCTGTTAGAAGGGAGAGAGAAATTGGTGGAGTAGTTCATTGTATTGCTTGAGCCTCAAGGACATATATATACGAGTACAATGATCAATTTGAAGTACAAGACAACGCAGGACCGAATCCTAGCCTGTCTCATCTTTCCTATTAATTAATATACTCAACACCCCCCGTGTCATGCTGCATGTACATGGGTGTTGTCGGTGTAGAGCCCACGTCATGCGCACGATGAAGACCCAGATCCCGATGCTTTGGATGCACGGTTCGGGAGGTGTTTGGACGCAATAGTGGCATCCGATGGCTCGAAGGGATCACTGTAGCGCGTCGCGCGTGGCTACGATCGAAACTACTCTGTGTACGATGCCTTCTCGTTGTACAACAGTATGACCAGACTAGAATCATCTCTAAATAATAGGGCCCACAAACTGAATCATCTATGGCTGTCTCTAATCGTATGGAGTGTTGGACATGAATTTATCGTACGTGTAGCAAGGTTCGGCTACGATCGATGTACGGCTGGACACCGGAGGCATAGTTGACGGCTAGAGATCCGATCGTCGAAGCCGCCGGTGCGCCCGTAGACGCGTACGATGTACGATGTAAGCTCATCGGTATGCATGCACGTACGTCCCTGGCCTTCTGGTTGCTTCGTATCTCATTCTGGGAGGCTACGCCATGCATGGTCATTGTTGCCCACAGTCTGGTCGATGCTAGTGGTGGAGTTCGCGCCTGTGCGCATGGCTCGGTTGAGGAGGCACTGGATCGATTGAAGCTGTGCACGTGATCGAAGCCAGCGGGTATGGAACAACACATCTTACATATCCAAGCAAATGTACAGGCACCTCATGGGAGAGATCTTGACACCCATTGCATCTTCAAATGGTTGTGGAAGTGTGCAAGCGGAATAAGGCATAAAATATTCTTTTGGTTAGCTCTGTATGAATTGGTGAACACAAGAAGTCTACTCAAAAGGAAATCATTTCATCTGGACTCATATATCTGTGTTATGTGCAATGAGAATTGCGAGGAAACCACCTTGCATCTATTCTGAGATTGTACCTTTGCTCAGCAATGTTGGCATACAATTTCCCCAGACAAGCAGAGGTGAATTTCTTTCTTTGATGAAGTGCTTCTTACTCATCAAACTTTCCCCAAGGAAATTGCTATGGATATCACTACTCGAGGCTGCTGGAATGTTTCGATGCAAAGGAATGGTAAGTGCCTAGCCCCAGATACTGGAATTTCAGACTCAAACAAGACCTGCTGCTAGTCAGACATAGGACTAAGGGCCCATTCGGAAGCTCTCCAGCTTCAGTAAATCCTCGTCTCCTGCTTCTCTCACCAGCTTCCAGCTTCTCGCCAGGAGTAGCGTGCGTTCGGCAGGCTGTGGCCAGTTTCTCTCCACGCTGGTGCTGGGCTATAGGAAGATGGCCCGTTAGGGAACTTAGATGGTCACATGGGCTGCAGGCCCAGTTCGTTGTGGATGACCCTGATGCGTCCACGTCTGCTGCCTCATTCGTGCGGGAGCTCGGGAGAAAACAGATCGAACCGGTACGCAACTTAACGGCGGCATTCCCACGTAATTTTGACGAACTTCACCTTCTCGTTTTTGTGAAGCGGGGCTTTCGCTGCTCCTCGTCTCCGCGGAAATTACACGGGCCGATTCTTGTCTCCAGGAAGCCAGCCTCGAGAAGCTGGGACGTTCGGGGTGGCTTCACGCACGTGTTTCGGGAAGCTGGCCCGTGGAGAAGATCCGAACAGGGCCTAAGGCTTCGTTTGATTCGGCTTCGAAAGTCAACTTCTGCTTTGAAAAGCCAGAATCTGAACCAAAGGGGCAGCTGCCCACGGCAGATTTTGAGAGGCTAGAGATTCACCGTAGTGCATTTTCTACAGCTGGGTAACACCAGCTTTCAGCTTCGTGAGACCAACTTCTGATCATTGGATTGCATCCATGATCTAATTAATTTCTCATCAATATCATTCTCTATGTTGGAAAAAACTGGCATCGGATAGTTGCAGCCTGAAGGCTGTTATATACTCCCTCCATTCCAAAATATAATGCGTCCGCGCTTTCCGAGGTACAACTTTGACAATAAATTTAACCAACGAGACCGACAACGACGGGAGAAAAAATTATAGAGAGAAGTACATATTTCAACCCCGAACTCTTGCCATAGTCTAATTTACAACCTGAACTTCAATACAATCTAAATTACAACCCCCAACTCTCAAAACCGGTCATGATTCAATCCTACTCGACCTCTTGAACGGTTTTGACCCGTTGACTGGATGAACAGTAAATCGGAAAAAAAAATCTGTTCGTTTTTCACCTGGTGAACAGTATTTTTTTTAAAATAGTTACAGTTTTTGTAGTTTGTTTTCACGTTTGAGTAGCTCTAAGAAAAATGATAAATGTGGAGTCTGTGAAACAGTTAACTGTTCGTGCACTTTTCAGGTTGATTTTGTTTTTTTGGCTAAGAGCTACTCAGATGTCTGAACGCGATGAAAATTGGCACGGGCCTCACGTATTGATACATCTTCCATGCAAAAAATATTCGATTTTTCGAACTTTTTGTATTTTTTTGAATTTACTGTTTAGCCGGTGAATTCTGACCGGTTTTGAGAATTAGGGGTTGTAATTTAGATGGTATTGGAGTTCAGGGTTGTAAATTAGACTAGGGCAAGAGTTCGGTGTTGAAATATGCACTTCTCTTAAAATTATATAATTGAAAACTTCTTTTGAATACGAATTCATTGGTATTACTTTTGCTCCCGCTGCAGTCGGTCTAGTTGTTAAATTTATCGTCAAAGTTGAAGCACGGGAAAAGAAAAAACACTATATTTTAAAATGGAGGAAGTACCCTTTTGTATTTTGTACACATCTTTTATTAATGAAAATATATACCGTAGAACAATTGTTCTACGGTTCAGGGTTAAAAAATAGCCACCGGGTCGATGTAGATGGGTGCATGTCATGCACCTGTCGATGCTGTCAGAACCGCCCTATATGCGAGGAAGCCGCTCGCCCGCGTCGACGTAGATGGCGCACTAAACTACTTCTAGTGGATGCGCTGGAGGTTGGTTGCCGGTCAGTGGAAGCGTACTGTGTCGGAGGGAGATCCGACCGGATCCGACGCGTTCGGCTGCTGATCGCCCGTGGGTCGGAGTGGAGAACCGGGGCTCCCTCCGCACCCGTCGCCAGATCGGCGGCCGAAGGGGGAGAGAGACTGCAGCCTCACCGGTGGAGCGACTGAAAACTGGGTCACCACCCTTATCACCTCCAGAGATGGAACTGCTCGTTCAGGGCGTTTGTACACCAACATGATTGATGTTGCACGATCTTTTGCAATCAAAGATGATGTCACGCCAATACCGCTATTGTTGTCATCGCTGTTTTGCAACTCCTTCATTGTTGCAGAAACACGTTGGCATGGTCAGGCATGGGCAACTTCCACTGGTGAAGTTGCAAAAAAAATTGTTCGTCTTCATTTTTGTGCAACATGGGTGTTGTTGCATAAAAAAAATTGCAACACAGATAGTGTTGCAGAAAACAGGTGTCGCACAAAACCACGAGAAATAGTTCTAGATGGACCCATGCAGGACACATGTCGCAAAGAAGGAGGAGGCAGACCCACGTGAGAGATCCACCTACTGAAACCAAGCATTTCGGTTAAACTAGCTATGCGCAAGGGACCACGCTTGTGAAAAGAACAGGCAAACAACATGCCGCAAGCTGTAGCACTACTGAATCACGCGGGCATTGACGGTGCAGCAGGCGGCGGACGCCTGTATTATAATCAGCCGGTTGAATTGGAGACCTTTCCATTCATTATTCTTGATGTTATGTCAAAAAAATTGTACAAGTAACACTACTTAGAAACAGCTCCCAGATTCACCAATCACTTTATTTAGAAGGGACTAGCAGATTCCTTTTCAAACAATCATTATGTTTCACCAAATATTGTTACCAACAATTTATAGCTTCAAAACAATGCTGCATTAATGTATACAATAATAGTGCAACTACTTAACAAGTACATTTAAATGCTAATTACTATAAGGATTATGTGAATGCCTACAATGAATATATAAGTTTGCAGGTTTATACTTGAAATACTGTTGGCACTTGGTAGCATATATGTCCATAAGGGTTGTGCTGCGAGCCAGATTTTCTCTTTGTAATAACTAAAACGAAATGTTTTCTTCAGAAGGCTTATTGTAAGAATTTTGCCTTTGGCTGCAAGGAAATTGGGATGTGCTACGGCGGAAAAGATCCGCCACCTAGCGAGCCGTCCAATTTGATAATGTGACCAGCCTTGTATCGTTACTTCTCTTCTCTTATTTCCTGCAACAAAACCATTATTGCAAAACATCATCTTCCTAATTTCCTGTAGCAAGACCCATGTTCCAAAACCTCTTTTCTAATTTTCTGCAACAAAACATTTGTTCTAAGAATTGCAACAACAACTACCACAGCCGCGTCTAATTTTCTATAACAAGAAACTTGTTGGAAATTTGAAACAACATCTCAAGCCGCGCCACGCACTTATACAGTCTTCGCTGCCACCATTCTGCAACAATGCCATTGTTGCAGAAACATGTCACAGAGGTGCTGTTGCAAACAACAATGCATGGCGGCCGAGCAATAGTAGTGGACGTGATTGTACGTGCGCGGTGTTGTGGCTGCTGGTAGCGTTGGTGGTAACAGGACAGCAGCGAGATAGATGGCGCTCCACGATTGACATGGCGGATCTCATCGGATCCATCGATCCGGTCCGCAGGAGGCATTTGGCGGATGAGATCCGACATGGATGCGCTCGGCGACGATGACCTACAGGCGGCGGCACTCGGCTTGGCCGCCGTCACCCTCCCTAGTCTGCGCGCTGCGGATCTAGCAATGTTCGGTTTGTAGCAAAAGGCTATTTGCAAACCCACTTTCTGAAACAAAGGATCAGTTACAGAAATGTGGAGACAGAGGGATTGGTTTGGTTCGTCTAACTAAGACTACATCCGACAGACACGGAGGCAGCAGACACTCGCACTGGATCGGCGGCTGAAGGCAAACATTTCTTAAGGAAATTACCTAACGTTGCGTGGAGCGAGCTCGAGGCGGGAACTTTTGGAATATTATCGTTCTCCGTTGTCGGCTCGGTGTTGTGCGTCTCAGGATCGACTAACGCCTGGAAATTTTTAGGCGCCTCAAGAATAACAAACACATGCATATTATATTCAAAAAGTTCAATGTACAGCAGTATGCTTTACTATAGCCGCTTTGGCTATGTAGAAATGATTTGGTTTCAATAACAAAAATGCTTCTTCTTCGCAGATTATTTTGCGTTGTACGCACTCGCTTCATACGTGGTCTACACTATAACGAGTGGAGTACCAACCATTGTTCAAGGCAGTGTGTACGCAGTTGGAGCAGGTGGGTACGGAGGTTTTTACCCGACATGGGTAGCAGTATAATCTCCGGATCGGTCCACCACCCCTTTCGATATAGGCATAGTGTCGTTCTATATGACTCTATTGTCATCCATTTATCGTTTTTTTCTCTTTTTATCGGACTTCAGGTGATTGGCTGTGTGCATCTTAGTTATGCAGAGGCCGTGTGTTACTCGTAATGCTTTGTATCCTCTTGATGCTACATTTTAAGATAATAAAAGCGCCTTTATCGAAAAAGGTCAACGACATGCAACATTTTTGCTATCTACCCTTGTGCCAAGGCTGAATTCTCACTTATAAGGTCTTAAGGGCATCTCCAATGGCAACCCGCAAATTTCCTTCCGTATTTGTCCGCGGACAGAGAACCATTCCACGGACACGGATGCGGGAGGCCACCATCCAATGCTGCCTCATACTGTTAGAGTTATATTTATGGTGTCCTTTGGCCTTTTGCATTCTGGCATTTGGCGTCCCCTGTACATATGTATATATGATGGTGTTTGCCTCCTGATAATATTAAGTTGCATGTTTCCTAACATGGTATTACAGCTTTAGGTTCTTTTTTCGCATGCTGCAACTCGTGCTAGATCCAATCACGTCGTGACGATCATCCTTTTCCGGCTCTGCTGCTCCAAATCTTCTCATCCCTCTGCTTGGCCGTTGCCTTTGCGCGTGCAGTTTTCTCTGCTGCCGCTGCTCTACTCTCGTCCCCGTCCGTGCGAGATCGATCTCGAACTGGAAAACGGAGCAGCTGCTACCGGAGGTCACGATCTTCGTTCCCACCCGGATTCCATCTCTGTTGCCGGTTGCTCGCCGGTTCTCTGCTGCCGGCAACGGTTCCGCCCCAAGTCGCCGTTCCTAGACGATTTTCTGCCACCCGCTGCAGCTCAGATCGGGACGCGCTCCCGATTTCGTCACACTCGATCGAGACGCTCGCCACCGACCTGAATCCCGCCGCCGTTCGCCGGTTCCCGTCGCCGGCCACTTTCAGATCGGGCGCTGATCTGGACGCCGCCTGCTGCAGATCAAACCTGATTCCCGCCGCCATCCGTCGGTTCCTGTCGCCGGCCGCCTCCAGATTGGGCACTCATCAGGGCGCCGCCTGCTGCCCATCGGGCGCTTTCCACCCGCTTACTCCATCGAGGCGCTTGGCTGGGCGGCTGCGATCAGGCTGTTTCAGCCCGCTGGCTTCCTGTTTCGGCCCGCTTACCTTTGAGCTGCTTTTTGGCTGATTTTGCTGGTCGTTTTTCTGTGTTAAAAAAAGAGAGAGAAAAAAAAGGAAAAAGAAAAAGAAAAGGTACTATGTCGTTGTCTTCAGGCGCTGGTTGTCTATCCAACATCAGCTCACACATGCACCTTCCATCTTTACTCGGTGCCCCTCCTCACGCCTTGCACTCTGTTACTCCGATATTTTTGGATGGCAATGGCCGCTTTGTGTCGACTCCTCTCGACGCTTCCATAGGCGGTGGTGGTCACTCTTCGTCGGCTCCCTTTGCGGCTTTTACACGTCGTGGTGGCTGCTCTTCGTCGACTCTTGCAGCTTCCACGCGCGGTGGTGATCTCTCTACATCGACTTCTCTCGCGGTTTCCGCGCACGGGGGTGGTCGCTCGACGTCGACTCCTCTCGCGGCTTCTCCGCGCGACGGTGGTCGCTCGACACCGACTCCTCTTGCGGCTTCTGCGCGCGGCGGTGGTCGCGCTGCGTCGACTCCTCTCGCGGCCTCCGCGCGTGGCGGTGGTCGCTCTACGTCGACTCCTCTCGCGGCCTCCGCGCGTGGCGGTGGTCGCTCTACATCGACTCGTTACTCTCGGTCGACTCTACAAGCGGCCGATGTTCCTACCTCGACCTCTTTTGCTGTGTCCCTGTCTGCGCGTGAATTTGCGCAGCTCCGAAGTCTGCTTGCTGCTTCAGAGTCTTCACCGACTGGTTCTGCAGGTTCTGTGACTGACTCTTCTGGCATTGAGAAACCACCTTCTACTCATTCAGGTATATCCCCATGGATTCTTGATACTGGAGCATCTTTTCATATGACTTATGATTCTTCTACTTTGACCTCCGTTCGACCCGTCGAGTCTCCTATTCGTGTTCTTACAGCTGATGGTACTCCCCTCCCTGTAGCTAGTCGAGGCACTCTTAACACTTCTTCATTTCATGTTCCTTCTGTCGCTCATGTTCCTCGACTTACTATGCAGCTCATATCTGGTGGTCAGATTGTTGACTCTAGTTGTAGGGTCATTCTCGACTTTGATTCATGTTCTGTTCAGGATCGTCGCACGGGCGCTCTGCTGTTGGGAAACGTAGCATAAATTCGAAATTTTCCTACGTGTCACCAAGATCTATCTATGGAGAGACTAGCAACGAGGGGAAGGAGAGTGCATCTACATACCCTTGTAGATCGCTAAGCGAAAGCGTTCAAGTGAACGGGGTTGATGGAGTCGTACTCGTCGTGATTCAAATCATCGATGATCCTAGTGCCGAACGGACGGCACCTCCGCGTTCAACACACGTACAGCCCGGTGACGTCTCCCACGCCTTGATTCAGCAAGGAGAGAGGGAGAGGTTGAGGAAGACTCCATCCAGCAGCAGCACAATGTCGTGGTGGTGATGGAGGAGCATGGCAATCCTGCAGGGCTTCGCCAAGCACCACGGGATATGAGGAGAAAGAGAGGGAGGGCTGCACCAACAGGCAGAGATCAGATCACGTGATATGGGTAGCCCCAGGCCTCACTATATATAGGGGAGAGGGAGGAGGGTGCGCCCCCTCTAGGGTTCCCACCACTAGGGGGGCGGCAGCCCTAGATGGGAAAGGGGGGCGGCCAAGAGGGGGAGAGGGGAGGCGCCCCCTAGGGTGGGCCTTAAGGCCCATCTGGACCTAGGGTTTGCCCCCTCCCACTCTCCCATGTGCCTTGGGCCCTTGTGGGAGGCGCACAAGCCCACTTAGGGGCTGGTCCCTCACCACCCTTGGCTCATGCAAGCCTCCGGGGCAGGTGGCCCCACTTGGTGGACCCCCGGGACCCTCCCGGTGGTCCCGGTACGTTACCGATAAACCCCGAAACTCTTCCGGTGACCAAAACAGGACTTCCCATATACAAATCTTTACCTCCAGACTATTCCGGAACTCCTCGTGACGTCCGGGATCTCATCCGGGACTCCGAAAAACATTCGGTAATCACATACAAACTTCCTTCATAACCCTAGCGTCATCGAACCTTAAGTGTGCAGACCCTACGTGTTCGGGAGACATGCAGACATGACCGAGACATTCTCCGGTCAATAACCAAGAGCGGGATCTGGATACCCATGTCGGCTCCCACATGTTCCACGATGATCTCATCGGATGAACCACGATGTCAAGGACTTAATCAATCCCGTATACAATTCCATTTGTCTAGCGGTATTGTACTTGCCCGAGATTTGATCGTCGGTATCCCGATACCTTGTTCAATCTCGTTACCGGCAAGTCTCTTTACTCGTTCCGTAACACATCATCCCGTGATCAACTCCTTGGTCACATTGCGCATATGATGATATCCTACCGAGTGGGCCCAGAGATACCTCTTCATTTACACGGAGTGACAAATCCCAGTCTCGATTCGTGCCAACCCAACAGATACTTTCGGAGATACCTGTAGTGTACCTTTATAGCCACCCAGTTACGTTGTGACGATTGGCACACCCAAAGCATTCATACGGTATCCAGGAGTTGCACAATCTCATGGTCTAAGGAAATGATACTTGACATTAGAAAAGCTTTAGCATACGAGCTACACGATCTTTGTGCTAGGCTTAGGATTGGGTCTTGTCCATCACATCATTCTCCTAATGATGTGATCCCGTTATCAATGACATCTAATGTCCATGGTCAGGAAACCGTAACCATCTATTGATCAACGAGCTAGTCAACTAGAGACTTACTAGGGACATGGTGTTGTCTATGTATCCACACATGTATCTGAGTTCCCTATCAATACAATTCTAGCATGGATAATAAATGATTATCATGAACAAGGAAATATAATAATAACTTATTTATTATTGCCTCTAGGGCATATTTCCAACAGTCTCCCACTTGCACTAGAGTCAATAATCTAGTTCACATCGCCATGTGATTAACACTCACAGGTCACATCGCCATGTGACTAATACCCAAGAGTTTACTAGAGTCAGTAGTCTAGTTCACATCACTATGTGATTAACACTCAATGAGTTCTAGGTTTGATCATGTTGCTTGTGAGAGAGGTTTTAGTCAATGGGTCTGAACCTTTCAGATCCGTGTGTGCTTTACAAATCTCTATGTCATCTCCTAGATGCAGCTACTACATTCTATTTGGAGCTATTCCAAATAACTGTTCTACTTGGAGCTATTCTAAATTGTTGCTCCATTATACGTATCCGGTATCTCTACTCAGAGCTATCCGGATAGGTGTTAAGCTTGCATCGACGTAACTCTTTACGACGAACTCTTTTACCACCTCCATAATCGAGAAAAATTCCTTAGTCCACTAGTTACTAAGGATAACTTTGACCGCTGTCCTGTGATCCATTCTTGGATCACTCTTGTACCCCTTGACTGACTCATGGCAAGGCACACTTCAGGTGCGGTACACAGCATAGCATACTATAGAGCCTACGTCTTAAGCATAGGGGACGGCCTTCGTCCTTTCTCTCTATTCTGCCATGGTCGAGCTTTAAGTCTTAACTTCATACCTTACAACTCAGGCAAGAACTCCTTCTTTGACTGATCCATCTTGAACACCTTCAAGATCATGTCAAGGTATGTGCTCATTTGAAAGTACCATTAAGCGTTTTGATCTATCCTTATAGATCTTGATGCTCAATGCTCAAGTAGCTCAATCCAGGCTTTCCATTGAAAAACACTTTCCAAATAACCCTATATGCTTTCCAGAAATTCTACATCATTTCTGATCCATAATATGTCAACAACATATACTCATCAGAAATTCTATAGTGCTCCCACTCACTTCTTTGGAAATACAAGTTTCTCATAAACTTTGTATAAACCCAAAATCTTTGATCATCTCATCAAAGCATACATTCCAACTCCGAGATGCTTACTCCAGTCCTTAAAAGGATTGCTGGAGCTTTGCATACTTATTAGCATATTTCAGGATTGACAAAACCTTCCGGTTGTATCACATACAACCTTTCCTCAAGAAAATCGTCGAGGAAACAATGTTTTGACATCCTATCTGCAAGATTTCATAAATAATGCAGTAATCGCTAATATAATTCCAACAGACTCTTAGCATCGCTACGAGTGAGAAAGTCTCATCGTAGTCAACTCCTTGAACTTGTCGGAAAACATCTTAACGACAAGCCGAGCTTTCTTAATGGTGATACTTCCCATCATTGTCCTTCTTCCTTTTAAAATCCATCTGTACTCAACAGCCTTACGACCATCGAGCCATTCCGCCAAAGTCTACACTTTGTCTTCATACATGGATCCTCTCTCGGATTTTATGGCCTCGAGCCATTTATCGGAATCCAGGCCCACTATCGCTTCTACATAGCTTGTAGGTTCATTGTTGTCTAGAAACATGACTTCCAAGACAGGATTACGTACCACTCTGAAGTAGCACGCATCCTTGTCATCCCACGAGGTTTGGTAGTGACTTGATCTGAAGTTTCATGATCACTATCATAAGCTTCCACTTCAATTGGTGTAGTTGCCACAGGAACAACTTCCGGTGCCCTGCCACACACTAGTTGAAGAGACGGTTCAATAACCTCATCAAGTCTCCACCATCCTCCCACTCAATTCTTTCGAGAGAAACCTTTCCTCGAGAAAGGACCCGATTCTAGAAACAATCCCTTATTGCTTTCGAATCTGAGACAGGAGGTATACCCAACTGTTTTGGGTGTCCTATGAAGATGCATTTATCCGCTTTGGGTTCGAGCTTATCAGCCTGAAACTTTTCACATAAGCGTCGCAGCCCCAAACTTTTAAGAAATGACAGCTTAGGTTTCTCTAAACCATAGTTCATACGGTGTCATCTCATCGGAATTACGTGGTGCCCCCTTTAAAGTGAATGTGGTTGTCTTTAATCATAACCCATAAACTATTGTGGTAATTTGATAAGAGACATCATGGTATGCATCATATCCAATAGGGTGCAGTTATGATGTTCGGACACACCATCACACTATGGTGTTCCAGGCTGTATTAGTTGTGAAACAATTTCCACAATGTCTTAATTCTGTGCCAAACTCGTAATTCAGATATTCATCTCTATGATCATATCATAGATCTTTTATCCTCTTGTCACGACGATCTTTCAACTTCACACTGAAATTACTTGAACCTTTCAATAATTCAGACTCGTGATTCATCAAGTAAATATACTCAACATCTACTCAAATCATCTGTGAAGAACATAACAATATCCACTACATGCCTCAGCACTCATTGGACTGCACACATCAAAATGTATTACTTCCAGCAAGTTGCTTTCTGGTTCCATTTTTCTGAAACCGAGGCTTTCAGTCATCTTGCCCATGTGGTATGATTTGCATGTCTCAAGTGATTCAAAATCAAGTGAGTCCAAACGGTCCATTTGCATGGAGTTTCTTCATGCATAAACACCAATAGACATGGTTCGCATGTCTCAAACTTTTCAAAAATGAGTGAGCCCAAAGATCCATCAACATGGAGCTTCTTCATGCATTTTATACCGATATGACTTACGTGGCAGTGCCACAAGTAGGTGGTACTATCATTACTATCTTATATCTTCTGGCATGAACATGTGTATCACTACGATCGAGATTCAATAAACCATTCATTTTAGGTGCAAGACCTTTGAAGGTATTATTCAAATAAACAGAGGAACCATTATTCTCCTTAAATGAATAACCGTATTGCGATAGACATAATCCAATCACGTCTATGCTCAACACAAACACCAAATAACAATTATTTAGGTTTAACACCAATCTCGATGGTAGAGGGAGCGTGCGATGCTTGATCATATCAACATTGGAAACACTTCCAACACATATCGTCAGCTTACCTTTAGCTAGTCTCCATTTAATCTGTAGCTTTTATTTCGAGTTACTAACACTTAGCAACCGAACCGGTATCTAATACCCTGGTGCTACTAGGAGTACTAGCAAAGTACACATTAGCATAATGTATATCCAATATACTTCTACCGACAGTCTTCTCATCTACCAAGTATCTAGGGTAATTCTGCTCCAGTGGCTGTTCCCCTTATTACAGAAGCACTTAGTCTCGGGTTTGGGTTCAACCTTGGGTTTCTTCACTAGAGCAGCAGCTGAATTGCCGTTTCATGAAGTATCCCTTCTTGCCCTTGCCCTTCTTGAAACTAGTGGTTTCACCAACCATCAAAAATTGATGCTCCTTCTTGATTTCTACTTTTGTGGTGTCAAACATCGCGAATATCTCAAGGACCATCATATATGTCCCGGATATATTATAGTTCATCACGAAGCTCTAGCAGCTTGGTGGTAATGACTTCGGAGAACTATCACTATTTCATCTGGAAGATCAACTCCCACTTGATTCAAGCGATTGTTGTACTCAGACAATCTGAGCACAAGCTCAACAATTGAGCTTTTCTCCCTTAGTTTTTAGGCTAAGAAAATCGTCGGAGGTCTTATACCTCTTAACGTGGGCATGAGCCTGAAATCCCAATTTCAGCTCTCGAAACATCTCATATGTTTCGCGACGTTTCAAAACGTCTTCGGTGCCTCAACTCTAAACCGTTTAACTGAACTATCACGTAGTTATCAAAATGTGTATGTCAGATGTTCGCAACATCCACAGACGACGTTCGAGGTTCAGCACACTGAGCGGTGCATTAAGGACATAAGCCTTCTATGAAGCAATGAGGACAATCCTCAGTTTACGGACCTAGTCCGCATAATTGCTACTATCAACTTTCAACTAAAATTTCTCTAGGAACATATCTAAACAGTAGAACTAAAGCGCGAGCTACGACATAATTTGCGAAGACCTTTTGACTATGTTCAGGATAAATAAGTTCATCTTATGAACTCCCACTCAGATAGACATCCCTCTAGTCATCTAAGTGATTACATGATCCGAGTCAACTAGGCCGTGTCCGATCATCACGTGAGATGGACTAGTCAACGTCGGTGAACATCTTCATGTTGATCGTATCTTCTATACGACTCATGCTTGACCTTTCGGTCTTCTGTGTTTCGAGGCCATGTCTGTACACATGCTAGGCTCGTCAAGTTAACCCTAAGTGTTTTGCATGTGTAAAACTGTCTTACACCCGTTGTATGTGAACGTAAGGATCTATCACACCCGATCATCACGTGGTGCTTCGAAACGACGAACTTTAGCAACGGTGCACAGTTAGGGGAGAACACATTCCTGAAATTGTTTACGAGGGATCATCTTATTTACTACCGTCGTTCTAAGTAAATAAGATGTATAAACATGATAAACATCACATGCAATCAAATAGTGACATGATATGGCCAATATCATATTGCTCCTTTTGATCTCCATCTTCGGGGCTCCACGATCATCATCGTCACCGGCATGACACCATGATCTCCATCATCGTGTCTTCATGAAGTTGTCTCGCCAACTATTACTTCTACTACTACAGCTAACGGTTAGCAATAAAGTAAAGTAATTACATGACCGTTAAGTTGACACGCAGGTCATAAATAAATAAAGACAACTCCTATGGCTCCTGCCGGTTGTCATACTCATCGACATGCAAGTCGTGATTCCTATTACAAGAACATGATCATCTCATACATCACATATATCATTCATCACATCCTTTGGCCATATCACATCACATAGCATACCCTGCAAAAACAAGTTAGACGTCCTCTAATTATTGTTTGCATGTTTTACGTGGCTGCTATGGGTTTCTAGCAAGAACGTTTCTTACCTACGCAAAGACCACAACGTGATATGCCAATTGCTATTTACCCTTCATAAGGACCCTTTTCATCGAATCCGATCCGACTAAAGTGGGAGAGACAGACACCCGCCAGCCACCTTATGCAACTAGTGCATGTTTGTCGGTGGAACCGGTCTCACGTAAGCATACGTGTAAGGTTGGTCCGGGTCGCTTCATCCCACAATGCCGCCGAATCAAGATAAGACTAGTAACGGCAAGTAAATTGACAAAATCAACGCCCACAACTACTTTGTGTTCTACTCGTGCATAGAATGTACGCAATAGACCTAGCTCATGATGCCACTGTTGGGGAACGTAGCAGAAATTCGAAATTTTCCTACGTGTCACCAAGATCTATCTATGGAGAGACTAGCAACGAGGGGAAGGAGAGTGCATCTACATACCCTTGTAGATCGCTAAGCGGAAGCGTTCAAGTGAACGGGGTTGATGGAGTCGTACTCGTCGTGATTCAAATTATCGATGATCCTAGTGCCGAACGGACGGCACCTCCGCGTTCAACACACGTACAGCCCGGTGACGTCTCCCACGCCTTGATCCAGCAAGGAGAGAGGGAGAGGTTGAGGAAGACTCCATCCAGCAGCAGCACAACGGCGTGGTGGTGATGAAGGAGCGTGGCAATCCTGCAGGGCTTTGCCAAGCACCACGGGATATGAGGAGAAAGAGAGGGAGGGCTGCACCAACAGGCAGAGATCAGATCACGTGATATGGGCAGCACTAGGCCTCACTATATATAGGGGAGAGGGAGGAGGGTGCGCCCCCTCTAGGGTTCCCACCACTAGGGGGGCGGCAGCCCTAGATGGGAAAGGGGGGCGGCCAAGAGGGGGAGAGGGGAGGCGCCCCCTAGGGTGGGCCTTAAGGCCCATCTGGACCTAGGGTTTGCCCCCTCCCACTCTCCCATGTGCCTTGGGCCCTTGTGGGAGGCGCACAAGCCCACTTAGGGGCTGGTCCCTCACCACCCTTGGCCCATGCAAGCCTCCGGGGCAGGTGGCCCCACTTGGTGGACCCCCGGGACCCTCCCGGTGGTCCCGGTACGTTACCGATAAACCCCGAAACTCTTCCGGTGACCAAAACAGGACTTCCCATATATAAATCTTTACCTCCGGACTATTTCAGAACTCCTCGTGATGTCCGGGATCTCATCTGGGACTCCGAAAAACATTCGGTAACCACATACAAACTTCCTTTATAACCCTAGCGTCATCGAACCTTAAGTGTGTAGACCCTACGGGTTCGGGAGACATGCAGACATGACCGAGACGTTCTCCGGTCAATAACCAACAGCGGGATCTGGATACCCATGTCGGCTCCCACATGTTCCACGATGATCTCATCGGATGAACCACGATGTCAAGGACTTAATCAATCCTGTATACAATTCCCTTTGTCTAGCGGTATTGTCCTTGCCCGAGATTCGATCGTCGGTATCCCGATACCTTGTTCAATCTCGTTACCGGCAAGTCTCTTTACTCGTTCCGTAACACATCATCCCGTGATCAACTCCTTGGTCACATTGCGCATATGATGATGTCCTACCGAGTGGGCCCAGAGATACCTCTCCGTCTACACGGAGTGACAAATCCCAGTCTCGATTCGTGCCAACCCAACAGATACTTTTGGAGATACCTGTAGTGTACCTTTATAGCCACCTAGTTACGTTGTGACGTTTGGCACACCCAAAGCATTCCTACGGTATCCGGGAGTTGCACAATCTCATGGTCTAAGGAAATGATACTTGGCATTAGAAAAGCTTTAGCATACGAACTACACGATCTTTGTGCTAGGCTTAGGATTGGGTCTTGTCCATCACATCATTCTCCTAATGATGTGATCCCGTTATCAATGACATCTAATGTCCATGGTCAGGAAACCGTTACCAGCTATTGATCAACGAGCTAGTCAACTAGAGGCTTACTAGGGACATGGTGTTGTCTATGTATCCACACATTTATCTGAGTTTCCTATCAATACAATTCTAGCATGGATAATAAACGATTATCATGAACAAGGAAATATAATAATAACTTATTTATTATTGCCTCCAGGGCATATTTCCAACATCTGCTTGGTGCTGGCCCTCGATGCTCTGATGGTCTCTGGGAGCTTGACTGGCTTTGTCTTCCCTCCGCTGCCACCGCCGCCAGTCTCGCAGCCCCTGTTGCTGCATCTACCAGATCTTTTCAGCAGTGGCATCATCGTCTTGGCCATTTGTGTGGTTCTTGTCTCTCGTCTTTGGTTCACCGTGGTGTTCTGGGATCTGTCTCCAGTAACGCTTCGTTGGATTGTCTGGGTTGTAGGCTTGGTAAGAAGATTCAACTACCTAATCCTCATAGTGAGTCAGTGTCCGAGCGCCCTTTTGATCTTGTTCACTCTGATGTTTGGGGTTCGGCTCCCTTTGCTTCGAAAGGGGGTCATCGCTACTATATTATCTTTATAGATGATTTTTCTCGGTACACTTGGATCTATTTCATGTCTTCTCGTAGTGAGGTCTTATCTATATACAAAAAATTTGCTGCCATGGTTCTTACCCAGTTTTCTACTCCTATTCGTGTTCTTCGTGCAGATTCGGCTGGTGAGTATATCTCCCATGCGCTGCGGGGATTCCTTGCTGAGCAAGGTACTCTTGCTCAGTTCTCTTGTCCTGGTGCTCATGCTCAGAATGGTGTGGCTGAGCGCAAGCATCGTCACCTTCTTAAGACGACACGTGCGATGATGATCGCTGCCTCTCTCCCACCACACTTCTGGGCTGAGGCTATTACCACTTCCACATATCACATCAACATTCTGCCATCTGCTGCTCTACAGGGTGGTATTCCTCTTGAGCGTCTTTCTGGTTGTTCTCCTGATTATTCGGCGCTTCGCTTGTTTGGTTGTGTTTGCTATGTTTTGCTTGCCCCTCGTGAACGCACCAAAGTGACCGCTCAGTCTGTTGAGTGTGTCTTTCTCGGATACAGTGATGAGCATAAGGGCTATCGGTGTTGGGATCCCGCCGGTCGTCAGATGCGTATTTCCTGGGATGTCACCTTTGATGAGTCTCGTCCCTACTACCCTCGTCCATCCTCCTCGGCCTTTTCCACAGAGGACATCTCCTTTCTTACCTTTCCGGATACACCTCCCTTTGTGCCCAATAGTATTTCTACTCCTCGTCTCGCTGTTGCAGATCCGACGCAATCCTCTCCTATGGTTTCTTCTCCCCCCTCATCGCATGACTCACCACCTTCATCACCGATACCTTCCTCTTCTCCACCTTCATCACCGATACATTCCCCGTCTCCACATCCAGTGATTCCACCTCTCCCCTCCTTTCCATTCCATTATACTCATCATCGCCATGTTGTGGATGAGTCTACTGATGTGCCCTCTACTTCTGATGTGTCGTCTTCCTCCTCGCAGCCGACTTATGGTCTCCGTTCTCGGCCTTGTCCACCCCCTGATCGATATTCTCCTTCTCGCTATGGTCTTTCAACCGTTGTTGAGCCGACTTCTTATCGAGATGCTATTGTTCATCCTGAATGGCAGTTTGCCATGGCAGAGGAGATTGCTGCCCTTGAACGCACCGGCACGTGGGATCTGGTTTCTCTTCCTCCCCGTGTTCGCCCCATCACTTGTAAGTGGCTCTATAAGATTAAGACTCGCTCTGATGGTTCTCTTGAGCGTTATAAAGCTCGTCTTGTCGCTCGTGGCTTTCAGCAGGAGCATGGTCGTGATTACGATGAGACATTTGCTCCTCTGGCCCATATGACCACTGTTTGCACACTTCTCGCCGTGGCCTCTGTTCGCCACTGGTCTGTGTCTCAGCTTGACGTTAAGAATGCTTTTCTTAATGGTGAGTTGCGTGAGGAAGTTTATATGCAGCCACCACCTGGGTATTTAGTTCCTGATGGCATGGTTTGTCGTCTTCGTCGCTCTCTCTATGGCCTTAAGCAAGCCCCCCGCGCCTGGTTTGAGCGTTTTGCCTCGGTTGTCACGGCAGCTGGTTTTTCACCCAGTGTTCATGATCCAGCGCTGTTTGTCCATCTTTCTGCTCGTGGTCGCACTCTTCTTCTTCTATATGTTGATGACATGATCATCACCGGCGATGATCTTGAGTACACTGCCTTTGTCAAGGCTCGTCTTAGTGAGTAGTTTTCTATGTCTGATCTTGGTCCACTTTGTTACTTTCTTGGGATTGAGATTTCCTCCACCTATGATGGCTTTTTTATTTCCCAAGAAAAGTATATCCAGGATCTTCTTGCTCGTGCGGCTCTTAGTGATGAGCGCACTGTTGAGACTCCTATGGAGCTTAATGTTCACCTTCGTGCTACTGATGGTGAGCCCTTGTCTGATCCGACTCGTTATCGTCATCTTATTGGGAGTCTTGTCTAACTCGCTGTCACTCGTCTGGATATTTCCTATCCTGTCCATATCCTGAGTCAGTTTGTTTCTTCTCCCACTTTGGTTCACTATAGTCACCTTCTTCGTGTTCTACGATATCTTCGTGGCACGATCTCTCACTGTCTCTTCTTTCCTCGTTCTAGCTCGTTACAGCTCCAGGCCTCATTCATCCGGTCAACAATTCAAATTAATTGAAACACGGCCAAAATTCATATAAACATAACAGATTTCATTACATTTACATCAACTAAGCGGTGCTCCTCCAACTCTGAAGGATTAATTAATATACCTAATCTATGATCGCCAGTGCACGGTCCCCATGTCCGGCCATGAGCTCTATGAACTGAAGTTTTGCCTTCTGCAGTTCCTACCGTGCACTACTATTCCTCGTTGCCGGCGGCCCCGCGGTCGTGCCCGCTTCGTGGTCGTGGTGGCGGGGCATGGCCTCAATGGAGCTAGCGATTTCGGCCTCATCGTCGGCTTCACCGCACTCCTTGTAGGCGCCACCAGTTCCGCCGCTTGTTGGTGGTACCACCAGGTAGGAGTTGAGTTGCGCCACCTGCTCCGTCACGTCTACGTCCGGTGTGATCGCCCACCGGCGGTGAGCTACTCCCGTGCTTGCAGGTGGTGTTGGAGGAGTCAATGGTTGTGGGCAGCGGCGGTCTCCGCCTCCTGGAACTGCTCCTCCCGCACCATGTCCATGTAATGGACACAGACCTCGCCGATGGTTATGGTGCAATGCACCGGCAAGGGTGGTGTGGAGGCGCAGGAGGATGGCATCGCCTCGTCGTCGGCCACGTCCTCCATTGGGACGTCGTCGTCCTCCGGCTGCCTGTCGCCCAACCAGCCAGCAATAATGGCAGCCATTTCCTTCTTTTGGTCCTGCATCAGCCTGTCCCAGGGAGCTTTGGCACAGGAGGAATCCATGGTGGGAGTGGTGTGGAGAGGGATCAGATGTGGATGACTGCGGCTATGGCCGGGGCAGCAGTTTATATAGCAATGATGGGCGACAGAGTGACGAACAGGTGGCGCCGGAGTAGCCGCCTCGGCAACCGTGTGTCCTAATTGTGGGAGGCAGACGGGCAGATCGGCGCCCGTCCACGTAGCAGTCGCCTGCACCGGGAAACGGCGCGAGCGTCGCTCTCTAGGCCTGCGCGCTGCTTCAATGCCAGCGCTAGTGAGCGGCCGCGTCCGTTCTGGCTGGGTATGAATGCGGGCACTGATGCTCTGGAGTGACGTTGACCGTTTCAAACGGGTAGTGCGCGGGCAAGGGAGGGGTTTGGATGGGCCAGAGTGGTCAGAAGCGGGCGTGGGTGTTGTCCAGATGCCGGCAAAGCCCCCACGCTTGTCCCCAGTTTACGAGAGAAAGTACGTCTGGACCACGTTGCGGACCGATACAGAACCGCGTTGGATGACATCTGCGGTCCGGACAACACGGTGTGAACGTATGCGTGCGGTTTGAGGATCAACATTGGAGATGCCCTAATGATCTTGAAGTTCCCTTTCTTCTCTAAGTGTAATTGTTCTTAATAGACAAGAGTAAGACTATAATCAAGTAAATCGCTTTTCACACCTTCAATCATCGGCCTCCTTTGGTTTGTAGGAATTTTGTAGGTATCCCATAAGATAGGATTTGTATAGGAAAAATTTCTTTAGAGTCCTTTGGTTTGTAGGAATAGAATCCTATTCCTATGGAGGAATTCTTCCTACCCGCCACATTTTATAGAAAAATAAACATTAGCCTAGATTTAATGGAAAAAATTCTATGATGTGAACCAAAGAGCATCTTCTTTTCTATTCCTATTTATAGAATTTCAGATATATGTCATCTCATTTTCTGTGACTTTTCTATTCATATGACTTTTCAATCCTATGAACCAAAGGAGGATCATGTACTCCCTCTGTCTGAAAAAGCTCGTCCCTTAAATGAATGTATCTAGCATAAGGGACAAGCTTTTTCGAACGAAAGAGAGTATATGAGTAGGTCAACATGACATATAGTCCTCTTTTTACACCACATAGTCTTGTATTTACCAAAATTGTAGAGCGCATATACCGGCAAAACAGATTGCCGCGCTACGCGCTGCTGACTGTCTGATCAGATTCCATGCTGGGGTGGATCACACCGACACCTGATGGTCCATGATTGATCGTTCGCGGTCCAGTCATGTCCTTTATTTATTAGCACATACAGTACATAAATACATGCATACCTTGTTATACATTGCATCAACATAAACGTCATTCTACTGCTAAAGTATTCACGCCCTGGGACGGTGGATCCATGCACGGCAGAATGACTTGTATTCTAGCGCCCATGGGGTATCCCGTGCATGGATTCACCGTCCGTGGCTGATTTGAGATTCATGCCATTTTTATTTTATTTTCAGAATTTATCTGTTTCAAAGCATTGCACTGGCTTTTTTTTTCTTGTTCCAAAATGGATCTTAATATTTCACTGTGTGTCATCGTGTATCAGCAAATCTGATAAGAAAATAAGTGCATTCTTTTTTATTGACACACAATAAAACATGATGATAAACATTGAAACAAGAAAAAACAAATGATAAATTTTGAAACGAGATAAAATTTGACAAAAAAAAAACATGAATCTGAAAACAATCACGAACGACGGATTGATGCATGGAATATTCCGTGCCCGCTAGAACATCAACATAGCTGGCTAGCAAAGACAGCCGTTTTATGTGTATACACTCAGCTCTTCCAGGATGGGAAAGGACCCTCAGAGTTTACTGGAGACGTTGGCGAGATACTTGGTGTGGCGGCCGTGCGCGAGCACCTGGCCGGTGTCCTTCCTCCTCACCTCCACGGTCACGCACCCCGTCTTGTCGCCGATGCCGAGCACCCGAGCCTCGATCTCGATCTCCTCCTGCATGCTTCCGTTTGTTAGTCACAAGGAAGATTATAGTATATGTATACATGAAACGCAGGAAGACATGCACTCGTATCGTACGTTTGCACGGGCGGCGCCCAGGTAGGAGACGGTGATATCCAGCGATACCCCCGTCACCGGCGAGCCGCCGGCGAAGATCACCGCAGACCCCACCAGGTCCACCAGCGACGCCACCGCGCCTCCCTGCATACGGTTGCTGGCGCTCTTCGCATGCGCCGGACATGCACACACAGCCACACAGGTATACACGATTTTCAGTTCAACGCTCCTGCATACACTACTCCCGCGAGCACGGCCGTGGCTAGGACTACGTACCGATGTGAGGCGAGCAGGGACCATGAAGGAGCAGAGGAGGCGGCCGGGTTCGATGGCCTCCACGCGGAGGCCGGCTACGGTGAAGGCGTCGTACAGCCGGTGGCGCAAGGAACGGTTGTGCCACTTCTCCATGGCTTCGTCAACATCCTTGCTGCCGCCTTCGAGCGTCGCCATCTGCAGCTTCTCTCGGTCTTTCCTGGTCTACCCTGCATATATAAGAGGCCTTCGAGTGCTCGGTCTCCATTGGCAATTTTCACAATAGGGACACCGTAGTAGGAAAAATGCCAGTAGAGGCCGAGCATTAGGCAGGCCTGAATCGAGGCCGTGCAAGCACCACTGGGAATTTGGGATCCGCGTGGTCAGTGTATTTGGCAGCGTATTTGATTTTTGTGTGCCGTATAAAGCATTGGGGCTGCCCCTAATGGGAGTATCATATACGGTGTACATGCATGCCAACGAGGTTTTTTACGATGTGACAGACAATCAAATGAGAAAAAAGAGCGTATGATATCATATCATGATACTGTATCATATTAAATATTATACTATTTTGTGTCATGCATTACAATTAATAATGTAATAAAAATAATAATCTATAATATTATGCATTACAGAAATAGTATTGTACACTACTATCGTATGCATGATACTACTGTATCATCTTATGAGCACAGACAACCTGAGGCGCCACCACATGCAACCGAATCTAGGCTCGTAATTTTACGCACACCGCAGAGCTCGCTGTCGCTGCATGCTTATGCATAGTAGCATGGCAACCCTGTACCATGACTGGCAGCAGGGATGATGGAATCCCGGCTCGCCCAGCTGGCCACTAGCTCAATTAACGCGGACGTGGCCAGCGGACTCGTTTTAATCATTAGTCAGCCATTGATTAAGCTCACCCAGAGGATTTCGATCTCAGCACGAACAAAAACGCGCCACGCTTAGATGGCAGTGTGAAAAACTTGATGTTTCCAGTTCCTGGCGTCAACATTTTTTCAATTTGACATGATAGAGCGTCATGCTTGGCACAGAGACAAAGTCATACCACTGGGGTGTTCTCAAAATCATACCACTCGGGTGTACTTGGCACAAATGAACCCCGTAACGCGCCACGAATCAACCGTCCTGTTTTGTGTGTATGTAAAGCTCTTGTGATAATTATCGTAATTTTATTAATTAGTACTACAATGTGTTTTGATGGGGTTTGTTTAGAAATGCATAAAACAATCGTAGCTACCTTTGTTCCTAGAAAGACATTTGTATTTTTGTAGACAAATGGTTGGCCCCGGTCTTGGCATAATTATGACCCACAGAAAATTATAGTACTACTTTAGGGGAAACACACACACACACCAAAAAATACATTTGAAGCTAATGTTACACTAAATCACAAGACGGCTTGACTAATGTGTACTGCCCACTCGTGCTCTCTCCCTATGCCTGTCCATCAATTACTCACTCTGTTTTTATTTACTCTGCATATTAGCTTTGTCCTAAATCAAATTTTATAAAGTTTGATCAAGTTTATCAAAAATAATCTAAAGTTTCACAATAACAAATATATATGGTATGAAAATATATTGAATGATGATTCTAATGGTATTAGTTTGGTATTGTGGATGTTAATAATTTTGTGTATAAACCTGATCAAAGTTTACTAAATTTGATTTGAAACAAAGCTTATATGCGAAGTAAATAAAAACGAGAGAGTACTAAAAAGGACAGAGGTATGGCGAGGCAGGCCTACTGCTACGTCGCGGGCTGGACAAAGGCCCTGTTTGGATACTCTAACTCAGTTAGAGGTTCGAGTTAGATTCTAAACCTGAACCAACCCTGAACTAACTTTAAATAAAGAGGTGTTTGGATGGTAGGGTTAGATTGACAATCAATGTTCTTTCTTAATCATTTGGCTACTTTGGACTCTATTTCCAGCCGGATTTGATGGAGCGAGCCCTGGCCGAGGCAGACGGGGACGTGCCCGGCAAGGAGCCGCGCTGGCCTCTCGCACAGCTCGCCGACCGAACCCGTCGTCCCTGCGCAAGGAGTCGCGCTGGCCGAGACCGACGGGGACGGGCCGCGCAAGGAGCTGCGACCGCTTACTGGTAGGCGGATGGGCCGTGGGAAGACGAGTGGGTTGGAACGAGACGATAGGGCGGGGCTACTTACCGACAGCAGATGGGAGCGCGGATACGGTGAGACGCCTTCACGGACGGTGCAAGAAGGAGAGAGGGAGAGGACGAGAAGCTTCGAGAAAATGGGGAAGGATCTGCTGCGAAGTGAGCGAGAGAAAAAGGTGTTTTTTAGTGGTCCCAAAAAAATTAACCCAAATAAACACTTCTTGGATGAGTTAGATTTTTTGAATGAGTTTGATGCATTTAACCCAAACTAACCCTCTTGCTTTCCTTTGGTCTGGATCGGATAAGACGACCGGTGCCAAATGTAATGTGAATTGGAAGGTGGTTTGCCGCCCCAAGGAGTATGGAGGCCTTGGGGTTCTAGACACTGACAAGTTTGCTCGGGCCTTACGTCTTAGGTGGCCATAATATGAAAGGAAGGAGCCAAACAAGCTTTGGGTGGGGCTTGGGAACCCTTGCACGGAGGAGGACATGGACTTCTTCTATGCCTCAACGATCATCAGTTTGGGCAACGGTGCTAAAACACCTTTTTGGGATTCCCCATGGCTTCTTGGACGGAAACCGAAGGACATTGCCCCTTTGATTTATGAGGCCTCCACGCGCAAGAACTGGAAGGTGCGTGAGGCCCTCCATGGAGATGCTTGGATTCTTAAGATCGGTCGCAACACCGTCGTCTCCGGTGTCTACATCCTCCAATTCTTCACGTTATGGATGCTTGTGCATGACCTACACTTGGATCAACAAACTGACGATGACATTATTTGGAAACAGGCCAACGACGGGTCCTACTCCGCGGCCATCGCCTACAAGGCTCAGTTTCTTGGACTGACACTTTCGTCCATGGACTTTATGATCTGGAAGGCTTGGGCCCCTCCTAAGATCAAGTTTTTTGCTTGGTTGGCTATCCAAGACCGGATTTGGACAGCCGACAGATTGGAGCGGCGTGGTTGGCAAAACTATGGACTTTGCCCGCTTTGCAAACGTGTTGGCGAGACGGGTGCACACCTCTTCTACAAATGCCGCCACACCATAAAGCTATGGAACTCGGTCATCCTTGAATTTGGTCTAGCGCACTTGGAATGGTGGGAAAAGCGAACCTGCTTGCAAAGCCCAAACCAACGAGCCTTGGCCTTACTTACAATGCTTGTCTCTTGGACGATCTGGAACGAGCGTAATGCTCGGGTCTTCCGACGCAAGAGCGCACCGCCTCCGGTCCTTCTCCGTGCTATCATCAACGACGTCAAGCTTTGGGTTCTCGCGGGAGCTAAAAAACTGGGGTGTATTCTTGTGCGCGAGTAGTTGCCATGCCGGGCATATGTGTCATTTGTAACACTCTAAAACACTTCTCTCTTATTTAATGAATGAGGCAAATCTTTTGCCTCCGTTTCGAAAAAAAACTAACCCTTTTATTTGCATATTTTTGGATTAGTTGAGTCCAAACTAACTCTAACTCGTCAAACCAAACAGGCCGCGCAAGTCATTGCAAGTACACCCGTCCATGTGATCTACAGTGTATGCCTGGGACGGCCTACAAATTTCTGGGACGACACACTGGTACTGTAGACGAACTGATACACTATATTATAGTATGGATATGCTTCGGAGCCCACACAGCTCATAGCACAATTCACTAAGTAGGATCTAGTACCGAGAGCCCATCTACCACGGGTCGACCAGGCACCACGCCTCTTTCCAAGCCTGAAGCCACGTTGCCTACACTTTCATTTGGCTGTTCCCTTTCAAGTCGATCCAAGCCTGAAGCCTTGAGGTCTCACGCAATGGCACATGCACCAGGGAGCAGCCGCCATATATGCTCACTTGATCTTGTAACCATGTATCATAACTAGTGACTATGATTCAGAATTCCAAGGTATTGGTGCTCTCCTCTAGCCTCGCCAGCCTAGTTTTTCCTTTGTAGCTCCGCCACAATTTTTGATTTTTGATTTTGAATAACAATCAGTCGACGAATAGAAGGTGTACTATGATTTGATTGATACTCCCTCGGTTTCATAATGTAGTGCGTTCGCGTTTTCCGAAATCTAACTTTGACCGTAAATTTAACCAACAAGACCAACTACGGCAGGAGCAAAAGTTATACCACTATACGAATTCAGTGGTATAATTTTTGCTCCTGTCGCAATCGGTCTCGTTGATTAAATTTACGATCGAACTTAGATCTCAGAATGTGTGGGTGCACTATATTATAAAACGGAGGAAGTACCTAAGCAAACGGAAAGTATGGTTGAGAATTTGAAGATTTTGGTCAAGGCTCGAGAGCTGGCCCGCCCAGTTTCTTGTTTGAAGCTCCGCCATGGGCTCTTAGCTTGGGAAAGCGTATTACATCATAAGACGGGACGGAGGGAGTAACGAAGAAGCTGCATCGTTTTTGTCACGTAATGGACCTGCAATTAGCTTGATGGACTCTGGCC
Organism: Triticum monococcum; assembly: GCA_034509565.1. Taxonomy (NCBI): domain Eukaryota; kingdom Viridiplantae; phylum Streptophyta; class Magnoliopsida; order Poales; family Poaceae; genus Triticum; species Triticum monococcum. The sequence goes on along the minus strand of CM067845.1, from coordinate 589,389,836 downwards.
GCACATCAAATCATTTCCCACCGTCAGGTGAAGTCCATCTACTTGGGGTAGTAGCTGCAGCGGCAGACTGTTTATTACGCCTCCCATTATCCCATCTCAGCTCAGGACGCGCGCTACACACTACCTGTTGTTCAGACTAGTAGAGAAGTAACTTCAGGCACCAATGGGCACATATGTCAGAGAGGCATGACCGGTGCACATTAGAGAGGTGCAAGGCTTTAATGCCTAAGGGCAGTCCAACGCCGCCCCTTAAATCACCCGCAACCGTGTGTGGTTTAGACGTGTTTTAACATCCAACATGATTCTGCATCGGTCGACTCAACGATCCGAACACTCGCAACCCAGAGACAAACTAGGGGTAGCTTTGTGGGAGTACAGACCGCTGCCATGTCCGCTTCAGACTGCCCTGGCCCACCATTAACCTCCTCCCTCGTTCGCTCGTGCTTCCTGCCGAAATGGTTAACGCCGCTTCAGAGCATCAGTGCCGCATTCATGTTGGCCAGAGCGGACATATTCTCTCATAGTTGCTGGTATTGAAGCAGCATGCTGACCGAGGGAGAGCCGCCCACGCTGCATTTTGGTGCATGCGATTGCTTCGTGTTCAAACGACACCCTGTCGGTCCGTCGCCCTACATTTATGATATGCGGTTGCCAAGGAACCTACACTCCGATGTCACCCGTCCGTTCGTCCGCCGCCCACCATTAACCACACCACTGCGACCCATTGCCATATGCCCACTATAAACTTTAGCCCCGTCCATTGTTGCAGTCGTCCCCTCCGGTCCCTTTCTCCTCTCTGCACCATGTCTGCCATGGCCTCCTCGCACACCAAAGTCATCTGGGACAGCCTCTCCTTTGAGCAGAAGAAGGAGATGGCCGCCATTGCTGCTGGCTGGCAGGCAGACGGAGGCCGACGACGTCCCAATGCGGGACGCGACTGATGAAGAGCCGGCGCGACCCTCCTCGCCGGTGCTTGCCGGCATCACCATCGGCGATTAATACCATTGAGTTATATGTTAATAAAACTGTTGGTACCTCATCTAATTGGATATGGGCTTAGTCTTGCTCTGGAAAATACTAGTACACACATCAATTTTTTTAAATGTTCTAGGATATATAATAAACATGTCGTGTTTTAGAACTGTGTTCCACATGGAACTATTGATATTGTTCTGAACACAGAAAATAATTGCTTAGTAGGGATCCAAGTCCTTGTCCTTAAAATGGAATTTATATTTCAGCATCTTGAGAGCTATGACATTTGTAATCCTGTATTTGAAATACAAGAATAATTAAATTCCTGGATCTTACGAGGCACAAGAATATTTCAAGTTGTTTACAATTAGTGTAAAGAGGCCTTAAGGCTGCTTGAATCTGATGCGAGTCATGCACATTTGACAAGTCAAGACAAACCAGTCAAATTTTGGCCAAGCCCAATAAAGACATAGATCTCACAGGTAAAAGCATCAACACATGTTTGTTCTCCCTTCATGTTAACTTATCTTATTTATAATTCTCCATTCATGTTTGTTCTCCACATGTATTTATCATTCTAGGGCATATATTGCTCATCTCCTTCTTAGTACTGTTTATTTTCCTTTTTGTATGAATTTTGTGCTTGTCATGCAGCCAACTTTAGTAGGTCAGTTAGGCAAATATAAGTAGTGACTTTTGCTACATAATGGCAAAGTGGGAGTCATTTGCTCAGTGTTTAGGGGTGGCGATGACGCCTCTAGGGGAGGAGTGATGACGTCTCTAGGGGAGGAGTGATGACGATGACACTTGTGTGCTATCTCGACGAGACCCTCATTGGAGTGGCGTCCGTGGGGTATCTTATGTACGCCGCTCAGCGGTTGTGATGGTTTTTGCCCGGTTTCCCACAATTAACCGGGCAATCTGGTTTTTGCTTGGTTTTTCTTAATTCACTGTGCAACTCTTTTCTTCTTAATGAATGCAGAATAACTGTCATTTCATATAAAAAAAGAATACGAAGAGGGGAAGGAGGTAAAATCATGCTGGAACTTCTGATCCATTTACATCCATAATTTTGATGGCCACGGTGGCTTCAGATGCCACAGTTATTAAAAAAAACTGGCAGAGAGAGAGGTAGTATCTCCATTCGATGCCTGGTCTATGTCTCACCTGTACCGATTCCTATTAACATTTGCTCGCTGCCGCTCGTACGTTGCTATAGTTCGCATGGTCACTACAGTATTTTATTTACTAACTTTTTTCTATACATGTTTGAAACTCACTAACTTTTTTAAATGTAATGTACAGTTTTCTGAATGTACTAAACATTTTTTTGAATCAGGCAAACAATTTTTTAACATTATACAAACATTCTTTTGAATGTCACATACATCAAATATGTCACAAATATTTCGTGCACATGATTAATATTTTTTATACATGTTCAACATTTTCCAAATGAATGATTAACATTTCTTACACTTTTCTCAGGTCCCATAACTTCACATCCCTATGTGTATCGACTGCAACTTGTCAAGCTTCATCGTTAATAAAAAGCTGAGAAGGCTGAGAAGATGTTCCATCACCATGTGAGTGTATTCGATAACTTCAGGTCACAATTTTTGTTACATACTCTGAATTTACGTAATGGAACCCGCATAGAATGGCTGCTTCCAGTTTGCATTTTTGTATGTTTCCTGCCATAGATAATTAATTCCAAGGTCAAAATCATTTGTAATTCATATGCTACAAGCATGCCCCAAAAAAATGTGTAAAGTGTATGCTTTTGCTGACTAACCTTTAACGTGGACATGACGTGAATGAGAGGCTGCTGACTGTGAACAAGGCAGCTCCAAGAGGAGCCCGGGTAGAAAGGCCTCCCCGACCTGTGATTCCAGGTCTTCATTCAGGATCTATGTGGGCAACCTGCCATGGCAAGTGGATGACGCTTGGTTAGTGGAGCTGTTCAGCGAGCACGGCAAAGTGGTCGATGCCAGGGTCATCTACGACAAAGACCCCAGGCGCTCACGAGGATTCGGTTTCGTGACAATGGCATCACATGAGGAATTGTATGACATCGTCGCTGCCCTTGATGGACAGGTCAGTTTAGCAATCATTCGATTCTCCTACCATTTTTACATTTACATGATAAGTGCACGAATCACAACTTGTGTTTTAGCAAGATAACCAATGCCGCATTGCGTCTCACACTACTATTTGATGAATTATGCAGAGCTTGGAGGGCCGTGCACTAAGGGTGAGCGTCACGAAGGAGTGGCCACCGCCGAGGTTCTAATTAAGGTGCATTTGGCAGTGGACTACGACAAGGTTGCTACGTAAGAGACACGATAGTGTTGTTGTTCGAACTGGCCGGAGCTGAAAATGAAGGCATGAGAGACAAGTGTTTGCGTTGCGAACTGTCGAGCAGCTTTTCTGTTTCTGATCCTTTTATTCAGAGATCAAGCTATCGTGCAGCGAGACTCGCTCAGGCTACCAGATCGTGCCATCCCACGCCCTCGAGTGTGCTCTTGGCACTCCTACTTCCTCGCCACAGATCGCACAGAACGCATCTTGCGGTGCTAGCTAACTGAAACAGCGAAAACAATGCTAACCGAACCTAGCTACGGCTGCTGCTGCAGCGTTATTCTCTGAACCTGAAACTAACTGAAGAAAAGTCTTAGTGCAGCAGGATTAGGCTAACAATTGACCCCCTTAAGCCTGCTGCACCGTGATCATACCAATCTTTGCCCGCATCTCCACGAACCTGATCTTCCCCAGCGCCTTGGTGAGGATGTCCGCGAGCTGCTCGTCAGTGCCAACGTGATCGACGTTGAGCTTGCCCTCTTCGATGCACTAACGAATGTAGTGGTACTTGATGTCGATGTGTTTGCTGCGGTCGTTATGAACCAGGTTCTTGCTTAGGGCGATCGCGGATTTGTTGTCGACGAAGAGCTGAAATTTCTCCACAGATCACCCCGTCAGATCAGCCAGGAGGCGGCTGAGCCACACCTCTGGCACGTCGCCGCCGCCGCAGCCACATACTCTACCTCGCAAGATGAAGTTGCCACCACCTTCTGCTTCTATGAGGTCCAGGTGACAGTGCTGCCACCTAGAAAAAACACCACGCCAGACGTGCTCTTGCGGTCGTTTACGTCGCCCGCGTGGTCGTTGTTGTTGTAGCCGATGAGTAATGGAGCGCCGGACCCCTTCTTATAGCTGCACCCGTAGTGCAGAGTGCCGCGAATGTACCTGAGAATTTGCTTCACCGCGGTCCAATGGCGCGCGCTGGGCGCCTCCATGTACCTGCTAGTTACTCTGACGGCCAGAGTGTCAGGGCGTGTGTTGACGATAGGGGCGGAGGCAGAGGGTGTGAGCAGGGGTCCGACAACCCCACATCCCTCCCCCCTCCCAAGAGTTTTCGTTAATCAACTACAAGATGTAATCAACACTACTAGTCACCCACAAATATCAATTTATAGTTCTGGTAACAAGATTAAACATAAGAGATGAACTAGTACAGACCAGTAGACATATGTACAACGCTAATGGCCTAGCACGACACTTTTCCAGCCCAAAGGCCCAACGTGAGAAATCATCGCTTGATGCCTTGATCGTTCATTGTACACATCTGAGAGAAAAAGATTACGCATCCGTAAGATCAGGCAAATCTGTTTCCTATCTTCCCGGTAATTTCGTTGGTGGGCATCGTGGCGGCTAGGTCTGCTGGCACCATAAGCCCGTACGCCGCCGTCGCTCGGCTCTCGCTGCTTCCGCTGCTGCGTCACAGGGCCGAGGGCACTCCACTTAAGCGGCGACTCATTTAATGATGGTGACCATGCCTGTTTGTCTGCTGCACGGGCATTATGAATCACAAGATCAGTTTCAATGATCAAGGTACGTCACAGGCAAATAATAATCTTTTTGCATTAATACAATTCCATCGAGGGCCGTAGTTTAGTTCACTAATTAGACACGGGAGAATTACAATCAAGAAATCTAATTTAACGGTTTGTTTAATGTTTAAATCACTGAAGGATGAAGAGAAAGAATACAACTAAAACATATTCGTTTTTCAAGCCCATTGCATCTAGCTCAAATTGTCATGGCAAATACAAATCTTTGTAGATGCTAATTCCAGCCCCAGTCCAGTTGATATGCAGTTTTCTTTTATGTATTAACAAACATATGTTGCAATATAATCATGTCAATTATACGTTTGAGGCTATATTATTGTGTTTTGTCTTTCGAACAATTCTTATCTTCCTCGTCCCCCTCATGTCCAAATCCTGGCTCCGCCCCTAGCTGACGAGCCCTGCTCCGGTGCTCCGCCCTAACCTAATTTTCGAGGGGTATTTTTGTCCTCGTGAGTTTGTTTTTTTCCTGGCTCACCGTAGCCTAGATCCAAGCCCTGTCTAGCCCTGTATAACCCAGACCGTATACGTACAGTACCCTGCTCCAAAAAAACATCACATGACCCCACGACCACGTCAGACCTGCTGAATCCAATCATTCACGCAGCTCCATCAATCTCGCGAGCATTGACGCAGCTCCATAATTCACGTAGTAGATCTCCATCGGCGGCGGCTATCTCGTCGTCGGTGATCTCGTCGGACAACGGGCGCGGCAACGTCGTGAATCTCCAGCGCGCACAGGTACCGCATCCCGCGTCCCCCTCTAGTCTCGCTCGCGGCAACATCGAACGAACTGCCGCCGTCAGTGGTAGTGGTTAACCTAGCGGGGCGGGAAACCTAGCTACCCGGCGGCGCATGTGATCGTGGATCTTGTTCCGGTAGTGATGCTCCTCATGATCTGGGTTTCTGTAGTCTAGGGTTCACGTAGCGTCGGTTGCCGTCGGCTGTGTGCACCACGACTATCATTATTTGATGTGGCGGCTAACCTAGGTATCCGGCGGCAGAGGTAATCACAGATCTAGCTAGGTTTTGTAGTGCTGCTCCTCGCAATTGAAAGTGATCACGACGGGTGCCGTGGCCATCTTCCTTACTAGGTTTGGCAGATCTGAACGGCCTCGGTTGGGGTTGTTTACATAACATCTGTGATTGTGTGCTATCTGTTGTATATTTCACCATTCATAATGTTTGCACATGTGATGATACATATTATTTGTTGTAGGAAATGGCGGACGAGGAGTTAACTGATATCATGGTAGACATGAAGTTTGGAGAACTGATGAAAGACTGGATAGAAGATTGGTCAGATGATGAAAATTCAGATCGTGGAGATCTGTTAGAGAATGGGAACGAATGGGAAGATCTTAATGTAAGTGGCATTATCATGTTGTAATTTTTTGGTGACATCCAACAACATTATATTTTTGTGTTGAAAATTTATAGATGTATGAGCTTGATGATGGTCAGGAAAACAAGTCAGAACTCTTGAATGAAGATTACATTAGTCAGGTACGGAAGTAAAAAAAATGTTGGCATGCAAATTGAAGTTTTCCTAGAATATTATATGATAAGTAATCATGTATTTGTGTTGTATTTTTCAGCTCATTTCTGAATGTCATAATGTGTACGACTATTACGATGAATCCGACGCAGAGACAGGCCTTAATGACAAATCATTAGATGCACCTGATTTTGGGAAGTCGCAGTCGTCGGTCATCATGAGTGAGGTATGTGTGTAATCAATGTTCTATGCAAGTAATGTTAAACCATAGAAAACTGTTTTCATGGCTATGTTTTGATTGTGCAGGTGGCACAAGATGATGGGGCAAAGAATGTCCAAGATACTGCCAGTGCAGATGATAAGAGGGATAATGGAAATGACTTTTATGTCTCACGATGATGCGTATGATTTCCACAACAGCTGTGCTAGAGATAATGGTTTTAGCATTAGAAAGAATAAGGTCAGGTATAGCAAAACCGAGTCACATCATATGCGTTATAGGCGATTTGTTTGTTCCAGACAAGGGAAACGTGACAACAATTTGCTAACCGAGGAAGGACACAGCCGTAATATCAGAGCCGAGACACACTGCTTTTGCGAAGCGCAATTGATCGTCAAGCTTGACCAAAAGCATGGGGTTTGGTATGTTGAAAGTTTTGAGGACAAGCATAGCCATATGTTGGTAGGACCGGACGAGGTACATTTTCTTTTGTCCCACAGAAAAATCAAAGAGTACCAGAAAGCTGAGATAATGTCCATGGGAGTAGCAGGGATTAGAATTCACGACATGATCGATTCCTTCATCAGCAAACATGTATGGTATGGCAGTGTTGGTTTTACCAGGCGTGAAATATACAACCTTTGTGCCAGGGAGAAGAGGAAGCTGCTTTCAAAAGGTGATGCTGCCACAGCCATAGGCATCATGGCCAGTAGGAAACAAAGGGATCCTAGCTTCTTTTTCGAGTACAAGCTAGATAAGGAAGGACATTTGAATAGGATGTCCTGGTGCGACTCCCAGTCTCGTCATGACTATGAGGACTTCGGCGACGTGCTTGTATTTGACAGCACGTACAAGATGAACCGCTATGGTATGCCATTCATACCTTTTGTTTGTCTTAGCAATCACCGAAAGACCACTGTTTTTGGTTGTGCCATAGTTTCGGACAAGACCGAAGAGACATATGTTTGGCTGCTGCAGACTTTTTTAAGGTCCATGTGTCAAAAGATGCCGAAGAGTGTAATCACGGACGCCGGCGCTGCGATGATCAAGGCAATTCGCGAAGTCTTGCTAGACGTGTGGCACCGTATATGTACGTGGCATATAGAAAAAAATATGAAGATTCACCTCAGTCACAAGTCCTTGAAGGAGTTCCGAACTCTTCTGTACTACAACACGTCCACGGCCATGTTTGAGGATAGATGGCACACGTTTTCCAAAAGATGGCAGTCGGAAAAAAATGTAACATGGTTGAGATGGATGCATAAGAAGAGGAGACTGTGGGCCACGACTTATCTGACAGAGGGGTTTTGGCTTTGCATGAAAAGCAACCGGCGGAGTGAAAGCCTGAACTCATGCCTTCACCTCCAACTAGATAGTGAAATGACCCTGGTGGATATGATTTTGAACAATGAGAACGCCATTGTACATACCCATGAAAACGAGGTGCGAGATGAATGCACGGGCTCATAGAGTTTACAAGTGCCAGTTACTAGCTCGAGGGAACTTAAGAAAGCCGCTTCTCATGTCTTCACTCCAGCAAACTTCTATATGTTGCAAGATGATCTTAGAATAATTGGCGGCATGGAGATTGTAAAAATTAAGCTGGGAGACGGATCACAGCAGTACATCATGGCCTTGAAGAATAACCGGAAGAGCCATTTTTGGGTGGAGTATACACCAGTAAATTCCGCAGAAACTATAACATGCAGCTGCAGAAGAATGATTCGAAAGGGTCTACCTTGCAAGAACATATTCCATGTACTGAAGTACTTGAACATATGTGAAATACCAAAGTGTTTAGTTCTTCTTCGGTTCATGAAATAGGCAAGGTTGGGACTACCCGCGAGGCGCACAAGCGATCTTTTAGGATTTGGTGGGACTAGGGTAGGGGAAATAATGAAATATAGCCAGGCCAATGTGTTAGCGTCAGAAGCTATGCATGTGGCATGCAAACACCCAACTTTGTGGGATCAGTTACAGGAGAGTTTGAAGGTTGTGATAGCTAAGAATCATGAGTATGATCTACTACGGAAAAATTTGAGCAAGAAAAAAAATGACTTCAGTAAGTGTGCAGTTGAATATGTAGACGATGATGAAGGCAACATGATTGCAGTTAAAGATCCTATGAAAGTGTCAAGCAAAGGTGCAACAAAGGTAGATGAGAGCTGCCATTTCTCAAAAAATGGTAGACCACTCTCTTTTGATGAATTGAAAACCCGGTGCGGCACTTGCAAATTGCTAGGACACACTAGACGTAGGTGTTTGTATGCATTGTGGATTATTAAATAACGTTTCATTCATTAATGTATCTTGTCTTTTATCATGCGCGGAAAAGTGGAGAAGGAAGAAGAGTAGAACACTCGCTTTAACTATTTACGGATGAATCGAGTGAACTGGACAGTGTATCCTTCAACATTATGGCATCAAATTTAGTTCGACGTTTCGCGTGTTTGGTTCCTATATATTGTAGCAACAACATCGGCACTCTGTTTATGGGAGTGTCAATCTTTTACATCTCCAAATAAGCAACAAAATCCGACGTAAATAAATTACTTTTGCATGGTTGGGAATAGTAGATTGCAATGCCACTGTGTTATGACCTGGGCGGGAGGTACAAAGAATATTGTACATTTCCCCACCCCATCTCCTAAATGCCATTAAATAAGTAATTGTACCACTCTCCTCCCCCCACGCACTCACCCACCTACCGCGCGCCGGTTCGAACTCCCCTCTTATCCCCACCTACAGTACATCAAGATACCCTCGCCGGCGACCGCTGCAGCCGCCTCCATGGAGAGAAGCATCGACTGGCAGCAAGCGATAGTGAAGCTAGTCAGTGATGACGAGGCGTGGCGTGCGCAGTTGATGGAGGTGTGCGGCTGGTTCCCTAGCACGGAGATGTTGGTCAACCACGCGCGTGGCCTCGTCAAGGTCCTCACCGACACTGAGAAAAAGCGTGCCTTCCCCTATGGCCGCGGCATCACGCCGGCTGTCGAACTCGTCTGGGCAATGCGAGAGGGCACGCTGAGCAACTCCCCTGTTCAGCACGCAAGGTGGTGGATGTACCGCTCCACCACCATGCCGCAGCGGCCAGATCCAGCACGCGTCGCGTCGAGGGCGGAGCGCGTCGACGTCGAGCTCGCTCTCCCAGCGCCCGTCAGCCCGGACTACCAAGCCTGCCATGTGCCGGCGCCAGTCTAGCCGTTGGGCTCTGACATCGTGGAGGACGAATTGGATTAGGTACTAGTCATCCCTGATGACGATGAAGAGGGCGAGGAGGATTCCGTGCAGATAGTAGCGCTGGTCGCCGTCGAGGGTGGCAAGACAATGCCAATCGACGTCGAGCTCCTTCCCCTCCTCCCTGACATAGTGAAGGTGGAAGAAGAGGAGGTGGCTCAGGATCAGCTGGCACAGCTGTCGAAGAGGACGGCGGTCAAGAAGAAGACTTCTACGCGTGTGGTGCGCCGCTCAAGCCGCCTCAAATTTCTGAAGAAGTGAAGATGGGAACATTTGCTGAAGGAGAAGGAAGCTGCTGGTTATCTTTAGTTAGGTATGTTGTTATATGTTTCAGCATATAAGTTAACAATATTTTGGGTTTGATGTTGGTTAGGTATGCTGGTATATGCAAGCATATAAGTTATGCAATCAGTATGGTTTGGTCGTGTTCTTTGTGACTGAAGAACTGAATATCTAGTGCTCACCCTATGTGTCAAGTTCAGTAAAATTCTAGAATATTGAATATGTATTGTTGCTTTGCTTTAGTGCTACATCAAAGGTGTAGGTGCTGCTATATGTTGCTCCTATGTTGCAACAATACAATGAACTGGGAGCTGAAATTAAACGGAATGAGAAAGAAAACAGGGCAATGGTTAAGATGCAGAAGGAAATATTGTTCTATAGTTAGGTATGTTGTTATATGTTTCAGCATATAAGTTAACAATATTTTGGGTTTGATGTTGGTTAGGTATGCTGGTATATGCAAGCATATAAGTTATGCAATCAGTATGGTTTGGTCGTGTTCTTTGTGACTGAAGAACTGAATATCTAGTGCTCACCCTATGTGTCAAGTTCAGTAAAATTCTAGAATATTGAATATGTATTGTTGCTTTGCTTTAGTGCTCCATCAAAGGTGTAGGTGCTGCTATATGTTGCTCCTATGTTGCAACAATACAATGAACTGGGCTGCTGCACAAATCAGTAGTGTAGCTAGGTGATGTGCCCATGTGCATCACTTACCAAATATAGAACATGCCAAATGTGCATTGTCTGCCAAATATAGAACATGCCATCATGATGGCCCCATGTCATTTCTGCTGCTATCTCTATTACACTATGCCCATAAACTGAATAGTAAATAATTCATCAGCATTTAATCATGTCAATAACTTTATGAACAATCTACTTGTAACTATGACAGCAATCCAAGCAGGCCAAGATACAGTAGACCACCAAATACTAAAATCCTATCCCTATAGAGCAATATTTCCTTCTGCATCTTAACCATTGCCCTGTTTTCTTTCTCATTCCGTTTAATTTCAGCTTCATATTCCGTAATCTTAGACTCCAGTTTGTTGTTCTTCATGGCAAGATACTTAATGACTGACTTTTCTTTGCTATCCCACTCCCCATAAACCCATTCAACATAATCAGAAGTGATAGCATCCTACAAAAATCATGAGCAATTCAAGTCAATTTATAACTGAACTTGTCACTGCAGGCGGTAAACACTGAACTTTTTTGCAGCTTGATCGCAATAGCAGTACTACTTTGAAGATCATGCTTAGTAGACTAACCTCAAACCCACATCCCAAGAATGCGCTCCCAAAATTGTCTGCATCTATGCAGACACGGCCACCAGGAGTTTCTTGATGACCACATAGATGGAGCTTGTCAGGGCCACAGGTCATGAATTGTGGGCGATAATGCTGAGATGTAAAGAACAACGGTAAAGAACTTACCTTTTTGCCACCAAAGTGTAGCACTGAAGAAACCCTAGCCGTCGGTTCTCCCGGCCCGCCGTCGCTCAGGAAACCCCCATCCCCTATTCCACTAGATCCGACGCCGCTGCCTCCTGTGCCACTTAATCCGCCCCACCTACTTCCAGGACCCAGGGTTCCACCTAACTTGCGGTTGCCACCGCTCTTCTCGCCGTAGCCGCCGCCACCCGCCGCCCAGCTCGCTTTCATGCTTTCACCGTCATGATTTAGAGGGTCAAATGGAGAGAGAGGTGTAGGGAAATGTAGTAATTTCAAAAAAAATCCACGCACACGCAAGAACATGGTGATGCATAGCAACAAGAGGGGAGAGTGTTGTCCACGTACCCTCGTAGACCGAAAGCGGAAGCGTTAGCACAACGCGGTTGATGTAGTCGTACGTCTTCACGATCCGACCGATCAAGTACCGAACGCACGACACCTCCGAGTTCAGCACACGTTCAGCCCGATGACATCCCTCTAACTCCGATCCAGCTGAGTGTTGAGGGAGAGTTTTGTCAGCACGACGGCGTGGTGACGATGTTGATGTTCTACCGACGTAGGGCTTCGCCTAAGCACCGCTACAGTATTATCGAGGTGGACTATGGTGGAGGGGGGCACCGCACACGGCTAAGAGACGATCAACTTGATCACCTTGTGTGTCTAGAGGTGCCCCCTGCCCCTGTATATAAAGGAGCAAATGGGGGTGCGGCCGGCCTAGGGGAGAGGCGCGCCAGGACTCCCCCCTTTTCCAAGTTGGATTAGAACTTGGGAGGGGGAAGAAGGAAAGAGGGGGCCCGACCCCCTTTGCCCTAAACCAATTCGGTTTGGGCCTTTGGGGGGCGCGCCCCACACTTCCCTTGCTTCCCTCCTTTTCCACTAAGGCCCGTGTAGGCCCATTCAGTCCCCGGGGGGTTCCGGTAACCCCCGGTACTCTGGTAAAACCCGATTTCACCCGGAACACTTCCGATATCCAAACATAGGCTTCCAATATATCAATCTTCATGTCTTGACCATTTCGAGACTCCTCGTCATGTCCGTGATCACATCCGGGAATCCTAGTTCAATCTCGTTACCAGCAAGTCTGTTTACTCGTTCCGTAATACATCATCCCGCAACTAACTCATTAGTTGCAATGCTTGCAAGGCTTAAGTGATGTGCATTACTGAGAGGGCCCAGAGATACCTCTCCGACAATCGGAGTGACAAATCCTAATCTCGAAATAGGCCAACCCAACAAGTACCTTCGGAGACACCTGTAGAGCACCTTTATAATCACCCAGTTACGTTGTGACGTTTGGTAGCACACAAAGTGTTCCTCCAGTAAATGGGAGTTGCATAATCTCATAGTCATAGGAATATGTATAAGTCATGAAGAAAGCCATAGCAACATACTTAAACGATTGTGTGCTAAGCTAACGGAATGGGTCATGTCAATCACATCATTCTCCTAATGATGTGATCCTGTTAATCAAATGACAACCCATGTCAATGGCTAGGAAACTTAACCATCTTTGATCAACGAGCTAGTTAAGTAGAGGCATTCTAGTGACACTCTGTTTGTCTATGTATTCACACATGTATTATGTTTCCGGTTAATACAATTCTAGCATGAATAATAAACATTTATCATGTTATAAGGAAATAAATAATAACTTTATTATTGCCTCTAGGGCATATTTCCTTCAGTCTCCCACTTGCACTAGAGTCAATAATCTAGATTACACAGTAATGTTTCTAACACCCATGGAGCCTTGGTGTTGATCATGTTTTGCTCGTGGAAGAGGCTTAGTAAATGGGTCTGCAACATTCAGATCCGTAGGTATCTTGCAAATTTCTATGTCTCCCACCTGTACTAGATCCCGGATGGAATTGAAGCGTCTCTTGATGTGCTTGGTTCTCTTATTGAATCTGGATTCCTTCGCTAAGGCAATTGCTCCAGTATTGTCACAAAAGATTTTCATTGGACCCGATGCACTAGGTATGACACCTAGATCGGATATGAACTCCTTCATCCAGACTTCTTCATTTGCTACTTCCGGAGCAGCTATGTACTCAGCTTCACATGTAGATCCCACCACGACGCTTTGTTTAGAACTGCACCAACTGACAGCTCCACCGTTCAATGTAAACACGTATCCGGTTTGCGATTTCGAATCATCCGGATCAGTGTCAAAGCTTGCATCAACGTAACCGTTTACGATGAGCTCTTTGTCACCACCATAAACGAGAAACATATCCTTAGTCCTTTTCAGGTATTTCAGGATGTTCTTGACCGATGTCCAGTGATCCACTCATGGATTACTTTGGTACCTCCCTGCTAGACTTATAGCAAGGCACACATCAGGTCTGGTACACAGCATTGCATACATGATAGAGCCTATGGCTGAAGCATAGGGAACATCTTTCATTTTTTCTCTATCTTCTGCAGTGGTCGAGCATTGAGTCTTACTAAACTTTACACCTTGTAATACAGGCAAGAACCCTTTCTTTGCTTGATCCATTTTGACCTTCTTCAAAACCTTGTCAAGGTATGTGCTTTGTGAAAGTCCAATTACGCATCTTGATCTATCTCTATAGATCTTAATGCCCAATATGTAAGCAGCTTCACCGAGGTCTTTCATTGAAAAACTCTTATTCAAGTATCCCTTTATGCTATCCAGAAATTCTATATCATTTCCAATCAGTAATATGTCATCCACATATAATATCATAAATGCTACAGAGCTCCCACTCACTTTCTTGTAAATACAGGCTTCTCCAAAAGTCTGTATAAAACCAAATGCTTTGATCACACTATCAAAGCGTTTATTCCAACTCCGAGAGGCTTGCACCAGTCCATAAATGGATCACTAGAGCTTGCACACTTTGTTAGGTCCCTTTGGATCGACAAAACCTTCTGGTTGCATCATATACAACTCTTCTTCCAGAAATCCATTCAAGAATGTAGTTTTGACATCCTTCTGCCATATTTCATAATCATAAAACGCGGCAATTGCTAACATGATTCGAACAGACTTAAGCATCGCTACGGGTGAGAAGGTCTCATCGTAGTCAATCCCTTGAACTTGTCGAAAACCTTTCGCAACAAGTCGAGCTTTATAGACAGTAACATTACCGTCAGCGTCAGTCTTCTTCTTGAAGATCCAGTTATTTTCAATTGCTTGCCGGTCAATGGGAAAATCAACCAAAGTCCACACTTTGTTCTCATACATGGATCCCATCTCAGATTTCATGGCCTCAAGCCATTTTGCGGAATCTGGGCTCACCATCGCTTCTTCATAGCTCGTAGGTTCGTCATGGTCTAGTAACATAACTTCCAGAACAGGATTACCGTACCACTCTGGTGCAGATCTTACTCTGGTTGAACTACGAGGTTCAGTAACAACTTGATCTAAAGTTTCATGATCATCATCATTAACTTCCTCACTAATTGGTGTAGGTGTCGCAGAAACCGTTTTCTGTGATGAACTACTTTCCAATAAGGGAGCAGGTAAAGTTACCTCATCAAGTTCTACTTTCCTCCCACTCACTTCTTTCGAGAGAAAATCCTTCTCTAGAAAAACTCCAAATTTAGCAACAAAAGTCTTGCCTTCGGATCTGTGATAGAAGGTGCACCCAACAGTCTCCTTTGGGTATCATATAAAGACACATTTCTCCGATTTGGTTTCGAGCTTATCAGGTTGAAGATTTTTCACATAAGCATCGCAGCCCCAAACTTTCAGAAACGACAACTTTGGTTTCTTACCAAACCACAGTTCATAAGGTGTCATCTCAACGGATTTTGATGGTGCCCTATTTAACGTGAATGCGCCCATCTCTAAAGCATAACCCCAAAACGATATCGGTAAATCTGTAAGAGACATCATAGATCGAACCATATCTAGTAAAGTACGATTACGACATTCGGACACACCATTATGTTGTGGTGTTCCGGGTGGCGTGAGTTGCGAAACTATTCCGCATTGTTTCAAATGTAGACCAAACTCGTAACTCAAATATTCTCCTCCATGATTAGATCATAGAAACTTTATTGTCTTGTTACGATGTTTTTCAACTTCACTCTGAAATTCTTTGAACTTTTCAAACGTTTCAGACTTATGCTTCATTAAGTAGATATACCCATATCTGCTTAAATCATCTGTGAAGGTGAGAAAATAATGATATCCGTGACGAGCCTCAACATTCATCAGACCACATACATATGTATGTATGATTTTCAACAAATCTGTTGCTCTCTCCATAGTTCCGGAGAACGGCATTTTAGTCATCTTGCCCATGAGGCACAGTTCGCAAGTACCAAGTGATTCATAATCAAGTGGTTCCAAAAGTCAATCAGTATGGACTTTCTTCATGCGCTTTACACCGATATGACCTAAACGGCAGTGCCACAAATAAATTGCACTGTCATTATCAACTCTGCATCTTTTGGCTTCAACATTATGAATATGTGTGTCACTACTATCGAGATTCAATAAGAATAGACTACTCTTCATGGGTGCATGACCATAAAAGATATTACTCATATAAATAGAACAACCATTATTCTCGGATTTAAATGAATAACCGTCTCGCATCAAACAAGATCCAGATATAATGTTCATGCTCAACGCCGGCACCAAATAACAATTATTTAGGTCTAATACTAATCCCGAAGGTAGATGTAGAGGTAGCGTGCAGACCGCGATCACATCGACTTTGGAACCATTTCCCACGTGCATCGTCACCTCGTCCTTAGCCAATCTTCGCTTAATCCGTAACCCCTATTTTGAGTTGCAAATATTAGCAACAGAACCAGTATCAAATACCCAGGTGCTACTGCGATCATTAGTAAGGTACACATCAATAACATGTATATCACATATACCTTTGTTCACCTTGCCATCCTTCTTATCCGCCAAATACTTGGGGCAGTTCCGCTTCCAGTGACCAGTCGGCTTGCAGTAGAAGCACTCAGTTTCAGCCTTAGGTCCAGACTTGGGTTTCTTCTCTTGAGTAGCAACTTGCTTGCTGTTCTTATTGAAGTTCCCCTTCTTCTTCCCTTTGCCTTTTTTCTTGAAACTAGTGGTCTTGTTGACCATCAACACTTGATGCTCCTTCTTGATTTCTACCTCAGCAGCCTTTAGCATTGCGAAGAGCTCGGGAATTGTTTTATTCATCCCTTGCATATTATAGTTCATCACGAAGCTCTTGTAGCTAGGTGGCAGTGATTGAAGAACTCTGTCAATGACACTATCAACCGGAAGATTAACTCCCAGCTGAGTCAAGTGATTATGGTACCCAGACATTCTGAGTATATGTTCACTGACAGGACTATTCTCCTCCATCTTGCAGCAATAGAACTTATTGGAGACTTCATATCTCTCAATCCGGGAATTTGCTTGAAATATTAACTTCAACTCCTGGAACATCTCATATGCTCCATGACGTTCAAAACGTCGTTGAAGTCCCGGTTCTAAGCCGTAAAGCATGGCACACTGAACTATCGAGTAGTCATCGGCTTTGCTCTGCCAGACGTTCTTAGCGTTGTCAGTTGCATCAGCAGCAGGCCTGGCACTCAGCGGTGCTTCCAGGACGTAATTCTTCTGTGCAGCAATGAGGATAATCCTCAAGTTATGGACCCAGTCCGTGTAATTGCTACCATCATCTTTCAACTTTGCTTTCTCAAGGAACGCATTAAAATTCAATGGAACAACAGCACAGGCCATCTATCTACAATCAACATAGACAAGCAAGATACTATCAGGTACTAAGTTCATGATAAATTTAAGTTCAATTAATCATATTACTTAAGAACTCCCACTTAGATAGACATCCCTCTAATCCTCTAAGTGATCACGTGATCCAAATCAACTAAACCATGTCCGATCATCACGTGAGATGGAGTAGTTTCAATGGTGAACATCACTATGTTGATCATATCTACTATATGATTCACGCTTGACCTTTCGGTCTCCGTGTTCCGAGGCCATATCTGTTATATGCTACGCTCTTCAAGTTTAACCTGAGTATTCCGCTCTTCAATGGTGAACACTTATACTTTGATAATTTAGTGAGGGATCATCTTATAATGCTACTTTCAATCAAAGGAAGATAAGATGTAGAAAAGATAAACATCACATGCAATCAATATAAGTGATATGATATGGCCATCATCATCTTGTGCTTGTGATCTCCATCTCCGAAGCACCGTCATGATCACCATCGCCACCGGCGCGACACATTGATCTCCATCGTAGTATCGTTGTCGTCTCGCCAATCTTATTCTTCCACAACTATCGCTACCGCTTAGTGATAAAGTAAAGCATTACAGGGCGATTGTATTGCATACAATAAAGCGACAACCATATGGCTCCTGCCAGTTGCCAATAACTCGGTTACAAAACATGATCATCTCATACAATATAGCATCACGTTTTGACCATATCACATCACAACATGCCATGCAAAAACAAGTTAGACGTCCTCTACTTTGTTGTTGCAAGTTTTACGTGGCTACTATGGGCTTAGCAAGAACCGTTCTTACCTACGCATCAAAACCATAATGATAGTTTGTCAAGTTGGTGCTGTTTTAACCTTCGCAAGGATCGGGCATAGCCACACTCGGTTCAACTAAAGTTGGAGAAACTGACGCCCACCAACCACCTATGTGCAAAGCATGTCGGTAGAACCAGTCTCGCGTAAGCGTATGCGTAATGTCGGTCCGGGCCGCTTCATCCAACAATACCGCCAAACCAAAGTATGACATGCTGGTAAGCAGTATGACTTATATCGCCCACAACTCACTTGTGTTCTACTCGTGCATATAACATCAACGCATAAAACCTGGCTCGGATGCCACTGTTGGGAAACGTAGTAATTTCAAAAAAAATTCCTACGCACACGCAAGAACATGGTGATGCGTAGCAACGAGAGGGAGAGTGTTGTCCACTTACTTCGTAGACCGAAAGCGGAAGTGTTAGCACAATGCGGTTGATGTAGTCGTACGTCTTCACGATCCGACCGATCAAGTACCGAACGCACGGCACCTCCGAGTTCAGCACACGTTCAGCCCGCTGACATCCCTCTAACTCCGATCCAGCCGAGTGTTGAGGTATAGTTTTGTTAGCACGACGGCGTGGTGATGATGTTGATGTTCTACCGATGCAGGGCTTCGCCTAAGCACCGCTACAGTATTACCGAGGTGGACTATGGTGGAGGGGGGCACCGCACACGGCTAAGAGACGGTCAACTTGATCAACTTGTGTGTCTAGAGGTGCCCCTGCCCCTGTATATAAAGGAGCAAAGGGAGGGTGCGGCCGGCCTTGGGGAGAGGCGCGCCGGAGGAGTCCTACTCCCACCGGGAGTAGGACTCTCCCCTTTTCCAAGTTGGATTAGGACTTGGGAGGGGGGAAGAAGGAAAGAGGGGGGCCGGCCCCCTTTGCCCTAAACCAATTCGGTTTGGGCCTTGGGGGGCATGCCCCCACACTTCCCTTGCTTCCCTCCTTTTCCACTAAGGCCCATGTAGGCCCATTAAGTCCCCGGGGGGTTCCGGTAACCCCCGGTACTCCGGTAAAATCCCGATTTCACCCGGAACACTTCCGATATCCAAACATAGGCTTCCAATATATCAATATTCATGTCTCGACCATTTTGAGACTCCTCGTCATGTCCATGATCACATCCGGGACTCCGAACAACGTTCGGTACATCAAAACGTAAAACTCATAATATAACTGTCATCGTAGCGTTAAGCGTGCGGACCGTACGGGTTCAAGAACTATGTAGACATGACCGAGACACGTCTCCAGTCAATAACCAATAGCGGAACCTGGATGCTCATATTGGCTCCTACATATTCTACGAAGATCTTTATCGGTCAGACCGCATAACAACATACATTGTTCCCTTTGTCATCGGTATGTTACTTGCCCGAGATTCGATCGTCGGTATCTCAATACCTAGTTCAATCTCGTTACCGGCAAGTCTCTTTACTCATTTCGTAATACATCATCCCGCAACTAACTCATTAGTTGCAATGCTTGCAAGGCTTAAGTGATGTGCATTACCGAGAGGGCCCAGCGATACCTCTTCGACAATCGGAGTGACAAATCCTAATCTCATAATACGCCAACCCAACAAGTACCTTCGGAGACTCCTGTAGAGCACCTTTATAATCACCCAGTTACGTTGTGATGTTTGGTAGCACACAAAGTGTTCCTCCGGTAAACGGGAGTTGCATAATCTCATAGTCATAGGAACATGTATAAGTCACGAAGAAAGCAATAGCAACATACTTAAACGATCGTGTGCTAAGCTAACGGAATGGGTCATGTCAATCACATCATTCTCCTAATGATGTGATTCCGTTAATCAAATGACAACCCATGTCAATGGCTAGGAAACTTAACCATCTTTGATCAACGAGCTAGTTAAGAAGAGGCATTCTAGTGACACTCCGTTTGTCTATGTATTCACATATGTATTATGTTTCCGGTTAATACAATTCTAGCATGAATAATAAACATTTATCATGATATAAGGAAATAAATAATAACTTTATTACTGCCTCTAGGGCATATTTCCTTCAAGAGGGCTAGGGATTTGGAAAGAGGACCGAGAAAAGGGGAAAGATCGATGTGAACCTGGCAAAATGAGCTGGTGTAGCCCTGCCGGCACGATAGGCCACCCGTGGGTAGATGGGCCGTGCCTGGCATCATGGTGAGTACAAAAAAAGTTATTTGTACATACAATAAAAAACGAGGGGTTTGTCCAACATAATAGAAAACCATTAAGCCAGGTAATACGACATAGAGCCAACGAGCTGAGATGACTAATTTTCATGTGTGTAATAGTACATTTTGGCTCGATATATTTACTTAGCTAACATGACTACTTTTCATAATCATGTGATGTAGGGGAATTACCAGGAGATTATGCAAGATGATGACATGCAGAAAGCTGAGGCACAAGGCTAAGCTTGATAGAGTTTAAAAAAAGTAAAGAATGTGAAAATTTTAATATGAAACTTAGGAGAGCACTTGAAGAGAAAAATAGAATGCGAATACTATTAATGTGAAAAATACAATTATAAAAAATTGGAGAACGAGAAATATATTAAGCAATAATAATTTATAAGTGAAGCAAAAAATTTATTGGTACGACCGAATTGTCTTGTATGAGCGAATTGTAAGACCAAATTGTCTTGTACGAGCGTATTGTCTGACAAACACATACACATGTATGTGTCACAATATTCGAGATGCCCTGTTTATTACATAAAAATGATAGAAACCCTAAGATAATCATGTCGTCGAATCCTTCATCCGGACTAAATCCAAACCACTAAAACTTGAATCTTGCATGCCGCATGAATACTTCATGCGCGCTCTTCTTTGCGATTTCGCGAATTTTGTTCTTCAGACACTCCTTCGAGTTCAAAGGTGACATAATCAACTCGGCGACGAAACATCTTCTC